>CM023615.1:16003006-17378006 GCA_013358685.1 Antennarius maculatus
GTGGGAGACGACAGGATACAGGATGGGAACGGGATCAAGTCAAAGGGGCTGCGACCAAAAGTGAGATTCAGTGACAAACGAGAGGAGATCATTCGCCAGGCATCTGAGGAAGAAGAGGGTCGGGAGTTTGACTTTCAGGGTGAAGAGCAGCTGGCGAGTTCCAATCCGATGAAGGGTGAAAGCGAGAGGGGTGAGAGAGTCGTAGCCGGCGATAATAATGAGTTCACCAATCACAAAGTAGAGCTCCCACCCAGTCCGGCGTCTTCACACAGCTCAGAGTATGATGGAGTTGTGTCACTGGACAGGAGGAGGGTCGACAGCTACCAATCAGAGACTGATTCTGAAGAAGAGGAGGAAATAGGACGGGGCTACACATTTGAGGATGAGTTTGATGATGAAATCGGTCTATAGGGAATAAAGTTTCCCCTTGAAAAATAAATGCTCTTCGCTGTCAAGTAAATTCAGTAAACTGTAATTTACTGAACTCGTCCTTTCACTATCTTAATGGGAGCTTTAACTGTACAGAAACTGGATTTTCCGAGACTCAGTGAAAGACCTACAGTTCAACGATGTTGCCCAACTGGAAAATGCATGTTTTATCTATAAGGGTAACAGATTTTCAGATAGAATCATTTGGATCAGAAAAAATCAGTGTCATTATGGTAAAATGTTTTGTAGCACTTTGATTTGTTCACCCGGAGGCTTTGCCATGAAACGGAAACTCAGCGGAAAGTTTGATTCCTGTTATATTAATCATCCTGCGTTGCTCTTACTGTCATATTTTACCGTGTAAAATGAATCACGTGTTGTTTAGCTTTATGTTCTAGTGCCATAAGAGCTGTATGCTTATTTTTTGTACCCTGTACCAAACGTTTTATTTCTTATATTGCATGTTTATTTCCATCTCCATGACTCTTGATGCTTTACAAGTGCATTCCAGAGACATTAAAAGACAAAGTAATCCTGTGTACAAGCAACTACTGTGAATTTCACATTCAAAATTGCTATTAAGTGTAAATTTATCTGGTTGGAACCAGAATCAGGTCATTTTAATGTTACGGGCTGCAAGGCTGGACTGATGGTAAAATGCTAAGACAATCATGGGATTTAAAGGTCAATTGCAAATCAATTCCAGTGATGTTTTTGTCAGTTGTTTTTATTTTCCTGTATAATGCTCCTTTCAGAAATTTATTTCATAATGCTGTAAACAGGAGAGATGTCTCATCTGTTGAAAGTGCTGGTTTTATCTTGTGGTTTGATGAGGATTACTGTGGAAACAATAAAACAATTATTGGGATTTAAAAATATCCCGTTTTGGTTATGATTTATATTCCAAAGCAAATGACATCAGGTCAAAAGCTCAAAGGAAAAGTACTCAAGTGTGACTATGAATATCCGTAGATCTGAACTTTTATGTTTGCGTCAAGTCCAAAAATAGATGGATCAAGTAAATCCCATGCTTCTTCAAAAATACAATAAACCAGCAGACACTCACTATTTAAAATGTTTTATTTCAAGCATGCACAAGACAATGCTTCAAATACTTTACACATCTGTAAACCATACACACAAAATGATCAACAGTAAAAATAATATAATTTCTATTTGGCACCAATGTTGACCAATAAACAGAAGAGTTGTTACCTAAACAGCTGGGTTATGTACATAAATTAACATAATGGGGCGAATCGCTCACTGAACATCAGATGTGTTCTACTCAGATAAATGCATAACTCATGTGTTCCTCAAACACACACTACACAGATATCGTCCGGAAGATATTGAATCCTGACAGAGCGGTGGAGATCATTACCCCGGGGATCTGTGGGTGCCAGTGGACCTCCTTGATCTCTGACTGCCCCTGATGTAGGAACAGCAGCTGAGAGGGCAGGTCCTTCACGCCCTCCACCCTGGCACCCACGTCACTCGACTCCACGGACAGATCCCACTGGCTGACCACGTCGTCGGCTCCCGAGGCGGCGAACACACTCGAGTCGGTGGGGCACCACTCCACAGACGTGATGGGAGCGCTGTGCTGCTTGAAGTTGGCCACAGGCTGTCCAGTCTGCAGGTGGAGCAAGAGAACTCAGTTCTGACACAGTGGTATGTCCTGTGGTGTCAGTGTTTCTTTTTCTCCTGGTGTTTATCCAGTATTTATTCATTATGCAATGCCTGAGCAGTGGATATGTGCAATTTCCTCCGGGATTAATAAAGTATATATCTATCTATCTATCTATCTAATGGACCTGAACTGGCCTTCCTGATTTTTTTTTTTTCACACAAGTTGCAATGTGAACACGAGTTCAAGGTGTGTTTTACTGGTGAATAAATAATAATAAATTGCCGAATTAAGTGGGAAACTCACAGTGCAGTTCAACAAACACAAGATGGTACACGTTTCATTTATTTATTTTGTGGAGACAGCTAACTTATTTATCTGATGGTGTAAACAACAAGTACTTACATCATTTGTCTTTATCCACGTGTGATGACACACTGTTAAACAGTAGGATCTTCACTCCCTCGCATACAATAACAAGCCTCAACTCATATCTGTCTTTAAGTCAACTGGCTTTTAATATGTATTTATAAAGTTAATGATATTAGATAAAGACATCAAACAGTCTTCTCTTTTCCTTATTTTACCTTAAACTGTCGCAGGTCCCACACTTTCAGAACACCGTCATCCCCACCAGAGAGAAGGAATGGTTCGCTCCTGTTCCAGCTGATCACATTGACATCAGATGAGTGAGCTTCATTGGTTGCAAGCATTGAATTGGGTGGGGAACGGATATCCCAGATACGAATAGACTGATCCACTGAACACGATGCAAAAACCTGGGGCAGACCAAAGAAAACAAAATAGGGAGTTTTTATCATGTAATGCAACAGATGCAGAACAAGAACCAGGGGACTACCACACGATGGTTTTGTTCCGTTTGGTTTTTTTTGCAAAAGCGTGAAGCCACATTCGCATTCCTTTAACTAATCTCTTGACTTGTGAGCTGCAGGACTACTTACAAACGTTAACCTGTCATTATCATGGGAGATAGTCTCCGTAACTGCTGATTTTTAAAGTCAACATTCCATTCATCCCCTCAACACTTCATTTTCTTCCATTCCAATGTCTGTGTTTCATCAGTCAGCTGCTGAACTCTGAACTTATAAACTCCAGTGGAGAAATTCTTCCTCTGCATTTGAATCATTAGAATATTTAGGACCAGACCGGCGATTTCTGGTCAGGAAGATATTTATCTGACATGTCAAACCCTAATGTGTTTAATACTTTACATACAAGTCGTTTTTGGTTTGGAGGGGAAAACCCAAAGAAGCATATACTGTAAATCCCATCCCCATGACATGTCTCTCTTTCTATAAACCCACCGTGGCTTCAGTGGGTGACCACTGCAGATCCTCAACAGACTTGCTGTGGGAGCTGAAAGGTCGTTGGTCAATTTGCCATGAAGTCCCGCCCTCTTGTGGCTCCCACACATGAATGTTCTTTTTGCAGTCTCCACTAACAAGACGGCCTGTTAATGAAGAGGAAACAAGATGCTTTAGCTGACACACAATAAAATTCTGCACAAAATAAGACTGTTGTATTTGTTTGATAATGTAAAAATTAGGGCTGTCAGTTTAACACGTTAATTAATTACTGTAATTACGCTGCAAATTAACACGCTATAAAAATTAACGTAATTAATCGTGAGTGGCAAGTCAATGCGCAAGCATTTTAAATTTGGCCCATTGAGTGACCCGTAGGCTGCAGTAGCACATCACTTCGTACCAAAGCCACTTATCAAAGGCAGAGTGACTGACAACAGAGATGGACGCGACACAGGAGAGCGAGGCAAGCCCACTCGGACCTTTGGGCGGAAAGTTTATCTTAAAAAAAAACAAAGACGGGACTATCAACAAAAACGCAGTGATTTCTACCTTTTGTAAAAGAGAATTTTCATATCACCGAAGCAGCTCCAGCCTAAACTTTCATTTAAATGCAAAACATGTCAAGGACACCGAGTTGTCTGTTGTCAGTTCCTGTAACGTTAGGAAATGCCTGTTAGCATCTTGCTATTGATGTTGCCTTATGTTATACTATTCATTTTGAATTGCTGTATTGAGTCAGCTTTAGTATTCATTTTGAATGAGAGTCTGCTCATGTGCCTATTTGAGACTCAGCCTTATTTTATTTTTGGATTTTATTTATTTTAACTGTATTTGTATTGCATTTTTGAGAAATGCACCTGGCCTAATTGGTTTGCTGATGTACTTGACCTTTTTTCTTTAGAATTTCATTTATAAAGCACACTTAACCAATAAAAATGTGGATTTCAAATCTTCTCTTCTTGGTATATTCTATTAATTAGTGATGCACTACAATTTTGTAATGTCCTACAATTCAAATCCTTTATTTTGGGGCCTTTAGCAGGTATGAGATTAAAATGCGATTAATAAGATTAATTACAAATCCTGTACTAAGTTAATTTTCTTAATTGCCTGACAGCACTAGTAAAAATGTCTGATCATCATTTTAACCATAACTTTTGTACTGATAATGTGACCTGTGGCATTTCCCGGATTAACAATTTACATGCTAACCCTAATAACTGAGTTAAAACTTCTGTCCAAAGCATATCCTGGGGACCACACATAGTAGCTCCACCAATCTACACAAACCACAATGGGTAATTGCTCCTTTTAATAACCTGAATTTTATTCCCCTTCTTTTCCTCATTCTTTTACATCCAATTTCTTTCTTTTTTTAGTGGTTTAATTTTCAGCAGAATAAGCCAGGTTTCATTTAAATTGGGGAGACAGGTGAATCAAGCAGAGTATTTGTACATTCTCTGAACAAAAGTTCCCTCATGAGGTAAAACAAGCATGGAGGACAATGTGACTTTCTTATCGCTCGTGTCAAAAAAAATGCAGCTTGAGAATTTGCACAAATCAGAATCAGAGGTGGTTGTGAAGTAGGGAAGAAGGTCATGCTTCACTTTGGCGTTATTCTCATGTTAGACATTAAAAGAAAGAGTCAGGGACACATTTAAACATTTAATAGAGAACATTTTGAACTCCTGAAATCTTGAAATTTAAATAAAAAATTTTTTTTACAGCTCCAAATTGAACTGCATGATGTAGTCTCACCTACCGGGTACTGTAGGTGACCAATCGACTGCAAAACCCTCAGTCATGTGTCCGGAGAAACTGAAGAGAGCCGTTGCTTCTTTCTTCTTTTTGATGAAACCTGCCATCGCTGCAGAATTGTGTACAGCCTCCAGCTGATCTCTGAGGTCAAATATTTCTACCTGTCCCTTCTCTGACCACACAGCTGCCAACGCCTGCTCCCCACGCCGGGTCACCTGCACATCGAGAGGCACAATCAGCCATTACAACGTTCATCAGACAGGAGAGGACTTGAATTCAAAAGAAAAATGATGCAAAACATACTCTGACTCTGTTAATCCCAGCATAGTGAGGCAACATGGCCAGTTCCATCTGTGGCTTCTTATCTTCATCCTCATCATCATCGCTTTCTTCATCGCTGCTTTCTTCCCCTTCTTTTTCTTTCTGTGTTCCATGAAGGTTGTGCATGCGCATGACAAGAAGCCTGCAACAGTCAAACGACTCCATAAATATATTTTCTTCAGTGTTATATTATAAGTGCAGGGATTCAGAATCATTTTGGAACATGTTTTCCATTAACCTTCACCTGACCTGAGTTTTTTTCCCCCTTGTTTCAGCCATTGTTTGGATGATGTCAAAACAGAAGTGAAACTCATTCTAGGATTTACTGTAAATGCTAAGGTTGAGGGTCTCAGTGAGAGAGAGGGCAATACCAGCAGACTACAGTACTTCCTGTCCGAGTCTCCAGTTCATCACAGAAAAACAAACAACATCCTCTCTCTCATTCACATCTATGGGCAGATTAGCGTTGCTAATTCATCTACATTGCATGTGTTTAGTTAACTCAACTTCTGTACTCAAGAAAAATTCTTTACAAACAGCTCTATAATTACTTTCTACTTGGCCACAATTAAAAGGCAAATACTGAATTTTTTGTTCCACTACATTTATCGAAGACTTTGGTGCCTTGCAGATTCTGCTTAGCCCAATTCAGACCACTGGACACATAAACTGACATTAAACTGCAGATATTGTAATAGGTTTGCAAGGGATATGAACAGACTACAAGGAGTTACATCAGCCTCACCAGGTTCAAATTATGAATAATCAATTACAAATTATACACTATTCTGAGAAATCATCATTAAACTGAGTATATTTTGATGATGCTTACATTTTCATCTGAGTAAAAGTTTAATTGTACTTCAATATCTACATAAATCTCAGTACTTGTCATCATTTTCAAGGTTTGAGTTTGGAAGCTATTTTCAGAGAAACAGCCACAACACATTTATCCCTCAAGCTTATGAGATAAACTCTTTCCAGTGAAGTTATGAAGGGGATAAAAATCATATCTGCCATACTGTAACGGCTGGGTAAACACGATCGGGCACGCTGCAAATAGTTTTGTAGTTCGGGAACAGTCAGAGATGAAACTTCCTCTCACTGATAAAGCCTGAGGGGTTGGTACATAGACATCCTCCTCAGACTCAGTAGCACATCTTGGTGAAGCAACAACAATCCAGTGAACATCTGTGCTTTGATGAAGGTCTAATTCAACAGAGGTGACCTGTGCACACAGGGTGTCCATCCCGTTCTCTCCCCGGAGGGGGTTACCTGTTGCTCAGAGCCGTTTCTGCCTGTGTGCCCGCACAGAGCAGCATGGACACGGGGAAGCGCTCCCTGCCTTCTCCCTCTCCATCCCGGAGGACGTCGAAGCTCAAACACGGAGCACCTAAAGGGGGTCGGCAAAGGAACACAACTCAACTCAATCCTGCTTTGTGGTTCTGCATCGTGGCTAATTTCAGCTCACAGCTACTTTTAATAACTTGCCTGTTTGACACTCGTGGTACATGCGGTACGCGGACCGGTCCATGTCTAGCTCCTCTCCCGGCTGGAGCGGCTCAATCCCGGGGATGTACACTTTTTTATCCTCCTCTCCATCCGCTCCTTCTTCCTCCTCCATCTCCACTCCTTCATCGTTGTCGTCCATCCCTTCCATCACGTCTTCTTCCTCGCCCAACGTGTCCTCCTCGCGCGCAGACATCTTGGAAGTTTGCTTACTTCCTGTTTCCAGAGTGACCACGTGGTTTAAACCCCTCCTCCCTCTGCTCTCTCTCTCTCGCTCTCTCTCTCCTCTCTTCCCGGTCTCCCACCCTTTACGGGAATACAGCTGCCTCCGATTGGTCTTGGCTCTCTACTGCCAGGAAAAATCAGATTTGCAAATATTTGCGTCGAAAATCACCCAAACTAGCGGTAGTTTTGTTATAAAGGCAGTGAAGTGTAGTTTGAGAGCGCATTCCTTTACGGGAGAATAACTTTTGCTTTGTAAATCATATGGATCATTTCCATGTTTTTAGAGCCACGTATTGACCCGTGACAGGATCCCCCATGTGCTCAGTGTAAATCATCACGATCATGTGTGCAGTAGTTCGTTTAATCATCTCTAGCAAGCAAAACATTAGATAAAAATTAAAAGTCAATAGTTTGGGACGCTGGGGACAGAAGCCCTCGACTATTGGCAGTTAGAAAGAAAACATACAGCCTAGATACTGATTGAAATATTGGTCGATGACAGGATGTGTGAAAAGAAAAGTACAGTACAGTAGCTCCAAATGTAGATTAATGAGACATTAAAAAAATCAAATATACACCCTTGAACTCTAGAGGTTAGAATGAAAAGTAAATATTGCTATAAGGTAGGTACAAGTTAGTCAGAATAATACTAAAGAGAGTCATTGATTAAATTGAACATTTATTTTCCTTCCCAGCTCACAAACAGCATATTAAATACAGGATAATTCCTCCCAACCAAAATCATTGCAATTATTCAATCAATGAAAAACGCGTAAATGTAATATGTAAGCACATTAACACAGGATGGGACACTGCGTGGGGTCAGTAGCCTCCATCTCTAAGGAGAATCTGTGGACTTGGCAGCTGAACAGGTGAGAAGTCCAGCATTAGTCACGAATAGATAAACTATTGTGAAATTTTTGCAGTGTCAACAAAAAAGTAATTCCACAAACCAACAGTCCAGAAAAATAAAACATGAGCATTTGTTGCATTGTTGGTTTCCAAATTAGTCAGAATCGTTGTTCTCCATATATGATTATCTTACTCGTTTCTCCTTTGTCCGCATCCATTATTTAGATTTATTCCATCCTTCCATGAAATAAAGTGGGTAAAAAAAAAAAGTAAGGTCACTGATCCCGAGTCTGTTCCCACAGCGGTTCTCTTGTTAAAAGATTACGAAATAAAGAGGCTCCAATGAGGACAACAATGCACATTACATGCGTGGGTGTGTACAGGCAGGGGCAAGTGTGAGCACCGAGTGGTGCACTTTGGTGTTTGCTGTAATTCTTTGACGGAAGTCAGGATATTTCACGCGTCTGTTTTTCATCCGGCGTAAATTCCTCCTTCTTCTGCAACTTGTCTTGAAGTTTATCCAAAAGTTTCATCGCGGTTGTGAAAGACTTCTAAACTCTTTTAAAAGAACTGGCAGTGATGGTCGGGCTCAAATAAATGTGGACTCCGACGTGAACTCCGTGTTCTGCTGCAGGAATGCAGCGACCATAAACAAATCTGACATAAATGTAAAATTGAAAATCCCCAAAAAATCCATCCTAAAAACAATAGTGTGTAGAAAAATTCTGAAAGTATTATAATTAATGCATTTAATACATACGTATTATAATGCAGCATAGTTCTGTTACTTTAGTTCTTCAGTTCTGTTGACACATTAATTTTTTCCTTTTAATTTGAATGACTTAAAATATTAATTATTTAACTTGTAAAAATATAATTTATCTGTAGAGTGGGGAATAAGTGTCGTAAAATTTAGAGAATTTTAATGAAAAAGTAGACGAAAATGGAAATTCTCCAATATGTTATGAACAAATAACTCAAAATTTTGCTCCGGTATAACTGTTTTTGATAAACAACATGTTCAAAATAGTTTCCAGCATTTGGGATATTACACTGTAGTTTGTTAAACCAAAAGCTGACAACATGTATATCTAAATGTCTTTAATTAACAATTATGTACACAAGTAAACACCCATAGATAGTAATATCTTAACATTTACATAACATTAATTGTAAACAGTGAACTCAACATCAACAGGCAATGGCTTATGTGTACTGGCTGGCCCAGCATTTATGTCTTGTTAGCATAGAGAGTATAGCTAGTTGGAGCTTGTGGCTTGCTCAGCAGAGGATAGCTAGACGTTTATATGTGTAATATCAGTTGTTATAGAGTCACTGTTGGATCAGTGAACTTTGCTATGTGAACTAACTTTGGACATTAAATGCAACCGGTGCATGTCACTTCATATTAATAAAGCTTACTGCATTAAAACAAAAGGACGCAAATATAAGAAAACAAACATTCAGTGCCAGGAAATGTCTTGCATTTTTGTGTGCATGATCGAAAACACATTTTTCACTACCTATGGAAACAATCACCAGTGGAATCTGAATAGGAAGAGACTCCAGACAAAAACATAGTACGATAAGCATGGAGTGGTGCATGGAGGACCGCTGTTGGGCACCAGCTCTATAATGTCTATCATCTTGTCATGCTGTCCTTCCTCTTCTTCCTCACTGCTGATAACTCGGGTTGTCAAGAGCCTAGCTCTCGATGGACCGTAGTCCTTCCTTTCAACAGAGGGGGGTAAAGTTGGCAGGGTGCATGTTTCTATGGAAGGGGAACACCCCACGTCAACCCATCGGGTGAAAAGTTCTGATGTTAGGCTGAGGAGTTCTTCGGGGGAGGAAGACAATCTGGAGAACTGGGTGAGCTCCGTCTCTTCCTGGAACCTCTATGAGGAAAAAAAGAGAAGAAAAAAAATAAAAAACATGGAGCAAGACTGCTAAATTCAAATTATCTTATTGAACAGATATGCAAGAGTATAAAATTGGCATAAATGCAGTAAGCAGTTAAATATATTGTTCTGGCCTTTTTGCATTTACCGCATGTATTGTAAATGTAAACACTTTTTAGCAGAGTGAAGCCCAAAATAATAAGAAAAATTAGATATATTCAAAAAGAAAACCTTACCTCTGTATTTCTGTTCTTTCGTATAATTTTACCCAGTGCCTGCTTTATATCAAAGATTAAGGAGTGATTCAGGTGCTCATCCCAGAGGTTTCTGAGAAGAACATGCCAGGAATCCAGAAGGACTACTGCAGCAGGGAACACACAACACTGTAGGGAAAAGTGTGGGAAAATACAACAACTCAAAAGTTTGGTTTGAGCATGCAAAAACATGTAGAAAAAAATAACCGCAAGAATATTAGTCATTTCTCAATTGCAAGTACAGTAAGACTCAAGGACACTTGACACGGCAACAATGTATGTGGAATAGTTAAAGTAGCTGAAAATAAAGGCTAAAGTTTCAGAAGATAGCATTTATTGGACATCGGACCTCATTTACAGTTTATCAGGTAGGAACTCACCGGGTCAGTGTCACAGAGCATGTTCCTTGTGTAATGGTGCACCACATAGTAATTTTTAGGAAATACAGTCCTCTGGAAAACAAAAGAAAAAAATGATAATAAACCTACAGATGATGACAATAACTGACATTTCAACTATAAGGATTATAAAACTATTACTACTATTCCAACAATTTCATTTGTATCACGTGATGTTCTAAAGTGCTTAACAAATAAAGATTGGATTGGATTGGATAATTTAAGTAACCAAAGAAGTGAACCTGTTTACTGTTTGATTTTCTTTGTAATGTAGATTCACTCACGTCATTGATTAACACCATTTGTCATCTGATAATTCATCAGAGCTGACCATTGTCATTCATTTGAGTCAGACTCACATTTGACCACCAGGTTAACCAACTGATTAACAAGTGATTCTATTTCTTGAAAGATTGTATATGCATTTGTTAAAAACTACCATATCATTTAGTCATGCTTTCTGTATATAACTGATATAGAAAGCATGTTTTTGACTTCAGAAACCCAAAAATGAAACTACAAAATCAAGCATGTGTAACTTACAAATCCAGTAGGATTGGAGTCGATAGTAGTTTTAATGTTTTTCACACCTTCATAGTCAAAGCCACATCCACTGCATTGAACAGTCCAGAGTGATAGGAACAGAAAAACTGTTGGAAGCATGAGAAAGACGATGGTAAGGAGACAGAACACATTCAGTAATTACTGGAAAGCCTCTGAGGTCTGTGGCTTGTCCAAACAGCATACCTACTAAATAACATGACATCATTCCTTGTCTCAATTAGGTGTTTTAGTAGAAAACAAGATAACATGGTGTTATTGCAACACTTCAACTCATCTTTAGACACAGGAAATATTGTTGTAACACTACAAAGTGACACAAGAATTGAAATGAGGCTTGGATATGAAAGAACCAATTTTAAGTTGAGAGTTTTTTTCCTCCAACAGACATAACATAAAGTTTGAAAACTTACTTATATGTACTTAAACCTTGTGTCTCACCTGGCAGTGACATCCTTTTTATCTTTCTAAGAACGGACACTTCTCCATTGCTCTTGTTGACAGTAATCTCTCTGCGGATGGGGTTTGTGTCAGTCAGGTTTGTGAAAAAGCAAAGTTTCCTCCTCTGTGGTTTCCTGAGGTCTTTGACACACTGTCTTCTTCTCCTTCACTGCTTGATTGTTAGTTCCCTTGTGGATATCCTTTATGCATTCCTTCCTTTTGCGTTTCTTTGGTACTTTCCCAAAAATGTCTCATTTATCCTCTCACGCCATCCTGTTCTCTCACTTTGGATTTTCCCACTTAAGCCTGAGTGGCTGCAGCCTTTTCCTATGAAAGCTTTTTTTTTTTTTTAACTATCTCTTTCTCTTTTCACTACTGACCTAGAATGTTCCTGAACCACATAATTTGAACCACTCCTCTTTCCCTTGCAACTGGTTAATGGATAAAAGCAGGGCAGACAGTGGCCTCCTCTTCTCTGTCTGTCTCTCTCTCCGGCCACCCAGTGTATCCTCACCCGACTCAAAGTGAAAGTGCTGTGCTGAATTGCTTGTCTGCTCCCTTTAAGTCTCAGTCCCTCCCACCGCCACACGTTTTACCTCACTATTGACTGACCCTGCTCCCTCCCCCCGTTCTCGACATTCTCTGACACCCACCCTCTTGCCCCCATCCTCCTCCCTCCAACTCCAGGCCCAAGGAGGCTTAGTCATGCAGTTGGAGCGTATGTTTTTCATTTTGACTCTCCCCCACACCTCTGCGCCTGTGGGTCCCTCGGTCTTTATCCCACTAAATTCAGCATGCAATATCTGCCTGTTTAATCATCACATGATCTGCTTTTTTTTTTCTTAAATAAATGACAGAATCACATTCCTTCAAAAACTGGATTGCAACACTGCGTTGCCTGAACTTGCAAGCCTGTGACATTTGTTTGTGTGACCGCTTTCTGTAGTCATTGCTGTTGAGAGCCGCTTCATAGTGATGAACGAACTGATTCTGATGTCAGATGTTGTGAACAGCTGTCATCATCCTGTTCTTACTGTGTCCAGCTCTCCCTTCAAGTTGTGTGATGCACCATCTTAGTTTGGCTTAAATGTCAGAAGGACTTAATCACTCATTCAGGAATGATAGTTGTTTTTTTTTAGAAGAATTGCTTTTAAAACAAGCCAGAGGAAGTAAGATGACTTTCCCATTTCTCTTAAGGGGAGAGGAAACCAGAGAGCAGCAGAGTCCCTGGGTAATCATCAACTCTGAAACCTTTTTGTGTTTTAATGATGGCAATAAATATCCGGCCATTGTGCAATGTTTTTGTTTCACTCATCTCTTGCATACAGGGGAAAGTAAATATGCAACTAATCCGTGGAGCTGCTACAAATTATGTTTCTGTTTCCATGACTAAAACTTGCAGAATGAAATTTTGATTTGAGTAATTCACAGAAAAAAATAAGAACAAAACATCTTTATTAGAACTTTGGAGCAAGTCTCAGTAAGCCAGATAAGCTGAGTGAAGAGAAAAAAAAGGCGACTCCCAATTTAAACAAAGCCTTATGCTGCTGAACTTTATTGACTCATGTCTGCGTGTTTCTGCAAAGCATTAAACTCACATAACCGTAGTGTGAAATAAGGTTTTCAGTTGATCAGTGTTCGACTGGCTTATGAAGATACCAAGACCGTGTTTGTCTGCTCTGGATCATTGCCACGTTATGCAACAGATTTCTACATTTCAGGACACAAGAAAATTGTAAAAGTGTTGTCTTACAGCGCTTGTTGGCTGCCTGCCACTCCAACAAGTGAGTTGTAGCTGAAGGCTTCCAATTCATTCCATCTTCATTCTCCTTGTTTGCCACAAGATGGAGACAATTAAGGAATTAAAAATGTCACAGGGTCATTCAGAGTAATTTATTTCACTTAAAAGCATCAACAAATAGCACACAGACACAGTCTGCTTGTAAGAAGTTGAATCATATATTTGTATGTGGAGGCTTTGTATAATAATTCCCTTTGACAATCAAAAGCCTCATACATCATCCAGACTCACTGAATGCAGTAATTTGAGAATAATCGGGGTAAGGAGCATATCTCTCAAAACTTATCAAGTGCATTTCCTTTCATGTTTCTGAAAGACCAAAACAGTTCACAAATACCATGACGATAGGGTTTTTACTTTCAGTTTCTATTCCTTTGTATTCCCCTTTTGCTTTTAGGCCCTTTTTTCCATCCATTTACTGCCTCTCACTTTGTCAATGGCTAGGGCTCCTCTCTCCTCCCCGCACCGCTGTCATGAGATGACTTTTGTAGGTTTTGCTGAGTCCGGTCATCCAGAACTTAAGTAGCCTAACATTGTCCTCCTCACCAAGCCCTGTGGCTCCAAGAAGGGCCAGAACCTTCTGGGTGTCCTCTCTGCCTCGCCCGTCCACTTTGGAGAACTTGAACAGCACTTTGACTTTACTGAAAGAAAGGGAATCACTATTACTAAAATGGTGAACTATATTGTACATAAAATAGACAGAAGAGTTTTTACAAAAGCATGAAGCAACCCCAGTATTATGACATCCAAGCTTTGATTGATCATGCAGTCTTCAGCGGCACAGAAATACATCACGGATTCATTCAAGACTGTCGCTGCCCTGGTGGAGGGATGCCCATACTTCCCTCACCCCGAACATCTCCTCCAGCTCCTCAAGGGGGATCCCGAGGCGTTCCCAGGCCAGCCGAGAGACATAGTCCCTCCAGCGTGTCCTAGGTCTTCCCCAAGGTTTCCTCCCGGTAGGACATGCCTGGAACACCTTCCCAGGGAGGCGTCCAGGAGGCATCTGGAACAGATGCCCAAACCACCTCAGCTGGCTCCGCTTGAGGCGGAGGAGCAGCGGCTCTACTCAGAGCTCCTCCCTGGTGACTGAGCTCCTCACCCTGTCTCTAAGGGTGCACCCAGCCACTCTACTGTACGGAGGGAACTCATTTCAGCCGCTTGTACCCGGGATCTTTTCCTTTCATGACCCAAAGCTCATGGCCATAGGTGAGAGTAGGAACAAAGACTAACGGTAAATTGAGAGTTTCGTGTTTCGACTCAGCTCCCTCTTCACCACGACAGACCTATACAGTGACTGCATCACTGCAGCCGCTGCACTCATCTGTCTTTCAATCTCATTTTCCGTCTTGAGAACATTTGACACCTTGGCTGGAGTAAGGAATGTATTGATAACCATTGGAGTCAGGTGCAATGGAGTTTGGGTAACAGGTACCTAGCAGGACCTGGGTCTGCTGACTTTGGATTTGAGGACTAGTTGTGGAGTGCACCCTGGAATGTGGAGTTGTAGCTAGATAGAAAAACGTGGAGAAGGGTTGGACTCTTTCCCAGAGATGACCAATGAGACAGGAGCAAAGCTGATAAGGGGATACTCATAAAAGTCTGGCTGAGCAACGCCTAGTTGGAGCTCTCCAGAGAATGGGTTTTGAGGTGACTGGGCGGAACAAACTGTGCGGGAGAATATCTCATCTGTTCTTGGACTTCCTCCATATGGACTGGAAAGTGTTTCTGTGGAAAGGCACACCTGTAATATCCTGCGTTGCCTACTGTCATTATGACCTGAATACTGATAAGCTGAAGAAGACGGCTGGATCAATGAAATCAGCCAGTGTAAACTGTTATCAGCATCCACACGTTGCCCTTCCTGACCTGACAGTTTACAGCAAACAGGTAAACATGCGGAGGACAACAGAGCCCTTCCTTTCACATCATGTGTACATTAACATCAGGTGACTTTACTCACTTCATCCACTCTTCCTTCAGACACAGCAGACAGTGCGACACAACGTCCACAGACAGGTTCTTGTTGGACAGGGCCACCTCAAGCTTGTTCAGTAATGTAGGACCTGCAGTGAAAAAAGAAGAGATGTTCTGCCAGCACATTATATGACCTTCATTCTATAGATCCAAGAACATACTGTCTGTTTTTTAAAGGTGGGTATTTACATGTTGCCTGCAAGCTTAAACACCTCCAAAGAGCTGATGAAAGTTAAAAAAAGACTGGCTGCGAACCAAGAAAATCAGTCAGTTTTTCTGTGCAGAGCCAAATCGTGGGAGTCCTTTAAGGATGCCATAACATTACAGGATAGGACATGTCTGAGGATTTTGGATATTTTCACCTGTTCCTGCTGAAAACAATCAAAAAATACGGCCTACAAAATGCATTGTCTACTTTCAAGCAGATTCGCATCAAAAAATATCAAAGTATTTTCTGTCATTAATAGAATAAATACATTTGTTTAATAAGTGCAGTGTTGGCAGAGAGATGCAATTTTTTAAGGATTTGAACAAGAAAGAAAGGTATTTTGTATATTTTCTGGCATTAAAAGTAGCAGCAAATTCAGAGTGACACTTTAATTCAGGCATCAGGCTCACCTTTGTCTGTGGGCTGGGTGTTGGCACTGCTGATGGTGAACTGATAAAGTGAAGAAATGTCATTTTCACTAATGGGTGAGATTGGACAGCTTCTCTCTGTACTGACATCCACCAGGACTATAAACTCTACAACGTAAACAAAAGAGGTAGAATTAACACAAATGGAGCTGCATGTTCAAGTCCTCCCTTTGTACTGTCAGCTGTTAAATTATAAATCTACAAACTCTTTTACCTGACGAGCTCACATGGGTTGGAATGGGTACATCAGGGGTGAGACCCAGAAAGTTGCATTTGTAAGCCTCCTCATACTGAGTACTGTATGGCACAGAGCGCACACAGCCCACTGGGAGCAAAGACTGATGGGAGACAGGGCAGGAGTTCACATTACAGACATGGTTGCCCAAGATTAATGACCTCATAGTCACACTGTTATGATTCACTGGGATAGAAGAACAGTTAATATTAGCTGCAACACCACTGGTTTTTCAAAACAAATCAAAATGTTTGCTGTGAGGAAGACAAAAAGAAGCAGGGACACACAATAGCACAAATTAAGTCAGGTTCAATTATGAAAATCGATATTAAACACAATTATCTAAATTATGAGGAGCCAATAATTACATAATGAAAACACACCCTCTCTTTAGAGAAGGGTAGGGGAAGCATGTGCAGGCAAATATAACTTCTCAATATCGTATCCAATAATGTCTTCAGGCAAGAAATACAAGTCAGAGAAAAAAATCTGAAAAGGTGAACATTATTCAGAGAAACTACCGAAAACCAATCAAATCTAATCGGTTAATATTACATCAAAATGACATTGGAAGAAAATATTAGCAGTGTTAAATGAGTCATACCTCATAAGTACAACGTGAATGTCACACATTTCACTCAAGCGATGACACTGTTTTTCTGTCATGCCACAACTGAAGAGTCACAAATAAGATCTGATTTCCATTTACGCACATGCAATGACACAGGGACTGTGACAGAAAGGGAAAAAGTAATAGAGTACCTTGAGAACTGCAAAAGCTGATTGGATGAGCCCAGGGTCAGCTCCTCTCCATATGACTTGATTTCCCATGAGCACGTGCCACACAAGCTGACGGAACTCTGCAGCTCCAAGAACCTGCAGAGCAAATCAGATGCTAATGTACAGTAGCTCACATTTACAGTATGGGAAATTATGTAGAGTTGCAAAATAAATCCAATGTCAAACAGAAATCCACCTGTCTCAGATGCCTTAGTGACAAAAATTTTGGATCAGGTAAATCATCCAAATTTGCATCGTCATCACACAGGAAATCTTGTCCCATCTTGTTCTGTGATTGGTGCCTCTGTGTCATAGAAGTGCCTCCTTCTGCTCCCTCCCAGCAGTTAATTTCCTCCTCTTGCTCTTTTGGAAACAGAGAAAAGCATAAGGACAAAAAGCATGAATCTGAGGTTCACTGCAACCGGCAGTATTTCAAGCTCACCTTTTATCTAGAATTGATTTTATTGCTGATGTAATCTAACACAAACAAGCATGTAATGGGCCGACAGTGGCTCAGTGGTAGAGCGTGCGGTAGAGCGGGTCGTCCAATGATTTGAGATCGGCGGTTCGATTCCCGCTCCCGCCCAAAAAAACACCCGGAGGTGAGCTGACAGTGGGAGGTGTCAGCTCACCTCTGGAGCACTGCCGAGGCGCCCTTGAGCAAGGCGCCGTCCCCCTTACAAGTTGCTCATTTGGGGCGCACCAAGCTGCCCGCCACTCTACCTCCTTTGCATGAGTACAGGCCCCTTGTGTGTGTGTGTTTAGGGCCTGTACACACTAACTAACATGCATGTGATGTCATCTGGACTAACTAGAGTGTGCCACTAATTTCCCTTCGGGGATTACTTCAGTATATAAAATTTAAAAAAAAAAGTATTCCCATGTGTTCTGTACTACATAAGAAAAACCCTAAAATAAACCTGTACAAAACTACAAAATTTAATTTTTATTTGTACTGCTAACATGAAACGTGGTAAATTTTGCTTAACTGTTCATCACCCGGTAACTGATTTTCGAAAGTGCTAGAATCCTAGGGTTTATAATACCAACATAAAAGAACAGGGTATTAAATTCCACTCCAACAACGACAATGTAATGGGATATAACTAAATCTTTTATCAGTTCCTACGTTTCACAGTGGTTCTGGAGGTTTTAAAAATGTTAAATATAAGAACTCTGAAGACCTTCTCAAGACTAGTACAGATTAAACTTCAAACCTATTTCAAATCTATGCTGGAGAAAATTACTTCTAGGCACTAAAGACAATTGGAGTCTAATACTGTACACTATACCTATGCAATAATATATTTTGGACTTTTTAAGGCTTCAAACAAAGTTGAGCAAATTTTAGACATTTAAGACCTTGTGGAAACCCTGATCTTCACCAAACACATTGTACTCTCTGGAAAGGCAGATTATTTAAGTACAGTACAATTTTAATAATGTCTTTAAAAAAAAATTAAATTTAAGTGATTCTTGGTTTTTCGCACTGATTAACCAGTGAATCAGTTTTAACAGGATATTTTTCTGATTATTCAGATGAAATCCTAATCACGTGTGAAAAAACAAAACTGATACCATCCTGCATCATGAAGACAAATGTTGCCTGGAAGGGGAGACATTTTAAATAAATTAACTTCTGATGTTTTTAACACTTTCATATTTTACCCATGTGCAGGTTCATAAAAATGCTTGATGGGGAAAACACTGAGGTTTTACAGAAGATCAGTAAAAATCTTTTTCAGTTAAATAATTAAAGTATATCTGCACCTGTTTGTCTCTCTATAAGCACCAGTGTGTCCTCGGTGGGGGCTCCCTCCAGCAACTTTTCTGTCAAGCGGCTCCCACAGGCCTTCAGTAGCCTGAAGACAATGACACAACATATTTCCAAGTGTCAGTATAAGTACAAGGAACACAACAACGCTTGTATGTCAAAGTGCAACGACAGTATACTGACTCACCAGCTGAATGATGAGTGCAGGCTGGCCCACAGGTTGGGATGCTGTGTGAGAGAAGTTAGGGATCTTGCTGCGTTGCCACTCCTTTGGTGTGGGAACACCGTAGGTGAGAAGACACTGTTCATCCTCGCTGCTCGCTGGGGACAAACTCCTTGTTCGTTGTCAAACACCTGGTAGGCAGTAATGTACAAAGACAGTTGGTACAACAAACAATACACACCTGTGTGGTAAGTCTTTATATTGCTATTTGATTAAAGTAATTCTAGGCATGCACAGGCAGTGCGCCCTACCTTGAGGGCTGTGCTTTGCAGACTCTGTATAGTGAGTTGAAGGTGGCGTAACAGAAAAGGCCAGGAGTTGATGAGGTAGATCCTGTCCATCGCCACCATGACGATACTATACCAGCGCTGGAACCCCCTGGCCAGGCTGTCTTTGATAAAGAAGGTGTGTGAGAATACAAAACCGTGTTGCTCGTCTCCAAAGAAAATGGGCCCCTCTCGGCCGGGACATACCTGTTAGAACAGAGAACAAATAGGTGGCGACAAAGGAATAAGAAAATCATTTTATTTAGTGCATGAGATGTGTGACTCACACACACATACATGCAGACGTACGTCACCGTTTACCTCGCAGCTGAGGCTGCGTACGCAGGCCTGGCGAACCACACTGAACAGTTGTGGTTGTCTGGGATGCTGGTGGCTCAGGAAGCGTATTCCTGTTTCATCATCAATGCTTACAAAGCCTGGGTGAGATGCAGGAAGTGATCGACAACCCTAAGATGCAAAAAGAAAAAAAAAATTCAGCAAAATGAAAAATCTCCACAAATAAGGGACAAAAATGAAAAGCAACTTTTCAGACCAATTGCTTTTAATCCATCCATTTAATCCATGATTCTATGAAGAATATCAATAAATAGGCTCAGTTACACATCATTTAACACAGTTGACACAGATGCTACTGCATCTACAAATGCAACTTAATAAGCTACTGTGCAAGAAAAATGGTTTCTATTTTTAGTTGTATTTTTTTGGTTTGTTTTGGACTGCACTGATAAATGGACTGTACTTCTACTATTATAGTATTTTTATTTTTCTCCCACAGAAGTCCGTAAAAAAATTACGGACATCTGTGGCTCATGCAAAAATAAATGCTTGAAAAAAATAAAACAAAAAACAACAACAACATCCAGAAACACGGCCAAATTCCCTGGACCTGGAGTCCATCTAAAATAGAGTAATGCAAAGGGGAACAGTGTAAATGATTAAAAATCAGGAATGTTGATTGTTCAACTCTTGGATGAAAGGTGAAACATCTTATTGCTTTTCCTTCAAGTTGATTTTGAGGTAAGTTGACTTAAACAAAAAGAGAATTTCCACAGACAATAAATTGGATCATCCCTTAGAAAATTTAATTTCTTTTAATTGCGTTGTGCTGAACTACTCATAGGCTAAAGAGGAATTATAAGTCGTATCATTTAGTTTTTCTTCTGACATTCTGCATTATATTCCAACTGTTCTAGAGCTGGGGTTGTATAACACAGAGAACAAGTAGAAAATGACAGTTCTGTTGTCACACATTCTATCTCTGCACTCACGTCACACATTTCTCCTCTCTGTGAGGCTGAGCTGTTGGCCCTCATGGTCAGCCCTTCACCCTCCCGGTCGGCATCGCGGTCCCGGTCTCCAGGTATCGCGGCACCCCCCTGCGCTGACGGGGACGGAGGTGGAGGATGCAACGCCTCCGTGCAAAACAACGTCCGGGGGCCGTGGAGCTCACAGAAGTGACAAAGAGCAACCAGAGCATTCATCTGGATAGAAAGGAAGTTTATAAAACGCTTATTGTAATTATTGTAGTTGTTTTCGATACAAGTAGTAATATATAACATGACACAACTAGTGAACACACTTGGCGACTAATTAAACTGGAAAGTACGGCGCAGTCTTACCTTCAGTTTAGAGCTACTGTACTCCCAACATATGTCCTGTGGTCACTTCCAAAATGACATTTACAGGATTCAACGTTCAGAAAACGTGAACACAAAAACCCGCAAATAAAAACGGAGTCCCACAGCTAACCCAATACCCTATGTAAATTCAATAAAAACAAATAAATCTCACAAATCGACAGATTTAGCTTTCCTCCTCCACCTTTTTTCGTCTGTTTGCTATAGAGCCGCAAATTGCTAAAAACATATGTCACGTGACGCAGTCACGCGCCCGAGCGTAATTTAATACGCATTCTCAGTTGCGGAAGTTGCGCGGTATTGGCTGTATTTTACACGTTATGTCGAAAAAAAGTACAAGTAAACGTTAAACGGAAAGAAAATAACAGCTAAAAATAACATTACAGTCTAATTTCACTAAGTTCTGTCTGATATTTCCTCAAAAACGTTGTCGACAAGATGAATAGGAACCACATTACCCATAATTCCGTAAAACAGAAAAACGGAGGGTTCAAAGGCCATTAAAAAGTCAGACTCTTCGCCTCCTCGGGATCTAAAGGCTTTAAAAGCCTCGCATGTTATTTCTTTTTCTTGTAAAAACGTATTTATACTGTGAAGACATTTCTCTCTAAGGGATACTGATTTTTTTTTCCAATATCAAACACCAGCCGTCACGAACCACTTCCGCATTATCCAAGTTGTCAGGTTTACGATTAGTAGTGGCTGGACCGACGTTGACGTTTAGATTTAAACGCCACACAGACAGGAGTCCTGAATAAACAGTCGTTGGAGATTCGAAAAATGGCATCAGAGGATTCTGAAGTTCCCTCAGTTCTAGCACAAGTTGAGGGAACCTCTGAGTCTAACACTGGACAAGTCACCGTGACACCTGCAGCGGGTAAATCTATTTGTTCTCAACATTATGTACATTATTTATTTGAGACTACATACTGGCTAGTTATATGTAAGTTAATGTCACTTATCATTATGACGAACATCATCTGCGGTAACGGCCTTTCTGTTACTGTCATCAGTTTGTCTGAATCTGAAATAAGTTATTGACAGGAATGACCTGGGGGAAAAAAATATCTCGGATGTGATACACTTTTCTGTTGAGCAATTTGAGTTCCGGTAAGATCTTCACTAATGTTTTGTTACTGCTTTCCCTTTACTTTAAAGGGAGGGACTGAATGAATGAATAGACCACTCTAATGTCTGCCAGCATTTTAATTCCGGCTGCTAATGTGTCAGTAAGTGAGTCAATAGACATACATGACTGCTGCCAGTATGAAATTCATTTTGACTGTCTATACTCCCACCTGCCTCATCTTTCCTGTCAGTACTGCAATCTAATGTCTGGAACCGATTAGAAAACTCAAAGTCGCTCATGTTCCCCAGGATATCAGACACCTGTGTCTCCCAGGTCTACTGGACCTCGCCTGAGTCACTTCCAGTTCTCCTCTGAGGAAATAGCACAGCAGGGTGTGTGGCATGTGTGTGAGTTTACGAGCAACCACAACCCAAGAACTTGGCTGACATTTTGATCCCTTGGGTCGAGCATTTGCCACCTGCTGCATGATTTATAAACTTGAGGATGAGTATTGAAGAGGAGATTTAGTTCTGCAAACGTATTTGTCCATTGCCAGTGTCCTCCTGGGGATTTTTCACATGCTTATTTAACAGCTACACTTATTACAAATCTTGGACATTCATTGCAATACCAGAGAAACTCAAGATAAGAGCCTAAAAAAATGTTGTCTAAAGCTTGGATGACTGGTGAGGTGGTATGATTTCCAGTTTCCGGACATAGGGATATTTTTTTGTGTCGTCATCAGGCATATCTCACTGACACAGATACTCCGTACTGGAAACAAAACTCAACCAAACACTAATTGGCATTGCAGAAGCAAAAAAGTAGAGACAGGTGCCTCATCCCCTGATTTAAATACAGTGGTGCGGCATTCGTTTTAGTCGGGACAGATTGAAACTTTTGACTGATTTTAGTTTTGTTGGGATTATTTGTTGCAATGACATTTTTTTAAATCATGATTTGATACACAACTATTCCTGTTTTTCCTGTTTATGAAGACGCCGTACTGACAGCCCGTTCACGTTCTATTGATGCTTTCTTTATAATTTACCTTCATAGCTATTTTATCCATCTCATGTTTTCCTTTCTTCATCAGTGAAAGAGTCAACAGGACAGGATGAGGACTTGTGCCAGTTTTTCCTGATGGGAAAGTGTCGTTTTGGCCAGAAATGTCATTTTTCTCATAGGTAAATTCACCTTTTCTTTTTCGACAGACTCAACATCGAGACAAAGAATGACTTTCAGTTAATCAATTAGACTCTTAACAGTGGCAAGAATTGGACATATGGCTGCTTGCTGTTTAACACTGACCATGTATACCTCTGTAAAAGAAAAAAAAAAACATTGTGTTTCACTTGCGCTATTTTGGACTTATGAGTTAATGATTAAATTTTTTTGACAAATTAATCAATATATCATGACATCACTTCCTTTTTTTTTCCTTTATTCAAGCTAGACA
This sequence comes from Antennarius maculatus, assembly GCA_013358685.1. NCBI lineage: Eukaryota > Metazoa > Chordata > Actinopteri > Lophiiformes > Antennariidae > Antennarius > Antennarius maculatus. The sequence continues at coordinate 16,026,489 of CM023615.1, forward strand.
GACAGTGTTCAGCTCTGTTTGTGTCAAACACTTCACTGACTGCCTGGTAGTTTTCCTATGATTAACAAAAATCGACGTTTCGTCCACTTTTCTTAGTAATCCCACACTAGATGAGTCAGGGGCTGTATCATCAGACCAGGACGACAAACACCGTCCAGATGAGATGGAAAAGCACAAGAAGAAATGGAAAAAGGGAAAAACACCAAAGCCAAAATTTGAGGGAAAAGGTAACTTCATATTAATTCAGTTTTTTGTCATTAGATAATAACTACACACTTTCAAGAAGCCAGTCTCCCTACATGAATGCGTTTTAACAATTTTTTTAATGTATCTAATTCAGAAGTGAACAAAAAGCCACGCATGCGTACGGCAGATGATGTCATCTCTCGGATCATGTGGGATCCATCGGTAGATGCTTCACAGTTTATAGTGGGGTACGTGGATCGCTTCCTCGGTGTGCTGGAGCGTCCCTTCAACGACTTCGCCTGGGACACAAACCCCAGCGACTGTGACTACATGTCTGAGCTGGCCCTGCCCAGACACAGGATCCAGTACTTCTGCTACAGAGGCCACCGTGTGTGGGATCGCCACACCAGAACGGACAGGGTGTTTGGCTCCACCGGACAATCTCTGGCTCCCCCCTTTGGAGTGGAGGATGAAGTAAAGAGTAAGAGATGACTTGCTTTTTCTACCTCGCTTTATACTTATCTAGCTATCTAGCTATCTGTTATAGAAGTCAGTAAATACAGTTTTTGCTCACAAAATGCATTTAATTTCATTCAAAAGGATTGAATGTAGAGGATCAAGAGGACCAACAACATCTTAAAGCACCTGTGGAGCTGCCACCTTCTGTGGATGGACAGGAGGGTGAACCAGGGAAGGACACACAAGCAGAGGAAGAGAGGCTGAGTGAGATGAAGATTCAGAGTGTGGATTCCACACAACCAGCTTCAAAGATCAGCAGAGACGCGTCTCAGGAACAACAGGAATCACAAGGGGCATTCGCTACGGAGGAGGACACAATTAGGTGTGATGCTTGTTTTTACCCTTCAGACTTTTTATATATGAAATTTTTCGATTGTGTGTGTGTGTTTGTGTGTGTGTTTGTGTGTAATTCTGCCTTTATCGGATAGGACCGCTTGAGACCGTGTGACTTAAACTAGGGAGAGAGACTGGGAGTTGACTTGCAGCATCAAAAATAGTCAATATAAAGACACAAGATTAGAACCTAGAGAATCATTTTTGATGGTCACTGTATCCTGAATTCACTGTATTTTATGTCACTTGGAAAGCAATTTTACAAGAAACTCCTACCTCGCCTGTTTTGATTTTAGACTTGCAGCTTCAATGGACCAAATGACATCACCTCAAAAAGAAGGAGCGAATGCAAAAGGAGAGGATGTGGAAGAATGGGAAGAAAGTTGGGAAGGCAAGGAAGACAATGAGGTGGGTGTTGCTCAACTGAAATATGCAGTTAATTGTTGACACAGTGATTTTTCTTATGTGCATGTTTTTTTGTTTTTGTTTTAAATGTATTCAGAGTTATGTCGGAGCCCTGAACATCAGTCAGAGTTGTACACCTCTAGAGCAGAGACAGGAAAAGCCTGGTGGTCGCCCTCCTAAGAAACGACCCACGCACTTTATCACTTTCAGGGCCAACACTCCTGCTATCCTCTCCAGTTTCCAGCAGCTGCAGGAGGAGATCATCTCTCTTCTACCAGCCTCTGCCCCTCATTGGCAGACCTCCTCCAGCCTCCACGTCACCCTGTGTCTCCTGGTGCTGACCAGCCCCGCTGAGGTGCAAACTGCCGTAGAAATGCTCCGACAGTTTGCTGAGTTTGATCGCAACCCTCCTGTGTCTTTGACATTCCCTGTCAGGTTGAAACATTTCAATGGGAGGGTGCTGTACCTCAGCCCCCAACCTCAGCTTCACCTCCAGCAGCTGAACAGCGGCCTGCAGGAGGCTTACAGGAAGAAGGGCTGGCTCCACAGGAACTCTTACAAGCCCCGCTATCACCTCACACTGGCCAAGTTGGATCACACGGAGGAAGAGCGTGTTTTTGAAGGGGTCGGGGACCTGAAGGTGGGAAAGGGTATAAATTTTGGTCGCCTGCCAGTAAATACCTTATACCTTTGTGCCATGGGCTTTTCTGAAGAACACGGCTTTTATGAAACGGTTTGCACAGTAACTCTTCGGTAATTGGCCCAGAGGAATGTGCAGTTTTGCATGCAGAAAGTACGTGCAGTAAATGTAAAACTCTTGCAATTCTGATGACATTTGAACTTATCAAACCAATCTGATGTTTGTTATGTTTATTTAGACAGGATGCACTTTTTTTAAATGGTGAAAACTAAAGTGAGTCAAATTGTACTTGTTTCATATCTGCAGTACAAGCACACTTGCACTATGTTTCTTTTTCTTCTCCTTTCAGCTTTTCCCTTCAGGTGTCGCCACAGCAAATCAGTTCCCTCCATCTAACCCTGTCTTCTTCATCCTCTTCTCTCACACCAACTTCCTTCATGTCCTCTTTCACTACATCCATAAACCTCCTCTTTGGTCTTCCTCTAGGCCTCTTGCCTGACAGTTCAAAACTCAGCATCCTTCTACCAATATATTCACTATCTCTCCTCTGGACATGTCCAAACCATCTCAGTCTGGCCTCTCTGACTTTATCTCCAAAACCTCTAACATGTGCTGTCCCTCTGATGTACTCATTCCTGATCCTTGCACCGTGTCTAGTTTGTTTAAAATGATAATATGACCAAAGATGAATGCATTTTCCTTAAAACTATTTTTATTATTTAATGGTCATTACATATGTAATGTACAGTATGTAAAATGTTTTACTTCATTACAAATATTTCAGAAAGCAAATTTGAATGTAGACTTTACAGACTAATAATCTGACTTTGTGTAATGGAAGTGAAAATAGAACATCCAGTGCCAAAACCACACACACAGACTCAAAATGGCTAAACAGTAGAATATTAACACTTATCAAGCCCAAGTGTGTTAATATATCGTGTTTGTATGTAATAGTGAGTTAAGAAGTTATAAATTCGTTGTATCCTTACATAAGAACCTTTACGTTAGAAGACTGTTTTTTTTTTTAGTTGTTTTTATTTAACCAGGTTAGCCTCATTGAGATTAAGAATCTCTTTTTCAAGAGGGACGTGGGCCAAGAAGGCAACAAAAAGTTTCAGACACACATCAGATCATTACAGATACAGATAAATTACAACATTTTACAGACAAGAGATGTTCAGTATAAAATGGATAACAATAAAGACAACAACAACAACAACAAATGATTTGTGCTATAGGCTATGGGGAGAAACGGTTGCATGTTTCAGCATCTGCCCTACTTTTAACTATTGTTTTAAAAGCATATATTAAAGAGATGAGCTCCTGTAATTTCAAGTCCTTCTTGAGCTCATTCCACGCCATAGGGGCTGCGAACTGAAACGCTTTTTTACCAAACTCAGTACGAGTCTTTTTTACATTCAGCAAAAACAAGTTTTGTGAGCGTAGACAGTAAGTTGTGTTTGTCTGCTGGACAATGTACATAAATAGCACACGGTTGTCTTCACTGGCAGTCAGAGAATATTTACTGTATTATTACATCCCGCTTCAAAGCGGTGATGTAACTGTCAGTGTTCTTGTGTTCGTCCGTTCGTCCATCCATTAGTATGTCCATCAAATATCTTTGCAACTGTTCCAGATAGAAAGATGAAACAGAAAGCACGTTACTTGGGCAGCAAAGGGGATGGAAATGAGATGATGACCTGAACCTTGAGAAAACCAGGTCAAATTTCAACTTTTGTACACTCAGGAACTGGATAAGATAGAAAGACGAGGGAGAACACCAATGTGAGTGTTCATAGATCAAAGGTAGTGCTTTGATCTATGAATGTAGGTCAGAGCACAACTTTGATCTTTGACCTATGTAAGTAGGTCATGATGAAAGTTTGAATTCAGGGATGTTGCGGGATGTTGCAGTCTGTGACTGCTTTGGTTTTAGTTTTGATCTGCAGTTGCACAAAGGTTTAATGACTAATATCCATTCTGTTCTGTTCTGTTTGACTTTTGCTGTTCAAAAGACATCTAACATGTATGTTAATCACATCTAAGATGATGTAAACAAATATTGGTGATATTTCATAGGTCTAAGGAGACCTGTTATGTAAAAACAAATTAACTTTCATTCCTCATTTGTTGAACATATATTACTGATGACAATGTCTTCTGTTAAACTGTATAAACATCAGTTCTGCTCCTGTCACTTCTCCTGTGTTTGTCAACTATAAAGATGCCACTTTTTCTATTGGATTTTTAGATGCTGTACTTATGAAGGCTCTGTTTGTGTTATAATTCTATTATAGGTTTATAATACAAAGCAGTCACTGGGCAGATCATTTTTTGATTTTGTGGGGGTTTTTTTGCATCACACACAAAAAATACACTTTCAAGGTCATAATTCAAAAAACTTCCTTCAAAATTAGATCCAAAACGATTCAATAATAATTTTATTGGTCAAATATTCCCTCGTTCTAGCTTCTCTATTTTAAGGATGTGCTAATACTGTGTTAATGTACCCTATTTTTTAATATTGCTTGCCAAAATTTTATTCATCAGCATCAATTCAGTCATGAAAACAGGCCGTATAATTCAATATTTCTTAGACGTCCTCTGAGATTAACTCTTGTGAGGAAGAGTTTGGTAAAATGCTGCACCATGCCTGTTTTAATACTTGCTGTAAACTAATTGTGTTAAAGTGCCCTCAGATCAACCAAAAATGTTTTGTCAAAGTAGTTTCAAAATAGTTTCAACTGAATGTAATATTTGCTGCATTTATAATTTTGATTGACAAAACTGGACCAACTTTTCCACTTTTATAGCTGCTGTTTTAAAAGTTTACAGACAGGAAATGCAGAAAGGTGTAGGTATGATATGTGGATTGCTTATTGACAGCCACAAATGATCCGGTATGTTGGGATGCTGCAGCCCATTACCCCTTAATGTTGAGTAATGATGTCTTGGATGTCTTTGTGTGAGTTTACAGTGAATTAAACCCACTAAATTGTGAAGGACATAAATTGTTGAACTGGTGGTGTTTTATCAGTGCAGTGGGGGGTGGGGGGGTGACCTGGATGCAGTAATGTTGCTGAATTTAACATACAAACGTGTGGAGGATGTGTAAACGCTCCTGCACAACTCTTGCATGCATAACATCATTTTCTGTCTCTTTCTCTTCTTCCTACCAGATCCACTCAACAACACTATACATAGTGTGTGAGTCAGTGTGTATGCTATGTGGCTCTGTTTGCTCGCTCGCTCACATTATCTCCCTGCCTCCCTTCCCCCACTCTCTTTTCAGTGACACAGAAAAACGAACGCCGCCCCCTCCCTCTTTGGTCGCTCGCTCTTGCCCCTCTTTTCACCAATGGCAGAGAAACACCACAATCTTTTCACTGCGTCCTGCTGTGTTTCGTCAATAAACATACAATTCTTCGGCGTGTCTATCAGTGTTGTCTCATCCCTTCTAATCACTTGTCTCTTGTTGCATGTCCTCCATCCTCCTCATCCCTGAACCAGTGCTGATGCTGTTTCTACAGCCTCCACCCAACAGTGGCATTGCCTAAAAACCCTTTCCATGCCCTCCCTACTCTATTCATTGTTCCCTCCATCTCTGTCCCCTCCCTCCTTTTTTCTCTCAGCATCACTTCCTGGGAACCCACATTTGTTCTCCTCCTCAGTATTTTATGTTGCCTTTCCCTGCATCTCCCCCTCCCCTTATTCATATATGTGTGCTCATATGCTCCTCTTACTCGAATCTTATGTGCATCTCTTCCTCTCATTAGCACCTCCACACGTCGCAGCGGCGTCATAAAGGCAGGAGTTCATTATTTTGCCTCCAACATGTGAGTGATTTAAAAAAAAAAAAAAAAATCTTTTTATTATCTAGTGCTCACCATTGGCTGACAGTGTTTGTATTCTGCTTGTCTGTAATCTGGTCAGGGTGCAGTGTGGTGGTCTGGATGCAGATTGGTCAGGTTAATGGGAGAGTGCATGGATGTTGGTGGGGGTGAGATGCCTGTGCTATCTCAGTATGAACGAATGAGGGGTTAGACCCCCCCCCCCCAACTAATCCCTGTTAATACATTAATTATCTTTGGGTAACATCGTGTTGCTGCAGCGATGTAAAGTCACTTGTGTGTTAAGTTATGAAGGGCTACAAAGCAACGATAAAGGGTCCCTGAGGGGTGTCTCCTCAATCTTAATCCCTCTCTCTCTCTCTCTCTCGCTCTCACTCTCTGCCTCTCTCACTCCCTCGCTCTCACTGAGAGCTCCTCTCCCATCCATCAACACAAGCACCTCTCCACTGACACCAGACAACCTGACAATTATTGGCAATTTAATATTTCAATAACTGCAATACTGACTGGCTTGTTGGTTCCCTGTTTTAGACTCATTTCTGGCATGTCTCCAAGCCATTTTTTTCAGGATAATGTTTTTTCAAGAGCATCAAGCACTGATGGCTGGCAGTATACCTCTTTGAGTGGGTGAATATTTCACGGACACCAGCAGAGAGAAGACAGAGAAGGAGACAGAAAGCCTTCCAACGCGACCGACAGAGGTAGGAAACCAATTCTTCTCTTATAATAAAGGCTTAATTGTTGATGCGGGTTGCAGAGATTTATCACCAACCATGTAAAATGTCATGCAAATGCTGATTTTAAGTGGATTTTAAGTGGATGTTCCTATGTTCCTATGAATTTCTCCTGGAAACATTTGCAGAATAAGAAAATGATCAGTTGATGCTTTCATAATTTGATGGCATTCGGTTATTTTCCATGCAGCTGTAGTTTCAATCTTTGTTGTCTTGTCTTTAAATGCTGTTTGTTGAATCTGCAGATGAATTGGTTTTTCCAGCTAGTTGATTGGCAGCTTTTTGTCACCATCAACTTGCCACACTGGACTCTTGCACATATCGGAGCCCTGATTCTCTCTCACTTGCCGGCTGCAAGCTGCTTACCTTTGGTCAGCGGCACTCGCTTTGAAAGTTTATCGTTGGCATGAGGCATTCATTTTGGAAATTGATTTTGAATTTCAGTTGAGAGTATTTATCTTTTCATCTCTGCTCAATGGACGATGCTGGATGTTAATTTATTCCTCCTGGCTGATGTACTGAGCCATGTGGCTCTAATGCTTTCTCATAAATTATGGTCATTAAGGTTGTTGTTAAGAGGTTATTATAGTTGTAATGTGAATCATGATGGTTTTTACGAGGCAGATTAGAAATGTGCATCATTTCACAAGCTAGGGGGGGGGCGACACTAATTACGCTGCATCTTCTGATCGAGTGAGTTGAACTGAAAAGATGAAGGTGGAGATGAGTCTCGTGTGCTGCAAAGAATCCCATTGATTTCATTTCCAGTGGTGTCGACTGAACCTGATGGAAGATTCCTATGTTAATGTTTCATCAGAGCTCGGAGAGTTTATTCCATCTTGACCGTGTTTCCACCATTTTTCTTCTTCTCACTCTGCCGATTCAAAAGGTCTCATTTATGCCGTTTCTTTGGCCTCCGTTATGCAACGGTGACAGGCATGAACACAAGCTGGCAGGAGACATCAGATCATCTTGAGGCTTCCTGTCTGTGACAACTGCTGAATAACTGCTGCTCCTGGACAGTGAACCCCAACCCTTCTACCCCCCATACCCCCCGCCCCATCAGCACCTGATTTGGGTCTCTCTTTAACTTTCCAGGGTGCAGGAGAATCCTACTTGGTGCCTGTCATTGCAGTGAGACGGGTGTCTCTTCTTTTTACTTGTGTGATGATGGATTTTAAATGTTCTGTACTTGCATCAGAGCAGTATCAGTAACTGTCCAGTATCAGTAATCCATCAAGGACGTGTTTTTTTATACTGACCCCCTTTATTGATTGAGATCACAAGCAGACTTCATTCTCTCTCAACCGAGGAATTAATCCTTCGATTATTGCGCTTCTCAAAAATCTCTTCTCCTCTTTAAAGACTGATAAATCTGCCTAATGTCGCCTGCAAGGAATTTATTTACAGTATTTTCCGTACTATACGGCGCACGTAAAAGCCTTTAATTTTCTCAAAAACCGACAGTGCGCCTTATAAGCCAGCGCGCCTAATATATGAAAACAGTTATAAAATAGGCCATTCATTGAAGGTGTGTTTTATAATCAGATCCGCCTGATAAATCAATGCGCCTCATATATATGAAAAAAGTTTTAGAATAGGCCATTCATTGAAAGTATGCTTTATAATCAGATCCGCCTGATAAACCAATGCGCCTCATATATATGAAAAAAGTTTTAGAATAGGCCATTCATTGAAGGTGCGCCTTATAGCCCAGTGTGCCTTATAGTGCAGAAAATACTGTAATCTGAAAAAAATCATGCAAGTCAACTGATCAGGAAAGTATGGAGGCACCAGAGGACAGTGTGTGATCTGTGTGAGCTGCTGATGTGTTGTGGAATCTCACGGTGTTTGAGTCGTCATGTTTGGTTTTAATAAGGGAAATGGATTGTTGGCAATGGTTCGATTTGTGACAGCTGAGCTGCTGGAACCACTAAGGTGAAGCGGCTTTTTGTAATGGGCTTATAGCGGTCCTGTCTGGGCTGTGGGCGAGCTGCTCCCCGCTGGAGACCTTAACCAACCCAAATCTGAGTGGGAAACTGTCTGAATGGGCCTCAGTGGGGACAGTTGTACTTATTGAAGGCTGAATAAATCAGCAGCAATAAAAGATAATAAACCCCAATTCAAGGCGTCAGTTCAGAATCTTTCTGGCATTATCGGTACTGTTTTGATTCAAATGCAGAATTGTGTCCGTCTGTGATGTCAGCACTGACATTAGTTGTGTGTCCCTTTGTGTTTGTGCAACAGTTGTGAATGGAGCGCCGTCCCCTGAGCTGAAGCTCCTCTTTATTACACAGCAAAGCTGCGACGGTTTCTTAATCTTTACAGTCGGTTTCAGAGTCCATCAGACACACACACACACACACACACAGACACACACACACACACACACACACACACACACACACACACACACACACACACACACACACACACACACACCGTGCTCATGTCATGTTAACTGAAACTGACCTTTGTGTTTTGGATGATGAAATAATTTTTGCCAGTTTTCTGTTCTTTGCTTATTGGTGTCTTTGCTTTGTTTTGGGTTCCTCTGCAGGAGCACGTCTTCAAAGACACCCCCATTAAACTGTATATCCCCTATATAATCCATACTCTTTCCATAGTGTGTAATGTATGTGTGAGGTTGAACGGAGTGTGTTGTGAATAGAAACAATCATGAATTATTATTAATAATTAATAATATGATATAAAAGTTAACCACATCAAAAATGTTTTTGCTATAGCCAGCAAATACTTTACATTTTTTCTTGCTTAAATTACTTTAATAGTCAATTTCTCTCCGCGCGACCCATACTGTGCTATAAAGCTTACGTTGTCTTGACACTTCTATACATTCATAGCACAAAAAAAGTTTGTTGAAATCACTCCAGGAATGTTTTTACATAATCATGGTAAATATTTATATTTTTGTAAATATTTGTCCAACACTTTATACCACAATGTTAACAAAAGATGGAGAAAAGTCCTGGTTCAGCCCCTGCTTCTACATTCACACATTCTTCTGGGTTTTTTTTGCAATCCTGTAAGTAATAAAATAAAACCAGTATAGTAAATAAAAGAAAACTCTTTCCGGTTAATTTTTGACTAATTGTTATTTAAAAATATTCAACTATCAAGACCAGAATATTAATGCATGCATCAAGTGTATATTAATATGTTGATTGATGGTGCTATGGAAAACTGATCTGTGATCAGTGAGCCCAACTGTTGAACATGAAATATCACACACACACACACACACACACACACACACACACACACACACACACACACACACACACACACACACACACACACACCCTCTATTGTTTTTTTAGTGATGTTTCTGCACAGACATGAACTCTCAAGAGATTTTTAAAAATATATTTCACTTTTCCGCTGACATCCTGACCCTGACTTGACTCGCTGGTCATGAATTATCTCTACTGTGACTGGATGAACAAGTGACACGGGGGCCGTGGACCCGGCATTGACCTCTCCATCCTTTCACCTTGGCCACAGTGCTTCTTTTACCCCTCCTTACTTCCATTTCCTCCCTCGTTCTTATTTCACATCCTGGTTGCTTTGACCCCTCTTTCCTCCCTCCTTCAGGGTGGAGGAGGGGAGCAGTGGCAGTAGAAAATGGCTGCCATGACAACGGTGCCCAGCTATACCCCTTCACTATGGGTGAGAGTGTGTCATGCCCTCCCCCGCCTGGACCTCACCATGCAGATGAAGGACAACGTCTTTGTGCCCGACAGCTGGGAGTACCAGCAGGTAACACACACCTGCTGCCGCCACTCATGACACACTGTCACCACATGCTGTACAGTAACCGTACCATCCACATTGCATAACCATCTGAACCTCTGTGGTTCCATTTGTAGCTCTAAATATACCTTTACAGGTGTACCTTTGTGTAATTGAATAACTGGACAATGGACAATTTGTTCTGCATCACGCTACACATTTAGAAATGTAACCCCAATCTCCAAAGTCAATATGATATTTACAGCACTTCAAATGTCATCTTAATGCCAATTTATTACACTCGAGAACCCCACACCTCATATCAGATTTATTCACATTATTCATGTTTCTACTTTGCTTAAAAACTTAAGCTTTAATGCCTTTTTAATTGCCACTTGGACTTGCGCCTCTGTGTATAATATATTTTATTTATGGACTCCACAAATGAAAGGACAATGTACAATGAAATTTGATTTTAGTGGTAATAATTACCATTTCTGTTTTACCATTGTCTCATCTGAGAATATATGGTGTAAACTTAATTTGAAGGAGGTAAGAACGTGGGAGGGTGAAGATGTAGAGCTGGGTATCCGATGTGTGTTCAAGAAAGATGTGTCTGAGGGCAAGTAGGTGGGAGATGAATAGCAGGGCTGCAGGACAGATCCCCGGGGCACACCTGTGTGTATGTTCATGCAATGTGGAGATATTTTACCTGCATGAAATTCATCATGGTGTGAGTCCTCCTGCAGGTTTCCACAGCTGCTATTGTCTACAATCTGCTTAACGGTGCATTTTCTGCTGCAACATGCAAAAGGTTTCTCCTTCATCAGGCGCCACTGTGCAAAGTACTTCAGCAGGAATTGTTTCACAGTGCATGTTTTGTGACTTCTCTGCAGTTCAGTGACGGGGGGGGGGGTGCACACAAATTATCCTGTAGAACACAAAGACAAAAGAGACTCCCAAGTGCTCCCAGAGAGAGGGAATCAGAGAGGGAAAGAGAGAATGAGTAATGCAAGGAGGTTGCTCAACAGAAGACCGGGCAGAGAGAGAGAGGAAGCGAGAAATGAGAGTGGGAGTGAGAGAGAGTGGCGGTGAATGTATTTAAGTAGGTCACAGATTATTAATAGAGATTCAGTGGTGTGGATGGAAAGAAAGAGATGGGGGAGATGAAGAGTGGGAGAATGAGGGGATGAGAGATGGGGAGGGACTTCAGAGAATGGGAGGTGAGAGAGAGAAAGGTGGAGGAATGGGGAGTGACAGGCAGCCAGATGGATGGAGGATAATACTGTAGTTGTGTGTCGGAGGAAAATATATTCCAGTGATGTTGACATTCTGATGTGATGTCTGATCACAATCTGAAACAGTCTGACTAAGAACCTCTGCAAAAACAACCTGTTACATTAAAAAAAATAATGTTTTAAAGCGTGTGCATGTGGTTTGTTTTTATACTGTTGATTTCTGAGGCAGGCATTTTATATTGTCATCTATTTTTAATCATCTACTGCTGCTATTGGGGATGGGCCAGTGTGACAAGCTATGGAATTTAACAGGATTAGTTTTTATTTTGCCCTGCTTGTAACAATGGAATTAAAACATCTCTCACATTCTCTGACTCATCCCCTGAATTCTTCCTCCCTTTCTCCTCCTCCTCTCAGACGCTGCTGGTTTTGTCGAGTTTATCGGCCATCGCTCTCGTTATCTCCCTCTTGGTGGTTCTCTCCTTCCTCATACACTACTGCTGCTGTCACCGTGGTGATCGGAGTGAAGGATCAGAGGAGGAGGAAGAGGATGAAGATGCCAGCACAGGTCACGGTTACAGCGGGAAGAAAGGGCGGGGCATCTGCTGTGTCACATGGATGGCGGTGGCAGCTGTCACATTATGCTGGTGAGGAGGATGATATAGACATCATCATCATCATCATCACCTACTGAGGCTTTTAAATCACACCTTTAGCAAGAAGCATCCAGTTTCTTAATTTGGCAGAAGAACAAGTGAAGAGCTGTTAATATACAGTATTTTTTTCCAGCAGGGTCCAGCAGAATAAAATCAGCTAAACATGAACTCCCAACCAAATGGATCACAAAACAGACTTAAGGGATGAATATTTTCTTTTTTGTGAACTGCTGAATTGTTTTACATCGTTCACGTAATAGTAATGATCTTTTGAATTTCCTGCAGAAAGCTAAGACTTGTGTCAACAGGTGATTAGCTTATTTTAGCACAAGGACTGTAAACAGGTACCTCGACCAGCGCGACTATTTAATACGTCATATTTTTATTGTGTTTCCTTTGAACAAACTCAAACTAACTGGTTTCCAGTGTCCTTAAGTGTTCATTTTATTTAAAAAAAAAATAATAATAATAATAATTTTTTTCTGTTTGCAACTTGATAAATATGAGGTCTGTCTTCCCATCCTCCTCTGTGACAAACCAGTGAAGCTTATTTCCCAAATTTTCTTATGATAGGCCTGTAATTAAATGAAACACACTGAGAGGTCACTTTTCACTGAAACTGCGACTCCTTTGTTGTTTGACAAGTTAATTTATTTTTATGTGACACTGACAAACAGAAACTAGTTATCAAATATACTGTACAAACAATACTTTCCTCTGAGGTTTGTGGAAATTAATGGTGAAGTAATAGAATCCTACTCAGTTACAAGTACAGTACCTTGAAATTTACAGTAAAATACTGGAATCTACATATTTGTAGTTCCATTACTCTTGGTATTTTGGAGGAACAGCCACAAGGCGATGATTCACAAGCTGTCACCCACCACAAAATCATGTGGTTTTTAGTCTCTCACGAGGCCAAGATGTGACTGGAAAGGGAAAAAGGCTTTGATGACAGCTGATGGTCATGTTATAATTCTGTTGACCAACCACCGGCCTATTGCCGCACTGCCTTTTGGCATTTGTATAGCTCCTCCACCTACAGTACAGTCATGTACCCACTGGTGTTGCCCTCAGATCTGGTGACCATGCAGTCATCAGGTCTTTACATCGCCTCTGCTGTGCAGTAAACAGATACGCTGCCTTACGTGTGTCCGACACACTCGTGTGCATCACAGGTTATTGAAGGGAAGTTCAGATGCCTTTTAAATTGAGAGCTACAGTCAGCTGTGTGCTACCGCAGTTCCTGTTATCAACCCTTTCCCCTCATGCATTTATAGCTTTGCACTGACACTGCATTGCTACATCACTGAACATAATGTACTGGGGATCTGTCTTGGCTGTCATGATGTCATCGCATATAGACGGTGCGTTGATGTGGTTCATGTCTCCCCCCTATGGACCAATATGTAATGTAATGTAGCCGTCTCTTTGCTGAGGCATGTTTTACTGGCTTTCTGTGCCAGAATTGATCGAGAAAAAAAATGCTGCAGTTAGCCTCTTGAAAATATTGAATGTGACACCCATTTTTTCAGATGGTGGCCTTTGGTCACAGACATGGCCATCTGAAACGCAGCAGCATTAGACAGCGCTCGCATTTTACAACTTGAAATGCAAAGCACACACAGACTCAGACACACATTCCTTCTTTTTCCCCCCTGCTTTCTAATCTGGGTCACATACTTTGTGGGAGATTGGGTCATACCATTCCTCTTGGGTTTGAGGGGATTTGACGAACATCTGGCCGGAGCCTTAATCTGAATATATGAATTACAGAACGATGTGTAAACACGTCTCTATGTTTAACGATTTGAATATTTTCCTTGTTGAAGCTTAACTGCTGAGTGCTGCCAGTCAGCTTTATAACATCATCTGTTTATTCATTCCCCTGCGCTCCACTAATGGTACGCTCATGCAGAGCACACACACATCCTGTCCGATCCATCTCCTTGTGTCACGTTCATTTAAAACGTACATACACACTGAATTAAACATTACAGTTATGCCTCTGCTATCTTTTCCTCTATGTGTATGCACCCTTGCACATTTTTTATGTGTGTGTCTCTCTCTTTTTCTCCATTGGCAGTGTTGCCATAGGCATCGGTTTCTATGGCAACAGTGAGGCGAACGATGGGATGTATCAGTTGACCTCGTCTCTCCTCACAGCCAATTATACACTAGCTTCCATCGATCTGTTGGTGAGTGTTTCCCCAGCGCCTTGCTTGACACTGTGTGTGTGTGTGTGTGTATGTGTGTGTGTGTGTGTGTGTGTGTGTGTGTGTGTCTGTGTCTGTGTGTCTGTGTGTGTGGGTGTGTGTGTATGTGATATAAGGAAGATATTATATATTATGAAGAATTTACTGCAAGACAGTGGATTCATGGACTAAATGTAAAACTAAAACCTTTGCACTCATGGATGGATGGATGGATGGATGGATGGATGGATGGATGGACACTTTATTAATGCCGATGGGAAATATTGTCACCGTTTTTTCAATGCATAGCACAAGTTTTCATACCAGTGAAATGCTGAAAAGTTTTTCTTTTTGGTGTAAAATTGAAAAGTTAACTTTCAGCCTTATGACAGAAAGGTAGTTTCTTCCTTGCATTCGGCAGACATCTAACTGGTAACTGGACTGCACTGGTGTCAGGCCTTCTGACTGACTGGTCACGGAAAGCAAACCCTCACATTCTTCCTCCTCCTTCTCCAGATTTCAGATACGATTGCTGGCCTGCAGCTGTCCATCTCTGGCCCTCTGACCACGATGGAGGAGCTCTTTACTGGAAGTAAACCCTTCCTGGTATCGACACGGAACTGCCGGAGGTTATCTGACAATGTGGTCAACCTTCTCTCCTCCATCTCTTTGGCTCGGTTCAGTGTTGACACAGGCTTGGGAAATGACAGCAGGATTAGTGGGGCGTCCATCATACCTTTAACTCCAGTCCCTCCGTCTGTGGCCCCCACGGTGGTGCCTGCTGGGGGTTTAATGCCCAACCCCTTCTCACCTGGCTGGGCGGCCAACACATTGATGGTCAATGAGGACTACAGGTGAGGCTTCAGCGCACAGGGGCCTAATTCTAGATTGGTGAGATGATATTCAAATGTATTTTGAAAATAAGTTTTAATTTTGCATTAGTAAATGGAAATGATCGTGAGGAGTTGCTGTATTAGGTCTGGGGTGTGTATATATGATATTTCAAATGATTTAGTACATCAAGATCCATCAATTCAGTTTTTTTTAAGATACACTAAATTGCCATTTGAAGCAAGTAATATTTTAAACTGACGTTTATTTTATGGGGTTATGATGTAGATACATTAAAAAAGTAAGTTAGCTTAATTACTTCCTCAAAAAGAAATATGGAACTTGGCACTAAAATAACTACACATACAAAAAATCCTGTCAACATACCTTATATGAACAGTATAAGACATAAAGAAGCATGAGTTCTTAATATGACATGATGTTTTACAATGGAAAATCATTCTTGAGCCATATTTCATATCAGAATCAGAAAGTTAACTTCAAAGACACTCCAGAAATGTAAAAAAAACCTGTCAGTACTTGTCTGCTTTCTGGGAAATAATAATTCATATTGTTCTAATGGTTACAGTTTGGAATAATTAGTTAATGCTCATGAAAATATTTGTTCTGTAAGTGTTAATATTTCCTCAAATCACATTGTAGAGCTGGAAAAGATGGAATAAGAGAGCAACCCAAATTATTCTCGTCCATTGTTAGAAAAACTTATTACTTTTATACAACGGTTGACCAGTTTTCCTTTCTGGTAGTTCAACTTAATGACAATAATCCCTTTTCTTTATTTATAATCTTTAATTATATTCACAAAAACTGCTTATTTGTACAGCCTGTCCAACAAAAGCTTCAGCTAGTGGAATGCAACCAACCCTTGAATCCGTTTTAAACAGTTGCTAATGTTAGTATTTCAACATGTGGTTTGTGAACATGTACATCCCTGCTCTTACATTTCATTGAGGAAGCTCTTCACCACATTTTTATAAGTGTTCATTTAGATGGCTTCAGTTTAAGGCATGTGGCCACAAATATTGTGTTGATGGGTTGCTTTTATATAACATAACTCAAGAAGAACACAAATCGATTGACACATATGATAAATCATGCTACTGTAATAACAGTACTGAAGTCCTGCTCTCCTATAATCAGGAGGGGATGGGATCCTCCTCCTCCATTAAGCAGTCAGAGGTTAGGGTCAGAGGTCAAACCCAACATCACTTCCCTTCTTAGATGGAGTCAGCTGACTCTGGACACACAGTCTGTTTTTTCATATTTAATAAATACTGTATCACAGATCAGCAGGGCTATCAGAATCATTATAATCCTATTACACTTCTCTGCAATTTTAACTCTGGAAGAGTGGAAAAAAGAGTTTGGTTTTCACCCAGATAAGGTGGGAAAAGAATATTACAAAAAGAACTCTTTATAATTCACAAATCACCAAACAACAAAAGAGCTATACGATGAAGATTTTTTTGCGTTTTCCCAAACATCGAAAGACTTACGTAAGAAAGAGAGACTTGTGCTGTCGGGCCTCTAAAACATGTTGAATAAAACAAATTACTATTAACAAATGACTCATTTATTTAAAAAAAAAAAAAAGATGTGTCAGTAAAATCCCTTTATGATTGACTGTCTAAAGAGCAGCTGTAGGAACAAAGTTCCATCAATGTTCATCTATGTAGCTCTCAAAATGCTCCCATTCTCACCAACCAAGTGAAATTACCTCAAGGTAATGAATAAATCTGTATAAATTAAATAATAAATACATGTATTAATCTAAAGTTATTGAATCTTTACGTTTTATTCCTTGCTTTAGGTGGCTGTCATATGTGCTGCTTCTGCTGCTGGACCTCATCGTGTGTCTGTTCATCCTGCTGGGACTAGCCAAACAGGCCCGATGGCTGCTGATCCTGTGAGAGCACGCACACACACACACGCACGCACACACACACACACACACACACACACACACACACACACACACACACACACACACACACACACACACACACACACACACAGTATTTTAAGACCCTTATGGCCCAACACTGGACTGATGGTCGGTGTCTCCTCTTCACAGGATGACCGTGCTGGCCTGGCTGGCTCTGTTCCTAAGCTGGGGCTCCCTGGGCCTGGAGACAGCCACTGTGGTGGTAAGTAGAGCCGGCTGCATGGAAAGAATGAAGGGATGAAGGACTGAAGGACTAGAAAGTGAATCGGGCTGTCATGGGAGGGATTGGCTACAGCTGAGGAAGGACATCTATAGGAGGATGACCCATGATGGTGAACCAAAGCTGGGTCTGTGTGTTTGTGTGTGTGTGTGTGTGTGTGTGTGTGTGTGTGTGTGTGTGTGTGTGTGTGTGTGTGTGTATGTCTTTCTGTGCCCTATTGTGGTAACTGTGAAAAGATCCACCTCCTAGGGAATGCTTCAGTTGTGGCAGAGGACCAAAAAGGCAGGAAAATAGGGCAGAGATTTTAGATCCAATGCGCATGCGCACAAATGGTGTTTGTGAACAAAGTGTGTGCTCGTAAATTAAAGTGCATGTTTTACATGTGAGTGTGTGGGTGTTTGGATTCAAATATAAAAGATAGAGGATGAGGAGAAGTGCTCTCAATCAGCGCTAGGATGGGGAAGGAACGGCGTGGCGTGCATATAACGATCATTTAAAGACAGGGAATGCGGGAAAGACAGCTTCTCATCAGTAGTGTGAGGCTGGAAGCTTCTGCAGCACTAAGACTGAGTGTGTGAAGAGTGAACACAGTCCTATGAACATCTCAACTGTGCTATGAGGTGCAGGCATAAAACTGAACACATCTATGAAAGAAAAGATGAAGTTGTGTCTCAGAGAGTCGGCCGTCCCTCAGGCTTCCCTTCTTTTGCTGTTTTGGGTTTGTGAGATGTTTTTCTTAGAATGCCTGCTTTAAGAATCTCAGTATCATGTGGAGATGGCAGGAGATGTCCCGAGGTCTGTGGGTCCACACAGAGCTGCTCTGTCCACAGCCACTGACAGGCGAACAAAGGACCAGCTGTGGGCCTGCCCACTTTATTCTCTCCAGAGATGCCACTTTTCCCAATCGGTTGCCGGGCTCTCTGTGCGCCTCCCGCTCCCTCTTCTGGCGGGGTGATCCCAAAGCGAGGGTGTTCAAAAGTGCACCATTTCTCTCTTCCGTGCACCCCCTTTGACTAGTGCCCAGGGTGGGTTGGGGGTGGTGGGGGTGTATGAGTGATGATGGTGGATGGAAAACAAGATGTCAGGTTTATCCAGGGCAGAGCGTGATGCACACAGATCGATATTTGCTGCTGTCAGATATCTGAGGACCCAAGTGTGTCAGTCGGTCAGTGTGTCACCTGACTTTCTCCCTGGTGATTGTTTCTTCTTTATCACCCTGTTATCCTCTCTCACTCTCCCTGCCAGGCTCTCAGCGACTTCTGCTCAGATCCAAACACATTCGTCCTCAACTCCACCCACTTTAACTCTGGGACCAGTTCAGGTATAATCTACCCCCCCACCCCCTCCCACCACCAGGAAATTTCTCAAAGTGCTGGTTTTATTTCACATCTATGATGACATTTACCTCCCATCTCTTTTATACGTCAGCTCAATCTCTCAAAATGAGTTAAATGATCCCTGATTTTTTTTCTATTTTGCGCTCGACCATTTAGATGTGTTGGATTATTACCTGACCTGCAGCAGGCGTATGAACAGTCCATTCCAGCAGGTAATGTGGCCTCATTTAGCTGAAACAGCTACACTGATTTAAAGTAAAGGTGCAGATCGCATGTCGGACCCCTTTTTGTCCCTTCTGGATTAAATGGGATTCACAGATGTCGTGATGTGTCTTGTCCTCAAACAATTTTCTCTCCATACAAAAAAGCCACATTCTCATCAGGCTAATGGTATATCTTAGCAATAACACAAAATAAAAACGTTTTTAACGCCACCAACTTGTTGGCTTCAGCTGCTGACCCAGTCACAGAGGGCCCTGTCCAACATTCACACACACCTCTCCAGTCTGGAAAGAAATGCTCTCACCCAGTTCCCCAAAGCTGAGGTACGTCACAATGAGTTCATGTGAAATTAGTATGAAAAGACACCCGTTGCTTTTTTTAAAAATTCATTACATTTTATAATTTTTTTTCCATATTTGCAGAAATCCCTCAGGGAAGTCCAGCAGATACTAAACTCCACTGAAGGAAATTTCCATCAGCTGGTGGCGCTACTGAACTGCCGGGGTCTGAATAAGGTAACCAGATGTGTAATACATAAATACAGGACATGTAATAATGATCAAGAACAAATTAAAGTCTCATTGAGAATGAAAAATGAAGGAATACAGTTAATTCAGAAGCACACAGACAGACACGTGTTTATTTTAATACGTCCACTTTCTTTTAGGACTACATCGACTCTTTGAAAGGCTTGTGCTATGATGGGATGGAGGGATTGCTCTACCTCTCCCTTTACTCGTTCCTCTCTGCTCTGGCCTTCACTGCCATCCTCTGCTCTCTGCCCGGTGCCTGGAGGAGCTTCCCCAGGTGAGACAGAGTGGGAATGTGTGGGTGGTGCACGGGAACAAAGGCCTCTGTTTGCAGGTATTTCCATCACTTTCAAATGGGAATATGGAGAAATAAGACATTTTAATTTTTACCTGACATAAACCTTTTTCTATTACCAGCCATGTAAGAGAACAGAAGATGCACAACATATTACAAATGATCTCATGACCAAAAATACAACCAGTGATTTGTATTTAATCACAATTAATTTCTCACTTTGTGTTTCTGAATTTTTAAAAAATATTTTATTGGAGGAGTGAAAATTGACATTTACGTTGCATAACGTCACTGTACATCACACTGTCAGTGTGTGTTGATTCTGCCATCATCAAACTATCTATTAGCTGTTATTTATAACGGCTAGTGATATGAGTTCCTTATCGTCGAGCTGATGATTTATGGGATGGTGGGAGACAACATAGCTTTATCTTGGCAGAGATGTGATGGGTTCTGGAGGAGACGGAGTCCTCTTCTGCTCCAGTATTAGAAATATGCAGCATGTGGTAATCATCCTTAAAGAGATAATGATTAGAAAATGCTGAAGTCATTGGGACGCTTTTGAAATGGTTTAAAGTCTGGTTTGGAATAGTATATTAATGTCAAGAGAACATCTACAAGTTAACACTTTACTGCAGCATCACCCTAAAAATGACCATTGATAGCTGGACTTAGCTGCTGTTTTTAACCACCTCCAAGGTGAATAAAGTTATCTTTATTGAGACCAGGTGGAGCAAACTAGTTAAGCGTTAGTAGTAGTGCTACAATGCAGTAGGGGAGGCCAGACTGAGATGGTTTGGACATGTCCAGAGGAGAGATAGTGAATATATTGGTGGAAGGATGCTGAGTTTTGAACTGCCAGGCAGGAGGCCTAGAGGAAGACCAAAGAGGAAGTTTATGGATGTAGTGAAAGAGGACATCCATAAGACAAGAGGATGCAGAAGACAGGGTTAGATGGAGGCAACTGATTCACTGTGGTGACCCCTGATGGGAAAAGCCGAAAGGAAAGAAGAAAAATGCGCACCTAAAAGCCTATAATTCTCTCATAAACCTAGTACGCCTTATAATCCGGTGCACCTTATATATGAAATAAATGATAAAAGAAATAATTCATTGAAGGTGCGCCTTATAATCCAGCATGTTTTATACTGTGGAAAATAGTGTAACTGAAATCTATGATAACTAACTTCACATGAAATTTACTCACAGTAATATTAGCTATCTTGTGATTAGTTCATCTAGTGCAGACGTCATCATTTTATTTTTTGTTTTGGAATATGTTTTAAAAAAAAACAAACGATTGAACGTGTGCCAAAAATGGAAACCCGTTTCCATGCAGACATAGTGGTGCTCATCGCTTCTCTGCTCACATCCTGTCCCTCTCTCTCTCTTTCATGGACGACAACAGTGAATCAGAGGAGTACGAAGATTCAGACAGTGAGAGTGAGGACCCCTTCACCTCCCATCAGGCACGTAGACAGACGGCCTCGGGGTCTCAGCGAGGGGCAATGGCCCCCTTCTATAATTACCCGGGGGCAGGGTGGACACCTCCGTTTTCTAGTGCGCCGCCCCTCCCGTGAGTAACACAGACACACAGACACATAGACAGACAGACAGACAGGCAGAATGCCACACATGCACATGTTGGAAGAGGAGGAAGAGGAGGAGGTTGCTATCAGATACAGTTCTGGTATCAGGCTTGTGTTTCCGTGCTGTTATCTGTACCTTAAAGCAACTATTTTAGTAGGAAAAACACAGCAAATAACATACAGAAGAAAATATTAGACACATGATGAGAATATAAACAACAGATTCCCCCTTAAAGGAGTTATAATTCTATTGATGACTCACACAACAGATGTACAGCACACACCTACACTCAGTGGAGGTCACACATCTTTACCTGTAGACACGCAGCATTAGTCCAAATCCACAGAGCTGTCAGGTGAAGCACATGCATTGCAGACAGACACACAGACAGGTCAATATGGACAAGAGTGTAGGCAGAGAAACAGACACAACTCCCAGAGGTCTGTCTGTCTGTCTGTGTGTCTGTCTATCCGTCTGTCGAGTGTTACAGGACAGACGATGTAGGGCGCTCGCTCACGTCACAGATCTCGTCTCCAATGGCGTCCTGTCTCCTAAACAGCAGCAGACTGCTGCTGTGTTGGGGGGAGGGCGTTATTGACGAGGCTACGCTCGTAAAAACTCCGGCGATGTGAGGCTCAGGTTCACTATATAGGTAACCCCACCCAAACACCCTCCTGCATCGCTCTCATCTGTCTGCTCACCGTGGTGTCAAAACCCCTCCCATTTATTTCTCTTTCCTCGCCACGTCTTCTTTTTTTTATTATACCTCCAACTTCTTTTCTCATTCTTTCTTTCTCGCTCTTAATTTTCTCATCTTATTATATTTCTTACCTTTCTCCTCCCCCCTCCCACTGGTGTTTCCAAGCTTAACAGCTCCAAATTGTAGATTATTTAGCTTCTAATTCTAACTGCAGCTGATCTTAACTCCAGTACTTCTTTTTCTTCATATTAACAGAAAAATATGAGGATTTTTTTCTTTTAAAAACTAAACTGTCCAGGCTCAGCAAGCACTAAAATACAGTCCACTCCTCTTAAATGAGATGAAAATGCTCTGGGTTGCTTTAAAAGCTTTCTGGAGTTGGCCACACAGATAAACAGATTCATTAGTAGAACAGCATTCAAGCTGAAATGGGACTGGCGAGTTGGATGCAGCTCCAAATGCATGTAATTGCATATTATGGTATATATCCTGCAGCGTGTCATCAGTGCAGTCTGGAGTGGTCTGTATGCCTGATGCTGGGGCTCTCTGCACCCGCCTGAGCGCCAGTAGCACAAATACCTTCTACTTGTACTGAGTGTTGTGTTTTTCCACACTATATTTCTAACCGCTCTTTCTCCTCCTTTCCTGTTACTTGTGCTTGGGTCCTGTCCTCCCACGGCCCCCCCGCCGTCCCCTCCGTCTTTCTCAATGTGTCTGATCCCTGTTTCCCTCTCTTCTTCATCATCCCTCCATACCTCCTTCCTCTTCTCCCTCTCTCTCCTGTCCTTGTCTCTTTCTGTCTCTACACAGGACTCCAAACGTTTCCTCCAATGGCAACCCTGGCTATGAGAGCCTTCCCTTGACTGACAGGCAGTCCCCACCCCCCTCTGTGAGTTCCTCTGTATTTGTGACACCATCACAATCTGTGCCATTTTATCACTGCTCTGAGTGCTCACCCTCACGTCAATCATGAGTTGCAAACAGGCTGATTAGTGGAGAGGCCTTGACCTCGCAGCTTCCTGTGGGCGGGGCTTTTGTTCTTTCTGGTTAAAAGTTTCTTTACAAATTGTCCTAAAGCGAGGAGAATTTTGTACGTAACTCTATGTCACTTACATAATCTGTGAGTTTTTTCTGTTTATTGGAACTATCCGACCATTTTACAGTATCTTATGTCAACCATCAGAATTTCAAAGCTCAGTGTGACCTTAGAAACAGTAGTCTGACAATTATATATTCTTCCTAAAGGCTTTATGTGTCTACACTTTGTTTTAAAAAGAAACTATCCATTCCAAAAGACCACATAATGCAGCTGAAAGCAGCAGATAAGCTGGAAAGTGAGAAAACCTTTCTGAAAATAATTTTCTAAATTTGACTGGAGGAGTAATATGGAAAAACATTCTGTTAAACTCCAAATCCTTTATAATCTCTCAGGTCATTCTTGACTGGATTTGAAGAAAAAAAAACAAACTTGTTTTCCTTCCTCTCAAGTTGTTTCTGTGGTTTCCTTAGCAAGTGGAGGTGAAATCCTCCATCCTCGTTTATAAAAAACCCAAATCTCCTATGTAGTAAACTTCTAGCAGTAATAAATGCTAGTAAGTGGACCTCAAGGGTTTTTTCTTTTAGTTTTAGTCATGTTTAAACTGTAGTACCGAGATCTGGTTGTAACCAATTAATTCTGAGTGAAGAAGTACAGTTAAAAACATTTACTTATTCTTTTAATTAAAATTTTTTTAAATTCTTCAGGTATATATTCATGTTTCTTGGTCATATAGCATCACCGACTGTTGATAAGTTGATCCTCACAAGCATGAATAATAAATGTTGCTCTTTTCTCTATTTTCTCCATCTTCTCTTCTGCTGAATCCCACCGTCTCCTCTGGATGTGCAGTACTCTCCCAGCATGCTGACTGGTTATGGGGGAAGTCAATCACACCCCAATCCTGCCCATTCGCGGAACTTGTATTCACGTTGATTATTTTTTGTTAGAAAATGTATAGAAAGAAATGTTTAGTTTTCATATGAATGAACACTTTACTGAAATTAAAAAGAAACTAATCTCAATACAATGAATGCTAAGTGTGAATTTCAAGTGCGTAACGTCAGCACCATTGAACGTTGTTATTAGAAGCACTTAAAAGAAACAGGTCCTAAATAGACTGGTCTTTCCTGCAGTGATACTGCTGGGAAATTGCTTGTGCAAAGCTATGAAGCGAGTCCACTTGGTCTAAGGTCCTTCCCTACGTCTGTCCAACCTGTGTAAACTGTGAACAATGGTGAGGAAAACCAGAATGGTATTGACGTTACTACATTGTAGTTTTATATTCTTAAATGTATCAGTACCACTGATTTCTTTCGAAGTTTTTATATATTGTTGTAGAAGAGCACTGGCACGTAGCAACAAAACACATTTTTTCTGTGAATGGTTATGCAGTTCCCTGACTTTTTTATTTTAATGATTACTTTTTATAGGTGTCAATTCTGTATTTTCCTTGTATTACCTTATGGTATTCTGTATATCTCACTGTCTATAATATCAGAATAATCATGAACCTTTGCTCTTAAAAAAAATACTTGAGTGCTATCAAGATGTTAATAACTGAATAGAAAACTTCTACTGACGCTCATGTTGTCAGAGTGGAGAACCATAGATCCCATAGCAGGTACATAGCAATATGATTCTTGCTACTGGTGCTGCAGTGGCGCTACCGTAACTAGCAATAATAACTATGTATAGCATTGGGTTTCTGAGATCTCAAAGATTTTTTTGTGTATATCTGGTATGGTATGTTGGAGATTTCATTGAATCCTCTGTCCTTGCCACCTGACCTAGTTAACCCTTGAATTGAGTTTGTATGGTTATCAATGCTCCTTTTGAATGGCATCCTTTTACACTCAAGAGTCTAATATAAATAAAAATAACTTCAATACCCTCCACCTGGTCTTCGTGCCTACATGCAATATATATATGTGTGTGTGTATATATATGTATAAAAGACAACAACTGTAGACTCAAACTTAAATAAAACAGAAGGTAAATCTTTAATAAAAATAAGCTTCAACATTATGAACTGTAAATTAGTTGCAAATGCATACTTGAGGCAGTCTTTTGGAAATGCATAGATCAATAGGAGAGACACAATACAGACATAGAGGTTACATTAAGTTATAGAACCAGTGTTTTTGCATGTTTGGCCTATTTACAACCATTTAAGGTCGTACTCCAACTCCTTTTGATTTGAAACAGTTGTTCACTTGTAACTGAAGATATTTGGCACATGGTCCTAATAGGTAATCCATCAAAAAAAAAAAATCCTGTCTGCCTTTTTTTTGGAGAAAGCTTCACTATTCTATGGATTCAACTTCATTAACGTGCATCAAAATTGTGAATCTGACACAAAGAGACAGGATTTCATTGTGAAGGATTATCAACCACATTTTCAATTTCTGAAAAATGCTAAAAGAGACAAAGCAGGCTCTCTGGAGGATAATTACATGCTAAAAATATCAAACTGTGGCCCACTAAACTCTTAAACCTCGTAGTAAACAGCAAAAAACATGACAAAACACTGGTAAATGTTCAATGTCACACCTGAGCTGAGTTCAATAAAGACATTTTCAGTAAACCTTGAGGCAACTTCATCTGAAGTACATTCTGCCATTGTGTTAGGAAGCATAACTAAACTGTAGCGGTAACTCAAGGTGAAACAAAAATGTTGGAAGGTGAGTTGGCTCATAAGTCACTGTGAAAGGACTCACTGGACATGTAGTGCCAGTACCATGGTAAAGTGTCTATGGAGGTGAATGGTTATTGTCACTTTGTGTACTCTAGCTGCAAAAACCAAATACCAACGTTATTCAAAACAAATTTCCCATATTAGTGAACGTTACAACCGTGTTCTACTAGGTGACCAAACTTTAAATGAAAACGGTGCTGCATCCAGTTTGCTACTGAACTCGGTTCAGGTGAAGCCTTTAAATTTGTGACTGTATGATCACACACAACGACAAACCGTACAGACAAGTCTTCCTCTGCAGTGCATAGAAGGCTTACGACAAAACGACTCAGGAAAGGACAGTACACTTGGGTACAGCTCGATATATGATGGATTAGTACACAGCTATTGAATGCTGAATGCAGGCTGACTGAACTTCTGAGACTTGTTTATAAAAGACTCAACGATTGACATGGCAAATTCAGTCAAAAACAGTCCAGTTACTTGTATTGCAGATGTATTCTTATGCACAAACACAACTTTCCAACTGCAATACAGTCAATATTCATGTCATATGTCACAACTCAAGTATTATTAAACTACTCCCCAGTAGCATCATCCATCTTAGCTTGGATGCACCTTTCCAGTGTTAAAACAAAAGGTACCAATAACAGGACAATGCATATTCATGGGCATGTCAGAGCAACGCCTGTTACAGTCATAGCAGGTCATTATTAAGACGGAAACTCCCCACTCTGCTTCTCTTTGGAATTTCCATCATGTGTCTGTGTACATTTTAAATGTAGATTTAGTGCATTCCCTGAAGACTTGTTTGTAGTGAGATGTTTAAAAGTCTTTTTTTCGATGCTACGTGAAGCTATGTCCTGTTCCAAGGCATCACTTCTTGTGATTGTCAGAGTTCAGCCACGAACCGTCTTCCTCCACTTCCCGCCGGACAACCAAGAGCATTTCTGCCACATCCTGAGAAAGCTGCTCACTGAGAAAAGTGCTGAGAGTGAAACAAGGATGAAAAATGGTTTGAATATGTCTGGATAGAGACAGAGGGCAGATTAGCACAGTGTGGTGTTCTGACAACAACAAATAGTGAGAAAAGCCCCATGTGACTCCACATATGTGATGATTCATTTGCTGAGATTCCATAACTCAAAAGAGACACACACCAACTACATGTACGGAAACATTTGTAATACTTAAATACATTCTCTTACCATAGTTCTGCATCTCCCCCAATACAGATGGGGTTCTTTAGTTTGGAGTCGAGGTTGTAATACTGTCCGTTAACTTGTCGAACTGCGAGCCAATGCCGCCGCCGGAGAGGGAGGGATACGATTCCAAGAGACACTCGTGAAGGTACATTAAGAATAAAACCCTGGACCTTTGACACACACAGGCTCTGAACTGTCCTGTGGGAGACATATTAAGATGAAGACATAAGTCACATTCTAACTGATATGAACTGTTGAACTGTTGCACCCACAGGAACTAAATCTGACTCACCTACATCTGCTTCATCATCTCATTTTGTGAAATTCCAATTTAGCAGGACATGGTTGACAATTCCGGGAAAACAGTGCAAGTCATGCCTGATTTATAGTTCAACATGCCTGTAGGTTGCATTTTATGATGGCCTAGTATTATAGTCTACTGCATCCACATAAATGGGTATCTTTGAATATAAGGGATGCCTTTGCTTCTTGATTACCTGACATAAAGAGCTGATAGGTTGTATTTGGTACTGATATATTTGGTATATATTTATTTAGCCAACTTCCAATAAAAAAAAGAGATAAATACAGCATTAACCAAAAACCAAGGCAAGGAATGCAAAGTGCTCCCTGAATACAACATGACAAGCTTCGTTTCTCAATAAAACATAGGTGGTGTAAATGCTTGTTGTTGCTTCAAGTGTGACATTTCACAGTGTGTCTTACACACCTGCGTTTGTCCCACCACACAGCAGCCAGTTCCCTGCTCTGTAGTGCTGCCATGATGACGTTGACGTCATAGTTTCCAGTGCCCAACACTGAGCGATGGGGGTTCACCACACACTGTGGAGCCAACCTGCAGGGAGAAGTAAACCGCATTTATAAAGCAAACCCACCTTGTATTTGGTATAGCCCTGTTTTGAATATTGAAGGAAAGCCTGAACACAGCCAGAGTAACCTCCTTCATTCTAATAAAACTTACTTATCTATAGCAATCAGAATGAAGTCACAATGAAGCAACGAAGTCACAGGATATCTAGCAAGAAATTCTTTCGCTAAGGTCACAAGATACCTCATTCTTGACTTGTCTAATTGTCATTTAAGTGAGTAAATGGCAACAAGAACAATTCCTGCAATACTTCTCTTAATACTAGCTGTGTAAAATTTAATTTGGTGTCAAAACGTAGTAAAATTCTTGGTTTGCATTTGTCCATTGAAACAATAATTGGATTTCTGATACTAATCACACACATGAACCAGTCTATCTGTAAAGAGTACGAATCATTTAGATTAACAATGCAAAATTTTATTACTCTGGGGAGAAGCAAACATCTGTGAGATTACAGAAGTAACTTCAAAACTAGAACCAACCTGATAAGAGCTAAAATTATAACAGCGTCGTTTTGAAAATGCACAAGACTGCAAGACGGAGGTCACAAATCATGTAAGGAGACATGTTTCCTCCAGCAACGCCCCCAATAACTTAACAATCACTTATTTGAGCTTTTTTGTTTGTTAAGTCTAGGTGCGTTATGAAGACATGTATACCGTTTACAGATGTCATCGGCCGTCTCCTTGGTGAACACCCGCTCCTGGAGCACGTTGTTGAGAGCATGAATCGCGCACAGCTCCAGTCGTTGCTTCTCGTGGAACACCTCTCCTTCGCTCATGCTAATGCTAAACGTTAGAAACACACAGAACAGGTATTGGTAGCAGAATAAACCTTAACTAGAGCTCACAGAGAACTATGTGGTAGCTAACGCAGTCCATTCAAGCTAACAACTTCAAACTCGTTCGCTAGTCCTTACTCTAATTGACGCTTTGAAATAGCTAACTAGCGTTATATAGCTAGCTGACTGCTAATAATTTAAAAAGCAACTGCGAATATAGCTGCTGTTGACCAACAGTACCCAATTGACGCTACTGACCTGCTCGTTGAACGCTTCCCCGTTGAAAAGATGCTCGAGTCTGACGGCGACATCCAGAAACCGGAAGTAGATCTGTTGTTGTTGTCATGTTTTTGTTTTCGGCTGGCACGCCCATTTTCGGTATTCGGTGTTAAACTAGAAAATGCGTCCCTACCAAAGTAATGATTCCATTGTAGTCGTACAAATAAAATAACCTTATCTCACTTGATACACACTCATCCATTCATTTAAGCTTCTTTATCAAAAGAACTCGTTTCATTACTGTACAGCTTATGTTGAAGCGCCCTCTAGTGGTGAGCCTGGTGACTGCGCTAACGATGGCGCCATTGATTGAACGATAAACTAATTAAACTATACAATATATTATTGACAAGATTTGAAGTTATAATTATAGATACTGGCTATCATTGGTATAGGTAACCAAGATTTACATCGCAGTCTGGGCACGGGTCAGTCAGATAAATAAAAATGAATTATGCAAATGATTCCTGCTATGTCTCCCACCGCCTTATTCTGCTGCTACTACTACTGATAAAGATGACAATATCGAGGTACTGTTTAGAAGATTTCCCTTATATTATCTGTGAAATATTCACACCCTCCTTCACTATAGCACTCAGTTCAGTGTAAATCATACACTTTGTATGTACTGTGCATGTAAACTGATTACATAATGTGTTGTTTATTTCTACTCTGTATATATAACCGATTTATTCTGGGTTTTTTTTCATTGCACTGTGATATTGTTTGTTTCACAGTATTTGGTCTGTGTTGTGTGTGCTGCATGTATAACAGAGGAGGTCAAGGTGAAGATAGGACTGATCAGGGATCAGCTCTGAGTCCTTTCCTGTTTGCACTTGGTGATGAATAGTCTGCTAGATAAAGCTAGACTAGGATCCCAATGGACCATGATGTTCACAGATGACATTGTGATCTGCAGTGAAATCAGGGAGGAGGTGCAGGAACATTTAGAAAGTGTTTCGGAGAAAAGAGAAATGAAGATTAGCTGGGATAAAACAGAATATTTGTGAATAAATGCCAGGAGAAGAGAAGGAACAGTGAGGTTCCAGGGAGAAGAAATAGCAAAGGT
Organism: Antennarius maculatus; assembly: GCA_013358685.1. NCBI lineage: Eukaryota > Metazoa > Chordata > Actinopteri > Lophiiformes > Antennariidae > Antennarius > Antennarius maculatus. The sequence goes on from CM023615.1 coordinate 16,056,650, forward strand.
GAAGGACTTTCAATTCTTGGGGTCAGCAGTCCAAAACAATAGTGAGTGTGATAAGGAGGTGAAGAAATGGATCCAAGCAGGCTAGAACGGGTGGAGGAAAGTGTCAGGTGTTTGATGTTACAGAAGAGTTTCTGCTAGAATGAAAATTAAAAGTTTATGATGGTGGTGAGGCCAGCCATGCCATGATGTACGGGTTAGAGACAGTGGTGAGTTCAGCAGTGATGGACGGATTAGAGACAGTGCAGCTGAAAAGAAGATGGGAAGCCGAGCTGGAGGTAGCGGAAATGAAGATGTGGAGGTTCCCTCTAGGCCTGACCAGGATCAGAAATGAGTGATATGTTTTGGAGACAAAGGTAGAGAGAGTAGACTTTGTTGGTTTAGACACATCCAGATGAGAGAGTATGTATGAGTATATTGGTAAAAGGGTAATGAGGATGGAGTTACTAGGCAAGAGTGCAAGAGAAAGACCAAAGAGAAGGTGAATGGATGTAGTGAGGGAAGACATGAGAGCAGTTGGTGTTAGAGATGAGGATGCAGATGATAAGCTGACATGGAAAAAGATGACATGCTGTGGTGACAAGCAGAAGGGAAAAGAAGAAGACACCCTTCAGTCCCTTGATACCCTTAACCCTTTCTTTTTTACTCTTGTTTCACACGGATACATGCAAAGCTCTGAGTCTGCACATCTGTGAACCAGCTGTGAAAATCACACTGCACTGCATAAACCTACACCTCACTCCAAGGTGTGCCCCTCAGAGCCTGTATTTGCAGTAAAGCTGATTCGCTTTGATAGTGTGAGTTCGGGAAAATCAACAACAATCTCTAAATAAATTTATGGGAGCTTGCTCAAATTTGGTTGCGATATTTTGCTTAAATGTATAATCATACGCTCAGTACAAAGGAGCTGGAGACTCAATTTTTCCTATTTACATTTATAATGCCAGTTTTGGGGTTGTTTAGATGTTGATATTTGATGAGATCTACATTTATTACCACATGTTTTTACTTGTACACATCACGTAATAATCATAGTGCATGTCAACAACCAGCTGTCATAAAAAATATTCATTTAAATCTGCACAAACATTAATTTTATACATTTTAGTATTACTTACCAGACTCCCACATTATTATAATTTATAATAAGTGAAGTGAGAGAGTTGTCATTGGTGCAGACTTCAATGGACATGTTGGTGCAGGAAACAGACGTGATGAGGAGGTGATGGGCAGGTTTGATATTCAGGAGAGGAATGCAGAAGGACAGATGGTGGCTGACTTTGCTAAATGGATGGTAACGGCTATAGTGCATACTTTCTTCCAGAAGAGGCAGAAAACTGTGGTATTGTATGAGGAAGTCTGGAGTGGCAGAGAACTATGTTAGAGTGGTGCAGGACACGTATGAGAATTGTAAGACAGTGGTGAGGTGTGCTGTAGGTGTGACAGAGGAGTTCAAGGTGGAGGTGGGACTGCATCAGGGATCAGCTCTGAGCCCCTTCTTGTTCGCTATGGTGATGGACAGGCTGACAGACGAGGTTAGACAGGAATCTCCATGGACTATGATGTTTGCAGATGACATTGTGATCTGCAGTGAGCGCAGGGATCAAGTGGAGGAGAAGCTAGAGAGGCTTGTCCTGAAAAGGAGAGGAATAAGCTGCAGTAAGACAGAGTACATGTGTGTGAATGAGAGGGACCCAAGTGGAAGAGTGAAGTTACAGGGAGAAGAGATCAAGAAGGTGGAGGATTTTAAGTACTTAGGGGCAACAGTCCAGAGCAATGGAGAGTGTGGAAAAGAGATGAAGAAGCGTGTACAGGCAGGATGGAACAGGTGGAGAAAAGTGTCAGGTATGATGTGTGATAGAAGAGTTTCAGCTAAAATGAAAGGAAAGGTGTACAAAACTGTGGTGAGACCAGCGATGTTATTTTGTCTAGAGACAGTGTCACTGAGGAAAAAACAAGAGACAGAGCTGGAGGTAGCAGAGATGAAGATGCTGAGGTTCTCTTTGGGGGTGACCAGGATGGATAGGATCAGGAATGAGTACATCAGAGGGACAGCACATGTTAGAGGTTTTGGAGATAAAGTCAGAGAGGCCAGACTGAGATGGTTTGGACATGTCCAGAGGAGAGATAGTGAATATATTGGTAGAAGGATGCTGAGTTTTGAACTGCCAGGCAGGAGGCCTAGAGGAAGACCAAAGAAGAGGTTTATGGATGTGGTGAAAGAGGACATGACGGTAGTTGGTGTGAGACAAGAGGATGCAGAAGACAGGGTTAGATGGAGGCAATCGATTTGCTGTGGCGACCCCAGAAGGGAAAAGCTGAAAGGAGAAGAAGAACGAAGAACTTTTATATCAGCGGCTTTATTTTCTGAGAATCGTGGAAAAGGGCGGGGAATGAGTTTTTCAAATGGTCCAATGGCTGTCTAGAATCAGTCTTATTTTTGACTCTGTGTGGCTGATTGTACTTCCGGTTGTGACGTAATGCCAACTCGGTGTCATCATTGGGTTAAGTATTTTGACGTGTCACATCGTTAAGATCCCCATTGGTCTTTCGACTCAGTTAAACTGAGGATCTTATTTTTGTTCCTGTGTCAACGAAAAAGAAGAAAACCATAAACCCGTGACACCCGGCTAAGTTTTCATCGCAGATAATTTTTTTTCAAGCTTGACAGAAAAGTTTCTAAGCCTCCAACGTCAGCCAGACGCTCATCACATTAGCGGAACTGAGTTTGAAGATGGTAAGTCGGACGGCCGACCTTATTGCTAAGGGCTAACATCAGTAGCTGCTAGCTTGTTTCGATGTTTAGCCGATTCCAGACGTCGAGCTTTTATTTATTTATTTATTGTTTTGCGCTGTCCCTGACTTAAGTTAAGGTCTAGTAACATCTACATTTGTGTAATCTAACCAATAAACTTGTTACGGTAGATTCCGTTACTGTATCTCTAAATGTGAAACCCCCGTGTAGCCATGACGTGAACGTATTCTGATTGAGGCTAGGCTAGCATCGCTAATGCTAATGGGAACGAAACGCCAATGTTAATTTAAAGTTAAACGTTTGTGAATGGATGTCACAATTACTTTACCACGACGGCTACGGGTTTAATCGTTAGTGATTCTCTTGACTCCAAGAGAGCCAAACACTCTCTTTAAACATATTCAGTGAAAACTCAGATGTTGAGGAGTACTTGCGTGGTGTGACTTAGTATACTTTACAGCTCTATCAAAACCTCTGCTTCTGGATACTAAGTTATTTTAAGCTTAAAATATGAAGATACTTGCTGATAAATGTACCTCAGCAACGAAGGTTGAAGTTAACAAAAGATGTTCATTTAGAATAGATACCAGCTGTCTTTTGTCAGTGTGAGCATTTACTACGCCATTAAAAATGTCTTGTTACACTGTGTCAGAGTTGGTACAATGGATTGATAATAACCAGCAAAGTGTTAATAGCATTCCATTTTCAATGCAGTGATTTTTTTTTTTTTGCTCCAAAATGACTTATCATGGCTGACATCTACAATTTTTAAACATGCATACTCAGAGGGCACATCACGAGCTGGATAAACTGGATAATATTTTCGTCTCTTACAGAACTCCAATGTGGAGAATTTGCCTCCTCATGTACTTCGCTTGGTCTACAAAGAGGTTTCAGCTCTAGCAGCTGACCCCCCAGAGGGAATCAAGATTTATCCCAGTGAGGAAGACATAACTGAACTCCATACAGCCATTGAAGGGCCAGGTAAAGATATCACATGACACTATATAATGCTGGCATGATAAGACACTTTCAAATTAAAACATGTCACATCGCTGATTAGGTTGCATTGAAACTTAGTTATCTGCATTTATGTGTATTGTTAAAGCAATATTTTCTTGCCTTTTGAAGTATTTAAAAAAGGGGATCTTATACCAAATAAGATTCTTATATCTTTGTCCCTGTATGTGAGTCTCCTATTGTACTCTCTTCCTTATAACTAAGATTACTTTTAATATATCTATGTTGTTTATGAGACAGAGAAAGGTAATTATATCAGTCCTAAAATAATACTTTATCAAGGGATAAATCACTAAGAATGTAATTATTTGTGTTGATCCAACAAATAGTAATTTGTTGGATCCATTTGTTGATCCAACAAATTATCTAGTTTTTTTTTTTTTACTGTATTGGTACCTTACAGTGTCTTTATTTTTTTTGTTGAGAGTCCTTCTACAGACTTAACAAACCATTATGACCCACCCTAATGTACTGTAACTGTAGTTTATAAAACATCTAAAAAAAAAAGAGACTAATGATAATATGTCCCAACTTGGATGCTGCATGATCTTATTTTTGACTGAATGGAACAGGAAAGGGAGGCGCTATTATTTACTAATTTGGTCCAGGATGTTGTGCACCATTCCATTCTTTAGTGTCTTTAATCCACTGGAATACATGTTCGATATAGAAAACAGGATGTTTTCAATTCTCTTCTTTCTAAGTAATTTATGAGTAATATATAATATATATAAGTCAGAACATGCCCCACAACCGTTTTTTGTCTTCTACAGTAGGTATTGAAGAGCAGCACTCTTCTGTGCATCTGTTTTGTTAACTCTGTATAGATAAGGTAATATAAACCCACATAATAGTAGTACTGTATTAATATTGGTGCAACATTTATTTGCACGTAAACTGTGCCCAAAATTGGTGTATTTCTTGTGGCAACACAAAGGCAGCTCCTAAATTGACTATTTATTTTTTAAAAAAAGTGGGATCACACAGAATTTTGTGATCACAAAAAATGTATGACACACACTGTACCTGCACTTGCTTGTGTGTGTCAAAAATTATCAGGTGTCAGTAAGATATTTAACATGTAAGTTGTTTATTAGCAGGCTAACACCAAAAGTAGAATTTAATTTAATAGTACTTCACTCAAACAAAGCAAACAAGGTGCAAATCTATTAATGCAAAATAATAGTTTTGTATTCCTTAGACTGGTCTCAACCTCATTTAAAACACACAAATTAAAAGAATCATCAGTGTTAAATCCATTTACCTTTCTAAAAGTTGGATAATCAACGTATGAAACCTGGACTAAAACATTTTTTTAATTATCACAATGCTAATTGATTTTTCTGCTTCACACACATCTATGTTTTGGCACAAGATGGGTATAACGCTTATATTGTTAATTCCTCAGTATGTTTCATAAAGGAATAAATTTGTCTGAATAAGTTTTGATGAAGATGCAGGAGGCTGAACTAGTTGCTCTTAGCTGGATGATTTGCTGGTCTATTTCTATACTCCCCTTTTATGGAGCATGTTTGGTATGGTCGGGACATACTGTTCTTGGAATGAATTCTTTATGTTTTGACAGAGGGAACCCCGTTTGCTGGTGGCATTTTCCGAATGCGGCTGGTCCTTGGGAAGGACTTCCCTGCGGTTCCACCCAAGGGGTATTTCCTGACCAAGATTTTTCACCCCAACGTGGGTCACAAGGGAGAGATCTGTGTCAATGTGTTGAAGAGGGACTGGAAGGCAGAACTCGGCCTGAGACATGTCTTACTTGTAAGAGTGATCATTAATCTTTGTCGTAATGATGTCAACCTATATTTCTTTCACTGCTTTTTACATTTCTTTCTTTTGTATCTCTGCCAGACCATCAAGTGTCTCCTCATCCATCCGAATCCAGAGTCAGCTCTGAACGAAGAGGCAGGGCGTTTGCTACTAGAGGACTATGCAGAATATGAGTCCCGGGCTCGTCTGCTCACAGAAATCCATGCCATGGGTGGGCCCGGTGGGACCTCTGGGGCATCTCAGGACCCTAATGATGGCCCACAGCCGAAGAAGCACGCAGGGGACCCAACAAAGAGGGCAGGACCCAGTGCCACAGCTGTGCCAGCAGCTTTGGGTAATGGCGCAAATGGAGCCAGTACCACCACCAGCAATAGTAACAACAGTAGCAACACTAGTAATGTAGCAGGGAAAAAGAAAGCAGATAAAAAGCGTGCGTTGAGGCGACTTTAATGCCTCAGCGAAACTCTGTGTGTGTGAGTGAGTGTTAGTGCGAGAATGTGTAAATATAAATATTAGTGTGCTGTTGACATTTTTGTTTCCTTTATCATTTCTTTGACTATTTTTACTGCCTTTCCAGGCTGTCCACTTTTTTTTCATACCATAGTTTCTGTCTTGCCACCACTTTGTCCTGCTGGCATTACAGGTTTTGCGAAATGTTTCCATACCTAAAGACGCTATTAGAAATATCTTGTCCTACTCCAAAGGAAAGATGACACCTTCGCTGCAGAAATCATACCATCTGTTGTATTTTACTAGTGCAAATGAATAATGCAGGGAATGGGTTTCACTGTGCAAAACATGGCCTCAAATGTCTGTCCTCAACTGAGACATGGTCAGTGGTGTCTCACACTTACCATCAGCTCTTTTTAAAGTGTTCCATGGTAAATGTTGCTGTGATGGTACCGTGTACTGCTCAGCCAAACTCAGTAGTGGGTCAAAACTTCAATTAAAGACAAGTTTTCAAATTGAACTCAAATAATCATAAAAAGTTGCTAAAAAATTATGCAAGAAGTTGATGGTTTCACTATTGGGAGAGATGCCATGCAAAATAGTTACGACTTTTTAAACTGCATTTTTCATTTTGTCATTTTGTGATCTGAATGAAGTAAGGCAGTGGGGTATAAGAGATCTGTTGTGTTCTCAATGGACACACCCCTCCTTTTTTTAAAAAAAGTTTTTCTAAAATTGTTTCACTGTCCTGTATTTTCAAAAGTTGTTTCTAATTGATATGTTCATATTCAGCTGTCTCGTGGTTGTGTCTGAAGACCTAGATCAGTGGCTTTAAGGGAACAGGGTGGGCTGCCAGACTACTTCATAATAAATGAATAATTTATTCTCTGTATTAAGCATACAGTGGTGTGATTCATTTAAACTACCCCTGCTTCCCCACAATGTGGAATGTGTTCTCAAATAACCAGCTGTCCAACCAGCAATCTGGGTACCTGGGAATTTTTTCATGGCCACCTTACACATTTGATAGAATTTGTCTCCCGACCCGTTGCACGGACAGGTTTTCGCTCTGTTCTCAATGCAGGCGGGACTACATTTCCCAAGGAAACACACTAAAGCGCTGTGTTAATTGGGATAGAAAAGGTGCCTCTGAAACTCCTGTCATTGTGCAACTGTTGGCTGGATATTTTGTGTCCATTTTAAATTATTTAAATTAATAAAACATTGAAATACTGAAGTGAAATAAAAACGGAGTCCTATTCGATTTCATTTGGTGTTGCATGGCATGGTTGTGTGTTTATTATGGTACAAATGGTGCTGTTTTGCAGTGATGTGCTGTGTATCAGTAGAACTGATGAGAATGGATGCTCGGGTGAAGCTTTTCGTGTCCAGTGACGTATAGCAGCTCTTAATTTTGTTTATAGTGGTCTCCTGTTCTGCCGTGATGGAATACCCATTATGAGGAAATCGGTAATTGCATCCACCCCAGCAAACCAGTGAGCGAAAATGCACCCGGTAGGGCATCATCGGACCATCTAATGAAGGACTCCAGCAGCCTCTGTTGCAAACCTACAGCAGCCCACACACCTGTGCAGAAATAGCAGCCTGCCATGCAGGTAATTATAAGGCCCATCTTAGACACCTGAGACTCCACATAACCTTTCAAGCATTCCGTAAACCACATTTTCCTTCCCCACCTTACATTCAGCTCCTTGGATAACATATTCCTCCCCAATTTGTTAAAGCAAACTAACATTTCTTTTAAATTGTGGGAATGTAGTGTGGATCAGGCTGTGAAGGGAAAAGAGAATGCCTGCTGGTGTTTCACAAAAAAAAAAAAAAAATCTTAGATGTTAATCATGGAACATCCTGTGAGACCTCTGTGTGATCACTCATTTCTGTTCACACAACACAATCGATTCAATTTGGCTGAAAACCCCAAATTGGGCTTCATTCATCAGTTCGTGATCTGCAGATCGTGGGGAGGAAACTAACGGTGGAATGAAGCCAATCAGGCGTCAACTTCTTCTCCTGCAGACCCCACGGTGCCTCTCCTTCCCTACATTAGGTAGATGTCTGACTGTCCCCCCCACACACACATGTCCTGCACATAAAGAAATCTCTCGGTTGTTTAATGTAGATCTGGGTTTAATTGACAGTTTCGTTCACGCTCCAGAGTTAAAGCTCTTGCACCAATCCTCTCCCCTTCCCCGTTTTCATCGCTTTCATAATTGCCACCAACATAATGACACAGTTGCTGTGGCAACCGTGTCTCTCCTTTTCTCTCTCTTTCTCTCTCTCTCTCACACACACACACACACACACCGACAAAAAAAACAAAAATACATTATGGATCTTGGAGGTTTTCCTCTGAATTTTACCTTTAATTTTCTCTGTGTTGTCCCTCTTCTTTTCATTATGGTCTCCTTTTAGTTTTTTTTTTTTATGAACAAATCCTTGACTGATATATATACAGTATATATATATACTGTATATTTTAATCTTGAGTCAAATCTTGAACCTAAGGGTGATTCCGTTGAAGAGGGAGATGAAATGGAGGGGAATAAAGACGAATTCAACTGGTGGAGCAGTTGAATCGGCCCTAATGACCAGCAGCACCGAGCGGAGCAGAGTTGAGTCTCATCAGCACCAGTTTGAGCGACCAATCACAGCGCTCCGTCTCCGGCGGACCTCCGTGAGGCCAGTCGCGTTCATCCAGTAGAACCCGTCTCGCTGAGAAATTACGAAGGGAACCTGCCTCAGTCAGTTACAGCCGGAGAAAAGTTAGATTTGGAGAATTTTTTTTTTAGGACGACGTGTGCGAATTTGAACCAAACCACAAACACTTCTCCCGCTGCAGGAAAGTTGCACTATAAATTTTACTGAGGAAGAAGAAAAAAACGTTTTTGGGTTTTTTTTGGGTGTTTTTTTTTTTTCTTTCTTTTTTATTTATTTATTTTTTTAATGTAGTATAACAATCGTTTGAATCTGAAAACATCTCGCTGGGTATTCTTTCTTCTTTTTCGTGATTTTCTTTCTTTCTGGATTAACAATAAACTGCTGGAGATCTGCTGCACTTGCAGGAAAAAAAAAAACCCCACGGACATTTAAAAAAACCGATCCGGCAACAGTTCACGCTGTTCTGATTCTTTGCTATAATAACAGGCTGCCATCTGACAGACGCGGAGATCCAGTGCGCAGGCTCTACCAACGCTGTCCAGCATCAAACCCCAGAGCAGCGCACAGGTAAGACACGACATTATTCACCTTTTCCACAAATGATCCACCGGTTACTGAATTGCACTTTAAGATGGCTGATGGCTTTTATTGCGTCTTTGCGTCGATATAAAAATTAGTTTTCTGCATCTCTCTGGAAACTGCAGCTCAGCTGGAGGTTGACAGAACATTTGAATGAAAGCTGCGCCGCGCAAACATCTATGCGCAGGTTTTATGTTGTGCGCAAAGATTTTTGAAACACTTTTAAATCAAACTGCCACCACACTGCGACATGAAGAAGATTCCAGGATCACCGATAACACACATCCAGCCGGACTACACACACACACAGACACACACACACACACACACACACACACACACACACACACACACACACACACACACACACACACCGGCACGGATACACCCACGCACTTTTAACCTCCTGATACGTGCAAGTCATGTCCAGAACCCGCATGCCTGTTCGTTGCAAGTTGTGATTTATGAACTTACCGAAAGATGGATTGTGCTCCCAATGATTTATGTCCAAATCAGTCTGTTGACGCCAAGTCATTGCGCAGTACTAATTCACTGATGAGACTCGAGCAAACGTCGCTCCGATGCTCGCAGCGCAACTGGATGCGTTTTTGCGCCAACATGATTCCGATGGAGGCATTTTCCCCTCCTCATAGATTCACATTACAGCTCATTTTTACAAACGCGCGTCTGCACAAAAAGAAGCCATTTTGTTTCATTTCCAACAAACACCTGTTGAAAGTGTTGCATGTTTTGTCGTCTGCACAGCTGGTCAGCATTCTCTACTAAAAGTGAGAGCGCAGTTTGGGTTCATTTGCTTTGATACAATCTATTAATGGCTTGTATGAATGGTTTTATTCTTCCTCCTTTCGGCCAATTCACCCAAAGATGCATCACTACAGTTCTCCATATGTGCCCTTCAACCTCAGGCTCCCCTCACTGCCCTGTCTCCTTTCTCTGCTGCATTGCTTCACCTGCACAGATACCTACAGGAAAACATTTGCTTCTTCTGCACACTGAGTCATTTCACACTGGAACCATGCACTTTCAGCCGCAGTATAGGACTGGTCCCCCATATTTTGAAATGGTATAGGTATTTAAATCTTTTACAAAACTGTACCTCCTGGGGAGAAGTTTGGATATTTGACCATAAAATCCTAATGAATGGAGTTAGAGCACAAAACATGGCGATGGAAGTTGAAGCAGCGCTTGCAAAGGCGTCATTGTCATTCTGTTGAGCAGCAGACTTGCAGATGTGACTTTGAAATCTGGTTTTTCGGATAATGGGTAGATTGAATTCTGCCTCCTTTCTCTTTCACTGCCCCTTTTACTCACACAGACAGAGCTGCAGTGCTATTCTGAGAGAGTTAGCTGCCTCAACCCACGCACAGAATCTGAGAAGGAGAGAAAGGCAGAATGAGGGAAAAGGAGGGAGCAAGAGGAAGAAAGCTTTACAGAATGCCTACTCTGTTCCCTTGCATTCACGCACACCAAGTTTGGCATTTCCCTCTCTGCACTCAAAGCTTTTCGTTCTTGCCCCTTATGCCCCTAAACACACACACACACACGCACGCACGCACGCACGCACGCACGCACGCACGCACGCACGCACGCACGCACGCACACACACACACACCTTCACGGTTTCAGATTCTACCCTGTTTACTGCACCACCGCAGCCGACTTACATGCATGATTAACCCTCTATCGTACGTGGCATTGACAGTATTTGAAGATCTTTTTGGTGGTGCTGTTTGTGTGATGTGCTGTGTTGTATTGGTAAGTGCTGGGAGAAATGTACTTGATTCTGTGCCACCCACACACTGCCCTCCCACTCATGGTCGTCTCTGCATCTATACCTCTGGCTCTTCTCACTCGCCACAATCTATTTGCTGATTTAAATCCCTACCCTGCATTTATCCCTCTGCTCTTTCTGTATCTATCACTGGCTTTTCAGAAGCGTGTTCCTACTGCAACCCAACACGACACATGAACACACACAATCACATGCAAACACACAATGCAATTAATACAAACGTAGACATTTTTCTGCACTGAATATGTGCTTACTGGCTGTCAGTAGTGAGTGAGGAGAGGAGCGTCTGTCTGATAATCTCTCTTTTTTTTGTATTGCAGTGGACCTTTAGCCGACATGTTCCAGGTTTGATTGTCAACGTGTAAAAACCTGGAGACAGATATGGAAATCAAGCGCAAGATTTAGAAGCACCAGAAAAGAAATCAGTGGGAGAACTACTGCATTGTGTTTCCCATTTCTCCTCTGATGAACCCTCCTCAGAAGGTCAGAGGAGCATGTAACTGAAACAAGTGGAGCCGTTGGTGATTTCAGCATTCTGTCTCCCCCATCTGTGCCTACATTCTCTGCTACAGATAGGGACGTTTTGATAATTACATATAATTATAATTTCTGTGGGAGACAGATCTGCTTCTGTCTATTATTGCCAACACCTCCAACACAATAACTTCACACATTTACATATTTCTCAACAAAAGTGATATTCTTTGAACCTCAGAAAAATCTGGAATAATTTTACATAGAGAGACATGTCACACGGACGAGCAATGCACCATTCAGTTCATGTCTAATTAGCCACACAGTTTAATGACAAGGGGGATGCTTTTTGTCTGAAAGCTCGATGCAGAACACTTGAAATCCATGATATATATATATATTTTTCATCATTCTGCAATGCATTTTGAGGGGTGGGAGTCATTTCCCCGGTTTATGATTACTCCTAATATTCAGCTTCTACTTCCTTCCACTACTTAAGCCAAGCCTCCGTCTTTATCACCCCTGGTCCAATCACAGTAACAATCCGTGCCAGGTGGGCACAGATGCACATTAATCCGACCACAAGGACGATTCAGATAAATTTCGTCCATGTTTATAAAAGCAGCGTGTGTTTTAGACTGAGTCAAAATGGATATTAGGCATCATTAGCTGACAGTTTTTCTCATTATTGCACTCTATTAATTCCATTTGATTGTTTACAATGCCAAAAAAACACACCAAAATATATTAAATGGTACACTTCTTCCAGAAATAAAAGACTTATAACTTAGTGCAGAATTTTAACCGCATGTAGTGTCAGACTGAAATTGTCATCCAGGAATGAGCAGATAAAATTGCCTGTATAGACGAGTGCCACAGTCATCACAGGAATGTATAAGACTGGTATACCGAATTAAAATATACTTGATACTAATTTTTACGGACCGTGTGTGGTCACAAAAATTAATTTCATCCATCAGGCCTAGAGATGTGTCTTATTGATCAGCAAGAACATGTAGAGAAAGGCATTAATGACTAAAAGCATTAAAGTTTAATGTTTTCAGTGCATCCTTTTGATATTCTCATGCTGTTGGAGGGCAAAAGATAAAGACATTATGCATTCAGAGCACCTCCTCAGCTGTAAATGAAAACTATTTGAACACAATTATCAGTGATTAGTGAAGTTTACTAACTGAAGTTTGTTTGTATTTTTTCCTTTTCTTTATATTCATACACTATTTTAAACAGTGTCTAGCAAGTCTAAAAAAAAGGCTTCAGACTTCATCATTCAGAGATTCTGAATAAAACCAATACATCATCAATATCCTGTAGGCTGTGCATGCGACTTGAACACTTCACATGCCACTTTAGTGGGTTAAACTGCAAAAGTGGATACAGTGTTGCAACAGCATTGACTCAACAACAGAAAATAGATCTCTTAGTCATGTAAAAATGACGCCCACCACCAATCTCCGAGTCCTCGCTGTCTCTCTGCTCTCCCTCCTTACTGCCCCACTTGCCACCGTTGTGGAGACCTCTCCATCCTCCCCCCCTCCTCAAATCGAGAGCTCAGGGAGGCCATTTACAGAGCAGTCCAAGACTGGCTCCAGCCCCTCTCTCCTGCTCCTCGCCATGCAGACAAACATCAGGCCAGCTGCTCTCCAGCGCAAGACGAAACCCCCTGAGAAACAGGCAGAGACCTCAGACGGAGTTCTGGAGGAGCCTCCCAGACCCCTTCCCCAGGTCATGTTCCCCAAGAATGTGACTTCGGCGGAGGCCCTTGCACCTCCCTTAGGTGCAGCCCAGGTAGCACCCATTCGACCCCGCCTGGTGGATGTATGGATGGATGGATGTCGGGGTTATTACGATGTAATGGGACAATTTGACAGCGCCTTCAACTGCTCCAAGGACACCTTCATCTTTTGCTGTGGAACCTGCCACTATCGCTTCTGCTGCCCGGAGCGAAGTCGACAACTGGAGCAGGATAATTGTAGAAACTATGACTCTCCAGACTGGGCCAAGCCACATACAGACGCCATGATTACACCAGAGGAATTAGGCAACGACCTGACTGACATCGATCCTCTGAAGCAGCAGAGCCACAACACGGGCTTCGTCATCGGAGGTGTGGTTGTGTTCATGGTGGCTGTTGCTGTGGGCATCAAGGTGGTGTTCAACAAGGTGCAACAAGAGGCCAATCAAAGGGACCTCAATATGCCCAGGTGAACCTTTAAAAATGTGTTTTCTCATTTATTAATGTGTGAATACTGAGCTCAGAGTCATATTACTAGTTCCACATATGGTATTCGGACATTGAAACAGGCCTTACACAATTTAAATATAATATGCATTTTAAATGTGCAGGAATTTAATTAAATACAGTACATTTATTGATAACATGAGACAAGTGTTTATCAATTGCTAATAGAGCATTCATTCACAAATAGACATGGTTTAATATCGGTTTTTAGTCAAATACAAACCATCTTCTGCCCACAATGAGATACCTTTCAACCAATATTCATAAAGACGGATATGAAAAATTAAGCATAGTGATAGAACTCAATGTGATATGATCAGCTTTATAGGCAGATATTTATTCAATATTTACGATCCAATTTTCTTCTGCATTTCCTGTCTTGCTTCTGTTCATTGTGGCACCAGAGCCCTGGTTGACATGCTTCGGCACCAATCCAGCCCAGTCCAGCAAGATGAGAGAAACAATAGTGTGGCTCTCGCTGTCGGAGACGGACAGGGAACCCTTGGGAGACCTCCAAAAAATCTTTACGCCCCAGGACTACCCAGCAAGGACAACAGATGTGAGGGTCTAGAGTCTCTTTCACAGCATTGACACAAATACATTTTTAATAGTCATGCCAGTATGGGAGATATGTTTTTTATTTACCCCATCACAAGATAATGTTCTTATCATAAGGTATTTTGGAATAGAATCAGCCCTTAAATGATTGTATGGAAATAATATAGTATAATAAGAAAATTTGTTGGTATTGAAGATATCTATGACTCCCTGGGCGTTGTATTATGTGTCCACTTTAAGATGAAAGTAGTTACATAATTTAAAACCTGAAGATACAGTAAATGCTTTTAAAATAACACGATGATGCCATGATGTAAGCATTGCTTTACTGGAAAATGCTTGACATTCATTTTGAGCTGATTGTTCTATGTTCTTTTGACATGCAGTGGGCAATTTGCAGCACAATTTCATTCATTCCTCAGGATCCAGCCCCAAACACACCGCCACAATCGGTAAGGCAGCCAATGAAAGCCAGACATCTACTTGAAATACGTACAATCACCATAATGCTGCATTTACTCTGCTTGGCTTTATTTTGATGCTAAAAAGCTATTTATCACAACAGTAATAATAATTATTGTAGCTTCAGCTGCATGTGTTGGTGTTGAACGCTGCCGTCTGTGCTGCTAAATGTTAGGAGATTCAAACGCTGCAGTGTGCTGTGCAATATCCAGAGGAGCAAATCTCATTTAACACACAGTTGTTTTCTCTGCGTGGTCTCTATAGAACGCACCCCTCGCATGAACAATGCTCAGCTGGCAGGTGGAGGCACCCTGCTCTCCAGTAAACACAACAACACCAAATCCCAGCCTTCTTTCCACCACTCCCTGCACAACCTGGCTCAGCTCCCACCCTCCTATGAAAGCGCCACCAAGCCGGAGCTCAACAGATACTCCTCACTCAAACGTCTCGGTAAGTCGCTCGGTGTCTGACCATCCCTGCAGTTACACTTCGGTTTTTGTAGCTACTTAATTTCATTTGTTGGTGTTGAGGTACGGGGATGCTCTTGACGCTATTACATGAAGCGCAGCATTCAACATAATGCCCAGATGCTGTTAACTGTGGTTATAAACACTTTTTATTTGGCTTCCAGAGAAAGGACTTGATGAATACTCGTCTGGTTACTGCACCACCAAGCGTCGTCCTCACACAGCCCAACCAGCCCTCCAGTCCTCTCAACACCACCTCCACTGGGGCGGAGACTACACCCTCAGTGGAAGAGGAACCCTCCCTAGACACGCAATGCGTCCTTGGATCCCACCGCCTCCTTCCGGAATGCCTGCTTCACCCACCCCCAATCCTTATCCATTGGATCCCCCGGAGCCACAGTACAACCCCAATTACGATACCCTCTCCAAGCCAAGGAAAGTTAAGTCCAGTGACCAACTATTAAACATGGGTGATGTCCCTGGCAACACGGGGACCCTGTCCAGGCTGTCTAAGAACCAGCAACACCAGTACTACAAAGCCATGGCTGCCTCCAACAAGAATTCCAACACTCAGACCCTCACCAGGAAGCCCCAGGACAGGAGAGAGGAGAGGCAGGAACGGATGCTCATGTCCCCAGACCATTTGGAGGAGAGAATGGTGGTAGATCCGTATGCCAACACAGGAGGGTGTGTCCCCACACTGCCTCGCCAGCAAAAGGCCCAGTCCCAGCAGAACGTCTGCGCCACACCCTCCCTCGACCGACACCACATGATCAAGATGAACTCTCACCCCACATCAGGACGAGAGCAGGAGAGGAGCACGGCCATGACGGGGCATATGAGCGGAGGCATGGGGTGGGCAGGGGAGATGCCTGGAGCTGGGGTAGTCATGGGAACGGGAACACTAGGGGGCCACAGTGCCAGGAGGATGGCTTTTGCAGCGAAAAGGCAGAACACCATTGAGCAGCTACATTTCATACCGGGAGGAGGCAGCGGGGGGTCAGCAGGAAGTGGAGGGGGGAGTCAGGGGATCAGGACAGGGAGTAAAAATGAGGTGACAGTGTGAGGTTTGTGCCTAATGTAGAGTTTACCACTCATTAGAAGTAGAAGGAATAGATTAGCCTTCAGCATTTAACTATTAGATATTCAAGTACAAGACATAAACCTAGAAGTATTTAGTATAGTAACAGTATAAAACATTTCAGCTATTAGAATCAGTGTTATCTTGTATTTAGATAGGTTATAGAATTCCTTTTACTTTGAAAATGTAAGTGGGGATTATCTGCTCCAATTATGTGATAACCTACATCAGCCATATTTCTTAATAAAATCTGCCATATTGCCATATACAGCAGTGCCATTACTTCTGGAAAGACTGACAGGAAGGGTGAAACAAAGCCAACAGGAGTGTCGTTCATAATTTTTATTTTAATATATGTTTTTCAAAAAGTACTCAGGAGCCATATTAGATAGGGAATGAGACAATATTATAAAACAAACCGACGAAGAGGAGCACTAAATTGGATGTTTTACCACACAGTGTAAAAGACAACTGAGCCAACGAGCTGCTGGGCTGTCAACCTGCGCAATTCTCACCAACAATGATTTATCAAACTGACTCTCATGAGTGAAAGGACCAGGTGAGTCTGAATGACTGTCGCCTGTTTTGGGATTTTTGGAGATGTGACACTCTACTGAGCCAACCTCATCCTGACACAGCACGACAGAACTGATTTTTATTGCTTCCTATCTAAATGAGTGGATGTGGTGGGGGGCTGTTTTTTGACAGTGAAACAGCAGCCTGAAGTTATTGGCAGGACTCCAAGCCCAATCTGAACAGCAGATGTACCCACATTACCTATCCGATGCCTGGGTTGCCTAGTTTTTCCATGTGACCTTAGATCAAATCCTCCGAGGAACTCAAGCTGACAGCTGTCCCACTGCAAGAGTGTAAACCGATGTTCATGTAACTGCCACCACGATAGATGACTTCTCCCATCTGTAGATCAGGACCTAACCATGACATACAGAGCCATCTGTCACATAACCACAAAAGCATCTTGATACTAATTGAGATAAGTCAGGATAGAACAGAAAAGACGTGCTCAGTTCACCAATAAAAAGTCAACTTGCTTCAATGTAGGTTCTACAAGGGAGATTAGCTTTTCTATAGAGCACAAAGGAATAGACCATGACGCAGAGGTTGCACTTACACAACTGTCCTTCAAAGCCATTTATGGAGATACAAAGAAAATGCCACAGAGAAAGCTGGTCTGACAATCACTATTTTATTATTTTCACTAGGGGACAAATTATACAAGTCAGTGATATTTTGTATGAGGAATGAATGGCTTCAGAGCAAGCCAAACTAAGTCAGGATGGAGAGGATGACTCGAGTCGTCCTCCTGCTTGGCTCCAGATGCCGAAGAGATGTGGATGGTTAGAAAGCCCTGCCCATCCTGAAGATGAAGACCTTGCTGTATCATAACGCAGTTCAGTCAGAATGAGTAAAAAATAAGTTAAAAAAAAAAACAGAAAAGAGAAAAAAACTTCAATAACAATGCTTATCAGTACTAAGGGCTATCCTATCCTATATACTGTAGTATGTGATATCTGTGGTCCATATAAAATGCTATCTCTTTCTCTTGATTTTGTGTTGATATTGTCATGATGTATAAGTATTAATGTGTACAAAATCGAGTAATTTAAGCACAGTTCAAATAGAATCACAGAGACAAACCTTTGCACAAATCTGTCCCCTGATATTTGCACCAGATACAAACTGACTTTGTATCACATCCTTAAGGTTTACATTCTTTACAAGCATGGCTGAAGGTGTGACTGATCAATGAAAGTATTTGTACTGAGTTTTTTTTTTAATCAAAAGAAATCAGGCAGGTGAACTGACGAACCTGTTCCTGCTTGGTTTATGTTCTGATGTTCAGTCTTGTGAAAGGATCCAGAGATGAAATACACAGAAAGACAGATTTAATTTGGACAATCTTCCTATACACAGTGCTACATGTAGTTGTTATTAATATGATGGAGTGTTATTATTAAGAATTATTATAACTGTTATGGGTATTATTAACAATTATCTAATGATGTGATGTTCCTTTACTTGGTGGGATTTAAGTGTTTATTGTTTTTAGATAACTAGCATCCTCATGACTAGTTGGTTTTTCATACATCTGGTCATAAATTCAAGTTTTTGAGAACATTCTAAATCTTGATGCATGCCAGCTCCATTTCATTTAGAGGCATTTACAGTATACCTGGATTTTGAAGTCATGTATCCTTACATGGCCAGCTCTCCAGCTATATGTACTGTGCCTGGATATCGGCCTTATTCTTGATCTCAAGTGATTACTTAGGTTTCCACTCGGGTACAAAAACATCTATTGAAAAAATCTACAGCCTTCTAATGGTACGTGTAGATGAGGATGTTTTACCAGCCAGTGAAGGATATATATGTGTGTGGGATGGGCCCAAATGTTATTAACACCACCAGACTGGCGACAGTCTCCACTGCTGCAGTCTGACTGAAAATATTATGGGTTGTGCATACTAAACCCATGATGCCATAAAGTATGTATGTCTGGATGAATGTTTATTACACAGGTTGGAGAGAAACAGAGTTCCAACAGAAACCCGAATGCTTCAAGTGTAGTGTCTTTTCAGGGAAATAGAACAGATGAAATACAGTAGTATTAGATTTTTTTAATAGAGCCAAAAAAAAAGGTCTGTAGCAAAGTCTGTAAAATCTCATAAGCCATATCCATTGAAATTCATTATCATTCTTTTATAAATGGTTAATCTAATTTGTGCAAGTATTGTATTTTGTATAGCTAGTACAATCAGAATATTTTGAGTGATCTCTTCGACATTGATTTGAGGATTCGACAAAATTATGTGTTAGTATTTAATGAATTGTACAGTGCCAAACTCATAACATTTTGTTGTCTTTCTATTTTCATAGCCTCCTACAAAATTACAGGGGTTATCTCTTTTTCACAACTGAGAACTAGTATACAAGCAAACATGCTAAACAAAGCTAAATATCAGAAAGAAATGAATGAATATGGTGTATGTTTTTACCATTATGAATTCATTTAGAGGTGATGATTACTGACCACCTGTAATGTGAAGCATTACTATCTGTTAATTGTATGGACATGGTCTGCATCCAGTAATTAAAGTCATTGATTTATTTTTAATGCCTATAAATTTAAAAACAACCCTTTTGATTAATCAATGTTTGGTCAATGAATTGATCCCCTTGGATACAACAGTGACTTACAAAGAATTTGTATAATAAAGTTGGTGGGAAAAAACACTTTGACATTCGTCATTCAACATTTAACACAATTTTGTTGCTGTTTGTCTATTTTTAGTCCAGAAACAGGAGAATGCAACTTGTGCAATTATGTTTACTGCTCTGATAGATTGATTTCCACCACCAAAATGCACTGTTCTGTCGTTCACTGTACGGATTATACTAGCACTTTGCCATCCATTTACGATCTTATTTTGAATAGGGAAATAATCAAGTAATTGGAACCAAAGTAAAAACTATTTATTTGGGCCATAGGCTTGCCTTCTAGCCTTCTTAAAATTTGTAGAGAATATTTTCGACTAAATTTTAAAGTATTGGTCAACAATATTTTCTGCAGTTGCTTAAACATATTTTTTAATGCTTTGCACAAAGCTAATTGTAGACTATAAGGACTAATTTGCTAAGTCATCAAGTTAGATTAACAAAAAAATTATCTTAAATACATGCCAAGTCAATAGAAATGGGGAA
The DNA here is from genome assembly GCA_013358685.1 of Antennarius maculatus. NCBI lineage: Eukaryota > Metazoa > Chordata > Actinopteri > Lophiiformes > Antennariidae > Antennarius > Antennarius maculatus. Next base: position 16,076,753 of record CM023615.1, read on the forward strand.
GCAAAGAATACTCCACATTGATACGGCAAACATCCTGCAATGAAAATACCACTTCAGTGAATGTATATTATTATTACAGAGAAAATGTTCTCAAAAGTAAATGAAGTAATAGCACTCATTTAATAAAGAATGGATTCTGGTTGAAGTGAAGCTAGTGTTGCAAAAACCCTTTCTCATCTTAGGCCGACATATATTATTCATAGATGACATGTTTAGGCAACAGCACTCAATTTTGAAACCACTGTCTCGGTCAGTAATTGTGATCCTAAAAATATTCACAAGACATGTTAATATTTTTCATAATGGGTCAGAGCTGAAGAAGCAGTTTCATATCAACTGAAAACCTTTAGTCTTCAGTAGGTTGGACGCACAGAGAGTGTCGATGTTAGAAAACCGCAATGAGAGGCATTGTGTAAAGCCACAGCAAGGCTATACGGTGCCAGGGGGAGTTAACAACTGTGTGCTAAATGAAATGAAAATGTAAAATTGTCTTCATATAATTCACAGCTTTAGCCCATCTGAGTACAGAGTTATATCACTCTGTACCTGTTGGATCCTTGGTGGGACATAAGAGCTATGAAGCTCATATTCAAAACCTCCAGCGAATCCATTTATTGCATTGAGATGTATGAAGGCTAAAATGAAAGACCAGACCTAGGCAATGTACTGACACTAATATATTTTTTTCCAAGAGGCACACAAAATGCACAAAAATAATTATGTTTGATTTGGGCACTGACTCCCGCTTATGCATTACAAATGTTGTAATTTGCTCTTTTCACCACCAGGAGGTTCAGAGGCTCCTTAACGCTGCATGCAGCAAAGTCTGCATGACTGCCTTCCTTAACTATTCTTATTTTACTTACGTTAATCATAGATAACTGTGAAAGTGAATAAAAGCATGAATAAAACTGAAAATTCTGAAGTATTGTTTGAAAACTAATAATGATGCAGATGTGAGTCCTAATCTTGGGGCGTTTCATGGTCAAAGGGTCATGTTGTAAGGGTTAGACTACTAGGACTATTGCTTTTAGGTGTAACAACATTACGGGTAGAGTTGCTTTGGAGGATGTTTGCATTCTCCGAGTGCCATCTGGTCTTTAAACGCATCACTATTATGGACTTACGTTAAAAGAGGAAAATAGTTCAATATTATCTGACTATTTTCAAGCTGTTTCATGGTTGATAAACTAATTCATGTGTTATAAATGTACAGCATGAAATGAAACACCCTTTTTCACAAATTGTGCTAACTTAAGACATTGATCATGGCTGGGAAAGATTGCATATTTTCTCGAAACAAAAAAAAAAAAATTCAAAGCGAGGAATGTATTTTTAAACCTTTCAATACTTTCCAAATTCAATGATACATGATATTTTCATGATTACCATTCTAACCCAAGCATTAATACCATCCTTAAAAATCAGGGGAACTGAACATGAATTATTCATATCCCTGATTAAAATGACTGAATCAAAACCTTGATGAATATACTGATAAAAAGAGGATCTCACCAGAAATTTCTTTAGTTACACTCGACACTTTTCAGAGCTTTAGTAGAATATAAATTCTATAAACATAAACTGACCATACATTTAGTAATCATTATATTGATCAGAGAACAGAATTAATTGATAAAGGGCTGATCATTTTATGAAGCTCCATTATGTCGTTGTTGGTCAAACTGAGGGGAGTATGTGTATGCGTATGTGATTTGTCATTGACAGTGGAAACAGTTTTTCTGACTATGACACAGACTGAATGAATATATTTAGGCAACAACTACAACAATAACAGAAATACTGGAAATGATGGCATCTATAACAAAGCACTGAGAAATGTCAGTTCATTTCACCCATTAGTTCAATGTAAGTACAAGGAATACTCTCTTGATAATTTGACTTTCTTAACGATGCCTTGAACAAAAAAATCTACACTTGAGAGTATGTAAAATTTTACACAAACATTAATTAGGACAGACTCAATGAGAACTTGATCTTAGTTGCGAGTCTGTCTGTGTAAATTTTTGTTATTCAGCAAGAGTTAACTTTTCGTGTGCCCTAGAAATTCAAACGTCTTAGATCAGCAGATCTGAAATATAAGTTGTCTTCATATCATACTTTGATTTGGTAGATTTAATGGTTATGTCAGACTCGTTTTTCCAAGCATGGTGGTATTTTCTATGATAATAAAAGCAAAAAATATTGGCTTTGTTACACGATTTTGAACAAAAATAATTCTGTATTCAGATATTATGGATTACCGCCTAAATCAAATACAATGATCCTTAAACCATGTCTACCTCTCTAAAACAAGGAGAAAAAAGTAATCAGATTATCTTTCTTACTTTTTTTTTGGCCCATTCTGCTGCTTAAGAAATAAAATGACAAACCCCCCCCCAAAAAAAACTTACTGAAGACATGTACAAAAATATAAATTACAGGCACATTTTATTTGTTGCCATAATGAATATGTTTAAAATTGTTAGGAAACGCATTTGCACAATAAGGTGATGTAAAAATATAATATAGATCCGTTCAAATTTCTACTTATATGACATAATCCAAAATGCAGTAGCTGAACACATAATCTACACTAAATACTATTGGAAGATTGAGATTAAATTGGGATTTTAATATCTTTACTTGGATATGAATATTCTTTTTCATGTAATGCTAAGTAGCCACAGGAGACGTTATCAGATGTAATAACCCTCTGGTTCAGCAGGCCTATAGGGCACAAGCCGTTATGAAGCCAGGGTAAAACCTCCCACTCCACGGGGTGAGACAGTTTGCCATCACCGGACGGAGGACTGTGGAAGTGTAATGGACGCTTGTTCTCTGAACGCGCAGCGTTCCTGGAAAATGACCCCCCTTGGTGAAACCGTTGTGAGCCCGATAGAAGCGCCGCGAGCCGAGCTCGCGCTACCCGGAAATATTACCAGGGCCGGAAAGGACCAGTGTTAAGGGAGCACACGTCATTCACTTTTACCTAAAAATATTATCACCGACAAATTTTTTTCTCGGCCGTCGAAATCTTTTGAGAAGTTGTTTCTGAGCGATTTAGCTGCCGTAACCAAATGGCAAAAAGGCGGCAGAGGTATCCGTTAGCGTTAAATTGTGAAGGAAACGGTGTAAGCTTTCACCCAGCTCAGCATCAGTGAAAATGGCTCTGGCTAACGACTGGAAAACAGCACGCAGAAATGGAAGCGGATGGTAGCTAGCTAAGCAGTTTGAAGAAGGAAGGCGTGACAGGCCTCATCCATTTGCAACCGTGCTCTCCAAAGCTGGATGCGTAGGTAAACAACTGCTGAATGCAGGTTACGCAGATGTATTTGCTAATGTTAGCATATTATCGACGGTCGTCGGCACACGCTTTTTAATTGTGGTTTGGAATGATGGCTAATGTTAGCAACAATCCTTATGTGGTTTGAAGATAGTGTGGCACCGAATAGCTGAACGCGCTGAGCCAGTGTAAAATATGATGCTACGAAGAACCGTTAAGTTTTTCATCCAAGCGAGTTCAATGTTTCACTTTTTTTTTCTTCAAAATTCTAGCCGGTGCAGCTACAGGATGCTGCCTCAAGTGTGCCCGTTATTACTTGCGCCTGTTAGGTTCGGGTAATGTTTACATTGTGCAAGGAGTGTGATACTGATTTTTAATTTGAGTTTTTCTACTCGTCTTCACAGGATTGGCGGTTTAGATTAAAATGAGAGGCAATCAAATATGCGATAGAATACCTCACTCATCTACCAGTGGAGCTCACTCCCACTTCGGTTCATTGCATCGATCAGGGGAAATGGTAAGAAATTACGAGGTGAGCAAAATGAGATCCAAAGTGAGTGACTCTGCCGTAACCATTGTACTTTCCATCCTTTCAGAAGTAAACTTGACTGTATCTTGGTTTCATGCAATCAATGAATTATGTGCAATGCAACTGTTGTATTGTTAGTATTAACTTTTTACCTTTGAGAACTGTATTTTATTGCATGTATTTTTTTGAATCATCATGATTAATCTTGTAGTTAGTCGTAGTTTTAGTTATAATTGTTATAACTTGACTTTTGTAGTGCAGACACATAAAAGATAACATTATTCAATCTGTTTACTATACTGTATATAACTGGTAGATATCACTTTTTTTAGTGATTTGCAAAGGTAAACTGGCAAGAATTAAAGTTCTAGCTTGTTAAATATCAGAATTTGCTGCTTTCTTTAGTCATTATTGACATTAAATGTTAACATTAACATTTAGCCAAATAAAAATTGGAAATATGTAGACTAAATTATGAATCAGTCAATTAATTAACAGATTAATCAACACTGAAAGTGGTTTTAGTGATAGCCCATCTGGTATTGCAATAGTTGAAATTAGTACTATTGTGTGTACCTTACACTACTAACAGGATTGTAACAGGAATAAACAAACTAAACAACAAATAAAAAAGGCAGCTTTACAATTGTGGTGAAGTTCGGGGGTTTAAAATATAAACAAACATAGTCACCTGATTTCCGAATTACAATTTAGATTAAATAAACAACATTTTTGTTGACGTGCTATTTAAAACTTTAAGCATTGTCTTGTCATGGCCAGTGCAACAATGATGACCACTAAATAGTTTCATTCTGAAGCAGAAAATCTATCTGGCTAGGGGACGGTTTCTCAGTGGTTCCCACCAATTGAAGGTTAGATAAATATGCCTGCAAGAAGACTTGAAGAAAAATTGCATTCTAAACTGGAAAATATCTGATATTTGATTTATCAGTCCATATTGATGATTTTAGGTAATTTGTTTAGTTAGTTAGCATATAGGATATATATAGATATCTATATATATAGATATATAGACATATAAGATATATATAGCATATTTGTTTAGTTAGTTAACATATAAGAGTTAAAAGGGTAGGTGAAGCCAGTGTTACAAGAGTTGCAAACATCTTTAATCCCTAGTTGTCTCCTTATAATTGATGAAGTAATCTGGTGTGGGACTGTGATCATTACTGAAATTTACATTAAAGTAACTGGTTATGTTTGGCATTTCCAAGTCCTGTCTTAACATTCCCCAAAGTGATTGCAGACTAATTTTATTGCCCTGTAAATTTTAATCAAGTTTGAAATTAATCATTTTATATCTGGACAATTACCCCAAGTCTGCAGTACCACTTGAGAGAGGTGCTAGAACAATCCACAAGAGGAAACACTCTGGTTCTAGAGGCTGATATTATCGAGTACAGTAATCCCTCGCTTATTCGCACTTCAAGATGCCCAGCTTCACCTCATTGCGGATTTTTAGTAGGTAGTCACGTGATACTGTACGCGCATTCTATTGGCTGACAGCATCTGGAAGTGCGCTGCATTCCGAGACTCACGGAACGCAGCACACTTCCGTGTATTAAAGAAACACTTAAAAGCATTTTAAACAATCTATAAGGTGGTTTAATATCAGTATAGGGAGGGTTCACAAACGTTTAAATTGCCATAATTAATAAAATAAATAGTTTGTCGCTGTATCGTGAAATTTTGTTATTTGTGGGTGGTCCTGGAATGCATTATCTGCAAGTAACGAGGGATCACTGTATACTAACTTATCATATAGTGAACATCATGCCCAACCTTCAGCAGTAGCCACAAGGACTGTTGACAGTAATGGGGATCTACTCAGTTTGCTTGCAGAGGAGATTGAGGATTCCATTAAGAATTATCGCGTTCTTATGTCATTAGATTGCAAACCACAATGTCACCACATTCTTGCAGACCTTAACATCCCTATTTACTTACATCATACATTTCTTTAGTTACCATTAGAATTGTGGCTATTCAAATTATGCTAGGTTTGTAATTCCAGTACTGAATTAATTTAAGTGGTTGTTATTTTTATTACTGTCTTCCAGGGATATTGATGTCTGTTTTGATATTTAAAAACACAGGCATTTGTTTTTGCTGATATGGATTAAAGCTAATGGATGGGATGCTTTGTTATAAGTTAAGTAATCACTGCACAGCATGAGTCAAAATACATGGGGCACGTAGGCGAGAGGACGTGTTTTTTGCATCATACCTACAGCAGAGCATGTCCAATATAATTAACTGACGTTATTAAACTGACCAAAGATGCTGGCAATGTGCTGTTCAGTTCCATTGTTGCACAACTAGCTTATGAGTCCCTCATGTAATTTAAATGATCAGATTTAGTTATTAATAAGTCATTTGCAAATGGAGACAAAAATCCTGTATCACCTGTATTTTATACACATCACAATACTGGCCTAACAATTCTGTAAACTACAATCATGATGTGCTGTGGTGATGTGCTGTGTCAAAAGTGCTGTATTGAAGACATTTTGCGTCTCATCCAAGAGACCTTTTCAGTTCTGAAGACTCTTCAGTTCAAATGTCTTCAAGTTTTTCCGACAAGTTCTACGTGAGTCATTTGTATTTATTTCTTCTTGTCTCAGTTAAATTGGTTATGTTGGAGTGGAGGACTCAGCTAACCAATAATGCATTTAAATTCTATCTGGCTGTTGGATTCAACATAAAATATAAATATAAAATATCACAGTCACAAGTTTTTTTGCATGTAAAAATGTATAAGTAGAAACTAATTTTTGAGAATGGAGACAGTATCAAAATATATATAGAAATACTCAAATTCACATGCTACATGTGCAACAGAGATGGAAACTGTGTAGCAGGTGAAACATATGGCCCTGCAATGCCTGATTGATACATTATATCCGTGCTCCATGTATTTAGCTGGCTAGAAATAGTTTGATAAAAATTACAGTCCCTTTTCCCCCTATAACTTTCATGCTTTTTGAATTTTGTTTTTTCAGCTGTAGGAACTTCTTGGCTGAACACGGATGAGGAATCTTAGATGAACAAAAATATCAACGCAGTAACTCTCAGAGGAAACAAGAAGAAGTCTTTTGAACTGCTTCTCAATGAAATAACTATTCTAAGCAATTTTTGAAATTAGGTGGAACTCATCTACCTGTTAAAAAGGCACTTTTACCCTTTGATCATAAGCTCGTCTTCCTGGCTACCCCACTCTATTTGGAATTAGTGGGGTCAGTGGATGATCAACAGGGAGTAGCAGCACCAGTAAACTAGCTTGAAGACAAACTTTATTTGTAAAATGTCCAAGTAGATCTGGAAAAATAGCCTCACACTTAGGGTCAAGTTTGTCTTTTGCCGCTTAGTGCTGTGATCACTGCTGTCGCTCTTAGCGCTGGAGGTTTGGCCCTTGCACCCCCATGTGCCAGTGAGTGGGAAATGTTCCAATTTGGAAAATACAATCTGGACATTATAGAGATGTTAAGTGGGCATCAGGCCCACCAGTTCAAAGGCCTTGGTTTAGATCGACAACTACAGCATCAGCAGCAAGTGCAGCTTCACCAGCATCAACTTCAACAGCAGCAGCAGCAGCAGGCTGAGTCTTCTGGAGCTCTTCTGTCTGGACTTGGCTTAGGCCCCCTGCAGGGGTCTAGAGGTAACGCCTTTTCTGATTCTGCCTCCATTTTTGCCAAGATGAGTGCCCCTCCTCCCCCACCTTTACAACAACAGCCTTCCTCATCTCAGAGCTCTCGTTCAAAGTCAAGCAAGATGAGCAGCAGCAGCTCAAGCCATTCTTCAGGTTACCCACAGTTCCTGCGCTCTTTCCACCCGTCTGAGGCAGCACTAGCACAGGACCAGTTACACCCAACTGTAGGCCGCTTTGAGCACTTTACTGGGGGAAGTAGCAGTAGTGTGAGTGCTGGGGGATTAGGGGGATTAGTAACATCAGCACCTCCACCCCCTCCTCCTCTGCATCCTGGCCTCTCTGTCCCCCAGGCATCATCTGGTCCCTCTTCCTCTCCTTCCCCTTCAACCTCTGTGGCCACCTCTAATAACCCTCCTAGCAGCAGCAGTGCAGTCAGTTCTTTGGGACACCAGTTGGTTGGGGCCCAGTCTGATGCACGAAGTCTTCACCAACAATTTAGTTGCATGCTAGCTGCTAATCAGTATTTCCTTTCTGGGGTGCCTGCTAATTCTAGTTTAGAGCAATTTCTTGTTCAACAGGGAACCCATAATCATTTGGGAATTGGTTTAAGTCAGACAGGTGGGGAGCCTTCTACTAGTCTTGCTTCACCTCCTGCTTTGCATTCTTCTCACTCACATGGCCACTCCACTCCTCAGGCACAGCAGGGTACACAGCAGCCTTCCCAGCAGCAGCAACTTACACCTCATACTCTCTCTCATCCACACTCTCATTCTCATCATCACCCACTCCACCCAGGCTCCCAGCCCTCATCACTGGGCGGCTTTGACTTCCAGGGCATCCCGGTTCTCTCATCAAATCAGATAGCTTCATTGATGCAGCAGGAGGCGGGTTTACCCCTACCCTTGCCACTTCATTTATCTTTATCAAAAGATGATGGTAAAGGGGAAAGCAGCGGAGGTGGAAGTAATAGTAGTGGTAGCACTAGCAGCAGTAGGAGGAAGAAAGCAATGGCTGGCTATTTACCCCAGAGAAAATCTGATAGTACAAGTAATACCAGCAGCCATGGTCACAGCAGCCAAAGTGGTAATCCTAGCACGACTAGTAATGGTGGCGGCCTTAGTCATGGTCAGCCCCCATCTTTAATTGGGAGTGGGGTTGGTATGTCAAATATGGGTGGAGACCCATCGTCACTTCTTGTCTCATCATCTTCATCCTCATCTGTAGTTTCCTCCTCCTCCTCCTCTGCTCCCTCTTCCACTGCTGCCTCAGTACTGGTTACTAATGAGTCTCACCTTTCTAAATCTGCTAACCAGAGCTCAATGCAACCTAACCCCACAGAGTCTGATTCAGAGCCCATTTATAGTTGTGGAGATTGTGGCAAAAGCTTTCCTCACCTTTCAAGTCTTCGTAGGCATATGCGCATGCATGAGCCAACCACAGCAGGTACTAGCAATACTAGCACTACTGGCCCTAACCCTATTCACATTAAAACACAATCTGACCCAAGCCTTCCCCATTCGACCCAAGAAACCCAGGTCCCAACCAATTCTTGTCCTAGCCCAGACAAAACATTTAATTGCCCAGAATGTGGGAAAAGCTTTAAGAAAAAAGGCCATCTCCTGCAACATGGTGTTATACACTCTTCAGCCCGCCCGTATGGTTGCTCCACCTGCTCTCGGGCTTTTAATCGTAGAGAGTCACTGACGCGTCATGAGAAGATACATGAGGAAAAGCCATTCCGATGTCCCGCCTGTGGTCGTGCCTTCCGTGAGAGCACATCTCTACTCAACCACGCTGCCTCAGGCACTTGCGGCAAGCCAGGTAGGGGACCCAAACAAAGGGGCTGCAAGACAGGAACTGATGAGGACAGAGTCGGGGGAGGGGGTGGAGGAGGTAACGGAGGAGGGGGAACTTATCAGAGCAATAGAGGGGTTATTTATGGGAAAACTGAGGAAGAAGATGGTGTAATCATTGTGGGTGAAGGAGAACCAAAATCAAGTATAGGATGTGATGGTCTGTTTCAGTCTGGAAGGGGAGGGAATTCAAATGACAGGGACAGAACAGATGGTAAATACCCGACTGACTACTCTCGGAATCGTTACACAGGCTACCATGATGACCATCGTTCTCAAGGTAATCCATCTCCATGCTACTCTGGTGCCTCCCCCTGTGGAAGTGGGATGGTGGGCCCAGCTCTGAGAAAGGCACCCCTGGCCCCAACACTGCATCCACATTCACAGAGCCACAGCCAGCACCATCATCAGCAGCAACAACCCCACCTGCCCCTTTCTTCTCTACTGGATGACTCGGAGGATGATGTCACTAGCTCTGTCAATAATGCAATCTCTGCCATAACTGCAGCTAGTAACAGTGGAAATAGAGGGGATGATAGGGGCGACATCATAGGAGGTCTACTAGGTGGTCTTGGTTTAGGCCCTCTGGGCTCACCCTCATCAACATCTGGTATGGATAAGAATTTCAGAGGTGTGGGGAGTCAGGAGGCTATGAGCGGTAACCCACAAAATCCTGCTGCTAAGCCAAAACGTCCCCGCAAACCCAGAGCTAAAAAAGATCCTGCACCTGATGGACAACCCCCCAAACGTAGGCAATACACCCCCAGAATGGGTCCTAGTGGGCTCCCACGCACACACCTGTGCAGTGTCTGTGGTAAGGGTTTTGCACGTCGTGAGACATTACGCAGGCATGACCGCATCCATACTGGCGAAAAACCTCATCACTGCACTGTTTGTGGGAAGTATTTTAGAGAGGCATTTCACCTCAGCAAGCATCAAACCGTACACTCGGGGGCAAAAAATTACAAATGCAGCATCTGTGGCAAAGAGTTTGGCTACTCCCAGAGCCTCAGGCGGCACAGCAAACTCCACCAGAAAGGGGAACTTGAAGAGGTACCCACTACACCAGCTACAGAGAACCTTAACAGCTTTAACCCCAACCCTCAATGTAGCATAACCCAAGAGAGGAGCCAGAACCAAGCGCCAAGCACCTCCTCCTATTACTACTCTCAAGACATCAAGCCTCAAGACACCAACCCCCAGCCACAGCCTCCAGCTCCTCCCCAACCTCAGCCACCACCCCAAACTCCACCTCGACTCTACACTTGTGCTATATGTTGGAAGTCATTCCGCCATCACTTCCATCTGACTGCCCATCATCAAACGGTTCACGAAGGTGGGGGTGAGAAGCTGTTCTGCTGTGAGGTATGCGGGAAAGCATTTGCTTACTCTAATAGCCTCACCCGACATAGGCAATCGCAGCACGGCATGACACGCACTGAATCGTCTAATCCACAAGAAGGCAGCAGTGGGTCTGGAGACAACAGAGGTGGGAGTGATGTTAATCAGTCTGCATCAGAGAGTGAGGCTGCTACCAATGCCCTGCTACAGATGGCTCCTTCCACAGAAAGCCATGGAGGGCAGAGTCTTAGTGTTGTTACCCATAGTCACCAACAGGCACCCCCGCAACCACCAGCTGGTTACTCTCCACTCTTTTACGATGCTGCCCATTCTTCAGCATCCAATGCTCCATCTTACTCACAGCCGTTGCCCCCAAACTCTACAATCATGGCCCCCCAGCACCCACATTCCCCTGCTGGGGTGAAAGGAGAGCACATATATCCAGCTGGATCCCGTAGCCGTACGCTGCACACGACAGCCCCTTTCCAGCCCCTCACGGAACTGCCCACCACTGAACATCATCATCTGCATCATCATCATCATCACTCCCACCATCATCCTCATCATCAGTCAGGTACTCAGTCCCAACAGCACCTCGACTGCAGCATCCAGTCGTCACACGATGACATGAGACGACACAAGAAGAAAAAAAAAAAGTCCAACAGGAGAGAATGGAGGGAAAATAAATGGGAATTCCAAGATTTAGTCAGATTTGATGGAAGTAAAAGGAAGAAAAAGATAAGTTGTACGATTAGAGGGCAGCTGAATAAAAAACAAGGCTCTCTTCGTTTAACAATTAGGCGAGGAGGAGGATCAGGTGGTGGTGGGTATAAGCTTGTCAACACTGGGGGATTGAAGGTGCAGATACTGTCATCTCTAAAAGTCCCAGTCAAGCGATTTGGCTGTCCTATATGCCCCAATTCTGTGTTTTCCCGTAAAGCAGGACTGCTAGTCCACATGGCAGTAAAACACCCACATAAAGCCTTGACCACACAGGAGCGGTTAAGGTGCATGGTGTGTGGGAAGCAGTCTCACAGTCCTTTGACAGCCTTCAGCCATCGGGCCTCCCATCGTGCCAGAGGGACGTTCTCCTGCAAGCGTTGCTCGATTCGCTTCTGGAACGCGATGCTTCTCCGCAGGCACAAGGTGTCCTGCCGCCGTAGGGCTAAAGGACTACAACGAGGAGATGCTAAAATGCTGAAGCTTTCAAAGAGAAAAGGAGAGAGACAGACCCAAGAAAGTCAGGGGCCGATACCATACATACAGGGACCATACAAATACTGAGCATCATGGTATCTGAAAAACGAGTGGCCTGCAAGAGGGATATTTTGAGTTTTAAAATGGTAAGGATAGAAAAAAGGGACTTGGATGACACATTCTGAGCAGAATTTGCCTCACGTCTGTCGGCATCCACTCTGCTGACTATTAGATTAAGTGTTTTAACAACTACTGTAGAGCATCCTATACAGTATCACCAGAAAATCTTCCAGATTATTTTGGAAGGTGTTTTCAAAGACGTGACTGTTTTCATAGGTTCATTAACCCCTTAAGTGCATTGACACTATGCTTGGCTGACACTGTGCAGTTACTAGACAAGTTTAGGTGAAATGACCTGCTAATGTATCTCTTTTACCCATTACTAGAATCCCTGCTACACCTCTTGCTGTATGATAAATGTCTCTGCTGTGTACTTTTGTCTTGTTGTTGTTGACTTAGAGGCTCTGAGGATTTTTTAAAATGTAAAGTGCATTTATTAGGAATAGGGATTTGGGGACAAAGACATTTGTTGATAGTTTGTCAGTGCATGTTTGTTCTCTGGTAAAGTTTTTTGCTGAGGTTGTGAAATCACTTCTACAGTATGTGATGGTTTATTCAATATATCAACAGAAATTTGTAGTGTTAAATACTATATTTTAAAGTTGCTCTATACTCCCTAGTGATTTAATCACTTAGATGAAGGTTGCTGGTAATTAGCATTACAAGTATCCCGTTCCTGCCAAAATTAAGAAACGTACAAAACGCCTTGCCTAGTATGTTCACTTTGCTTCAATTATTTGAGATATTCCTAGCTTTTATACCAAGCAATTGAATCCAGGTTAAACAAGTGGACTGTAACACATGTTTATCTTATGTTATTTGTATGCTCTTTTTAGCAGTGATTATTTCTACAGTACTTCATGGCGTGTTAAAGACAAGGACCTATGATAATAAAAACAAATGTAGTATTCCATGTATTTATGTGTAACCCAATCAGTCTTCATGCCAATCTTATACTACTTACCTTTTACTTTTTGCTGATTTGCAATCATTTTCTAACTGTCATGCCTTTTTTCTTTGAAAGAAAAATGAGTTTTAATTAAGTACATCGTGTCACTTTATTCTCACATGAAATATTCATACCCTCGTCAAGCCTTGTTTTTTTTTTTTTTTCTTTGAAAGAAAAAAGTTAGAGTAGATTTCTATCACATTATTTACTGAGAACTTGGTAGTTGATTATATTTCAGCAATGAATAAACCTTAAGTGTAATCATGTGTTTCCTTTCATTTCACATTGAAAATTAACCATCAATATCCAGACGAGAGAAGCTTTTCTTGGTAAAAATTACAAAGAAAATTTACAAAAATATTTAACTTATATAACTTCAATGTCACTTTTTTCTTACATTAATATTACATTTCTTAAGCTCAATGTTTTTGTCCAAATTAATTTGTTTTCACACAATTTCAGTCTGAAAAGAATCAGTGACTGACTTGTCACTCCTTGCTCCACAAGATGGCAGTAAGCAAATCACTTGCATGGTAATCTTGGCCTGGTGAGGGTGAATGCAACAGTCACATGGATTTTGCACTGATAGGGGGTGGACTGGAGACACTGATAGTTGTGTAGCTGGTTGCTGTTTACTACTTCAATAAAGCCTCATACCAGAATACTTGAGCCCCACATGGTAGTTCCTCTGAATGTTTAAGAGTGAAATTCAAGTATAATTCTTCATTTGTGATACTATAAATTCAATGCTTTGGAAAATCTGAAATTGTTCAAAATAGTTTACATGCATTTACATACATTCACTGTCACAAGCCGCCATGTCCCGCAAGTGATTTTGTAGTGTTTTTGCACAAAAGAAATGAAATTAAGGTCACAGGATTTTATTACCAATGAGATTGGTAATAAAATCCATCTGCATAGACTTGGTAATTCAGGCAGTGAGGATACAATTGAAAAAGCTTTTGCATCTTGGCTGTAAAAATATTTGTCAGAAAAACCCCAAAACAAATAGTAAACAGTTAAAGTAAGGGGCTCAGAACCTCGTTTTACAGTAGACAGATCTGTCACCCACAATATTGATTTACTTTTCTTTTGCATTCTTTATTGTTCCTTTGATTCGAGATGGGATCACTCCAGTCTGTCTTGTGTTAACATGTCGACTTCCCTTCTCTAAAAAATAAATAAATAAATGAAAGCACTCGCTGCTTTCCATGTGCTCTGCAACTGTACAGTAGACCAGACAATCCTCGCGCTTTCTGCATTTCGAACTGCTCTCACGCGGCAGTGGCATGCACGGGGGGAATCTGAGCAGGCGGATTCGACCCATTTCTATCCAATCAGCGCTCATCGTGGGCGGAGCGACAACTTTCCAAAGCCAATCAGAAGCTCAGCCGCGAGCGACAGGCCTAGTCTCCGCGTGCCTCCTGCACGTGAGTGGGAACAGCTATTGTACACCGGGAGGCAACGTGCTGAAGCGTTCCTCTCTGAGAAAAAAAAAAAAAAACGACTCTCACGTTTTCAGTGGATTACAGGCAAACTGGAAAAGCCACGCTGTACAACTTGGTCTTTGCAGAAAGACTAAAATTATGCTCAGATAAAGATTTGAGGCACTGAGGTGTTAATCCTAAGCAGAACTAGATAAACAATTTGTGTTATTTCATTGGGATATAAGAAAGTTCATTTTCTGTGATTATTCTAAAACTCAGTTTATCCACAGTTACAGCTAAAATACAAATTAATCAGCAAAACTCCACTTGGATAGCAAGCAAAACAAGCCGCCAGTTCGCCTCGAAGTCTGGCACGGGGGTGGGGGGTGGTGGGGGGGTAGGTGTGTCTCATAAATAATAAGCAAGGATTAAGATGTCTGGTAGGCCACGCCCCCTCACGCCTCACTCGCTTGTTCTGCGAGGTGTGACGTCACGTGAACTACCCGTGTCCGTTCCAGCTGAGAGAGAGAGAGGGAGAGACGGAGAGGACGTTCGGTCGTGTGTGTGTGTGTCGCACAGCCCCAAACAGAGACTCGAGCTCGTGCGCCCGTGACCGGATCCACCGGATGCAAAAAAACTCACCGACAGAGAAAGGGGAAACGACCCCCTCCTCCCCCCACGACGGACAGAAGACCGCGACAGCAGCGAAGAGAAACACCAATGCAACTTGTCATCTGACCAACACGGTCACTGGGCTCGTCGTTGTTTTCCTGCATACTCTTTAGATACGTTTAGTTTTTTTATGCTTTCTTTAAACGGAGATTAGCTGTTTTATCTTTTTTTTTACTAATTCTTTATCTTACTTTGTAAGTTTTAGTTGAAACGTTTCCGTGTCCGTGCAGTCTGTGGATTTCACTTTATTTCACACCTCTGCACTTTATTATGTGCAGTATTCTTACTCAGATGGTCTGAGTGTTCCTCCCACACTTGTTCTCTGAGAACAACAACTACATCTGCTGATCAGCCTGAAATATCTTCATCTGCAATGGAATATTTCGAGGAAAATATTACTGCAAGGACATAAGGAACACTCCCTAACTACAAGTGAAAGGTAAGAGTGCTTTTTTAAAAAAAAACAAAACATATGTTGTCCAAATAAAAATGAAACTGTCTAATCAATTATCAAGCTTTGCATTGCAATTACGCTTCAGTGGTTGCTTTATCCAGCGTGGACATTTCTGAAAACTGTTTTTTACCCTCTACCCCCCCTCCCCAGCCCTCCTACACACTCGCGCGCAGTCAGACAGCACCCTATTGGTAGGTACTCGGTCAGCTCGCCACGCCCCTTCAAGTGCCCCCGGGTGTCACTCTGCAAACCCCAGTCGGGTCCAAGATGTCCAGGCAACTCACCCAGCTTCCCACCCCTGACCTCCCAGCTGGCGCAAGCCCACAGTTTGGAAGCTGCACTCAGCCTGGAGGCTCCCTGACAGGGGGGCACCTCAACACCATGACAGGTCTGAAATCCCTTCTGCAGCACCCCATGAAGGGAGACCACCGATTAAAACCTCCATGTGAAGTCAAAGGTGAGGGTTTAGTTTGGAACACTGATGTATTTGTGCAGCTCTGGGAATAAATCACACCAGTCAGTCCCATTGTTGTGTGTTGTCATGTCATAAAATATATTATAGTACATTTCTCATATTTTTGGCACAAACTTCCACAAAAAAGTCTCACATGTTCATGTTGACTACTTCCAAGACCGTGGCGTATTGTCACCTGGATTATTATCCCTGCTGTCGCGTCAAATTAGGACTAGGATTAAAATAAGTAGTGACTGTTAAGTTGTTAACCAATTTTGGTTTAGCCTCAATTCATTGGGGTCATTTGCTCTTCTGAAAGGTTCATTCAACTATATTCAAATTTGTTCAGGAGATTATATATATGTTATGACAACAAATGGGTTTTGGCTCCTGCTTAATTCTGCAATTCAGATGGCATCTGGTCCATCTGTGTGTGTGTGTGTGTGTGTGTGTGTGTGTGTGTGTGTGTGTGTGTGTGTGTGTGTGTGTGTGTTGTAGAGGGAGAGAGTGAGAGTTGTAGAATAAAAGGAAGGTTTTGCAGAAGTGCATTTTGTGGGTACACCTGCCACCAATATGGAGCAATCAATTACCCACAGGATAAAATGTCCCAACAAAGCCAGCTGGTGGAACTTTCTAATGCAAAGACAACAAATTATTCTTCATCTCCATCTTCAGTCTATACAAATAATGATTGTGTGCTTCTATCTCTGGCAGACAAAGAGAGGCTGGACCTTGATGAGGACTCCTTGGGAGTGGGCCCCATGAGGAATGGCAGTGGAATAGGCAACAGTAATGGCAGCAATGGCTGCGGGGTTGGTGGTGGTGGTGGAAATGGAGCAGGAAATTTCAACCACTTCTTGGGGCCTCTCTTGTGGGATCGCACCCTGCCTGCGGATGGGGGCCTCTTCCAGCTCCAGTACATGGACTTGGAGGAGTTTCTGACTGAAAATGGAATGGGTAGCATGCATAACAACAACAGCTCCAGTTCAGCTCAGATCCCCTCACAGAGCTCCCAGTCAGCTGTTCCCAACCAGAGCTCCCAGTGCCCGATACCCTCATCTCCACCTGGCTCCTCCTCGTCTTCATCACCTTCGTCATCTTCTTCACCATCACTCATTGGTTTGGAGGTGGCTCAGCCACAGAGCCTGGCAGGAGGGAGCGATTGTCTGCACGGTGAGTTCACTGACAAGGAACCATTTTGTGTTTAACTCAATAGGTGGACAGTTGAAGCCGAAAGTTAAAAATGAACAAGGACAGTTCAGTCCTCAAGGTTTTCTCCATATCAGCTCAAAACAGCAATATCACGGAAGACAGCTCTGCAAACTTAAGAGTTGACAAGCAGAAGGAGACAAATTGTCTCCTGATATGAGGTAGTAGACCCTACAATGCCATAATCTATGAAATGTAATCAAGGTCACGGGGATGCTTGTTATATTGCCTGGGATCAGTGATTTGGCGCTTCTAAAAAAAATATTATGGTGACTAAGCAATTTTTTTGTCATGTGGGGACCAGCTGAAGGCTGGAGGCACTGGAAGAGATTTTAGTGATAGCTCTTTTTAACAATGATGGAAAATCATTTTTCATCTTGCAGCATAGTGTTGGGAACCAGGGAGGAAGAGTGAGGTGAAGACGAGCAGTGAAGATGGAAGGGGAGCTTTTTGTTGAGTTAACTTCATAGCAGTGACAGAAGATTTACTCTGGTTGGCATGTGACTAACTCTGTGTACTATAGTGTACAACACATTCAGCACAATCAACGTTCAGCCCCAGACAATAATTAATGTGCAACAGGGTCACAATATGACTGAGAGAGAGAGAAAGAGAGAGAGACAGAGCGACAGAAGAGAGAGAGAGAGAGAATTGTATGGGGTGTTTGTGGTTGCGTGTCTTCAAATCGCTCCCTTCTTCACACGCCACAGCCATGTGTACGCGTCAGTACACGTGCAGAGGCTGAGGTACTGGTGTGAGGGAACTAGGGGCAGGGCCAGTGGACACAGGGGCGGAGCCTGCATGGGGAGGGGCCAGCAGGGCAACAGGAAGAGTTTCCCTGTGCTGTGAAATTACAGACAAAACACTCTGTCGACAAAGATATACTGGTATTCACAAGTTGGTGTCACAGAAACTTTAATCCAGGCTTTCATTGATAAATTTTTTGTTTATGATCTCCTGCATGCAGTAACTTAATATATAATCTATTATTTACATAAAGATAATTTCTGTTCCTAATGGCAAAAACATAAATGTAAAATTGAAATGTTAAATAACTCATTATGTGATTAAGATGAAAATAATTCTTGCTAACTCTCCCTAAACTTGAAACTGTAATCTTTGACTCTTATCGTCAATATAAATAAAGCTATATCACCAACAGCAACTTCTGAAAAAGCAGGACATGACATGTCATTGCATTGTTGACTTCAAAATGCATGTTTGAACTCTGTTGATGTTCTCAAGCAGTAGCATCAGGCCTTCACAGAATGCTGTTGTACGAGTCCCAAAATGCACGCAGTGACGTGTTGGATAATTTCTTTTGAAATAAAATCTCAAGTTCTTGGAGAAGGGCAAATTAACTTTGTAAGTCTGCATTCCACAGCTTCCTAAAATGCAGGGAGAGGCAACCTTGTAACATAGCAAGGTGTAGTATTTTAATTTTTCATACACAGTGCCATGTAGTTTGCACTGGTTAGCTCCTGTAATTATGTTTAGGCAGCAGATAACATTGAAATCTTATAATTTTGCCATATACACAATAACACTTGAATGTTTTTATGGCATTGAGTCTGCTACAGTAGGGTTGCTGAATGTGTATGATGCTTGACTTCCTGTTGGTGTCTGTGAAAGCACTCTTCCATTTGATTTGTTGTGTTATGGAGACATTGCCATGGTGGAACATAGGAATGTCATGAGAGAACACTTTGCACCTTAGACTAGTGTAAGCATTATCCTGTCACCATAACTACTTTTGATGGAGTCAACACCCGTATATTCACTAATTACATATATCATCCCGCAAGTAATTATAATCAACCATATTATTATTTTAGTCCCGTTATACATCTCTAATATAATGTAAGTATAAACTTTCAAAGAACAGTAGACTTTATCTGTCATGATACTTAGATACAAATATCCTTAAAATGAAATGTATTTCTTACCAGGCAATATACAGACATGATAAGTAGATATTATTATGATAAATACATTACCTGGACATTACATGTCAGCAAATACCACATTACAAAGATAAAGGGGATGCTTCACTCTCCTTTGCTCTTTATTAAGGCTTATCCTGATCTATAGTATTGACAGTATTCTCCTTGCTAAATGGAATAACCGTGTGAAGTTAATTTAGTTGGATCAAATGGAGATGAACTCATACTCTCCTTGGCATGAACTCGCAATTGCAATATCTTTCAAGTTCAGAGTCTTTTTTGATTTAACTGGTTGGGCTGTTTATATAGATCCAGAGGATCAAGCAGGAGGAGTCTTGTGCTGTTATAGAATAGGAGAGTCAGTCGTGTGAGGTGCATTGGGACTTAAAGGGGGTGTGGTGGGCCCCACTTAAAGAAACTGGTTTTAAGAGGGGGGTGAAATACTTACATAACATTTCCACGTTTAGGTTTCTCCATTGGTATTTAGCTATGGACGCTGACTTTGGTCTGCTGGAGTTTTTAAGTGTTGATTGATAATAACATCCAAAATAATTCACTGATAGAAGTCATGAGATTGTGATTTATTGGAACAGTAGACTGTTTGAGATTACAGAGGAGTCCAGGGCCCCTAAATACTATAGTTCTGTTTTTTTTTTTTTTATAGTAGTAAACACAATCAGAGCTGCATAATAGTTTTGATTATAGTTTTACATTATTGACTGACAGGTGATAAATAGATGAAATATAGATTCTTTTTTTTGATGTTTGAGTAGAAAACTTTGTCAGGTTTTAGGGGAAGATAATCTGCATGTAATGCTATTACAGAAAATCCTGATCTTTTCACTGACATGTGTCTTTTCTCGCGACCAGTCGCTCCACTGTAGCTATGAATCTCTATGCTAAGCTAGTAGAAAAATATCTTTAGTTAACTGCAAGCAATGAAGGGAAAAGGAATGTGTTGTTTATCACAGGAAGAAGGTAGCTCTCTGCTTCCACCTGCTGGCCATTATCATGTAATACTCTATGTGTTTACGTTACTGTCTGTATTGTCATTTTTTGGGTAATTCCAATTAATTGCGCAAGCGGATGAAGCGGCTAGAGAAAATAAATGAATAAATGAATGAAAAGCATCTAAATCATATTGTTCTTGATTTTATTATCAGGGAGCCAGACGAATATGAACGACTCCTGCGAGTCGCCCTGCTCCTCCTCCTCGTCCTCCTGTCCACCTCTGCTGACGCCCACAGGCAGCGGGCCGGATACAGTGGGGATGTTTGACATGGATCCTTCAGACTCTCTGTCCAGCTCTTCTGGCCAGCAGAGCTACGACCCCATGAGGCTGTCCTTCAGCGAAGAGGAGCTCAAGCCACAGCCAATGATCAAGAAGGCTCGCAAGATCCTAGTGCCCGACAACATGAAGGCGAGTCTTCACTTCTAGTTATTTTCTGCCATGATTATCTCGCATGAAGACAACTTAGATGAGTTTTTTTTCTGTAAATGTCTGTCTTCATGTTTCTCATTTTGTGCAACCAGTACAGTAGTCCAAAACCTAAGCATGATTAATTCAATAGTTAAACCACACATTTGAGAAGCTTGATCCTGGAAATGTTTTAATTTTTTCACTTTGTAACTGACTATTCGATTATAAGCTACACAATAATGTATTAAACGAAAGCACAGACCTTGAACACACACACAAATACACACGCACACATTGGTAGCGCTTGAGTAGAAATGACTAACTCTTGGAGCATTTTCATTCAAAATAACTATCATACAGAGGCCTGAATGCACTGATAGAGTTTAGTGTAAAATATTTTGTGTGTATAAGGAAGTAGAATTTATTTCTATTTAATTATCAGATCTCTAAAATATACGATAAGATAATAAAATGAGAGCAACAGAATAGAATTCAGTATACAGATGGTGTAGGTATAGAAAAGGGAGTTTTACTGTTGTCTTTTTTTCAAGCAGATTTTATTGTCAAAAAAGGTTTGAAATGTAATTTTAAATTTGATGGAAACCAGATAGTAACTTTGGGATGTTGGTTGTTTGCATTCCTTATTTGCCTTCAGCAGCAAAAATACAAATCAAACTCCAAGGTTGAAGAATCGAAATTTGTCCCACGCTCATTCATAACCAAACACCCACATTACCAGCAACAGGATGGCAGTTAGGATGTACCAGAGTACTACACTCTTGTTATGAAACACATCTGACCAGTCATTGACAATTTTATTGACGTACTTATTGATGACACTCTTAAGAGCCTATCAGTGAGGGAAAATTATTTAATTATCAATCTGCTTCTGTCTGTCCTCATTTAGGACGAGAAATACTGGACCAGGAGGTATAAAAACAACGAGGCGGCAAAGCGTTCCCGAGATGCTCGCCGTCTCAAAGAGAACCAAATATCCGTGCGTGCTGCCTACCTGGAGAGAGAGAACGCCGCCCTACGACAGGAAGTGGCCGAGATAAGGAAGGAACTGGGCCGCTGCCGCAGCATCCTTAGTAAATACGAGAATCGTCTCGCCGACCAGTGATGACGGCGCGGAGCAACATCATGAACAGCAGGAACAAAAGCTGGAATCAATTTAAGACTCAGAATTTTTGGGGTTGGCATGATGGACAGAATGGGGTCAAGAAAATTGTGATGATGTTGAGGAAGATGATGACTTTGATGATGAATGTATAAGATTTGGAGAAGGTTCGTGTAATGAAGCTCAGGTGTCTTGTTTTGTTTGAGGCGTCAGCTCTTAAAAGTAAAAGATGGAGAGAATAATTTAACAGATAAAAGACGTGACTTTTAAGAGTTTTGTTATTGGAGAATTGTATATTTTTATAATACTTAAGAAAAATTAGAGGGAGAGCTAATTTGGAAAATAATTTTGTATATTTTCTATATTACACGGTCATAGAGATGGGGGAAAGCTATGGTCAATATCTTTTTATTACAGATGAGTCAGAAAATGTTTAACAGACGGTCAGCCATTGATGGTTTTGTTTTGGTTTTTTTTCAACTTGATTCTCATTGTCAGGATGAAGCAGCAGGTGCGAGGATGCATGTAACAATTGTAATATAGAGAGCAAAAGTAATATTATAATCATAGTTCTACATTTTTTGTGGATTTTACTCAAGCACTTAATTCTTTTCCCTGTTATGTTTCTGTCACTGGGAATGGAAACGAAAGAGAGACGAGGGGAGACACCATGTAAACAGTCTGGCACTATCTTCAACTCATTATTATTATTATTATTTTAATAGAGCAGCTTCATCCTTTTCCAAGTCCCAACATTTTCTTTTCCATTGTTATAGGTTATCTTTACGAGATCGGTACATGTAGCTTTGAATTTCTTTTCTCACTCTGGTGTTGTCTTGTTTTCCCCAAGCTGGTGAAACTCTACTCCTCTTCTTTTTTGTGTGGGCATTTATCATCCGCTGTTTCTCTGTCCAAATGCTCTATTTCTATCTGCATTCACTTACAACCGATCCCGTCAGGTATGTGTAAAACTGCATTTTGTCCCCATGTCTCTCTCGTACCTCTGTGGTACATGTAACTGTTCCAATCTCAGTGTTGTAAGGTATTCTGATATAGTAAACCATCTTCCCAGTAAAATGCACATTGTTACTTTACTGTACTTTATGAAGACATTTTAATTAGAATTATCATGGGGTGGGATGGGGGAATGATTGTGTATTTGGATAGACCTATGCTATTTTTGTGTACTAGATGTATTCCAGGAGATGGGTTTGATATCCCCGTTGAGTGGAATGGTGTTAATTTCTCAGATTTCTGGGAGAAATAAAGCCAAAATTTCCTATGTTGATCCATAAAGCATGTTGCTATTTAGTGCTTTTTTTTTTCAATACTACTCCATCCTTACAGTTTACTCATATTACTTTTTATTTTATCTATAAACATCTCTGTGTACCCACTACACCCGCATAGGGCCATGGTACATGTTATTATGTTCCTGGGGTAGGGATGATTATTAATAGAGTGTAATTCTAATTCCCTTAATGACCATGATGAATAGCTACTGCTTCTATTATTGTTATGATTATGGTTATCCCTCTTGTTGCTGTTCTATAGTAGATTTTTTTTTTTGCATTATTTTGGACGTTATCTGTTGCACATTGAAACATTTTTTGATCTTCATTGTTCTTCAGAGAGACAATTCAGAGGATGAAAACCCTGCTGTCTACTCTCAGACCTCCACACATTACCAGGACACTGCTGCCACGTTTGTTGGTTTTGTCGGCCATGGATTTTAAACGTATGGCTCAATAACTCGAACACGACGTCCACGCAGACCTACTTTCCCTTAATGATGACCTCTTGCGTTCCCGGTGTCGTCTGGACTATGCACAGTATTAATATGTTCATTGTTTGTTTATTTCAGCCTTTTACCATTCAATCAGTGATTGTTTGCTCTCCCAACAGAATTTAGTCTCTAATATCCTCTCAGATGTGGTTGAATAATCTTTTAGTGGCTCTAACTGAATTACACCTGCTTGCTGAGTCAGTGGTGTTCATGATTGGCCAGCCCATTCAGTGCTGGTTATTTGGATGTGGTCGACATTTTTCCGAAATCACCAATAAATATTATTCTCATTCACTACTGCTTTGCTTCTTATTCAAGATTTTTCATCACTGTTACTGTTTGAATTGTTCGGGTTCTGTTTAGCTCTGTGGGACAGGAAAAAACAGGATTAATTTAGACTAGAACAGGCAATGACATTTCCAAAAACACTGTTGTTTTGACATCCTCCCACGCTGCACACAACACACAAGTATGGACTACTGCCCAACTAAAGGCACTAATGGTCCTATGTGCACATTTAAAGAGTTTTTCATTATTCTAAATTAAATGCTTTCTGTTTTTAAGAGTAAAATGCTCACACATAGGATTAGTCGATGCAGCCGACGTGGGATCAGAGTAAGAGTGTGTCTGTAAATTAAGAGTAGAATGAATAATGAAAATGACGTTGGGTGGCGTGATGGGTGGCGTGATGGGCTGCGTTGGAGGAGCACTCTTGGCCTCCTCATCCTGTTGTTCCTGTTTCCTGTTTGTATACTTGTGTTTGTTAATCGTTGGAGCAACAGCCCGGTCATTCACCGTATCTGCTGTCTCAACAGAAATGGGTGAAAGGTCCTTCAGAGTGGAATGTTCCCAATTTCTCTCCTTCCCAACGCAAACCAGATGTGTGCTCCTGGGCTGTACCCCCACCCTCCCACCCACATCTCCCACCCTTTGTTACCCCCCTTCCTTTAAATGCCGTGTCTGTGTGTCCTTCCCTCATATCATCTGAGGCCTGGCTCTGAGGATGGATTGTGCACTGCTGTTGCTACTGTCACTGTGGGCTCTGTTTGGAACGGCGTCCCTGCAGGCTTCAGGTAAGCCCTCTGAGTCCATTCATCACTCACACCTGATAGGTATCTCTGAGCCCTCCGTGCACAACAAACACAGCTGGACTGTTGCTAAATACGAGGGATAAATGAAGAGAGGCTGTTTATTGAGCATCCTCAGGTAATGCAATTATTGAACAGCTGGCTCCCCCCTCCCCGCTGGTGTTTTGCTCTGTAGATGATATTAAATTTAAATAATATCAATTTAAAGATCATATGTAACCTGGTGTAGCTGTCTGCACAATTAAACTGCACTTATTGCTTATTAGGACTAATGCAGTGGACTAATATGGTGTTGACTGGGTATTATGTATGTATTAAATGATGAACTGTGCAGTGATTGAAGCAGATCTCGGTCGATCAGTCACGTTTAAGCTATAAAAATGAGCATACCATGCAAAACGTGTCTAAGTTGGATCATTTTTGATCTTTCACATACCTTCAAGTGATTCCTGTTTACTAATAATTCTGCTCCATATCCCATTATAAGCAGGAATTGTTTAGTATACAGTAATGTTGATTTTCCCTGTATGAGCTGAACAATTTGTCCTCATGTTGTTCTGGGACGATCATATGCATTAGAGCTGCACGTGTGCGGTGACGTGCTGTGGGCAGAGACAATTTAACAGTGCACATGTTTTCATTATGTGAAATGAAAAATGGGGAACCCTATCGATGCCCTGCCCCACCCCTCAACATTTTCTGGAAATTTAGGTTGTGCTGATGCAGAAAGGGTGGAGGATGTGGTTGTCAGTAATGATGGAACACATATGGAAAAGGGAGGAGATGTTAAGGATGCTGTCTTACTCTCATAGATTGATGATATTGAAATGTGAAACGAAATTTTAGATCAAGTTATATGCTTGACAAAATGCTAGTTACAGATGACGTTCTCTTTTTTTCATTAAAAAATAAGACTGAGGAATAGTAAAATTTGCCTTTAACATACAGTACTTACTCATGTGGCAACTTGGGTGGAAAATGTTTGCCCACACCCCCACTCTCAATTTACCGTCTTTCAAAGACAAAATAAAGCAGAATGGCAAACAACAGTGAAAGCCCCCCAGCTTTGCAGTTTTACAAGGGGCAATAAATGGAGGAGAAGCAAACAAGGGGACAATTGTTGTGATAGTATGTGTGTGTGTGTGTGTGTGTGTGTGTGTGTGTGTGTGTGTGTGTGTGTGTGTGTGTGTGTGTGTGTGTGTGTCACCTCCACAGGGTCGTGTCCGGAGAGACTTCTGGGAGAGGAGAGGAGGAGGTCGTGTCCGCGACACTGCAAATCCGACAGAGACTGTGGCAACAAACGGCAGTGTCTGTGTGACGGCCAGTGTGGTCTCAGCTGTGTGGCTCCAGGTATCTGTTTGCATGAGTGTGTGTGTTTGTGGTCCTCACTGAGACCACCATTGTGGCCTCAGTCATTAAAAGCCTGTGCATGTGTGTTCTCAGCTGTGCGAGCATATATCATCACACTGTGGACATGTTGTATAAAATCTAGGCTTTGTGTGTGAGAGTTAATCACCACGTTTTTATTCTTTGTGTGCTCCTTAGTACCATTTCTAAATGGTTTATGTTAACTGTCTTTATAAGGAATAATCCAGTCCATTACGTTTGGTTTTCCCTCCTTTTTCTCCTTTTCTCCTCAGGTCGGACTTGTCCCTGGCCTCTACCCCACAGTGAAAACTCAGAGGTTCATCTCCTCTCTCCCACTCACTCGTTTTCTGCACTGCTTGAAGTGCGTTGCAAACAGGGATTTGCGTTACCCAGTGGTTTGGATGTAACCATTCGCCGTTGTCAAGGTGACCGGCAGTGGAGTGGGGATGAGCCCATCTGCACAGGTGGGCTTGAGTTCAACAGAAAAATGTTAATATCCTGGTCCCTTCATGAGGAGTAATTCATACTGCAGATAATGAACATCTGTGGTGACGCTGCTGCTCATATTAGTTTGTGTCTTGAATTGAACAATGTCTGCCTGGATTAAACAGAAGCAGCACGCCGTGTTTACGTGTCTGCATCTGAAAAGTTCACGCATTCCGGTCAGTCATGTGGTCCAAGATTTAACACTTCTTTTTAAAAAAAAATATTTTGTGTTTATGCAAGATAATCAGACAGAGACAGAGAGAGAGAGAGAGAGAGAGAGAGAGAGAGAGAGAGAGAGATATTCAGGAATGAACTCCTCTGTGATTGACTGAGATATTGCACAACTGGGACCGATTCTCCTCATCACCATGGCAACCACAGCTTTAGTTGTTCATATTGGTTATTTGAAGATTTAACTCTTGAACTGTTGATAATGTGAAAGACATCTGAATGCGTGTGTGCGCGTGTACGTGAGTGTGTGTGTGTGTGTGTGTGTGTGTGTGTGTGTGTGTGTGTGTGAGTGTGCATGCGTGCACACACATATTTCATTTGTGTGAGTTATTTTGCACATGAAATGCAGAAAACTGAATTCAGTGTTCCCGCGTGTGTGAAATCAGATTCTCTTATGTCTGACTGTTGTTTGTGTTGTTGTTGTGTTGTTGACATCATTGCCTCATTATTAAGCGTTTATGGTTTCTTATTGGAGAGAAGACAAAATAAATTCTGCTCAATGTAAAATTCTGCATCTAAACATACAACAGCCAGAAGACAGAATGGTGATGACTCATGTCTCGGGGAAAATCTAGTGTTCATTCTAAACTACGTGTGCGTTAAATGTGGCAATCATGTTGTTGGCTTAAAACTGACATGTGATCTGGATTGCTTTAAAGATGCACATAGCTTATGTAAGACATTTTGAAATGTGTACATAAGGAAGTCAGAAAATGCAAAGGACTTTTCAGTAATTTGAAGTTAGAATCACAGCAGCTCTGTGTCACAAGATGATTGTGTGCTTTTTGATTTTGCGTTTCTTTCTGGATTAAATATAGAACAAAAACGATGAATCTGAAGAGCTGCTTCACCAGACAATGAGGGCATTCTACTCTTGTGCAGCCTCATTGCTTCTACCTCTGTGCTATAAGGTTGCGCAGCAGGACATTGAGACAAAGCCATCAATACTTCCATCATCATCATACAGCAGCTGGAAATGGGAATGTTGTCTGTCGTTATTATCGACCTGACAGCTCTGTTAAAAAGCAAAGCTAGATTTTAACTTTAAAGGCCCGAGTCCTGCTGCATTAATCACACACCTGAAGCTAAACATGCTGCTCAAGCAATCCTCAGCACAGTCAGATCCCCATCTCACCCGTAAGGCTTTGTATCTTTTCAAAGATGTGAAATGAGGATACGATTATCAGCTCACTTGTAGGATATCCTTGTGCTGAGAGACAAGCAGAAGGTAGGTGGGTTTTGAACGTGTGAGAGCGTTTGTATTGTGTGTCATTTGCATGTGTGTTCGAGTGTGAGTCGAGCTCCTTTATGCCTGTTGAGAGGCAGTGGGCGGCAGATCCCTGTCAAAGTGGCACAGAGCTGCATGTACACAGTGTGAGTGTGAGTGAGTGTGAATGTGTGTTTATAGAAGAGAGGTAGAGATTTTTTCTGTATATATTAGATGTGTAGCTTCCGTGTGTGTGTGTATGTGTGTGTGTGTGTGTGGGCGACAGATCACAGTCAGGAGAGTCATAGAGCTCTCTTGCTCATGCTGCTCCAGGCCTTTCTGTTCCCTTTTCTCCTCTCGTCTGCTCTCTTCTCTCATCCTCTTGTCCTCTCATCTCTTTCTCCTTTCTCCATCTGAGGCCTCTGATAAGGTCTGTCTTTTCAATGGGAGCCAAGGACAAGCATGCGGCTCTGGGCTATTTAGCTTGTGTTTCTTTGCTTGTGTCTGTTTGCGTGTTTGTGGGAGAATACCGGCGAAAAACACAAGCTTTACATCTCTGGCCTCAGTCAAATTGCTATGTATTTAATGATTTGGTTGATTCAGAATCCCTGTGTTAAAATTTTGGGATGAATTCCACATACCTGCTTCATAACGGTTTGGTCCTGCAGCCCGTGTGGGTGGCAGCAGTACGAGGCGGAAGAAGGGGCGATATGTGAAAACAGAACCCGGCTCAAGGCTCTCATCCACAGCCAAATAGACTCGTAACTCTCCTCTCCCATAGGTCCCTTTACATTTTTTATATTAACTTTTCTCCGTTTTAGATATGTAAGAAAGCCCTCAGGCTAGAGCTGTCTCTGTCTTTCAAAGCCGCGCTCAACTCCAAAACCCCACGTTTGATGGAGCCCAGGTCGCTCCAGCCTCTCTCTCCGAGTACCACTTTTGATATTTATATTTCCACAATCGTGAGACACTCAAACTTCCCGGAATGAACACTGCCAGGTGTTATACAACCACAGATATAGCTGTGAGATTGGAAAGGTGTTGGGTGGTGTTTCACCTACTTGTCGAACTTTGATCTATTACCTAAGAAAGGTTATTTCAACTTATATAGAACAAGACACCGCCTGAAACGCCTCTGTGGGTCACCAACTAAACAGAAACAATGGCTTCAAGTCAAATGAGACGGCAGTATGGATGCTCCTTCCTGTTTTACCTTTTTCTCTTGTTCTTTCACTATTTCATTCTTCTTTCCTTCTTTCCTTGCCAATGGAGGATGCCTGTAAATTCATGTCCACATCCCACAGTCACACACAGATTCTTAAGGTTTCTTTTTGTTGTTGTTGTTAGTGCAAGTGATTAAAGGACTATATTAAGTTGGATTTACTTCACACAACCACGTCATGGTAAGACAGGGGCATTAGAGGTGTAAAAAGAGGAATAGTACAGTTACTTTGTATATTGTATTGGCATGATGCCCTAAGTACAGCAGTAGCACAGAAGAATAGATTGCACAAAAGAAGCTTTGACTCTTGCAGAGTTGAAATAAAACACACAACTACAGCTCTGCCAGGGCTTTAATGTGGTCACAAACACCAGAATAAAAACTCTGGAACACAGAGATTCACCTGACATTATGGGCTTCATCAACATTGTGTGGACTCTTATGATGAGGGCTGGAATTTAAAAGCACCTTATTCCATATTTAAGCATAGTGAGCCTATGTGACTTACTACAATGGTGCATCTGACTGCTGCAATGTGGTGAGGCCACAAGAAGTGGAATACAAGCAACAAAATGTCGGTCTGACCATTTTCCTGCCAGCTCCATTATTTTTTTCAGCCGTAAACTTGAAGTATTTGTGCAAAATTTAATTGAATAAAAGATCTTCTTTTCCTTTCGGCTTTTCCCTTCAGGGGTCGCCACAGCGAATCGATTGCCTCCATCTAACCCTGTCTTCTGCATCCTCTTCTCTCTAAATAAAAGATCTGACATTAAAATCTTCTCCTTTTGGACTCCAGAGGTTGAGGCACCCGAACCTGCTGCTGTCAAAACCTGCCCTCTACCCGAGGACGTCACCGACATCTTTGACATCCAGGGTGATGCTACAGTTGGAACTGCTATCCGCTACAGATGCCTGTCTGGGTGAGAGGAGCAGAGAAGATGAAGGGTTAAGGTTCTGAGTGTGTAGGCAGAGGCTATGAAAACCTGAAATGATGCAAAGGTAGAAATAGAGGAAGTGATAAGCCAGAGATGGAGTGTGAAGAAGGACAGGAAGAGATGGGGGGGGAATGGCTTCAGTACAGGAGAGGTGTCAGTGAACAATGGCTAAGTGAGATGAATGACAGGGTATTCATTTTGATCTCCCAGCTGATTGAACTCCACTGAACTAACTAGGTCATTACTGTCTTATCGTGTATTGACTCTGCTTTACACTGACTCATCCACAGGATGAGCCTGAATGGATGTGTGAGCCAGAGCGGTGCAACATTTAGAGACTGTAGAAGGGTGGAAAATGAATGATTTACACCTTTTTAATCACATTTTTGTTGGATGCAGCTCCTCTGCTGTCACTACTGTAAGTGTCACACTGCCATCTGTCTCATTCACTCTCTCACTTTTCCCCTACAGGTCAGATGTAGTGGGGAGCAGTGAAAATTTCTGCCAAGATAACCAGACCTGGCAGTATCCTCACCCCATCTGCAAAAGTAAGTGTGTGATAGTGAATTCAATCTTGCACATTTGCATTTTCTTTATCCTTTTGACTTTCATGTTTAATTTGTAGGATGCGAATTTATTTAATGCATGTTCATCTCTGCGTGCCAATATTTTAAAAAGAGTGAATCACAGAGTGACAGAAACACATTTATCTTCCAGTATGAAGCGTTTCCAGAACACAGGATGTCTGCAGTGCTTTTCTGCCATCTTGTGTTCATATCAGGTACTGCATGGCCTGTTCCAAAAGGAGGAACATAAAGGTCTCACTGAACCGACCGTGACACACTCTAGATTTAATGAAAAAAAAAGAAGAAAAAAAAATACTGAGGAATCGTTGCAATTTATGGTTTAGGGCGCATGTGTCAAACTCAAGGCCCGGGGGCCAAATGTGGCCCGCTACATCATTTTATGTGGACCACCAGAGCATAAAAGGTAAGAGCTTCTAAAAATGAATAGGTCAAAAGTGTGTTTGGACCAAAACTACATTTCCCACATTGCAGCAATTCAGCCCATTTTAACACTGACAAAAACGTTTGAACAAAGTTAACTTCCCAACTTGTGTCTGATGTTATTTTTCTTTATACGCTTGTATAGTTTGATCCTGGATTGATGGACTTATGTGGGTTTTATGACCTGACAAATCAAAATGATTTATGTTATAACAGAGCAACAAGCAAACATGTTTTTTTCTGTGTAACTATAATGTTTGTCACTTGAATAAGTAATAAAATCAGAGTTATATATTAAATAGTAGTTACATTTATTTTACATTACTTCGAGTTACATTACATTTATAAGTTATATCTGGCCCTTTCAGGACAGCCGTTATGCTGATGTAGCCCTCGGTGAAAATGAGTTTGACACCCCTGGTTTAGGGGATCGTCTGAATAACCTGCTGCTTCTCTTATTTTCTTAGAAGTGTACTGCGAACCTCCTCGAGAAGTGGAACAGGGCTACGTGGTGGCTGTCCATAAAACTGAATATGAAGTCGGTTTTGACATCCACTACCTTTGCAAGAAGAACTTCTTGCTGGATGGACCCCCGAAGGTCACTTGCCTGTCCGATGGCAGCTGGAGTGCATCGCCTCCATACTGCAGAGGTAGGAGATATTTGGAATGCCATCCCCAGTAAACATACTGTGTGCATTTGATGGTATTGAATTTGTTAAAGCCCAAAAGCATTCACATTTGATTTGTTTTGCAACCCCAGTCCAAAGGAAATGCAAACATACTGACATTTGTTTTCCTTTAGAGGCCTGCACACACTATCCTACATTTTGTGTTTGCTGCTCATACTTTTAAACCCCGTTCATCAATTTCACAGCTCGCTGTCTCATCTCTGCTGTGCGGAGCCGTGTGGTTATTGGTGGAGTGAAGCGCTGGCCATTCGACATCACAGACGCCATGGTTCCTCACGGGGAGAACGTGACGTTCTACTGCAAACATCCTTCCAAGCAGTGCAGCTTCACTACAACCCAGACTTGCTTTGATGGAGACTTGCAGTCTCCATCCTGCTACCTCGGTAAAAACCTGAATGACCCAAACAGGCCTTTAGGTAAGAAAAGTTCTAACGGAGATGTTTGGGATTTTCAAGCCCCTCTTTGTTTTGCAGAGCCCACATGGTTGCAGTATCAGCTCTTCCCTCACCGGCTGGTCTCGGAGATTGAGGTGTGCGAGCCCGACGACGTGGAGTGATGACTTCAGTCTGACACCGTGTTAAATCTGCAGACACACACCACTAACTACCCTCCAACAAAGAGCAGTCCTTTTCCACCGTGCAGCTTTGTTCATGTATCTATGCTATGATTATGGTCTGTCAAGGCCTGCATTATTTTTCACTGCTCTTATGAATCATCAGGCTAAACTGTCTGTGCTCATGGCCTCTGTCACTCCCCCCTGCAGCCCTGCAGGTGCAACTATAATCTGCAAACCCTCCCCAGTATTATTGTGATCCTCCTCCAGTTTGAGCCGCTGCATAGCATACAGTAAATGCAACACGTAAACCCTTCATGATAATGTATATATGATGCAGTAATGTCTGTCACAACAGCTCAATGGAGCCAAACTTCACATCTTGACTCTGTGACAGCTCACTAAGCCATCTTTCTTCTCTCTTTGAGCGTGACGCATCAAGTCTTAAGGCTTGAAAGGGTTAATTTTGAATAAAGTAATGCCAAAAAAAAAAAAAAAAAAAACCGTGCGTGATTTCCTTTGATTTATTTTTTTTATAACACACGAAAGGCTGCCGTGTACGTTCATTTTCTGCGTCCTCCCTTCCACCCTCCAGCTCTCCTTCCTGTCTGTCCGCCTCACCCGGGTGCGCGCAGAGACCCTTTATCTGCAGGCTGCGGGTTCAACCCTGTGCCCATAGGCTGAACATGGCTCCTGGTCGGACCCGGTAGGTTGCGACGCCATAGCAACTCCCCTTGACCCCTCCCTCCCTCGGCATTCGCAGCATCACCCTTTACGCAGCACGGACATATTTGGTCCTCCGGAAATACTCCCAGCACGGGTAAGCCAGTCCCTATGCAGCGACGGTATTGGTGGACTATAGTTTAAAATGCAGTTTTCAATTTATATAACGGGTGTCCCGTTCGTTTCCGGCCTGAGGAAATGACAGCGTCCAGGCAAAGTTTGTCCTGAATCTGCCGGATTACGCGCTCGGTGCCTCGGACCTTCGGCTGTTAAAATGGCTGGCTGTAGGTCCGAGGAAACTGACGCGCCACGGACGATGTGCTCCACGCGGCGCCTGTCTGGAAACGGAACCGTTCCTCCAGCCCGTCCGACGCGTTAATACCCGCGTTGTCCCAGGTCCGAGAGCTGTCAGTGCGCGCAGGCGGCGGGGCTACCGGGGGGCACGTCGGACCGGGGACTGAGCCTTAATGGCGCCCACCGCGGACGAGCTGCTCAGGTTCTCCTCATTCATACACACGGGAGAACTCGTCTCCTGCAACGGAATACTGACACCGGATATACCGGAGAGATAATTCGGTGTAATATTCGCGTTTCGTTCCGAGAGAAATGCGTGAATTTATTTCCGCTCCCATCGTTCGGACCCGCCTGTGTTCCGGTGCGATTAGCGGAAGGAGAGGCGGGTCTGGGCGGCAGTTCGGTGAGCTAGAATTAAGGATCATGTAAGGTAACCACCGGTACAACAGGGCGGTGTGTGTGTGTGTGTGTGTGTGTGTGTGTGTGTGTGTGTGTGTGTGTGTGTGTGTGTGTGTGTCAGTCAGCCAGCCAGCCAGCCAGGGGGTCAGTCTGCTGCTCACACAGGCTGCTCATGTTATATTACTAGAATTAAAAAGTCAGTTTGGGTTAAAACGATCAACTAAACCCAAGTTCACGTTATTCAGACATTTCCAACCATCACAGGGTGTTTTGTTTTATTCCCTACCTTGGTCATCGTGTGTGTGTATGTGTGTATGTGTTTGTATGCTGATGATATTAAGGTGTGTCATAACATTGCATTTATCCCTACCTTATAGAAATATAAATGGGTGTGCCCCAACATGGATTCTCAGTTGGCTTCAGTCCTGACCGGTGCCAACCTGGATGTCCAAAATGGCAGCCGGTGTGCAGAGAGATCAGGACCGCTGACAGATGTTCTGTTGGACACAGAGGTGAAGTCCTCCCCCTGTTCTCCACCAGGTGACCCCCAGCCCAGCCCCATCAAGGCAGCCATGATCATCAGGCCTGATGTTCCATCACTCAGTGGGAATAAGCCGGAGGTGGGCGGGACGTCTGTGCCAGCCTCTCAGGAAATGGGCGAGGTTGGTCAACATCCAATGACAGTAAAAACTGAAGTGCCTGAGCTGCACAGCCAACCAATCACACTCAAAATTGTTGTTCCCAGACGGAGCAAGAGACCAATCACTAGCTCTGCCACCTGTCTGACCAAAGACTCTGCTCTCTCGAATTCTGAAGGACCTTTTTTAGTCTCATCAGAAGCGGAGATTTCAGAAAATAATAAAACACAAATATCCACTGTTCAGAACGAAGGAGAAGAAGCTGCAGAGCAGGCTAAACCAGAACTATTCCTTGAACCAGAGAGGAGTGAAACACTCTGGAAAGAGAAGGATAATTGGGGTCCTAGAGCCCAAAACGGTGGGTCAGATCCTCCTTTAAAATCTTGCACTTATTCATCTGAAGCACTGAGCACACCAGGTATGAAGGAGGAAACTACAGAGAGAGAAATCGAGGAAAATAGTCCTCTAACTTCGCAAGAAATGGAATTGAACTCTTGCGAGACATTTGATGACAGACGTGTGGATGAACAGACAGAACCGCTGGACCTGAGTTTGCCAAAAAAAAGAGAAAGTCAAGACAGGAGATGTGGACGCTTTTTGGCAGATTCTGGCTGCGAGAGCTCACTGATCATGGAAGTAGATGAATATGAGGGCGAAGGAGACAGAGACTTAGTAGAGGAGGATGATGAGGTTGACGGAGGGGACTCTGTGTCGTGTTTGGACGGCACAGATCTCCTTTCACCGTCGTTCTGTTCAACCTCTGCCTTCACCTCCCTCTCCTCCATCGATGGCGATGCTGAAAACGTTCTTCTCATCGACGACCAGGGAATTCCGTATACTCTCAGCCCGGATGGTCTCAAAATGCCGCAAGTGGATGCTTCCACACCAGAGGATCCTCAGTCAAATTTGGCTACTTCAGCAGAGGTAGAAGGAAGGAGGTCACCACAGTTGGGGGCAGTAACTGATTCTAGCTTCAGCCGAAGCTTAGATGACTCACTAAATGAGCCTTTGGGGGATCTTTGCCCCTCACCTACCCCTGGGACTGACTCTCCATCTCTAGTTGGCGATCAGACAAAGACACCAGAAGTTTTCACCAACCCAGATCCCCCAAGGACTGCTGAGCCAAGCGTTAAATCTGTTCATGCTAGTGCTGTCCTAGCATCTTCTCCCGGGGTGTCCGTTCCAACCCAATCCATTCCAATCCTGGCAAACTCTTCTACAAATCCTCCAATTCTCCTCCTGCCATCCTCATCTTCCTCTGCTCAGCTGTCCTCAGCTCCGATGGGTCTCACGCTTCCCCTCTCTGTTACTCAGACCGCGCCTGGTACCTCCACCCCCATGTTTCTTCTTCTTTCATCTGTACCCTCTTCCTCCGGTGACGCCGCCTCTACACCCACCCCCGTTGCTGTCCTTGACCCCTCAACCGGCCAGTTGTCCCAGATCACAGCATCGTCAGCTCCAGTCTGTCTCCCTTTGCCCTCTGGTCAGGTGAGCACCTTGGGGTCACCTCTGCCCACGCTGTCCCACCCTGTCATCAGACTGAGCCCCGGCAACGCCCCAGTCATCCTTTCAGGAGTCAACACCATCAACTCCAGCACTGTTCTGGCCTCCATCACGGCCGGGTCGTCCCCCCCAGCTCTTCAGAACGACAACAACAACAACGGCGGCACGACGGCACTCCTTCAGTCCCAAACCAGCTCTTCCAATTCCAACTCTGGAAGTGAAGCCATATCTGCTGAAGACGTCTTGAATGAAAACAAGCCATCGATTTCGACAGCGTCGTCCCCACACTTACAGTCTTCAAGTTTGACTTTTGACCCCTCGGCTCAGCCCATCTCAGCAGCCCAGTCACCAGCCTCAGAGGCCCATTTCGACCCACCTGATTTGCAGTCCCATCATTTACCTCTGGATGACCATCTTTATTTCTCCAACATCGCCGCTCCTCCTTCCCCTCCGACTGAACCGATTCTCCCCACTGGGAAACTGAATCCCCTCGACCCACTGGACCCACTGGACCCACTGGACACTTTATCTTCAGGCACCTCACCCAATGCCATGAACCCTCGGAGGGTACTGTACTGCCAGCTGTGCCCGCGGGTCTTTTTTTACCTCTCTGACCTTGAGCGGCACGCCATCACACACTCACAGAAGAAGCCTCACGTTTGCCATCAGTGTGGCAAAGCCTTCAAGCGCTCCAGCCATCTGCAGGTCAGTGCAAAGTAATCATATTCGTCATGTCGTCACCCTTTTGAAAGATCCAGTGTGTGGTTTAGGGTCATGTTTCTGGCTTTTTGATGAATAAGTTTGACACGCTCTCCTTGAACTCCTGGTGAAATATCTGGCTTTGTAGTAGTTAAATGCTCTGTTATGCTAAACGGCTTAGCTGCTAACATTGTCTGTCTACTTGTATCTGTTGGGGCAGGTAGCCTGCAGCAGGGTTTTTTTTAAACCTGTGTGCCCATTAGAGGGTTGAGATTGAGCCAGAATAGTAAAATTTCTGGTAAATCATGAGGACGAGCTGAAAGATGCTACCAAGCTCTGCGGAGTTGGTGAAGCTGTTTCACCTTTATGTTTTAAATCAGGGGCCTCAAATTCATTTTCACACCGAGGGCCACATCAGCATAATGGCTGTCTTCAAAGAGCATGATGTAATTTATATAAGTAAAATCTCCTACTTTGTTTTAATGTAAAATAAATGTAACTACTCCTTAATGTTAAGTAACTCTGAATTTATTACTTATTCACAGGGCTCGAAATTGCGACCATTTTGTCACATATGCACTCAAATTTTTATCAGTGCGACTATTGAATATATTTGGGAGCACCGGTGCCACTAGGGCAAAAAATCTGGTGCGCCTTTTTTTTCCTCTTCTCTCTCGCTCTTTCTCTCCATAGAGCAGGGGTCACCAAATGGTGGACCGCGGTCCGGATCTGGACCGCGTGATGGTTCTGTCCGGACACGTGACCACTCCATGATAAATTCACCAGAGCAGATTTTCTTGGTGCATTTTTACTTGCAGTTCGCGGCTACAGAGGGCGGGCGCTGCTCCTCCAGTTAATCCGGTAATAGCTCCACTCAGTTCAGCCAATCAGATCGTTTGTCTACCCGCGCTGTCAGCGTACCAGGAAGTAAGACAGCTCACCGCTACCGCTGTGAGTTTACCGCTACAGCGGAGCACAGAAGAAGGGAGACAGCATAGCTCCAAACAAAGGGAGGTTAACGAGGAAAACCACTGGTTAACAATGAGTGGACGAAATTTATGTTTATTCCTCCGTCAGGCAGTTCAAAACCATTTTACCTCATATGGGCTGAACACGTAGCATGAATTTAAAGTGGTAACATGAAGCGCCACTATGAAACAAAGTACAGATCTTTTGCGCAGAATTATCCCCTGAATGCATGGTGGAGTTTGGTGCAACATAAAACATCTTTTAGTGATGTTTTAAAATACAAAACAATCCAATCATAACCAAAATGGTTCAGGGCTTGGCCTGACAGCGTGCCACAATGTGCTATTTAAGCCACACCCAGGTAGTGCCTCAGTTTGGCCCCTGATCCGGAGGCGGACCAACGCAGAAGGTGAGTGTCTCTCATACAGTTTTGTGTGGATGTGGGGAAAACGCGTAGGCGCCGAGTGTGCACCCTTGAACGCACTACCGCGACAGTTTGTTTGATGCGGATACGTGAGTGTGGACCTGCCGGAGAATGTGCGCAAAACAGTCTGAGCAGGACCGTGGTCCTGCCAGGAAACAATGAGAGTGCAGCTGCGGCCGCTCTCCTGGGCGAGGGAGAGAGGCGCGGAACGGAGATGGACGGAGCGGTCTCTATCGCTCTGTCACTGCCTTGCTTTTGAGTAGGTGGTCCTAAAGTCTGTGCTGGTGCTACTAACTTCTAAATTTGGGAGCACCAGCGCTACCAAAAAAAAAAATTTATATGTAGCCGTGCTTATTCAAGTTACAAACATTACAGTTGCACAGAAAAAATGTTTGCTTGTTGCTCTGTTATAACACAAATTATTTAAATTTGTCAGGAAACTCACAGAGCTCCATCAATCAAGGATCAAACTATGCAAGTGAATAAATAAAAATAACATCAAACACAAGTTAGGACATGAACTTTGTTCAAAACGTGTTTGTCAAAGTTAAAATGGGCTGAATTACTGCATTGTGGGAAATGTAGTTTTTGGTCAAAGCACACTTTTGACTGACCTTTTATGTTCTCACGGGTCACATAAAATGATGTGGTGAGCCACATTGGGCCACGGGCCTTGAGTTTGACACATGTATTTTAAATTATAGTTTTACAAAAAGCAATCATTTTCCTCCACAGAGACACAAGCACATCCACACAGGCCAGAGGAACTTCGTGTGCCCCATCTGCACCAAACGCTTCAGGGAGGCTGGTGAGCTCCAGCGTCACCAAAGGGTCCACACGGGAGAGAAACCCTATCAGTGCCAACTTTGTCACACTCGTTTCGCTGAGCGCAACACACTGCGCCGACACACCAAACGTAAACACCCTTACCACCAGGTCGCCATTGAGATGCTGAATGAGCGAAGAGGAGGCAGCCGAAGAGATGCAGGGGGTGGTGGGAGTGGTGGTGGTAGTAGTGGAGGTGGTGGTGGTGGTGGATCAACCGCACAGGAGGAAGAGGAGAGCGCCGAATGGTACAGCTCCACTGTGTCTCATTTGGACAACTCAGAATCCGAGCTGGAAACGTAATGAGTTGTCTGCACATCGACTTCAAAGTAAAGAGGGAGATGAGGAAGGTGATCGCCTCGCTTCCTCACTAATTAACATTCAAGAAAGGGAGAATTTGCAATATTTATTATCTTTGAAGGTAATTTATTTGTATGAACAGATATTATTCCCATTCCTTGTGCAGTTGGAAGCCAAGTTTTTAAACCTTGATTATATTTTAGGTTTCTTGGCAAATATGCTGTTTTGTATTCAACCAATTTGACAAGAACAGTTTGAATAGCTCTCCATAACAGTTATTAAAAGTATTTTTCACAAAACATATAATTCTACTTTTACTGTTGACTGCAGCCTCTGAACGATTCAGCCCTTTAATCACGAGTGAATCTCCTACTTTGTTGAGATACTTTTGCTGCTATGACCTGCTACTGAAAAATTATGCATATCCAAACACCAACTTCTAATATAGCGGTGTCCCTGAGGAATCTTAACCCATTCTTCACAGATGAGAGCCTCATGTTCTCTAGTATTGTTGGGCCTTTAGTATGCAACCACCTCCTACAAATCCCACTTTAGATCTCCTGAGAGTTTCAAATCGATTATGAACGACAATCTAGAATGATCCAGGATTTATTCTGAAACCAAGTCCTGGTCGTCTTTGAGGTCTGCTTGTGTTGGCTGTCCATTCGGATCATCCAATAGAGATGTTTTCTTCTAGGATTTCCTGTTACAGTAGTATTGTGAGATACAAGCTGCTTTTTTGAGGTACGAGTTGTTGCTCTGTCCATATTTTTGTTCGACATACGAGCGACAATCCGAGATACGAGCTGTTCTTCGGGACACCTGCTAGTTGGCGGATGGATACAACATCAGCTGAGACTGGGTCTCGTTCTCGCTTGTGGAGTAAAGACGTAACTCGTGTGTTCTCATGACTTTTGCGTTTCTTTTCATACTTTATCGTTTACGTAACATACATAGTTATGCACAGGTAAATTATGCCTATTGGTTGATACATGTTTTTTAATGGGGTTTGGGGCTTTTTTTTGGAACAGATTAAAATGATTTTAGATATTTTAAATGGGGAAAATTTGTGTGAGTTACGAGTTGTTTGACTAGCGAGCTCAGTCACTGAATGAATTCAACTCGTATCTCAAGGTACTACTGTATACTTGATAGAATCCATCTAGCCCTCTAGGTGGTGAGGATTTCTACCGACTGAGGAAGTAACGCAGCCTCAGAGGAACTTGGAGCCACCGCTGTGCTTCCTTGTTGGTAGGGTTGTCTCGTTACCCTTAGCTTCACACTCCCTCCTCCAGATATACAGCTGATTCACATCAGAAGTTAGGTTTATTGGACGGCTCTGCAGGACAGTAGGTTAGAATAACGGGACTACGGGGATTTTGTGTTGAACATAGAACAAAACTTGAATATCTGTTAGATTTATTTAAACTGTTGTGTTCGTCTTGGTTTTTGCAAACAGCTGATTCATATTTATTTTGTCACTAACGATAATATTCAATTTGGCTGACTTTTCCTCCAACTGTGATGTTCCAAAGCTTGGTATTTGGAGCCTTAGATGAAATTGAGCCTTCCAATGTGAATAAAACTTACATCTAAGAAAAGCTTTTGCTTGAAATCATGTTTTTTTTTTTGACTTCTAAATAGAAATTCTAATGTTATTCTGATGTGGCATTCCCATACAATCCATGATAAAAACCCTCAAGTGCTCAGAACTAGGATAACTTATTTACTTAAACAACTAGATTATATAAAGAGTACTGTTCTGTAAGAGCTGCACTTATGCACTATATTATGTGAAAGATGTAATCTATCTTTTTTACTGTCAAATACACTGTGAGTCATTTGTAACTGTTTTATTTTAACTCACCATTTACATACTAGGAGATGAAAGATTCCTATGTCTTAATTTGTTGCAGCTGTCGGTTAAATGTATGTAATTCATATCGTACGAGAGATTGAAAATAAGTTTGGCTTTATTTTATCATGAAAATTGTATTCAGATTTTTTTGTTTGAATTTAATATGTTAACTTATTTGAATTAAATTCGGTCAAACGTAACTAGATATTTGTTCTCATCTTTTTTGGCTTCCTTTCACTTGTATCTTTTCTACATGGCTGTCCAAAGTATATTTAAAAAGCTTTTAATACGAAGGATTTACCACAAAGACGTGTCTGAATGGAGGAGCCAGGGTTCATATCTGTCTTTTAATTCAAGCATAGACTCACAATTTATTCTCTTGTTCTACATTAATTACCAAAGATGAAACGAGATTTTGCATGGATATTTGTGAGACAAATAAAACGCTTGATATATGCATCTGCTGGATTGTCTCCAGGGAGTAATTGAGTTTATAAGATAGCCCTCTGTTTTTTTACACTCAATTTTCTGCTCCATTTAGTCCACAGAGCCCAACAGAACTAAGCTCCAGATAAGTTATTAAATACTGTATCGCTCAAATGACCTGACTGAATCCTCTTAGCTGTCCTGTTCCTTATTTCTGCCCTGGCCATTGTTCACGTCGCTGCAGTGGTTCACCGTCGCTGAGTTTTGCAAACTCATTTTTATATAGGGTCGGTGGAAGAGCTGAAGAGCAAAGGTCAACCAAGAAGGAGGAATAGGCTGCTCTTGTGGTGGAGCAATATTAGCTGTGATAAAACAAAAACTATAAAACAGAAACTCTGAGTGGGCCACCATTCAACCAGCAAATGGTTGCTGTGGAGACCGAAATGGGATCGAAATCTTGAACTAAAAAGATCACAACATTCAGACATTCTTTCTTTATCTGACTGAGACAGACTAAATTCTCACGTCAGATTCTGCTGAAGGTAACACTTAATCTGTCCTGTATCTCATCTACTAGATCTGTCAGGCTGGAGCTCTTCTGGTTCAGTGCAAAAAGGACAACAATTCTCTAAACTACTTACTTGATTAAATACACTTCAATTCGTTGTTTTTCTTTTATTATTGATTAAACAAGGTCGTCCATCAACAGTGATACTGGATTTACAGGGTTATAAAATATTTTTTATGAAATATCGTTATTTTTTGTCTTACACTTTTTTAGCTGTCTATATCACTGAATCTGTTTACAGCACAAACTCAGCTAAGTGTAATACAGGCACATAAACATTCTCAAATCTTTTAATGACAATCATCTTAACAATACAGTTTTAAAACAATTTGAAATAAAAATTTCAGAAATTTTACGTCATATAATCACAGGAAAAAAATTTTGAATGTCTAAAGTATTTGCAGTCATAACATACAGACAAAAAATACAAAAACCAAGAGCTACTTTAGCACTTATACCTGATTTCCTTCTCAGTTCTAAACTGGAAATATATTGTGTAACTGTAAGGACAACAAGACAAACTAGAGGGAGCCAAAAACAAACATCACTATCAGATTACTTGGACCGTGACTCCAGGAATGCGCTGACTCCATGTGATAAAAATAAGTATGACAGTAGATGATTTAACTGATCTTGCAAACGCGTTGCACTCATTTTGATTCCCTGTCCTCTTTACGTATCCCAATAAATATGTTGTCGTAGCAAATGGCTTCTCTTAACCTTCGTGAAGCTCATTGATGAGGTGTGTATGCATTGTTGAGGTCTGAGAGGCTCTGAGAGGTCGTTCAATAAATTGGTGCTATACTCTCAGCTCAGTGAAAACAAATTACACATCACATTCATGAAACTGCAAGATCCTCACTACATAATGCTGATGACGGTGATGATGATAATGAATATTCACCCACTCAGGTGTGCGAAATCAGCAGCACAGCTGCAGACTTGTGCATACAGAGTGTGAGTCTGCAGGCCTGGAGGCTGTCCAGATTGGACCGTGCTTCAAAGTATGGTGACTGACAAGCAGGTGGATGATGGACAGACAGACGTCTGTGGCATGTGAGTGTCCTGTGGAATGGAACAAGCCTCTGAGTGGCATAAGGCACACGGCCAAGTGATTGAAGTGATAGAGGTGAAGTACGAGATGGGAACAGATCTAGTGATGAACGAGCAGGAAGCAGACGTAATGAAGTGTATTACATTGGTGTGGTTCAGCTTCTCAGGACTTCAGACGACCCAACATTTCTACTGCGTCAAAATGACGGTGAGATAAAATAACCACTGATAATCATGTCTTTTTTGTGTTTGCACAGTTCTGCCATATGAGGGCACACTTACACTTGTGCTGCACATGGTTTGTTCACCATGCTGGCTCTCTTGAAATGGTGGAGGAATACTTACGCTGGACTGAAAAGTATAAGAGAGGGAACTCAGTAAGAGCTGTTCTTTTAAGATCTTCAGTCTCAGTGGCAAAGGATGACGCTTTGACGTATAAATGCTCTGACTTTTATTCTAATGATGCTCCCCAGCGACACGGCTTTGCATGCGAGTCCAGAATCACACAATGAAATATGATATCTCACAGCGATAGGTCGACAGCATGCACGCCTCCTCACTCATCACAATACAGGATTAAGACTATGGAGTGTGTGCGTGTGTGTTTGTGTGTGTGAGGACAGAGTGGGCAGGAGAGGAAGAAGGAGAGTAACAGGTGTTAATCAGAAAGGGCGTCCGGGCTGGAGAGGATAGGGTGTAGCTGTGGAGGGGAACCAATTACATCACCTTTCCCTCGGTAATGTGACCTGCTGTCAGAACAGACGGTTTGTGCATGTGTGTTATGTGCAATATGTGTAAAAGCATTTACAGGGCATGGGAGGAAAAATGTCAGAGGTTAGACTTTGTAATGATGAAAAAACAGAGTTGTGTCGTCCAAATGGCAGCTGGGACATCTGTCAGACTATAACACGTGCGAAATTAAGGCACCCCTTTATTTAATGTTCCATTAGCTGCTCTGTTCTCACCACGCAGCCACGGCTGGACTCTGTTGCACCACCTCTGCCCTGTACTTCCTGTCTCACCGCCTGCC
Source organism: Antennarius maculatus (assembly GCA_013358685.1). Taxonomy (NCBI): domain Eukaryota; kingdom Metazoa; phylum Chordata; class Actinopteri; order Lophiiformes; family Antennariidae; genus Antennarius; species Antennarius maculatus. The sequence continues at coordinate 16,120,678 of CM023615.1, forward strand.
TGTCTGTCTTTTCAGATAAAACAAAGGCTGTGTCATTTTTTCCTCGTTTCCCTGTCAGATGAAACTCTCGCTGTCCTCATCATGAAGACGTTCAGTCTGTGACGCGTCCTCCTTTCCTCTCCAACTTTTGCAGGCTCTTTTGCCTCACCCTCTCTGCCTCCCCCCTCTCTGTCTCCCCCTCTCTATGACCTGCTGAACCAGCACACACAGACCTGTCTGTCAAATCGACAGAACAGGTGCTCCGGCTACAACCTCGCTTCTCCCACTCACCCCTCCCTCTGCAGCCCAAAGGCACACACACACACACACATGCACACAGACACACACACACACACACACACGCACACACACACACACATGCACACACATGTACACACATGCTACAGTATGCACACATAAACACTCTCCCACATGTTCACCCAGGTTTCTTTGGAAGCTTTAACAGAAAGGTGAACCTCAAATGATTTTGTTGAGCAGCAGTGATAGATACTGTAAAATATACACTGATGGACTCTGACTTACTGAACTGTGACTCTCTGAGGTGTCATACACTCGTACACACACACACACACACACACACACACACACACACACACACACACACCTGTATTCTTTCACGCAAATAGCCTTAAATCACTTTAAGAGGGTGACCCAAAGGTATCTTGACAGGAACATATGAGCCTGCAGTCCTGCTGGAGTACAAGACTTGATGCCAGTCCAAACCACTCCCGGGCTTTTCTCGCTGCCTGGTAATAAACTGCCCCTTTACCCTGCTTTCACCTCTCTATCCATTTCACCACGAGGGCAGTTCAGTTCCTAACGTTGCGGAGCTGCAATCGTATCATCAGTGGATCTACTTTTGTCCAAAACATGTGCAAACAAACACAAGAAATGCTTTTTGTCTTTGAATGTGATCCTCAATCAGTCAGCAGCAGATGTGAGGGGTGGGGGTAGGGGTGGGTGAGGCCATGGAGGGGGAGGGGTAAACTTTGACAGTCACTCACTGTTGGCACCAAAGATCCAGGATGCTTTGGAGTGGATTGGGATAGAGGCAGAGAGAGCGAGGCAGAGGTAGAGAGGGTGAATATTTATCGTAGGGGGACGAAGGAACCACAGATCCTTTTTCCTCTTTGCACTTCACCTGTCGGAAGGGAAAAAAAAAAGGGCAGAGAAATTCAGAAGTGTGGAAACAGGGGGGCGAAAGAAAAAAAAAAAAGGATATGAAAAGAACATGAAAGAAAGAAATCGTCATTAAACGCACCACGGAGTTTTCTGTTTTCCTCTCTTCCTCTATCTCGCACCTCTCTCAATTAAATCTTAAATCCAATCCAATTTCCCCCGAGGGACTCAATTCTCTCTCTTCCTGTAAGTATTCTCTTTCATTCTCTTGCTTTTATTCTCTCAGTGTTTTCCTGTGACTCAGTGCCCTACTATGAAAATTCCTGTGCCAGACAAGAAATCTCAATCAATCCCTTTAAGTTGATTGCATCCATGAGTGTGTGGCCTTCTTTTGTAATTATCATATTGTATGCATTTATGGGACAGGGAATAAGTTCAGCACTATAGTGATTTATTATAGGTAACCTCAGCTGTCGCAAAACGTGTGTGGTGGGGTTTTTTTTTAACGCGGTTTGTTTGTCCGTTTCCCTCAAACAACCTTCCTCTGGGTGTTGTATGGCTGGCCAGATCAAATCAATATTATTGATAAGAGTTGTGCGCGTGCAGTAATGCATCTTATGTAGATGTCCTCTCTCTATCAGAGAGGTGGGGGTGGGTGGGTGGGTTTGACAAACAGGCAGGTCCTGCTGCCACGGTGCAAATGTGTTGTGCGGTACTGTAAGCGTTGTGAGTGCGTGTCTACCTGCCGCCATCAGTGTCCCTCAGTTCAGATATCTCCACTACCTGCAGGGGCTGTTCTTCTTATCGCCTATACAACTTTGCCTCTCCACCCCCCCCACCCCCCCACTTCTTCCCCCCTATTCCGCCCAGAAGTCTTCTTGTCTGTCTGATTTTCCGTGTTGTCATTTCAGCCTCCGTAGGCTGTGTGACTGTGTGATTATGACAGGTTGTCAGTAGCGAGGCCTGGCGTTTCCAGAGCGGCCCACTGCAGCGATAACTCTGCATGTAGGACTGAAAGGCTCCGCATCTCTATTTCCCTCTCAATCTATTTCTGCTGTGCTTTGTCTGCCATTATCAGTATTGGTTTGCGTCTATCAGCAGATTAACAAGCATCTGTCTCTCTCGCCCTCCTGCTTTCCTCTTCCTCCGGCGACCAGCGAGAGAGCTCCATTCCTCCTGGTAGAGCAGCACCAGGAACCTCCTCTCTTTCACTCTCTGCCTCTCTCTCTCTCTCTCTCTCTCTCTTCCCCCTCTCTACTCCACTTCCTGGCTTCCTCCACCATGACACTGCTGGCCTCCGAGAGGTCACTCCTCATCCGGAACAAGTTCCGCTCAGGTGAGGACACTGGAGTCCAGACTCACACCAATTAAAGGAGAGAAAGCTTTATCTCACCACAACAGCAGCTTTACATCTTGGTAAAAATTGGGAACATTAGCGTCGATATTAAAGGTGAAGCGCTGGTTGACGGGAATTGGCTGGTGGGTCACGCTGTCTGTCATGTGATCGATTGAGTAAAGGCATTCATGAGGGTGAATGGATTTACTGATTGCTGCCCACAGACATGTCTTGAGTGGACATGAAGCCAGTTCAGCCCACAGCTACAGATCTCAGTGTGTTTCTGAGTGAGACTCCAACCACAGCAGGCGTTGGCTGGTTGTGATGTATTGGTGCAGAGAGGTAGAGAACTTAAATAGGAGACATTTTAAAAAAAAACTTGAACTTGAACCTTACAGTTTGATTTATTGTGGTGGTGGAGGAAGTGCTGACATAATTTGCTTCGGAAAAAAATGCTAATATATCATTATACGTAAAAGTCCTACATTCTATAATTTGCTAATGTAGAAGTATAAAGTATACTTTGGACCCTAATTATCAGCTGCAGAAATAATGATTATACAGAATAATCTAGTCTGAATATATTACTGTATTTTAATTATATGGTCAGGTTGTTATGATTAATAATGCATTAGTGTCCACATTAATGTTGCAGCCAGTAAAGATGGGGTTCATTTTCTCTTAGTCTATATATATATACCGCTGAGTAGTTTTACCAGTGGTAATAGCCTATATCATAATGTATAATTTGATTTATATTAGTATTAATAATAACACTGCACTAAAAATGACTTCTCTCAAACTTCAGTAACGTAACAAATCTACGTAAGTCTTTAAAGAAGCATAAGATGGAAATGCTGTACTTCAAATTCAAAACTGTTCAATTACAACCGTAATTAAATATAGCAGTTGTACTTTTGAAATGAAACTTATATCTGAACTCAGTTTTAAATGATTGCAATTATATTCATATGCTGTTTACAGCTTCCTGTAGTTTACTAGCTTTCTGAACCTTCTTGGAACAACATAATGCAAGTTTTCCTCCAGTTTGTAGCAGCTGCTGTCGGGTTTCCAAGCAGCTGTCGTTAACGACTGGTAAAATAGGCAGGCGAGGAAATGACACAGAGATAGGCCCCTAGGTGTACAAACACCTGCTGGAAAACATTATTCTTTAGGGCAGCGTCTCTGCTGGAAACCATGAATGAAAAGAACACGAGGAATAATTAACCCAGCCTGTATCAAGACAAATGGATGCGGAATCAACATGAGGTTCTGTCAGCTGCTTTTTATACAATGCAAATCACAATTTCTTTATTTAGGCTGATTTACTATATGAAGCTTTGCTAAATGTTCATGCAACAATGACACTAGTTGTTATGGTCAGTGTTAAAATATTATCGTAATTGTTAACCTGAAGCGGGACTCAGTAAAGTCCGTACATCTGCCAAAGTCCAACAGTTCCCTTTAATTAAATCAGGCCTGATCCAAAAACATACTTGGATCCACATCAAATTGTACACACTCAAAAATAAATACCAACTCATTAAATATGCCTGATTAATAACTATCCATGCATTGTCACTTGAAAAAATTTGGAAACATTTTCACTATCCACCTTTTTCCAAAATTTGGTCTATTCTGATGATGAACCAAGCAACGAACAAACAGACATAACTTCCTTTGCAGAGGTAATACTGGTGTCCAACCCGTCCAAGATCTTTCTTTTAAAATAGGCTTGATAAGTGAAAATTGCCTGTATTTTCGAGGAGAAGTGAGAAGATAATTTTTAAAAATACGTTTATTTTGTCTTAACTTGTTAATCCTTTCACAACTGCCCTCAGATTTAACTCAGGTCTGACCCTTAGCATGAAAACCACTCTGTTATGTGATGAATGTAGACACCCCTCCAGAGCAATCAAACAGAAACTATAATGTGACAACCTCTGCTTCCCTAACTAACCATGGTGACACAACCCAGCTTGTTAATCTGCTTTAAATGCACATTTTTACATCTTTAAACTTTTGTTTTGAGCTGTCAGAGATGCAAGAAAACAGGGGTATATATTAGCAGCACAAATGAGGATGACGTGAGCTAAAAGGGATGGCTTGTGGAGGGACCGGGACAGCTGAAGGGGGGATGGGACCAACAGAAATAGACACCCTGAGAGATAAATAGTCGCTGCCCTATACCCCCTGCGCAGTCCTCGTCTCCCCCCCTCAGGTCTCCCCCGGTCTCAAAGCACACCGGGGGTGTCGAGCTCGGTGTAACCAGCCTGGATATACCCTCCTTCACCTGTTGGTGCGTCCTGAACTTTAACTTGTGTACGTACACTCTGTGTGTAGACGTTCATGAGCTTGAGAGGGGAAATATAATCTACAAGCACTCCAAAGTCATGAGGTAATATAAATCACAAGGCCATATCGTTTACCTCTCTTTTTTGACCAACTCTTTATTTTTTGCCCCAGATTATTTTGTCCCCATTTGAGAAATCAAACTAATGCACCGTTCAGCCAATGTAACTTGAGTTATTTCATCATTGTTGAAAATCATGTCTGGTCTCTGTCCATCAGTCCTGCAGCTGAGGATCCAGAACCGAAGGCAGAGCGAAATCAATGCAGACCGTGGTAAGTCTGTGTGTATCATTAACATTATGATTGATCCGTATGCTACGACGGCAGATTGGATGTCATATTAATGATCTTCATGTCATCTCTTTTCACTGACAGGTGATTGCTTATTGATTGATAAAGGCTATTGTAGGTCCTACAATATGGATTAGCTTTAACTATCCTTTGATTTTAGTTTTGGAACCCCATTTTATATCGGAATATGTATTTTGAAGCCTCTGATTGTGTGAGGTCTCACTTTAGTTGAATATAAAGGTCAATGTGGCCCTACTGTACAGTTTATCTATTTGATTAATTTCTCCCTTCATCAAATGATGTTCATAAAAGGAACTATTCATTATGGAACAATTTTATTATAGACTGAACAGGAAGTGCTACACAATCTGATGCAGGCTGCCACAAAAGAGCGCCTGAGCTGCTCTGTGAACTTGAAGGAATGACTTGAAGGCTGGAAGTGCTTTGTTGATGCACGGATTCACCTGAGCTGCTCCTACTAGATTAGTATTCTTCAACAACAACAACAACAACAACAAAAATTTTCATCTACTCACATCATTTATTCCTGTTTGTCTCAATAGGGTTAAAATCTGCTTGTCTTCCTCAAAAAGCAGAGAAAGATCAGAGTGAAGCTCTGGTGAGTAGCATCCATTTTCTCTGATATGACACGGGAACCAATAGATGAAAAACACTTTTTCTTCTATGTACGTTTTGAATTTTGGATTCATTTACATATGTTAGCGAAACACATTTAGCCATGCTTCTTCACAAAGTACGGTGATCATTAAAAATAAATCAACATGATTTGTGAGGAATTATGACATCACTTTTCTTCCTATCATTGACTGGGTTACGTGCTCTCCCATGTGGAAAATTTAGTCAGGATCATAAATGTATTTAACTTTCCCCTGACTTGAGTGTATTGTACTATCTGAGCCCTGGGCGTTAGTTTGACCTGCTGTTTCCTGATGCAGTGTCTAACTGATGATGGTGCCACTCAGAAGTTGCCCCCCAGTGGTCTGAACACTGAAACTGCACAAGGTGATGCCCTGTTTACAGTAATGTTGTTGTCTCCTTCCTGCATGAATGCTCTCAGCAAAATGCAGAGAACCACATTTCCCAGCCTCTCTTTCCTTTTTGTATGTGTTCATGTCTACATTATATCTGTGCTTCTCTCCGCTCCCTGCTGTATAGTAGATTTGCAAGCAAATTAAGTTTGTAAATCTGGCAAAGGGATCAGCATTTCATCAGCTGTCAGTTAAATATAAAGTTGACCTTGTTACACACTGTAGGTCTGCATATTAAGCAGCCTACAAACCTCAGTGATTGACAGCACATGATAAACCTGCCCATCCAGGGATCATCATAACTGACATCTCTCCCTCTCATCACTGTCTTCACCTCCATTTCTCCCCTCTCTAAACTTGTAATTGAATTTTTATTACATATAATCACAAACTCTCTTTTCCTACTCTTTTACAAAAACGTTGTGAGTGTATATGTATGTTCACATCCGAGGGGGATAAATCTCCCTATGGGCAGGAGTGCTTGCTATTTTTTTATGCTTCTGCCGGTTTGAATTTGACTACCTGTGGCAAGACTGTTGTGCATCACACATCACAACCAATCTGAGATCCTGTTGCTCCTCTCTGCAACCACATCTCCTCTCCCTCTGCTGATCTCCCATCTGTTCCCTTCTCCTCACTTATACGCACCAATCCTCCTTCCTTCCCCTCCTGCAGACAGAACCGTGTATGGGGCCCAGAAGCAGAAGAGGGCTCGCCAGGCGAAAGACCACACAGAGAGGATCCAACGTCCGCTGGGACCCACGGAGCAAAAGCAGGAGCGTAAGCTGTCCTTGGAGAAACGTCAGTTGAAACACATTTGCATTTGTCTCATTTAGTTTCCCATAAACGTCCTCTTCCCGCTCCTCTTTTGACCTTACCACCTTTCGCTTTGTATTTCCTCAGGTCATGCTTCTTTCCCTCTGTCGACTGATGTCTTCGAAGATGACATCTCTTCCTGCTCCTCCTCTTCACCCACTGTGCAATGTGCCGCTCACCAATCACCGGCCTTGTCTTCACTGCCGGGGCTCTCAGGTGACCAAATACTTGGTGACTTCTCGGCTGTGGGTTTACCCCTCAACCACAGTCCCAGTCATGCTCAGGTGAGAAGTGACACCTTAAAAAGAGTCCTTTTATAAAAACATTAAGATTAACATTAAGCTACAGATGTATTTATAAATAGCTTCATATGCTAACTTCAATAACATGATATTCTGTTTTCAGTCTGGATTGGCATGGCTCCCGGCAACCGAGGGCATCAGACAACCAATGAGTGTTACAGTCGGAGAATCAAACTCCATGGCAACAGCTGGGAGACCAAACGGGATGTATCTGACCTCTCAGACCACGCCCCTGCTGCCAAAGGTAATGTGGGGTTAGTATATGCTAATGCTCTCACATAAGAAACCCCATTGCTTCAGTTTGGCTCATTTTAATTCTAATAGGGTTTTTCATAAACAATTTTTTGACGCCCGCAAAGTATAATTCAAATTTCAAGCATGCAAGCATATAAATAATATGATATTTGACATGGTGATATGACCTTTTCATCCAGACAAACAACACTTCATTGCATATATGTGTGTTCGTTATGTACTTGCCATGGCGAGAAGCGTTTAGCGCAGATATCAAAATTAGTGATGAAAGACTAATGAAGGGGTCTTCAACCTAACAGGCTGGTCATTCTTCTGTTTTGGCAAAGACAATACTCTGCTCTAAGCTGCTCTGCATTCATTACTGTCAATTTGCACTTCTGGCAGAGTGCGGTATTTGCCCTACAGGTTAACGTATTCACACACAAGCAGCATGGCTGCATGTCAGAACCAGCACATGCTGTCATCTGGAGATTTGCTCGGCTTTTGTACATTTCATGTAAGAACTTAACCCTGACAAGGGGCCAATACTGTCAAACAACATGAAACAACTTGGCATTTTCTGTGCCTTAATTTATATGCTATTCCTGACATTACTCGCTGGAGCCAGTGTGGTTAGGGTTTTATGAAATGTGGGCAATAATTGTCTTTTGCAGACAGCTCGGCCTCCCAGCCCTATCAGCTCCTCCTCCTTGCCCACTTCCCTCAACTTTAATCATATCCCTCGCCCACGGAAACCGCGGGACTCCAAACCCAAAATGAAGAAACTCAAATATCACCAGTACATTCCTCCAGACCAGAGAGGAGGGTCTGGGACCAGTGGCACGTATAATACCTTACTTCTTTAGTATTTCTTTGGTTTATCAAGACAAGGTTTGCTGTTGTGGTGAAATTAAGCTAAAATGTTTATTTCCAGGGGGAGGAGCCAAACAGAAGAGCCCTGTCCCCACCCAGTCTTTGGACCCAGCCTATTCCCATCTCCTGAAGCAGCAGCAGGTCTTCCTTCAGCTGCAAATCCTTCAGAACCAGCAGCAAGAGCAGCAGCAACAGCTACAACAACCACAACAACTCAGTATTGTGTCCAGGTATGACCATAGATTGCGGTTGATAACCTGTCAGGTAATACAGATTGAACTCTCTCAGTTCAATCTGGACATCACCAAAGAGATGCTAGTTCTCAGTTTGTGTATATTGATGCTTCTGTCGATCCTCCAGTGGTGATCACAGTGATCTGAAGTCCTCTGGAGCATTGCCTCTGAATCCCCAACCTGCTCCCGCCACAACAAATCACACCCCTCTGGACACCAACCCTGCATCGAAGCCGGAGCTCCTCCCAGCTAATCTTGTCGATTTAACAGTAAGTAAAGCATGAACGCACTCAAAGGCAGAGAATGTCTTGGAATCATTACCTTTAATGGCCTTTTCTCTTCCACCTTCCCTGTTCTCTTTTCACAGGTGTCAGAGTTGCGTCAGCAGTTGCGTATGCGTGGTCTCCCTGTCTCGGGAACCAAGCCCACTTTGCTACAGCGTCTCCGCCCCTTCCAGCTTTCCCACTCCTGCCTCGCCCCTGCCCCTCTTTGTCAGCTGGGTACCAGCCTGGAGCCCCTCACCCACTGCCCGCCATTACCCCCCAGCCAGAGCCCCGGCTCAAGCTCCAGCTCAGGACTAGACTCTCCCAGCAGCAGCCCAACCCAACAGATGTACATCCCTGACAGGGGGATTCCTAACAGGATTCTCAGCGACGCACCACATGGAGTTCTGAACGGAGTTCTAAACACTGTGCCGAGTTGTTTCTCAAACGCCGCTTCAGTCAGTCTAGTAGGTGAACAGTGTGGTCTTACCAACACTGTCTTCCTGGTTCCTGCCACCACTGCCTCAGAAACTCCGAGTCCGAGTCTCCCCATGTCCTCCTCCTCGCCTCTGCAGTGTGGAACTCCCTGGAGAAGTGAGAATGAGCAGCAACAGGAGCTGAATGTGGACCTGGATATGAGGGAGAGGGTAAGGAGAATGCCCAGGGATTCCACTAACACCAGCAATGAGGTGAATAAATACACCTCAATTAAAAAACAAAATCGAAGATGTCTTGTAGAATGAATAATTGAATGGGATGGCTGCTTTCCAGAACTACAGCTTTTAATACTTTAATTATTATCTCTCCAGTCTTGTGTAGCATCCCTTCATCCATTCCTGCAACAGGACCCTGGATGCTCTAGAGGCAAACCAGAGACAGATGCACAGACAGAGGTACTGTTTACACAGGTAAATGCAATCCAATTCACCCATAAAGTGAGTATCTTGCATGCTGACTTTTTAAAGACTCACTACAGAAACTATAATCTATTCTTCCATCTACTAGCCAAATGTGAGGATGCTGCGATTTTCACCTGTCAAGTAATTTAAAACTGCTTTCTAATCAGGTGCTTTGCTGCCAGCCCTGTGATATGATTGGCCCGGATTTTGAGCTGCCAGTGCAGATTACAGCAAGCCCCATTCAGACAGGTGTTCGCAGCTTGGAGGAAGAACTACAGGAGGCTATTCAGAAAGCACAGGTTAGAATCTGGAGGTAAACAGGTGGATATTTAGCAGAGTACCTTTTGTGCATTGGGCATTAAGTGTTTTCCCCAAATATCTGGCCACAGATGGACCCTCGTCAGTCCATAGATGATATCCTGGATGAGCCTATAACTTGTGTTGGTGAGTGTTTCCATAATTAAGGTTAGAATTTAAATGGCGCTCATATTTCTTTCATTGTCTAATCTGTTTTACTGTCTCTCTTCCAGGCTCTGTTAATGTCTCGGATAATAAATCTCCTGCCCAATCAATCACCAGTTCGTCTCCTCCTCCCCAAGTCGATTCGTCTCAGGCTTCCCAGCAGCACAGTAAGGATGACAACTTCCTACCCTCACCTCTGTGCTCCTCTCTTTTGCTGGAGCTCCCCCCATCTCCTGCTGTAATAAACCCCAGCCAGGTAATCCCAGCACCTCCTCCACCCCCCCTCTGTACCTCCCCTCTGTCGTCCATTGGAAAGTCACGGAAACGACGGGCTCCCACACTGTTTGATGCTGCTGACTGGTTGGAAACACTGACGTCTGGCCTTCGCCCTCTTACTCCACCAACAGCACCTTTTGTTGAGTCAGACTTCAGTTTGGATGCAGACCTGAATGTTGCCCGTGTGTTGGATCTCATGATAGAGCAGTGGTGAGGACTGACATGCGCATACCTTTTACTCCTTTCTATGTACAGTAGGCTAGTGTAATATTTTCTGATGGTTATGAATGGAGATAACTGTGAGCATCCCACTATGGGCATGTGATTGTTAATAGCAACCTCCACCATCCATCTATCTATCACTGAAAGGCTGACGGAGTCACTGGTTCCACGCAATGTCGAGAGCCGGATTCATTGCTAGCTTTGGTGTGGTAGCAAGAAGACAAACACATGCACACATTGACACTATACAAAGCGCTGTTGAAAAGCACTTCAGCTCAACCAGGAACTGCAAACAAGCATCACATCTGTTGACTGACACACTCCACAGCACAATGTTTGCTGTGCAAAGCAAAAGAAAATCTACTGGAATATTCATTTCAACATGCTTCCTGGCTGAGCTTGGAAAATGTTGTTTCTGACTTGTCTCCAAAACTCATTGTAGACTGGATTGAGAGTGGCCCCTGGTGTTGACTCAGTTATTGAGTTCTAGCAATTCATAAAGCCTATTTTGGAGCGTGTGAAACCCAAACAGAGAACACAGTTTGCATGTGGCTCCAGACCTCAACCTGGCTGCCAGACACACAGTCGGCATGTGGAGAGGGAAAGTTGGCAGGAGCCACAAACAAGAGGCGTAAATGTACATTTTTGAGTACGTGTAAGTGTGTAAGCTTATCTAATTACTGTCACAAGACTACTTTAATTTTTAAGTGCCAGCACCCAAATGCTTTCATTAGAATTAATGCCAAATGCACTTGTAGTTATCTGCAGACAATTAAATGTGCCTACAGGTATGCTGTATGACTGATTTATGTGAGGATATGTGTGAGAGACACAAGAAGTTACGGATTTCTGTGTCCACATTTCAGACCAGACATTATAGCCTTCTTGCCAGCAGGTGGTAACTCCAGTATAGTTATCCAGAGTAATCATCTGAACAACCACATTAGGTTGTTCAAGTCACCATTTTCCAGGAAAGCAATCAGGCGACTGCTCCAGAAATAGTCAAATGCACCAATCAGACAAGTGAGAGTTTCCTCCTCGCTCGGCAAAAGCAGGTGGTCATTTTGTTGCCTGATTAACCCCCAACGGTGTCTGGTCTGCTTCATGGTGCTTCGGCTGCTACAGCAAAAGCCAGATATAGCACAATTTATAGCCAAAACCCAAAGCTGCACCAGTTTACAGACCAAGGCCACACCAGTGCAAATGAATTCCACATGAATTCCACAGATGTTTTATTTATATTGTTAATTATTTCCTGTACATTACTTATTGATATCAGTAAAAATGCACTGTACATTAGAAGGAAAAAAGACATTGGAAAATATGTAACATGTCACATGACCAGAGGTGATCATGTCATTCGATGATGATACAGTAAATTCTGGAAATTTGATAATGATGTTGCTTTGATACTCTACAAGATGTAGCTTTTATGCAGAAACAGATTTCTTTGTTTGTATGAATAACACACTTTCAGTGAGTTATGTACATTTTCAACCCCACTTAACATCATGAAACAAATGAAATATCTTGCAGAGGTCAGCCCAGGTTTACTCTGCTGTTACAGATGCGTGTAATTTAAATAAGAAAAGATCTCTCATTTGGAGAGCTGTGATTGGCTCATTCATCTGGAACATCATTTTGTATCAACTTGACAGTCTTTTTCTGGAAGACCATATTGATTTTGGAGTCTCCAAAGCGTTATGCTAAAGTGCAATATGATTTGTATAAATGGCACAGAAACTGGCAGATTTGCAGTTATAATATGTTCATGTTATTTTTTTTTTTTGTATGCAGACTGTTCAGAGTCACTACAGCCAGTTCTTACCGGTGTCCTATTAAGCAAGGCAGCCATGGTAAATTGTTGGATGAAGATGACTCTGTTTAGGCAATGCTATAGACAGCTTTGCGTTGACGCAATTCTTGTTCTGCTATCTATAAAAAATGCATTTAAATGTGGCTGGCTATGATAATCATAGCTACCAATGAAAATTGACTGCTGCATATACATATAAAACATCAAAAAATCAAATACTGTAGATTGACAGGAGAGTAAGATGCTACCTCCTGTGACTTCCGTTGCTTTATGTGGCTGACACCAGTGTTTTCCTCTTTTCTGTAATTTCCGACCATTGGTGCAGCTTCCTGGAACACTAGAGACAGTTTCCCAGGTTTGACTTAACCCCAGTTTGATATTTTTGGTGTATAATTGGGTTTTGATTTGATGCAGATTTGAAGCTGGCAAAAACATACATCATCATCTTAGCAAACTGAGACTCGGTAGGCCACTTCTGCTTCTCCAAGTGCCTTATTGTGAAAATGTTACAGAAAATAAAATGTATTAGCATTATTTATTATGTAATTTATTCATTCAAAATATTTCAAAGACTGTCCAAAATGTATTTAAAAGCATTAAGAAAATTAAAGTCTTAATAGATTTTCTATGTGTTTTGTTTTTTCTGTATTAATGGAGGAAAGACTTGCAGGCAACATTTCACAAGGAACTGACTTCTCTAGCACTGATGACTACAAGTGAATAAAACATTTCTTTACACCACTCACTACTTTAATATGAAACAGTATAGTATGAAACAGCATCAACATACATAGGTATTCATGGTTAATCTTTATAATGAGACAAGAATTCAGCCTCAAGGCAAAAAAACAGCAAATTAACCAAAAAAAGGTTTTTAAAATGTTATGAAGCCACATTTTGTGCCTTTATTTGCATGTAAACAAGTACAAGTAAATGCACAAAATGACAATGACAACAGAACATATAATTATATCATGGGAACACTTTAAGGTTTGCAGGCATTTACAGAATTGGAAAAGCTACCTAATGAAGGTGCTAGATCACAAAGGTTTCCTCACAAATTCCAATCCAGGCGATATTTATGGACATTTCATTCACTGTGAATGTCAAAAATTCAGCACATAAAGTACAGCATTTTGATGGTACGGCTGTTGTGACCCATAGAGACATTTCACTGAGATGACTAAAAATCATATTTTAGAAAATATATTTTCCGACTTTTTATGATGTTTATGTATTCTGCAATTTTTAATCTATTAATTTTCTTTTTATGTTTAAGTATTCCAGCAAAGAGCTTCTACTTTGAACTGCATCTTCTAATGAATTCTCGGATTGATGGACCCGTGTGAATCTGATGTCTTCGCCAGTGGCTCATATCGCTCTGCAATGCAAGAACTCTGCTTTTAAAAATTTCAGTTTTTCTCATCAGATCTGAAAACTTCATCATCCACTTAATGTACAGTTGCAGCTGGCTCAGTAAAAGTAGGTGGGCTTATTAATCGCTGATTTATCACAGAGACTCAGCTTTGTTGACTGCATTCCATTGTGACCAAATACTGTAAACGATTCTAACAATACAAAAGCCGATTCATTTACAGCTCAGATAGATCTAAACTGGGGTGTCTGTTGGTTCTACAGTGATGCTCTCTCTTACTTATCCACCCTGGGCTGAGTATATTTTCACAGGGGTAATACTACAAAGCTATGACCAGGGTGTAATGAGGAATTCTCTGTAATGGCCCCTCCAGCCGTTCAACATTTATTCCTCCTGGTCCCCCCTTTGCAATAAATGGTTCCTGTGCGATTTCCATGGGAATTAAAGGGAGAAAGGTGTGTTTCATATGTAAAGCAGGTAGCCCTTGCCGAGACGTGAGATGGTTTATGTGGATTCCCTCACTCCCTACAACTCCTCGCTTTCTTGCTCTCTCATTTCGTCTCTTGGGTCAAGGTTTGCGTGGGCTTTGATCACTGGCAGAAGGTTGCCATGGTTCGATTTCTGTGTTGCTCCTCTGAGAGGTTTCCTTGCAATTACGAACCACGTGAGGAAAGGCAGAAGGATGCTAATTTCTTGGCAGTCATTGTAGATCTAGTGTCAGCTCGCCAACCAGAGACACAAATCACATTTACACTATGAGGAAGAAAAACATTCATTTGGTACCCCAGGTAATACATGGATGTAAATGCATTCAGTCATCGCTTTACTGTTAGTTCTGCGTGGTAGTTAGAGACTCAACAGCATGACACCCCGAACTTTGCTGGCTCCACAGTCACATGTGTAGCAGACAACACAAAGCTCACACTTAGACCTACAAGAGCTTAGGAGGCAGTAGAAGCAAAAAGGACAGAATGTCGAGTGTCTTCAACAGGTGTGGCACACAGATTTATAAAAGCAGTTCCCCATTAAATTTAATTCCCTGTTAATTCAGCATGATAACATTGAACTCTTTATATGGCTTAAGGAAAATTTTTTGAGCTGCTGGTTTTGGTTTCACACAGGACGAGACCAGATATCACCTGGTTAGAAATCTGTCTTGAGTGAGCCTGAGATCTTCCCTGTGTGGACTTTGCCCCTCCTTTTCCTGCAGCATCTGACTTCCCCCTTTTCTGCTGTTATAATTACTCTGGCGGCGAGAGGTTGCCTTAAAAAATAACTATAACATTTTTTTTTTTTAGTGAGGGTAACTATTTATACATTAGCCATTACAGGGCAACATTAGCATTTCACATTTCTGGCCACCCACTGAATGTAATTTTAACATTTACTTCCAAACTAGCCACTAAATAATGAACAATCTTCACCAGTTAATTGCTAGCATTGCCGATTTGGGAGTGTATAATGTTATTGTGCAGAAATACTAATGACACTTGGACACTAAAAACACTTGGACAGTATGCCATTGTGTGGAACCTTATTTTATTTAGAGGGACAGTAAACTAATTTTAAATTGATATATATTTTGTTTATCATTATTAAAAAATGAAGAAAAAAAAATCCAGATATCTGGCATCATCCCTGTGGTCAGGAAACCTTAAAATCTGCGCTGTACCCAGTGGTCACGTGGGGTCATACGTCATCTGCGACACTCGTCACTTCATCAGTCAGGGCAGCCATTAAAACACAGTGAGATCACTGAAGCAATAGATCCAATAAAGCCATGGTTACCTGTGAGGCGAATGGTTGTTCCAACACCACAAGAGTTAGACACGAAGATAGGAACAAATCTTTCTTCAGAATAACTTCTGGAAAGCTTGGAAGGAAATGGAGAGCAAGGATAAACAGGGTAAAAATGACCAAAGATCCGAGAATCTATCATGAGCACTCGGATGATTTCCAAAAAGATTTGAAGGTAAGATCCTTTTCAGACAACCTATATTATTTATTTTGAATTCCCAAGGTTTAGTGGATAATTAATTCATGTCTGGAGCTACTGGAGGTATTGTATAAATGTTTTTTTGACCAGATTATCGCGTGATTATGGCATTCGCTAAAAGTAAATAATATCAAAAGTGAAAGATAGGTCATTTTACTGAAAAAATCCGTGAAACTGAAATAAAACATATAAAAACAGCATGTCAGGCCCTACTCCTTATGCATTTGTAAATATAAGACATATTAATATAAAGTCCAACAGTAACGAATGGCGGTTAGCTCAATGCTAACATAATATGCAAAGTCCCATTCACGGGCTAGCGCGTTAAATACACACAGTAAAACAAAAATAGTTTGACATCTCTGTCAGAATGTGATTCAGATGAAGCCACCTGGGATGAGCTTGATTCACCGTGATGGCTACGATTGCGTCACTTCCGTTGTCATGGCGCGTTCCAATCCAAATTTTATTTTTCTAAGTCCCCATTGCTCATAAAAAAATTAAAATGCCACAAAGCTTTTTGTTTAGTTATGTATCTTCCTCTGTTCTGACGATAATGAGCTCCCAATCGGTGTGCTTTTGGCCGACTTTCTCCTGTGAGTTAGCTGCTACTAGCTGCTCTTTCTGCCCTGTCCAACCATTCTGTCATTCATTCTGGAATGAGGGTGGATTAAATGTGCACCAGGCAAATGCTCAGTGAGTGGGAGCGTTTGTTGACACCAGCTGACTTAGTCACAAAATGTGAGTTTCTTTCTGTGGTGCCCTCAGCCATCAGTCATCACCAGGCTCTTAGAAACAAATGCAATGCACAACCTATGATTTTATTTTCTCCAAAGAGGAAATCACACTCCTCAGCCTCCCTGGTAAGGTCTATTCAGGGGTTCTGTAGAGGAGGGTCCGTCGGGAAGTCGAATCTCGGATTCAGGAGGAGCAGTGTGGTTTTCGTACTGGCCATGGAACAGTGGACCAGCTCTACACCCTCCGCAGGGTCCTTGAGGGGGCATGGGAGTTCGCTCAACCAGTCTACATGTGCTTTGTGGACTTGGAGAAGGCGTTCGACCGTGTTCCTTGGGGGTTCTGTGGGGGGTGCTTCGGGAGTATGGTGTACCGAACCCCTTGATAAGGGCTGTTCGGTCCCTGTACGACCGATGTCAGAGTTTGGTCCGCATTTCCGGCAGTAAGTCGGATTCGTTTCCAGTGAGGGTTGGACTCCGCCAAGGCTGCCCTTTGTCACCAATTCTGTTCATAACTTTTATGGACAGAATTTCTAGGCGCAGCCAAGGCGTTGAGGGTGTCCGGTTTGGTGGCCTCAGTGTTGCGTCCCTGCTTTTTGCAGATGACGTGGTACTGTTGGCTTCATCAAGCCGTGATCTCCAACTCTCACTGGAGCGGTTCGCAGCTGAGTGTGAAGTGGTTGGGATGAGAATCAGCACCTCCAAATCTGAGACCATGGTCCTCAGTCGGAAAAGGGTGGAGTGCCCTCTCCGGGTTGGGGATGAGATCCTGCCCCAAGTGGAGGAGTTCAAGTATCTCGGGGTCTCGTTCACGAGTGAGGGTACGATGGAACAGGAGATCGACAGGCGGATCGGTGCAGCATCTGCAGTGATGCGGACTCTGTATCGGTCCGTCGTGGTGAAGAAGGAGCTGAGCCGAAAGGCAAAGCTCTCAATTTACCGGTCGATCTACATTCCTGCCCTCACCTATGGTCACGAGCTGTGGGTCGTGACCGAAAAAACGAGATCCCGGATACAAGCGGCCGAAATGAGTTTCATCCGCAGGGTGTCCGGGCTCTCCCTTAGAGATAGGGTGAGAAGTTGGGTCATCCGGGAGGGACTCAGAGTCGAGCCGCTGCTCCTCCGCATCGAGAGGAGCCAGATGAGGTGGCTCGGGTATCTGGTCAGGATGCCTCCTGGACGCCTCCCTGGTGAGGTGTTCCGGGCACGTCCTACCGGGAGGAGGCCCCGGGGACGACCCAGGACACACTGGAGAGACTATGTCTCCCGGCTGCCCTGGGAACGCCTTGGGATTTTCCCGGAGGAGCTGGACGAAGTGGCTAGGGAGAGGGAAGTCTGGGCTTCCCTGCTTAAGCTGCTGCCCCCGCGACCCGACCCCGGATAAGCGGAGGAAGATGGATGGATGGATGGATGGAAATGACAAAGGCAACGAAGCGTCAAATGTTTGCCTGAGAACCACTGTCCAAAGCTTGAAATGAAACTGGATGACAAAGAAAAGTTGGGCAGTGAGGTTAGATTACTTTGGTCCTCTCATCAAAGCGCCTCCTTGAGGAGAACACCTCAATGAGAGCGTCAAAGTCGGACATGTTGCTCATTGGGGGTTGAGATGAGTACACAGCTGCAATGAGTATGGATTGCATATTTTGAAGAAGGATGAGAAAAACCAAGGAAAATGTGTGTCAATATTTGTATTCAGGATGAATGAAAATCCCCAGTTGCATTACAACTGTGATGCAAAGCAGATAGCTGCAGACAGGAGCACACACACACACACACACACACACACACACACACACACACACACACACACACACACACACACACACACACACACACACACACACACACACACACACACACACACACACACACACACACACACACTTCTCTCTTATCCTCTCTGCATCGGCTACATTTTACGTCAGCTCACTTCTGCCTCAGTTTGTAAAATGTCTTCGGCTCAGTTATTTGGGGAACGGTGCTCAGAACCGCTGCAGTCTCAAGTTACAGCTTGAACTCTTTTTGCTTCTGCTAGTTAGATTTTCTTCCACCCGATCGTCTCCTTCCTACCTCTGTAAAATATCTTCACACAGCCGAGTGCTTTTGGCAATAATGTAGTCGCAAGGCTGAATACATATTTTCATGTTGGCTCACCAAAATTGGCTGTGTCTATTTGCATAAATCATCCAGCTTCACAGTGTCAGTTCATTTAAGAAGAAAATAAAACCAAAGATATAACACCACCACCTACTCTCTCTCTCTCTGCCCCTCTCTCCTCTCTCACTCTCTTTCATAATCATATCTGCTGTACAAACATGCTAAAGTACAGAAATATTTTCATTCATGTCTTTTCCCCCACAGTCCTTGAAATAAAAAAGTAGCGTGATATTTTCACAGAAATTGTTTGATTCATTTAAGCTTCAGTTTGAATGTATATATGTGTGTTTTTGTGTGTACTGAACTGTTACATACTGTTTGTGAAAAATGCCCACAAATTTGTGAAAAATCCTTGTAACCACAGGCACCTCTTCACTATTACAGTATATGTGCTTCGTATTTAGTAGGTCAAATTTATGAAGAACTTCTGCAAATAATTCACTTACAAGGAACACTGATCTGAAGCTCAATTGTGAAACTGTTTGCTGACATTTTCTGATAAGTAACAAATGTAGAAACTTCTGATTAACCCATGTTAATTTCAGTCCAATAACTTCTAATTTAAGAAGAAGTTGTTTAACCTCCACACCTCCTCATTTGACCTATTTGTTCATTCAAAAAAAGATATAACGACCAGAAGAGAGCAAAAATATAAATATTATTATCTCTAACTAAATCCACTGGGTTGAATAAAACATGGTTATAGTGTAATTCCACTACTCCATAAAATATATAACAAAGGTATGTTGATTTTTAAATGATTATTTGCAAACATTCTACATATTATACTCCTTCAAACATACATTTTGTTCAGTACTTGAAACACTGATAACCATTGAACTGCCATGGAGTTGAACAGTGTCTCGGCTTTTCATTTTTATGTGCACCCTTGGTTTTGCGAACAGTGTTGCTTCTGATTGCTCCTTAAAGTCTTCAGAAAGAAAACCAAAAATATCTGAATGCATAATTTCCTCTTTGGACATAAAACACAGGGATTCAATGATCACTACAGAAAATCTTGTTTTCTGGTGTAAATTATTTGTGCCGTTCTGCCCCAAGGAGGAAATATTTGAAAAGTTCAAAAGTTGCTCCCCGGTAATTGATGATGTTGTGTGAGTTGGCAGTCTTTATTTCTATAAAATCATATAATTTTTCAAACATTAATTAGCATAATTTGTATTTATAAAAGAGAATTGATTGAGAGAAGATGTGGGTTGGTTCATGTTGACAATGATGAACTGTTTGTGTGAAGTTGCTTTGTTGAGGAATGATTTATTCTTCTTCTTATGTTCGCTATGACTAATTTCCTTGTAGTTCTCTGTTCCACTGTATCTAACTGTTTCCCTCACACCTCCTCATGAAATCTGTTATCACACACCACATGCAACCAAAATGGAACTTGCACTCCAGCATTGCTAATCATGACACTACAACTGAGGGAATTTGACCTCCATACTGCAGTCTGGCTCCTTCTGCAGAAAACCGCGTTCCTCTGCTAAAATCTCGTTAAAGAGACGTACACAGGGTGTTTCAAAGACATAGCATGGTGCAGTTTTATCCTGTGAAGCAAGGATGCCCTGAAACTGTAGCCTGCATCTGCGTCTGTAACTAGAGGCTTCTGCAGCTTTTCAGCACCACCACACATCAAACTGCAGGGCTGGTGAAGCTGAGCAGAGCTGCTAGTCATCTTTGTTTTATACTGTGTGAGATAAGGAAGAGTAATTGGACTAATTAGCACCAAAACAAGGCTTGACTGAAGAGTCTTTCTGTGCCACAGATGCCTCTTTTCAACAGAAAAAAAAAGAACTACAAAGAAAAGAGACTCATTTTCAAGGCTAACCCATAGCATTCTTAGGATCTGTGCAGCAGCAAAAGCAGGGAGGTAGTCGTGTGTGTGTGTCTGCGTGTGCGCGCGTGTGTGTGTGTGTGTGCGTGTGTGTGTGTGTTATACTGGTGCTGTGCCACAACAGCGAGAACCTAAACCGCTCCAGTCGAGCCTTTTAGGTCACTGGATAAGGCGGGCAAACTATTATGTGAGATGAAAGAAACTTTTAACGGTCCCTCTCTGAACTGTGCTTTTTCAGGGTTTTGTGTTACCTTACATAATGTCTTAATTATCCATTTGCATTTCCAAGACTTCACAAAGACTTCCTAAAGACTCCAGAGCTCCATCGCAGGAACCCACATCGAAAAGATAGAGGGAAATACATACCATAAAATACCTTGAATTCTCTGTAGACAATGCAGGAAGTGTGTTATGTGAATATCAGTCATCTCTGCTGCAGAACATGAGGATCGTCTGGTGATTCTGTGCTTCATTTTCATAATTTGCTGCTACAATGCTTCATATTATCAGTCCAAAATGACTTCACTGAGCAAATAAAAAAGTCACCCTGAGGGGTTTTGGTAATTATTCCTAAATATCTTATAAGTATGCTGTAGGCTTTGCATGTGATAATTACAGACAGCACTTTCCATTACAGCGGTTCATTACAATGTTTAAAGCTGAGAAGCCTTCTTAAAATATTTCAATATAACATTTTCATCTATCCAATTTCTATAACCGTTGTGCTGCAGGGTCTGTGGTGAAATTTATAACCATCATGTTACCTGTAATTACATGTTTTAGGGGGGTGTGGGAGGAAACTGGAGCGATCAGACAGAATCCAGACAGACAGAGGGAGAACACGCCAACCTCTCTGGATTCAAAGCAATAATTAAAATAAAAGTTTTAAAAGAAAATGTCTATTAATGACATGATATGTAGTCAACAAAATAAAGAAATCAAGCATTTTTAAAACATCATTAAATATATATATATATATATATATATTTAATGGGAATTAAAGTCATAAATCTCTGTAGGCACTGCCAGGTTTGTTTAAATTGTGCAGTTCTGATGACAGGGCCAGTGTGGGAGGAAGCCAGCGATGACTATCACTTTAAATATTTGGACGCTGTTCTTATCGAATCAGAGCACATTATCTGTTATCCAAATGAGGTTTACTCACCCATTTGCATCCTGGTGCCGTTCTCTCTCATTCTGAAGTCTTGTAAAATGACCAGCTATCAAATAAGGTGAGCCTGTCACAACTACAAAATAGTAGCATCTTGTGACAAAATTTTCAATAGCTTTCAAATCATGTGATAAAGCCCAAATCTCTTGAAACACCTCAGAAAAAAAAGTTAATGAGAATATGGACAGAAGGATTGGCAATGATTTTTCAAATGAATGATTAATTTGAGCTTTAGGGGGAAAAAGATCATAAATGAGCTCAGCTATGTTGAAGTCAGAAACTCCTGACTCGAACACTCAGAAAAAAGTTAGTTTTATAAAACTAGAGCAAACAGGAGGTCACCTTTATTTCCTAAGAAACAAACAAACAAACAAACAAACAAACAAACAAACAAACAAACAGGTTAAGACATTTTTCTTTTGTTTTAGCAAAGCTGACAGGAACAAAGATAACAGAAATGTGGTTTATTCTTACACAAAATTACCGCTGCAGTGCCGTATATCCTCAAAGGTGATTCTAACTGAATTTCTTCCCATCACACTACTGTGCATAACAATGATGCTAATTTTAGAAGTTTGGCCTTGTGTGTCAACTTGGTATGAATTAAAATCAAATTTAATAATTTTTTAACAAAAATCTTAAAAAATAAAGGGCATTAATCCAACAAAACCATCAGAAACATCTGTAAAGTCTCATCAATAATCACCTTAGACAGCATGTTAAACAAGTTTTCCAAACGAGATGTGAATATGAGTGGATGTGCGAGAGAAACCAGATGTCTGTGATTCATATTAGAATAGACATTTACAAAATATGCTAGTAAATATTTTTTAATTGGCTGAAGTTTTTTCATGGATGGACAGACAGGAAATGATAGACAATGGTATTATCATCATATGTTGTGATTTGTCTGATTATTTGTTTTTTAGTAGCTACATTCCAAATAATATATCAGAAGAATAATGACACTAATACAATTCCAAATTCTGGGTTGGTTTTCATGGTTAAAGAGTCAGATCCTGGGACTATTGCTGTAAGGTGCGGTCACATGATACACAGTATACAGTAAAAGACATGCCACTGGATGCCTCACAGCAGTCAGTAAGCAGTCACTAAAAAAAAATAACACAAAGTGGTCTCAGTCTAGCTGCGTTCTTAATAAAAAATCCTTAAAGTATAGATTCATCCTTTTGAGTTATTGATTTGTGAAAGCACGATTACAGCCAAAGCTGATGAAACAAAGCTAATGCTACCTGCGGTTTTGTGTCTGTTTGACTGAGTACCGTATGTGAACGTGTGTCTGTTTGTTATGCAAAGGACAACTGAGTTCCAGAGTAGGCTGACTCCTCACCCTCCTACCCCCACATCCCTACTCCCTGCTGGGTCTTTGCTGTACTTCTTAGTAAAGACTTATGTTTAAGGCCGAGTGTCAATGGCAGCCAACCTCGCGCACAGCTGCAACATAACACGGCCCAACCTTACCTCCAGCTGATCGCACTGTAATAATGAAAAATGCTTCATCCATGTTAATGAGGATGTGAGGGTTCCCATCCCTCCAAGGTCATACATGCTGAAAAGGTACTGTAGGGATTAACTACCTCCTGCATTCTTATTGCATATGTTCTGACTATGACCGTGGGCGTGCACAGATTAGATCGATATCGTCACGTTTGTGCTTCTGCTTGTAAAAATATGTATCTTTGTAGCTGACATGCATGCTCAAGGGCGTGCCAGAGCTCTAATATATGTACATTTTTATGTTAACAAATAAGAGGAATTAGACAGTATGAAGACTATAGTTTCTTTTCTGATGAGAGTTGGGTGAGAGCTGTGACACCACTCATATGTCTGTTTTAACTGTAAGACGACAGTTAGCAGCATGTCGCTTCAGCTAAATATAAAGACTAGAAAGTAAAGAAACAGCTGGTGTGGTTCTGTCCAAAGGTAAACAAAATCTGCTGAGCAGCACCACTAAGACTAACAAAAAATGAACAAATCTGTTTAATTTTCACAAAAACGGAAGAGTAAAGAAACTCACTGTCAAGTTATGGTGTTTTTTCCCTTACAAAAAAGCTTAAACACATTAGATATCTCCTGTTTTTAAAATTGCGGATTTGATGGATTAAGATTATGATACCGGCTGCTAGTGGTGCATTCAAGTTCACCGTACAGTTGCAGGATGTAATTGATCCTGTCATCTCCCTGCATGGCTTGCAGCAACAGTCATGCAACAGCAGTATCCAGAGTTTGTGCGATAATTTCCCAGTGGCTTTGTTCATGCCACGGTTGTGTTGCTGTTCGGTGGCTGCCTCTTCAAACCCACCCAGGATGCTTTCATGGAGAGCTTGCTATGCTTGAGCTAATCTCAGAACCCAGAACCAAAAGTTGCTGTGTAACTCTCCTGCTGCTGCAGGTTGTCTGTCAGGGGAGATTCTGCTCCCTCTACCTTAACAACCAAGCCAACCAAGCATGAACCCTGTCCTTCAATGGACCCACATTTGCCCGTACTCTCTGCTCATGTCTGGTTTTTGTCATTCAGTTCTCAAAAATTCTGTAAACTAAATTGATTGGAGGGACAAGGGAAAGAAACTCAAAACCTCAAAAACTATTCCAGTTTTTTTTCTTCTTCTAGTCTTCTTCCTCAGTTTGAGGTACAAAGTGTCCACCGGTGAAGCTGTCATTGGCTTTTGAAGTGCAGACTAGCTGAAAATTATTATTATTATTTTTTTTACATGCAAATTTCTGCGCCATTGCAATGTTTCTGCTAGTTCAGTTTGGGAACAATATCTGGAGGGTTTAGGGATTCATCGCGTTGCTCAAGAACACTTTAGCCGAACAAGATCCACGCAGTATTTATAATCTCTGCGCTTATGGTTGAAAGCTGTTTTCCCTCGTCAGTGTGACAACCTGATTAGGAAGCACTGGATACATTTGTTCAGCAGCTGTTCTGCTTCAGTTTATCCTGTTAAGATGAGGTGAGCAGGAGAGATGGAATGGAGGTAACCACAGTGGACAGGCACTCTCCCACCAACTGAGCCAGTAGCAAGGGTTTAAAATCACATTGCATAGTGACAGAAAGTACATATAGCTCATTGAATTACTTAAAATACTGACTTACTTTCAGGTGCATTCATTTATAAGTATCCAGAATGCAATGTATAGGTGAGGGAGAACTGGATGTAGAGATATTATGTCCAGAATTATATCTCAGAAGCAATTCTTGGATCGTGAGTATCGAACCTTGCAGAGAACCAAAGGCTTCAACACATCCCTACACTCAAATCTCTCCACATACTTGCATGATGTTAATGTTATCAACCGCCCTAACATGGCTTTTTATTTTTCTGTTCGTTCCGCAAGATTCAAGCATGGCTCACTTTGTCTCACCTCCCTCCGTTCGCCCTGTCATCAGTGTAAAATACCTCACCCCTGCAGACAGAGACAGATGGAGGGAGCAGCACCAGCCCCCTGCTCAGCTCCAATGATTTATGCCAGGGCAGCACAGACACACACACACACACACACACACACACACACACACACACACACGCACGCACGCACACACGCACACACGCACACACACACACACACACACACACACACACCTACAGTATACTGCCATGCATACAGTATGCACGCGATCGTACATCTGTGGATGAGATTGCATGCATAAATAGGCAAAAACTCTAAGTCTGTGCTGAATGCATAACCTGACCGGTCTTCCGTTAATGTTAAATGCCAGAGCTCCGAGGCTTTTTAAAAAAGGACATGCACATCTTTGAAGCAATGACAAAATAGTCTGACATCATTTGTCCCTTTCTGTGACAGTTAAACAGGAACAGGCTGCAGGCACATTCTTCCTCCTTATACCTCGTGACTGAGATGTCAGACCCCAAAAAGCCGTGTTATACCCAGCTGCAACAGCACGTTGAAAGAATGGAGCAATATTTGAATTATTTGTCACATATTTTTTATATGTCAACAAAGTAACATGGGCAAATTTTTCAGGGTGGTAATGCCATAATGAGCATGCAACACTGCTGCAGAGAGGTATACTGGGAAACATTCAGTCCCCTTGTTTGTGTGTGTCAGGATGTTTGTTTATGCCATGTTGCGGTCTGGGACTCAGTGCTGTTATGGTGTTACAACAAGGACATGCATGCTGTACATGAAGCAATGATTTGAGAGTAAGGTCATTGTACACTCTGTTCTCCATCTCCTCGTCCCCCTCCCTTTCCAGGCGCACACAAAGCCACATTTTTAATACTAATTCTGTTGTGTAGTTGGGTGGGTGGGAAGGTGGGATTGAGGGTGGGGCACACAAATGGAGTTAGGATGGAAAACGCGGGTGGAGGGAGGGCATGGTAAAGGATAGAAGAAGCAGTAAGAAAGCAGACAGATAAAGGGAGAGGACAGCTGATGGAGCAGTGAATGGAGGGATGAATGTAGAAAGAAAGGGAAATTAAGGGAGGAAGAGGAGGGAGCAGGAGAAGCGGTGGGGGAAATCGTTTATCCTGCAGCCCAGGTAAGAGTGACCTGTTTGTCTCTGTCGGCCTCTGTTACTCTGCTGATGTCTCTATAATAGGCCCGTGAAGCAGGTAGACACGACAGTACAAAGCAGCGACCCACAGCTCTCAGGCCCCATTCCTTCCTGATAGCCTTGGGGAATTTACAGAAATTTCACTTAATGAATTAAATAGCACCATCTGTTATTTCCAGTGACTTGTTTATAACAAATGTGACTTGAAGAAAAAAAAAAAATCCACAGTAAAAGAAAAAAAATAAAAAATTCACCCCAGCATCACCACTGCTCTGGGAATGGTAATATTGGTCCATCTGGTTGCTTGGTCTGCATTGGTTTCCACTAAATTGGATTATTATGAAATTTAATAACGACTTTAAATGTCTCTGGAGATCATCTGACTTTTCATGTAGTGTTTCCAACATTACATCACATTTTTAATTTATCTTAGATTTTGGTTTTATAACCAAACACTTGCCAATACCACACTAGACAGCACTACTCTGTTTTACATGCAAATTTAGAAAAAAAAACGGTGGCATTCTAACAGGATAAACTAACACAATGAGCATGATATCAACATATTAGCATTATTAATATCTATATATTAGCATAGAGCTTCAAACAAAGAGCAGCTTGATGGAGCTGCAAGCATTTCTGTGGAGGCTTTTTTCTTCTTAGTCTTGTTCACCATGAATGACAATCCAGAAACTCACTATGTGCCATTGGATCAAAATATTTCTTGCTAGGTCAATAGTGCTAAGATTTTTTTTTTCTTTTTGGCAACAGCTCCTCAGAATCAATGAAATGGAGCATCTTCCTAGATCTATGTTTTTGGGGCAGTTTTTGTCAGTAAAATGGGGAGAAACCCATTGTACTAAAAATGTCAGCATGCCTTGACAAGTGAACCCCTGCAATTCACTGAACCCATTGATTGTATCTAACAATAGAAGAGTTTTCAAAGGTGAATTTACATACATAGATCTAGATGGGAGTTAAAGTTAGATAAGCTGGGCAGCTGTGTCTGTTTGATTTGTGTCTTTGCTCACTTTCACCTCCTGTTTTTTGAGATCACTTGCAGTCCCCTCCACGCAACGCCGTAATGACAGCTCCATCTTTGCTTGCAACAAAATCACCTCGGCGAAGATCCATTTCAGCGCTTTGATTTGGAAATAAAATAGACTGCTGTGGCAAAGTTGGAAATGAGCACAGATGAGAAGGAAAGAAAGACAGAGAGTGAGAAGAAAGAGAGAAGAGAGGACAGCTTGGCCTAAAGCTATGGAAAGTTGTAATAGATGTTGTGTGAGCAGAGGGAGAATAAAAAGCATGTGGGCGTTTATACAGAATTAAGGCTCGGTTAGTCATTACCACATTGTTTAAGACAGCTTTTCAGAGGGCTGCATTGTGTTTTCTTCAAATTAGTAGATATACAGTGGTGCACATTTAGTACAATGTGAACTGCTTGTCAAGTGGGTTGATAAAAATACTTTTCTGTATGTCACTCAAAACATAAAGCGTGGTGTGAAAAGCCTTTTTTATTATTAATTTCAGTTCAAATTCATAAAAGCACACACCACACTCTTGAGTGGACCTGACTACGTTACGATTTCATTTGAAAATCAATAAGGGGAAGGAAACATAAAATTATACTGTAGAATAAAAAACAACAACATTCCAGTTGAAATGCAAACAAAACAGAATCTAGGGGGGGGTTTGAAGAAAACAGAACATAAATCTGACCTTTAAACACAAACAGGCCAAAGTGAACAGAAAGGGCAGCTGAGCAGCCGATGAAGAGCCCCTCCACTCCGACTCACTCAACAACCAACCGCCTGCAGACAACGTCTCTCCCTGGATCCCGCTGTACAATCAGACACACAGACGCTCTGCAATCAATCACATTCTTTAATTTCAATCTACGCCAGAGGACATAAAATCAACAATGCTAAACAAAATTTAAAAAAACCCAACTGTACTGCACAGCTTATCTCTGAGCATGTGCTTGACCTCCTTTCAAAACTGACAATGACATGATAATGACTATCATAATAGATCATGAAGGCTTTTGTTATTCTGATGTGACATGATAGATGTGAAGGATGTATTAGATGTATATGACTCCTGTCAGATGGAAATAAATCAAAAAGGTGAAATTTGTACTGTTAAACCTGAAAAATGTCCCATTTTCTTTTAGAGATTTATGTTTAAACCTTGAGATAGTAAGGATCTAGCTAAGGTTGTTGGAATAATTCAATCTCAGTTTCTAACTAGTCCCAATTATGGCTTGTTTTAATTTGGTGATCGATGGTTTAACATAATAACACAACTGCTTACATTGTTTCAATATCACAGCTGATGTAATTATTCCAACGAAGGTTTATGCAAAGCATGAGAGATTAAAATACATTTTTAGTCAATGCTGTGTAATCTCCGCTTTATTGTCTCTTATGAATCACTGTTTGAAAATAAGAGCAGCATCAATCAATTAAACTTTATTTACACCTTTCAAACATTTTGCATGTAATTCAAAGAGCTTTCCAAGGCACCAGTGAAATAAAAGAAGTTCAATGGATTTAGACAGTAATTTACATTTTAGAGACTAGAACAACACGAGATGCGGTACGTAGAATTAGAAAAAAAATCAATAATAATGAACCTGACAAATAAATGAAAACACAAACAAAAATAATAAATAAATAAATGTTCCAGCAACATATGAGACATTCTTTTCAACATTGATATGATTTGTTTTCCTTCTCTGCTGATGCCTTTCTTGTTTTACAGTAATCTTTTTTTTTTATGAACGTCTTCTTTATAATACAGTAAACAGTAATTTCTATCTCCTGCCACTTATTTCTGTCATTCTTTGGAGTTCACAAGAAAATGCTGCGCTTAATATATACATCCTGGAGGGTAGATGTAATTCTACCTTTGTAGATCAATAAAAACAATTGTATCCTAATGCATTTCACTCACTATTCTAATCCATCCCCTCCTATTAGCAAACATATGGGCATGCTGGCTGCAATGGCTGTAATTAATACTTATAGTGGGGCAATTAAAATTGGGTAGCTTTATGGGCTTGCTGATTAAGATATTTAAAGCTTCAAGCGCCTGAGGCTCTTTTTTTTTTTTTTTTGCAAGTTCTGCATGACTTCTTGTTTATAATCATTTGCGTTTTGTTTCCTCTAGCAAACACATTTTTGTGTGAAAAACGAAAACTGCCTTTGTGTTTGCGTGTGTGATGTGAGAGCATGCACAATAGGCAAGGAACTGTTTTAACACTTATCCTTGAATTTTCTTTCACCCGTATGCAATTAATTACTGCCCAGAATAGCAGCCCTGGGATCAGCTGCAAAGGAAATTAATACGCAGTCGACTCTGGAAGAGTTGTTGTGCAGCACGTTGAGGCCCTGTTCTACTATCAATTTGTAATGACAATCATTATTGTGCAAAAAAACAGTGGTGGCAAAATACATTCCAGAGGGGATGTGTGTGTTCAAAGTCTCACAGTAATCCATATTCACTTCCTTAATTGGTTCAATTAGTTCTCTCAAATACTGTATGAATTTTACACTCTGCCTGTCCCCAGATAAAGTCCGGTTAAAATATTACTGGGCAGAGGTTACAAATTGGGTTCCCAGCGGTGAGGCTTAACACACACAGGATTTGAAGTCATTTATGTGGTTGAGTGGGCTAAAAACTGTATTTCTGACACTGTAATGAGGGAACCCAAGCATTAGACCTCACTGTTTACTCTTAGGCAACTGGTGGCAGAAACACACACAATCATATGCTCACACAGTGATGCACTGATGCACACTCACGCAATATCAGTCAGATAGCTACACAGCGGGAGGAAAATATTCTTATAATATTATCACAATTAAGCTTTAAGCTTCCCTGTAATTAGCTTAATACTCATTCTGAGAGGGTTATGTGGAATAGTAACCCCCCCCCACACACACACACACACAGACACACACACACACACTCTTGTGTTAGATCCATGTTGCCATGCGGACTAAGCGATTAAGTTAGTGGCATGTTAAACTATGTGGCTTAATGGTCACTTTCCTTTAACGGTTGAGTTAAAAATACTGCACAGCAAGGAAATGGGGACTGATTTGAAAAGCATGAACATACACCCACACCCACACACACACACACACACACACACACACACACACACACACACACACACACACACACACACACACACACACACACACACACACACACACACACACACACACACACACACATGCCCTCATCATCAAACAAATGAGGCTGTTGCATTACTGTCTGTCTGGTGCATGGAGAGTGTGTATTGATCTGGAAAAGAAGCTCATACATCAGTGTGGTTGGGCAAAATGCCACTAAGGTGGAAGAGAAATGAGTGTGTGTAAAAACACACACACACACACACACACACACACACACACACACACACACACACACACACACACACACACACCATTTCTGCTCAGCTGCATAAACCAGTTTGACCCAACTTCCTACTTGTTAAAACCGTCTTGGCCTAAGCTGTAAGTTGAATTCTTTATTACTCTCGTTGGATCTTCTCTCTGATCTTCTATTTTGTTTTCTTCCATTGTCTTTCTGCTGTCTTCTCCCTCTCATTCTTCTGTGCTCATAGGTGTCCAACCCATGCCTTCACATAAAGTGATGGAGCAGCAGAAAACAGGGGAGGAGACAGAGGCGGTTGGCTGGTTGCAGTGCTGGCGAGCTTTTGTGAGGTCTGACGGGTGAACAGGGAATAGCAGGATGATTCAGCGCTACGGGGTCAGGATCTATGATAATGTACCGCGGGGAACATTTCCATATAATGAACACTGTACATCTTCTTTAGAGGGCCCCTTGAGAAACGGAGATCGGGACACACAGATAAAGATGAGTGAAAGAAAATGAGATCAAGGGAGAATAAAGGAGTAGGATGGACGGAGAGAAGTGGTGGAGGGAAATAGGTGAGACTGCAATAATGAGAGGGAGAAATTAATGGAGAGACAAAGAAGTTAAAGAAAAAGAGCTAATAGCAAAGCTGTTTGTGCTCCCTCTGCAGTACTTGTGAACACTCCTAGCTGTGTTGAGCGTTTGCTCTTTCATATCAGCCTCCTGCTGCTACTGTAAAAAGAGACATTGAGAGAAACTTTTGTGTGCGCGTATTTATCTGTTTGTGGGTGTGTATGTCAACCCACAAAGCCCTTTGTCGAGAAAGCTATTAACAAATTGTCATGCTGGCTCTTGATTCGTATTCAGCAAAAGAATCCATAATGAGCCCCATAATGCGAGCTATTCAGCACGTTATTTGAAGGAAGGTGCCGTGTCTGTCAGTCACACCAACCAACGAATCTCTTCATGGTGCTCTTGGGCTTTTGTCCTAATATCTTGAACAATAAATTGAAATGGTGATGACAGACGTGAACACACAGCCAACACACAACTGCTGCATCTGTTCAGCATCTATTATTCTTCTCTGTTGCTTGGCAGAGATAAAACTGTCCCAAGCTGCAATAGTGAATCTGGCTGGACGTCCGCTGCTGCTGCTGGTGGCTCCACGTGGCCCACAACTGTGAAATTTGTGAGTATAGATTATATCCAGCTTGTCCATCTTTTACACGTCGATACCAATCAAACAGGCCTAATAATGTGTGCAGTTGCTTTTCTGAGCAGATATCAGGACTCTGGTGAGACTTCTCATTGGAAAACAGTAGTATTTATTGATAACAAAAATAATCACGAAAGACTGGAGAGTGAAATTTTCATATATATTTTCCACCAGATTAATTTTTATCTCATTCAAGATGAATGATTTTACAAATAAGGCACCAGTAAACTTTATTATTTCACCATTAATCTCCGATGAATAAAAAAAACCCATTCTCCTTTGAAGGTTAAGAAATTACATTAATAGTCTTATAAATGCCAACAACATCGACTCATAAATGAAGTTCATCCCTGGCTTGACCTGTTTGCAGCTCTCAGCAGAACGATTGAGGAACCAATACAATACCTCACCGCCATTTGTCAATACACCTGGTTTGACCTATTGGCTGAGGTGGTGAGGAGATCAGATCCATAATGTCGACAGCCTCCCCAGTTCTCCTCTGTTCCCTTTCATTAGATCCACTCTATTAAACTCCTTATGCATTTGTCTGTAGGCTGTTGGCCGTGGGGCTAGGAAACAATCGGACAGCCCTGCTGGTGGTCGCTTAGCTTCGTTATTGCCAAGGAACTGAGACAAAGCACCATCACACACCCTACTTGCAGTCTGGAAAACACACTGGAAAGCCTTTAAAAGTCCTAATCCTAAACTTTATGTGCTCTTGTTTTGTGCTTTGACATGCAGTCAACTGAGCAACTTCATGTACAGAAGAAATAATATATATTTTTTTGTGGAAATGTTTAAATTCATTCTAAGAAACCTCAACAGCAGCCAGTTTACTTAACTTATAGGACAAAGACTGAAAACATGGAAAAACAGGGTAATTCCATAATACACATACGATACCATCATGTCTGATTGCCGTTTTATATTAAAAACAGATTTTTACAATTTTACATTGAACAAGTCAGCATTTATAAACTTTTTGTTCCGTACGGAATAATAAAACAAGATTTTAAGTCTTATTGAGGGATGTAGAGGTGCTCAGATGGCCAGAACCACAGCAGCTGAAACCAACCCCCCCCCCCCAACCCCACCCCTCGTCCCCAGACTCTATGGTAAGATAAGCTAATTAGCAGCTGCTTGTAGATGTGAAAGTACTGATTTGACTTTGACCCATTAAATGAACAGGCTCCTTTCTCAAAATGTCAAAATCTTCCAATTATGATGATAATGTCACTGTTTAACATTTCTGTGCATTCACTGTGTGTGTGTGTGTGTGTGTGTGTGTGTGTGTGTGTGTGTGTGTGTGTGTGTGTGTGTGTGTGTGTGTGTGTGTGTGTGTGTGTTTGAGGTTGAGGTATCATTCAGGATTGGAGTTGAGGCGTAAGGTACTGGGTGAGGCAGACGGGTCACATATTGTCTCTGTCGTCACTCCCATCTTCTTCAGGGAACGCTCGTCTGCCACCGAGATGGAGCGAGAGAACGCTGGACGAGAGGCTGGATAGATAGATAGATTGATAAATAGACAGAGAATTCTATATTTAATTTTATTACTGCATTTCTATTAATGTCACAATGACTATTTGTTGTGTGCAGACGCAGTAACAGTGTTTGGCCTGTAGGAGCTCATGGCGGTGCAGCGAGCTGCAGCAGGTTGAGCAATGACTGCAGATTTGTTGCAGCTTAATGCCTCTCATCATCACAGAGAGAGAGAGAGAGAGAGAAAGAGTGTGTGTGTGTGTGTGTGTGAGAGAGAGAGAGAGAGAGAGAAGGAGAGCGCAGCGGCAGCAGGAAGCTGCAGGCCAACCTGTGAAATCTACCTCTGAGTTCTCTAATGCTCAGCTGAGGTTCACCAGAGTAACCAGCAGGGGGCAGGGTGACCACACACACACACACACACACACACACACACACACACACACACACACACACACACACACACACACACACACACACACACACACACACACACACACACACACACACACACACACACACACACACACAGCTGACATTTGCAGCAAAGACTGGTTATTTATGATTGGAGGTCTGACAATGGGGACAGTTCAGCAGGTTGCTGCATTACATCATTTATCAGCGCGACGCAATGGCATTATCACTTTATGAACCGGCTTTGACTCTCTCTTCCTTTACATCAGCACCTTTCTATCATCTTTTTCTGGACATGCACCCCCTGTCTCTCCCTCATCCCGCTCCTTGTCTTGTGAAACGCTTCCTGACTGCTCTTCCCTTTCCATTTTCACCCACAGACGGACTCCAATCATTTGGGTGCTTGAAGGCCACATCACAGACACTAAGGGTGTAACCAGATTCTTTTACAGCCTGTTAGCATTGCAGTTATTTATGCATACTATTTTACATTGTGCACCTGGCACTGGATAAACACATTAAACTTTATGAACACAAAATTCCTGTTCAGATTGTAAATTCCTTATGATCTATGAATATGGAATCAGGGCAGTATCTTCTCTGTCTGTATAGATCTACTGCTGCATTATTCGAAAATTAAATGGAAGAATAATTACAGTGGAGCTGAAATATCAATTTAATTTGGTGCTTTTTTTTCATGTACTGTCCTTATTTTCACCTATAATACACACACACACACACACACACACACACACACACACACACACTGATTCCATCCTCTGTGGTATTTCTGTCCCGTGGAGGTCAGGCGCTGCAGCCTCACCTGTGTTGTTCTGGCTGGATTTGACTTTGCTGTTGGTCTTCTCTTGCATCGCCCGCTCGTACTCTCTCACTTCCTCCAGACTCAGGCCTGTGGGAAACGTGAAGCGCACACAGCATCAGAACATAGTTTAAAATATGTATTGAATCTCACAGGATGTAAATTGAGGGTTAAGTCATGAAAAATACAACAAAGTACAACTCCTTTGCTCTGAATAGTTCATTATTTATCTATGATATGTAAAATTTTACGTTATGAACGGTACGTCTGACTCACCGTGCCATTCGTCTATCCACGCTACTGCTTGCCTGTGGCCAACCAGGAGAATATCCCTGATGTTCTGAAGTAATTTCAGAAAAAAAGAAGACAAAAAGATTAATTCTGCACATAGTTGGGACTGTTTGTGTGCATGTAAAGGGTTGTGTTACATTATAGAATGTCATTGTCAAATTAATGTCATTACCATTGCGCAAACACTTCAAATGAAAGAGATCATCCTCATGATAACTGGAAACTTGTCTCAGCTGTCATTCATGCAAGCCTGCATCGAAACTAAACTGCATTCTTGCAAACGGTCGGAAACATCAATCACTAGTTTTTCTTTTTTGCTTTTGACTTTTCTTCACACATCATTACTAGAAGTTATCTTCTCATCATCAGTTCCACAGATCTTAATGATTTGTGGTGCAAAAACATAGTGGCATATTTCCCTGTGAATTTCCTGTATCAGTGGATTGCGTAAAACTATTTGGTCATGGTGATTCTACTAATGTGATTAATTATTATGTTATCATTATTCAAATGAAAACCTATCAGGGTTGTTGCATTTTTACTGTAAATGGAAGGAGTGAAAGATTTATATGAAGCAGATTGATTTAATGAATATAATTAGCAGTAGGTTGAACTTTTATACCTTGTTTTACAAGGACATTAACTGCGGATCATATCTTGATCCAACCTGGATGTGAAAAGTCATGCTTGATGATTGATGAAAGCTGTCTCACTCTGTGTATGAACTCCTCGGTCCTGGTCTGGAAGCCGTACACTTCAAAGCTGCACATCACCCTCTTATAGGAGCACATAATGGGTTTGGAGTCGTCCCTCCAGCCCTCCTCGAGGGGCCCCCGACCAGTTTTACTTGAATTCCAGCGACTCAGGTCCTGTACAAAAGAAACACTGGGAATGAACTGTGTGTATCCACACACACACACACACACACACACACACACACACACACACACACACACACACACACACACACACACACACACACACACACACACACACACACACACAGAAACTTCAGCCCCGTGAGGCATCTTCGGGGTGAAACTATGAATGTGTATGTGTGAGCTGCACGTGTGTGTGATGATGTGCGTGGAGGTATATGTGTGTGTGGAGGTGCAAGCAGATCGCATCTCAGCAAAATGTTAAGAGGGAAGAGTTTATCTGTGACCTTTTACATGTGCAGCTATATGACTGTGTGGCTGCACGAGCGTCCGTGTTGATTTGTTTGTCTTCATGATTGTGTGCGCTCAAACCCGTAAAGCATGTCTGTCCTTAAAGACTAGAGAAGAGAAAAGAACTGTGAAACCTTGAAAGAGATGGAATGATGGTCGAGACAAAGCATGTGAATTGAAGTCAAGAAAAGAAAGTTGTTGTTTTTTTTTACATTTGTGTGCCAGTTTCAACACATCTGGATTCTAAAAATTATAAAATTTTGGGAAATTTGCCACCACTGGCTGCATTGACATATTGGTACATAGATTTTACAGAGAGCTAAAACAGTAACAGCAGGCCACTCAAATGTTCATCTCATTAATTCACACAAATCCTCTCTGATCATTTATATTCATTTGTGTGTGAATTTAACATGACGCATCATATTAATTGGAGTTGTTTTTCATTTTGAACAGAACCTGACAACTTCTTATGCCTGTTTCCAATCTTTATGTGAAGATACTGGATTTCAGATGCTAGTTCAGTATGTAAAAATCAGACATTGACTGTCCTCACTTATTCATCGTGTTTCTCTAACAGTATTTATGCTTACTCAGCTAATGTCATCCTACAGCTTTTGCTGTCACAGGTTTGCCACAATTATTTGTTTTAGCCTTTTGTGCACTTGTCACCATTGCTACGCACCTCTGACTCTTTGTAGTGCTTTTCAGGGATGGGGTCACTCAGGATATCCAAGAAACTCACGTTCTCCTCCGGGGTCGGAGTGTCCCCAAACACCTAGAGCCAAACAGATGGAGGAGGTCATACAGTTTAATGAGAATGGACACACATCCCCTAACACACATGGAGTCACTCGCTCAGCAAAGAGTGGAAAGGGAGTAGATGAGTAACTGGGTAGAAAACTGAGGTCACACACCATAACACTTCTCACCATATCTCACCCTGAGGCCCTTGGAGCAAATCACACTGGAGCAATGAGATGAGAGATGAGACAGAGACAGCAGAGAAGGGGGAGATGAAAGAAAACAAGGACATAAGGGGGATACTAAAAGGAAGGAAAAGGAGGATTCATGAGAGCTGAATATACTTCTCTTTAGGCGAAAATGGAAGGAAGCTTGGTAGAGTGTACTTTATCTGACATTGTTTGAAATTTGTTCTAATGCCCACTAAAAGTTGTTCATTTCACAGAAGAAAACTAACAGAAAAAAAAGCTCTGCCATGAGATAAGAGCCTGCTGTGCTCATGCGGTGTTGTTGCTGGTGTGTGTCTACTCAAGGTCTTGCTCCCTAAAATGGAATGTGTTGCATTAGCTAGATGTATTGTGTTGTATTATACGATGTGCTCAGGGCGAAACGAACTCGAACATTTCTTGTTATAGTCTCTGGGTCACTGTTCGTCGGTTATTCACACATTCATAAAAGAGCTTTGACACTGGTATTACTAGAAGTCATGACTTGTAAAATACAATCACATCTTAATATTACCAGTAAGTAAGTCAGTTGTATATGTCAAATTTAAAAGCATGTAAGTTAAAAAAAAATTATATAAAATAATTAAAAATAAATGAATCCTTTATTAATCCCCAAAGGGAAATTGCATGTTTTTACTCCAAATATTGCTATTGCACACGTATATCGTACAGCCCCCCCCCCCCCCCCCACACACACACACACACACACTCACACACACACGGGGCCTGTAGGCATGCTGATGATTCGAGGTGGAGAGATGCATCATGAGCAGTTTGTAAGGGTACGTGCCTTGCTCAAGGGCACCTAAGCAGTGCCTAGGAGGTGAACTGGCACCTCCCACTGCCAGTTCACACTCCAAATATTTTTGGCCCACCCGGGTCTTGAGCCATCAAACAAAGACTTGGTAGACTGAGCTACCGCTGCCCCAAACTTACAAATTTAAGAATTAGACAGAAATGGCCGTGGTTGTTTTGGTATTACATATGTTATGAGTTCATAAGCAGGACTTTAATACTGTTTTTCTTGTTTTGAATAATTCTACATTACATTGGCCTGGACCTACTAACTCTATTCATCACTAATTAATCAATTATCAATAAGTTGTACAGGTGAGGGTGCACAAATTGAAGAAAATGTGACTTTTTTACTTTGCTCTTTTAAAATAAAATACACCAAATCATCCTCTTTGAGATGCCGGAACAATGAATTGTTCAAAGAAAAGATTTTAAAAGATTGATATAATAACTTCCAGTTAATTTCAGTCATTTAATTGTTCCACCTCTCATTGCATCAAACATTCTACTATTTTAAGCTGTAACAAAAATTCTTGTCTTCTCTGTTACTTGTGAAAGCTGATGTAGAGGCATAAAAAGGAAATATTAAAGTGCTCTCCAAGGCTGAGCCTTGAAGCTTTTCTCTCTGAATGCATGTTTGCTTAGTAAAACCTTATACAACCAGAAACTGCATGACATGAAACAAGATTTGCTGCATTTTTATCCACGTCTGTTTCTTTTGACGTGCCCGGTCTTGCTACTTGGCTTGATTCTTTAATTACAACATGGAAACACCAGGGTGACATGCAAACACAAAGGCTAGAGAGAATTGCAATTGTTTGTGAAGTTCTTTGTGTGTGTGTATGTGTGTATGTTTAAGCTTTGGATAAAATGCAGTGCAGTAACCATGCTCAAGGCCATTGCATGTTTTGTTAATAGACCTGCCGATAGTGCATTTTGTGCTTTGCTTGTTTTGCTTGTAATGGTCACATCAATTTTATGAACATTTGCTCCGAGCTGTACAGAAAATTGTAATTTCCCTCCTTTCTCTCGTCATTGTCTTCCCCCCTTCCCTAATCATTCCATCACTCTCACCTCCTGCTCCCTCTCCATCATACTCACATTGCTGTTATCGCCGTTGTTGTTCTGAAATCTCGTCTCAATGCGGATGCTGAACCTGGGGAGAAATGATACCTACAGGGGGTGGCGGGAGGTACAAATGTTGGAAAAAAAAGAAAGTGTTGAGAGCAGATATGGAGTGAAAGCAGGCTGCAGATTAGATCCACAGATACTGGAGGGAGATGAGTGCTGTGGTATTCATGTACAGTAAATGATGTGTGAGAATACTTACTGAGTATTCTGCAGCATCAGTGATGTTCAGTATGAAAAGGGAGAAACAGCATTAGTTACTCACACATGCATGAGAGCACAATTCGTCTCTCTTTCTCTCAAACACACACAGACCTCATCCCAAGGGAATAAATGCATACATAATATTAAATATTTGATGGAACTTGGAAAAACAGCTGCTAAAAGTAAATATATTTTGTATAATGCGTCGAGGTGAAAAGAATCTGATGTTTGATACATACAGAAACACTTAAACACACACCTGTGATCGTGTATGGGTAGAAGTTCCAGGCCTTTTCTGTCACATAGAAGAATCGCGGGACTAACGTCTTTGCCCAGGATGGCAGTTTGCTTCAAGAAAAAAGGAATAAAAAAACAGGAGAGAGTGAGAGAGAAAGACAGACAGAGAGAAATAAAGAGAAATAAAGAGAAATAAAGAGAGAGAGAGAGAGAGAGAGAGAGAGAGAGAGAGAGAGAGAGAGAGAGAGAGAGAGAGAGAGAGAGAGAGAGAGAGAGAGAGAGAGAGAGAGAGAGAGAGAGAGAGAGAGAGAGAGAGAGAGAGAGACCCTGAGTGGTTTTTATTTATAGCTCAACTACCTGTTGGCTATTGTTACCATAGCCTTCATTTTATGACTCATTTGTGTTATTCCAGTGTTGATGACTTTCTACTGTAGCTTCCAGGTCACATGTCAGAACACGATTGAGATTGAATATGTTTTCCTGTCACCGTACCTGCGTGGGTGTCATATATGTACATGGATAGTTTCCAGCATATCATCAGCAGGACCAAATGTCTCACTGTCATACAGCCATTTGGAAACGGTGAGAAAATTCACTTCCTTTAGTGATTCTGTGATCACACCCTGAGTTTACAGTAATGATTAGAATAATTGTTGAGGATAGTTCTGGGTTAGACAGGAATTTAGATGGATGAAATACTCTAGTTATTTTTAGAGTGTGCTTACACCATAATTATAGTTCAGTGATTGGTTGACTGAAACCTAGAGCGAAAAGCAAGCAAACAAAAAAAATAAGATATTATCTGTCACAGACAGACACGACATTTCAGTCTTTCCATT
Source organism: Antennarius maculatus (assembly GCA_013358685.1). Taxonomy (NCBI): domain Eukaryota; kingdom Metazoa; phylum Chordata; class Actinopteri; order Lophiiformes; family Antennariidae; genus Antennarius; species Antennarius maculatus. The sequence continues at coordinate 16,160,992 of CM023615.1, forward strand.
TCTCATGTACTTCCTGTTTTATGGTCACATATCTGTAGTTGTCATCAAACTTTTGTGTATGACTCATGCAATGCTAATGCTAAATATGAAGCTGCAGATACTGGCGGAAAAAGGACCAGCTTGTGTTTGCGCAGAAGCAACAGAATCCAGCCGTTGGTTTTATGGAGGGTCACCTGCTCAACTGTATCTAGGGTTCAAATAGTAACTTCCAATACTGTCCACTGATTGCCTAGCAACTTTTTCAAAACAAATAACCCTTCAAACCAACAAGCAAATCGAATGCAAGACATTGATTTTTTTATTCAACTTACACCTAAATAAGTGTTTTAAACATGACTTTAAGAAATCAAGCAACAGTACAAAGTTTGCTTTTTATATCAATTGAAATTTTGAATGTAATATAATATTTTTTGAATGACAGTCTTAGTAGCTTTTTCAGTTTGCAACAGAAATATATTCTGAACCTTTCCAGTCAGATTTATGAGTCTAAAATTAAATTAATTGTGCCTACTCATATGATAGGGATGCAGTCACACAATTATGCCTCTTGAAAGTTCCACTTAATACCTTGAGTTTTTTTTTTTTTTTTTAGTGTCTCTGCAGAACAGACCTTCAAACCTTTCAAACTATGAATACTGTACTTGGGATTGAATTGAGGCTGCTGCAGTGAGTGTTGAATTGACGTTTTATTGCTTATCAGCAGTGTTACATGAACCTGAACCCTCACGCCACACAGCTTTGCAGGGATCTTAGAAATCTAAGATCATACACAATCTGTTTCCAGGTTGGTGCTGCAAATAGCCGGAATAACAAGCACAAACACGTCAGTACCAGTAGTTAATCATCGTCATCAAGCTGCATTCTTACCTGCTGAGGTAGATTCGCTTCTCGGTCAGCTGTCCCTGGCCGAACTGGGGGTGAACGTCTGGCTCATTCCTCACCACCTCCACCCCTTCTCCTCCACCACTCTGCTCACAGCTGTGCTTACTGATCATGTACAACTGCCCGATCCTGTACTGTAGGCAGAGCAGAGGTTTGAGATTGGTTGTGTGTTGGTTAAAATGAGGATAAAAGGTGAGAAAATCTTCAGCAAAATCATTTTCCTAATCCAAAGTGACAGGATCAGAATCCAGTGTGTTTCATTCATCAAGCGTTTTTTTCACTGTGGGCCTCCAAATAAGAAAATTTCAACTCAGCAAGAAACCTGAAATCTAACCATGACCTTCATGTTTATCTCCTACCATGATTTGATGCAATATTTTTACTGAACACACACATTTCTACATATAAACAGTAAGCGGCTCAGTTTCATCATGTCTTTGGCCTTAGGTGCTGTCATCCCATGACAGTCTGACTCTCATGACTCCCCAACTTGAAGCCTTCCAGAATTTGGAATCATATTGGTATCATTATCAGCTTTATAGTTATTCTGCAATGCTAAAAAGTCCTTTTAGAGGTGATCCAGCTCGCCATCAAAATGTAATGGATTTTGTTGGACTAGTCCTGACATTCCCAAAAAAAAAAAAAAAAAAATCTATCAAAAACTGATTGACAAGGATCAATGCCAGCTGCTGTTAGCAAAGTCATTTCTACTTCTTCCACTGTTGCACAGAATTTTAGCATCCAGAATGGTCCCTACATGCTGGTGCGAAAGAAAATGTTACGTTCAAATCAGCAAGTGTGAACCCAACCAACATTGTTTCTCTCTTCTCTGTAGACATTCCCTGCATGTCTTCTGAAACTTCTGCATTTTATAATAAAGGTTTTATGTATTTTATTTCCAAAGCAAATACAGAAAGCTGAGGGATAGCGTGGGATGTATTCTGAAAAAAAAAAAGTACAGCCCTTTGAGGCAAATTTATAATTTTAGACCATATAAAGAAAATTATTTGTCTTGATTTTTAAGAAAGAGTTTAATTAAAGTTATCAAAATCTGTCACACTGGTGGCCCTAAGGTAATAAGGAATTTTGGGAACTTCAGTAAGCAGAAATCCAGTCACATCTAATCAATAAACTGCATACTCCACGAAGGAGAACAGAATAATCTCTTGGCAGCAGCTTCAGTCATAGTTTCTTTGCCTCGACAGGCATTTACTCAGTGCCATGTAAGCCCAAGCTTTGCATTTACTTCTTATTTTAAAAAAAATACCCTTGCTTGCTGGGTGTAAAGATTTCCCCCAAGTGACCATATTTGTCTTTAAATTTAATTTGGCCATTGAGTGTGAATATATGGTGACTAAATTATGGGTGGATGTAAATTGTTCTCCTTTCCTGCCCCACTTTGTGCTCATCGCTGATGAAGCAGGAGTGTATATTTCAAAGAAGACTAGGCCTTTAGGCATCTGCCTGTTAGAATCAGTGCTTGACGAATCACATGCTTCCCACAAGAATACTTCAGTCTTTGCACTAATGCTGCTGTCGCTCTGTCTGTTCCTCCTTACCATTGTGCGTGCTTTCATTATGCTCACGTGGTGAACTTTTTAATCTCAGCAATGTTAAATGCTAATAAAAAGCCATACACTTATACTATAAACAACTTAAGTGTTCTGACGGGGCCACTTGATGCAATTCATTTTGTTGCCCTATATTGGTGTGTCACTAAAGAATTGTTTTAATTAAAAGACAAAACAGAGAAAGATGGAGAGGAAATGAGGAAGAGGAGGCCAGATCTCAGTTTGTCATCCTTCACTTTGCTCTCCTCACATCGATATGACATCTCAACTTCTTGTTTCAATTACTTTGGAATGTCAAAATTCAATATGTACTTACTGAGTATCCATGGTATTTAATTAATCAAAGCAGTGGGTGCTTAGCAGATCTCTGAGCAGATAACTCCTCCCACACAGGTTGTGACTCTTGTTCACTTTCTAGAAAACTAATTTTAGCAGTAGGCTCTAAAGATCCATCCTGGAATGACTGTTCTGTCCTCTGAGTGGCTGAGATTAGTGATGTGTTTACAAACTTTTCCTCCCACTGTCTTAAAATTGATGATGGGGTTACATGTAATGAGTTTGTCATACATTGCTGGGTGTAAATATAGCTCCTTTGCTTGTGTCAGCGTGAAGGCAACTGAAAATGAAAGATTTTATGATTAAACGGAAATAAATCTCAAAGCTACTTTCTTTTATTTTTCTTCTTTTTAAACAGTGATTAAACGTGAGGCTCAGAAGACTTCAGTGTGTTTTTCAGGCCCGAATCTGTTCGCTGACAAAGAAAATGAAACTATTTTTGCAAAACACATCCAAGAAGCTTAATTAAATATTTGCATCTGATTGTGTACACAGCTCCAAAACATAACCATTTTGTGTATATCTCTTGAAGTGGTGACTACAAAAAAACATTCACCCACCTTGTGTGATTTTCATTTGGTTAACTGTATTTCAGAAGTTATCTTTGGACTCTCTTATCTGCCAATGTAAACAGTAGATGTTTGTGGACACAATGGCTTTTCACCATTGAACTGGAAATTAAAAGTAGGAACAGACTTATTTAAAAATCCTTCTCATTTAGAAACCTAAAACAATCAAAACAAACAAAACAAGCCCAAGTACATTTGAAACCTCTAAAGGACCTCCTACATTCCTATTATCATGCAGCACCTTTATGAAGATTATTTAACCATGAAAATATTCACCTAGAACTTGGATCCACGTATTTCCTGTTACACTGGACTGATTCCCAACATTTGTTCCCGTTTTTACTGCCCATGTCTGATAAAATTTTAATGCAGATTCATGCAGAACTTGTTAAATTCTGCCTTCAATGAAGTGAAATACGAGTCGTCTGAAGATGTCGTATTTTCCAGTGTTCCCAAACACATTGAACAACAACGACTGTTACAGATATTTTTTAAAACAAGCATTCTGAATCTATAACCTTTTGTTTGGTGTTTGTGACAATTAATATAAGACGGTGTTTTTTGTATTAAATAAGACTGAAAGGGGTCGTCTTACATTCGGGGTCTAGACATTATACCCATTCACAACGCTAGATGGCGCCAGATATCTTTAAAGCGAATGCTGAACTTAATTCCCCAGGCCAAAGCGAACCCCTGTCACGAAGAAGAAAAATAAAAATAGAGGTAGCACGAAGAAGAAAAATAAAAATAGCGGTAGCACGAAGAAGAAAAATAATAAAAAATAGCGGTAAGAAAGAAAAGAGAAGAAAATAAGAGAAGAGATAACAGAAAATGGAGAAACGTAGCGACAATCTGGAGAAAAGTGGGTCGGTTCCCGGATGGTAGCAAGGTTGGTGCCGCTCACCATTCATTTACAAATGTGATTGCACTTTAGTTTACATATTTAAATGTTCAGATATTAAGATGTGATAGACAGTTTTTGCATGATTTGAATGAGGCAAAATAACATGCTTTTTCTCTCGAATATATTGATGTAATCATTTGTTTCAGATGTACTGTAATTATTTTCTGGATAAAAATTTAATTTGGTGTTCAAAAAGTCTTTTTTCAAACTTGAGTCTTGAAAAAGAGGGGGTCGTGTTATATTCAGGGTCGTCTTATATTCGGGCCAATACGGTAATTCCATCCCTTCACCTGGATCAACTCCTGTTTACTGGTTCCTCCACTCTACTTTCCCAACCCTTTGATCGAGTTTGCTTAGAATTCAACAGTTTTATTTTACAGACAATCCCACAATATTAATATTTTTTTAAAAATTCAGTGATTTACTGTGTAATCTAGATTCACTCCATATATTTTTTAGCAAATGCTAATAAAATGTCCTTTACCTTTTCAAACAAATTTATGTCATTTTATTATTTTATTTGTATATCAACCAGGTTGGGGACACTGATGAACAGAATAAGGGGGATTTGAAGCTGCATCAATCTCTTTCTATTTCTTAATGAGTCAAATGTGCCAGCATGTTACTCAAGCAATAGTTGTACCTACAAATTATATATTCATTTATACTATAAACAACAGTGTACATGTGTACTCATGAATTCAAACATTTGTCTGAATGAAGACGAACAATGTTTGGGAAGGTGAACAAGAGCATACATAGAACTTCCAATCAACGGAAACCTTTGCACGCTGAGGTCATAGAGTATTTATTGTGCGATGATATCATCCACACCTCTCATGAATGCACACGTCTTAATTTCTTTCTGTCGTGGTATCTGTTATGTAACCAGCTGCTGCCAGCAGCTGATCAAATCTATCCAATAGCAAAGGGACACACAATCATTGATCATATCATCGTCGCTGTCAGTATTGTTATCAGTTTTGTCATTGTGATAGTAATTGTAAAATTCAGTATGAAACTGCTCCTCTTGTAAAATGCCTTCATATAGTGCGATAGAAGTAAATTGAATTGAACATTTGCATCTTCCCAACCTCTTTGTAGATTTACCAAATTCATCCTGCATCATCCTCGTCACAGTCATCAGCCACCACCACCACCCATGTCTGCTCTCTAGAGTCGGGATATAACCCACAAACTAAAGCTGCTCAAGGCTGATGCCCTTCAATCTTACTTTCCCCGAAGAGGCTAATTGAAAGTCATTCTGACGGCCGATCACATATAATCTGATGTAAGAAATAATTATTTTCACTTCATCCACCGGCCTCTCCTGATTAAAACACTCTGAACATGTACACTACAGGCCTGATGATGGGACAAGGCGGTATTATTAACACTGGGGATCAGTGTCTTGCTCAAGGGCAGAGCCAGCATGTGCACATGAGGAGCTGAATATCAAACCACCGCCCATTCTAACTCACTCTACTACATGACCACAGCTTCTACCCGTCCATTTTTCCCACAGCAAAGTACAATGGGGGACATTCCTCAACACTAATGTGTGGTATTGTGTTGCACATGCATAACTGAATAGCTCAAGCCTTAAATTCAATACTTTTCCCTTAAAAGTGAAATATGAGTTAGTGCGATTTAAATGGCTTCGAGTGGTACCTGTCATTATTTGATACTGCTTCAAATAAGCTATACTTACGCTTAAATTGCATTCAGGCGAAAGAGGATTTGCTGCAACCTTCATTTCTCTGTGTGTCCTGCGCTGATACTGTAAATCCCATTTCGAACTAGTATTTTTCACTGTCATTGTTGTGTTAACAGATAGAGATGAAGAGGAAGGGGCGAGAATATGTCAGGTGATGAGGACATTCCTTTGGAGGGCACATCGATACATCCCAATTGCCTGGCTGTTCTGCTCTCTTGTGGATTCTCCTGTTTGTAAAACTGCAGGATTGACACCTTTGTTTGAGTTTAAGTCTCTTGGAGCTGTAACCAGTCCAACGAGTTCTGAACTCTGCTAGGTGTGCTACATCCAGCTAAAGACTAGCATTGGCATAGGGGATAGGAAAGTTTGTATACAAAATAAACACAACAGCAATGCTATGATGCTGCTGACTGGTTGTTGCACATTGCCTACGTCAGACTGGTGAAGCTTTCCTTACCTCATTTCCCCTCCAGTGTCAAAGTTCCCAGAGGAGCCTCAGGAGGTTTGTGTGCTCAGCACTTCTCTTATCAGTGTATTAAGGCTTTTAAGATTACATAAGGAACCAACACATTCTCATTTGAAATAAAACCCTCTCTTTTGTTCATTAATTTGAAGGTGCAGGAGTGTTTGTGTCAGTGTGTATGTGTGTGTGTTTTATATGTGTGAGCATGGGAAAGACAAACAAACTTACCTCATCCACAGTCAGTGGCATGCATATGCGGTACTCTTTCATCAACATGGTGCTGTTACAGTGAGGACTGTCTGGACTGTGTCTGTGCTGGAGTCTGTCTATCTCAGCTGTCTTAGTTACATACTACACAGGCTCAGACAAGCTACAATGCGGCTGGACTGCAGTGACCTCTTTTCTGACGCTCCTCTTCCTTTGTTTTGCTGATGTCAGTAATCCATGAAGTTGAGTCCAGATCACTCTGTCAATGAGTATCTGCGTCTTTTCTCTCTTGCCTGCCCCTCATTCACTCCCACTAGCCTCGTCTATACCTTTATTTGTTTGTCTCTCTCCTAAACCAGACTTCAACTGCTCTTTCTCCTTCCCTTTCTTGTTACTTCTGCTTTCTGCCCCAGCTGCCCTCTCCGTTTGCAGCTTTTCTTACTGTTTGCTTTCCTTCACCACACCAAGGAAGTAGTAATTAGCTGCGAGGTAGGAACGGAGAGCTAACCAACTCTACCTGTTCTGTCCCTTTCCGTGCCTCTCTTTGCTTTGTTTAATTCCTCCTCAGACTTCTGCTGTAACCTTGCTGTCTGCTCGGCGCTCCTCCCTTTTTCCGTCCAACCGCTGCTTTCATGTTACTCACAAATTCCTTTGCCTTTTCCCTCCTTATCTCCCTTTCTCTCCCTCCCTCCCTTCTTCCCTCCCTCCCTCTCTCCGCCCATTGTACTTTACTACCTCTTCACCTGTGTAACCCCCCCTCCCCCTTTCCTTCCCTCCCTCCCTCCCTCCCTTCCTCTTTCTGATCTTTATCTGTCTTCTGTCTCTGTCGCAAGCACTATTTTCAACAACATCGTTCTATTTCTGGAAACAATGAGAAGCCCAGTTTGTCACTGGTGTCAATTAGTTTTTGAATTTGAAGCATGTTTCCTTTACTTCCTTCTGAACTCTCAGATAATGACAGCGCTCAGGTTCTACACCAGGGCCTTGGGGTGGGCCACCGGATTAGAGATCACAGGAACAACTCAACTCCCATCAAGCGCAATGCCAGATTTGCCAATATTGCATTACTTCATGACCTTCAACTGGATTGAATTGAATCTGTGTTTTGTCGATGAGTTGTGTGATTAAAGCGCTCACATATTTTAGCCCGTGTTTGTCCTTGAGCTACTCATGAACTCTCCTGCTGTCTGAGGAGGACGTGACAGTGACAGACAGGTATTGTTGCCACTGAAGGGAAACCACTGTTCCATCACTCATGTCTGCCTTTAACCCTCGCCGGACATCGACACTCACACAGTTTAAAAATTGATTGGTGGGGACTTATATGTGTATCCAGCAGTTGATCAAGGTATTGATCACGTTGAGTGACTATGTTATTATTATGCCTAAGGGTTAGAAAATTGTGCCACCAAAGGTGAGGAATGGCAGGGTTTTTTGAATGACTGATGATCAAAAAGATTTTCTCCATGGATTAATGGGTGAAATACAAATCCGCGGTCATCCTGCGCCTTCTTTAAAACATCAAAGTCAGGGGTAAAAGTATTTTGAAATGCTTCTGATCCTTTTCTTATGTTTGTCTATTTTTTTACACCTTAATTAAAGATCTGAAAGTGAAAAGATGACAGGGGATGAGAGAAGAGAGATGGGAGATGGTTTGCCACTAGAGCACCACTTACACCTGGTATTAACATGAGATTTGTATCTGTTACATTATCTGGATCATAACATCAGATAGATGGGACCTGGTATTAATAACATGCCCATTATCTTGATTCAATATGCAAATTCATTTAAAAAAGTGTCCCAGATCAAGGGAAGAAATTCATTTTGTTTTTTATTTTCATATTCCTCATTTTAGAAACATCATCAGAAGCAGAGTTCTGTTCACAGTGGTGGATATTAGCTGCTTATGAATGTCGTCAAACTGCACAGTTTACATTCACCCAACTGAGATTCTATGAGCGCACCTACTGCATATATGGCCTAGTTGATTGAGTTCATTTAGATCACGAGGCTTCTACACCTTGAATTAACCTGTGCTCTAAATGATTCAATCTGAGGCATAGCAGTTCATCTTTGACTCTTAACCCACAAGCCAGAAGGGCCGATTTCAATTTTACAATTAAATAAAATGCCATGCTTCGCTGAGGACGGTAAGTCTCTTGCTCATCAAATCAGCTTAAAGGTGACAATGTAATGGTATTTAAACTTTCTTTTGCATGATAAATATAATAAAACAAAAATTCTAGCTGTCTTTATTTCATTTGTGAAGCGCTGGAAAACATTTTCTTTATGAAAATAACAGCACTAAGCTAATCAGAGGCACCCAGAAGAGTGCTCCATCCTTATTGTGTGTCCTGCAAGGCCGTGGAGCAGGTGGTGATGGAATTGAAGGGGACTTCATCACTGCTTTTACATCTATCACTTCCCCTCATATCATTAAATGAAAAATGAATGGGTGCACTTAGAAAACCGGTGAGGCGTTCTTTGACCTCTATGTTTCCTGCCCCAACAGCACTCATGTGCATGAGTATTTGGGGGAAAGACAAAGTGTATCACTCTGTGTGTGTGTGTGTGTGTGTGTGTGTGTGCGTGCGTGTGTGTGCGTGCGTGCGTGCGTGCGTGTGTGTGTGTGTGTGTGTGTGTGCGTGTGTGTGTGTGCGTGTGTGTGTATCTGCATTAACCTGGAAACAGACAAAAGCAGATCGTTAACTGGAGGGCCAGCTGCCATCGCTGCATTACCGGCTCTCAAGGTGTGGTCACAAGCCAAGGTCAAAGGTTCTCCGGTGTCCTGCTCCAAGCATGTGAATGATGGGGCTGGATTAGTGCTGGTTTGGTTGGAGGGCACTCAACTGATATACTGCAGCTTTTTTATCTCACAGCAAGGTGATAGGTAAGACTTTGAGTAAGATTTAAGATTACGAATGCGGCGGTCTGTGGGAATAAGGTGTGACTGCTTTTTGAGCTGCGTGTTGTATGGTTAGGAAGTGTGGTAAGTACCAGCATCTCTCTGTGAGAGCGTCCGGATTCTCAGCTTTACTCTTCTTCCCAATCCACAGTCAAGATGAGACCGCCGGGCACCTCTGATCTCATTTTGGTCCGATCATCAAAAAGCTGAAGTATTGAGGTCAGACTTTAGCTTAACAAAGGGAAGAGACAAGAGGAGGGAAAAATAATAGTGAGAGAAAAAAAAAGCAAAGATTCCATTTTTACTCACAAAAGCTATCGGCTACAAGTGACACAGCAAACAAAAAGGACGCCAGTTGTTGTAACAAAATCTTTTGTGTGTTACTACGTATAATGTGTGTTTTGTGTGGCTGTCTCCTCTGTGTTAAGATGTAAGCTTAGTTATAATCTCCTTGTAGTTGAGTATCACACTCATGCTAAGACATTGATTTGACCAACTACTTAATTGATACCACTTGAGGACTGCCCGCCTGGGGGGTTGTGGGGTTTCTCAATGCGTATGTATATATGTGCTTTTTGGTGTGTTAGAAGATAGAAGTGAATCCCGGGGAGACCTAAATGAAACACAGTGCTCACTTATCCTTATCGAATTCCAATCTTTTGTTGTCAAGTCGCGTCCCGCTGGGAAAATCTCACATGCCAGTGGGGAAGATGAGGTCTCATCCAACATCGTTAGGGGCTCCAGACAGCGGACCCGGCCACACCAATCAGTGCAGCACCCCAACATGACATGCTGGTGCTAGAGTTGGCTCAACCACCTTCATTAAGTCCCCCTGAACACACACCATACACACAAAGGCTTCTAGGTCTGGTAATCAAGTCCAGAGACTCCCATTGTAAAAAAAGAATAATTCATTTGCAGTTTTTCTTCATATTCATGAGCTCAGCAATATAGATTGAATTTCATACATTGTTGAGCATATGTTCCCAAATGAATTGTTGAAGTTATTTGAAATTGCTCTATGTTCTTAAATGTCACCATTAATCTGAACAAGGAACAACAGCACCAGCTCATATCCTCTGAGGAGGGTGGAAAATATATTTTTGTCTCCGCAGAGTTTGTGTGTCTGAAGAAAAAAGATGAAGGATTCAGATCTATTCCAAAGCTTGCATTATTCCTTTGTGTGTTTGTGAAACTGAGAGCGAGAGAGGTGGGTGAGGAAAGGAGAGAGAGAGAGAAAGAGAGAGAGAGAGACCTTCCATGCCCTGGAAGCAGCAAGAAGCCCATGTGTATCTAAAGGCATTTAGAGCAGGGATGATCAGAGAGTGTTAGCCTAACACATTCATCAGGACTCTCCACAGAAACACAAGATGAAATGAAATACAGACATGGATAAAAAAAAAAATGCCGGGACTGGAAAAGAAATTAAATAATTAATTCCAGGAATGGAGTGGAAGGGATTTGGATTCAAGGATGTGGAAAGTGAAGAGCAGAGGAATGGATTAAGGCTGTGCTCAGTGTCTGCATGAGATAGAGGCTAACACTGTGGCCCTTAACTTTTTTCTGATTGTGCATTCCGTTACTGAATGGAAATTCAATTGCCTCTCTCCCTCATTTTCTGCTCAGTGTGTGTGAGTGTGTGGAAATGGAACAGAGCGATAGACTCACAGAATCAATGCAAAGCAAATGCGTTTGTACGATGTAGTATGCAACGCGGGAGAATTTGAAGAAGTGTGAAAAAGCCGGCTCTAACTCTAAAAGGCATCTCTATAATACGACAGCGCTCTGTGACCCCTTCACTCTTATTTACTCAATCATTTCCTCAGAATCTGCCCCCATCTCCTCTCACCAGCTCCCTGAGACGCTGTCAAAGCTCCATGTAATGAACGACGCCGTTGGATACTGTCTGTTCAGTGGCCCAGCCTTCACACGCTGCAGTCAAAAGTCAAATGTGTTCTCAAGCTACCATTTGGCCTGTAAGAACATGTCAAATTACATCTCAGACAGGATATACTTCCAGTCTGACACTGTTCCTAGGAGACAGTTGAAGCCATCTCGCAGCCTGTCTCCTACTAATCATGGTCAGCTTTCTTTTACCGGCCTGTTCGTGTTTCAGTACAGAAACAACATTGATCCAGTGACATAAAAGTCAGAAAGATATTTCTCCCTCATTAGCATCCAGGGGTACAATTAGGAATGTTACCAAGGCTTTCAGTGATGGCATATTTTGATGAATATTCGTGGAGTGGCAAAAATAATTGAGGCTTTAATTTACTGTAAATATCAATTTATGTTGTAGCATTAGTGTAATAATTTCAAAAAATCCACACTGGAAATGTTTCTGTTTCTTCTTTTTGATGTCATTTTTTTCAAAAAAAAAAGAAGCTAATTCCCGCTTTAGAAACCTACAAGACAGAAACATCAACACTAAAGAAAATGGATGCAGACTATGAAATGATTATAAGACCTTTGAGTTCATTTATATAGAAAAGTTAGTTTTGATGTTTAAGGCATGGAGAATGTGTGGAGAGGCTCTTTCAGGCACAACGGCTGCATGACATCAGAAAAACAAATATAAATATTTTAATACCTTAATTTCTTTATTATAATATAATGAATGGAGAATGGTTCCAGATCCATACATCATTTTATTTGTATAAAGACCCAAAGCTAATAATGATCCTCACACACACTTGGATCCAGTTTTCTGGCACCTCCCACCCACTCTTTCAGCTACACGTATAGGATGACGCAATTATTTATGATACTAAGGGAAATGAACGTTTTCGGTTGTGGTGTTATTTTTTGCAATCTGGTTCAGCAGTTTTTAGTATAACAACAGCGACAACAACAGTAATAATACAATTTACTCATTCTTATAGAATTATCCGGGAGATTAAAAAAAAATCTTCATTGAGTACATTTTCCATTTTATATCTATAAATGTGGCTGCACGGTGCACCGGCGTCGCGCCTGGACTGTCCACTGGGACAAGCTCCAGCAACCCTGTGACCCACGACAGTGGGAGAAACATGTAGTGAAGGTGTGTGTATAGATAGATAGATAGATAGATAGATATATACTTTCATGATCCCAAGGGAAATTCAGGTGACATCTGCTCACAAGAGAGACAATAAATACACATAACAAGGACAGAGAGAAATGGCACAGCCAAAAGACGTTGTGTAAATTACATTATTTACATACTGTTACATAATTATAACAACAGGAAACAGAAGTACCTAGAACAAAAGGAAGCATAGGGACATGAGTACCTAGAATAAAAGGAAGCATAGGGACATGAAAAAAGGAAGCATAGGGACATGTGTATGTGTGCATTAATAAATTTTTGCTAAAGTGGCATTTCCCACACAGTAATGGGATGATTTTGTATTTCTAAGCTAACTATTCAAGCACAATGACATTTATTTTTTCAAAACTAATATTTCAATAAAAAATTTAAATTCAAGTTCTAGATATAAACATCGTCATGGGCCAGTATTTCATGATGAGTACTTTCTGTGTTTCTGTGTGCCTGTATACAAAGCAAGTGTGTGTGTGTGTGTGGGGGGGGGGGGGGTGCAGAAATTATTTGATTGTCAGCTCGCAGCAAAACAGATGCGTAAATAAAGATAGGGGAGGCCAGTCACACTAAACAACAGTATTCAAACTGTCTCTCTCACTCTTGCACGCACACACACACACACACACACACACACACACACACACACACACACACACACACACACACACACACACACACACACACACACACACATATGCTTTTACAGGCAGTAAATCTTCTTCTTTTCCTTTTGGCTTTTCCCTTCAGGGGTCGCCACAGCGAATCAACCGCCTCCATCTAACCCTGTCTTCTGCATCCTCTTCTCTCACACCAACTACCTTCATGTCCTCTTTCACTACATCCATAAACCTCCTCTTTGGTCTTCCTCTAGGCCTCCTGCCTGGCAGTTCAAAACTCAGCATCCTTCTACCAATATATTCACTATCTCTCCTCTGGACATGTCCAAACCATCTCAGTCTGGCCTCTCTGACTTTATCTCCAAAACCTCTAACATGTGCTGTCCCTCTGATGTACTCATTCCTGATCCTATCCTTCCTGGTCACTCCCAGAGAGAACCTCAGCATCTTCATCTCTGCTACCTCCAGCTCTGTCTCCTGTCTTTTCCTCAGTGACACTGTCTCTAGACCAAACAACATCGCTGGTCTCACCACAGTTTTGTACACCTTTCCTTTCATTGTAGCTGAAACTCTTCTATCACACATCACACCTGACACTTTTCTCCACCCATTCCATCCTGCCTGGACACGCTTCTTCACCTCTTTTCCCCACTCTCCATTGCTCTGGACTGTTGACCCCAAGTACTTAAAATCCTCCACCTTCTTGATCTCTTCTCCCTGTAACCTCACTCTTCCACTTGGGTCCCTCTCATTCACACACATGTACTCTGTCTTACTGCGGCTAACCTTCATCCCTCTCCTTTCCAGGACAAACCTCCACCTCTCTAGCTTCTCCTCCACCTCTTCCCTACTCTCACTGCAGATCACAATGTCATCTGCAAACATCATAGTCCATGGAGATTCCTGTCTAACCTCGTCTGTCAGCCTGTCCATCACCATAGCGAACAAGAAGGGGCTCAGAGCTGATCCCTGATGCAGTCCCACCTCCACCTTGAACTCCTCTGTCACACCTACAGCACACCTCACCACTGTCTTACAGTCCTCATACATGTCCTGCACCGCTCTAACATACTTCTCTGCCACTCCAGACTTCCTCATACAATACCACAGTTCCTCTCTGGGCACCCTGTCATAAGCTTTCTCCAGATCTACAAAAACACAATGCAGCTCCCTCTGGCCTTCTCTGTACTTCTCTATCAACATCCTCAAAGCAAATACTGCATCTGTAGTACTCTTTTTTGGCATGAAACCATACTGCTGCTCACAAATGCTCACTTCTGCCCTTAGTCTAGCTTCCACTACTCTTTCCCATAACTTCATTGTATGGCTCATCAGCTTTATTCCTCTGTAGTTGCCACAACTCTGCACATCTCCCTTGTTCTTAAAAATGGGCACCAGCACACTTCTCCTCCACTCCTCAGGCATCTTCTCACTATCTAAGATCATGTTGAACAACCCAGTCAGAAACTCTACTGCCACCTCTCCTAGACACTTCCAAACCTCTACAGGTATATCATCAGGACCGACTGCCTTTCCACTCTTCATCCTCTTCAGTGCTCTCCTCACTTCATCCTGGCTAATCTTTGCTACATCCTGGTCCACAACAGTCACCTCTTCTAGTCTTTGTTCTCTCTCATTTTCCACGTTCATCAACTCCTCAAAGTACTCTTTCCATCTTCCCATCACACTGCTGGCACCTGTCAATAGACTTCCATCCCTATCCTTAATCACCCTAATCTGCTGCACGTCCTTCCCATCTCTATCTCTCTGTCTTGCCAGCCTGTATAGATCAGTCTCTCCCTCCTTACTGTCCAATCTAGCATACAAGTCATCATAAGCTTCTTGTTTGGCCTTTGCTACCTCTACCTTCACCTTACGCTGTATCTCCCTGTACTCCTGTCTACTCTCCTCAGTCCTCTCAGTGTCCCACTTCTTCTTAGCTAACCTCTTTCTTTGTATACACTCCTGTACCTCCTCATTCCACCACCAAGTCTCCTTATCTACTTTCCTTCCAGATGACACACCAAATACTCTCCTACCTGTCTCCCTGATCACATTAGCTGTAGTTGTCCAGTCATCTGGAAGCACCTCCTGACCACCCAGAGCCTGTCTTAACTCCTTCCTAAAGGTCATGCAACACTCTTCCTTTTTTAGCTTCCACCATTTCGTCTTCTGCTCTGTCTTTGTCCTCTTCATCTTCCTCACCACCAGAGTCATCCTACACACCACCATTCTATGCTGTTTGGCTACACTCTCGCCTACCACTACTTTGCAGTCACTGATCTCCTTCAGGTTACATCGTCTACACAAGATGTAGTCTACCTGTGTGCTCCTACCACCACTCTTATAGGTCACCCTATGTTCCTGCCTCTTCTGGAAGAAAGTATTCACTACAGCCATTTCCATCCTTTTTGCAAAGTCAACTACCATCTGTCCTTCTGCGTTCCTCTCCTGGATACCAAACCTGCCCATCACTTCCTCATCACCTCTGTTACCTGCACCAACATGTCCATTGAAGTCTGCACCGATGACAACTCTCTCACTTCTAGGTATGCTCTGCATCACTTCATCAAAGTCCAACCAGAATTTCTCCTTCTCCTCCAGCTCACATCCTACCTGTGGGGCATACCCACTAACAACATTGAACATCACACCTTCTATTTCTAGCTTCAGACTCATCACTCTATCCGACACTCTTTTTACCTCCAGGACATTCCTAACAAACTCCTCCTTCAAGATAACTCCTACTCCATTTCTCTTTCTATCTACACCATGATAGAACAACTTGAACCCTGCTCCTAAACTTCTAGCCTTGCTACCTTTCCACCTGGTCTCCTGGACACACAGTATGTCTACCTTCCTCCTCTGCATCATGTCGACCAACTCTCTACCTTTTCCTGTCATAGTTCCAACATTCAACGTCCCTACTCTTAGTCCTATACTCTTGGCGCTCCTCTTCTGTTTCTTCGTGCGAACGCACTTTCCTCCTCTCCTTCTTCGACCAACAGTAATCCAATTTCCACCGGCGCCCTGTAGGTCAACAGCGCCGATGGCGGTCGTTGTTAACCCGGGCCTCGACCGATCCGGTATGGAAGTCATATGTTTGATTCGCATCTTTGATTTGGCAAAAGTTTTACGCCGGATGCCCTTCCTGACGCAACCCTCTGTATTTATCCGGGCTTGGGACCGGCACAATAAGACACTGGCTTGTGCCCTCTTGCGGCTACATTCTTTTACAGGCAGTAAATGGAAGTGTAAAAAAAACAATATGCCTCAAATGATAACCAACCTTAATGTCTAACAACAAGAAAACCTCACACTCCTGTGTTGTAACTGTCATGGCAATGTACTCACACGTTTTGTGTTTTTGTGCAGGTGCTTATATTGACACACACACACCCACACACATACGGAGTAAACACTTTGATGACGCATACCATCACATGGTTCATAAACCATAATGTTGCCACTCCAATATCTACATAGGCTCCAGGCAAAACCAAGAGACTGCCACGGAGACAGGAAGGAAGGCGAGAGAGCGACGCACTGCAAGCTGTGATGATGAATTGATTGATGAATGCAAATGAAGATGAATGCATGTGGCAAATACAGATAACAAGAGGAATATGGAGAGCACAGCAGCTGGTTCACCTTTTCACTGTAGCAGAAAATATGAATAGCTGATGGGTATCTGGCCAACAAAACTACGGCACCGACAATGAATGGACCATTGAACCAGATACGGATCTCTTTTCACAATGTGTGGGCCAGAATCAGCGGTCATCTCCATTTCTGCATCATCAGGAGCCTAATAACCAGGCTGGGACACAAAGATCAGCTTAATGGATCTTAACTTTTACTGCCATACAAAATGTCCTAAAACTGAACATAGATCACTGTATATAATAAGCAATTAGCAGCTGAATTTTTTTACTTGTTGCACCTTAAAAAGTCCCCTGGTTGTACGGGTGTGTTGATGATGTTTAATGGAAATGATGTATGTTGTGTTTTATGTCAATTTGGAGCAGGTTCCCTAATGTATCTGCATGAAGCAGCTCTGCAGCTGTAGCTCCATTTATTAATTTGTTTCAATTAATATAGTTGCTGTTTGCATTCCAAATGTTTAATTCTGCTTTCTACTTGTGACAACTTTCTGTTTTTCTCTGTATTACATCATTGCGCCGTGAACTTATAATTATCTTATCTACATTCTGAACCACAGTTTGGCAAAACTAGCAAGATGTCTTCTTCGATCTATTCAAAAGTAGATTGACTGATTCTGATGATGAAAGTACTGTAATATGGACTTGCTTCCTTTGTCGACTTGCATGTATATCCAAGCCAGTATGTGTAATGCATTTATTAGAATTTTCACTTGTAGAAACCAACTTCATGGTCGAATCCCAGTAACAACATTATTGGAACCCTTGGTAAAATATAAGTATAAACCGATATTCGAAAAACCTTTTAGGACAAAATTAGAATTGAATGCAGTCCAATGAATACATACTGACTGATTGAATAAACTCTCATTGTAAATACAGACTGAATATCTCTGCCAAGGAGGTTATGTGAACTTTTGCTGTTGAACTTTTAAATGTGAAACTGTTTCACATTTTGTTTCAGTTACTCAACTGTGCAGCGTTTCCTTTGCCAAATTTCATACTTCAAAGTACAAATCACATGTTCAGTAGGAGACAAATAAGGACTGCAGTTAGACGAAACTCCACACCCTTTCATTTAGGAGCCAAGATATTGCGAGGCAGACAATGATTTGGACAAACTTTTGTAAGGCAAAATGTGGTTTGGCAATGTCTTCCTGTAAAAGGCTCAGACGTCATGGAAAAAAGCAGTTGTCTGGCACCAGAAATAACCTCAACTGACCCATCCACATTAATGAAACCTAACCCTAACCAGGCTTTCCTTCTCTTTACAGCAGTAGACTACAAAAAAAAAAAAAAGTCAAAATCTGACATGTACCTGCTCCTCACTCACAGCTGCCACCTGATGGCATCAAACACTAGAAATATAATGCAATCACTGTGTGCATCAAGACCAAAGTGTTGTCCTCTGAGTATCACTCACGCAGCCTTCTAGTTTTTATTTCAGTGCATTAAGTGTCTGAGCCACTGAAGGTCACAGGTATTCAATCATGTTTTCTGTATTTGTCTTCATATGCAGAGATTTTTCCTGCTTTAATTAACTGTTTGATGATATTACAGATAGCAGAAGGTGAAGTCCCTCAACATTAGAACGGTGCATTGACAAACATTGTTCCTAAACTGTCGGACCAGCAAACAGCTTGCATATCCTTGCATGTGAGGATTCCATACTGTCAATACAATGTGATCACACGGCACGAATCATTTGTTTGCTTGTTTAACAGAAGCTTTTTGAGCTTCCCACAGTTATTTCAGTCCTTTATCGCCCTTGTTTCAGTTTAGTGAAAACACAGCATCAAATTCAGAAAGAGTGTACATTTACTAAAGCAAGTGTTTATCACTTTGATATCAAAAAAGACCCATAATTTACTTGTTAAATTAAAGGGTAATTAAAGATTAAAGGGTTATTTCAACAGGGTTATTTCAACAAAATATTCTTCTTCTTGTCACCGCACAGTAAGGCGGTTCTGGGTTTGAGTCCCGCTCTGTGCAGAGTTTGCATGTTCTCCCCGTGTCTGCATGGGTTCTCCGGCTTCCCCCCCACCTCCACCTGCACTTCAGGTGAATTTGACAGTTCCAAATTAGGTGTGAATGTGTGCGTGCATGTTTGTCTGTGAATGTGTGGCGTGGCTCCGCGGTGCACTGGCGTCGCACCTGGAGTGACCCCTGCCTCGACTGGGATAGGCTCCAGCACCCCACGACGGCAGATGAAGCGGATTTAGTAGATGAATGAATGAATTTTTCTTCTTTAAAAAAATAATTTATTTACCTTTACATATTCAACCATTCAAATATTTCTTGTTTAATTTGCGTACAGTTTCTAATGGCCTTCTCTGCCATTTAGTATCACTGTCAAGTTCTTTTTTTAAATCATTTTTTTTATGGAGCCAGTTTCTAATGAGGAAATCTGAAAACTGTTGACATGTTGACAACCTGTTTTGTGGATCAGCAACAGTAATAATGACATAATAATAACATTTTAATATTATCATTCAAAAGTCTAAGAATAAAAATTTCATTAATTTGCGAATTTCACCTCAAAATTAAGGACAAATGAAAGCAAAACAATGTGTATGATGCGATATAGATTTTATATAACTTTCTAATGCAAAAACTAAAACTATACAAAGTGATACGCTCACACACACACACACACACACGCACACACACAGGATTACAGTGGATAATGCTTCATGATAAAGGACAAACTGTCTCATTGTATTGTCACACAGATGCGTTCCTTCTGAATGAATAGGTAAATGCATACAGTATACTATACAGTCCCTCTGTATAGAGATAGATAGACGGACGGGCATGTACACGTGTACATGCTTTTTACATGTACACGTGTTTCATTCATGTTTTTTCAGAATGTGGTCATGAAATAAAGCCAAAAAACTCTGAAAAAGGTAAACCTCAATCATAAGATCATTTACTGAGCAGTCGGATTAGTTTGTACTGATGATCTGAGGCAGACGATCGCCTCATTGATCCAGGCTGATTGCATGCAGAGGATGAGAAAAGGGTTAACAACCATAGGGAAGATAAGATTGCATCCTAGTTTTAACGCAGCCCAATTAACACCTTCTTAGATTCATGTTCTTATAGAATTATTCTCAAAACGGTTGTAAAAAGTTAATGAAATATAAATACAGTATTGCATAATCGAGCCAAAACATAAGGAACTCACTATCTGAGCTGCAGTGTTTTGATGCTGCATGCTCCTCCTCTTTCTGCAAGCTGCTCACACATGGTCACTGTCATCTTACTGTAGTATAGATTTCTCATCCACGCGCACGACCGCCTTGACGCACGCACGCTCCCGCATACACACGCTAGCGCACACTGCAGCTGTCCATGCAAAAGACGCACCGGGCAGGGTGACACTCACATGTGGATCCACAGAAGCTGGTGTGGCGCCTCCGTTTTGCTTGGGGAAGCAGAAAGAGGCGATAAGAGGCGGGAGGGGAGGGGGGGGCAGGGCGGTGGGATGCAGGGAGAGAGTCAGAAATGGATGGATGGATGGATGGATGGATGGATGGATGGATGGATGGAAGGAACAGAAGGGAGGAAGAGGGAGGGGAAATGCGGAGGGAGACAAGCCTGGAATCGGGGGGTTGGTGGGGTTGGTGGTGGTGGTGGTGGGGGGGGGGGGGGTGAGTGGTTCTGGTAAATATTTATATTGCGGTATGACAGGGAGCGAGGGGAGCAGGCAGAAAAACGCGGGATATATAGGTAGAGCGCCTTTTATTAATTTTTATTTCGGACCACTAAGTTTAGCATTCAACACGTGTCGCCAGTGTTGGAGGGAGAGGGAGGAGGGAGGAAACGAGGGAGAGAGAGAGGACGAGAGAGAGGGAGGGAGGTTGATGGTTGCTAGGTGACGGGGCGCATATACTGAATTTTAACAAAAGAGCAGGGAAAGAGGGAGAGAGAGAGTGTGTGTGTGTGAGAGAGGAGAGAAGAGAGGGAGGGAGAGAGGTGAAGAGGGAGATCGGGAAAATTGAACACATGTAGAACATATATATATATTTATATATATTTAGATATATATTTTCCCAGCGTGTGTGTGTGTGTGTGTGTGTGTGTGTGTCTGTGTGTGTGTTTGTGTGTGTGTGTGTGCGGTGGCGGCGCCGGTGGCGGGCGGGAGGGGGGGACACCCGCAAAACGGATACCTCAAAACGGAAGGATGTGAAAAAGGATGGAGGGACGCAGGAAAAGAGGGGGGAAAGGCTGGTGAAAAACAGTAAGTACATTTATTTTTAATATTATTTTGCAGTGCGGAGGTTCTTCGCTCACACACAACACACACAACACACACACAGACTCTGTACCGCTTTGATTAATTACGGCTGGGGCAGTGAGAGGGTGCTCCGCGTCATTGAGAGAGGGATGGGGGGGACTCGGGTGTCGGCATCTGTACAGCCGCTTGTGACGGTCGGAGAGGCGGACGGCCGGGGATGGAGAGGCGCGCCGGGGCTTTGACCCCTCTGTCATTGCTGCGCCTTAAAACTCACAAGCCTCTTCTTTACGCATTGGTCCCCCCTCAACAGCAGCCGGCTTAAATACCCCCCAAAATGATACCCGCACAGACACGCACGCACAGATTACCGGCAGTTCAATTAATCACACACACTGAGCCTTAAGGCTATGATTTTGTCTGTCGTTTCTATGCATTATTAATAAAGACAGAGTTTGGGTTCCGTTTAAGTCTTCAAACACCGGCGCTGGCTGCAGTTTCTCCCTCACTCTGCTGCGGATGTATTAACTGAGGCGATCATATCTGTTGATGGTAATTTTCTCAAGCTGCGTGGTCAATGCTTGTGCGCGACTGTGCGTGCGTGTGTGTGTGTGTGTGTGTGTGTGTGTGTGTGCGTGTGCATCTGTTTGTCTCGCATTGCCGCCACTAACCTCGCACAACACTGCCTATCAGTTTTTCCTCTTGATCTATTTATATCCGGATACACTGAATATTTGGGCAGCACAGTTACCCCCTCTGTTGCCACCGAGGAATCTTCCCCAACGGGCTGACTTGCCTCCAACACTCAGACAAACAGGCGGGATTTTTCCACTTGGGTGATGGAGAGTGTGTGAGCGATTTCACTTTCTGAGTGGATTTGTAAATTTGCACCTCGGGTGGAAGAAAAAAACTTTTGTTTTTTTGCCTTGCAGTGCTTTTGAGAAAGAAGTGAATAATAGTCACAAAAACAAACGCCCCCCACCCACCGATCACCAGTACTGACAGCACAGGCAGGCCTTGGACTCCATGCAGCTGACCTGTAGAATGGAGAGCCACAGCGGTGTGTCTCCTACAGAATTGCTGCAGTGATTGGGAGTGCAAGAGCAAATTTATTGGTCTGCATTGAGAGCAATGTGAAAGCATTCATCCAAATGGAAATTCAATTCTGTGTGAATCCTGTGTGTTGTTCATTTTTTTGGTGGCCCTCTCCTCTCCAAGTAGAACTCTATCTCTTATCCATTTCAATCAGCCTTTTCACCCATATGTGACATCCTCTGTTCACACACACACACACACACACACACACACACACACACACACACACACACACACACACACACACACACGCAGGCGTACTGCAGTAGTACTGCATGCACTGCTGCCCATAAAGTGTTGCCTTCCGTGTTAGAAGAGCCATCCTCTCCCTCGATCTACATTGTCCCACAGAGATACTGTACCAGCTGTGAGTGGGGGTAGACAAGAGGTGAGGGTGAAGGAAGAGGAAGAAGTGATGAGAGAGACCGAAGGTGTGGAGTGAGCAAGAGATGAGAGAAGGTGTGATGAGAGGAGGTGGCGAGAAGGCACAAGGGGGGAGACTCGGAAAGGAGGCTGAGCAAGACGAGCGAGTAGGGGCGGATAGAAATGGATAACAGACGGGGCCGTTGGTGGTGGGCACGGGAGAGGAGATGAGAGGAAGAGTCAACATTGGTGTGCTTGTTTTCTCCAACCCCCTGCTCTTCATCAATTTCACCTCATTGATTCATCCACTTCTGCACAGACACCATACCAGCTTAGCTCCACACCCCCACCTTTGCTTGCCTTCGTTTTTTTTTTTAAATCTGCCAATCCCCCTGTTTCTTCTTGCCTCAATTCTTTCCGTCTCTTCTCTCACCCCTGCAACCTGTGACTTCCTCTGCACACTTTACTTTTCCTTCTCTTTCTCCCGCCTCTCTTTCATCAGCATCTTGATGCAACTTTGGAGGATCGTTTCCTCAATCCTGCGGCCTCCCTGAAACCCCTCTCCCACCGTCTCTTTGCATGTTGCTACCAGTGTTCTTTCTTAATACCACTAATTGAGGTAAAGCTTGTTAACATATAGAACATCAATTGGTCTTTAACAAGATCAGAGACTGGTATTTTGAAGTGATTATGGTATTCCCCTCTATGTTCTTCTCTGGACTCTCAGTTGTATTGATGACCGTGTAACATTTTCACTGTGGCCTGGAGCGGTGGCAAACCAAGAAGTGCATGTGGTGAGGTGGGACACTGTGATCAATGATGTGAATGTACTATGGTGTCATGAATAAAATATTTGTAAAAAAAATCAAAGTCATTAACCACAACTGCTTTTTCTCCAATGACATCACTGAATAGCGTTAATTTAATGAATCCATTAATTTCAGGATAGCATGTGAAAGCTGAGGGACAATCAATCAGACAGTCTCTTCTTTACCGTCCAGTGCAGACATATTTATTGCATCACTTTATTGGAGCAATAAAAATAATAAAAGACAGTCTGAGACATCTGTAACTGAAGAAGCAATTTAAAAAAAATCAGTTGACAGTACATTCTGCCCATTTTAATGAGTGAAGAAATAACAATTCAGCCTTCTTAAAATCTAAAAATGTAGGTAGCTAATGGTCTCTGGAGTAACAAAGCTATTAACATTTGTTTGCTGTTGTGCGTCAAGTGGATCAGACCTTTGTGGAGACATCTTGGGTTTATTAGTCAATTAAGTGACTGGTTGGAGGAAAAAGTAGCAACAAATCTGAGATTCAATTAATCTTTTCAAATAATAAACAAACCAACAACACTAAAACTCTAAAATCCTGAATATTTTGGGCTTTTAATCTCTCCAAAGTGAGGACTTTCTGTTTTTCTCAGTTTCAAATAATTAAAACTGTTAGGCGTCTGGCATGATAGTTAGCACATCCAAATCTGAGGCCATAAATCTCTGCCAGGAACTTGTGGACCGCTCCCTCTGGGTTTGGGGAAGGAGTTCAAGCATCTTGGGTTGTTTACATGTGATGGGGAAAAAAGTGATGGGAGCTTCAGAATACAAGGTGTTTCACTCTGGCATGAACAGCAATGGGGGTGATGTATTAGATCATCGAGTTGAGCTGGATGGCAAAGCTATCAATTTTTGTTTAAGTGCTAACCTGAGGTCACGGCCTCTGGGATTGAAGATACAAGAAACCAAGAGCTTTCTTCATAAGGGTGATTATTTCCTTTTGTCAAAAGGAGCCGATTGAGGTGCTTCATTAGAATGCATTACCTGCCTTTCTGAGGAGGTTTTCCGGGCACATCCAACTGAGTGGAGACACCAGATCAGACTCAGAACTAGCTTTGAGACAAGGACATCCCGAATACCCAGTTTAGTCCGATGCCACAACAACCACACCCAAGAAAAAGTAATGAAAATGGATGGATGGATGGAAATTTTTAAGGCATCATTTTGTTTTAAGTCGCAGGATTTTATATACAGTAGAAAACGTTAAGAAAAATGCATGCAAAATCTTTTATTTATTGCATCAATTTGTTTTAAATTTCAAGTTGATATTTTACAAAATTAAATTATTGTTGGTTATAGTTATTTTAAATAGCATGACTGCATTAATTAAACATTATCTGTTACTCAAATGAGGGATAAACCATTCCAGTAACATCATTGCAGGTACATCTTATCTCTGTTGATGGATTATGTCGCAGCTGTCAAATTAACTGACAACTCACAGTTCCATGTTACCCACATGGCATCATTTGTGTTGCTTGGTTCACCACACCTTATGTGTCTCAGAGATACACGCATTCACACACTGAATGACAATCATCGCAATTTCCTGTGGGAGCTACAAATGTTGCTTTGGGTGTAATGAAAAATTAAATTTACAGAATGAAGTATGATACAATAAGAAATCGATCAACATCATAATTAATAGGCTTTAGAATCACTGTGGCACCATATGAACTCCATTTCTATGAGTTCCTTTTGTGTGAGGTGGCAGCTGCTGTGGTCTGGCAACCACGAGATGGTTACAGCCAAACTCTGGACCAGAACTAGCAAAGTAAAAACACTCAGTGAAGATGGAATGACATGAACTCTTTTAACACACAGGTGGAGATGGAAACAGACAGAGAGGAGGACAGGCTGGGAGACAGAAACATTCATGAACAAAATCACAAAGACAGGTACGAAAGCACACAACAGTGAGGGAGAATTTAGCGTGCAATCCTTGCACACAGTTAGTATCAAACAGGTGCACTCACACACACACACACACACACACACACACACACACACACACACACACACACACACACACACACACACACACACACACACACACACACACACACACACACACAAATGCACACAAACACACACAGAAACATGCAAGCCAAGGCCCTGAGGCTTGTTTTGGGAATACAAGTCTAGAGGCAACAGCCGAGCACACACAGATTCACATTGCTGCATGCAATACACAGTCTGAAACACACTCAGAAAGTATATTCAGGCAGATACCCATGGGTATGCAGTTACACACACACACACACACACACACACACACACACACACACACACACACACACACACACACACACACACACACACAAACACACACACACACACACACACACACACACACACACACACACACACACACACACACACACACACACAAACACACACAACCACACATTCAATGCATATTGCACACAAACCAGTCACATTTTTGGATTTGAGAGGACCTTGGGACCTTGCCCATGGGTTTCACACACTTACCGAAACTGTACTGCATACATACATACATTGAGTGCACGCACACACACACACAGACACACACACACACACACACACACACACACACACACACACACACACACACACTCACACACACACACACACACGCACACACACACACACACACACAGACACACAGACACACACACACACACACACACACACACATACAGACAAAAACATAGAATGCAGAGATGTGCATGAATGTTTTGTTTTGCACAGCATTTTGCATCGGCGTAGTTTGGTCATTCATGATGATAGATGGAGCAACAAAAAGCACAAATAGTTACTAACCGGAAGAAATGGGGGCTTTCACAAAAACCCTGTTACCCCTGTCTGCAGCCGGTGTAACATGTCAACCTGGACTGCTGTGTAATGCCTCCTGATCTGTGAGACTTCCCAGTGCAGCATGTAGGGCCAGCTTTGTCAAGACCCTTTGTCACTCTCCTCTCAAGGATCCCAGCAGCTGGCATTTATTGCAGGCTTTGCACTGGAGTGACTTTGCCAGATTTACTCTGTGCAAGTGCCAGATGCAAAGCTGAACCCATTTTATTGCTTTATCATTTCTTATAAATATAGATTTTTCGGTTTTCTGTTTGCATATGGAATTCCTCATTGAATAGGTGCTGACTACCTGTTGCAAATGCAAATTTGTGAGTTTGCACCTAAATGGGATTTCCAATGCATATTTTCTACTGTCGCAAAAGAATGGGATAACAAGGATGTTAGAGAGAACATCAGATGGAAAAAAAAATCATCTGATGATGAACTTTGATGTTCCCTAAGCTTGTTTTTTAATTTGCTTCGTCTGTATGTAGATGACCTCAGCTTCCAAAACTGGTCTTGTGATTGGAGACAGTCTGGTAGATCTTCTCCTTGTTTTTGACATTTGAAAGGAAGAAGTGAAGGAATTCTGCCTCAGAGTCAGGATCAATTTGTTCTCAGTTTAGATTGTGGGCTTTCATTATTCAAATTTGACATTTTCATCAGATCTAAACTATAGTCTATCTCCTGAGAGGTGATTAGGGGTGAAATCTATCGATAGTAATTTCCATCTTTTTTTGTTTGTTTGAATGGGCCAGTAAATATCTGCCACCTTGTTCTTTGCTGATTGTGTTTATCAAGTTGATTGCTATGCAGTCTGTTCTGTGTTAAATGTGGAATCTTCTCTTCGGGATTTAAATTTTTTTTTTGATGGAAAATAAGAAGATCAATTGTTGGCGCTGGGAGGTTGCTTTTTATCCACACCTAAGTTTGTCAGAAGATTTTCTGTGGGTTGAGTCACTTTGTTAAAGATACTGTTTCGTGCATTCATTTGTCATGCTCACATATTGTATGCCCTTTTGTGTGTGTGTGTGTGTGTGTGTGTGTGTGTGTGTGTGTGTGTGCCTGTGTGCATGTATGTGTGCATGTGTGTGCGTGTGTGTGCCTGTGTGCATGTGTGTGTCTGTGTGTGCGCGTGTGTGTGAGTGTATTTTGGAGACTTTAACTGTTGACTCATCATTCATCTGCTCATTCATGTGTGTGCATTCATGACATATTAGCAGAGTCATAAGAGCAATAAAACCTCTCATTATTCCAGCGTTACACTGGTGAATTCACATGTTATTTCAAGATGGTTAGTCGTACCAGATTAAAAAAAAAGATAAACCTAAATTAAGTGTATTTATTTAGCTATATACATATTTAGCAGTTCATTAGCAAACACATTAGTGCGACAAGGTAAACTGATTGTCATGAAGCTCTTGGGAAAGTTCTGGTCTCACTGCACGATTAGTGTACACCCATAGTTGTGGTCTCTTGTATCCTGTAATCCCACCTCTGACAAACACTAGGTCTTTCATAGTGTCATTGTATGGGGATGTCAGTTTGTATACAATATGAAACTTTTATACACCTGCATTATTATCATCTGTCAGCTAGTTCTTTTAAAAATGTGAATCTTTCTGTACTTTTAACTCATTTACGTTGCTGTGATGTACACCCTCCACCTCAGCATCACTGCCCACAAGATTCGACAAATTCATCCTTTTCATCATCTCAGCAGGGTCATCAGCCACCACAACCAATTCTGAAATTTCATCAAGAGAGGGGTGGGAGGTTTATCTTGCTGCTGCTCAGAGCACATGCCCCTCAGTCACCCTGAAGAGTCTAAGTGCCAAAGACTAAAATATCTCATATCATCCGTTGGAATAAACATCATCAGATGTTCAAAAATGGTGGCTTTGCAGACATTTTGCCATTTTGATTTTTAAACTAAAGCAGTTCTTTTCTCTGTGCTGGAAATCTAAGCTGTCAGAAATTTTGATATCTCATGGAAAGAACAGTCTTTTCCTCCTCTCCTTGCTCTTCGTTATTAAATTCTGCAGAATATGGTGTGCAACCATCATAAACACCCATGGCCATCTCAGACTACCGAACAACTTTTTGATGAGACACTGGTGCTTCAAGTGTCAGATATTTTATATTTGTTTCTGTGAAACAAATATCACATCCTTAGTGGGCTTTGGGTTTGTTTGTGTGGAGCCGACACTGTGGGGTTCTGGCATTCTCATTTCTAACCTCTAAGCACCTTTTACTGTCGAAAATAATCTGAGTCTCTATTAAAAAAACCCTCTTGGGTTGAATTCCTTAAACCTCCATTCCTTTATTGGGCCCATGCCTGTATGAGAGTGCCTATCCTGAACTGAAACAATTCACCAACTTTTATAAGGTAGGCCAACAAAGTGTTCCTAACACCTTTGGTTATGAGCAGGGTAGAGTCAGATGGACTGTGAGCACATTATTTCAATTTTGCAACATTAGATTTTAAGTGGACAAGATCCAATCTGGATTTCAGGAAAATGTGGATAACTTGTGGGTTCTTTGCATGCACACACACACACACACACACACACACACACACACACACACACACACACACACACACACACACACACACACACGTGTGTATACAGTACACATGTGTGACGTGTGTGCACCTGAATGTGCGATCATACACAACATACAACAGTTACCAGTGAATGTCTTCCTAAACTGGATTAATCTGATTATCCTCAGAGTTAGATAGTGAACAACTACTTTGCAGAGCTCGGTGATTTTTCTCAACTCAGAGTCTTGAGCAGATTGTGAGTTTGTGGATGTTACAGAAAGTTTCACCTTACAGGTCCTAAAGGGTTGTCGTGTTGGGTGCTTTTCATTCTGCTATTTAAATTAGTGACTGATTTAGATCTGGATAGGTGATCCCAGTGTCCGGCCAATCAATGAAGGAATTAATGGAAGCCCTGGTGCTAACAAAGTGAAGCAAAATTGCAAAATTGTGGGTTTTTGACACTACTGGCTTGAGAGAGGAACGAGGAAATAATCTATTTAATATTACTGTAAAAAGAAAAGCATTTACTGTAATCAAGCTTCATCTTAATTCTAGTGCATTTTGAACATTCCCAAACGTATTCCAACTGCCTCATCACATCTGCTGGAAGTCTTTTATCCAATTTGATTTCAATCTCAATGCTCATTTTCCTTTTTTTTAAAACAATCATTCAAGCATTTTAATTCATGGCTGTACAGTACATTATGCATGAATGCATGTGTATTCCCACATGCCAGCATTACACTGGTAGTGCTGTGATATTGATGCTATTTTTTCCAAATACAAAGCCCTCAGAGTGTCTGGATGCCTGTCAAAGGTTGAGAAGTGAGAATTTATTCCTTTTAAAACATAATAAAATAATCCTCCGGGTTGCGCATTGTAAGGATGTTTTGACAAAGGATTATGGAAGAAAAGCAACTTCAGAAAAAATAAATGTACATTCAACTCAAGAAATGACGAATATAGAGCTAATCTGGGAGCAGAGTGGACTGGACAGGAAGCACACTTTTACTCTTTTTTTTTTTGCATTAGATCAGTTTTGGAAATGCGTACTTATAATAAAATCTACAGTGGATGGTCTCTTTATAAATCCAGTACATGGCACAGTACAATTATTAATATAATACCCTCTGGTATGTGGATCGCTAATGCAGGTTCTCCACACTTTGGCCTTTCCACATGGAAGCATATGACCTCACTGATATTTATGTCTGAACACTCATGAGAGTGCTGAACCATTTGTAGTTTATGTTTTCTGAATGAATATGTGTGTAACAGAGAGAAATTATGAAACGCAGAAGACAGAATTATTCCTGCGCATCATTCAAGCACCGACTGATATTTTTTATGGAGGGTGTATCTCTGTAAAATTACAGCGTATGTTTGAGCTTGCAGTGTCCTGAGACTAAAAATCAATGACAGGGGGTTGAAAGATAAAACACACACTTTCTCAGGAGGGAGTTCACACATGCAGGGTTGTATTTTAACAAAATTAAACACATTTTCCACTTAGGTAATTAAACACTCTGAGCTGAATGTCAAGAGTAGATGAGATGACACGTGGTAATCAAATATTTCAATAACAATGATCCCTAATGGGTGTGACTTCCAGTCACTGCTTTTCTGAAGCTACAGAATGTAGCAGGATGAAGATGTGGTCTTTTTTTTTTTTTAATTGGAAAAATTAGGTCAGAAAATTGTCTGTGCAATGCTGTGGAAGGGTCCAGGGTCAGATTCATCTCATTTCCATCAATCCATAGAGGGAAGAGAAACAAGGAGTGTTCTCCCATTCATGTAATGAAATGTATCCCCTGAATGTACGGAAATGAAGTCAAATTAATTGGCACTCTCTCTTGGCAGAAGTGTTTAATCTGAAACCATAAGAAAGTGTTTGAATCAAAGGCAAGATACTCTTAACCTTGGAGTGGAGCGTGTTATGTATGACCACGTGGAAATTATGGAGACTTGAAATGCCAGAGTGAAAAGCTGTTTTTGCCGTGAGGACACATCCAAAAAAAAAAAAAAAAAGTCAAGGTGAATCATAAAATACAACAAGGACAAAGTGCTGAGCTAATAGAGATTTCCTTTAATATTACGGTTTACATAAAGTACATTTTTGGAACTTGCAGGCAGACATGGTGGAGTGTGTGCACCCTTGGAAGCACAACACTACAAAACTTTGATTTCACGTACCTCTATGTGTGTGCACAATTGTCCTCTGTTTCATTCCCATTTCTAAAGCGCGTAATTTATGTTTCATGTTCCGCATCAACGACCCCATCAATTTGAACTGTTCCACATAAAATAGGGTGTCATATTTAAAAGTGACTGGGTTTAATCCGGCTGCCTGTGGCATGTGTGATTTAAAAAAAAAAGAAAAAAAAAAGGGGTGTTGTATTTCCCAGCAGCAGCCAGTGTGGCTAGTGTGGTTTGATAGATGGCTCCGACTTTGTCACTGGAATGCCGTGTGATAGCCACAGCCATGGAGAGCAAGGGAGGGAGCTGCTGTTGCTGCTGTTTACAGCCATGCAGTAAAAGCACACAGTGCTGCATGAGCCGCTGCTGCATGCTGCACCGCTAACCGATAACTCGGCACACTCACTATACACAATGGAAACAAGAACTGCTCGTCTGCCTGGTGGCTCTTCTGCTCGACAGGGATCAAAGAGAGAGAAAGACAGATATGGAGGGAGAGAAGAAGAGAGGGAGGGGAGGAAGTGAAAAGAATGAAAGATGTGGAGGACAAAGATATGTGTTGAAGGAAAAGAATGGGTGAGGGCTTGGAGGGAAAACAGGCCGAGTTGTTTAAGGAGAGGGAGGAAAGAAAGAGGGGAAGAGGAGTTAGCAGGAGTGGGGATGAACGAATGAAGCGATGAAGAAGAAGTGAGAGCTCGAGTGAGGGGCTGTGTGTGCAAGCATGCTTGTGAGTGTGTGTGTGTGTGTGTGTGTGTGTGTGTGAATGAGTGGATGAGCGGGTGAACAAGTGTAACAGGACAGAGAGAAGAAGATTGGGAAGGGGGGAAAGAAAGGGAGAGAGGATATGTTCCGTCAGAGGGGACACACTCCAGTGGCTGTGATTGAAGTATGGGCCAATTAACACGAAGAGCATTGAGCTCCAGCTGCACTCTCTTCTTCATTCCTTCACTCCCCCACACACTGCCATGTTACCACCACACACACACACACACACACACACACGCATGTATGCACGCTGTGGGCACCACACTGTGCTGCCACTTTATCTTATCTTTTACTATAGCACAGCTATGTACCCAAAGAAATTATAGAGGTTACACACAGCAGTGTTCTCCAGCACACTGCAGTCTTAAATGTGAATGTATTAAAAAAAAAAAAAAAAAGAAGAAGAAAAAGAATCCTGTTCACGGGAGGGTTTCTTATCCTAGGTGTTGTACAGAGATGCACAGCGAATCTAAAATTCTTTGTAGTGGTGTAATGTAGGTGTTAGCCTTCATGATTTTCACATGTTTTGTGTTCGCTGTGTAAAACCTCCTGGGCTGATTCACGCCTGTGCAGTAAGGAGCAGGGAGCAGGTCCATTACACTGCATGACAGACCGGAATGAACAGCAGAGCCCCGATGGAGGCCAAAACACCACGTTGAACGCTGCACTTCCACAATTCCACATTCCAGACTCCACAGCCTCCTTTCCCATTCACATTTTCCCAGCTGATCCAATGCAGCACAAGGTCTGGCCCGCTGCCCCCATTGGAGTTCAGTGAGAGAGAAGAGGCTCAAAGAGGCGTGGATGCCAGAAACCGGCTTTTACACAGAACGTCTCCCTCCTTTCTTGCGACTTCACTTCTCTACACTCACTGCAGGCACTTGCTGCAGCTGTAGCATGCACAGTTAGGAGGGAGAAGAATATCTGATGCTTGAAAACATCATCACAATAATAACAAGAGTTGGTAACATTTAGTTGTTGTTTTTTTTCTTACAGCTTTAAAATGACATGTCTCTGTGAAGAATTTATTTATTACAAAAGCTGCTCATACAGTCCTCGTCTATTCTTAATGGAAATCGTTCGCAGTCACGGCGAAGGCAGGATGCAGAGTGCATGAAATTTTGAAGTAGTGATATGATAACGTGTGTTTTGATAGTGAAGTGCAGGGAAAAATTTGGAAGAGAAAAAAGGAGACTCTCATCCTCTTGATTAGTCGTCTCTGTCAGCTTGAGAATATTCCCGCTCTTAAGTACCCTGTAAATATTCCTGAAGGTGTTTTTAGTTTGCTTCTAACTGTCGCTGGCATGTGCGCCAAAAGCTTCTGTGGTGCTGTAAATGCCACTTTCTTTGTTTAATAAGACAAACTTAACAGGCTCAGTGGAAAAAAATAATTAGACTACGGATTCACTGAGCTGCTTATTACAGTGATTGACAAATTGAAAGATCAACAGTGTGCGATAAAAAATGTTTTAGTTTAAGTGCTGAAATAATATGATATAATGATATAATTTCGACAGCAAATGATGATTTGAAGGTGCGTGAACCATAGCAATGTTTTTTCAAGTCTAAAAGTATCATCAAAAGAAAATATACTCTTAAAAAATTTAAAAGATCCTGAAATCCATCCTCAGTCTTTTATAGTCAGTGCAGTCGCATTCAAGAAAATAATATATTACAATATTCATGGTGCTGGTGAGGAACAAATGTCCCATGGAATGAAGAAGGTTTGTAAGATACTGTAGATATGTGACAGTTAGATCCTGAGAATTCTTCTGATGTTGCAGATATGTTTAAGAAATGTCTTGGTAACTTAAGGATTCCTTACCTAGAATCTTGTCAAATAAATTTCTTTTATTGATCCCTCATTAAAACATATATGGCATATGCTTTTCAAGATCTGCACTTATTCTGTACTTATTAAATTAGAAGCAGCTGCAAACATGATGATGTTTTTTTTTTTTTTTTTTTCAAAGCTAGAATGAGAACAAATGCAAAATATACTGGCATGTGAACGCTGACACACACACAAAAAAGAAGATTCAATTATGGTAGCAAATGAAATGAAACAGTAATCTTTATTTCTCACTCTCTCCCTCACTCCTTTCTTTTCTCTTTGCATGTGTGTTTCATCGTTGTTCACTGTGAAGCCTCTCACTACATGAATTTAATGATTCATTTTGCAGAATTGGAACACATAATGAACTGTATAGTAAGTTATATTTAGCTCAGGAATTGATTATGATTTACTTGCACTTTGCAGTATTGCAGGGTACCTCGGTGAGACGTACAGGCAGTAAAAGAAGTACACTCTGCAGGAAAAGTGGCGACTGTATGTAATAATACACTGTGTTCACACTCCCTACGAGCCTGACTGAGATGGAATGGCACACACTGGTTGAGCAGTGCAACGCAAACACCTCATGAGAGTGAAATACAGTGACAGGCCTTAATGTGTGGGAGCACAGCGCCGTAGAATACGGCTCCACCAAATGATGTGATGCACCATGTTCCTGCCGCTTCGTCTTTGGCTCCCTCATTTTCTCTCTGTCTGTGTCCTTCGCAGTCTTTTCTGTCACAAATTCCTCACCTTAAAGAAAACAAACAAACCAAAAAAAAAAAGAAAGACTGTTTTTCTCTCCCTCTCCCCTTCATCATTACATTCTCTTTTTCCCTCTTTCCCACTAACAGGTCTGTCTCTTCCCATATCTCCGTACCTCAATCTCCTTTTCTTGCTCCTATCCATCCACCTCCCTCGTTCACCCTCTCATTCCATCTCATTCCCCTGTTCTCTCTCTCACACACACATCCACAGCCTTGTCACTCAAGGCACGAGGTTTGGAGGTGTATTTGTTTATGCCAAACATGTATATCCATCCTGGTAATCAATGTCTTTTCCTGTTTTCTCTCCCCACATATTTTTTGCCTCTTTTCGCACTTTGTACCATCTTACCAAAATCTGGTTTCTCCTTTTCTCCTTGTCTTCTACTCCTCCTTGTCCCCCTATCTCCAACAAAACCTCTTTCCTTCCTTTCAGTCAATCCATAACCTTTATTTACATCTCCTTTCTTTTCTTTTTCTGCTCATTTTACAGCTTTCTCCTCTCTTTACCCCCTTTCCTCCACTCTGCAGTTACTATTTCCTTCTCCAGTCTCTTATTTCCTGTGCCACTTTCTTTTTCTGTCCAAATGACTGATCATGGTCAAAGAATTGGCAGTCTGTCACAAAGAGAAGACAAGAGAAGTCAGATGAAGATGGAGTGAAAAACATGTAGTGAAGGGAAGGGGAAATAGAGCAGTGGAAAGGGAGAGTGACTTTAGAGGGAATACTATGTCAGCGAGCCCCCGTTAATCAATGCAATTGTGTTTGGTTTCTGAAGCCATGAAAATTGGAAGAAGAGATGGGGAATATGAAAAGACATAGCAGAAGATGGAATGGGGAGAAAGGGAGTGGAAAATGGAGAAATGGAAGGAGGGCAACAGAAGCAAATTGAAAATGTGTGTGTGTATGTGTGTGTGTGTGTGTGTGTGTGTGTGTGTGTGTGTGTGTGTGTGTGTGTGTGTGTGTGTGTGTGTGTGTGTGTGTGGGCAGTTCACATATTAACCCTGCTATCTTCCAGGTAGTCATTATCTTCCCATGTGGTTGTTTGTGTGTTTGTGTATCAACCCTCATATGTTTCTATGCTCTATAGATATACAGTATTCTAGTCCTGTATTTACCTCATGTGCTTGTGTGTGTGTGTGTGTGTGTGTTTGTACACTTCCATCCATGTGTTTGTGCGTGGGTGCAGCTGTGTGTAGATGAGTGTGTTTACAGTGATCGTAATTGTTGTTATCGTTCACACCTCACAATAAGCACCTCCACCCGCACTTTTTGTCTCCATCTTCTATTTACTCTCTCTCCTCCCCTTTCTGTCTTACGTCAGTTTTATTTTTCCTCATGTTCGTCCTTCTCAGCCCGCAGCCTAAATAGCACCTATTTCATCTCTTTTGTCTTGCATTCTTTTCCTTCCCCCATTCCTTACTCCACGTCCAGCGTTTTCTCCAGTCAAAGCTAACTTTTATTACCCCGTAATGGGATTCAGAATTCATTTTTCTGCCTCGCCTGTATGCAATCTCTGATTGATCAGTTTCTCACTTTCTCTCCCCTCTCGCTTTCCCCGTCTACACCTCCTCCTTCTGTTTTCCTCTCTTTGTTTTTATTGTCTTTTATTTGCCATTTGACTTTATTCTAATGTCTTGTTTTTAACAGTTTCTCATGCTCTTAATGCATTATAATTCTTTTGATGCTCTTAATGTCTTGTTTTTAATTCATGTTATGCCTCTGCAAAGGACCATCCATTCCTTGCATGTGAATGGTGTTATATAAATAATCTTGCCTCGCCCTTTCTCTCTTGATTTAATGTCTTCTGTATTGGACATCTCTGAAAACACACGTGAGGATAACTTCTCTTTCTCTTCTTCTACTTCTTGCTATCCCTGTTTTTCAGGCACCCTCTCTTAGTGGGACATATATCTGCCTCCCCCCTCGGCAGGTTGCCATGGTCGCCATACCTACTCTCTCTCTCCTATTGGTCCTGGCAGAGTGGGCAGGTCTGGTGGACGCCTCCCCCCACCTCCTGCTCCGGCCCAGCCCGCGGGAGCGTGATGCAGGGGCTATGATGAACTTCAACATCGCTGTGATCCATGCCGGTGCATTGCAGGCGGAGGGGGCGATGACAGGGCCTGGGGGAAGGGTGCTCTACCCTGGCTTCGGCCGGGTATATGGCTCCCTGGGGGAGAGCGTGGTCACCCAGTGGGGCTCTGCTAACGTCATCTGGCTACAGGTTGGGCACTGTCTCCTCTACCTAATGTTCATTCAGCTTCACTTGAAGGGAGGAAATAACAATGACCATCCATTATTCATCATACTCGCTCTCATTATTTGAGCTGAATGGGCAGAACACTGCTGCAGTTGTGCTCACCCTGCTAAATGAACGGGGGACTGGCTCTGCCTTTTAAATTTTTATTCAGACTTGTCATATATATACTGGCACTTTCCATATAAATAACCCAAAGTAAACACACACTACCCTACATGGTCACCCTCCTCTTTGACCCGTGTTTATCCTTTCCCCCCCAGGTGAATGACAGTAGTCCTAAAACAGTGCTGTCCCAGCTGTGTGAGCTGCTGGCAGCGAGGCCACTGCAGGGTCTGGTTTACGAAGAGGAGAGGCCGCCCCGCACAGCCTGGGGTCCTCTGGCCCCCATGCTGGAGTTTGTCTCTGCACAAACAGGACTGCCCATAGTGGCTGTAGGAGGGGGAGCGGGGCTGGGGAGGATGCCACAGGTACGAGGAGGGAGGATGGGTGTGTGTGTGTGTGTGTGTGTGTGTGTGTGTGTGAGTCAAGAAGAGGAGAAGAGAGGAACACAACAAAGCCAATGTCCCAGATGTGTGATTGTGTAGCTCCAAATGTGAGGATGAGTAGAATGATGTTAATGAGGAGTGTATGCTAACGCAGCGTGGCGCACTATGAATGAAGTATTAAAGGAGATGCTTGCATCACCATAACAACTCACAATATCTCTATGTCGGGCATCCTCTCTGGAAGAAAAGGTTTTGGGACGTGCTGATGGGATGGAGGGGATGTTGAAGGTCACGGTTGCCGATATGCTGAAACTCTGCAGTGTTTGATCTGTAAATGGCACCAACTGGGGCTGTCACTCCGCCTCTGATGTTCCAGGGAAGGGGGGCAATGAGCAGACATGGGTGTGTGTATGATTGAGAGGGTGAGAGAAAATATGTGAGTTGGTATGCAGCCAACAGAGAAACTGGTACCACAAGCTTTTCTCCACCAAATTGTGGATGAAAAGAAACAAAAAGTGCTGCATTTGTGCTTACAAATAACTGTTTTAACCATTTACTCTTGAGGAATTTAAACTGTAGGACTTTAATGAACTGCCTTTGAAGATATACCCTCGCCTAGTCCTCATCCCCTCCCATATCTGAACACACTTTTTAGAAACACTCCCTTCTGGACATCATAGGAGATTTCGTGCAACAATCCTTGCTGTTTTAGCCCTACGGCTGCATTAGTACTGCTGCTCCATAAATACTTCAAGCCCCGTGATGCCTTGATGATCTGCATAAAGATGGAGTAGTCCTCAGAGTTGTTGCTGTTTATTGTGAAAGTGCTATCTCACTGGACTGTGGCTTCACTTTAGACATACTATAACTACAAAGCATTTTTACAGTGAGATTTTAAAACCAGACCTGTCGCTCTTTTTCCCACATCAGGAATCAGGTTCCATCTTTCTCCAGTTCAGCTCTTCTACCGCCCTCCAATTGGAGGTAATCTTTGAGGTGCTAGAGGAGTATGACTGGACAGCCTTTTCCGTGGTGTCCACGCGTCACCATGGCTACCAGGATTTCCTGTCTGTGGTGGAGGGCCTAACCGATGGCTCGTTTATCGGTTGGGAGAAGAAGAGTGTGGTGATCCTGAACGTGACCGATGACCCCGGGGGAGCGCGCACTCGCAGGCTGCTAAAGGAGAACGAGGCGCAGGTGAGACAGGGGGGAGAGAGAGTGGGGAAAGAGGAAAGGGGAGGAAGTGCTGCCAGGATCATTGGGAGCCCCCTTTTTTTTGACAGGTGGCTTCCCAGCTTTTTCCTTCCTTCTTCATCTTTCCCTCTGTCCCTCCACATCTCCATCTCTCTCCCCTCCCTTGCCTATCCCTCTGTTCTTCTCGTACATGACCATCTGTCGAAACACAAAGAGTTCATAGAACAAGAAAAAAAAACAGACGGGGCAACCTGATTCGCTGCCTGGTTGTTGTGTGCTACTGTATAAGAGTTGTGCTGAAGGTGCTAAAGATGTTCAGCAGCGATAGTTTTTACCTCTAAGGTTGTAAAAATCGTCTTTTTCCAGAGCAGCTGGCTGCAGCTGAAGCTGCTGTAAATATTTACCCGGAGAAACTATTCACAGCTTTTTATAATTTACCAATAATGCAACGTAAGTGTTTGATATCTTTGAAAACTGATATACCACTCCCATTCAAAACAAAGAGAAAAGATTTAATAATGTTTAGCTACATAATCTAAGTACATAATGAAAGATTTTATTCTCACAATCCTCACACCACTGGCATTCAGAAAATCTTTATTTTCTTCACTCTGTCTTCATTTACCATTTGTTTCGATCCTATTACATCCTTTCTACGTTGTGTTGATGGCATCAATTGTTTCTTAGTCATTTTGGTGATGCAACCAAGACTCCCTGCACTTCTCAGATTCAAATTGAGTACACTGCAACAAAAGAGAACAAATAAACACTGAATTTCTGGAGAAAATTCATTAATATTTGCAAAAATGTCTGTCCTTTTATATGTCAAGAAATTTTAGAATAAATTCCAGTGTAGAAAAAAGTAGGCAAGATAAAAAAAAAAAAATCCTAGCAAATAGCTTTAAAAACAAAATGAATGTTATGTTTCCAGATCTAAGATTTTAAATCTCAACAAGTACGGGTTCTCAGTGTAATTAAATGAGCAGGATGACTTGTAATTTCAGTTTGTCCTCCTCCATGCTGCGTGCCTGCTCCCTCTCCCACCACACTGCCTCTCTCAATTTTCTGTCCTCTCCCTACTTAATTCAAACTTCCATTTTCACTTCACTGCTCCTCTTAACTTGTTTTTTTCATCTCCGCTTTCTTTATCATTTTTTACCCTTAAACATATTTCTCATCTCCATGTTCTTACTCTAACTCCCGCTCCCTCCTTCTCTCTCTGCCTCCCCTCCTGTGTTTTTTGCCTAGAGACAAGCTCACTCTCCTCTGCTTCGCTCCTGCTCACCTCCATCTCTCTAAGGCTATCTTTCATTCCTCTCGTCCGTGCGTCCGTCCCTGTTGCTTCACGTCTTTCCGGCTGCAGACTCTGCTCTCCGTTGGTTTAGTTTAGTCTGAGTCTCAATGTCATCGCTAATGTCCCAGCATGGTCACTGCAGCTCAGTGTGTACATGAGTGTGTCTGTTGGGGTGTGTGCGCTTGTGCTGGATTCATTAGACTCCAGTCTGCTAGTGTCATTGTTGATATAGCATACCGCCTGCAGCTTGGTGTCTACACGCAGTGCTTGCTTTTTAACCCTCTTGCTTTTCACAACAAGCCCTTTCTTTTATTTTTTCTCCACTGCGGGGCTTATAAATGCTTTTGATTACTTAGTGATGTGCTCAGTGCTGTGTGTGTTTGCACTACTCCTTTTCTCTCTCTGCCACATATGTGGTTGCGGCCTTCTACACTGCGGATGGCCTGATGCAGGTTTCTGGGTCAATTCCTATCCGAATCTCTCAATGTCTATCTTTTGTTCCATCTGTCTTCCAGCTTCTCCCTCGTCAGTATTTCTTCTCTGTCTCTCTCGCTCTCTGTCTCTCTCATCCACTCACTCTCTTTCTCTGTTCTTCTCTTTCTTCATTTCATGCCTTTAGATTTAATGTGCATCCGTTCAGAACTCTGATTCCTCCTCCCCTCCTTAAGTCAGTCTCCCTCTCTTGTCTGCCATCTTCTTTCTCGGCCCTTCTCTCCTTCCTCCTCCCCTTCTGTCACTCACATTATCTGTCTAATTCACTGGAGGGTTATTGGTATACAGGCAGGATTGTTTTGCTGAGCCATTACAGTCCAGAATTCAATGTCAGTACAATTCTCAGAATGCGGTTTCAGGCTGTTTTCCTGGCCCTCGGCCCCCTTCCATGAAAGTGATGTCTTTATCTTTTTTGTCCTTTGATTCCCCTTTGTCTTTTTTCTTCCCTACGTCATTCTTTATGCGTGTCTTTAAGTTTAAATGATCTCACTCTCCTTTCGTTCTTCACATTTGCCAGAATTTAACCTCCACCTCCACATCTCAATGCCACCTGCTCAGTTTTGCTCTATCTTCCTCTTGTCAATCCTTTCCTTCTCTCTCCACTTCCCCTCCAGCCCCTTGAACCCCTCTTTGGTCAATTCCAGCCCACACCTACCTTACAGCAGCACTTCAACACAAAGACCTTTTTACACTTTCATGTGCTCTGTTTTTCCATGTTTTAAATGTTGTCATTCCTCCCCAGTCTCATTCCATCACCCCATCCCTCCGTTTGCAAATATCGTTCATCTCTTCAGGCTCTGATTTCACCAGAATGTGTCATCCTTTGCTTTCCCTCCTTTCCGTTCTCAGAGGATTGACTTTTCTGTTTTACCACCTCTGATTACTTCCCTCCATCAGTTATTTTTGCCCCCATTTGTCTCCTGTTGTCTCCAGGTCTTTTCTCCACTCTTCTTTTAATAACATATGTCAGAGTTTAACCTCTTCCCCCTTGTTTTCCCTGAGGTGTGTTTGGTCTCTTACTGCACTCCCCATCCGTTGCTTCCCAATTTCTGCCTCTCTATTTATCCGCTCCACCACTTACAGTTCTTTCATTTTTCTTCTTGTATGACTCCTGTTTTCATTATTCATAACTCTCACTTGTTGCATCAGGCTCAAGCTCATTATCTACTGACCCCAATTGCCTTCTGCACTCTCTGATTATCGCTCATCATATTCCTTCATGCAGTTTTCCCTCTCTGGTTTGTGTGCCTCTGATCATATGCCCATCTCCCATGGGCTTCAACACACCAGCTTGCAAATCTGCCTCCTCTTACCTTCCCCAACATCTTTGTTTTGTTTTGGCTTTTTTTTTTTCAATATGACGTTTTCAATCCAATCTCATGGCCTTCTGTGCAGGTGCGCCTCTTCTCCAGTTCTGTCTTTCTCCCCTTACTTCTCCTACCCTCTGTCTCTCTCCACGTCTCCCCTGTCCCCTCCTTATCTCACTAGCTTGTATGTGTGTCTCCCCTCGTCCCTTTTCCCTCCCTGCCTTTCTGATTTTCTGCAGGTGCGTTTGCTGTACTGCTCGCAGGAAGAGGCAGAGCTGGTCTTCAGAGCTGCCTGGGCCGCCGGTCAGGCCGGAGCCTCGCACATGTGGTTTGCTGTTGGGCCAGCTCTCTCAGGTTTGGGCATGGAGAGCTTGCCTCGGGCTCTTTTTGCTGTAAGGCCCCAGGGCTGGAGGGACGAACCTCGTCGGAGGATTGCTCGGGGAGTGTCTGTGCTAACTCATGGGGCAGTGGCAACGCGCAAGGATTATGGGACTACTGGTGGGCCAAACTTTGTCACCAACTGCATGACGGATGCCAATCAGACCCAGAGATTGCGTGGTAGGATGAGGTAAGAGAAAGACAAGATGACGTGAGGGGGGAAGTAGGAGAAATATCAGGCATCGTGGAAGGGCAAGCCAGTTGGTGGGCTCCAATCAAATGAGTGAAGATGAAGTAAAAGCAACAGACATGGCGAGGTGTGTTTTA
Organism: Antennarius maculatus; assembly: GCA_013358685.1. Lineage (NCBI taxonomy): Eukaryota > Metazoa > Chordata > Actinopteri > Lophiiformes > Antennariidae > Antennarius > Antennarius maculatus. The sequence goes on from CM023615.1 coordinate 16,203,123, forward strand.
TGAAAGGAGTTGATTCTGTTCCAGAATGAACTGGAAAATAAGTGGATAGAGTTGGTAGATCTGGTGTCAGAGATCAGGCCCAGAGGGGATATCAGTTTTAAATCTGGCCATCATTCATGCAAAATAGATGTTGTCGGTGCGTGTATTTATGAGTTAGCAAAATTACCCCAGCATCTGCAGCCAGCGGACCATGTCTCATGCGTATTAATGAGTGGGCTTTAATGTATTCATCTTAGTCTGTGCAAACAGGCAGCACACTCTAACAGGTTGCCCAAGTGGTTCAGGTTGTTGTCCCAGTTCAGTTTTACTTCCACTCATTCTTGATCCACAGGCATACTACACATAACATCTTTAGAAAAACGTCTTTGAGATTGTTCAGTGTGTAACTCAGCAAAAACGTGTAATTAAGTAGTTCATTTGCAGTGATTTTCATCAATGGAGCGCAACACAATGCTGTACTTAAAGGGGAAATGATTCATGGATTCTTTGCGAACCGTCTGGGGGGAAGATGTTTTCATTTGCATTTTTTTGTACTGCTACCTGCTGTTTACTGTCTGTAACTACAAGCTGCTACCCCATATGAGGCTTTCAGCCATGTAAGAAGAAAAAAAAAGAAAAACCTTTGAGGTTTTGTGTTTTTTGAAGCCAGCAAGATGACATGAGGAGACAATTAGTGCTTTTGTCCTTTGTGATTATCAGGCAAACTATAGAGCTCACAGTCATCGCAGAGAGTAGCAGCTCTTTGACTTCAAAGGTCCTGACAGTTCTGTGCATCTGATCATTTGTGTGTAGATTTGATTAACAGACAAGCCCTCGCTGTCATCACGGAGGTTCACACAGGAAGAGAACAGAGCAGGGTTACTATTGTTTACATCCTTTTGACTCCATTCCAGAAAACACTTAAACACTGTTGTGTTTTATCTTTTCTTATTGTTGTCCTCCTCCTTCTGATGATATCCATTATCATCATGCAGGTATTTCAGCAACATCACGCTTGGTGGCCGGGACTACTCCTTCAACAGTGATGGTTATCTGGCCAACCCCTTCCTGGATGTCATTTCCTGGACACCTGGACGTGGATGGGAAGATGTAAGTTCTTCCTCTCTAATCCTGTGGTATGAGTGTCATTAATAATGGAAAGGATACTGCTGAACCATTTGATGCCCCTGATTACACAATTCACATTTTGCTGCCTCTAAAGTCTTAAGTCTGAAATGATTAAGTGCTGGGTTTCCAGAGAAATTGCATTTTTGTCTTCTCTGAATAACTACATGTAAAAAGGTGGAGGTTTTGTGCTGATCGGAGCAACTTTTACGACTCTTTATGTTTCCATGTGAGCTGGAGGCGACCGTGTGTGCTGAATTGGCATTTGAAATAGCAACACACAGCTGCAAGCAAGGATAGTCAGGTCACATGGTTCATTTTCACGTAAAGTTCACTATGTCTCACAATCAGTGCCTGAGGCAGAGGAGAGGAGCTGGCCGCTGACCATTTGACCGTTCTTTGTGGGCTCCTGCTGTTCATTTTCTGTCTCTATTAACACATACAATTGGACACACAATTGCTCTCAAACACACACACACGCACGCGCACACACACACACACACACACACACACACACACACAGACACACAGACACACACACATACACACGCACACACTAGTGTTTAAGTGACTAGATGTGATCAAAATATAATCTTCACAATTTTGATAGTCACTGAATCATTGAAGGAAGTTCATGAACATTTTATCAGCGTCTAAAATGGACAGAATTTTATTTCTCCCTTTTTTGGGGGGATTTTTTTTTTTACTTTCTATCATTTTTGGAATACTTTACAACCTGAAAATACGTTTTACCATTATTTCTGCAAAACACTTACATATATTGTGAAACTATATATGGAATCCTGAACAGGTGCAGTCACACACAATAACATAGATTACAACCCCTGGTTAGAAGTGGCTTTAACAAAGCACTGTTACCTTTAGATAAATGTAACTGTCAGAACATTTTTCAGGTTCATAAAAACTGCAGCCCAAACCAAAATGTGCTGCTGCAGATTAGAGGTAAGTGTACAAAGACTATCTCCACACACACACACACACACACACACACACACACACACACACACACACACACAGACCGACATCCACACCTGTAGATCTCTGCCATGGTTTTAGGGCTGGATGTGAAAATCACATGTAACAACAGAGCCAATCGAGAGGCAGGCATGAGATCTAAATGACAACATGTTTTGATTTACAGCTTATGTAACAAAAAGATTTGCTGCTACTGAATGCATTAACAGATTTGACCACGCATTTTCACATTTCTGTACAAAGTAAAAAAAAATTCTCAGTACACTTCCAAATATTAATTTAGCAGGGCTCGAAATTAACTTTTTTTCTTGGTACCACTGGTGCTTCCAAATTTAGAAGTTAGTAGCACCAGCACAGACTTTAGGAGCACCTACCCAAAAGCAAGGCAGTGATGGAGCGATAGAGACCGCTCCGTCCATCTCCGTTCCGCGCCTCTCTCCCTCGCCCAGGAGAGCGGCCGCAGCTGCACTCTCATTGTTTCCTGGCAGGACCACGGTCCTGCTCAGACTGTTTCGCGCACATTCTCCGGCAGGTCCACACTCACGTATCCGCATCAAACAAACTGTCGCGGTAGTGCGTTCGAGGGTGCACACTCGGTGCCTACGGGTTTTCCCCACATCCACACAAAACTGTATGAGAGACGCTCACCTGAGGATGCTGCGTTGGTCCGCCTCCGGATCAGGGGCCAAACCGAGGCACTACCTGGGTGTGGCTTAAATAGCGCATTGTGGCACGCTGTCAGGCCAGCCCTGAACCATTTTGGTTATTATTGAATTGTTTTGTATTTTAAAACATCGCTAAAAGATGTTTTATGTTGCCCCAAACTCCACCATGCCTTTAGTGAACATTCGTTTACATTTTTCTCGGTCATTTTGCCCTCAGCTCGGACTTCAGGGGAAAATTCTACGCAAAAGCTCTGTGCTTTGTTTCAAAGTGGCGCTTCATGTTACCACTTTAAATTAATGCTACGTGTTCAGACCATATGAGGTAAAATGGTTTTGAACTGCCTGACGGAGGAATAAACATAAATTTCGTCCACTCATTGTTAACCAGCGGTTTTCCTTGTCAACCTACATTTGTTTGGAGCTATGCTGTCTCCCTTCTTCTGTGCTCCACTGTAGCGATAAACTCACAGCGGTAGCGGTGAGCTGTCTCACTTCCTGGTGCACTGACAGCGTGGGTAGACAAACGATCTGATTGGCTGAACTGAGTGGAGCCATTACCGGATTAACTGGAGGAGCAGCGTCGCGTCTGTAGCCGCGTCCGTCAGTAAAAATGCGGCAAGAATATCTACTCTTGTGAATTTATCATGGAGTGGTCACGGGTCTGGACAGAACCATCACACGGTCCGGATCCACCAAAATGATCACAATTTCGAGCCCTGATTTAGATATGGATTTTTTTTTTGTACATTTACAAATCTTATTCTGCAAAACATTTGCTAATTCATGTACATATTGACAAATCTTGCACACATTTAGAGATTATTTTGCAAATTCTCAAAGCTCATTGTGAGCACACAGATTTAGAGATTTCACAACTCTCCAAACACATTTGCTAATTGTTTTACTAGAATAATGGCCTCACAGAAATGCAGATTTAATTGGTGTTAAGGATTTCTATGTTTCATTGCTGTCAGACTCACCATTGTTTTGTGGATTTCAAACTGTCACATCTGTACAACTGCATGCATGTCTAGCAACCACCAGAAGCCTGCTGCCTGCATGTCATGCATATTCTATAAAGCCGAGGTTTGTTCATAGATCCTTAATACGAAGCCTTGTTACCTGTTAAAGATGTTTTCCATTAGATGCGTTGTGATTTTATCCATATCAGAAGACAGACTGCTCATTTTCTCAACCACACATCATCACGTCAACACCACACTGTACACTCCTAAAGTCACACAACAGAATCTACACCCTGCAACCGAACATAATCACAGACATCATGCAAATTCAAACACGGATGCACCCGTACAGGCTCACACACACACACACACACACACACACACACACACACACACACACACACACACACACACACACACACACACACACACACACACACACATACACACACACACACATACGCACACACACACACACACACACACACACACACACACACACACACACACATACACACACACACACATACGCACACATTGGTGGTTCTCAGCCTCCTGCTGGTTTTAACAGCCCACCAGAGTCCAGCCGCAGCGTGTCGTAACATGCTGACTCCTGCCATATCCCTCAAATCCCTTTCAATTAGAAGATCCTGCACTGATCCTTCGACACTGTGCAAACCCTGGGTATGAAACCCACTCACCCACCCACACACACACACACGCAACCACGCACGCACACGCATGCACAAACACACGCACACACTAAGAATATACATATAGACATCCACATTGGTTTTCACACAAATGGAGGGACATACTTACACCCTTCTTGCATAAACCCTATTGCGCGCACACACACACGCGCACACACACACGTTCACAATGAGGATAAGACCCCTGCATCTGCCTATTATGCACATCTACGCTGTTGGTGCTCCTTGAATATTTAATGTTCTCTTTACAATGACTGCACCATTACCTAGAGCCCTGGAGCATCCAGCTTAGTTTACTGAAACACTGCAGACTAGTAGAGAAGGTTGTCAAGCATTAGCATGCCTTGTTTCAGCAACAGATTCAGCACAGGAAGCTCCATGTTCCAGGATATGACCACAAATTAATGAACATCTATTAACAACATTCACAGCTGTTAAAGGGGGAACTTGTAGTGTAAAGACGTCCTCCATCTTTTGCTCCAAACCAGAATCTTCTCTCTACCCCAAAATATTTCCAGCTATTTCAAAGCCTGAAGTGATATTTTTTCCAAATGCTTGTGTGTGGTATTTCTGGGTATTTTTCTGAAAGGGAGTGGTGTGTTCCACTGTAAGCTGTATCTGTCTGCTGTCTGTTTTTTGATTGAATGTTGCTGCAGTCGAAGTGCAGTTGATATATTGTCATTACTGCCACCTCCATCTCTTTTTTCTATCAACACTTGCATTGTCAGACTGCACAAAGCAGCGAAAACTTTACTCCACTGATCTGCTTTGGCATTCAGATTCTGATGTGTATTTTTTTATATACCAGTATGTACCTATAACTTTACTATATATCTTCTGTTTTCCTGTATAGTATGTGTATGTGTCACAACAGCATGACAAACCTTTATTAGGTGACCATCCCAAAAGTCGTACTTGAAGTAAAAAATAAAAATAAAAAAAAAGACTGCACCAAATCTTCTTGGGTGTATTTTTGCTCTCAAAAGTCAGAATACGCCACATTCAGGACAGCCAGGGTGAATACAAACAACACAAACTGAAGGTGGAAAACAATGACAAAGCCTGACCGACATTTTCAGGTCAATGGTGGATGCAGAACGATGTGGCCCCAGATTTTACAAATCAAACTAAAAAAGAATACGTGAATAAAATTTTCCTATAGGTACAACACAAGGATGGACAAAATGAAGCTATCTAATGCAATCATTACTGCACGCCATTTTTATGGCACTGAATTTATATATACATATATGTTTTGTTGATTTACTGTGCGGTTTTGCTTTTCTTATCCTCTCTGGATGACAAAATAAATGTGTAAAGTTAGTTACAGTTATCAGTCTTTTTTTTTTCTATTTAATCTTTTTTCCAAAACAAATTTTTTGTGATTCCCTACCAGTAAAACACTGATGGTATTGCTGGAGTTTTAATATTTATTACACATCCTTCAAAAACATGTTGAGAAAAGTGTTTGAACAGAGTAAAGTACTTGTGGGCAATGCTAAAAACTGCCAGAGACAATGCATGGGAGTTTTTAGCATTGCAGAGACCATCTGCATCTGTGTCTTTTAAGGACATCCCTTGTCGCCTTGGAGTTTCCATAATTCCATACAACAAGCCTGGTCATGATTCATTTTGTTTCTCCAGTACAAATAATAGTTGCTTAATATTTTTGAACCAGATACTCATTCAGCAAAGATAAATCAGCTCAGCATTACCAAAAAGACTCTCCAAAATGTTTATAGACAGACCATCAACAGCTAGCTTACCACAGTCCCAGAAGTATTGTTCATGAGAAAGCTTCAGCTATCGTACATCTTTCCATATTTATTACCCTCTTTAGAGGTATTTGCATATCTTATGCTTCCTTTCTTGTTTTGATTTTTGTGAAATCAGCATCTGCTTCCATCCGCCATGCCTCTATTGTCTGCTGTGTTTGTTTGCTGAAACGGAGGCTACATTAGTGTGGCATTTAATTGGTTAGTATTAGCTGCAGATTTGCTGCACAGGCGCCAGCAGGTGTAGCAGGTGCAGTCTGCGAAAATATATTGGTTTGGTTCCTTTCAGTTTCATCATTGAGGACACATCTGTAGGATTGCAAAAATACATTTAAACCCATATCCTGCTGCTGGAAAACAGGTTGTGTCTTGGCATTGCATTCTGACTTTGTCCATCCAGCTTCCAGAGGGAAAACTAAGAGACTATTGTCGCTATGACTCTTATCATTGTCCTGTATGCATCACTGGGTAGCTTGTGATTTATTTTCTAGCCTTTACCTGGACTAAGGAGATGGCATTATTGGTGTGTGTTTTTCTGTGAAGTTAAATCAACCATATGAATTCCATCTGTGTAACGTCCATTACTCACAAATTGATGGTTTAAGTTTTACTCCACTAGTTGACAACGCCACCAGATCGCCTCAGAACTTGGTCTTATTTGGTTCCTTGATCACTGAATATGTTTCAGAACCCTTTTCATCTAAATGACTTTATGTGCTTTGGGGGAAATCAAAGCTTTTATAAACTGCCATTCCTGAGCTGGATTTGTCCTACATTATGCATTTGTCATTTCTGTTTACTATGTTTTACTTTTTTTAACAGTTTACCGTTTGTTTTAGTTGTATGTGTTATACCCTTTATTCACTGTACAATAAATTACCATGTTATTATGTCCATGTTTCCCTAAAAATTGAGATGTAATTCCAAGATGATCTTCCTTAAAGACCAACTAATAATAAAAAAAAACATCGGTGGTTGGTGGGACTGAGTCCATCTCTTTCTAACGGTTCTGTTGTCTGTTCCCTCAGGTAGGCTGGTGGGAGAATGGCGTGCTGAGGCTTCGTTACCCAGCCTGGTCCCGTTATGGACCGTTCCTTAAACCCCCTGATGATGCCCAACACTTGCGTGTTGTCACACTGGAGGAAAGGCCATTTGTCATCGTGGAGCTGGCAGATCCTGCATCCGGGACCTGCATCCGGGACTCGGTGCCCTGCAGAAGACCCCTTAATGCCAGGTGTTAATCCTTTTTCTTCAGCCACCTCAATACAAATGTTCTATATCTTTTCCATTGATAATTGTTTGTAGGATTTAACGTCAATAAATACATTACATCCAAAAATACAATTTTCTAAAGAGTACTGAAAGGAAATTTAATTTATTTACTAAAAATGAATTGAATAAAACAAAAGGAGCCTCTTTTTTTAATATAAAAGAGCTCCTAAGCTCTTATGATGCCATCAATTTAGGACATCAGTCACCCATCAAAGCTGTGGTCTCTTCACTCCTTGACTATAATCAATAACAGCCTGCTCTCAGGAGGAATCAGTGGAATGACTCAGAGGTCTGGAATCAGATATGACCACAGTTGGGCTTTATGGTTCATCAGCTTTCCTAAGGCATGACAGCACCTAACGCTGGTCGATCAAACCTGTCACCTTGACTCGGCCACAATCTTGCTTTTTCTGTGTGAACACTTTTCCATATTTTCCTTTCCTTACCTTTGCCTTCCCTTCCCTGTCCTGTTATTCTCATAGCGCCATCCATGAGGGGGTGGCTCCCATGAAGCAATGCTGCAAGGGCTTCTGCATTGATATCCTCAAGAGATTGGCCAATATCGTTGGCTTCACCTATGACCTTTACTTAGTGACCAATGGGAAACATGGGAAGAAAATTGATGGAGTTTGGAATGGCCTGATTGGAGAGGCAAGTCTTAGTTGATGTTTGTGCATTAGTGTGTTTCTGTCTTTGTGACTAATGTCTTTTCAGTGTTAGATCAAGTCACTCTGAATGTGTGAATGGTTTGGGTATGTGTCTCTACGCGAGTTTATATTTATGCCTGTGCATACTGTGTGTGAACATATGCCATAGTAGCTCTCATCAAGTGACCAGTTGAATGCTATATGCCACATCAATGGCCACTTACCTATAGCCAATAGGCAGACAGCTGTCATTAGTTGCACATGCATGGACATACATGGACACGCACACACATATGCACACGCACACGCACAAACAAATATGCAGCGAAATACGTTGTAATTGAGGTGAAAAAAATTGTGGTTATGCAAATGATGTGTGTGTCTGTGGTGGCTAACATATGTGACGATGAGTCTCCTGTAAACACTTCACTATAGTATATTTATTTGCAGGGACAGATTCTGCACGGACACACAAATACACTGAAGTGCATACACACACATTGACAGACACCCCGTAGCTGGTTGTGTCCTTGATGTTTTCTTGGCAATACTCACTGATGTTCGTGATCCCCCGTCAAGACAGACAAGATATGCTAAAAACAAACAAACACTCACACACACACACACACACACACATAAAGGCATGTTCAAATGCTCACACCCAAACTGAGACTGATGTGGAGGCTGCTGTTTCGCTGAAGCGCCCCGCTGTTTCTATCTTTGTCCCAGAGGGAACTTGCCAAATGGCACTCGTCACAGGTTCCAAAACAGTTCCACTGTGCTGTCCTGCTCTATCATTTATAACCTGAGCCTTTATAACCTATAGCTGTCTGTCAGCTCTATTTTCACATCCAAAGGCCAAGTAGATTTTGTTTTCTAAACTAATGTCTGCCGTTTGATCAGATGTTCCAAAGCATGCCATTCTTTGATCAGGTAATCCAGAGATTTGGCAGAGTTGAGGGGAGGGCGACTTGCTTTCGCTTCGCTTCATTTTTCTGCTGATCTGCTCTGAAGAGTGGAAGTGCCATGTCTAATGTAGATTAACATTTCACTTGTACAATCAGCAGACACAGCGGTTTTCAGGTTTTTTGAGGTGGTGGTGGAGGGGGGGGGGGGGTCCTTCGTTCATTTTGTATGCTAAGGAGATGCATGCATATTTTGTGTTCAATATTTGTACCAGATGTAGTCACATTAAGAAAGTGCAAAGTGTAAAGGTAGGGAAAGGTCAGTATCCCACCTGAAAACAGACCTTTAATATATTGTCCTGTCTATGCACAGCTGCTGCAGGAATTCTGCATGACATTACTGTCTCAGCAGCGATTCTTATCCCCTTTAGGTGGTGTACAAGCGAGCTGACATGGCCATTGGCTCACTGACGATAAATGAAGAGAGATCAGAGGTCGTGGATTTCTCCGTCCCTTTTGTGGAGACGGGAATCAGTGTCATGGTCTCCCGTAGCAACGGAACAGTGTCTCCATCTGCTTTCTTAGGTAAGAGGTTGTGTTTTTGTGAGGCAGTTAGCTGACATACAAAAGGTAATCTAATAGCAAAGTGTTGAGTTTGCATTAAAAGCCTCAGTCTTTGGCTGCTGGTCCTTACATCTTGATTAGCCATTACTTTTCCTTAGATGCTCGTGTCTTCCCAACTTATAGTTTTACCCTGTCAGCAGACTCAACACTCCAGCGGGAGAACGGTATTATTGGTCTATCAAAGTGCTGGGATGATTGTAAAAAAAAAAGAGAGTGTTTATGGTCGAATATGCACTGGTAGTTTCTGTTTTCCCTGTGTATGAGTCACATCTCTGTATATATGTGTATATATTTTATACTGCGCCAGTTTTTAACCTCTTTGCTCGTTTAAAGATAATAATTACACCACCAAGAATAATGATTTAATCATGCTGTGCAAAACAGTTTAATAAGCCTCTTTGTCATTAATTTAGTTAAATAATCTTTTATTTCCCCTCTCAGAGCCCTATAGTCCAGCTGTGTGGGTGATGATGTTCGTCATGTGCCTGACCGTGGTGGCTGTGACCGTCTTCATTTTTGAGTTCTTCAGCCCTGTGGGCTACAACCGTAGTCTCCAGACAGGCAAAAGTGAGTTATGGGTCTGAGCTTGTCTGTCTTTTCCAGTCTGATAGATGGATCGGTCCATTGCTGTTGCAGTGAGGATCAAATGGGCCAACGCTGAACACACTCCTGGAATGTGGTTAGAAAAATCAAAGTGGAACATTTTGCTATAATACATTTTTGTTTATATTCCCCAACAGCCTAAATGCACTTCAGGATATTTTGAATCTATTGCCAGTATTTTGAACTGCACCCAAGCATCCTTGATATTGAAGCAGCCATTTATAATTAAACACCACAGTTCATAACCCTCTGATAATCTATGTGTTGGTCCAATATTGACCTGCCTCTTTTACAGTATGACTGCTGTGCACTGCATAATTTTACTTCTGTCATCCTCCAATATATAACTCTCATTCACTCTGATATCTCTCCGTCTTTACTCCCTTACTCCTGTCACATTCAGACAGGGGTGTTTGAGCCCTTTGAATTATTTAGAAAATCATATAGCGGCTGATTTGATAGCTGCCATCCTCGAAACATATAGTCACCTTTTTATGAACTTCATTGTCACAACGCCTGATAGGTATTTCCATACACAGTAAACCCATTTCCCCTATCATTCAGGGAACTTTAATTTGAATAGGCTGCTTCATGTGCATTCAGAAGCTGCTGAATACACTATTATGAGCTTTACTGACTGGATTGATGTCTACAAGAATGCCCACTATAGCAACCACTCATTACTTTAGAAATTATTTTTTTCTCTCTCTGTCTCTCTTTTTTTCTTCTCACTCATTTTGGCCAGAAGCTGGAGGGTCTACATTCACCATAGGGAAATCTGTATGGCTTTTGTGGGCCATCGTCTTCAACAACTCTGTGCCAGTGGAGAACCCGAGAGGAACCACCAGCAAGATTATGGTGCTGATCTGGGCCTTCTTTGCTGTCATCTTTCTGGCATCCTACACCGCTAACCTGGCTGCCTTTATGATCCAGGAAGAATACATTGACACAGTGTCAGGCCTTTCGGACAAGAAGGTAGCTAATTTCTTGAATTCTGATTTAACAGTGAAAGCAGAAGAGGAATTAAAGTCTTAGAACGAGCCCAATCCCATGCATTTGTATGATATATTGATTAAAGCACAGGAATTTAGAAATGAATTAAAGCTCATTTAACATGAGTGGCTTACTAAAGTTGAATACTGAGAAGATAGTTGCTATATTTTTAATGTTATTTTAAGGCCACAAGTGCTTCTTTTCTGAGATTTCTTTGTGCACAGAGTGTTAATTGGAAAGTGGACAGAAATAGGTCAGACAGATTGGTGAGCAACCCGATATGTCTCATGCCCTTTCTGTCCCTGTCCCTGTGCTCTGATAGTTTCAGCATCCCGAGGAGCAGTACCCACCTCTGAAGTTTGGAACAGTGCCCAATGGGAGCACAGAAAAAAACATCCGCTCCAACTACCCAGACATGCACCAGTATATGGGGAAGTACAACCAGCGAGGAGTGGAGGAAGCCATTGTCAATCTCAAGACCGGGTTTGTCTGCGGCAACATGAGTTTGCTTACTTTTGCATGTATCCTATCGGGTCTGTCATTTTCCACCTCTTGCTTTTTATTTTTCACCGTTACAGATTTGTTTTGGAAAGACAGCTAGAAAAATGTTCAGACTTTCCTCAGGAAAATATAAATTTTGTATTACTTGCATGAGTTATAAAATCGTTTTACCTCTACAGGCTTACAAATCAGAAACAGAAATCAAGGTGCTTTGGTAACAAACAGTGTGGTACAAACAGTCCACATGAGTTTGGTTTGTTGTCATTGTGATCATGAACATAAAATCTGTTGCCAACTCCATGACTAATAGTGATTCCTTATTTTTTTCAAGTAGCGGTGTCTTTAGGTAATATTGAGGTGATGTGATTGATATTGATTGTTAAGAAAATCCTCAGATAAACATCTCTGCTATAATCAGAAAGTTGAAAAGATAACATTAACATTAACTAAACAGTTACATTTAGATGCAATGTTGAGAAAATATATCATTAAGTGAATTTAAGTAGAATTTAAACAGCAGTGGTTCAAAGGCTTAGTTTGAAAATCTGTTGAAACATCAGTCAACAATAAATACTCATCACATTATCCATTCTACAAAATCTACTTCCTAGACCGTGCGCCCTCATTCCTCGCGGTTAATGCGTTCCAGGAACCACACCCGATTAATGAATGCTGCAATAGAACGACAAACTATTTATCTTAATATTTACGGTAATTTAAACGTTTATGAACCCTCCCCATACTGATATTAAACCACCTTCTATCTGTATTACCTTTTCCCACACTCTGATAGACTGTTTGAAGCACTTTTGTGTCTCACATAAGTCTGAGACTCATGGAACATAGTGCACTTCATCCAATAGAATACGCGTACGGTATCACGTGACTGCCGACCAAAATCCGCGATAGGGTGAAGTCGCGAGCGTTGATGTGCGAATGCGCACTGTATTTCCAATAAATCATGTAATGTCATTGAACATCCTTGAACATTTTAGTGTCTCATTGCTGCGTTTTTTGAAGTCGTGCTTCTTGCCTTGCCCTCTTGCACCAGCGGTTCATTATCCATGGTGACATTGTTTTAAACTCCATCTTTTGACACAGCTTCCTGCTTCTCTTGCATAGATTCTCTCAACTTTACTCACTCTCTCTTCGATGCTATCCTCACCCACATACACAGTGTAAGAAGAATTTCCCTCTTCACTCTGTAGTAGAATCTCCATCACCCGTCATGTGTCGGATAATCCTGGTTAACTTTATACTAAGCCTCTGTCATCATTTCTCCATTCCCATTCCTTTGACACCACAATTACAGCTATGTGTTAAAATGCACAACTTTTGCTTTCATCATCCTGTTTTTTTCCCCCTTGGTGCTTGTCTTTCCCTTCTTGTCTCCTCATCTGCTCTCTTATCTGAGCACTTCTCTATTTTTTTCACACTCTTTTCAGGCCACTCTTTTCGCCTTCCCAGTGTACTTTCCCAGTGTGTCTGTATTTAAACTTTATAATCCTCATCTCTCTCTGGCTCTATCCATGTCTTTTCCCCTGAAGTGTGTAAATCTGTGCCCCCTCCCTGCATCTCTGTCTCTTCCTGTCACTGTGTTCTTTGCGCCATATAAATCCTTTTCCTCTCCTCCTCATCTTCCGCCACCTTCCTGCTCCCTCTTACTCACGCATTTTTCCCTGATCTCAGTTTCATTTTATTCTCCTTGTGTTTTCACTCTTTCTGGAAAGTCTGCTTTACTATTCCACCAGCTTCCTCCTCCCTTGTTATGATTTAACTTTTCATGCCCTTGCTATCATTTTGTGTGCCTGTCTGCCTCTTCCCGGGCACATTACAAAGATCCACCTTTATACTTCCTTCTTTCTCCTGCCTTAGCCAGTTCTTCCATCCCTCCGCTCCCTCTCTCCATGGTAAATGAATTCTCCCTTGATCTCTTTACAGGAAACTGGATGCTTTCATTTATGATGCTGCGGTATTGAACTATATGGCAAGGAAGGACGAAGGTTGTAAGGTGAGGATCAAAACACAGGAACTTGTACTCACAAGCTCAACACACTTGTTTGCCTTTAGGTCTGTTTTTTACTTTTTTTTTTTTTTTTTTAACATCTGCACGTTGTCCTTTTTCCAAGGTGATGACCATAGGCTCGGGGAAGGTTTTTGCCACCACAGGCTACGGTATTGCCCTGCACAAAAACTCACGCTGGAAACGTCCTCTCGACCTGGCCCTGCTGCAGTTGGTGGGAGATGGTAAGAGCTGTGAGGAGGGGTGGGTAGAGAAGAAAGTAATTAGGATAATGGAGGGGCAAAGGGAAGGTTAAGAGACAGAGAAACAAACAACAGACAACTAGACCGGTGGGGGGTGAATGGAAATGGGTGGGAGGTAGATGAACGAGAGGATGTTGAGTGGTGTATAGGGGGCTTTAAGGTGTGAAGAGGACAGTGGTTGTAAGGCATGTTGAGTGTGACAAGGAGAATATTGGTGTCTTTAAAAGGGATAATGATGATGGCAGAAGGGTTTGCGAGTCTTGCTAAGAGGAATGGAATGGCGGGAGCCAGAAGAGTATTATTTGTTTCTTAGGAAAATTGAAAAAAAAAAAATGTTACAATTATGTTGGTGAAACTGCACACACACCTCCCGCATTCACTTCTCTCAATCAATCCAAACTTCACTCCTTCCCTTCATCCTGCTCCTTCCTGGTGGTTAAAGAAAAAAGGATTTACTTGTGTGAGTCATAGTTGTAAAAAAAGGATTACTGCAACTGGTGCCGTGACATCTTTACACTCAGCACAGATTAGCTGAGACTGACTCAGAGTTGGAAAGGTAAGAAAAGAAAACTCAAAGAGGAACACCTGAAAATACCCTGAATGCAAGGTGTGGAACGAGTGCACAGAAGCCCAAAAAGAATGCAGAGAAGAGATAAGTTAATTGAATAATTGATAAATATTGGCACGTTATTTGTATGCTGTCTCCTGCACACAGCTGTGTCTTGAATTAATACATGAGTGTATGCTGCCTCCTTTAAGAGAAAGACTCTTATATATTTGCCAGTACTACAGTTCTACTATTTATCTTGGTCTTTATACACAGTCCACATCATGCATTTATTGTCTCAATCATACGCTGTTTGTTGAACTTTTATTTATGGTGTGCTGGACAAAGACCTTCAACTGCTTCAAACACTCAGTTTATCTGCTTGCGTGCTGATAATTCCAATTTGATCCCAAGCTCTATTAAGACTAGTGTCTGGAGCTTAATAATGGGACTTTGGAAAGGTTGTCTGTGTATAAAAAAAGATCAGGCAGCTTGGACATGCTATGCTTGTTGTATTTTGTTTTTCACTCAAGGTGTACCTCTTGTCCTTGCTTCTGTCCGTGTAGCAAAAAGCCGTTAACGTTGGGTTTGGATGCTGGACGGATCTAGTTACAGGGTGGTAAATGCTGAGCATGGCAGGAATTGTTGGAGTGGATTACTAAGGAAGAGGATTAGATTGTTTGGATGTTGTTGAAGACAGAGTGGGGGGTGGTACGTCTCAAGAATCGTTGTCCGGCTCAAGGACTTGGTATCACACTTTAAGACAGATGAAAACAAGTCACACTGTAAAACTACTATTGTAAACATGTGTTTATTGACTACATTCAAAGTTTGTAGGGTACCAGAGATGTTCACCATAGCTTTGTTAACCCTGTGAATATTTTCTCCTTGTTGTCACCTTCAGTAATTGATACCACAGATCAGAACATGCTCCATTGCTCTCACTAAAATTTGCCTTCAGATAAAGGCAAAATTGCTGAGTAGCAAGATTTAAATTTTCACACCGTTCGGATCCACCGCTCTTTTTTTTTTTGCATAGTATCAGGATTTTGATTACAAGAATGTATTATTCAGTGAGTAGATGTAAAAAATGAAGACAGTGAGTGTGCTGCTCTTGGCTTCCAGGGACGTTTTTTCACTAATCTAGCTATCAGTGCTGAGAGGTTTGTCATGTGGTGATAAAAGCATGGGATTGTACAGACCGTGGTTTACAATGCAACTACTGTGATGCTCAGCATCTCTGGGCACGTCTGGCATTATGCCACATTTGGCAAACTGTATAGTGTATAGTCCAATCACACAACACACACAGAGACTTACAAATATAGTCATTTTATTAAATAATGTCTTCGCGGCGCATGCCAGCTCTGTGTTTGCAGTGTGCCAGCTCTACCTGACCCGACCTGCCAGGAAGCAACAGAGGTAGACTGTGGATTTTACACACCTGTCAGATTTGGCAGGCCTGAGCTGGCTACGACTCAGAGGTAGAGACAACTGCCATCACAAAGGTCTGAGGGAGGGAAGAAGCAGGAGCTGTGAGAAAGAGTGGGATTGAAAACGAGGGAGACAAACAAGCCCAAGATGAAGTCAAATAGCAGAAAAAACAGGAGCTCGAAGCTTGAAAAAAAATATTTGAGCAGTGCTTATGAAGTGGAATAAAGACCAGACGACATACTTATCCGACTATTCACTAACATACTTACTAATTTCACAGCAGGCACCTGTTTTGACACTCAGCTGATTCTGAAGGTCAATGACGCTGATAAATTCTTTTAAAAATGGAGTGAAATTTAGAAGGGGGGCTGATCCTGCCTGTGGCCATGCAGCAGTAGCACTGTATCCATCCATTGCTATAACCGGAGGCCGCGGCTGATTGGCTAATGATGTTCTACAGGAGACACGTTAACCAGACCGTGACTGAGTCTGCGTCATTTAAGCTGTGCAAGCACGGCTAATGATTTCATGTATGAAAATATTAAACTCGGGTTGTCCAAGACTAGTGTGCCAATAGAAGTGCATGCATGCGTTACAGCTTTTAAACTCTGCTTTCGCCTTTTGACCCAAAAAGAGCTCCTAGGCTGTAATATATACTGTAATAACGAGCCTTCAGACCTGGTTGTTGCAGAGCTGTTGGTCCTGCCTTTGCTATTAGTGTAACAAAACACTCTCATTCTGAGTTATGTTGGAGAAAACACCTCTTTCATTCCATTGTGAATCATAGGCTGTATCATCTGCCTGACCATCACGATGGTTACACCAGCAACCCTATAGCCAATTTAACAGGGCAGCCTGGATTCATTAGGCCAATGAGATCACAAATTCAAAGGCAGGGTGGTGAATGAAGTGATTTGTTTGATTCCTGGTAGGTTAACAGATGGGAATTTTGAATCCCCCAAAGCTTACCACCTTGATAGAGATTCTGACCATCCCTCCAGCACAATTAAATGATTATGATCTTCTCCTTCTCCCTCTGTCTCTGTCCCTTCCGATCGGTTCTCTCTCCCATCCCATTTTCCCCTCTTCTTCTCTCCTCTCATCCCATTCTAGCTGAGAAGCGTGCCTACTGTTTGTCATAATAACACGATCTCAGCTTCTTGTCCTCCATCTCTGCTTCCCTTTTTCCAGCTTCCTCCAACTCTCTTTGTCTCTGTGTCATTTCCACTCACACATTTGTGGACAAAGAAAGGATGCTGTTCCCTTCCTCTTCTCTCTGAAATATTCTTCCCAACTCTCTCATTAGCGTTCTACCTCTCTTCTATGCTTGTTCGACCTATACAACCATCTTGCTGTGACTCCCGGTCTCCCTTTCTCCACCTTTCCTCATTTATACTGGGCCAGACTGTTAGATTAGGTTGTCAGTGCCATTTTACTTCTCAGGGCCACTTCATTGTTTTGGACTCTCTCTGTCTGTCTCCGTCTCCTTCTTCTTTGTTGCTTTGAGCATGGGGATGTATTTTGAATTACTGACCTTTGACCTTGACAAGTCACCTTGGATAATGGGCAAACAGCAACCAATACTGTAGTCTATCACTATCTAGTGTCCTTTGTGTCAATCAGTCAGTCAGTCATTTATCCCAGTGTATCCTTCAAATCAAAAGTAGCATTCATACATTAATCCCTCTCATACGCCACATTATCTCTTCTCTCATCGCTTAACCTCTTTATGTCTTTTCTTATCCTGTCTTTCTTTTTGTATTGTGAATTTCAGTCTTCCTTTTCATCTATCTTCTCTCATTTCTAATTTTTCCCCTCCTTTCTACATAAAACTTTCTACTTTTTTCCAGATGAGATTGAGATGCTGGAGCGCCTCTGGCTGTCTGGTATTTGCCATAATGACAAAATTGAGGTAATGAGCAGTAAGCTGGATATTGACAACATGGCCGGGGTCTTCTACATGCTACTGGTAGCTATGGGTCTCAGTTTGTTGGTGTTTGCCTGGGAACACTTGGTCTACTGGAAGCTGCGCCATTGCATGGCTACCAGTTCTGGCAAATTGGATTTTCTCCTGGCAATCAGCAGAGTAAGTGCTTTTGTCTCTGTGTGTGGTGTTTCTCTATACTAGTACCTTAAATGTTCTACTGTGTTTCAGCACCTTCAGTGCCTACACTTTTTCTCTTGGTATCTTTTATTTTCCCACTACACTGAGTGCATGGAAACTGTAACAGGATTACATAATCGTAATCAAAATGCAGCGCGTGTAGCATTTACACACACATGTAAGCTTGTATGTGCCTGCCTATGTGGCCTTATCTGTTGCTGAGTGTGAGTATGAGGTTTCTGGTCACTTCAAATCCTTTCAGTCGATTCGGGAGATATAAATTCAATTCTGCTCACACCCTGGATATCCTGTTTCTTTGACAGTGATCTTGCCAGGACCAGCCCAAAACATATGGATGTGATTATTATAGTTTCACAGATAATAATTCAAACTCTGTTTGACTGTGTGGATATACCATATGGATTTACTTATGCAATTTATAAATAAAATAATATACAACTCTACTGGGAATAGGAATTGATGTTTTAAATTAAAAAAAAAAAACAATTTCAGATTTCTGAAAACTGAAATAAAATCTTTGTCCTGAATAGAATGGAGAGTAGAGTAGAGTAGAACTTTATTGATCCCTTAAGGCGGTTCCATCAGGGAAATCAACTTCTTCATTGCACTACACATAGCACAGTGAGCACACAAAAGCAAACAGAAAAAGCACACAGAAAGAAGTATCAACACCGAGAAAGAATAAAACTAACCCACCAATAATATACAAATGAAAAGGCATAAATAGGCTTATATCGGAATAGCATGATATCGGAAATACAAGCAAACCTTGGTTTTCGAATGCTTAAGACATCAAACAAATCGGAATTTGACCAAAAAATTCAGAATTTTTTTGTCTTAGAAGTCTAACAAAATTTGGAAGTCAAACGCGAAACAAGTGCCTTTTTGGGGTGACTGTGGCTCAGTGGTATCGCGGGTCATCCAATGATTTAAGATCGGCGGTTCGATTCCCGCTCCTGACAAGTCATTTGTCATTGTGTCCTTGAGCAAGACACTTTACCCTCTTTGCCTCCAGTGGGGCACTCACTGGTGTGTGAATGTGTCTGATTGTTCCGCTGGTGGTCGGAGGGGCCGTAGGCGCAGATTGGCAGCCACGCCTCCGTCAGTCTGCCCCAGGGCAGCTGTGGTAGCTTACCTTCACCAAGTATGAATGAGGAGTGAATGAATAATGGATCCAATGTAAAGCATATTTGAGTGTCCAGAAAAGCGCTATATAAATCTAATCCATTATTATTATTTTTATTATTATTATTATTTCTCGCCGCCAAGAGCGAGAAAAGGCGAGTAAAGTCAAAAGAAAACGTGACGGTAATGTGCATTTTATTTTAGTTTACTGTATTCAAAAATTTTTTACTTAATTTGCATTCCATTTTTTTTCTTTCTTTCTCGTGTTTGCTTCTTTCTTTTACATTTCTTTGATATGTTTCATTACTATACAATTTGATATATAAATGACATTTTGAAATAACATATTATGTTGAAAAAAGGTAGTTTTCTAGCGTCTTGGAACGGATTAAGACCATTTACATAGTTTGTAATGGGAAAAATGTATTTGGAATTCAAACAAATCGGTATTCAAACAGCCTTCTGGAACGAATTGTGGTCGGAAACTGAGGTTTGCCTGTATATGAAATTTTGTACATAAATTGTATAATATTTTGAACCAATATATTTCTGTACTGTTAGCTATATAATCAAGGAAAACAGTTTGTATATTTTCATATTATTTTACACATAAACCCTCTTTGTGTCTAATTTTGATATATTTTTCTCAGGGCATGTATAGCTGCTGCAGCTTTGAGGATGAAACAGCACCAGGCGGAGCTAAATCCTTGACCACTCATCTCCACACAGCAATGGTGACGGTCCCATCCCAGCCGCACGTTGTTTCGACGTCTATGACCAACCCCTCCATTGCCATGGTGCAACAACAGCAACCTCCACAACCACAGCAGCCACAGCCCATTTACAAAACACCTCTACCAGGCACTCCTCCCACTGTGGTGCATTCTGGAACAGCACTGGGTCCCTCTAACACCCCCATTGCTGGTGCACCCCTTCCTTGCTCCACCTTTCTGCCTCGACCAGACCGAAGACTGGCTGTAGTGGATCGCTGGAGGCTGCCCAAATCTGCTACAGCCACTAATCCACTGACTGTAAGAGGGGGCATTACTGACATGGGACCTTTTTCGCAGAAAGTTCAACCAAATTGGGTTTCAACGGCTGGAGGGGGTGGGGGACTTGATGGTTACAAAAGATACTATGGTCCCATTGACCCTGAGGGACTGGGACCCTGCATGGAGCAGCAAGCAGGGACTCAGACCCCCAAGACTATCCCAAGGGGCCACCCCCAGCCCCCTCCAGCCAGTGTGGCCTTCTACTCAGAGAAGGCCATGGACCATGGGGTGGGGAAGAGGGCAGTAGGAGGTGGCAACGGAGGTCAGGGGAAAGGTGGTATTAAATCTCTTGGCACTCCCAGACTACCACCTAAGAGTCAAGCGCCTCTGCCTCCTACACCCCCGTTGCCACACCCTTCTCCCCCTCTCCCCTCATCCTTCTGGAGAAAGCGCAGGCCCAAGAAACCCAAAGAGCCTGGAGGGCCACTTTACGAGAACATTCTGCCTCTGGGGCGGAGAGGTGGAGCACGAGATGCTGTGAGGGAGGGAGGAGGGAGGAGGGCACGCCCTGTCTCTCCTCCGCTCTCTCTTCCTGTGCCGGTGCCCCTCAGCCCCTCTTACACCCTCCCTTCTCCCTCTGCGTCCTTGCACTATACATTCTCCTCGTCTTCGTCAACCACCTCGACTACGTCCACATCTTCGACGGCCTCCTCTTCTCGCTCCACCTCTCCTACCTATTCTTATAGCTCCTCTAGGAGCACACGAGATAGGACTGGGGGAATAGAAGGAGAGGATGATGATGATGAGGAAGAGTTGACCGAGGAGTCAAGTCTACTCCTTGGCAGAGGGAGGGAGAGGGAACGCTCAATCATTCGGCCTCGTTCCTTTAGCCATGGTCGTCTACCACCACCCATACCCCCCAGGAAACCACGCACACCTTGGGGTGACAGAGAGAGGGAACGAGAGAGGGAGAGAGGTGGAAGCCAACTGTCTCAGCTCCAGGAATGGTGGGCAAGCTGGAGTGAAAGAGAGAGGAGTGGAGTCAGTGGAGATGCTGAAAGGCTAAAAAGAGAAAAGAAGAGGAGAAAAGAGAAGGAGAAAGAGAAGAAGAAAAAGAAAAAGAACAAAAAGAGGAAAAAGAGGGAAGAAAGGGAAAGAGAAAGAGAGCGAGAAAGGAAGCGGCGAAAGGTGAAAAAGAAGAAAAAGAAATCACTTAAGACAAAGAAAAGAAAGAAATCAACCGGAGGTAGACATTCTGAGCCAGAGGAGGGAGATGTCGAGCCAGAGAGGGAAGGAGAAGCAGAAGGAGAGAGGGAAGGAGGAATACAAGACTACTCTTCTTATTCTGCACAGTACCGGAGCACATTTGGAGAGAAGGGCCGAGATTCATGGGAAGGGGAGCGGGAGAGAGGTAGGAGAGAAGGGGGAGATGATGGTAATGACAGGGAGCAGGAAGACAGTAGCAGAAGTAGAGAAAGACGTCCTAAATCGTCACGTTCTCATTCCAGACATCATACACCCAGTAAGCGTTATCCTAACCTCAACAAACTCCCTGCATCAGTCAAATTCTGGGTAAATGGAAGAGGAGATGATTCTAATACTCCTCCAACATCTCTCCATCCACTCCTCCCGTCCTCTAAGCGCAGAAGAAGTGGAGGGATGGACAGAGAAAGCAGTGGTAGACTTGGAGAGAGGCGCCCTTTGCTAATGCATTATGAGAAAGAGAAAGCACAGACGAGAGAAGGGCTATCCTTCCATGAGTGGGACTCTGAGGATGATGAAGATGATGAAGAGGAAGAAGAGGAGGAGCGGGAAAGAGTGAGAGAACGAGTGGAGGAGAGGGGACGGAGAGCAGGTCGGGGCGCAGTCTCCGAGTCAGAGAGGGACAGGGCGAGGGCAGAGGACAGTTACTCAGATGAGGGCTCATCAGGAGAATTTGGCCGCTTTGAAAGATACTGGGAAGGAGGTGTTGGGGGAAGCAGCACTGGAATAGGGGGCATAGGTGGAGGAGGTTGGTTCTTTGGCACATATCCGTCCAGAGAGAAAGGTGGCAGTGTTAACAGTCGGGATGATTCCTTACTCGGAACTCGAGCGGAGGGGTGGATAGGTGCTGATTTTTGGGGATCAGGACCAGGAGTAGGTTGGGGATCAGGGGGAGGAAGTGGAGGGCTTGGTACACCGTGGCCACCACCCCCTGCAGCCTTCCCACCTCCAAGAAGATACTGGTCCATGGACAAGATCCCTGTGAAGGGAGAGAAAAAGTGGAAGAGTGGGGGAGGAAAGAGTAAAGGGCAAGCTAGGGACAGAGGGGAAGAAACAGGACGCACCACTTTGTGTTCCTGTAGCCTTTACCCTCAACCCCATCCTTACCCACATCCCCACAACCGCTCACACACTTCCCGCTCCAAACGTGGTGCTATGGCCCTTTCCCATAGCCAGGAAGAACTTCTACCCCACTGCCACAGCTTCAGTGGCGGTTCTCGTCCCAAGCCCCTACCCCCCAAACCAGATTCCAGTCAGGCCAAATCAGGCAGTCAATCTAACCTCAGCCACAGCACACAGCCCACGGACCATCCACCCCAGCCTTCACCATCTCCACCCCAGCAGCCGTCCATGTCTCCCACCTCCCTACCAATGCCTATCCCACCTCCACCATCGTCATCGTCTGTCTCACCACCAGCAGGGGTAGGGATAGCTGGTCAGAGTCAGGCTCAGGCTTCGGCCAGCGCCAAACTCCAGTATCAGAGATTGCGCTCGGTGCCACAGCCACGGAGGTTCTACTCTCCCCACCTGCCGCTCAAAGCCAAGAGTCTGTGCTCACGCCGAGGGTCGGCCCACTTCTCCAGTCTGGAGAGCGAGGTATGACAGGGGGAGAGGAGAGAGGGAGACGTGGGAGCGAACAACACTGCTATTGAGAACTGTGGTGCCATGGCAGCTGGAGCCAGAGATGACACCGGAGATATGGCTGCCTTGGTAACCATTGGCGATCAATCAGCCATCACTGCAGAAACTAATGTGGACAGTAGCTCTACTGCCAGCACTTCTCCATGTGAGAGCAACACGACCACCACCAGCTCCATTGTGCGTGTTCTGGTAAGGGCAACAGTGAGACGCCACACCAGGGTGAGCTACATCCGTTTGAATGGTTCTCATGACAACGTGAGTGAAGGCGAGGCTGCATCAGTGGAGACTGCAGCTCCTGAACTTCTTCTACGCTCAGAACTGAGCTTTGTGATGTCGTCTTCAATTCTCCTCCCCTCCCCAAGTAACAACTGTGGGTAACAGTCTTCAATGTGTGAGTAATGATGTCATATTTATACACACAAACACACACATGCACGAGCACACAGAAACACACAGATATATGCTCCAAACGTCTCCCTCCCTCTGGTTTTGAGAACTCACCTCGGTGGGTTGTGGACTGACCCACCCTCTCCCAAAAGAGACCAGCGATTAGTCAATTGACTGAATCCTTGTCCTCATTGGCTGTTGGCTTTCGAACTGGATTGGTGAACTGTTTCTTGGTGTCGGAGAGACTGTTGCCTCTTCCTCCCTTTTGTAAATCAGTTGATATGAAAAGCAATGCAGTCAGCTCTCTCCTGCAGTTTGTCTGCCCGATCATGTTTCACTGGACTGTGAGGACAGTACTATTTATTTGCCCACCGTGACCTCATAACACCATCAGACCCATCTAGCTCTACCCCAGGACCATGTACATGATGTCATGTTTTACTAGAAACCTTTTAACCAATCAAATTGAACAGGAATCACTTCTTTTCCCTGTTGGAATTTGTCATGTTACCTCTGGTTCAACCAGAGCTTGAACACAGTCGAATATCACAGTATTTGAACAACATACTGAACTGTAAAATAGAAATAACAATTATAACAAAAAATAACATGTAGCAGATTTCTTTTATATCTGTCTTTTCTTTCAGATGTTTCTCCCCATTCACTCTTTTTTATTCTATCTATATTTCTCTCACTGTGTTAGTGTTTTATTAAAGAAGAGGCTGGATGTGGCTTGTGTTGGAAGTGGGAATGATTTAATAGTAGTGCCAAATTTCCACTCAAGAGCTGTTAAGCAAGATTGGTTTTCAAGTAATTTATTTTCACAGATAAAGCCTCGTCTTTTTTTTCACATGTAAAAAAAAAGTCATCATCATGTAAGTGAACCAAGGGGGATGATTGGTGCAATATCTTTAATTGGCACTAGATGGCTGCATAATATTCAAATAAGTTATGGGCAATTGTACAAGAGCTTTCTTGTGAGTTTAATTACTCTACCTATATGATTCAGAGGCGTGCAGCTGTGAACTTTATTATTCATGTGAAAGTGGCTAATAAGCCTTTTTTCAGGAGAAGCAAATGGGATTTAAGTGCTGTGTATTGTAAAAGGTATTTTAGGATATTATTTTATTTCATGACTATACTGTACCTTGGCAGAGTTTGTAAATGATGGATTATACGAAGCACAATTCATTATATTTTTCAGACATGCTTGCCACTCTTGTAACAGCACAATCTACAGGTAACATATTTTGCTGGTATGTGGAAAACCATTGACTCATGTTGATGAAATTCACTATAAATAAAAAAAGGTTCAAAAAACAAAGTTCCAGAGGTACATTTGCCGAGGAAATATTTCATATTCAGACTTTTTCCTTTTGGCAAAAAAGAGTGAACAATATACTGTGAATGCTTTGAGTTCCAATTTGAGGTACACATATGATAGACTTCACTGAATGCAGTCAGTAATAACTCCTGTTATCGAGATTCATCACACGACTGTTTGACTTTGAGCAATATTCCAACCCTCAATGTGACAGGGATGCAGTGACATATCTGTTAGCATCTGAGACATTGTAATTGTATTTCCTCTCGTTTAAGATAAGATAATTTTTGTCAGCCAGAGTCAGATGTTCCACATCTTTGGTGATTTTCTTGTAAGGTGGAAGAGGTGTCATTTAATTTGGTCAAATTGTGTCTGTAATAATTGAGTTCAAGACCACAGCACCTGGCTATGGCTGACTAATATGAATACGAAACGTGTTCAAGAGTGAGAAGTGAACTTTAACTTTATACCGTCTGTGAGCTGTGCCAAAAGCCATCTACTGTGTAAACTGTGCCAATGTTGCCAAAATTGCAATGCATACCCACCATTTTCATAAGGTCAATACATCCAGCTCATTTCTCACCCTAAGACCAGCCACAGCCCAGCTCTTCTACTGTAGTTGAATGTAGCTTTGAAATGATGTAGCAAAAGAACACCTACTTTTAGAATTTGTAGTTTTCTGGATGCTGTTGATAATGGCTAAAAGGAAATGGGGCTTACCTGCTGAGGGACTGTGCATTGTGTTTGTGCATGTCGTCACAGATGGAAAGGTTAGTTGACCTTCTCAATTTACCTTTTAACTCTTTTGCCTTTCAACGTGGGCAAACTGTACCTTGTACCTGCATATGGATTGCTTTTTTTCTAGGTCTGTGTGGGGCGATTTTTAGATCAGTCTGTCTTTACCTTTAGAGAAAGACTTTTGCCATTTTCCATTCATTGCAAAGCCCCAGAATCATTGCATGTTTTGCTAAATGACATCTCAAAAATAGTGGAAGGAGGATTGTGAAGTTCAGTTGTAGCAAATGCTTAAGACCCAGGGCAACTGCCTCTGAGCAAGGCAGTAATCTTGCTCCACTCTGCACCCCAATCAAAGGAAACAACTGCAACACTTCGTCTGCTTCCTGTCTAGTAAAACACATCTATTTTTATCCAATGAAGAGGGCTTACACTTGGTATGTCATTGAACATTATTGATTTCTATTGAGGCGCTAATACTTAAGTCTGTGACTGCATGAACAGAAGTGACTTTTGAAAACCCTCTGGCTTATTTTGTTTCATTCATTTTATTTTATGCTCAGAAAAAAATAATATATTAAAATATAATATGTTTTTGAGAATGTACCATGTTATACTGTGATTTAACTGAGATATTTTATTGTATTCAATTATCATTTAAGATCATTTATCTATAAAGAAATATATATGTACAAATAAATATATACATATATATACATACAAGTATATATATACACTACATTAGTTAAGTTTGGTATATTTGGAGGAAGTGTTAGATTAAATAGTTTTAAATGTTTTAGCTTTGTAGCGACTCTAGACACTGAAATCATTTTTGAATTTTGATTCCTCCTATATGACTGTGAAGACATTAGTGCCTGTGACAAAAAAGACAAGTAAAAGTCTAATCTCTCTCTATTCATCTGTATCTATAACTATCAGTCTGTCACTCCTCTCGTACTACCTAACATCACGTTTTAACTTGCTGCTTTTCCGCATTAGTATGTTTCTCTCACACAGTCTGCTGTCTCTTTTGCTCTCTCCTGCCCTCCTCTGTAGTTCTTTCTCTTGGTTTTCATTAACAAGCTATGAACATTCTCCTCCTCTCCTCTTTAAAATGTTCATTTTATGGTGATCACATCTCTTTGTTAATTAACCCATCCATTGACCTGCTTTTCTTCTCCTCTGATCACTCCCTTTTTAAGTTGACTCATTCCTCTGTCTGTCTCTCACTTAGCAAAAAACAGAGACCAGTAGATACTGTGTTCTTGCTCCTTTTGACAGATTGTTGTTGATGATGATGATGATGATGATGATGATGATGATGATGATGATGATGATGATGATGATGATGATGATGATGATGATGATGATGATGATGATGATGCCGATGATGATCAATTAACTGATTGATGAAATAATTAATGAACAGTGTTAATATTCTGATGTGACTGAAGTGTGTATCTGACGACCATGCCACTGTAGCACATCTGGGCTGTACCACACCAACAGCAAACAAATGAGGCCACAGTTGCTATGGTGTTGCCATGGTATTCTCATGGCGTTGCCATGGTGTTCTCCGCACCACCACCACCTGGTGCCTGCTGGGTAATGTAGTATAATTTCATCCTTTCCTCAAATAGCTGCTTTTCTCCCCTTGGCTCAGGCCTGATCTTAAATAGCAGGAAGTGAAATATTTAAAAGCTCTCTTTGGGAGAGGGCTGAGGAGCAACATGGGGGTGACTAGTCTGCTGTCCACACTGATCTAGACTGGACTGCTTTAGCTTGAAGTAGTTATGATGACTTGTTGATATATTGATCACAAAATTTGGAATCCTTAGTTTGTGCAAGCCTGCATGTTTACCCAAAAGATGCATATCATGGATAGCCTCAAGTCAGTCAGGATAGAGGCGTGTATCTGTGCCTATACTTGTTCATTTGTAGTATGGAATGTGTGTGTTTTGTGACACAAATGTCGTGTATCAGTTTTGCATGTACATGTGTAAAATTCCTCTGTGTAGCACGATTCTATAGTGATCTCCCCATATTCCTGTTACTCTATTTCTCTCACTCTCTCCTCTCTCTCTCTGTCTCTCTCTCACATACACACACACAGACGCGCGCACACACACACACACACAC
This sequence comes from Antennarius maculatus, assembly GCA_013358685.1. Lineage (NCBI taxonomy): Eukaryota > Metazoa > Chordata > Actinopteri > Lophiiformes > Antennariidae > Antennarius > Antennarius maculatus. Next base: position 16,230,863 of record CM023615.1, read on the forward strand.
ACACACACACACACACACACACACACACACACACACACACACACACACACACACACACACACACACACACACACACACACACACACACACACACAATTTTCATTTTAAATTTGCATGTGAAAATTAACACAAAACCTGAACACCATTCAGCCAATGATCGTCATCTTCCTCCAGCTCTCACCAAGTATCAGAAGTTGCGTACATTATAATGATGATTCTGTTTGCACTGTTCTGCCTGTTCTGATCTATCACTTCCTGTTTAGAGTCATCGATTCGGTTTATTTTTCTTTGCCGACTTGCTCGTCTTTTGATTTTCCCTGTTGTCTTAATCTACTTTGATTTATCAGATTTACTGTCTGTTCAAATTTTATGCATTGAACAGTCCAGTCCAGCCTAGTGCAGTGTGCTCCAGGCTAGTCCAGCGCCTGTGGATCCTAGGACAGCATAAGCTCATCCGCGATCCCACTGGCCCGTTACCTGGGAAGCAATACCTGTGGTGCTTCAGAGTTAAAACAGGGTCTTCATTGGCTGAACCAGCCATGAATTATATCAAGGAAATACAGGGGTGCCACATGTTCTACTCACCAGGTCTAGGGTCTTCATTGAGAGTGATCCCACCAGTGATAGGGCACATATACCCACAGAAACCAGTGTGTGTGTATGTGTGTGTGAGTGTGTATTTTCAGCATTGTACAAGGCCCAGTTCTGCTCTAGTAACCTTGCCAACACTATAGGCCTACTTACGGGTTGCTAAGGCAGGTTGCTAGTAGGGTGATGTTGCTCTTAGCCCAGACTGGTCTGGTCTATGCCCTAATTTAAATGTGTTAGTTTATTTGACATTGTTTCTCTGGGGTGGGGCTGGGGGGTCAGTGCTGCACTTACTTCCTGAGAAATGCTTCATAAAATATGATTATCTTTAATTAATACCACTGGTGCTGTGTTTCCTTCCAATTCTTTTGCCACAAATGTGATTATAAATAAGGGGCTTTGAGATCATGATTGCGAAGTGTGCGTGCTTGTATTATCTATTGTAACACAGTTTTCTATACAAGCTATTACTCAGACAGAACTCCTTCAAAGTAAATTTATGAAGAACTCAAAGTGTAGTTTCTTGTTGGCACTCTGTCAGGCAGTCCTCTGCCGAGGTGTGTGCTCTTACTCACATATCTTTCTCAGAGGTTTCTTGGTTCCTGTCAGACTTTTTGCTTTGATCTGGCCGGAGCTGACCAAACATAATTCGCTTCTTTTACCCTCAAAGAGAGCAACACACTTAACACTCCACCTCAACTCTCAACCTCAGCCAGCGGCAGCTAAGTCAGAACCACCGGACCGGCTCTATTTTTACTCCAAGAAATATATGTTTTTGCTGATTAGAACAGAATTTGAAAGAAACCTCACCCAGGTGCAGCCGTCCACAGACCTTTGTCAAATCATGTTTGCACTGATAGCTTTCAGTTTTTGGTATTCCTTTTTTTTTTAATGTTCCTAAACGGAATTAATTATATCCAGGATAGCTAAAGTCAAATAATGTTAAACCCAGACATACAAAACCAAATGGGTTTGACCTCCATCTTCTCAGCAGAACGTCTCTTAATTGCTTCTCTGGCCTAGCCTTCACTGTATTTCCAAACTTGTTTTTTTAAAATGTTGCTCAGCCGAGCATGACAAAACATCTAAACAGTACCTGACATATGATAGTCTGCAAGGGTGTTGATGGGGATATTAAATATGTTTTGTTCTGCTCCCTGTGCGCCTGCAATCTGTTAATTAGCCATGCTTTGTCAGTGTGATGGGCTAATGGCTAATTGCATTTTGAGGCCTCTGTGTGTACATGGAGTAATGACTTAACGCTCTAATAAGATTGAGTTACAGGCAGTTGGATCGTGGTGTCCCCAAACACTGATCTGAGGTCAGTGTTATGCTTTTCAATCTATTGGTTATGATGAGAGATTGGAATGGATAAACTGACTTTTGATCGTCCACATGGTAGCTCAAAGGTCCATGTCCTCATTTTTTTAAATTGTTTTTTTACAGATCAAACAGAGGAATAGAATTTTTAGATGAAGCAGACACTGTATTGAATTGATGCTGCTCAGCTATGCTCTTTTCCCACCTGCCTGATTTTTCCCTTCACTCCATGTTCTTCTCTTTCACTTCTGTTCCACTGACTGAAGACACACACTTAGAGTTCAGTGTGACTTACACACACATGCTCATGAATGGTGTGTGGTAATGTTCTGATGAGGTGCAACACACCCATCCTGTACTGATCTGCCACCAGGTTCCAGGGATGTGTAATGCATGTGTAGTCTGCAGGGCATCTTTGTCTCTGCCTGTCTTTAACTATCTCCCCCGTTCTGTCTCTCTAGCAACACGAGTGTTGCATCTTGCTAGGTAGTTCAGTGGTCTTCATATTTCCGTCCCTCTCACCCTCAATTTCTGTCGCTATTCTACCAGTAACATATTCCCTTCATCTTTCTGTTCTGAATTTCTTTCAATTCTGTTACCTCTGACTGATTCTGTCATTTCATTTATTCTTTGCTTGGCTGTACTTTCTTTTTATCCCTTGCTTAAAAATCATTCTGTCCTCCCTGTGGATTTTCCTTTAGACTACATTTTTATTGACAATCTCCTTATTGTTTGATCCAAAACTATGTGACACTGGGGTTTTTTTTTTGTCGTGCACGTGAATGAGAAATCTATACTAAAGTGGGATGACAGTGACCATGTGTGAGCAGCTTGTAGAAAGAGGAGGAGCATGCAGCATCAAAACACTGTAGCTCAGATAGTGAGTTCCTTATCTTCTGGCACAATTACGCAATATTTACATTTCATTAACTTTTTACAACCGTTTTGAGAATTATTTTACAAGAATATGCATCTAAGAAGGTGTTAAGTGGGCTGCGTTAAAAGCTAGGATGTAATCTTCCCTATGGTTGTTAACCCTTTTCTCTTCCTGGATCAATGAGGTGATCGTCTGCCTCAGATCATCAGTACAAAGTAATCAGACTGCTCAGTAAATGAACTTATGATTGAGGTTTACCTTTTCATTGTTCTTTGGGTTTATTTCATGACCACATTGTCAAAAAACACAAATGAAACAGGTGTTCATGTATAAACACCATGTCTGTCTGTCTGTCTGTCTATCTATCTGTCTATCTAGCTATATACCTATCTTTTACTAACTGTCTGTCAGTCTTTGTGTGTGTGTATGTTTGTGTGTGTGCGTGCATGCACGTGTGTGTGAGTGTATCAGTCACTCTACCTCGCCTTTTCACATGTGTAGTGGGTTTACATGTGGAAGAAGAAGGCTGTTTCTCTTTCATCATGTGTGCAGTGCCACAGGGTTCTACAACTCATCTGCTTGATCTCTGAAGTTGAAAAAAACACTCTTTCATCTCAGGCTTTTCCCCCCGGATACACAGGCAATCTGCCTCCATTTTCACATGAACCACAATGGACCACCACCAGGGACAAATGAGCTAAACGACTCACAGCTCAAAAGACACCGTCTGTTTGTGTGCTCGTGTGTGTGTGTGTGTGTGTGTGTGTGAATGTGGTCTGACTTGTTACGTTTATCTGAGCAGCAGCAGTTAATAACACCATGCCAGTTTGTTTAGTGAACGTAGAGCTTATAGTGTTTAAACAAATAATGCAAACACATTTATAATGCAGATTGTTAACTTAATTTGGTTCACTATGATCTCTGCGGCATTTTAAACTCCAGCTACTGTACAAATTGAGGCAGCTATGGCATTATCTTTTGGCCTGTGTCATGTTTGTTCTGAACATGGTCGATACCACATCTTGCTCCAGAGTTTAGCGATTATGACTATTATGGATGCTCATTGTCATTGTTGATGAATTAGATTCATTGTCCATCCTTCCATTTTCTGCAACCGCTTATCCTGTGCAGGGCAGGAGGGCTGGAGCCCATCCCAGCTGACACTGGCCGATCAGTTGCCAGTTCATCACGGTGCCAAGACATAGAAAGACAAACAAATGTTCACTCGTACCGTCAATTTGGTCACATAGACACATTGTCTATTCTTTATACAGTTTATCAGACACATAATACAGATTTTAAAAATGCTTTGCTAGTTGAACCAACAATCCCAGATATAAGCAAGGAATCCAATAAATAAATACATTTAGAATATTTTATAATTTTGCTCTTAAAAATCAAATAAACAGTTGAATATAGAGTATAGATATCCTGTCATCATTTTATTATTTAATTGCTTAGAGATACTACAGCTCATTCCAATATTTTGAATGCATTCTTCCTCTTTCCTGTGTTGCTGTTTATCCAATCTTAATGGTTTCAAGGTGAGCTGCTGAGTTTTGGAGATGAGAGCTGCAGAGATGTCTGCCTTCTCTCTAATATATTGGAAGTAGGTGTCACTGCTTGATTTCTTCTTCAAAAATTATAACCTGGTGTCACGTTCAGACATCTTCTTATCATCATACAAAATGCATTCTCTCATCAAGGTCATATAAGCTTGTGCTTATATGACCTGTAACATGAAGGTGCTTGGCTAGCTTTGTTACCTAGCCTCTCATCCATAAATCAGTGATGCAGAAAAAATGTGTCAGGTTTATCTTTGACGTCATAGTTTTTCATGTTTTAGCGCTACAAGTGCAGTGACAGCTAGTCTGACTGTATTTTAAAGAAGACAAACATCTCAGCACCTGAAATGTCCACAACTTCTCAACCCACACCAACTCGTTGTATATGGATAAACAGCATCACAGGTAAAATTAAAGACTTGTATTACTGATTTGGAACTGAATTGCCCATGGGGATTTCTTTGCCACTATTTGTCATAGTGTAAAGAGGATATAATGACCAGAGCTGAGGAACAGAGGTTTGTGCTTTCTGCAGCCAGTGTGTTTGAAGAAAGGACATAATAATTGTTCACACTAAATCCATGTCTGCCTCAGTGTGCGTGTGTATATACGTATGTGTGTGTGTGTGTGTGTGTGTGTGTGTGTGTGTGTGTGTGTGTTTGTGTGTGTGTGTGTGTGTGTGTGTGTGTGTGTGTGTGTGTGTGTGTGTGTGTGTAATGATGCGTACCAGAGGGAATTCATCCTAGAAAACTGGGATGAAGATTAAGATATCCTTAGACTTTACCTTGTTCTCCTCTCGCCTCATTATCCAATCGCCTCTCTTACCCTGAATCCCCTGCCCTCCTGCTTTCATCCCTCCCCTTGAGCACATTTTGTTCACAACTTTCCCTTCCTCCCTGCAGTAGGTTTTACTGCTTACAACATCCTGCTTTGGGTTGTTGTTAGTATTTTGTACATACTATGAATAGCAATATGTTTCAGCTCACATATCTGTTGGTAGAGGATCTAGTTGCTGGGCCAAGATCCCAAACTTAATATACTCACAGGCCTCAGTGGAAACAAGATTTGCCAAACACAAATATTTTATTTATTTAGATAAATAATAATGAATGGACTAAAAACGCATTCTGTTAAATTTTATGGTACTGCTCTTGTTTAAAGCAGCCATAATGCAGACCATATTTTCATATCAATATTGCATTACATGAATACTTATGTGTGAAGCAGGTCACTTGAAGTGATGAAACCACAGAGGATTATTGACACTATGGTTCTATTGACCTCAATCAAGTGTTTTACTCTCTTTCAGCGCATTATTTTGGGTTTTATGGGCTGTAGCATTATGATTTTGACTCATTCTTACTGATATGTAATGTTTGCAACCCCTTCAGTACCAGATAAACAGACATAATGAGCAACTAGCTCCTGAACAAAGTGGACCACTTAGAGGATAAAGAGACAAATTTGACCCCAGAGACAACAACAGGTAAAGGGAAAGTTAATATCAGAAATCTAAAGGGAGATAGAAACACTACTGTCAGTGAGTGTCGTGTCACTGAATGAGTAAAGAGACACAATCTCAGTCTGTTTCCTGTGCATAAAAGTGGCCTCAAAATCGGTTATTTAATCTTTCCTTTGTAATTACGAGAGACATGTATTTGACAATTTCCAACAAAAGTAATGCAATTTATTTTTCAGCTCTCCAATCAAAATAATTTCTTGATATATACTAGAAAAAACTGTCTTACTATTTTCTTTACGTTTGCGTGTGCCCTCTAACAAACACCGCTGCGTTTCTAATGATTACCTCTGAACCTTTGACACCCCTCTACTCCTGCAGGTGGGAGGTTCACAAACAAATATAAAAACAACACAAAAATGGCTCACAGGCATAAACAAAAGGTTTGACCCTAAATTGGTCTTAAGACATCATAACCACTGAAACAATCCTTTATAGACTGGGATTAAATCAGAATTGTCTCATTTTTTTGTGTAGTTTTCTCCTTGTTGTGATGAAGGTCATCAGGAAATCTGTTTTGGGGTGCATGTTTATTTCTTCTTAGGGCTACGAGTTTTGGGGTCATGATAATGGGTGCTATTGCATGCTAAAAGTGTGGAGGGTTGGTGATCTTTTCCAAATATACAGCGGCCCACTCCTCATTTGAAACTTGAACAGAAAACCAATACAAGTAGAATGAGTCAATTGTTACTTAAGGGAAAAAATTTAACATGCAGATATGATTACCTCAGACACAAACTGTAGTCAGGCAAGTCCATTTGCTTTAATTTCATTGGAGGGGAAAACCAGCCAGCCAGCCAGGTTGAAGCCAGAGCTGGATGCGAGCGAGCGCTTGTCAGACAATAATGGATGCATGTAATTGGGGAAGTGCTGATTGCTCCCCCGAAAAGATTCCACCAGAGGAGAGCTTTCCCTTTCATTAAACCATGGTCAAAAATAATAAGGTACATACCGTCAGTAGACTGAGAGTGAGGGGGTTGGAGGAGAAATGCTCATTATCAGAAATGGAAGCAACGACTTCCAGTACTGTAAGTGATTATTGTAAAGACAGTCATAATAGAGAGACAGGTTGTGTGTTTTTTCATCGGCCAGTCTTCGCTTGTCTTTTCTTCTGCTGCCATATGTCATTTCTGTCCTTTCATCTTCACTTCTATTTGTATTTTATATCATTACCATCGCTAAGGAGGTTATCTTTTCACCTGTGTCTGTTCCTTTGTTGGTTTGTTTATTTGCCTGCCCTGTCGGCAAGATTACTCAAAAACTGACAAAGAGATTTCCATAAAACTTTGCGGAGGTGTGGGGCAGCGGACCAAGAACTCATTAAATTTGGGTACAGCCAGAAGGTCAAGGTGAGGAATTCTTCATAACATAGAGCAATTCTCAGTATTTGATTGGTGAAAGAATCATTTTCTCATCTTTAATTTTCTATTTATCTATTTAAACATGATCTCTCTTTCCTTTAAGAGTCATACAGACATGTAAGATTACCGGTATTCTGGTTTAGCGGGATATCATCTTTATTGCCACCCTAGTTCTCCTTCTGTTTTTAATCCCACAGGCTGAATTTTTCTGTCTCATTCAGCCATGCACATATGTCTTCTTGGTTTACAGCCTCTATGTATCACTGGCTGGTTCCAGACCAACTGGTTTTTATGGCCCAAGATCAAAGTCTGTGAAGCATGCACCAGTAGGCACGCAAATATGCACTGATAGAGGCACTCCAGAGCTACAAGTGCTTACTCATCACATCACATGGCGGGGAGGCATTGTGAGCCATTTATGTGCTTTGTTTTTCAATGTCCTAATTAGCGTTGAGTACATGGTCGACAGCTCGCATTGTTGTGCCCCTCTCTTTCGCTACGAGAGGACATCTTCCTCATTTGTGACAATAAAACAAGAACATGACTCATCCAAGATAACACTGATGAAGAGTGTGAGAATTATGGGCCAGACAAAAGAAGACTGTTAGGACACTTCTGTACAGAGAAAGGTTTTATGGTGTTTGTGTGTGATGGGAAAGTCCAGTAAGCATTTAGCACAAAGAATACTTCTGCATGACAAATGCTAACCTGACATATAACATTTTTGGATGGGACACATATGTACGGGTGTGTTTTTTAAACCACACATGTATAATAACGACCGCCTCCAGCACACACTCACTCTCATGCACACTAGCTCACCCTTATCTTGCGGGTTGACACCATTTTGCTGTCTAATAATCTTGCTAATTATAATTGTTAATTAATTCTCTGCCAGTGTCCTCATCAGGAGACTAATAACCTACATTTCCATTAATTAGACCTTTAACACTTTGCTCCTTCACTCGGTCTCTCCGTCCCACTCCAATCCACACCTTCGTCAGGTCCACCACTGTCAGGATTGTCTGTAGACCAGCGGCCAGACATTGTGTTTAATTGGGTATGTATGTCTATGCATCCTACTGCTTGATTACTCACCCTGCAGGAACAAATATTTATTCTTATTGTAACTTTAAGACCTAACATTTGAGATTAAAAACTCATACCCCACAAGGGAAACCATTACGCTACACATCCAGCTCTGCCTTAGGCTTTCTCTGCCTGTGGTTTAGGGGATGAACGCTCAGGCAGGCCAGAGTTGTGGACCTCAGGGACACAATACTATTAATACTGAAGTTTTGTTTAAATGTGTTTTACTTTGTGGTGCACTTGTTAATTTGACATGTTTGGTCTCTTGGTATTTTTATGTTAGCTAGATGAATAGCACAGACAAAGGAACAATTTCATTATTTAAAATTTACAGTGCTTGTGTTTGTTTGCAATGTTTCACTGTATAGTTATCTTGCATTACACTATATTTGCTTGATTTATATCACCTAATGTTATGCATGTATATGTATACATGCATAGTTGAAACAGTTGTATATATGTACAGTATATGCATGTGTGTGTGTGTGCATGTGTTTATATAGGCAATCAGTATACAAAAGCACATCTTCTTTTTGTGAACTACGCTTCCCATCAGGTTCAGCAGCTGACCTGGATTCAGTACACCATGGAGCAGCCTTATTATGCAACCATTTGCTGTGATCTCAGAACAAACTGCACATGCTGTGAAAATACTGGTAGCTACACTGTTGCTGAGATGATTTACACAGTTGTTTATCTGGCTGAGCTGTTGATCCTTCAGTCGCTTGGATCTCCTGAGAAATAGCAGGACTTTTGACTGTTTATTTACAGTTTTAGCTGGGCTTAACCAGCCACCTCTTCAACTTTCATCATCTCCAAGGCAATCTGCTATTATGCTGCAGAATAGAGAGCATCTTCCTCTCCCAGTTCAAAGACACACATTTATTGCAGGTGAATTAGTGGCTGTAACTTGGTTTAAAAGTCTGAATAGTTGTTTGTCTCTCTGTGTTGGCCTTGTGGTGAACGGGCAACTTGTCCATGGCGTACCCCACTTCTCGCTGGATGGATGGATGGATGGATGGATGGATGGATGGATGGATGGATGGATGGATGGATGGATGGATGGATGGATGGATGGATGGATGGACACAGACACTCTCCTCCTTTCTTTTTCTCTCCATTTTCTCTCTGTCTGGCAACGGAGGAAGTGAGGGACAGTTGGTGCTTGCTTTTCCATACTGGTGGTGGCAAAATGGCAGCTTGCGTCTCATCCGTCCTCCTTCCTCTTCCTCCCTCACCCTCTCCTGAGAGAAGTAACCCAGATTTCAAAATGAATTGCTGTGCATTCCTCTCTCTCTCTCTCTCTCTCTCTCTCTCTCTCTCTCTCTCTCTCTCTCTCTCTCTCTCTCTCTCTCTCTCTCTCTCTCTCTCTCTCTCTCTCTCTCTCTCTCTCTCTCTCTCTCTCTCTCGCTCTCTCTCTCTCTCTCCCTCTCTCTCTGACTCTCTCTGACTCTCTCTGACTCTCACTCTCTCTCTCTGTTTCTTTTCCTTTCTCTCCATCTCTCACCCTCTTCTTGATAAAAAGAGAATCAATCTTGGAAAGAGGATACTACATTTCTATCTCATCCTCCTCCTTATCCTGCCTCTGGGTTAACGGATATATACAACTTACACTTCTGTCTCCAGTTCCTAGAAAGCCTGAATCTCTCGAAACATTTGTTGCTTCATTTTTTTGATTTTAATAGGTTTTTCTTTTTTTTTATGGGGTGGTGGGGGGGGGGGGTTGTTTCCATCAACTGCAGTACTGCTCCTGTCTTTTTGTTTTTTCCTCCCTTTGTTTTTTCTTCCTTTGTGGTAACCAGCTACAAGTGTGACACGTTAAGCCTGCTTTTGAAGTGAGCCCAACAAGAGAAGGGGGAAAGGAAGAGAAGAAAGACATCCTTTAGCTGAACCTGTCCTGCCACAATCACAACAAATTCAGGTATTGGGTGCATTCTTTTTTGGGGGGTGCACAATTTTTTTGTGTTTTAATTTTTGAGTTCTGAAACATTCTCTTCATCACTATTTCATCCATTTAATTGATTTGCTTCTCCTTTTATGCTGAAACATCATCATTTCATCATTTTTTTGTACATTTTCCTGTAAAGTTATTTATTCTTTAGATCTTCGTTCATGTGTCCTTCACCATTTAGAGCACACAAGTCTTGCATGTTTTTTCCCTGTCTAAAATTATCCATACAGACGGTTATGTTATATTGGGGTCAGGACTTTACTAAAGAAATGGGACTAATTGCTAACAGGAGCAAGATGGACATCAAGAGAGGATATCAGTTCTGATATTGGAGCAGGTGTTGGATGGTGTTGTTCACATGGCAACAGGAGGTACAGTTGACATGGACTGGTTTGGGGTGGTCAGTTATGGCTGCAGTGGAGATGGCGATGAAAGGGGGCACAGAGTGAGGAAGATGCGGGTAGAATGGACAGGCGGTATGTGGGACACTGCGAGTTGCACTAATCATTTAGCATCATGGAGTCTCCTAAGAGACTTCCGTTTCTGTGTGTAAATTAACCTTTCTGTCGCACTCATTACCCTCTTTTCTCTTTTCTCTACGCTCATGCCTGTCACTGTCCTCCTGCTCCCTCCATCTCCTGCTACACTTCCGTCCCATTCATCCTCTCTTGATCTTCCCCTCTCTAATTCGTCACTCCTTCACCACTTCCTGCACTATTTACCAAGCGCCATCAATACGACTCCTGTATCAGTCATGACCCCGCACTTTCCGCCTCCTCCCCTTGCTCATCCTCACTATCCTTGTTTCCTTCCCTCCTCCCTCCCCCCTGTTCAAGGTCTTTCCCTTGTAAAACTCTATATCCTTCTTACTGACACTCATATATTACTCGTCTCCATCCCTCTTTCCTCTTCCCACTATGTCCTCCAGGCATCATGTCAACCCCAGTCTCCCCTTCCCCCTCTCTCTCCCCATTGACCCTGGCCTCCCCTACATCAGCAACCTCCCCGCTGCCCTCACCACTCTACCCTCCACCCAGGGTTCCAGTGTTCCAGAGGAAGGGAGCGCTCAAACACAAGAGGATTGTTGAGGTGAAAGACCACCAGTTCACAGCCCGCTTCTTCAAACAACCCACCTTCTGCAGCCACTGCACTGATTTCATCTGGTAACATACACACATTCACGCACACACAGGTTCACGAATACCAACCTTGCAGTTCATAAGCCGCCTCCTTAGGCAGCCCACTGCTCCGTCTAACACTGACTTTTCGTGCACTTTTTCTTTCCTTCACCAGATCCAGCTGCTTGCTGGAGAAACATCCTACACTGTACAGCCACCACACTGCCCTAATGTGATCACATCACCTCACCTCCACAGTGCCACCCACACAACACAGGAGCTACTTTAGAAACTCGATGTCTCACACACAGGCAGACGCGCAGAGGGATAAAAACATAGACTATACACACAGTAAGGACACCTTTTTAAAGAAACAATACTTACACACAGATTTAGATCCCATACAAACATGCAGACATGCAGACTTAACAGTGTAGGAGTTGTTCAGCTCCTAAAGGAGAACTGGCCAGTTATTATTCTTCTTACATAAAGCAAAGAGACTCACAGAGGACAATTTAAAACAGGAACGGTCCAAATTAGCCAAGATGTCCTGACTTACAATCTTTAATGTGGACTAAAGTCCAAAACTGCCAGATTCTGCTTCCCCATAATGCAACTCAGTGCAATTTCATTTGTCCTGCCATCAGGTCATCAAGAAGTTACTTTTCAGACTCTGGAAAGCTCCACCAGGACCACAAAAGACATTATGGAGATGATTTTATTGGCAATAGTACTCATAATGTGTGAAAGAACATAAAGAGGGAAATCTGTGCAGTAAATTTTTTTATCCTTATTTGAACCCCGCAACATAAAAATGTTCTATTGGAAAGTATTTGACAGTGCCCAGTTCAAAAATAGAATACATCAGACACACCCTCTTCCTTCTTCTATTTTGTAATTGTGGGATAAATCATGACAATAATGAAAAACACATATATTAAAAAAACACAACATTTTATGCGTTTTTTGCAAATACTAGTCAGGAATGTATATAAAGGTGAGTTCAGGGGAGGAAATAATTAATAGGGAGGCAGTGAAAACAGAAAAGAATTTTTTTTTTAAATACTCTAGTACCACTGCCTCAGTGCATGTATTTTGTAATGTAGGTTTCTGACATGTAGGCCAGGTTCTTATTCTGTCCAATGAAGTTATGACAGTGCATGTAAGTGGTTGTGTGATTGTTTGTTTTTTGTTTTTGGGCATATGCTGGGGGTGTGTGTCAGATGCAGGGTTGCTCGTGTGCCAGCAGCCTCTGGGTAGATTTCAGGCCAGTTCTCCAACTGGCTGCTGTCTCCACTGTGGAGGCAGTAATTAACTCAAAGTCAAAATGCTTTTCCTTCACACAGGATGTCAGCCTGGGTTTTGAAGAAATGTAAATACCTTATTTATTATGTCTCCAAGAAGGAATGTGTGGTACTCTGAATAGATTTAAAATTGACGTTAATGGTACCATTACCATTACCAGTCTTAATATGCTGTCGGAGGTTGACAGTCAACCAGCTCTCACTAAACTGAGGACCTGAAGAAGCCAAAATGAAATCCAGCCATTGCAAAATTAAATTTTCACTCATTTATAATCAATGCTTTATAATCCACAACGTTTTTGAGTATTCTGGTCAGCTTGTTAGACCTTTTCAGATGTTTATTCATTGCACCTTTTTATTTAATGGCATATTAAAATTCAAAGATTTCCCTGAGAGTCCTGGACAGCAAGCAACACTATTGATTTTCTCCAAACCCATACCTGGTTCTCTAATGCTCTCTGCTGGTCATAGGCAGAACTAGCCTCGTACCGTGCTGCGCTTCCGTTGAATGCTGATCAAGGATCAGATTACCCCCTGCAACCCCATTCTTTAATTAGAACTCAGCCAGATGGTGAACTGATTTTAGATTAGTTATTATGGTCAGTTTCCTGTGAACCCTTAGGCCTCTCCAGTCTGATTGTGGAGGAGCTCTCAGCGGTGCCTTGTTCATCTTGCCTTTTTAAACCTCTTGATTCACAGAATACAAACCACAGCCTGACTCTTCAGTCAATCGCTTGCTTTAATTATTCAATTAAACCTCTAAGGAGCTCCTGGATCCCAGCCAACACCCCACTTCTAGAAACAGGAGAACTGTGTTCATGCACTTGAGTGTATCTGGGATGTGATATATTTGACCTGGTTGGCTGTGTGGTTTGGAAATAAAACTTCATACTTCACAAATAATGATATTGTTTACTAAGTTGTTAGCCTCTAACTCAGCCAGAGGAGCCTGTTCCTCAGGGAGACAGAGGTTGTTCTCAGTTTGTCTGCAGGTCTACGTACAGTATGCAATCATGCAACAGTCTTTGCTCCATCTGGGGACAGATATTTTTACCCTCCTGCCTGAGAAACTGTCTCCAAAGAAAAATATTAAGTGTACAGAGTAGAGGAGATTGCATTTCTGTCTTAATCCATGTAACTTTTTCACTCAGGGGCATCGGTAAACAGGGATTCCAATGTCAAGGTAAAGATAAAGTCGCTGTTGTTCCCTTTACTGCATCTTTTCATCTTCTCAGATGATTCTTTCAGTCTGACTGATTCATTTTTGAGGCTGTTTTTCTCCGTGTTTTCCACAGTCTGCAGTTTTGTGGTGCACAAAAGATGTCACGAGTTTGTGACCTTCACTTGTCCTGGCTCTGTGACAGGCCCCAAACCAGATGTGAGCAGATGTAGAAAAATACTTGTGTTTTTCTTTTCCATCTTAGTCGAGATAAAGAAGTTGTTCCACCCCATTTTACTTTTGATTTATTGGCAAAATGTACAAAATTCAGTTGTTTGCAAAAGCTAAATCAACAAAGAAGAACAGCGTGGATATTTTTTTCCTGATCCAGCACAAAAATGCTTGTTTTTACTACATGTCTCAAAATGATTCACAGTCTGAGTAGCTTCCTTCTCAAGAACACACATTTACAAATAAGATGTTGTTGTCATAGACTTACCTTAGCTGAAGACCTCAAAGTTTTTACATTGGTAATGCTCCAATTTACATCAGGGGGAAGCATATGCTACAAAGATCATGATACCTGCCGTGAAGCAAGGTAGTACTTCACTGACGCTCCGGGGCTGCTTTGCTCAGCTGCTGGAATCCAGTATCTTGAGTGTTAGATGGAATTTATGAAGTATTAGGAATTCCTAGATAAAAACATCTCGTCATCTGTTAGGAATATAAAGATCAGTCATGATTAGGCAATAAAAAATGACAATGATCACAGACATATCTTAAAGGCCACATTGGTCTTGTTTACAGAAGAAGCCCTGGATCACCTTAGAGTGGTTGTCAAAGTTGCCTGAAAATCTTTAATCGGGACTTGAAGGAGCTGGGTTCAGCATATAAACTCAGGAATATTATAGAACTGGAGGCCTTTGTGCATCAACTAGCATCAAATTTACAGCCGGCTATGGCAGCTGTGGACTCTCTTTTAAGAGATCTAGAGACATGTTTCATTCAGTGAGTGAGTCATCTTGAGATGGCGGTCATCAGTAAAATAACCTTTTCATTCTGTAGTTGGGAAAAACACTGTGGTATTGTGATCCTTAAAATGTCCTTGTTTGACTTAGCTATTGCAACCAGATGATAAATAATATAAATAGTATATTTTGCTAATAAATAACATAAAATGGGAGTTTAATGACTTTGTTTTCCGCCATATACCCCATAATCACTCATTATTGTCGTCATCATCATCATCATCTCATCACCATATAAGGCCCACAGACGTGGGGAATTAGAGATGGGGAGTTGGGAGCTACAGATAGAAGGGGTGGGGGGTGATAAAAGGGAGAAATATAGGGTGAGCGAGCAGCAGACTGCTCCGTCTTCTCTCAGTGGCATTTTAAGGATTTCAAGGAGATTTGTCTTTTCTTCACATTTATTTTCTGCACAGCCAAATAAAGTGTCTCAGAAATGAGGTCAAGGGGAACATTTGTCAGTGAAAAAGGATGAGTGAGTGAAGGGAAGGCAGAGGGAGGGAGGAGGTGTTTTCAAATAGCCACTCAGAGAGACAAGGGAGGGAAAACAGTTTAAGAGAACGGTGTGTGAGGAGAGCAGTGGTGATGGGGTCTGATGAGCTGAGGAGAGATAAAAATGATTCATCCCTCTGAGTGCAGTATACACTTACGCACACACACACACAAACACACACACACACACACACACACACACACGGCTAGGATGGGTTCTTATACATTCTCTTTCATGGAGGAATCTAATTAGCCTGTCCAAGAATGAAACTCACCATCTCTCCGTAAATATGTGTTTGCAGCCTGGCCAATGTGTGTGTGTGTGTGTGTGTGTGTGTGTGTGTGTGTGTGTGTGTGTGTGTGTGTGTGTGTGTGTGTGCATGCGTGCGTGCATGGGGGTGTGCGTGTGTGTGTGTGTGTGTGTACAGTACGTGAGACTTCAACGTAGTTTCCTCTGAGTTTCAGGACCTGAAGAGTCGACACACATTTAAAGTCCAAACGTACTCCAGTCCCACCTTCTGTGACCACTGTGGCTCGTTGCTATACGGCCTCATACACCAGGGCATGAAATGTTCCAGTGAGTTTACTCAAAATAACATCATAAATCTGTGTACTTGAATGAATTAATCTTGAATTAATTGAATTAATCCATTTTGCTAAATGATAGTCTGTATCTTTGTACTGCCAGGTTGTGACATGAATGTTCATAGAAGATGTGAGACCAGCGTTCCCAGTCTCTGTGGCCTAGACCATACGGAGAAGAGAGGCAGGATCCACCTGACCATCAGAGGCGAGTCGGAGGATGTCTTTGTCTCAGGTGTGGGGATCTGCTAGATTTCTTGCAAATATTTAAAAAAAACAAAACATTTAGGATTAAGTGATTAATAAAGGATTTGTTTGTCAATACATCCAATTTTATTCTCTTCCCAGTGCGAGAAGCTCGTAATCTCATGCCGATGGATCCAAATGGACTATCGGACCCCTATGTTAAACTGAAATTGATTCCAGACCCTAAGAGCCACAGCAAACAGAAGACCAAGACCATCCGCTCAACACTCAATCCTGTCTGGAATGAGAGTTTCACCTTGTGAGTCCTTGTGAAATTTAATCAAGGGTTTAAAGTTTTCACCGGTCTGGGAGAAGATGTGCTCCAAATAAAATAAGATATCAGAGAGATTAGAATTACACAACCATAACAAGGACCCTGAAAGATGAAGATTAGAGGACAGAGTCTGATTATTTCATCCTTTGCTGTCTTTTTGTTTCCATTTTAACTTTTTATTTATTGGATATTAACAGCAACTCCAGTGTCCTTCTGTCTTTGTTCAGTTGCTCACACGGTGAGCTAACACTCTTTGTTTCTCCAGCTCAGTGCGCGGTCACCAGTGGGACCGGCGGCTGTCGGTAGAGGTTTGGGATTGGGACCGTACATCCAGGAACGACTTCATGGGAGCGCTGTCATTTGGAGTGAGTGAGATCTTCAGGCGTCCAATCAGTGGTTGGTTCAAGCTGCTGGCCCAGGATGAGGGCGAGTACTACAACATCCCTGTACCGGATGCTGATCTGCAGGTAAGAAAACCTGCTCAGGTGCACAGAGAAAATCAGTCGTTCCTCCAGGTAAACAAACAGAAATAGTGAAGGTGTTTGTACTTTCTTGCATCAGAGTGGAAGAGACTTTTAGTCCTTTTTAAATAATGACCATTGGTGCAGCTAATTCTGTAATTACATACATGTAATGGAAAACAGCTGCCCCTGTTCACACCCTGTCATTATCTTAAACTCATTCTCTGCTTCCAGTTCAATCAGAGGAAAAGAAAAAGACTAAGATCTATGTCTTGTTCTAAATAATTACATAACAAATGATGGCGTACCCTCCCCTGACTATTTCACTCCATCTCCACCAGGGTGCAGGATTGTTCTGTCATATCGAAATCCAAAAGATATATGAGAGGGGATTGGTGCTGTTTGTATTCAGTGTGTGTGTATGTGTGTGTGTGTGTGAACTGGATTGAATCCAACCATGCATCTCTCAATCCTCCCTCTACGCTTCTCCAGGAGCCTCAGCCAGCTGCCACACTGCCCTCTCTGCCTCAAGCAATACCTGTCCCGCTGTCGGAGCCATTCCCTGTGGCCCTGTCCCCAACCCCCACGCCATCCTGTCCTCCCATCCAAACCCCAAGCCTTGCCAAAATCAAAGTGGGCATCCATGATTTCAATTTCCTCATGGTACTGGGCAAAGGCAGCTTTGGCAAGGTAAACACAGCATCCACTGAGACCAAATGTCATCTTCTCTGCACACAATCAGCAACTTCTTTTCCAAAAGCTGTGAGTGATATCAGAGAGGATATTCAGGGTTTAAACAACTGAAATTATTCCTGGCTTCAGATAATTTCTTCTATTAATGGACTTGACCTTTAAATGACATTTCATAGAGCAGCTCCTGGCAAGAGCAAGTCAGAATATCCTCAGAAGAAATCCTCCTTCATATCAACATTATCGTTGTTTGCAGAATGACTCATTTAACCCTTAGCGAGTTCTCTATTGCTGTCAGTGGTCGTGAACTCAGGCTGGCTGGATTCCTATGTGTCAGGAAGGCAAGCTTTCTTTCCTAATGTGCTGATTGCGAGGGAGCCTCTGCTCTCCATATTTTTCTTTAATTCCCCAGCAGATCAGCCATAATGAAGAGGACAGAGTTTCAGATTCCTCTTCCTCCTCTGAAGCCCCACTGTGCTGTTTCATAACTGTCAGAGGAGATTCTACAGAGGACAGGAGAAATAGACTTGACTTATGTAAGATGTGAGAGAGGAAAAAACCCAAGAGAGGAGAGACAGACCCTAGGGCTGCTAGGAAGTGAGAAAGAGGAAGTATTAATACTCTGCAAGAGTGACAAAATGACCAAAAGTAAATTTAGATAACAAGAGTTTGAAAAAATGATGTGTGTGTGAATATGAGTTGTAATATACTGGAGGGTGAATGAGAGTTTGTTTGATGCCACAGGGAAGAGCAGGAGACAAGAGCACAGAGGACGACGGGATTCCTCAGTGACTGGCCTATGGGAGGCTGTGCAGGGCGAAAAATATTTAAATATGTGCACACATGCACTGAAAACATGCACATCCACTCCCCAACTCCTTGTGTGTGTGTGTGTGTGTGTGTGTGTGTGTGTGTGTGTGTGTGTGTGTGTGTGTGTGTGTGTGTGTGTGTGTGTGTGTGCGTGTGAGCGTGTGAGCGTGTGTGTGTGTGGTTCAGTGATTTTTTTTAATCATTGTAATACAAGTTAGCTGGAGTCTGATCATGAGCTCAAAAATCAAGTACAAACAATAGGAATAATTGCGTTGTCATCTTTGGAAAAACAACATAGTTACGTAGCTCCCAGCGCTCGGAAGATTTCCTGTTAAACTGACACAACATACATTTCACTCTTCAAAGGTTTACACTTTTATTAAGTACTTCATGAATGAGTGTGCACACTTTCTGTGTATATCTTTTCACTGGATGTATAGACAGGCTTATTGTGCTGCTCTGCTGTATCAATGGTTGTGTGCACATATTTCATCCTGGATGGCCTCCCATAACTGGCAGTTCAGTTCATCAATAATAAACACACACACACACACACACACACACATGCAAACACTTGCACACTCATTCATAAATACCTTTCTTTTATGTTGCAATGATTTTTAAAAAAATGGATCTGTGTCATTTTCTCCACCACATTGACGATTAAAGCAGGTCGGTCGGTTTAAAACAGTTTTGTCTGCGCTCTTTAACTCTTTAACAGTGAAGCGTTGTTCATGCAGCTCTCATTGTTTAAACTCACCGAATCATGAGTGAAACCAAAGTGCAATTTTGCACAAGTGAAAATAGCCAGTTGATAGCTCTGTAGAGAGCAACTTTAACTAATCGTTGTTCCAGTTATTTCACCAGTGGGTTAAACGAATGTAGACACTTGGTGTTACACTTGTTGTTGTAACACCAAGTGTTGTTCTTCGTCTTCTTGGTTTACTGGTATTTTTGCATCTTTAGCGTTGCACAATACCAATGTCAGATAGTTAATGTAGTCTTGTTGAGGGTAAAGAGCTTCTTTAAATAATTTTTATCTCCTCTTTTTGTCCCTGCAGGTTCTCCTGGCAGAGGAGCGGGGCACCGACAGCCTGTTTGCGGTGAAAGTGTTGAAGAAAGATGTTCTCTTCCAGGATGAGGACACAGAGAGCGCCATGGTGGAGAGGAGGGTTCTGGCGCTGCCCTCTCGCCCTCACTTCCTCACATCTCTCTACTGTGCCTTCCAGACTAAGGTGTGTGTTGGTCTCTTTGTGTGAAAGATGATCCTGAACCACTCAACTTTCATTAAACTGTCCATAATCCTGGCTGACAATTTGATGTTCCTCCCTGGAGTTGTTTCAGCTCAGGCTGCCTGAGAGATTTGATGAATAAATTTAATAATTAACTTGCTTTCTTTAACAAGGTCCTCCATCCTGCAGGAGAGGTTTTAACAGACTGCTTTTTAATCTGTACAAGAGGTGATTATGTACGGAGAGTGTAGGGGCTTATATGTATGGGTGTGTGCGTGTGTGTGTGTGTGTGTGTGTGTGTGTGTGTGTGTGTGTGTGTGTGTGTGTGTGTGTGTGTGTGTGTGTGTGTGTGTGTTTTCTGCAGGACCGCCTGTATTATGTGATGGAATACGTCAATGGAGGAGACCTGATGTTTCACATTCAAATAGTTGGCAAATTCAAAGAGCCTCATGCAGCGTATGTAGTCAAACAGATGCTCTCTTCTCCTTCAATCCCAATCCCGTCTCATTTCCTGCCCTCCTTTTATTGTCTCTTTCTTTGCACACACACATCTCTTAGATTTGTTCATCATCTCAAACGGTTCTTGAAAGCTAAAATGACCAGAAACACAAACCCTCTCCTTTTCCTTCTGACTTTCTCCACCCACTAATCTCATCTTTTCATCCCATCTTTCATCCCCCCCTGGGGTCCATCTTGACAATCATTTTTGATCAATCATCTCGAACTAACTCTTTCTCTGTTGCTGCTTTCCAGCTCTCTTTCTTCATCTTTCTGTGTTTCATCTATTTGGTTACTCTTTCTTTCATCACCTTCTTGAGCTTCATTCCCTTAATCTTCACTATAAAGAAAAACCCTGGCCAATTCTCTGAGAAATAAAGCCACCCCTCCCTTCCCCCCCTTCCCACACGCTCATCCCTTCTATTCTCTCTGCCCCCCTTCAGGTTTTACGCAGCAGAGATAGCAGTCGGCCTCTTCTTCCTCCACAGCAAAGGCATCATCTACAGGTAGAGAGGAGGCCTGCTCCTCTATCATAGCCTGGTTGGATGCTGTGCAGAGGAGACACAGATCTGTCATGTCTTTTGTGTCCCATGACTGTTATAAAGATGTCGCCTGTCAAACTGAGTCCGTCCTGTGTGATCGATCTCCTCCTTCCTCAGAGATCTAAAGCTGGATAATGTGCTGCTGGACAGCGAGGGCCACATAAAGATAGCTGACTTTGGCATGTGCAGGGAGGGCGTGTTTGGGGGCGACACCACGCGCACCTTCTGCGGCACGCCCGACTACATCGCCCCTGAGGTACGCCGACCCCGTTCTTATTTCACGCTCCAACCTGATCCCTGAGCCCCCCGTGATTGACCCGTAGATTTCACATTCCTCCTCGCCCCCCTCCCTAACCGTGTGTGTGTGTGTGTGTGTGTGTGTGTGTGTGTGTGTGTGTGTGTGTGTGTGTGTGTGTGTGTGCAGCTCCTCTCATCCCAGTCCTCTCTGACCTTGTCAGCATTTTTTGAATAATTAACCTCACATGATTCAGCGAGTGGAGCTGTGCGCTTCTGCTTTAGCAAAGAAATTGCGGCTGTCCTTTTGAGACCTTCTATTAATTGCCTTTCTCCGACCCTGATTGACAAATCCGACCAGAGGTGGTTTTGCTTGACATTTATTTGAAATGCAAAATATCAAATCTGGATGGTGTTTACCTTAAAAAAAAAAAATATTTGAAATCCTTATACTTGAATTTCACTCTTGAGTCATCATAAACAAATAGTATTCAGAGACAGAGTGAAGGTGATATCGAGCTCTTTCTTTTTTGCTGACTTGCATCACGTTGAGAAAAAGTGACTGCTGTGCACGTCTTTGATATTGTAAACCTTCCTCTGAAGCCCCTGGGTATTGACTCTTTTATGTAAACTCCCATTGATTCCCTGCATCTGCCATTGTGGAAGACTTATGATATATTTAGTTGTGAATTTCCTCTCTCTCTGCCTTTCATTCCAGCTGCCTGTGATAGCAGCATGTCATCTGAGCAGCAGACTGCTACAGCTGCACTCGCTCTCACCCTCCTGGTCTTTTCTTTTCTTCCTTATCTTAACATTACCATTGTTCTCCTTTATCCTCTCGTCTTTTCTCTGCATCCTTTTGCAGATTGTGGCGTATCAGCCCTACGATAAAGCAGTGGACTGGTGGTCCTATGGAGTGCTCCTGTATGAAATGCTGGCAGGACAAGTAATTCTCAGTTTATTGTTAACAGACTTGAGCACAGGACTGTAAGCCTGCATCCTTTGTAATCACACAACTGAGCTTTAATTTCAATATATATGCTTTCAGTTTGCTCATAGGGCTTCATGACTTCTCTTTTTATTTTTCCTCTCTCTATATATTTTCATTCCAGCCACCGTTTGATGGTATTGACGAGGAGGAGTTGTTTCAGTCCATCATGGAGCAGAGTGTCACATATCCAAAAAGTCTGTCTCGTGAAGCAGTCGCCATCTGCAAAGGCGTGAGTGACCCCCTTTCTGATATATATATATAACGCTCTTAATATATACACATACACACACACACACACACACACACCTACACACACACACGCACACACACACACACACCTACACACACACACACACACACACACACACACAGAGTAAATATACCTTGTGTTTAACGCACAGCCAATAATGAAAAGTTAAAAACATTAAAGTACAGCTTTATATAATGATGCACATCGTTAAATAAATACTCCTCCTTCACCTTCTTAGCTGATTGCAGATTGATTTCCTTTTTTTCTAAGTAACGCTTCACGATATAACACTCTTCAAAAGCATAAGTAGTTATTTTTTGGTTTGACATTGTCTGTTTATTAGTGAGACTAATTACCCTTTTTATTCTCCTAGAGAGAGTCAGGCTAGCTGTTATCTGCGTTCTGCCTGTAGATTCATAGTGAACATAGAGATAACTCAGCAAAGCGGGCTTATTTTCCAAAATGTCAAACTGTTCTTTTTAAAATACAGGTAATCACTATGCAAATGCCAAAACGTTAAATGTCATTGCAGTTTAATAACATTTGGAAATGGAGTAAAGCTTCTGTCACAAATTATTGTCCGTTTTACCAAAGCATAAACAGGACTCACCTGTGTTCCATAATTACCTTAATATTTTCCTTTTTTTTCCACACTTTTCCTTATTTTTCATCACTTTTACCCAAGCTCCTGACGAAGCACCCGGCCAAACGGCTCGGTGGAGGAGTGGATGCGGAAACGGAGATTAAGGAACATCTGTTTTTCCATTGGATTGACTGGGATCGTCTGGAGAGACTTGAAATCCAGCCGCCCTTCAAACCCAGAACTGTCAGTTGAACAGATGGATGAGGCTCCATGTGTTTCTTTTGTCTTTCTTTACTTTTCTCTTTCAGTCTGTCTACTTAATCTTTTCTTTCTTTCCTGCCACTCCCATCTTTCTTTCTGTCACTGAGACATTTTTAAGACATTAAAGCTGTAACTTTCCCCAATCTGTCTTTCAATCTCTTTTGCTCTCCTTGAATTCTCTGCAAACTTCTCTCGACCATCCATGTTGCGTTGATCGCTTCATCGCCTCTTCTCTCTGTTTAAACTTCCCTGCCATTCCCTTCCTCTCCCACATTCTCCTCTGTCATTCTTTCTTTTAACGCCTCTGCTGTTTCCGAGTGATGGGCATTGAGCGTTCAGGAACAGACAATCTAATCATAATGGGCATGACCTCTTGACCTTACCTGTCGATTTCTCCCATATGCAAATGCATGCCATCATTAGTTTGCAGTACGTCAGTTTTCAGCCCCACTGGCCGATGCTGAGGCTGTGCCTTTAGTGAGCTGAGTATACTCAGAGGTTAGAGGCCAGGCCCATTAGCGAAATGAGATTCATGTTATCCAGCAGAATGACTGTCATTCACCGGAGCAGGATAAAAGATACGAGTAGCTTTCTTCCAACAGTAGATGTGGTGGAAAACTCCTTAGAGAGAAAGAGAGACATTGGGTGAGAAAAAGAGTTATGGAGGTGATGCCTTTTTATAATGACTTTCCTGACATAATATCTTTTGTTCAGGAGACTGATGATGGTTTGAATATAATCAGTATGAACCACGACTGTGTGGATATGCACATTTAATCTGCTCTCTTTCTTCACTAGGGTGGAAAAAAAGGGGAAAATTTTGACAAGTTCTTCACGGGAGCTCCGTCGGCTCTCACTCCGTCCGACCCAGACGTCCTAGCAGCTATTAACCAGGAGGACTTCCAGGGCTTCTCCTTCATGAACCCAGACTTTGCCACCTCATCTCTCACCTCCATTTGAAAATGGTTCCCAAAGCTGCTCCGAGATCCCCTCGAAGTGTACCCAGACTAGTCTGTTACCCCTCTTGTAGTAATTATCTAAAAGAATTCAAACGTGAGAATATGCCTCATACAAATCTGAAGTTTACAAGAAAATGCCAAGACACCTTTATATTCATGCACTCTCTTCTATGTATTTATTTATTCCTGATAGTTGCAGCGATGCAGATAAAACTAGTGTCCTAATGTAGATTTCCATCTTTGAGATTTATGAGTGTAGAATCAGCCTGATAAATGAATTCCTTTGCATGCGCAGTTCTTGGAATTAATTGCTTTGACACACCACCTTTGTTTTTAGATCATAGAGCATTCATAAAAATGTACCCATATAACTTAGCAAAGGATTCATTTATAGCTTCCCCATCATCCTGTGCTGTGAGAAGTTATTACAGATTGTTCTCATATAGCCGTACAGGTTTAGCAGTAGCTAAATCAAGTTACTTTTTAATACTTTTCCATTTCACAGGCACACAAGTGAAAACATTCCTTTGTTGTTTTATTGCAATCAAACATTTCATAAACCCACAGTGTATAAAATCTCAGCGTCCGTGGCAGTACGACATGACTCACTCTATGTGTGTGTGTGTGTGTGTGTGTGTGTGTGTGTTAGCGTTTGCACGCGACCTAAAGCGAACCCAGTCCAGCGGCCTGGCCCGACCTTTTTAGTTCAGCATCACAGAAGTGACCCCACGTGACCCACAGAGACATTAAAACAGTGCAGTGGGTGCAGTTAATGCAGTGGCAGCTACTGTAAGCCAACGGCACTGCCTCCAGTCGATTCCCACTCAGAGACGATCCTCTCGCCTCTGCCACAGGTTTTGGAGAACAGAATATTTCTGTCTAGGCTGTAATTATTTTTTTTTTGTCTCTATTATTCTTGAACATGCTGTAGAATGATGCTGATCTGCATCACAACACACACTCTCTGTTCTCCTCAAGGACATTGTGCAGCTGCACAAATACGTTTTCCATGATTTCTCTCTTTGTGGCGTTGAGCATAAAGCCTTTTGCTATGTAATGATGCACTCGCTGCATTGATTAGGTGTAATTAAAAGTGAGGCCCACTGGGACGGTTCAATACACGGAAAAAATATTAGCAGCGCTGCCATTAAACGTTATCGGACTTGACTCCGAGGATACACTTAAATTATCCCATTTCAGGAACTTTTATCTAACAAAACCAGGAGGTCGTTTCAAACGGAGAATGGTTGGCGTCCTTTCAGACATCTGTAGGATGGATTGGTTGTAGTGAGTGTGTGTGTGTGTGTGTGTGTGTCTGCGTGTGTGTGTCATAGCAGTCAGCTGTAAGGTCAGAGCAGTTATTATGTACACGGCTCCGTTTGAATGGAATAATAGATAACACAACATGCACTTGTGTGTCTGTTAGCTGACGTTCTGTCTGTTTCTGTGAGCTGGAAAGAAGAACATGAAAATAAACTGAGGAAATAAATCATGAAACAGTGAAATGTTTCGCTCTGTTGATTTTGTGTGAAGCTGCTAATCTTCTCCACACGCCTCTCAGTCACGCTTAGTCCCTCACTTTCACACATGCTCACGCTCAAAAATGCTAAACCGTGCACACACACACACACACACACACACACACACACACACACACACACACACACACACACGCCTGCACACACAGAGAAGATGCTGACCTCTCTATTTACTGTAACGCTCTAGTTGTCGAACCAGCAAAACCACATCTCAGGCGTCTCACTTTCACTCCATCCTCCCTCTCTGAAGCGGCCAACCCACCACCCCCCACACCCCCATCCCCCCCCCATGCCTCCAGGCTCCAGCATCACGATGGGACTAACAGCCCCACAGAGATCTCAGTTATAACAAGTTGACCTTCACGTAAAATCTCATCAACTTCCCTGCTGCCACTCGGCCCCCCCTCTCCTCCTCCTCCTCTTCCCTATCTGCCCTTCATCTCTCTCTTCCTCTCTGTTTTCTGCTGGCACCGCTCTGAAATGTTTTACTGCATTGTTTGATGTCATTCTCTATGAATCATCTGGTCAGTATTTACTGTTGTCACTATGATCTCTCTGACGTACCCACCTCCTGACAATCAGTACAAGCATGGCCTCTGCACCAGCGTTATGGTCTGTTTTACTCTGGGTGTAAATTGTCTACTGAGTTTTTTTCAAGCACGGTGATGGTTGTGTGTGTGTGTGGGGGGGGGGGGAGGACACACGAGCCACTGAAAGACTCCAACCATCTTACATCTGCTGTCCAGAATTTTGTTCCACAGGTTTGAAGGTAAAACATGAGCTGGTGCTGTCTGTGTTTCTTATCCTATTGATAAATGTCACTTTTTTTTTCTTTTCTTTAAAAAATAACTACAGATATATTCTGTAGTAGTGAAAAAGTAGTGAGTAGCAAGATATTCGATGTATCTTAAAGAAAACCATGTTCTCCATTTATAATTTCTTATTTTTATATATCTCTAATGTTTGAAATGACAAACACCTATTTGGATTTAAACTCCTCATCACAACCTTCATCTGTCTGTCATTGTGGAATCGCACCTCCAGTGTGTGTAATCCATCATTCACTGTCACTGTGACATGATATCATTCCTTTCCTTCATTATTACCTCCTCTTCCTCTCCATGTATCTCTTTCTATCTCCCCTCAGTCGTTCTTTCTTACCAGTGCACCTCTCTCTGCCTTCCTCTCTCACTAATGCCCTGAGGTCAGAGTGTGCTGTAGACTATTGATATTGTTGCTAAAAATACAGGGTTCTTCCACCAGTCACCTAAAAATAGACCAAAGGACATGATCTACAGAAGAAAAAGGAGGAGGGGACAAGAGGAAGAGGAGAGGAAGGAAAAAAGAGGTTATGAGCTGCACCATTTGACTGCTATTCATCTGAACTTGTGACGTGGAGTCAAACAAAAGCTTTCAATGAACTGCAACTACAAAAAAGCTGTTTCCTGCTTTGTATTTCATTCTGATTTTGATTATTTAATGAACCTGAATCCTACCCAATTTTATCTCACCATCCCCTCTCTTTTCTCCTTTACCTTATATCTAATTTCAGCTGATGAACTTGATCCTGAGTGAATAAACTGTCGAGGTCGGTTAACCTCTGACTTTGGTGATTCCAATAATTCCATCTAATCTTTTTTTTTTTTTTTGTACCCTTTTTTTCGAGTTGTTTGAAAAGTTCTTGACAAGACAAATTTTATCGACTGGACTGAAAAAAAACCCCATAAAAACAGATTACTTAAAAAATATATGCAGAAAATTATTAGATGACAAATTCTCGAAGTCTTTTAACACACACACACCCCCCTCTCTCTCTCTCTGTGCGAGAGACTCTCGCTCTCTCTCTCTCTTTCTCTCCTCTCTCTCTCTCTCTCTCTTTCTCTCTCGTCTTCGCTCTCGCTCTCTCCTCTTTCTCTCTCTCTTTCTCTCTCTCTTTCTCTCTCTCTTTCTCTCTCTCTCTCTCTCTCCCTCCCTTGGTCTTCTTCCTCCTGCGTTCTCGTTAGATCTCTCTTTTGTAGCCAACGCAGCTCGATGAACCAAGCCACCGCAGTGTCTGGGACGCACTGAGAGAAAGAGAGGGGCTTATAGGGGAAAACGCAAGACAGAGAGGGAGAGAAGGGGGAAAGAGAGAGCGAGGGGGAGTGAAAGAGCGCAAAAACCCATCCAGCCTTCACGCTGTGAGGTTTCTTGGCTACTGACGTGTGCGCACGACTTCCGTGGCAGGGTGAGTATTTTCTCCCTCTGAATAACTACAGTCATGCGTTTCTGTCGACCTGCTCGCTCGTTTAAAACGGTAAGTGTGTGTGTGTGTGTGTGTGTGTGTGTGTGTGTGTGTGTGTGTGTGTGTGTGTGTGTGTGTGTGTGTGTGTGTGTGTGTGTGTGTGTGTGTGTGTGTGATTGTCGAAAAGGACTGCAATCATAACGTGTGCTCGTATGGCGCTCAGCGTAAAAGACTCAACAATTCGTTGAGAGCGCACAGGAACGCCAGAGTTAAACGTTACCTGGAAGTCCGTTTTGTTTTCGCAGCTCTCCTTTTAATTTCATCTAAATTGTCGGTGAGAGTCGCTCACATGTTTTCTGCTCTGTTTATCATCTCCAAACTCCGCGTGTTGCAGGAAAGAGGAGGGAGGCTTCGAAGCCAACCCTGTGCGCACATTACCGCTGTCAGTCCTGCACTAATAAACATATACATACAGTTTTAGGTACATTTAAAGAGTTTACAGGTTGTGAATTTTGAAATGCGTGTCCCTTAGGTGTAAAAAAAAAATAAAAATAATAATAATAATTCCAAACCAAAATGTGGCTGCGCAGCGAGAAATGCTTCAAATCAAGAAACAAGCCTTGGAGTCACGACATCTGCGTTTAACCATTAAAAAGTCTCGTTTTCCCCTCTTGGTTTTGCTCTCAGGGTCGTGTTGAGATT
Source organism: Antennarius maculatus (assembly GCA_013358685.1). Classification (NCBI taxonomy): domain Eukaryota; kingdom Metazoa; phylum Chordata; class Actinopteri; order Lophiiformes; family Antennariidae; genus Antennarius; species Antennarius maculatus. Next base: position 16,259,308 of record CM023615.1, read on the forward strand.
TCTAATGGTCAACCAGTTTAGTTTAACTCAGGTATGGGCGCATCGTCCCCTTCATGCGCGTCCTTCCTCCATACTCCTTCCATTTTTTTTGGTGAGGGGGGGCAAGGTTTCTCGCTTAACCAATATCTGCTATGTAAACACACACACACACACACACACACACAAACACACACATACAGTATAAATCAGCTTTAAACTCTCTCTCTAGTCTTACCCCCTTCAGTTCTTCAGTTCTCCCCTTCCTGGATGCTTTCAGCACCACCGCTCCTCATCCTCCTCAGTATATTTCATCTCATTGGTCTTTAGAGGTGATGTCAGTCTGTAGATTGTGACAGATTAGAGAGAATTAAACCTTTTGTCCCCTATGTGGCTCCTATCTAAACAATCCAATTGGTTCATTACTTTCAGGGAGAGGGAGTTGGGGGGGCCTGTCTCAAACGGTACTGTAATCACAAATCTTTTCTTTTCCCCTTCATTCTCCATCCCAAGTCTTCATGGCCTCCAAAAGCAGTACTAGTTCTCTAAAGTACTGGGTGATGTGAGCAAAATGAATACTTAATCTGAGCTCACTTCTATCATAAATCAGTAAGCATAATTTATCATTCAGACAGGGTTGTATTTTGTGTTTGGCAGCCGCTGGTAGAGCTGAGGGTGTTGTCCATGGTGCTGAAGCGGTCTGCCTGAGCCTCTCAGGGCGCTCACATTTCTGCTGTCGCAACTTCCACGCCTTCATGACCACATTGGCACATCGTTCACCTCCTGGAAGGTGCGATTGACCCCTACTCATCCTTATGCTCACCCCTCCTCAACTCTCTGACACCAGTTTGACACGTCATCTATGGACACAGCCGACTTCTAGAAAAATAAACTTAAAAGAATAAAGAAAGATCATTTACAACGCGACAGCAACAGGGTTAGCTACTCGCACAAATCTTCTGTTGTGGCAGTTGGTATCTAGTGTCGCAGGAAGACCTCAATCTGTTCCTCAACGTGCCATGAATCATCATTCATCACTCTGTTTTCACACATAATAGCTCAGCCTTTATCCCTGATAGTTCTCTACTGTAGATACTGATACTCTATCTGCTTTGCTCTGAAAACATTTCCTCCCTTGACTTATGTCAGCTATTTCGTCAGAGTTAGAGTCACACTTTAGTATCAAACCTTCATTCTTTCCAAATAAGGCTTTGAACAGCCCAGTACGTGTGATGATGGTGGAAAAGTTTTCTTTCTACTCATCAGACCACGTGTGTGTTTTTTTGAATGGCCGAGGATCGACTGTCAGTTTGTGTTTATGCCTCAATGGAGAGCAGGTGCATTCTTTCATGGCCATAATTGGCCTCTTCCAGCCCGTTATTACGCTGTCACATTTCATTTAGAGTGACTTCACTGTGCTGAGAAGACCTGCTAAGTCAGTGAGATATCAGATATTATCATAGGAAGCATCCACCAGTGAAATATCTGCAGCCAGAGAGACGCTGTCAACCAAGATCCTGCTGGAGGACTTGTAGGTATTCCCATCTTCTAGCCGGTCTTTCCTCATTAAAAGAAGGCTGGATGCACAAGAGGAACGATATTAATCTTTTGTCCGTAAATAAAAACTCTTGCATGAATGCATAAAAATGGTTAAAGCAAAACTGAAGCTAGAAAGAAAGAGATGAAATAACAAATGAAAACCAGCTGCATTAACAGTGACGATCCTCCTCATGCAGAACAAACTATTAACATATCAAGTCCCCTTCCTACCCTGCTTCCAAATGCACCGACATCTTTGTTTCTGCATTTTGCACATGCAGTTTCTCCCCTCTGCCCCCCAGATGAGTTCGTGCAGCAGCCGTGCGTTGACCATCCTGTCCACAGTGTTTGGAGCCTGCGGGCTCCTGCTGGTGGGGGTCGCCGTGTCCACAGACTACTGGCTGATCATGGTGGAGGGAATCATCCTGCAACAGAACCAGAGCATGGAGGTGAAGATGGCTCTGCATTCAGGCCTCTGGAGAGTTTGCTTCGTGGCTGGTAGGATGATGCAGTTTACAAGTTTGAATTTACATTCACGTTCAAAAATGAAATGATGACTGTAGAAGATTAAAAAACCACATATTTTAACAAACAGACAACAAATAATGCCTCTGTGTGTGTGTGTGTGTTTGTGTGTGCGTGTGTGTGTGTATGTGCGTTTGCATGTGTGTTTCCTCTCAGGATCAGAAAACGGTAGATGTGTTGCATCAGAGTACTTCACAGAACCTGAAATAGAGATCACCACTGAAAACACTGCAAATATCCTCAGTAAGAAAAAGATTGATCTCATTATCTGCTGTTTGAGAGTCTGTAGGGATAATTAACTTTACTGTGAGTACTAAGAGACATCATCGACGTCAAGATAGTAAGACACAGTTATCAATATTACAGGTTTAGACATATAAATGTCACTGAGGTGATTTTTGAAAGCCCAATCTTTGTTCCAAAGCATAAATTCCTGAATGGATGTGATGGATTTTATTCAGATTTCGGTTAAGTTTTATTCATTTGGTCTGTATAGAATAGAGTTTAAAATAAATATGTCATTATAATTTTTTTCAACATATCTTACATATTTCCCATCATTACATATCAGTTAGATGTTGTACCAAATGCCATAGATTTTATTTAAACATTCCACCGCTGTGAGTACTTGTTCTCATAATGCAGTTTTATTGGTGTAAGTCATGACCACAGAACTCACTTCATAGTTCATATTTTACTGACCCTGATTGCCTTTAAATGTCATCATTCACAGTTTAAGGACACTTCACTTAGCTGTGTTTGACACTGTGGCCTCTCCTCCCTACAGAGATGGTGAGGACGGCCACGCCCTTCCCGATGGTGTCACTGCTGTTCGTCTTCACCGCCTTCATCATCAGTAACATAGGACACATCCAGCCTCAGCGCACTATTCTCGCATTCGTGTCCGGGATCTTCTTCATCCTTTCAGGTGGGACCCATTAATCATGCCCCCCCCCCCATCGCTCTGTGATGGATTAAAACAGCTCGGTTTGTCCGGTGTCACACAGGGAGGCACTCCATGGTGGAGCTATTTTTAGTGTGTGATGCAGGCGCTGATGCTGTCATCTGAAAAGGTGACTATTAATGAGATGTCTCCTCTACTCTATTTTGACTTTCCATCCCATTTGGAGCTAAAGAGTGATCTTGTGCTCGTGTTCAAAAGCAAATTTCTCAATTTGAGAATGAAAAGTGAAAATACACAAAATGTCCCAACAGGGTTTTTCTGCATGAGTTTCTGCATTAGTGTAGTTAACCTTCTTAAACAGCAGGTGGCTGCAATGCTCCCATTTCATGGTGTGTGTGTGTGTGTGTGTGTGTGTGTGTGTGTGTGTGTGTGTGTGTGTGTGTGTGTGTGTGTGTGTGTATGTGTGTGTGTGTGTGTGTGTGTGTGTGTGTGTGTGTGTGGTAAACACTGCCAAGAGCCAAACTGGAGCTCGTCTTCTCTGAAGACTTTCAGTCGATGCGTTAGAGGAGAATCAGCGCTGCAGAGCTCAAAGGAGCATCAAACAGAGTCTGCAGCTCCAGCTCCTCAGAAGAGGGACTTGCTGATAAAGAGTGTAGGAAAATAATAGGTGTTATATAATGGGGGTGGGGGGTTATATAATGTTTGTTGTGCTGGAAGTGTCACACTGTTTTACTTAATGAGGCATTTTGATAATAGGTATAACAAGTGTTTTTTTTTTAGTGGTTGAGATTCTGCTTCAAACCCGTGCCCTACCCTTCCTCATCATTCATCATTCCTCCTTCCTTCACTCGGTTCTTGTTTTTTTGTCCTCCTTCCTCTCATTCATTCAGATTTTTTCTCCCAGCTTGAATGTGGTGACGGCGTTGTGGTTTGAGAGTGATAGGAGCTTATCCTCCTTTTAAGTTGGTAAATGTTGTTCTGGGTTTGTTCTGTTCTGTTTAATCTACCTTTGTCAAACACAAGACCGAACCACAGTTGTTGAACCATGGTTAGAGGTGGCTGCTGCTCTTTTATTCGTACCACATCTTGCATATGCGTGTGCACTTGTAGGCACATCATTTAAATATATCTTTCTATCCTTTTTGCCTTCTGTTTTCTTTCCCTGTCTGCTCTTTTCATGCACATGCATGTTTCTCCCTCAGTTTACTTGCGTTACTTATTTAGAAGAAGATGTACTTCCACTTCATGATTGACAATAGCAAGGTTTCTGCATTTCCTTCCCTTTTTTTAACTTTAAAATTGACAACACAACCTCTTAGGCTAGCTGTTTATGTAAAAGCTTAACTGCTTGACTGCCCTGTGCTACATTTGAATATTGCAGGGGAAGCTAAAAATACTCATATTTGCTGCTGACAGCATGCAGCTTTCTTTGAATATTGATTTTTCAGCGATGTCCATATGTTGCATCTCATGTATTTAACATGTCTGCAGCAGGAGGAGAGTATGTGAGCATTCTTGTAGGTACGCGGTTTTGATGTTTAATGTATGTGTTGCTTTTCAGTGAAGAGACGTTTTATACATTGATAAATGCAAGCTGCATGGACCTTCTTCTGAAATGGTCTTCAGCATTGCAGAGCCACTTGAACATTTTTTAAAATTTATTGAAGTCTTTAAATGCACAAGCTCAGTCAGTAATCAAAAAATATACCGTGAAAATAAAAGCACATTTCTCTTTGGTCAACTTAAGAAACAAAAGTTTGTTTTAGATAGATAAGCTGTTTCAAGGCAACATTGTCAGGTAGAAATTTAAATGTTTCTAAACTCGAAATAGCAAAAGACCATGAGGAGGAAATGTTTTCACGTTTTTTACCCAATGAGGATCAGACTGTCAAACCATAAAATGTTAATGCAGGTAGCTAAGATTAGGAAAACATTGTGGTCTTGTTCAAATATAGATAAAGTCATACAGAATGCAAGGAGAAGTTTACACCAACAGAAGGTTATCTCTGGAAGTATTTCAGAGTTCTTCAGTTTATTAAAGAAAGTGTCCTGAATGTTTGTCTTTTGTATTATAACCAATTTTTTGTCTTTTTATCCTCCTGAAGCCTTTCTCCTAATTATCTCCATGCATTAAAGAAGTTTTCCTGTCTGCAACTCATTGCTCTTAATCTATTGTGATATATTGTGATATATGCACACTCTCTGGTCTCACTCCCAGCTCTTTATTAATGATGGAGTTTTGGTGGCTAATTGCTTCAAGTGGTCGCGCCACATCCCATCGCTCCCTCGATCTCTTTAAATTCCTCGCCTGGCCAAATTGCTATATAATGACATCTTCATTCTCTCTCCTATCGGCTTTTCATTTTCTCTCACTGTCGCTGTTAATGTGCTTGTGTGCAGGCCTCAGTCTGGTGGTGGGCCTGGTGCTCTACATCTCCAGTATTAACGATGAGGTGATGAACCGACCCAGAGAGCCCGAGCAGTTCTTCAACTACCACTACGGCTGGTCCTTCGCCTTTGCTGCCTCCTCCTTTTTGCTGAAAGAGGTCAGACTTGAGGGGGGGGGGGGGTGCTTCTCTGTCCATTTGCATTCACAAGCTCACACTCAGAGATTGTATTTGCATTTTTATAATACGCTACATGCTAAATGCACCAGCAGGTAAGGTGATTACTATTCTGTGGACAACGGAGATATCAATAATGGAGACCTGCAGGGTTCGTGTGAGTGCATGTGTGTGCATTGTGTGCACGTGTGTGCGCGTGCATGCGTTCCTCACCTAACAAACCCCTCCCTCCCTCCACCCAACACTCCTTCTGCCTCTTCCCATCATCAGCAGCATTGCTCCTAATGTGCTGCAGTGGACATTTCTGTGTGAACTCTCCTACTCTCTTCTCTTTCTTCCATCCATCTCTTCATTGCTCTCCTGTGTCCTTCATTCGTCTTTGTTTCCTTTTCAATCCTTATTATGAGCTTGAAAGAGCTCAAAGGATGCCCTCGTCCTTCTGAGTCCTCAGCCATCAAAACCACAAGCTCTCAGACTTGTACGTTTCACTTAACTCTTCTTTTTTATCACTCACTTTTGATCTAATAATATCCTCACCCATCACTTGTTATTAGTTCTTTGAACAGGTATTTGTCTCAGTGCTCAGTTCATTTGATGCAACACAATCCCTCTCCTCCTGCCACATCCTAATTACCCTCGTCTCTTTCTGCTTGCTCGTCTCACCCCTCTGGTCTCAGGGGGCCGGGGTGATGTCAGTCTATCTGTTTATGAAGCGCTACGCCGAGGAAGAGATGTACCGACCCCACCCTGCTCTCTACCATCCCCGCCTATCCGAGAGCAGCGACTATAGCGGCCAGTTCCTCCATCCAGAATCCTCTTGGCCCCCGCAAAAGCGAGGCCGCAGCACCTCGGAAGCCTCCAGCGATATCTCCATTCAGCTCAATCAGGCTCCCCCAGGGCCACCCAAAGGCAAACTCCAGACCAGCAGTCAGGGCACCCCTCCTTCTGGGCCTTCTGGGATCTATCAAATGGCCACACAGCCTGCTGGATACCCCGCCACACACACACTGACCAGGTCGCACTCCTCACATCCCCAAGGACAGGCTCTCCCAATGGTTGTGCCTCCATCACCTGTACCCCCTCCTCACTATCACACACACATGCACATGAGTGCCTCCCCCTGTTAGGAAGAGGGAGACTTGTAAAGGAAGAAGAGACACTGTGATTCCTCATAATCATGAATACAGTACATTTAGATGATGGATGCATGTCAATGATGAACTTGGAGTACAGGTTATGGAAGATGGAGAGTGTCAAACATAGAGAGTATAGCTGTTGGAACAATGTGAACCAGAGACAAAGGAGGTTTTCAAGATTTTAACAAGACAATGGAGACTCGAATGGAACCAATGGAGAGTGAAAGATTAAAACAGACGAAGAGTGGAAAAGCAAAAAGAGGGATTCGGTGTGTATGGAAAGAAAGGAAATTGTTTGCTAAAAAGACTGTAGAGGTTAGGTTGAGTGACAGAGGAAAGTGGGGAGGGAGGGTGAGGCAGGGAGAGCAAGGGGCTGCGGTATGATAAGGAAGATACTGCAGTGCTGCAGGAAAACGGTATGCACTTAGAAATATATGATGTAAAACATTTATCACACAGACAGGACGAACAGTTTTATAAACACAACATTCATGCCAATTACTGAATTATTTTTCCTTTTTACCCAAATATAAGACACATTATTGTCTTCTTTACATTTTGCATCAATTAAGTCACAGGAGTCACTTCAACTTATTATTATTGGCATTATTTTTATTATTATTAATATAACTAGCTTGAGATGTTGCTTATCAATAGTTATTCTGAAATGAGAAGACTGTATTTGAATGTTCTGAAATACCCTAAAGAGAAATCAACTCAATGTTTTACACATTTGTACAATTTATAAATTATTGTCTGGAAAATTGCACATGAGGACTTGAGTATAGCTGCTGTAAATTGTGAATGAAGCTTTGGCACATCAAGAAAATGTCTGACTCACTCTGCTTTGGATGATGACTGCAACAGGCATACTACAACCAAAATACATATCATCAGGATGCTGCTCACGCAAGGTTGGAGGAGGGACCCCCCGACGCTGAGACAGACATCTGACGCCCTCTGCTGGCCACTGTCAGTACTGACTGGACCAGTTCACTCTTATTTCATGAATTGTCCCTCCTCAGGGGTCTGCACGGTGTGTCGATTGATGGTGCAGCTCTGATGAGGTGGAGCAGTCGTCCATCCAAGGGAAGAATTATGAATGTCAGGCGCAACAGGATATGCTATTTTGAACTGTGCATGGATATGCTTATTTTCAGACTGGTTAAAACTATTTTTAAAGCTTTGGCGCAGTTCATTTGTATATCTCGGGAAAAAAAAAAGTGATGAAAATAAACATTTGAAACTAATTATCAATGGTTGATACCACTTTCTGTGAAATGCAGGTCCTCTGTTTTGCTGTGTTTTTGTTTTTATGTTGCAGACAAAGTACAACTCACAGCTTTATTTCAATTTTTTAACAGCTTTTTGGAAAGCCAAAGAAGTAGATGTGGTTGTTTCTCATTAGCTTTAGGTTATTTATTTTGTTTTTTCTTTTTTATTATGATTTTTTTTCAATGGCGAGAATTGAAAAAACAGTGGGACATATCCTTGTTAATGTCAAATGGCTCAATGTATTCATGTATTTAATTCAATCAAATTCTACATGTTGAGTTCTTCTACCATATTTTGTTAAAAAAAAGTTATTAACTGACTTCTTGATTAACCGCTAAGTTGCTGCAACTGTAAATGAGTAAAGTTATGCTTTACAGAACACACATCCATACGTTAAATGATATGTTGGATATTTACATTATCTCAAAGATAAGAATTTATTCTTTGCATTGCAGGCAGTTATCCCACATGGATATATTATATTGCTTTCATTTGGTAACATTTATTTTCTGATGCTCTACAAACACTGGACAATATTAGAAAAACATACCATAGCAATCTTGATTATGGTTTTCCCTCCAAAAATAACTCGAATTATCTTTTTTTTTTAAGTGACGCACATTTTCCATATGGTTTTGTGTGTGGTGACAGTAAAGCGTTGTGTCATTGTGTCATGTCTGATTGTCATCACTGTGATCCTGGAATGATGGAAGCACACCGCTAGTTAAGGAAATTTGTGGCATGGGCAGAATAAAATCTGAGATCATCTGGATATCATCACGGCTCTATGCACTGACCGAGCCTGTCCCTATTATTTTGAAAATCGCACTCCTTGTTTCTTCACGTAGTTGTACAAATTCATATTGAGGTGAAGCCCAGTAGAACTGCATCCTCCTAATTGTGGGTCAGCTGTTACAGTTTGGGGGTTAAGTGCCTTGCTCAAGGTCACCTCAACAGTAGATTTTGAAGATCAAGATATTTCCCTTTCTAATTCTTCCCATCCATGGCAGCCAAATCAAGGTTCATTGTTCACTTGTAGAACAGTTTAAACTCATTTGGTGCCCTTCAAACTGTAGCGGTTCTCTTTGGCATCTCTTCGGGTTTCTCTCTCTATCCTCAGCCTCTCTCTTTGCCTCAATGCGGTTACATGAAAATCTCGTAGCTGTGCTTTTTTTCCGCATAAAGATTCCTGCACATGACCGTCTTTGTAAACATAAAATGGGTAAAACTAATGCTTTTCAACGCTTCAATGGAACTGGTGCGTAAGTTCAATAGCATTTTTATAAGACAACTGTTCTTAAAGTATTGACATCTGTCACTTTCCTGTAAAAATTAATAAAACTTTCAACATGGATGTTGTCCTGTTTACCTTCTCTTGTCATCTACTTCTGAATCATATGCATACATATGTATACTTTGTGTGTGTGTGCGTGCGTGTGAATGAGTGTGTGTGTGTGTGTGTGTGTGTGTAAATGAATCCAATCATTTGCTTTGAACTTCTGCGATTAGAGTCTGACATGTATTTGTAATACAGTAATCTGAAAATCAGCGTTTTTCTGGCTGGTCTCTGTGATTGTGAGTGAATGCAGTCTGCACTGCAGCGAGCCGCTGGGTGTTGACCAACACCCTCTCCAGTCACAAAACAGCCTGAAGGCAAGGATTGATCAGGTTGTTATGTGTATGTATTTGTGCATGACTATGCCCCAATTTGTAAAGGTTATACATTATTAAACATAACCAGCCTTTTTGTAAACCAAAAATATCATTTGGGACATCAGATTGAGTTGTAACAGTGCAGGGAAAGTAAAATCCGTCTATGCTGAATGTCTTCTGGGACTTAACAGAAGAACTAACTGCTTTTAGTCAAGGCCAACAGGAGAGACGAGTAGCTGAAGTGAGGGTGTATTCACAGCAACACCATAATAATAGTAATACTAATGATAATAATAATAGTAATACTAATGATAATAATAATAATAATAATAATAATAATAATAATAATAATAATAATACCACCACTACTGTTACTATCACTCTGTTGTCAGTACTACTAGTACTATTACTACTACTACAACCACCACCACTAATACTACTACTACTAGTACTGTTACTACGACTAACACTACTACTGCTATTACTGCTGCTGCTATTACTACTACTATTACGACTACTACTACTACTACTATAAATACTACTACCAATCACACTAATGCTAGTACAAATATTAGTTTGAATATTAATAATATTAATAATAACAATAATAATATAAAAATACAATAATGATGTACTAACAATATAAAACAATTATAATAATGTTAATATAGAAAACATAGACAATACATGTAATAAAACTTAGAAAAGTAAAGCTGAACAGCATTTAATGACTATATGAAAAAGTGTGTATATGAAGCATCTCTCTTACTAAATGAAACCTGACAGCTTATTGACATTAAATTGTCGTGTGGCCACTTTTTCGGTGGTGATGTGTGTACTGTATGTGTGAGTGGTTTGTGCTACAGTCTCTATATGTGCGTGTGTATGCCCATGTGTTGGTGTGTGCATGTGTGGCTGTGTGGGTTGAGTGGATCTCTCTTTTCACCATCACCATTACTGCATGAAAGACCTGTCACTCTGTATTAGCTCTCTCCAGCTCTCCCTCACCCCTTTCTGTGTATGTGTGTGTGTACATGTGTGTGTGGCGGGGTTGGGGTGGGGGTGAACTGTGCTGCAAAGCCATTTTAAAACTATTGAAGGTCATTGTATGCTCAGTTTTGTGCATCCTAACTGCTGTGTGTAACCTTTTTAAAGAACTGTGTGTGACATAATTTAGGCTGTATTATAATCGGCGGAAATTCCACATGGCAGAAATCCTGGACTTAATTATTATGCAACTATAGTATATTTTAGTTATTATACAGGCCATTTTGATTTCCGCTCTTTAAAGATGCATAAATATTGACCTGTAGATACTGACTCAATAATTTCCCTCTCTGTCTCTCTCTCTCTCTCTGCTAGGTACTCTAGATGTACAGAATATACAGTATATACAGTATATATATATATAGATATATATATATAGTCTGTATATATATGTGTATGTATATGTGTGTGTGTGTGTGTGTATATATATATATATATATATATATATATATATATATATATATATATATATATATATATAACTATATATATATATATATATATAACTATATATATGCGTGTGTGTATATATACACACGCACACGCACATATATATGTCAGGCGCGGGACTGCGCGCGCGGCACACGCTCCAATAAGCACAATTCTGTCAATCTGAGAAAGAAGAGGGTAAAACTATACTGAGGCTATTAAACCCTCGTCCGGTGATCTGGTACTATGACATACTCTCCAGTAGATTTCGTCCCATGTCGCCTGCGCCACTGTCCGTCATCGTCCCCATCATAAGGAGCTTTTTGGTTGGGATGCGACAAGTTGCTTGCGTCGGGCTCAGTGTGAGAGAAACCGAGAGAGGAGCAGACAGGCAGGCGAGCGCTCGTTGGAGCCAGAGGGGAGGGGGAGACGCATTCTCCCGGAGTACACACAAGCAGCGGCCGCATCCTCTGTAGACAAATCCGTGCTCTGTGACGTGTTTTGTATTAGCCCTTTATATGCATCCTCAACCCTTTTCAATCACTGGCTGATTAGCTTCTCTCTTTTTTTTTCTTCACCGGAATTAAAATCTATTCTCTCGTTAGCTTCTTATTCTGATCAACTATTTCACCCCCATTTATTCATCTATTTTATTTGCATTTAATTTTTTTTTTTTTTTCTTGCTACGATCGACCAGTTATTTAGCCCATCCACCGTCCAACCCCTATCTTCTTTCCTCCCATCATCTCCTCTTTAGGAGTGCGACGCGCTGCGAATCGCTGAAAAATTAAAGCCTGCAGGTAAGACATCTCCAAGCTTTTGTAACGACTATTATTACACTGTTGTTTTTACTTTGCAGTTTAACGCATCATTGTTCATCCACTGTAATGTTTGACGAAACATTCATTTGCTTCACGTTGCTTCAACTTAGCCTACTCCATGCAGTGCAGACGGAATATACGGGGGGGGGGGGAAATAATGATAGTAATTCTCATTCTCTCTGTGAATGAACGCTGAACGATAATTCTCCACCTTTTTTCTTTTTTTTTTCTCTAGGCCTATAATTAGCGACTGCAACGTCTATTATGCAAATGAAACCCTTATAATAGCTTGTTTGAATCTGCCCCTGCATCTGCACCGCAGGTGTTGGGACTAGAATATTTTGCTGCATGTTCTGAGATGGCCAGCTGGACTTCTTTCACGTTCAGATCTATTCCTGGGAATGTGTCCAACGCGTGATTTTGTGTCTCAGCCCGTTGGTTTTTCTCTGTGCCGGCTGCATGATGCTAGGCGTCCATTTTCCACCGTGTAGCTGATGCAGGCAGGGTGATGTGTGTAGGTTACTCTATTAATGAATGCACCGCAGTCCGCATATGCTTGAGTTCTGCACACTCTCAGCTCCCCTGCTCTGTGCTTGGATGTGTCTGATCTGATCTGAGGTCTGCACAACCTTCTGCAGCTGAACTCCTCCAAGTGCAACATCTTAGCTTCACACTGGAGCCGGTAATACATTTATATTAATTTTTAGTCTGCCGACTGTCTGTTCTAACTAACATGAGCTGATGAATCTGGAGGAAAGGGTCACTAAACATCTGGCACCCTATCAATTATTGATTGTCGGATCACATCAGGACTAATGGTGGGATGTAAACTCTTGGATTGGAGATAGGAGAGTGCACTGCAGCATTCAGCAGTCACCATGTACTGTTAAAAAAAAAAAAAAATAAGCGATGCATTATACCTGTTTCCCCTGGGACTCCAGGCCATCACAGGTACAGCTCTGAATGTTCTATCACAGTTTATAATAGTCTTGTGAAACTGGCAAATGTGGACACATGCGTGACTACAGCACAACTTTTCCCTGCGAGCTGAGCTTTTGATTTAGGTGCTGCATATCTTCAGGAGGGGCGGCCGAAGTTTGCATCAGCACCTGCTGTAATGCAGATCCAACTTGTTCACTCAGGCGTGGCGGCGGTGTCACATGCAGGGACTTCAGAAGGAGTTGAACACCATCGTGACTTCGCACGTAATTCGTGTGTTGAGGGATGGACGGATGGATGGATGGATGGATGGATGGATGGATGGATGGATGGATGGATGGATGGATGGATGGATGGATGGATGGATGGATGGATGGATGGATGGATGGATGGATGGATGGATAGATAGATAGATAGATAGATAGATAGACAGATAGATAGATACATAATCTTGGTGACAAACAAACAAATAAATCAAATGGGCGATCACATGACCTCACCCATCTCCTGCTGCCAGAGGTAATTAATTCGGTTTTCTTTCGGTGGTGGGTGAAGTCAGACTGCTCACCTCTCCATCGGCGAGTCGTAGCAGAACGCTCTGCCTGCCAGTTCCACCCACCCAGCCCCTTCGCCTCCTGTGTGGTTAAACGCTGTCTGTCCTGTGTGAGCGCCGCGTGGCCTTGATGATCATCTCCGTAGATTTTGGATTAGCATCAAAAATCCTTAAAAGAGTCCATCATCCACTGTTTATGCTGGAAGGTGACTCACTGCAGTCAATACTGGTGCATAACCCACACAGACTGTAGTGGTCTTGTAGTGCTGACCAAATCATAATCATCAAATACTGAAACAGTCCAGAGGAATCAGAAAAATGATCTGAAGCTTCTAAAGATTTCTTCTCTTTATTTTCTTTTTCTATTTGAGTCTAATTCTATGGCTGGTTGGGTGCTTCCCTAACTCCCTCTGTTTTTCTCTTAGACTGAAAATTCTGCAAAGATCATCATATCTGTCATGCAGCTATTGTATCAATGCTTTTTCTTTATGGTCCGCAATACGATTTCAAAATGTCCCCTCCTCTCTTCAAATGGGGCTTCTGGAACCCAACATTGCAAGAAGGGACGTGACAGATACCTGAATTCATTTACATTATTTTAGGGTATATAACACCTCATACTACTTGTTCAGCCACACAAATGAAGCCTCATTGCAACAATATCATCAATACAAACTTCTGTACACCATCTAACAGAAGCAGTGCAAGTCAAACTCTGACTCTGTGTATTTGCTGATTCGATGCACAAGCCTGCTTATAAATCCTGTGAGCAGAGGCTTTTATCCAGTGCTGTGTAATTTCTAATTCTAATTCAGTGGCTTTAAGTCATGCATCAATTAACCTCCAGGTTTGGTGTTTTCTAGTACTCCAGTCAGGTTAGTGCATCTGAGGGCAGTGTTTTAAAACAGCTCGTGATTGAACCATATAATGTGAGTGATGTATTGAAGCAACTGGTCCGTGCAGGGGCATGGAACGTAAACACAGTGCAGACACAGAAATGCATGCCTGACAGGAGTATGTGCTCAATAGACTGGAGACACAACATGGAACTTGTGTGCAAATTGTCTAAACTCATTATAAAAAAGCTGCAGATGTGTCTGAGTCACTGCTGTGTGATAGAAAAATCAGCTCATTCAACACAAGGTTCATCAAAGAAGAGAAATTATATCTGTAATGTCAAAATGAATGTGACATAAATTATTTGCTACCTGATTTGTTAGCACAAAAGATTCATTAACATATGTTTAATTTGCTTTCAATGGATTTTTTTTTAACATACTTCCCATCTATCCTCAAAGGAGCTTTCTCGGTTGTTTGCCATATATATTATTTATCATTAGAAAGCATCAAATGAGATTGAAAACCATAGGAAAAGCCACCAAGTGGCCCTGGTGTGGCAGCACTGGGATGTGGTCAGTTGCTGGAGGTTTTCTTGTAATTTAATTGCTACTAGCTTCAATATATGGGCAAAAAAATGACACAGCGACATTCTTAAAAGGTCTGCCTCACACTTAAAATCGATATACATCTATGCAGTAGTTCAAATTTGACCCAGACTGAAAAATTAGAAAATTTGTTACTGAGATATACTAGAAACCAAAACCATTACAAACCTTAACATGACGTGCACGGTGGTGTGAGATAAAGTTTGTTCTTTTGAACAACATTATACACACAAGCCAGAATTTGAATGAAGGACCATAAGTCTAGTAAAATAGTTCCTCAGCAGTAACTTCCAAACTTAATATTCTATAGAAGAAATTAAGGCTCTCTATAAAATTTCATTACCCACTTTGTAGCAGGGGAGGATAATAAGAATAAAGACTTGGAACTAAGATTAAATTGTTGCTGAAATGGTACTGATTCAGGCCTCAACTTTGACAAAGGTTCCTGATCTAGATCTGATAATTATACCTGTGTGATTCCAAATTTTGGAGGAAAGTTTTCATTGGCCAAGCAGTCATATTATGAGGGTCAAACTATGATGTAACCTTTACTTAGGTGCAGTAACATGTGGAGGAAACAGAACTGGATTGGCAGTGGTTTGATGTCTTTGAGTGCCTCTGGCTGTAATGTGACTTTATTTAGGATCATTTGTTACGTAGTGACAGACCACATTAATAAACATTACTCAAAAGAAAGAGGACTCCACTCGGTAGCTGCACCATCTGAAGCATCTTATCTACCAATGCTCGCTTTATTTCTTCTCGTTTCCTAGAGGAATAACACACACGTCTCCCTGTATCAAAACATACTATCAAAGGGCGATCGGGAGTTGAAACCACTTCTGGAGAGTCGTCATGCATGTGATTGTTTGCACGTGTGCATGTGCTCAGACATATGTTCATGGGTTCATGAGCATCAGGTCATCTTGAGACACTTTATTTTAGGAGCCTCTTAGTTGGAGGTGTTACTGCCACTGCCTCCTTGGGCTGTGCTGCTCGAACAGGCTTGGTCACATGCAGTCTGATCTTTCCCAACTCTTCACATGGGTTTAATGGAAATTCAGCTCTTTGACGGGCCTTTTAAAGATGACCTATTTTCTGATATTTTCTTTTTATTGTCATCATTTTGACAGTCACAGGGGTTTAAGGCTACATATGTGTTTGTATGCCAAGGTTTTTGTTTGTTTGTTCATGTTTTTTTTTGTGCACCTGCGCGCGCGTGTGTGTGTGTCTATGTGTCTGTGTGTGTGTGTGTGTGTGTTTATAATGCATGCAAATATTTGCCTATGCCAGCTGTGGAAGCTCAGCAATGAGCTCAGGTGTGTAGCTTCTCTTGATTAAGTAGAGAAATCATCCCAGAAACCACGAGTCACTGCCTTGAATCTTTAAGCATGTTCTTTTAATGTTGACTGCTGTCTTCCAGTACTCAGAATAGAAAACTACATGTTACTTGTATTTTTAGAGCTGTCATCATAAGCAGCTCTTATGTGCCGTGTGTGTGTGTGTGTGTGTGTGTGTGTATGTGTGTGTGTGTGTGTGTGTGTGTGTGTGTGTGTGTGTGTGTGTATGGTGTGTGAGTGTGTGTGTCCCTCTGGTCAAGCAATCAGTAATAGCTTATGTCATATTCACCTGCTGAATTTCCTCTTCTGGACATGCACAGCTGATGTAATGTGACTTGCGGTTAAACTGGTGTTGTATATCTGCATTTAGATTATTCCCACACGCCCATGCATGCCTGTTACCTTTCATGTGTGTGGGAAAGAAAATATTACAGATGTCATCATTTATTCAACAAGCAGTTTGGTAGTTGATTTATGCAATGAATAGCTAATGGAGCAGCTGCTACAAAATTCAAATCTCCTCTGTGATTTATGGCTGCATTATTGGAGCCACAACTCATTGGGCATGTTTGAATTTTACACAAGGTGTTCTTGAAAAATTATACAAAGCTGTGAGGTGAATTACAGGCACAACAATCCTGCCTTCAACAGGCTGTGTAAAACAATCGGAAGTCATAGAGGCATGTATAAAATCTTTTTCAGTCAGAAATCAATATTGAAGTTCATTAATAAAAACTCATGAAAATACATTTACAAACTGTGAAGATGTGTCATAAAAACAAACCAGGACTTTACTCTTAAAATATGCTGAATTGTTGTCATGGAAATGCATAAAATCAAATATTGCGACGATTCCTAGACGGCAAAAGTTATCTGTCAAAGGTTGCGTCTGCACAATTTTTGAAAATAAGTTGAATAGTTGTAATGCTTAACTCTGGACAAACTCACAATCCTAAAAACAATAAAACTAAAAACAAATTCCCAAAAATGAGAAATATGAAAGGGTAAAAACTACAGAATACCCAAAAGGCACCACTGCTGCATATGTTTTATGTGTTAGCCATGTTAGCCAAGAAAAATTTAGGAAAACCCTGCAACAAAAAAGAAAGAAAGAAATTTTTTTTGACCATTAAAATCACATTTATTCATAAAAGCCAAATTATAGGATAATCACGTTAACACAAAATCCAAAAGAGATCATGGAAAAAGGAATTCACATCTCAAAAACAAACAATGGTAGGATTTTCAACAGTACTGTGTGTTTCCTGAAAAAAGAACACATCTAACCTTTTAACATTTATCAAACTAAAAAAAACACAGGTTTTAAAAAAAAGCAAACAAAATTCAAAAAACAACTAATCGTTCTTCACAGTCATCCTTTTTACTTTTGTCAATAGTTTCTTCAATCTAAAAACCTTTTGGTCCGTAAAAACTGGTTGGTCAGTTCCTTCTGGATTTTTTTAAATAAAAAAAAGACGATATCCAGAAATATGTTTAGGTCAGGAAAGAAATTTTCTACTTTTGCACTTGAATCTTTTGTGTCTTGCAGGAATTTTTTTATCTTTTGCAAACCATATTTTTCTGCTATGGCTTCTTTCAAACTTTTGTCATTTTCGGTCTCAGAGCTACTTGTATCAGTAGGTGTCTCAAGTGTTTCTTTAGCAATGTTCTTCACTATATTCGTTCTTGTGTTAGTGTGTTTTCTTTTAGGAACTATCTTTAATAATTCTTCATCTATCACAATATCATCTGCTTCCTCCTTCTCTAGCTGAGACATTCTGGCGGCAGTTGCAGAAAGAAAGAACGAAAAATAGCAAACCCTGATTCTCCAACTCGGTTTCTGTGCAGTCTAACCCATTTTGACTAACTCACAGTTTGCTTCACACTTGCTTTCGTTCCCTTCTCTCTTAATTATTGGTAGAGAATAGAAATTACTGATAATTAAATGACAATTATGATTCTCTGCACAGGGGAGTTATTGCTGAGGGAAATAACTTGGGGGTTATTGTTAAGGTCATTCATTAAATATTACATTGCATACACACACACAACTTCCCAGCACAAAGCTTTCAGGCCTTGGAGACAGTGGAATGCCTCTGGGACATGTGCTCTCCTCAGGGAGAAGCAGGATGTTGATAGGGTTGGAAGGTCATACTAAACACACACAGAAACGTAGACATGCACAATCACATTGATGTCCACACATATGAACACACAACGTATAAAATAACCTCACAGCGGTGGTGTCATTTGACAGTTTACATAATAAAGGGCCTGAATGCAGAAATACAAGGCTAACTGTCTGACTGGGGGGAGTTGAGGGGAACATTGCTGGGATTCATAAGATTGGACTAGACCCATCCTCAGATTCACTGGAGAGGAAATGCACACATACGCACATACTTACACACACACACACACACACACACACACACACACACACACACACACACACACACACACACACACACACACACATATATACACACTCTTCTTCCATTGCTCCTTCTGTCTGTGAGACAGCTCAGTTTTGGGTCTCAAAATGCAAACAGGATGTAACCTATTTTGATCACGGTGCCATATTGCATCATGAAATATTAACAGACTTCAGTGCACTGCATTATGTTTGCTAAATAATGTTTGATGAATAATGACTGAACATCCTCATATTTTTCTTCAAGTCACACAGAGAAAGCCTTGACGAAGAGGTTACCCCTCTTTCTCCTCTCATAGCATCAGATGCTTGTTGCCTTCTTGTCATATGTTTTTTTTGTGTGCATGCACGTTTGTGTCTGGGAGAACCGCTGTGGTCACACACAAATCTATTGATAGGATATTGGCACCGTGGACTGTCTTTTATTTTTCTCTGGGTTCAGAGTCAATGCTCATGTGAGGGATATAAAATATTTTCCCTCATTTCTGCTTCTTTCTTTCCCATCTCTGTCCTCCCTCTGCTTTGCTCTCTCTGCCTCTTTCTCCCTTATCTTCTGCCTCCCCCCCATCCTTGCTCTATGCTGATCCAGACTTTGGAATTCAATGTTGCTATGGTAACAATGTCGGGTTGGTCCTCTCTTCCTCCACCCCACTTGCTCCTCTTATTCAGGCTAGATGCAGTACAACCAGCTCTGGAGTCAGTCAGTCTTTAGCCTCAAACACTGACTTATATGAATATTCTCATCTCTTTTAACACCAATACCAATCAATAAATAATCTAAAGTAAGGATAATGTGAAATTTAATTTAATGTTCAGCAGAAAATTACTATTCTCATGAAGGGCTAAACATTTAAGCCACTTTAACTGAGCTCTACGGTCATGCTACCAGCGATGTGATGCCGCCTGCTGTTAAGTGCAGAGGAGCTTTGTATTATTAGCTAATATCGGCATGCTAACGTGCTCATGCTAACATTCGGATTTTATTAAGTCACCACTTATGGCATGCTACCATGAAAGCATTTGTACAACTAGTATAAATCATGTTGCACAAGCCAATAGAATGTACTTTGTTTCGCTGGTTTTTGATCAAATCAAACTTAGATTTTTATCAGAGCACTTTATGAAAAGTGCATTTTAAATTTTGTAAATTCAAAATCTTAAAAAAGCCAAATCAAAAGTAAACATAGTTGCATCTAGTCCGTTGGTGATTTTCTGATTTATTTTTATCTCATGAAACTGAACAGCTTGAGGGTTTGTGCTCCTGGATGTGGGCCTGGGTTATATAGCTGAATGATAATTATTGAAATTTTAATATTAAATTTCTTAAATATTAGATAAATACCAAATGAAAAAGCATATTAGAATATTATTACTTGAAGCGGTTTTGATATTCTAGTAATGCACCATCAGAAATTTCCCTTAGGATGAATTTACTTCAGATAAACATTAACCTGTGAATCCTCCCCGCTAGTCCTGAATATTGAGAGCAACGTTTCAACCTTTAAGGCTAAATTTTTTTTTTTTTTATGTTTTTCTTAAAACATATTGTGTGTGTGTGTGTGTGTGTGTGTATATATATATATATATATATATATATATATATATATATATATATATATATATATATAATGTGCTGTCAGGCGATTAAAAAAATTAATCTAATTAATTACAGGATTTGTAATTAATTAATCTCATTTTAATCTCATACCTGCTAAAGGCCCCCAAATACAGAATTTGAATTCTACGACATTACAAAATTACACCATTACACATTACACCAAGAACAGAAGATTTGAAATCCACATTTTTATTGGTTAAGTGTGTTTTATAATCTTTTTGTTTTTCATTGGACGAAAGGAGGTCATGACCTGAGTGCATATTTAATGATCGGGAGCGTTCGGGTCACTTCGGCTATTTCATGCCGACGAAAATGCGCCGACGGAAATAGCGGCGCTAGCGAGAGAAAAAGTTTGTTATCGCTCGGGGATTTTCGCGAGTCCAAAAAAGTTGTATGTTTTAGCCTTTTTTTCCTAAAAATAAGAACGCCACTGTGGCTACACAAGCTAAAAATCTTGTAGCCATATGGAATTTACTTCGCCTATGGCGATGTGGCGAATGGCTAGCGCAAGCCCAGAATACACCAAGAAGAGACAATTTGAAATCCACATTTTTGTTGGTTAAGTGTGCTTTATAAATTAAATTAAAAAGAAAAAAGGCCACACATCAGCAAACCAATTAGGCCAGGTACATTTCTCAAAAATGCAATACAAATACAGTTAAATAAAATAAATAACCGACAACAGACAACTATGTGTCCTTGAGCGAGTTGCTCAGACAAACAAGCTTGTTTCCATTGTCTGAGTGTAAGGCTGCCCTCTTCTTTTGAATGATGTTACCTGTGAGTGAAAAGAGTCTCACATGGCACAGACGTGGCAGGGGTAGCCAGGTATTTGCGCGCAAGAGAGGACAGCTGTTCGTCAGCTCCTTCGTGAGCTGCCCACCACCCCAGTGGACACTCATGCATTCCAATGTACGGCTCAGCTTTGTAGCGGCTGGAGGCTCCTGCTCCTCCTTGTCTGAAGACAGCAGGAGGAGGCTCTTCTTCGCTGCTGGCTCGTCCTCCTTTTTTGTTGATAGTCCTGTCTTTGTTCTTTTTATAAATAAACTTTCCGCCCAAAGGTCCGAGTGGCTTTGCCTCGCTCTCCTGTGTCGCGTCCATCTCTGTTATCAGTCACCCTGCTTTTGACTAGTGGCGCAGGTACGAAGTGACGTCACTGCAGCCTACGGGTCACTCAATGGGCCAAATTTAAAATGCTTGCGCATTGACGTGCCACTCACAATTAATTGCGTTAATTTTTATAGCGTGTTAATTTGCAGCGTAATTAATTAATCTAATTAACGCGTTTAAGTGACAGCCCTAATATATATGTGTGTGTGTGTGTGTATATATATATATATATATATATATATATATACGTATGTATGTATTGTCACACCGTAATCAGTGCTATGATAAAAGCGTATTCTTTATGTTCTTTACAGTTAACTATGTGTTCAGTGCAAGTCGGTGTATATCAAACTTTCTCCTGAATAATTGTTCTTTTACTAATGGGTCATTTTATAACCCGGATATAAATGCTTACATAAACAAAGATATTCTAAGACATCATCTCGACATCAGAAAGGACAAAGGAAATTTCACAGAACAAACAATATGTTGATTAATGGGGAAAATTCATTCTCATTCTGTCAACCATTATTTATCCAGTGTGGCAAAGCGAAAGCAGTAATTCTCTTTAACAATGATGTCCTGTGTGCAGAGGACAAAAGAAGCAAGAGCAAAAATTCAACATAAAAAACAGTAAATGAATAAAATCTGAACTCAATATTTTAAAAAAATCTGTTGTGTCATTGAAGGAGTGAAAATACAGTTTAAACTCTGAAATGAAAATAAAGAAATATAAATGTTAAAATGTTTTTTTTTGTCATTATGCATCATTTACTTTGTTATATCTTGGATTAATACTTCCCTTTAAACTAATACCATTTTGTCCTCTATTTCCACATGCAATCACAACTCAGCAGGGACCATGGTGAAAGTTTTCTGCTAACAAAGGTGACACAGAGAAGGACAACAGTCCAAGTCTTAGCCTCCACCACCTACAGCTTTCCTGCAATAAAGAGACAGACAGAGAACAAGAGAAAAGAGAGAAAACAAGTGCAAGAAAGACAGAGGGGAGCAGGTGAAAACAGTCGATGGATGCTGTCCGGATTGAGGGGACAGCACGTTCTTCACTGACGAGGAAAAGAAAGATTTCAAAATTGAGTCGAAGGATAGAAATTCGCCATCAGGTACGTCTTAATTTCTTGAGATGTCTTGGTCAGCATCAATTTCATCTGAATGAAGGGAGAACATATCTCACACGTGTGTGCACAACTTTGAGGAGATCTAAGTGAACCAGATTATTTATGATTGTTTCGATGTTTGTATAAAAGCCCACTCTCTAATGACTGTCACTGCTAAAGGTGATCTCATGGTAGATCTCCTGTGTGTGTGTGTGTGTGTGTGTGTGTGTGTGTGTGTGTGTGTGTGTGTGTGTGTGTGTGTGCGTGCGCACGCGCGTGTGTGTGTGTGTGTGTGTGGTTTTTATGCATTCATCTCCAGCCCTGCTGATACAGAGCAGTGTCAGGGTCATGAATATAGAGTACACAGAGATTGGGGGGGTGTGATCTATTGTGTTTCACATCAATTCTGTCTTGTTAAGAGGAGTCAGCAGAGTCATCCAACTCTCCTCCAAGGACACATCATACAGCCACTCGTGCACCTCCCACATCCGCCTCATCTTCACTCTTGATTTTTCTCCCTGCCTCCCTCTCTGCCTCCCCACCACCCCTCATCATTCACCTGAATGTTTGCTGTCTTTTCTAATTAACTGCATCGGCTTGGTTATTCTCCGTCTCCACAATACATGTTTTGGTTTTTTTTGCACCCCTAATGATCACTTTATTGTACTTCTCCCTCCTTTCTCCCTCCTATCTTTTCTCTATGAAGGCATGGTGTGTGAGAAGGGGATCCAAATCCTTCTCACCACCGTGGGGGCATTCGCTGCCTTTGGCCTGATGACGGTAGCAATAGGGACGGACTACTGGCTGTACTCCCGTGCCCTCATCTGCAATAGCACAGCCAACGTCACCCAGGATGACCCCCATAACAAGGACAAGAAAGATCCTGGGGCACTCACCCACTCTGGACTGTGGAGAATATGCTGCCTCGAAGGTAAAGGAGATATTCTGGGAGACATTTTGGGTTTATGGAAGGGATTAAGACACATGGAGATGCATGTGGGAGAAAATGTGTTATGCTAAGTGATAATGGGGTGATATTGTTACGTAATCTGCGCCTATGATCACCTCTATCATCAAACTGAATCGACTCAAGACCCGGCACTAGTCTCCTGAAGGAGCAGTGCATTGATAAATTTAACACAAATGTAGGAATCTTGCAGGAAAATTGAGGTTTAACGTAGATTTCTGTTTTAGGATTATTGCAATCCTTTGATTTTAATGCTGAACAATGACCCAAATGAGTGGCTGCAGCTGAACCCCAGAGGTACCATAGAAATGAAGATATCAACTGCCGCTGAAATGAACTCCTTACCATGGAAAGAAAGCCTTAGTTCTCTTGGTTGTGCCAGATATTTGAAGTGGAAATATATTTTTCGTTATTAGCATTTATGTTCTTTGTTCACAGAGCTGCAGCCCTGATATCAGCGATCATTAGCATCAACATTTTCCATTTGTAGCTGCTGGTCCGTGTGTAGCAACAACAAAACAATTTAGGATAATTGCAGTAATGTGACACTGAACCGTAACTCAAAATGAAGAGTTAAATAATAAAATATTTCATTCAGGCTGCAAATTTAACCCAAAGCCTAAAACAAAAGGTTTACCCTGTAGCGTATCGATTTGTCGTTCCAATCGGATCAAGCTGCCAAAATTGGCAGCCTTCAGGTTGTCGCTGCAACACAAGATGATCATTCATTAAACATTAAGCTGACAGTAAAGACCGGAGTGACATTAACATTGTAGAAGTGACAGGCGATGAGGTGGTGTGAGTAAGTGCCTCGCTCACTTGTGTCTCCAGGAAAACCTCTTGGCTCCTCTTGTAAAGCATCCCCAGCCTGTCCTGAGCTTGGACTTTGTACAAAGCTAATTTGTCCTCATCTCTAAGCTTCCTGATTGCAAAGCAGCCAATTAGAGATAAGCTCTAGCCCTTGCAGCACTGCCGCAGTTCACCCCCACCCACTTCCTCCGTTGCCATACTCTTAGTTTCTCTTCTCACTGTCCTTCTGTTTCTCTCCCAAATATTATACTTAATCTTTCAATGGGTTCTCCTCATCCTCATCTCCCTGTCCTTGTACTTCCTCTCCTTCAGTCTTCCTCCCTCATA
This sequence comes from Antennarius maculatus, assembly GCA_013358685.1. NCBI lineage: Eukaryota > Metazoa > Chordata > Actinopteri > Lophiiformes > Antennariidae > Antennarius > Antennarius maculatus. The sequence continues at coordinate 16,283,838 of CM023615.1, forward strand.
TTGGGATGCAGTAAAGCTGACAGTGCCTTGGCATGACTTAGAGGTCAAGTATCCTTGATGTCTTTGGAGTATTCCGCCAGGAAAATATGCTCAGTAGTCATGCGGCAATGCAGTGAGGTGGAGCTCGACTGGAAATGCAGGACATGCTATCTCTAAAAGATTTATGCCCGTGGGTGGGTGGCACATTATGCTGTAGATATAGATGCCTCCTGTCCTGTCCTCGTCTCTAGCCATGACTACTTTGTGAGATTTTTTGATTCTTACAGTACGTTAGATCTCAATCTTTGTTGTCAAGCCTGATCTCATAGATTTGTCAGCTGTCAGTTCTCCAAGCCTTACGATACAAACGTGTCCAGTGAGTTGATAGAATAAATGTATAAAAACAGATACTGTTAGGCTGCATTGTTAAAAAAAAAAAAGATTTTTGCAAATCAGTTTAAACTGCAGTGGTGCTGATGCTGCACTGTGTAATCTTATGTTCTGTAGTGAGGAACTGGTAGAGATGATGTAGCTGTTTGCTCTGGAGTCAGTGGAGATATGGAAAGCTCTTAGTGGAAAGTGGTGGAAATGTCAACCCAGCCACCATAATATTATGTTTCTGCACTGTGTGTTTAAAGATCAGATCTATATTTCTACAATTCATATCATATAGTAATTAGATTTTACACGTACTTGAGCTGGATGCCTGAGTGTGTTCCTTGGATGTCTTCTGGCTTCCTCCCAGTGGAATGCAGGCAAATCTGTTTGTGATCAAACCTAAACAAACTGTCAGCACAGCTGTGTCACAACATAAAAATGAAATTTAAACTATTTCATATGCACATTTTCAACACATCAGTATCTAATTTCCTTGAATATATTAAGCCACATGAGTCTGAAGCCTTTCGATTGTGTGTCTGAAGATAATAACACTGATCCATACAACCCGTCCCTTTGTACCTCCATCTGTTTTTTTTGCAGACCAACCTGTGGAAATAGAATAGTTATGAGAACGAGACCAGCTCATCCCACATCTGTCCGTCCCTCCCTCCACCTCTCTTCATTCCATCACCTCCATCCGTCTTTCTTACAATCCACCCATCAGCGACAGTGGTGTGATGTCATCATCATGCGTGCGTCCTTCCATCCGTCTGTCCGTGTCTGTATACTTGTATGTATTTCCACATGTGTGTGTGTAACACATGTATGTCATGTTACCAACTTGAGGTTTATCACCCAGTATTTATGCTCGATTTCTAACAAATTTGAGACTACTCAGGTGTCAATTCATTTTTGCCCACAAAGAAGTTATTTTCTGTTCTCATTTCCTAACAGTTAGAATTCATGTCACCTCCTATTTCTTCTCTCATACCTTAGGAGTGAAGAGAGGAGTGTGTTCTCAGATCAACCACTTCCCAGAAGATGCAGACTTTGACCATGATGGGGCAGAGTATGTTCTACGTAAGTCAAAACCAGCATTATAAAGATGCAAACTGTATTACTTTCTAAACCTCGTCATCTTGCAGAAGATCCTCTCTGTGACAAATAAACATGTGACAATGTTTGCTGAAAACCAGCGGAGATGAGGTGCCCTAGTTCATACTCAGTGCCCTGCAGTGATACAGTATCTCTCTGCTCTGTGATAAGATACAAGAGCGCCTGCACATACATGAAAAAAAGCTCTATTCTGTTTACAATGAGGCCTTTTGCTGGCATTTAGGTGGCATTTTCTCTCCCGTGGCCTAATTTTCAACAGGAGCTTTAATGTGTGTGTGTGTGTGTGTGTGCGTGCGTGCGTGCGTGCGTGCGTGCATGCGTGCGCGTGTGCGTGTGTGAATGGTACTGAGGGCCACTTGAGATGAGTTTTATTCAATGGTTTTTCTAGATCTCAGATATAAACGTCTCCACTGAGTATTATTATATTTGAAATGGCGCAGCTGTCCACTTCTTTATTTTCTTTGTGACCATTATTCTGCATGCTATAATTAGCGTGGCATTCTTCCCTCCACCATGGAGACCTATGTTGTCATCTGTGACCATTTGTCTTTTGGTTTGTTGGTTTGCTAGCAGGGTTGCGTAACAATTACACAACCTATTGGACCACCCCCACAAATTTTGGTGCATATCTGGAAAAACGGGTGATCTGTTGGGCCATGATGCCAGTATTATTTTGTTGGGAGGTGCTATTTTACTGATGAGTAAACTGATGGGTGCATACTGTATACGTATCCTCCTAGGACCTGGTGTTCATATATGTGGATTTCATATTTTGGGTCGTCTAGATCACAATATATTATTTTCCTCTATAAGGACTTGTTGTCCACATACTAACATACTGTTCAGATATTTATAAAAGTGTTTAATGTTTGTTACGGAAGTCATATTTTAGAAAAAAATAGTGGCGGTAAAGATTTACCATGCTGCTAAACGTGATTACTCATTTTGTTTTCGTACTCAAGAAAAATGCTTCTGTGTTCTGGTGCACAATGAGCAGTTTTGTACATTGTCATTCAATTGTGAATTTATTTGTGTTCTATTGAAATTTAAAACAAATTTCCTCGTATGTGGTCATCATTTTTCTCATAAACTACATCATGTAAAAAGATAATTTGTTTTTGTACAAGTCCGAATCAGCCCAAATAGGAAAGAGAAATTAAATGAGTTCAGTATTAATATAAGTTCATTATTAATGTATGGTATCACAACTTCTTCCAGCAGTCAGGATGTGCGTTGTGTTGTGTCGCAATTTTAATAATGTAATGAGTCATGGTTTAGTTGATGTAAAGGACCTATGCGAGCATGTAGATTCAAATTTTGCATAGAAATTTTGATAAATATGGATGTCATCATTTACGTACAGCAGGTAGAAGAGTTCCAATGGGTCTTTGGATTACAGCATCAGGTTTTTTAAATGAAATCCTGGCTGATTTAGAGAGAACTTATTGATCAGCTGGTCTCTTAGAAAAACTGCAATTTGATTTCATGCTGTGCACAGCAGCGGTAGTTTTCACTTCAGTCGCTGATATAAAATACAGTCATCACTGTGTTTCCAATGAGTTTCAGAAAACAGAATACACTCATTGGTTTGCTAGTGAAATTGTTTCCCACCTGTCAACAATCTTCTCTGACCATTTTTCTCTTCTCTGTTTAGGGGTAGTCAGGGCTTCCAACATCTTCCCAATCCTCAGTGCCATCCTGCTCCTGATGGGAGGGGTTTGTATTGCTGCTAGTCGTTTCTATAAGAGCAAAAGGAACATCATCCTGGGGGCAGGAATTCTTTTTGTTGCTGCAGGTAAAATAATATTATTGCATGCACACGTGTGAATGTTTTACTTCATTCCTTGTTTGAGGGTGTCCAGTTTCATGTATGACGTTTTTTGCATTCAGCCCTCGTCCTGTCTCTGTCATTATTGTGACTGTCATACATCATCATGTCAAACAAGTGTTTATTAGCACTTTAATTTGGCCTGTCTGAGTTTGTTTACCCAGTTTGTAAATAGCGTATTTCTTTACCCTCTCAGGTCTGAGTAACATAATCGGCGTGATCGTGTACATCTCGGCTGCGCTGGGGGACATTTCTCCTAAGAAGGACGAGGATAAGAAGTGGCAGTACTCCTATGGTTGGTCTTTTTACTTTGGAGGTCTGTCCTTCATCATGGCTGAGATGGTGGGGGTGCTGGCTGTCAACATCTACATCGAGAAGAACAAGGAGCTGCGCTGCCGCTCGCGTACCGACATTTTCAAGAGCACCACTCACGCCATGCTCCGTCTGCCCAGCTACCGCTTCCGCCGCCGCTCTCGCTCTTCATCGCGCTCCACCGACCCCTCCCGCTCCCGAGACCCCTCACCTGTAGGGGGAGGTGGGGGTAAGAACTTTGGCCTACCGCCCTCTGCACTGCTTTCCCAGGGCCCTATCTCAGTATCCACTTTACCAAACCCCCACTCCCGGTCCCACACGGCCCTGGCTGGCGACATCTCTCTCTACACATTGTCCCGAGACCCCAAACTGGGGGGTTTGCCGCCCATGTATGGAACGGTGGACAGGGCCACGCTCTACCAGCTTCACAACTGCTTCCCAAAGGATGGAGGGGGTGGAGGAGGGGTGATGATGAGTGGTACACTTCCCTCGCTGAAGTCCCATAACCCTTCCAATTCTACCAACTCGAATGCGCCGATGTCCAACTCGGTGGGCTCCGGCCCCCCACCCTTCACCTCGTCAACAGTAGACAGAGAGCGAGGGATGGGGACACTGGACAGGCTGAAGGGAGACAGAGAGAGCAACTCTAACACCCTCAATAGGAAGACGACACCTGTGTAAGGAGAGGGTGTGTGTGTGTGTGTGTGAGGGGGGGGGCGGGTAGAAAGTAAGTCTGTGTTTGAGTGTCTCAACAGGATGTAGATACAGACAAAAATACAGGTGAAATGCTAAATCTCTCCCTTCATGTTCACTGTTATTTAGTCGACTCCGTCTCATTGAGGATAAAAAGAAGGAGAGTAATAACATAGTGATAATAACAACAACAATGACCTTTCACAATAAAACTATTTTGATATTATAATGTGCTAGAAATTATTTATTTTGTTAACGATCAAACGCAATTAACCTTGGGCTATTATAAAATGTTTGAAATATTTTTTTGTGCAATATTACTGCTAATCTACTAGATCATTATTCATGCAAAATTGTTGTTGTGATTATTCTTAACGTTATTACAGGCTAGCCATATTTGCAAACGCTATAGTTTGGAATGAGATTTTGATTTTCAGTCTAATTTCAGATCTTGATGACTTTTACTGTGAACTTTCTTCCATGCAGAGCCACTGGGGCCGTCAGTGAGCTGTATGTAACTGTGTCAAAGTGTCAAGCATGAATGTGCACAATATGTGGGAGATTGAGGGCCTGCATTATTTTTTTAACCCCCGTATTATACACTTTTCATTTCTAGTATGAAGTAAGATTTGAATACTGTACATTGTCTTCCAATATTGATACTGAAATGCAACAATAATGTGAGTGACTGAGACGATGTCCAACCTCATTGTTATTGTGAGTTTTTTCTATGGGCCTCTCTCTGTTAGTCTCATTCCCATGTACTCAGTGTTGACAGTAGTACTTGTAGCTGTAGTTGTGTTGAAGATGTTTATTCTTGGGCATTAACAGAAACCTCTGAGGGGGGAAGAAGAAGAAAAAAAAAAAGACAAAATAATACATTTGTACAGATTCAGGTGAATGATTCCTGTCTGAGCGGAAAAACAAAAAAGCCGAATCATTTTTTTCTATGAAGAGTGAGACATGCAAGTCATCATTTTCAGTGGCAAAAAAAGACAATATGTATATGAGGGTTTAAAAAAATACAAAGAGAAAAACCTTTCGAATAGATACATGTACATTGTAATTATGCGTACATATATTTGTAGAGTCTATTGATTTTTTTTTTGTTTTGTTTTGTTTTGGGACCACTGTTCAAACTGGGTATGTATTTTTAGTAAGTTTGGTTGAAATGTTTGTTCGCTGTTGATCTTCCTGGACTCTCATTGAGTGGTTTCGTCTGCCATTCCTGTACTCACCATACTTGTCCCTGCCTCCCTGCCCATATATGGTCTGAAGTTTCTTTATCATGCCAACGAAAAGATTCACCACAGGGACAACACCACAACCTCCCCAAAGATTCTTTTCACTGTGCTTCCCCTCTGACTGCTGACTCTGGAGTCCCAACTCTGATCCGTTTCTGTTGATGAGAATGTAAACGGATGTACACACTCCTCCACTTGATTCCAAACTGTCCTGAGTGACTGCAGATGGACACATCGCTTCATGATAGAATGAAGGACAAACAAACGAACAAACAAAAAACGACAACCAGATGCTTCCAGATGCTATGTGTTTTCATTTCTTGGTTTTCATTTCAGAAAAAGAATAATGTGATAAACCTGCACACAGATAGCATTTATGTGGGCATATGAATAGTATGTAGTTGAGAATAGATATATCTAGATAAATGAATATGGTTTATCTAAATGTGTGATAAACTTAAACACTGTATTGCACGAAGTTTCTATAAAAAATTAACAGATATATTCACAGATTGCTGTCTTTGGTTTCTTTTTTTTTCTGTTTTACTCAAGTGTGATCGCCTCTGAAGTAGGGAGTGAACAACAAGTGAAGGTGTAAACAGTACTTGAATATGACACTCTGCGTAAAAGTAAACTTTTTTAAAACTAATTCAGTGCAAATGACAGTAAGGGAGTAAAACCCATGAGTATCAAAGTGAAAAATAACTTCAATATTACAATTTGGACATTACACATTAAAAAGCTGCATTTGTATGTGTAACCTCCATACAATTAAGCAGAGAAGAGGACGAAGCTCCAGTTAAAGTCACCAAAGAGTTGACAGATAGATGAAACTCATATGAATGATGCTGCATCAGCATTATGTCGGCCACATGTTGGCTGGATGTGTCTACCTAGGTCTATTACTGTACTGTGACCCATAACATACTGTCCCCTCCAAATATACATTTTAATCTCTTAGATCCAGATTATGATCCATATCTGGATCCAATTGCGTATCGTGGTGGAACATCATGAGTTGTCTGCGCTGGGGTATTTTTACCATGATTTGTGAGTTATTTTTACCTCTGCAAAAGAGGTAATATTTTCATCAGTTTGATCTGTCTGGTTGTCTTTCTGTCTGTTCATCAGCAGTGTTACACACAAAGGCAGATTTGTGAAATTCAGTATGATGGGCACATGAGAGAGAAGAATCCATTAAATTCTTGGAAACGGACAGGGTGAGGAATTCTTTTGAATGTTGCACTGTACAGCTTACGGGAACACTTGTCATTAAACCACTTGATGCATTCCAGAGACGCTGGGCGGAAGGGTGGGGCATATGTCCTGGAGCAAGCCTTCACATTTTGGAGGTAGATACATCAGAAAACCACCAATTTGATTCCAGTTTGTGAATATTGTCTGCAAGGTCCACAATAATCATTTTCTGGGTAAAATGAGCTTCATTGGCAGAAATTTGCCTTCTCTGAGTGCTGTCTGGTTCATCAGATTACTGTTTTTCTGCTATCTTTATGCACCTTGGTTCAACTTTTCTGCTTTGATATTCTTGGTGCATATTGTAATCTGTTCCCTCAGCCTGTTGGTCCAATTATCCAGTTAGATTCCATTTCTTACATTTTTCTCTGTTCTCTACTAGAATAGTCCAAAACAGTAGAACAGTCTCACATACTTCAAGGAACAAGATCTAGTAAGTTATTAGTTTACTTTTCAGTACAAGAGTTATATTTTTAATTTCTATTTGGCACCTGGTGAGATCTGGTTTAACAGGTAACACTTGCTTCAAACACCCCAGAAGGAATTAGGAATACTCTGTCAGTATGAAGCAACACTAAAGCTTTTAGTTATATTCATCTAGAGAGCCTTCACTTGCTATTATCATGCCTTCTGCAGTGTTTCTGCCAAAGTGGCACTGTGATGAAAGATCCACCAAGGAAGGGCGAGAGGCTGCTAAATTAAAATATCATCTACAATCCAGGCATCACTCTTGACCACACTCTCACTTCATTTATATCTACTGATATTCTTATTATGAAAATATAAGAATAATAAAAGTTTCCTCTTCTGTGAGTTTCAATCTTCAATGTGGAAGTCCGCCATGAAGAATTCTTGGAAGCCCATTTCCATTTACAAACATGCAGCTAGTGGTTACATACCATTTGTCACTCTGTCTCAGTAGGACTATTAACAGCTATATATACAACCAGGATAGTGTGTCATGTGGATCCAGTTTCTTCCCACACCAGGACTTAAAAGCATGTGTGTGTGTGTATGTGTGAGCTTTCAGGTGAGTGTGTGTTGCCACTCACATACACACACAGTCCTCCCCAGTAGACTGGAAGTTATTGGGACATCATTTGTCAGTTCTCTCTCTCTGTCTCTCTGTCTCTCTCTCTCTCTCTCTCTCTCTCTCTCTCTCTCTCTCTCTCTCTCTCTCTCTCTCTCTCTCTCTCTCTCTCTCTCTCTCTCTCTCTCTCTCTCTCTTCTCGGTGTGTGTGTGTGTGTGTGTGTGTGTGTGTGTGTGTGTGTGTGTGTGTGTGTGTGCGTGCTTGTGTGTAGTTTAGGGAGATTGACCACGGGACAGAGAAGCAGTGAACACCAGGTTTCCCTTTAGAGTGCGAGCAGAGTGACGCACTCAGGTCAGGGGTAGAGAAGCAGAGCAGAGGTATGAGGATTGCTGGGGGGGGGCATAGTTGAAATTCATGGATAAGGTTTCCCAACCTCTGCAGTGAAATGCACTGTGATGAGCTCTGGTCTAATTATAGAGGAGCGGATTTGGAGGAGGGGGATGTTTGGCAGAGATATTAGCAGTCGAACTGTGAAGGGGTGAAAATGAGTGAATGTCAAGTTTCAAAGTTTGGAGCAGACAGGGTGTTTTTTCAGCAAAACAAAACCAAGGCAAGTAATTTATGTCAAACCTATTCTTTAATTATAAGCAAAACTGGTGCCGCATACTGCACACACATATAAATATACATGAGTAGAAATGAGCCCAGCATTTATTTTGTAAAGCACAATTTGCTGCAGAGGCATGTAATGTAAGCATTCTATGACAAAAATGTATTTACTGAATACAGGCTGCAAATAAAGTGACTTGCGATAACACTGCAAACAGTGACCATTCATAAAATATAAACACATTCACTCAGTTTATGTACAAAGTTGAGTTTATAAAGTGAGTCCATAGAATTCTCTGATATACAAAATGCTATATTGATCACTTCCCACAGTTCAGTTCATTCAACATATATTCATCTGATAGTAAAATACACATAGGTCAAATAATAACAACTGAAGCCTCAAGTATTAAGTGTTGAAAAGCTTCATACGCTAAAATACTACACACACTCATCTACACTATTCAGAAGGCAACATGTAGCAGATACAGCAAGTAATGTAATTTAGAAGCTCCAAAATTACTGTTAGCATTATCAAAAATAGCATTTATTAGTACTGCCTGAAAAGAGAAATAATACTTGAATCACAAAAAGGTTCGACAGATTCTGATGGCGTTTTGTGTGAAAGTTAATCTCAGGCTAAGCAAGCAGTTGAGGAAATGTTGAGGTAAATTTAAGTATAGAGGCAGGTTTTTGTACATATTTTTTCAACACTGCATTATTTTAGTAATATCAATAAAAAATCATCGACTAATCAAAATGAAGCCATTTAGGCATGGGCTGCTTGTGACGTCCCACAATTACGTACAAATTTGGATGACATTAAATTGTATGATGATGATGATGATAATAATAATAATAATAATAATAATAATAATAATAATAATAATAATAATAATAATAATAATAATAATATAACAAACAAACAAACAGCTGACAAAAATAATTCCTACACGATTTTATTGTAACGTTGCTTTGAATCTATTGTCTGATTATTCAGGTTGTTGTAGCATCAGGAAACGATTCTCTTTCAGACCTTTCAGGTTTTTGTCTTTTTACATGCAAACACATGTCCTTGTTTAACTTCGTTATAAGTTAAGTTTGATATTTTTTCAGCAGAAACGAGCTTCCATATAAAACAGACTGCAAAAACAAATTTTGGAACCTTTACTAAATGCTCTTTATAAAATTGATTAAGACCTATTATGACTTCTCTGAATAATAATGTTGAGAGCAAGCAAAAGTCACAACACTAAGGAGACTGACTTTTCCACGTGCTCCCAAACTTGATGTCGAGAATACGGAGTGCATAATTCAACATTCAAGTGCTAGGTGGTGCTATTCTTGTGAGGCCAGCATTTCTGCCAGGGGCTGAAAGGAAGAGAGAGCATGATGAAAAGGAAACCTCCAAGGATAAGAATGGCTCCCGCTGCGCCCACACAAGCCACAGACCAGGACAATTCATGGTGTAAAGGTATGGAGTGGTCACTGGACATCAAGGCCAGCACAGACTGGTGGAATATCAAGACAGAGAGGAGGACCAACACACCTGCACAAAGGTGAAAAAGAAGTCGGTCTGAGACTGTGCCATATTTGAATGTAAATATGCATTACAGTATTTTAAAATCCCACCTGACAGGATGAAACAGAAAGAGGCTGGCTTAAGAAAGAAGGGCACTCCTTTGCTGAGGGACATGGCAATGCATATGGAGCCCATCGCCATCATGGCCAGACTCAAAAGAGCCAAGATGGCTGAAGCTAGATTCAGATCTGTGGAGGAGAAATTGAAGACACTAATACTGAGAATTGTGTAAGAATGTGTGAAAAACAAATGAAAAGTTAAAATCAAGATTGAATGTAGTTAGAAATTGAGAGGACAGAAATAATGATTATTCTTGATTACTAATATCTGACAATTCAAACATGGTGTGGACTGTACCGCTCTCCATTCTAGATGTATTTCACTTTTTAATTTGGCAGTGAATATCTGAACAGGTGTTATCATTCAGTATTTCCAAGCAGCCAGTGCCAGCTTGGTGTTGGTTTGTTTTTTGACACCTCATCAAACAGATATATTTATCATTTTATTACTCAAAGCAGATACAAGCTTCAAGGATGGGCTGTGCTATCAGCAAGGAAAAGGTGCCAAGGAGCTGACATGAAGCAACATATAAAGACCATTAGCAGGTTTGTTTTGGACAGCAACACAGTTTTAAGTTGATTGATTCATTTTTCCATCCTCTATAGCAGTGGTTTATGCAAAAGTGTGTCCATACATTTTAAAATTCAATCTGATAACACTTCCCTGATGATAAAGATAAAATTAAATATTTAACAATGGTTTTGTTATTTGGCTAATGAAGTTGGCAGGCAGAGTACTTTTAAATTATGATTGTTATACTTTTTAGTCATACTAAAAAGTTTCTTCCTGGTGGAATTTTGTGGGAAAAAAAACACTTTTTGGCAAACTGAGCAGTCTAAAGAAAGCTTGTACACTTGTTAACTTGTTGACAATGACTCGTCCATCTATCTATCTATCTATCTATCTATCTATCTATCTATCTATCTATCTATCTATCTATCTATCTATCTATCTATCTATCTATCTATCTATCTATCTATCTATCTATCTATCTATCTATCTATCTATCTATCTATCTATCTATCTATCTATCTATCTATCTATCTATATTAAATTATAATGTTTGCCAATCGATCTAAAAGTAAACAAACAAAAGAGATCATTGTACTCTGGAGGGAAAGTCATTGACATTGTACCTCAGCATCTGTTATTTACTATTTACATTGACGTTAAAAATTAATTTGAATGGCTTTTACTCAACATTTAAAAATGTGAGCTTCTGTTTGTTCTGTTTCTCTTCACACACAGGCTGTGGTTTGCTCATGATGTATGATTCCTTTTTTATCTTATCAACCAAAAGAAACTAAAGACTTCACTTGGACTTGAGAAAAATAACTTGTGAGCACCTTGGCAATCCCTCTTCCTTTATTGTGCGTCACAGACATTGTGTTCAGCAATTTTTTTGTGCACTGTGTGAAGGTATTGTAGCCCAGGGTTATGAGGTGCGTCAGCAGCTGCAGCTGTGCTTATCCTGGTGTCATCAGTGCAACGTCATCCGTGGACACACAAGTCTCGAGTCATTGTGATTCCAAGTCATACATTCAAGTCCCATCTCTAACGAAGTAGTGCTTTTTTTGCATCTCATGAAACATGTCTTGTAGGTCAATCTATCTGAACAAGGAAAAAATTGACTAAAACCATTAGACCGTAAAAAAAAAGTCAAAATAGAAATTTGCTACAGCATTGAAGAAATTTTTCTGATATTGTAAGGCCAATGGTATGGTAGATTATTCCTTTGTATTTGTGTTAATGCAAAAATCAAAATTAAAATTTGAACAACATCCTGCTATACTCTTCATACAGCTACGATACAAATTTTGGCTTTATGTATACTTTTCGGGTTCTATATTAGCACAACTTCTGATGCACAGTTCATCCCCATTCCTGTTAAAATGTGCAATAAATGCCCTGGAAAGCTTTAGGGATATTTTCTGAACATTTGATCAAAATATCAAATTTAATTTATTCTTGCTGTACTTAAAACTGGTTGACACATGTGTCTACTGAGATGATAAAAGAACACGTCAATCTGACAGATTGTCATTTTCTCTGGAAAGTAGAAGCAGAGGTTAATTTGTTGGAACAGGCTAAAATCTCTAGCATATTCTTGTACATATGCAGCAAATAACTTTATTGATAACAGACAGAGTGAAACTGTTAGAACAAAGAATGCGTGTAATGCCTCACTCTTGTTAGTTGTCTTCTTGAATATGACTGCATTCTCCCCAGAGGTGAAGAATTTGAAGTAAGTGCAGTTGGATTCTGTGGGTAAAGGAAAAAGATCATAAAGATCACGTAAAGAGATGAAACACACACACACACACACACACACACACACACACACACACCGCTGCTGGTCTTCTGTTATGTGCCTCCTATGCTTCCATGCCCCCTGTTCTTCCAGGCAATATTACTATTTTTATCCAAGTGTAGAGCATTAGCTGGAATACCCCAAGACACACATGCACAATGCTCATCACCACATATGGTGCCGCCAGAGAGGATGAGAGGCAGCAACACACTGGGAGCGGATGGTAGAGGGGAGAGAGAAAAGAGGTAGATAAGGAGGTAGGACAGATGGAGGATAGAAATGGAGGGGTCTGATTGGAGAGGAAGAGGGGGTGCAGGGAAGATAGATTGGGTAAGTGAATGATGAAGGGCGGTTTGCAGGAAATTCTATAGAGGCTCAAAGGATGAGATTTCCAAGGAAAGGAGGAGTGAGTTGGGGGGCAGATGGAGGGGTGGTGAATGGAGGGAAAGAGAGAGGAAAGTCACAGATGGAGAAGGCAGTGAAGGGAGCAGGAGATGTCAAGAGGGGGGAGGAAACGGAGGGGCTGGTTAATACTGCATTAGACATACACTTGCTCTCAGTCCATGTCTGTCCCTCATTTCCTCCTCCCTATATTTAAACAAAACTGTGAAGTAGTCAGATTCTGTGTGGCTTCACAAGCCCATAGGGACCACTTAGTGGTCCAAGACGATCACATGCTCACACACACTCACACATTACTGTCACACACAGATATGCTTTACGCTGAGACACATTTGCAAACATGTTTTGCTGAAGAAGACAAAGCTTACTGCTTTATAAACACATCATGCTATCAAAGGCAACTGCACAATGTTACTCTAAAGCAGACAGTGAAGGTGGACTGCTGATCTGGAGACAATAGGTTCGGCATCGATGTGCCGCGGTTGTTACTCTGGATGGGAGCCAGAGGAAGTTTAAATAGGGATGTGAATAAGAGAAGCAAAGATGGCAAAACAGTTGTTTTCATCCAAATGCGACAGGCCCATGGCCGTCTGCGACAGACGGGGAGGGCAAACAGTGTTAGGATGTGTGAAGAAAGATTGTCAGAAGCGCGATGTCCACCCTCATACACCAGCAGACCGGGCACAGATCTGTATCTGCTGGCTTGGAGGCAGCCAGAGATGCGGGACGTCTTGACAGGTGAGATGAATTCGACTTTGACAGCTGGATAGAAAAACAACACATCTGTGACACATCCTTCAAGGTGACAAATGTGAACAGTATTTATGTGATCCACGTATATTCCCACTGGATGGGGTTTTTTTTTTGTTTGTTTCTTCAAAGCTTGGCCATTTCTCAGCAGATTCCCAGAGCGATTCCAAGAACGGCTCCTCTTAAAGCATCTCTTCTGATTTCTTCCCACACCTGCTGTTCTCCATCTCTAGGCCTTTGTGCAGATACTCGATGAATTCTGGAAGCCTAACTAAGTTGAATCAAGTGTTTTTAGACTGGAGCTGTCACAAATCTGAGCACTGATATTAATCAAAAATAAAACTTTTGTTTTTTTCTCCTTCATCAATTGTCTGCATTGTGTCAACAATACTGCAGTCAACAGGAGAAGATAAGCAAGAGTAAAACTTCAAATCACACTGACAGTATTGTACGGTGCTGGATGAGCTCGCATGAGGCTTTTGTTTAAAACCTCACAAGAATCTAAATCTTATTGCAGTTCTGCTCATACTGCATTTCCAAGCATTGTATTTCTTTAATGATTACATTTGCACATTATCTGTAGGATGACCTAGATGCATATATATGCAGGCGGCTTCATCACACACACAGCTATCCTCTCTCTATCCCTTTACAAAGTCATGGTGGGTGTGCACATGTGTACATTCAGAGGAAAGCGTTGTCGAAAGACTGTATAAATAATGCTCAAAAATTTGATGCTTGTGTTTCAGGGGAAAAAAATGTTTTCTTTTTATTATAATGAAGTCTTAAGCATAACCTTCCTCAGTCCCACATGTCCTCACATGAAAGACCTACAGATGTAAGCATATTCCCAGAGGGCATACATCATATTATTTATGCCTGCGCCCTCTGTTTTCACATCAGTGGTGATGGCAGAAGAAAAATAGCAGCGATTAACTGCATGGTTTTTTTTTCCCTTCTATAACATCAACAACTTGCAGCCGCTCAGAAACACCTTTGTACCACTTACCATTTATTCACTTTCATACTGACGCGAGCACGGCAGTGTGAAGTCAGCCTCAAGGTAAACTTGCTTGCATGGCAAGAAAATTTAGATTACAGACAAGCAGACATGAGCAGACAGGCGGTGTAACAAAACCGATAAATTCCTTCCAGTAGCCTGACCGATGAAATGCTGCAGCGATCAGACAGACAGGCAGACAGACAGACAGACAGACATAGAAGTCTCACCTCCAGGAAGTTCAGCAGGGCCGCAGCTTGTCCTCTCTGGGTCTATGTCAGCCACCCATAGGGTGCGGAGGCAGCCCTTCCACAGGCCATAATGGGCCATCTGGCAGGTTTGGTTGCCGCTGAAATTCTTTGGTTGGGCCAGCTCCACCCAGAACTCTGTCCCCATGCCCAACACCGTCAGGGTCACGCCAACAATGGATACGAAGAAGGCAAGCTTGATTTTTCCCTCCTGGCTGTCACTCATCTTGTGGACCCTCCTCTGTCCCCTTCCACCTTTCATCCCACCCAAGCCCCCTGCTTGTCCAGACCCTGCCACCCCAATGCGCCCCTCCTCATCCTGCTGCACGAAGAAGTTGGACCACATTCTAACCCACAGAAGATCAGGCCAAATAAGAAATGGGGCACTTTGGATTTAAGATTACAGGAGCAAAAAATAGATAAGATGAAGGCAGAGGTTATGGGCAAAGAAGCTTCAGGTTGCAAAACTAACAGTACATAAAAAAAAGAGGAGACACATCTGTAATTTATCCAGTGATATATCAGTAAGCTAAAGGATCAAATAACAATTAGAGAGCTGACCAATGAATTTAGATATCTGTATGAGTACAAATCAAATTAATAAGTGGGCCGAAGAAATGGGACAAGACAGAGTCATGAACCAGTGAGTAATTTCCAGTCTGAAACAGAGAGCAGAAACAGAAAGATGTGAGAGCAACCAGCTTGTTCTTCACAAGAGCAAAAATCCTTTCATCAACAACTTAATGTTTAGTTTCCACCAGCTTTGTCACCATCTACAGTTATCCTGTAGTTATCCTTCCCTAAACTGCGTGACAAACCACCAGCCAACAATAGATAAGCCATATGGCGATTCGCTGAAAGGCAGATTTCACTTCAGATGGAGAAACAATCGTGCAAAAGGAGCTGCTGGACTTGGTTGATGCAGGGTCAAGGTGAGAGATAACACCACAGCGCCAGACTGGACCACCCATGTTCTGTTATCCCAGAGGAGGAGAAAGCAGAGCGTTCCCCCCAGCAGGTACACTATCTCTGGCTTACACTCGGATCCCTTTTGATCTGAAGGGGATAATGGTTTCCACAAATACCTCCCATCCTCTATGCGTACTGGTAAACCCATGGAATCTGCTGTCAGGACTGTGTTCTTGAGTGTGCACGTGCTTGTGTGCCTTTTCCTGTGCGTGCCTCACAGACTTGAACTAAATGTGGCTTGAGACGCTTGTTTCTGTTATTTTAAACTGTGCGCGAGGGGCCTGTGGAGATGCATAAACACACGGGTAACGGGGTACGACCGCGTCACCGTCAGGCTGCAGAGGAGGTGATAATTCATGCCTGGACCCCTTGACAGAGTGTGGGGTCTGCAGTAATTAACTCTGCAGTGCAATCCAACAGGTCACATAGTGGAGGAAGGAGGCCCGGCCATTTAGGATGCAGAAAGCAGCAGTTGGTGGATCACTTAATGCAGAACGTCATGCTGACAGCATCAGAGGTTTAATATAGTATCCTGACACTTGATTATTTGTTTAGTATTTAACAAACAATTAAGCCTCTTCAATGTCTCGCTTGATTTTTTGTTGCTTTTTATTGATTTTCTTTGCAAATGGAAACTTTTTTTTTTTTTAATATTGAGGAACTGGGCTTAATCGGCAGCTATCCTAACATTAATGGTAAGGTATAGCACGTGTGTACAAAATCCCATATTGAACTACTATTCAGAGCTTAAAATTGTGTTTCGCTGTCGTGCAAACTCACATCATCAAACTCTTTATATGTCTGAAAACAAAGTGATTACTATATCTGAGGGAGGAAACGCCAAAGATCACATGATATGAGCTACAAATCCACAAAATACAAAATGCCTCTGGTGGTGAGATTGTTTTGACATAAACTGATTTAGACTTTAATTGCATCCTGTTTGGAGACGTTCATTTGATGTTGGTAGTACAGTTAAGGAGTATGTTGGTCTATGAATCATGATTAAACAGTTCGATCAATTATAATCCATTGATAACTAACAGCAAATGCGTGCATGGGGTTCAGAATGAAACATGCAGCAGATCAGTCCTACAAACTTTAATCAGGAATATCAAGACTGCAGTCTGTGGCAGGCATGTTAGTGGTCATTGATCACATTTCAGACCTAATCACGTTACATCCATATTAGCCATGATCGGTGGTGTCAGAGCATGCCAGTTTACTTTTACTGGTTTACTGGAACAAAATGTTCACTTTAAACTACTGGATGTGGTCAGAATGCCTGCTTTTGAGGAAGATAAAGCAACAAAAACTTGGACTTGTTTGGAAACACAGCCAACAATTATTTTTTATAAGCCGGTCATTTTATGTTTTGTAAGTGAGGAACTTTCCACCGCTTAAAAAAAAAAAAAAAAAGAAAAAAGAGAAAAAAGAAAAGCCACCTGTGTGGGGAAAAAAGCAAAAGCCAGTTAAAGTGAAAAGAGGAACATGTCTGACCTGTTTGGTGCTAGCTGTGCAGTTCGGGAGTAAGAGACGCTTGAAACTTAATAGAGGGTGAGAGCGGTGATGGGAGAGTTAGTGAGAAAGCGGAGGGGGTGGGAGGGAGGTACATAGGGGTTATGTAAAGTGAGTGTAACGAGGGAGGGGGCTGCAGCCTGGTTGGTTCACCGTGTTGATCACTGAATCTGTCTTGTTTTCACTGCAAAGATAGCACCTGTAACTCATGCTCAGGCTCAGCGGCACCATGTTCCAAATACACGCATGTATGACGTCACGAGTCCGTGCGCTCCCGTGGCGCACGGCGCACGATGCTTGAAGGAAACCTGTGTCTGCATCTGTAACTGTGTATATGTCTGCGTCTATTTTCGACGGCCACCTGTTAATGACATTAAGCGTGGGTGAACGGATGAGGTCATGTTCGTGTGAGAGAGGGGTCGGGGTAATGTTTTACAGCGACACAACATGAAGTGATAATGAGAGCCTAATAGGGTGATGGTGAGGCTGGTGTGACAAGAGCAGCAGGGAGAGGGGTGCATGTGGAAAGAAAAGATCTGGAAAAGTAGAAGGAAAAGTAAAGGAATGCAGAGGTCTGAGGTAGAAACAAATGTGGAGCGCGCTGGGTAGAAATGGAGAAGTTTGGAGAGGAACATGTGGAAGTGCGGCCCCATTTAATTCCTCCCTGAACCAGATCCAGGGACCTTAGAGGCTCGGTCTGGTCTTATGGAAAGCTTTTTCATGGCCCAGCCCTGCGTGGCTCCTCTACAGTGTAGGTTACATACGTGGCACAGCGAGGGGGAGGCCAACCCAGCCCCCAGGGGGAGGGAGAGGGGTAAGGGAAGGGGGAGACAGGATACCGGTTGGGAATGAATCAAGGAGGGGAGGGGGCAGAACGAGAGATAATGGAACAAAACACCTTTACCATGCTGAACAGTAGAGACCCGCTCCTTTTTAGGAGGACTGGTGACGTCACAGACTGTATTTTGTATGTTGGTCACATGACAACCAGGGTAACTTCAAATATGAACTGTTTCTGATCTAGAAAATGTTTTTTTTTTTCCTTCTCCATTCACAGCCCTCCACTGTGTGAGACTGACAGGAGGATCTTGAAGTCAGTGTGAGACCATCAATAATCTACAGGATGCTGATGTGAAAAATGTTGTCTCTACATCACTCAAGTGACTGATTCATGCTTGAACACACTTGTATGCTCGTGTGCACAGCCATGTGCACACTGACCACATCTGTGTAGATATCAGCTGCACGAGATTCTTGTTTTGACATTGGTAAGTGACCTTGATGAAAATATCTCTCTGATCAGAGAAATAGTCTGGTTTTATTTTTCTTAATTACAGCCAATCTCACATTAAGACCAAATTCAACAGTGAAGTGATCGATGTGAGTATTGGCCTGATGGTCTTGTTACTTCATGGTAGGAGATAGTCTATTTTCTCAAAAGCTTAAAGATAGGCAAACTACATGTTGTGTACAGTATAGATCTTAAAATTAAAGCTGACTTTTTTACTGGAGTCTCTCTCTCTCTCTCTCTCTCTCTCTCTCTCTCTCTCTCTCTCTCTCTCTCTCTCTCTCTCTCTCTCTCTCTCTCCCTCTTTAACAAATGTATATGCATTAGAACAAAAAGCCTTGTCTTTCTGTGACAAACTTCTCCATGGTTGTCCAAAACTGTGGTTACCCTCAAAATTACATTAACAAACCAAACACATCATGGGTACTGCTGCTCGTCCCGTGGGTTCTGTGTCATGAATGGAAATTATTGCACTGCAGTGTGCAACAGAAAATAATCCCCAACAAATAAACTGTTCACTTCTCTTTACGCTATGCTTACTGAAAGCCAGAGTGGATGTCAGTGTAATAATGTCCAAATGTATGAGTGAATTTTCTAACATTGCTTTTTGTCTGTGAGGTTTATCTGTGTTTGCAGGAGAGATTTTTTTTCTGTGTCAAAGTTCCTTCCTGTACAACTTTCACCCTGTTTCACCTCACTACACTGAGCTGGAATGTTTATCATGGAGTTCTGCGTCTGTCTTGCTCCAGTGTTTCACTGCCGATACTGCAGTGTTCTCTCTGAATGAGGATCAATGTGGAGGCGCTGCCCGGAATGACAATGATCATCATTAGAGCTTAACATCCACCACTAGAGGGCGATAACGCATTTAGAGTCTTCACTGCAGCATTCGGCCAGTGGAGGGCTGCCAATCATCCGTCGTGGGCCTTCTGTTATGTCCCAGTGTGTGTGTGTGTGTGTGTGTGTGTGTGTGTGTGTGTGTGTGTGTGTGTGTGTGTGTGTGTGTGTGTGTGTGTGTGTGTGGCAGGTCAGTTCTACATGTGTGCACTGATGGATATGGTTTACACAGCCCAGGAGACCTGATGTTTCATCCGAGTCCTTGGGGGGGAAGGAGGTGGAGAGTATTGCATCAGTGGTCCTGATGCTGGCTGCTGTTCATTGGGGTGCAGCGATGCAGATGGGAAGCACAAAGCTGACAGAGGGAATGTCGTAAACATATCATTTGCTACCTCTACAGCAGGGGTTTCAAAGTCCAAATAAACAAATTTGCTACAAGCCGAGCGCTGGACTGGTTCAATGTTTATTAAAACATATTGAAATGAACATAGCCTATTAAACAAGAGCTAACACAGTTTATTCAATGATTAAGTAAAGTAAGCAATATTTTCTTGTGGCCCTGTCCGTAACTTTAAGGGGAGACCTTTTCAACAGACAAACATCAAAAAAGTAAATGTCCTTCAAAAACAAAATGTTCCTTAATATCAAGATAAACGCATGGATGAAATTGCATGCATTATAAACTGAAAATACATTATTGTGCATTCATTATTGCATGAACAATAATACTGTACATGCACAATAATAATGTATTACTGTACAAAAAAATTTAAAAAATTATTGTGCTGCTCTATGATCCTACCAATCACTGCTTTCAAATAGTAAAATTTTAAAAAATCAAATCAGTTGTGTCCTTTCTGATGGTTCTTATCTGCAACTTTCCCTGAGTCCATTCAACTGAATATAATAAAATACAAAAATCTATGTCACAGACAAACAATACATCCTTCAAAGAGACATGTCTTGCAGAAACAAATGTAAAATAACTGAATATAAAACTGAAAATACGTTACTGCTGTGTGATGCTCACTTGTCTGAGGTTGACCCTGATATTTGACAGTTTCTCATCTTTCGTACAAGTTCAGCAATGTTTGGGGTCAGGCTGAGGAAATCCTCAGGGTTGAGTGACGTATAAAATCATGTCACAAAATTTCAATTGTCTTGCAGTTTTTGATAAAACCTAATTAGAAGTGGAACATTGACACAGGACTGGGCGTACCTGACTGCAATGGCTGAACCTGATTTGATATGCCTTACAAAAATGGATATTACAAGCAATGAAATGTCTGCTCATATGTTGATACCAATAGCTCATTGTATAATATATAGTACAGAAATTGTTTATAATTGTATTCTACTCCTCAATTACTGTACATGGCTGATCTTACTCTGCCTCCATATCATCCAGTAAATATAACAAACAGGTTGAATGCAGTCGTGTGTGTAAGTAAAAAAGACAAAAACTAAAGTCATGTAAATTCAGTTTTTAATCAACATTCGAAAACAAATTGGACAAATGAAAGACTGCAGTTGCTTTTTATAAACCAGATGTGGGTTTTAGGTTTTAAATTGTTTAAGAAATCACATTTCCAGAAGGAAAAAAAAAACGACAGTGACACTGAGACAGCAGGTTTCAGAAAGTAAGGAACAACATCTTGTGGTGTTACGAATTTCTTCAGCGCCGCCTTAAGCAACCCAAGGTACCAAAATGAAAGCAGTCTCAAGCCCGTTCAGTGTGATCCTCAGAGTCTCAAGGACAGAAGATGAGGGAGATAAGAGAAAAGATTTTTTTCCCCAGAATGTGAGGACAGTTTCCTCACATCTACCTTTACGATTTAGTTCAAATCATCTAAGAGCCAGACAGAATAATAGAGCCACTACAGTTGGACACAAAAATGTAAAAAGATTTTGTTTGACATTAGTTTTAGGAATGCATGTCTGTACATACCAAACTATTTCAAAAAGCATCTCATACATTTGATTTACTTTTATCGGCGAGCTGCTCATCACCCATCACTCTAGATGTTTTCCAATGAATGATGCAGAAATTTTGACAGAACAGAGACGTTGTGGTAAAGATTTCATTTAATGGTATCAGTCATGTTTACTTGGTGGGATAAAGACGGGAGCCATTGTACACAAATTTAACACATCTCACTGTCCAAATCTGGTGGGACATAACATAGTAGGAAATTAGCAATGCCACGATTAAGTTAAAGCTAGTGACCTCCGTGAGCATTCAGATACCATTCATAGGAGCAATCTGAATTTCTGTTACAAGCTCATCGACAGGTAATGTCATTAGGATGTTATCATGCAGAAGAGATAAATCCACTATTGTCTACCAATCTGATCATTTCTTTTTAAATATCTCTGCAGGGCAGATTTTCATGTCAAACAGATCTGCCGGATCATGATATGTATTTCTAGGGGTTGATCTTGTTTGATGCTGTACAGCAGGAGCTACAGAAATGACTCCGCCTTGACGGTGGCATGCGCTCTACTGAGTACTATTCTGTTTCCCCTTGGTTTAAATCTGGATCTGAACTGCTGAGAACACATCAATGTCACCTGTTAAAAGCTGTGTACGGGGCGAAGGACTGGGAAAGGGGTACAGAAAATTAAAAAGAAATTTAAACATTCTTTACTGCACTTCAGGTTATTTTGTGGCCTGAATACAAAGTGATATTACAGCTGAAATCAGTGAAGCTACACAGTATTGGAACAATTACAGTTAACACTCAGAAAGAGTCCAACTAGACAACAAATTCTCTGACACTCATCCTGAGGGGGGTAGTAGTCTGATGAAAGTGAAGAAACACAAAGACATGACTGAATCCAAACAAAAAGGACTTGCCTTTCTAATGTGGCAAAAACTGAAGTGGGCGTTACATTTACGGTTTCTACGTTAGATGGACAAACTGAAATGCCCTCATCTTTCTCTACATCTCCCCACATCTTGTACAAATAAATCCTCCTGTTTTCTTAACCCTCTTCTTGATCTGAACACTCCCGACTGTAACTCCTCCCTCATGTTCTTAAAACAGGCTAGCTCCATTTAAATACAAACCTTCGAGTGTGGCACCCCCCTCCCACCCAAAATGTCATCCCTGTCTCACAAAGTATAAAAATGATTGACCCCACCCTGGACCTAATATTACACACATTTCTGGAAAAACCTTGGACTCCTATCCTGCCCAGCTACGCCCTGACCACCTGAACTTAGACCCCCACCCCCTCTGTTAGACTGAATATAAACCCTCCCCATTCTTTTTGAACTCCAGGACATTATACATAGATCAAATGGTAAATTGGATATAGCCACAGCCATTTTTTTTCCCAAACAAATTATCCTCCCAATTCTACCTGTAATGTTCCAATTCATTTGGTGGTCTGAAAAGGAATTGGGCAGCACATATCCTCACCCTCCCTCCCTCCCTCCCCCTAACAGCCCCTCTTCTTTTTATGTCTTCTCTACCAGAAATCTCTGCGGTGATAAGCATCTGGATCGCAGTATTTGGTCACCACCACCCTGTTAGCAAACTTTCTTCCTGTCAGTCCCTGCATGGCCTTCTGGGAGTCAAAGACTGACATGAACTCCACAAAGATCTACAGCAGTGAAGGGAGAAAAAATTAATTGAAATTAAATACAAGACTTTACTTTTAATGATATCTACATGATCATAAATCGATATTTTCATGTGGTCCTACCTTGCCAGTGCCAGGCACCTCCAGGCCATCCACTGGTCGAGGAATCTCGATGCTCTTAACTTGGCCGTACTTGCTGCACTCGTCCCTGACATCCTCAACAATCTCCTCATATTCTTCATCATCAAGCAGCTCCTCTGGGGCCACCATATTCATCAGACAAAGGATCTCAGTCGGCAGGCCACCCATCTGAGTCACTGAGCTGTTTAGACCTGGCACCTGCAGCGTAACTGGGGTCTGGTTTATACTTGTCTACAAAAACAGACATAAAAAAGGTAAATCCAGGGTTACTTTGATTTAAATCCAGGCTTACTTTACTTTAAATCCAATTAATTTCAGGGCTTAAATGATAGATTATCATTATTTTACATGTTCTAAGAACCCTAAAAAGAATATGCGAAATCCCACTGCCAGCAGGAAACGGTTCAACATTTGGAGACTCACCAGAGTGGCATTCTTGGATCCTACACTTGCCCTCTGCACCAAGAGTTTCTTGTCTCCCAGCTGCATGCCATTCAGCCCAGCAATAGCCTATTGAGATATAAAAGTTCTCAGTAACATTTTTAAAACATAATATTATGAAACTATAAAAAAAAAAGAACTTAAAAGTAGTATTTAGACAGTTTGAGTTTGATCAAAAAAGAATACACTTCAGTGAAGACTTGTAAGACCCTTTTCTGATTTGATTACCTGGTCATTGAGGTTGACATCAACATATTCACAAAAGGCATATCCTTTGGATAGACCTGTGGCGCTGTCCTTCACCAGATTAAAGGCCTTCAAGGGGCCAAATGACGTCAGAAGCTCCTTCACCTGTGACACGGGGGGAAAAAAGTCAGCAAGAGTTCAACAATTTCCTTTTAAGAACTCGAAATACTGATATGAAATGAAAAACACAGCTAAAAGGATCAGCAGCTTATGCTGATGGGTTATCTCACTGCAAGAATAGAAGGATATTATCATCCTCTTATTTCTCTTGCAGTTGAGTTTGTTTCCATGGTTTGACAATGCTTCACATGTGTAAAACAGTTACTTTTGCTTTTCCACTTAAATACTAGAATAAAAGAATTAAGTTTGTCCTGAGATTTAAGTTTCGAGGTCCAAACAGGACAGTGATGATTGCATGTTCCTCATATACGCATACCTCATGGCAGCCCTGCACTCGTCTCCCACTCATGGCTTTTCGATGTCATGTCAGTTAAATTTGCAAACCCATAGCCTAATGGCTCACTTCACTTTGTGTGTATATATTGTAGTCAATCAGCTTTACTGTCAGAAGCCTTTCCCTGTGCATACACTAAGTGCCTTTATGTTGGCAGAAAAACATGATGCGAACTGTAATATAAAACAAGCATCATACACTATATCCCAGATTGACGTAAAGCTGGTTAATATAATACTACTAACCTGGTCATCATTCAAATAGTTGGGCAATCCACCAATGAAGAGCTTGTGAGCCGAGTCAGGCACCACTGTGGACACCACTCCTACAGAGCACAACAACATAACAGTAAGAGAACAAAACCAACAGCACACAAGGAGCAAGCTCCTGTAGATATTTCTGAGTATGAATTATGCCACAAGTACTTAGAGTTAAAAACCATTAATTGGCTGTGTACCAGGCACATAGACACTGGGGTTCTCGCTCATGCCGGGCAGTGGCTGGTAATCGTGAGGACGACGAATCTTGAGGCTCTGGCCTTGAAAGATGATGCCATCAAAGGCCATAGCCTGTGTAGTTTCATCAACTGAACGGAACTACACAGACACAAGATTAAAAATGATTAAACTGCACTTAACGTTATCAAAACTACATTCAAACATGACTTAATGGACAGACATCTTGGAGTAAAACAGAAATTTTGCATCCAATTATAATTCTACCGCAACTGGAAATTTTTTTCAGCTGTGAATAGAGCATAAACATTTTCATATAGCAAATAATATTCACATAAATTAAAATTTACCTAAAAGTATCTAAATAAGCCCAATGAGGAAGCAATTATGAGACACAGTCCTTTAGGGGCCCTACAAAGCATGTATAAAAATTTAATGAAATTAACTAATATGACCCTTTGGTAGGACATAAAGAAAATACCTCTAAGAAGGCAAAGTTCTTATCCTGGTTTATCTGTACTGCAAGGACAGGATTTCCAGGGGCCTGAGTAAGACCACCCAAACGCATCTGGGCATTGAAGAAGTCCATCATGGACTCCTACAAAAGAGAGGGAAACAAATAAGGAACACATCCAGCAGGGTAATACACTTTAGAAGCCAAATGCTGTCCTTTCTCTGACCTCTGTGATACCAAAAGGGATGTTGCCCACATAGAGCCGACGGGCCTGTCGGGTCATCTGGCTGCCCACTACAGGGACAGGGGTGGGAGTAACAGCCAAGCCATCTGGAGTCATTGTGGGCAAGAGGGCTGTGGCTGGGATTTGGCCCGCAGCTGAGGATCAAAGCAAAACAGGAAACATACAGTAATGAAAATAAGTCTTTTACTGTCTGTTTCAGACCATAACTTTTTGAGAATAATGTAGCGGCGATGACTCTAAATCAGATAATTGACTGTTCACCTTTCATCCCGTAACATCAACTTTGAACTGACTGTTAAGGTGTACTGCAGCTCCACAAATGTTGTGCCTAAGCATAATGTTTTTTATACACTAGTTGATATGATTATCAGAACAAAATTTAATTTTGTATACTTGAATATTTTTGAAGTGCACTTTGTTCAATTTATTTTGAGTTTGTGGATAAAAAATGAACTCAATTTATTCCATAGTGCACTGTTGGTTGTCATATTTGCACTTTTATTTTGTTTTTAATTAAATTTTTATTGCCATAGTAAGTGACTGAATAAACTAAGAGTACAGTTACTGAAGTGTTACTGTATGTTATGTTAAATCAGTTAGAAAACTTGATATATTTTTTTTGTGATTTGGGTCGTTGCCTGTCATTAATGAGTGATGATGAGTCCCAAAGCCAGACCACTTGAGAATCACTGGTATACTGCATAAAAAAATTTAAAAAATTTATTTATCGTTCAAAATAGAAAAAAATAGCCGTCAGAGACTGCAACATCCCGCAACACCTCTGAAATCAACATTTTACCCTCATCTACACATTTTTGTGCCTCTGGCTTCCTGAAAATGTTACTCTTTGTTTTGTGATTATATCTCATCCGGTTTCAGAGATGTGTACCTAAAAAGGTATAGTGTGCCATCGTTCCTCGCGGTTCATGCTTTCCAGGAACCACATGCAATTAATAAATTTCGCAATACAGCGACAAACTATTATTTCTCTGTAATTTAGACATTTATGAACCCTCCCCATACTGATATTAAACCATCCTCTGTCTGTATTACCACTTCCCACACTCTTATCGATTGTTTAAAGCACTTTTGTGTCTCACAGAATGTAGCGCACTTCCGGATGCTATCAGCCAATAGAATGCGCGTGTGGTGTCACGTGACTGCCTTCCAAAAATCCACAATGAGTACAAAAGTCGAAGTTTGACCTTGACCTAGTTTTATCAAGGTCAAGGTCATCCTCTCATTTTCATCCCATTTGCCACCTGAATAATGCGCTTCTTTCATCTTTCTATCTGCAACCGTTGTGAAGATATTTGGTGGACAGACGGACAGACACACACACAAACACTGACAATTACAATACATCAGCGCTTCACAGGATGTAAAACACAGACCTTGCATGGCTTTGTACTGCATGGGACTGATGTGTTCAAAACCAGGTGGGGGAACATCCCAGTACTTTTTCACCTTCTTCTTCTTCTCACGGTGTGGAGAACGGCTGTTGGAGGGAGAGAAGACATGTGAAATGAAAGCACAATAATACATCATAAAATAGATCTCTCTCAAAAATAAATCAGTAAACTATGAGTTATAATTGCAAGTAAAGTTTTCAAATTTTTGAAGACTACAAACTTTGAATACTTGTTAAAATGAAGACAAAACAGCATATGAAAAGACAGGTCATAAAAATGCAGTTGTTGCAATAATGCACAAACTGGCTTTGTGTTAGTTTACTGCATTACCTTCCAGCATTGTCCTGGGGGTAGTTGGCTGGTGAGCTGAAAAGACATTGGAAGGGTTTCACATCTCTCAAGTCAACCATGAAAATGTCACATTTTCACCACTTAAACTCAGAATCTGACTTTCTATGCTCACTACTTTAAGTTAAAAAAGTAACAGGAACCTTGATATTCTGCAGTATTGTAAGTGAAATTTTCTTTAAAGTTGTAATGACAAACTATTGCATTCATTAAGCCTCACAGCTGATGTGCAATGACAATAATAAAAAACTAATAATGCAAAGATGATAAAGCAGAAAGAATATCCTTCAAACTACATAAAACCTACCTTGCCTTGTTACCGTGAACAAAAATCACCCATAAACTGGACTATTGCATCTTAACTGATTTTAGTTTTCTCCACACATATACCATTAGAGATTATATAAAACGTAGCAAGGGCTTATGTGTTGGGAGGCAATCATGTTTATTTGACAGCTTTGTAGCTCATCATTTGTGTTGTCAATGTTCATTGAAAAATGAAATGATAATTGTCCAACAGCCACTGCCTTCATGAGTTTGCATCACAACATCCATTAAGGTGATCTAAATGTGACTGAAGGTTGTGGTGGTGGTTGTTGTCGGTTCAGCTTCTAAATCCTGTGAGGAGTGGTCAGTGCCATTTATATTCCAATGATCGTAGCCAGGACCGGTCTAGCTGCCCCAACGATGGTCATTGGGAGTGCCAACAAGTCTCAATGGTGATTGTTGAACAATAGATGATGTCGCCATCTCTGAATGGGGGGGGGGGTCTTCGACCTCATCTATCGCCCATTTACAATGGCCAACGTTAGCATACATGGGCTTACCGACGTCTTTCAAATTCGTAATTTAAAAGACGGTCGTCAAAGTTCGTAATTTTGACGACCACTATTAACAGTCCCTGAAACTCCCAACTACCAACAGTTGTTGGAATATGAATACCACTGACCTCACCTCAGAGACTAGAAGGTCAGACAACACCAACCACAACCAGAAGTGAAGAAGCCTCTTGGATGAGAAGTGAAAGGCTTTCAAGGAACTTTCTACAAGTCCAGTGGACTGGATAACCATGCTTTAGATGAATGAGAACCTTCAAAAACATTAGCAAGTCAGATTTTTGATAGAATAGATATTGTGGAAATTTTTTCAATTTCCAATATTGTTAAGGGTAGTCTGTCAATGCCTGTATATCTTACGTACATTTATGTAATATAGATTTGGTCTGAGAACTATGCTGAGTTAATTGTCAATAACAAGTTTGTTTCTTTAAATTGATGAGCAAAAAAATGTTCACGTCTACTTTATTACTTGATTTACCAATAGCATCGTTGGGCTGCAAAACCAGTAAGGGGGGTGTGTGTGTGTGATGATGTGACACTCGTATTAAAGGCTCATTGGTCCAGGTGTAACCGACCCTCAGTACTCACCTGCGTCTGTGTCGGCGATCTTTACTGTCTCCACGGCGGTCCCTGCTGCGTCTGTCCCTGTCTCTGCTCCTCCTTTTTCTGTCTCTGCTACGGCTGCGGGAAGAGGATCGGCGGTGGTGGCGGTTCTCTTTGTCTCTTTCAGCTGCAGAAATCATACAAAAAAAATGTAAACAAAAAGCCAGTGAAATAGTACAAATCTGACAATTCCTGAAAATTTGTAATTTACACAGGTTATACATGCTTGGATGATGCCTCAAAAAGTAAAAACAAATGACCAAAGATGGACAGAAAGACAATAAGCAAAACCATTGATGAGAACATGAAATGATAACTTGGAAAATTATATCAAAGCTTTAATACTGCAACTGTTACAATAATGTTATAGCAGCAATTATTGAATAGTAATCAATGTAAATAAATAAAATAAAACTGATGTACAGTATGCAGCATAAACCGTTGGATTAGAAGTCACACCTTTTAATGAGCAACAAGCATCACGCTGTTATATTTACTAGGTTTTAAGGAGCTTAATGTCGCACAAGGGTAGCAACAGTGTTTTTGGATTTGTGGGCTGGGTGTCCTAAAGACAGAAAACAAACGATACAAGTAGAAATAGAAGGAATATATGTTGCAGCGGATGCTAAATAAATCAGTCATTCATTAGTTGAAAGACTACGACGACGACGACGGGCCCTACATCGAAGGAAAAAAATGTTTGATCAAATAATGTGATATTTTCCATCATTCAATTTAACTAGTCTCTGGCTAACGCCATATGAAATAACAATAAATAACCCTTTCTATCATAAAGAGTCAGACTGAGTCAGCAGCTTGCAACCCTGTGGCATCTCAATGGTATAAGGCAGCGCGCTACCGATATAGCTTATAATATCCCAGCAAATAGACACGTCCAAGATCATATAAAACGATGACGATTCCATTCAAAACGACAAATTTCGTTAAAAATTAAGGTTCAATTATTCACTTACCTTGTTTGTTTTCAGAGAGCTGCCTTTCGAATTCGTCGAAGTCGGACATCTCTGCGTAGAAGCCTATTAGGCTTTCAGCGACTGCGTTGTTCCACTAACGGTGGCTAGCGCAAGCTAGCGAAAAAGTGAGAACACCAATAAAAGAAGCGCCTCCTTGCAGTAGCTCAGCCTATTTGGCTTCAACTAGCAATCTGCGCAACAATGGAACTAAAATAAAGTGTTAGCATTTACATACATTGGCCACGTGGTATTAATTTACGACGTAGCAGAAGAAAACCATTGAGAAAGAAAACGTGTTCGCATGGGTTAGCTTGCTAATTTTAGCTAACTAGCTTGTAGCAAGGTCCAGAAGAATGGGCCTGCTGCTCCAGACACTAGGGGGGAGGAAGCTAGTCAGCTAGCTCCTACCAAACCCTAAAAAGAAACTACTTTCAAAGCTAAATGCAAATATTAAATGGTCACTGGCCTATAATAAATTTATAGGTCAATATATACTCTTTCAAACGTCTTCAGACAAAGGAATAGGATAAAGACTTCGGTATGCCCGCTTTTGCGCTCCGTCTCCCGGGTCCCCGTGACACCGGAAGTTGACAAGTGACAAGTTTCCGGTGAGTAAAAGAGAAGCCTCGCTGTGTTTCAGGGTCACACAAAATAATTAGGTGTCAAATAACTACTGCATACTTTATGGTCATTTGTTTTTCAAACAATATGAACTATTAAATGTGTGTCTAAACTGGGATCAGCGTTGTGTTACTAGCTATTAATTCACCATCTGTCAAGTCAGGACGGAAGTGTAATACAGTAAACCTAAATCACGACACAAACTTATGTATTAAATCAAGAACTTTTTTGAAATAAAAATCATAACATACATCTGATTAATAAAAGAACTTGTTTCGGTGAGATACATGTTTCATTCGCCCATCAATCAATTTTCATGAAGTCGAGACGACCAAACTTATCTCCTTTTCAGCTGCTTGTCTGCCTTGCTGGTCACGGCTGTTGATGGAGCCTATCCCAGCTGGCTATGGACGAGAGGCAGAGTACACCACGGACGCGTCACCATCGCATCGTGGGGTCACATTGAAGACGAACAACCACTAATCCACACACTCATAGTTACGTCAGTTTGGAGTGATCAATTCACGTAAGCTACATGTCTGTAGGTGGGAGGAGGCCAGACAGAAAGACAGTAAGGCATCATTAGATGTTTTGGGTTTTTTTTTTTAGACAAACATAATATTTCTACAACTTTCAGCTTGGAGTACCTGTCCAATTTGGTTGAGAAAATTCAATCCGATACTGCAATCAACCGTTATATACTGGTATTGTCTTTTAATATAAGAGATTTTATATTTTCACAGTACCAGTGAAACAGTAAAGACAAGGAAGGTGCTCTTTTCAAATCCATGTGTAGTATAGCAATGGCAAGCAATTCTCTTTCTGGAATAAATGGTTGCTTAAATTTCTTCTGTACCTCACACTGTGAAACTTTTTGTATAATCTATTCATACAATTTATCAATCATGAATTTACATTAGACAGTAATTCAAATAGCTAGTGTAGTGAATGCCTGGTTGTCACCAAAGCAATGCAAGAGCTTCATCACTTAAGCAAATGAAGGTTGCCGTATTTTAGAGTGGACAATTCAAACAATGGTACAACCCTCAGTGAAACAGATTAATGTAATTGTATTATTGTTAATAATCAAACAAATACAATACCAGTAACACCTTTGATTTTTCCACTAAAAAGTAGCTTTCATTTCCAGAAATATTATATTGTCAAAAATATTTTTTGCACCATGACTTCATATTATCAACTACTGTGAAAACACATTCTCTTGTTATTTCCTCCACTAAATCAGAAATGGAAAGAGAATGCAACTCAGATTCTAACTCAGTGGATTTTCACGGAGATAAGTGAGGGGGAAAGACCACATTTTTAGTGAGTCACAAAAATGGCATGAACATTGGTGGAAATGGTTGAACATAACAGATAAAATTAATACAACAAATAAACACAAGACAAAATAAATAAAATGCTATGTTTTGAAATAATTTAACTTCTCCAACTGACATCACTGCTGGCCTCAAGCTGATCCAAAGTTTCTACAAAGAACAGGTCTGTGGAGTGTCTCTGCAATCTTGCGGCTTGAAATATGAATGAGCTCATGACCTCTGTTGGTTACAGTGATGGACTACAGAAAATCAAGCCACTCCATAATTCTAATGGTAAACACATTTTTGTGTAATATTTCATTTTTCTCTTTGAGAGATTGGGATCATGTCTTTTTCTTACACACTGCATCAGGCATCTAAAATCCTTAATAATTCTAGAACAGTGAAGTTCTATTTAAGAAAGTTGCCTTCAAGTACAATATACAGATGATCAAAGTGAAATGTTGAACGTTGATTTTTCTGAAGAGCTCTGCCAGTTAACATGGCCATATCAAGGACACAGAGATAACAAAATATTTCTTCTGAATTTCTATTTGCCTTTGAGGAAAGATTGCCTGCTACAGCAGAAACCAACTGCCCCCTCTCATCAAGCTTAACCACCAAATCCACTGTGACCAGACTCTTCCTGTTCCTCTGTCCTCTTCCTCTCAATGTCTGAACCTGTAGGAAATGGGCAGAAGCAGATTATTCTTCTTCAGGGCCTGCACCCTGCTGAGTGTCTCCTCATCCAAAGCAGTGTAGCAGCGCCGGGCATAGTCCAGCAGCTTTTCCTTGGATGGATCAAACTCCCCCACCTCTGCAACCTTCTCTGGGGCCACTAGTAAGAGCTCAGCAATGGGTGTGGTGGATGCCACTGTGTTGCGGTCCACTCCATGGATTTGGAAGGCTTTAGACATATTTTTAAGACGTTGATATGTAAGAAGGATCTTCTTGTAGCGAAAAAGCACTCCTGCAGCATCTTTCACTGTAAAACAAAATTAACAAGAAAATTAGCTTGATGTTTGTGGAAAAGAAATTAAAATTTAATGCTTTATTACAATATTATCTTTCCCTTACCTCTCTGCCGCTCTCTAGGTGCTCGGAAGACCCGCCTTCTCTTTAATTGGTGCCTGTTGCTGTTAATGGTGTCTGACATAACATCTTCCCCTGATATAATTGCCTCCTCCTCCAGGTAGTTGTCCTGTTCCAAGTACTCATCAGATTCCCCCAAGAGTGAAAGTGAATCTGATTCAAAAACAGAAAACATTTATTTCCCATTTCCTTTCACTTCAAAATAAAATGAAGGAAAGCTTTGGTAATTTGTATTACCTGGGCCAGTGTTGCTATGTCCACTTATTTCATTCAGAGATGACCTTGAAGGATTGCTGCCGATACTGCCACTTGGTGTTGTACTGGAAGTACTATGACTGTGACCTTGCAAGAGGGCCTGTGACTGCGTGGTGTTGAACAAAGCCTTTATTGAGGCAAGTTGATTGGTTAGTGGACTAGAGACGTGGCTTTTGGAAGACATCATGGTCGGTGGGCCAGGCCTTCTTTGCATAAACGAACGTGAGGGAAAATGTTGTGAGTCTGTCTTCTGTTGCTCTATGAAGATAAGGAAGACATATTTGGAAATCTACAATGTCAGATGAAACATATATACTGTAAGTAGTACAATAAGGCTATGATTAAATTTTATTTTATTTTAATGTGGCTGTTAAGTGAACAATTTTTTTTATTTTTACCATTGGGACGATCATCCCCTCGTCTAGCCCTCCAGTTGAATCGTCTAGATTCATAACCTGTAGAGAGAAAAATACCAACAGATAAGAAATTGTTTTAGATGCTTAAGGATGTCTCTTGCAAAACCTGTTTCTAATCAACTTAAACTCAAACATTTTTCATCTCACACATCTCCCGTCCTCACCATTACTGTACTGGCTTTGACTTTGCTCCTGTACATGGCTCTTTGTGGAAAAGATGAAGCGATCTAACTGGCAACGGAGGAAGTCTCTCTCCTCTTCTAAGTCCTCGATTCTTTTTTGCAGCCAAGAGTTTTTTTCCACTGAGATTTGCAGTTGAGTCCGCAGGTTAGTGATCACCATGTATGAGCTGTTGACTGGGGATGGGCCAGTGGACTGGGGTGACTCTGAGAATAGACAATATAATTTGGGAAATCATAATATATCTATAAAAATTAACTTAAAACACTGAGGTAATATAACATATATTAGTTCTTGTAATCACCATCAAAATTCTGATCATTCTGGTTGAAAAACCCTTGCTGCTCAAAGTTGTTCTCTTCATAGGGGATGGCAATTTCATAGGCATCCTCATTTTTTGGAGCTGAAGAGGAGAAATTTAGCATAGTATAAATAAATAATATCTGACCTTAAGTGAGTGGCAGCATTATTTTTTTGCCTTTATAATATCTTACTCTGCAGGTGAAGTGAACCAGCGTGGCTTTTGGATGTAGAAGCGGCATCAATTCTATTTCCGTCCTCCATCTAATGCAGAAGGAATCATAAATAATCTTTGGTTATTTAATGTTTTAAGTAAATGTCGTCAGGCTATGCTGAACAAATGTGGGTTAACACATAAACACTGTTGTTACACTCATTTATTTAGTGAATGCAGTTCAATGCGTTCGTTATATGGGCTGTAACATTTTTCTTATATAACCAGAAAACCAAGCATTGTTTTATTACGTACATCCTTCCTCATGCTGAAAAGTAAAAGTTTATTCTTTTACTCAAATTTAAGTTTTTAGCGGCCTGGTAACGTCTAAACCATGCATAGAGCTACCATCAGTTAGCTCCGCCATACTAGACAGCCTGGCATAATGTTAGCAGAAATTTAGCAACGACTAAAAAAATTACACCTCCATCCTTTCTGTACACTGACTGTTTATTTTCAATATTCAAAAATGACTAGACTTTATATTCTGCCTATATTTTATGCAGAGATTGGTACGTACCACTTTACGTTTGTAATAACTTAACCGTGTACATGTAATAACACGTTATTACTCAGTCATATCTCCATTCACGAGTCCGCCTGCTAGCTAACAAGCTAACAATAACAATTACCGCCTTTTTATTTTTTTCAATACTGTACTCCATGCGTCATTTCCGGTGTCAATAAAATTAACTACCGTAAGTTTTACGAATTGGAAAAAAACGTGTTCGTAAGGTTTCTTTGATTTACTACATTTTTAAAGCGGAAAACACATTTATTTAAAAAAAATTGACGTATACGTAAAACGATATAAATGTCCACCGAAGTTTTACACTTACCTGACACTTTATTTTAGCCCCGCACAAAACTGCCGGACAGGTATGGCAGGTGGAGAGGTGTCAGGTTTCAGCGTTGTTTGGTCGCTGTTTGAAGAAGAGCAGGAAACACTCAGAACGCAAATTTGTCATTCTGAGTGTGTGTGAACTTTAAACAATCGGCAACGTGGTAATACATCGGTAAGTGAATTGGATTGTGTTTCATGAAAATATTTCTGTAAATGTTGTTCTGGCCGCTGAGTTTACATGATGAAGTTTCTTTCACGTACGTGACAGGTGGGGCTCTTGTTTTGTCTGCATAACAAAAGTGTGAGTGGGAAGTTAAAAAATGTTTCCTAGCTGATGTATTTTGGACAAAAAAAAAAGAATTTAAAATTTTTTTTTAATTCTACATGTCATGTCATCTCTTTTTTTAAGCGCAACAATGGCACATAAGTACGACGGCCTGTCGCACTGTAAGCTGGCGCTGGTATTTGCTGTGCTGATGGACCTGTTAGGGGTGGTGGCCCTGCTGCTGGGAGTCTTTGCCCCACTGGAGGTCGATGGCCGGGACTTTGGGGATCTGTTTGTATACACAGGAGCTCTGCTGGTGCTGTTCTCCCTGGCAGGCTGGGTCATGTGGTACAGTGGGAATATAGAGGGTCTGACCTCCAGCAAAGAGTTGGGAGGGACTGTAGGGGGAGCTGTGGACCGACTTGCCCGCTCTTTGAGCCGCAGGATCCGCATCGGAAGGACTCGCAGCAGCCCAACATAGGTGTGATCTCTGGTAATAACTAACTGAAATAAGGCACAGGAGGGTCTGCCTTTCACAAGACTGCAAGCCATGCTGCTCGAAGCAAAGAAGTGTCATTGCTGGGTTTTTGTTTTGTTTTTTTTCCCTGTTTTTTAAAGGTCATTTATTGTTTTTTTTTTCTCTGCACTTGACTATGCTTATGGACAAAACTCAGGATTTTTGTGTGACATTAAAAAGGTTAATATACAGTACTGCATTTTGTCAATTTTCTCTGAAGATGCTTCATTCATTCACTGACAAAGCTGACCGCTTTTAATTTAAGTTAATACATAAACCATTCAATAATTTTTCACAACTGAGTCAGAAGTCATACTCAGTGTCTTTATTTTCGACAGGAAAAAAATATCTATGATATCAGTGAGTGAACATAAATGTTTAATTAGACTGCCTATGGCTCTGCAAAGATATGCTTTGCCCTTACTTGTCGAAATTCAGACATTCAGAGACATAAAAGCAATAATTTATATATCACTGAAATTATTTAAAAGATGGAATATCATATATTCTTTTATAAAAAAAAACAAACCTTTAAGATGTGATGGACATGTATTCCACATAATATGGAGGAGAACATGTGAAAATTGCAAAAGTGCATTACAATCACAACATAATGTTCTCATAGCAGCATCAGGAGATGGTTCGATTGTCTTCACGTTTGACTGTAAAGGTTCTTCCAGTTCACAATAAACATTAGGGTGTGTTCACAGCAGCTTCAGGAACACCCACGTAATTAGTTATGAGCTAGACATCAAAATATGCAATTTCCAATATTGTCTCAAGCTCTGTTTGTGTTCGGCTCATGTCTGTTCCATATTAGACAAATTAAAAAGGTTTGACAGGAGATGAGCAGTGTAGTGCAGAGCTGGGTGCAAGAGGAGGGGGATTCTGCCAGATGATCATGTGACCGCGTTCAGACCGCTGAGGAGTAGCTTGGGACGACTCATCTGATCCGTCATTCATATCGTCTCCTGAGGGAGTAAATGGCTCAGTTAAGCACTTAAAAAAACACTGATCCTAACCCCTCAATGACTAACATGTAATTCAATGCTATGGTGACTTAATACAGGTACACTTGCTTACAACATTTCGAGTTGCATCGTTCTGGATAATGTCAGTTTTCACAAAAAAATACATGGAAAAAATAAAAATCAAGTTTACGTCATTTCACTCAATTCTACATTTGTCTGCCACAAATATTGGAAATGTAAAATCGTTAAACCATTAAAAGCGTATAATATCATGTCACTGTACAGTAAGTAGGATTTGCGATGCACTGTTGAAAAAGCGGCTCAGAAAATGAATGAGTAAATGAACAATAAATAAGAATTAAAACATATATCTTATTATTAGCCCCTATTAAGTTGGGATAGGTTCCAGTAACCCCTGTGACCCCAAAGCAGTAGAAGCGGTTGAAGACGTTTTCTTTCTACTATATTAAAAAATAACATTTTTTAGTTAACTTAAAATGGATTTTTATTAACCACATATTCTTGAGA
The DNA here is from genome assembly GCA_013358685.1 of Antennarius maculatus. Taxonomy (NCBI): domain Eukaryota; kingdom Metazoa; phylum Chordata; class Actinopteri; order Lophiiformes; family Antennariidae; genus Antennarius; species Antennarius maculatus. The sequence continues at coordinate 16,320,971 of CM023615.1, forward strand.
ATGCATTCATAAATAAAGGACAGTACGGATTGTCTAAAGGACGGTACGGAATGTCTATTTTCGGTTTAGCCTGGAGACAATTTAATTCGACACACGTCATTTTTCAACTTACTTCGCATCTCCTGAAACCAATTAATGCCTTAAGCCAAGGCTCACGTGTACATCAGACAAAACTGATAGCACAATGTTGTTTTTCTTGAACTCACCAATTCGAAAATTGATGTAACCCTCTCCGCCACTGAGGATGAGATGAGAGGTAGTGATGCTGCTGCTGCCAGGAGAGGTGATCAAACAGCCTGTAAAGCATGAATTATAACATAGTCACTTAAAGTTGACGACACTCTGAAGGCTCTCTCCCTAAAAATTTCCTTTCCACTCGTCCTGTTAGGGGTCGCCACAGTGTGTCATCCTTTTTACATTTTGGATGAACGCTCAAAATTGTTTGGCAAATTTTTTTTTTCCTGCCAGGACCATCTGCGTTTATCCGGGCTTGGGAGCGGCCTATAGTATACTGTACACTGGTTTATCAACCAGGGATTGAACCCAGGGCAGCAAACATGGAAACATGCACTCTACATCCCCGGCTCTGAAGGCTCTACCTGAAAGATTACTTTTGGGCATGTTAGCGTTACAATCTTACCAGGAGCAGCAATGATGAATCTGACAGCTTGTCGATGTCCATGGTAACACAACTGTGCTGATCCAATGGAGCAATATGGGATGGAAACAGCCTCTGATGCTGTAGTGTAGACAATCATTAATATAGTTTACACCAGACAGATCAAAATATAAAATTTAAGTTCTTATTCCCTCAGTCTAAATAAAACTCACTTATAGATAATGGGATGGAGAAAAGGGCACCACCTCCAGTGCCCACCCAAAGACGGCCACAGATGACCGCCAGAGAGGAGATTTGGAGAGGTGAGAGCGTCAGGAAGGCTTCTCCTTCAGAAGCAGATACAAGTGTTAGCTAGGCTGAAGTATAAGGGTTTTACTCCAGAGTTCCCTCATTCAAAACAAAGAAAGGTTCCTATCTAAGCTTATCAAACATTGGTGTAATTAAATAAACTTTTTAATATTAAACAATGAATTTTATTATTTTGATATTTAATGCAGATTTGTGATGAAAGATGAAAAAATGTAGTGCCTAATGTTTTGGTGACCAAAGGAGTCAAATCCACTTCCTGTAGCGGTCGTCCTGTGGACCAATCAAACAGCCTGAGTATCGGGTCGAGTCGGCAGGCGGCCCAAACCCCACTTCCACCAGCGCACAGGAAACGAACCTGCTGCTCGCCGCGCTCAGAGACTGAGAAGGTTTGCTATGAGGTCACACAGGGAATAATGTCAGTGAGGTCACAGGTAAAGCGTGAACTACAGACACATACAGTGTGTTTACGTCCTCAACTTCTTACCTCAACCTTCTTATTGACTGTGTCAACCACATGGACTCTGTTCCAGTATCCCACCCACAGACGACTACCTTTTGCAAGGCAGCAGCGAATGGGCTGCAGGGGAGTTGATCCAACAGGCATCAGAAAGTGTGACTGTAGATTCCATCCACCTGTAAAGTACAACACTTATCATTTCAGTACTCGTGCCACTACAAACGTAAGGCGTGTGAAGCTTTCAAAACAGTAAGCTAGACTACTTGCAGCAGTCATATATTACTGGAAGAAGAAATAATTACCTGAATTGTGGGAGAAGAATGCTAAAGTCCCATCAGCTAAACCAGCTATGACGTGACCCAGAGAATATCTAAAAGATTGAGAAATGACAATAGATTATTTGTAAAAACACTGCAAAGACGAATAATTGTCACATCAACACCTGCAACGCAAAAGTGCTTGTGCTTATAGTTCCTCTGGTGGTGAGTATTAACACACTTTAAACATGCTTGCTGGTTACTCACCCTTAACCCTGCCAAACCAATATTTGCTGGCTCTTATAAAATTCATTGCTACCAGTTTGCCAACAGGAAAAAATTCTACATTTAAAACTAGAATCGCACTGCATCACTAATACATTGACTTGCATGAAATACTCATGATGTCTAGCCACAGCTGCATTTCATTCAAGAAACACAGAAAAAAAGACTTACATCTTCACTTCTTTTCTGAGAAAAAACTTCATCTTTCAAAATAAAAAAAATAACTTCTATGAAAATTATATTTAATAAATATTTAACAGTTTCTAAAGCACCACTTGGTTGTTGTCTGTAGGACAGGTTTTGTGAAAAAATACGAAACATTCTTGGATCCCAAAACTAAACGTGAAGGACAAACCTGAGCCATTCGTGTATACCCAATCTATTTTTCATCATGACAGCAGATAAACATGAGCACAAACATGCTTTAAAAACAAAGCAGGCTAAACTCACGTGAGTGAATGAACACTTTCTGAGAGGGAAACAGACTGCAAGCACCACCTCCTTCCAGCAGAGGCTGAGTGTACCAGTATACTGAAATACAGATAGCAGAGAGAAACAAGAAAGACACAGTGTGACGCTCAGAGTAATTTGTACACAAATACTGTATTTCATTTGTGGTGTTATTTATTGGATTTAACTGCTGATTCACCACACACTTACCTTCCTTCCTGAGTTCCAATCCACACAGTTCCTGCAGTTTTATCTGAAATAACAAGATAAGTAAACTCCTGTTGGAACGAAAGGCTGAGCTTGCAGTCACTTATAACTGTTTCTAGGAAATCATCGGTATGGTAAGAGTTGGTAATGCAATTATAATTATTATAATAATACTAGTTCATCAGGCTGCACCCAGACCAAATGAGACTTTATTGTATTGAAATATGCCACCTAGAGAGTATCATTTTTGGGTTGACTCCATCTGGATAACACACGTTTCCGGCTCCCGCCTTGAAAGCAACAACTCATCTCCACAGGATTTCTCTATCAAGTAAAGTCTGCCTAAGGCTGCCACAAACTATAATTTTTTTCAATTAATCAAATCATACACAAATTGAATGTAAAACATACACCTTTTTGGTTATACACCTTATATAACCATCATTAGCTTCCATCTTGACATGTTTAAGATATATACTAACTAAGAATAAGGCAATTAAGATGATAGTTGATTAAACCTTTAATGAAATATGCTTGTAGCAACGAACAATTGTTTAACTGTGTAGCATAAGGCCCAAACAGCTGAGTAAAATAAGGAAAAGGCAAAAAAAAATTAATACAGTACTCAGGCTTATTTTTTAGATTTTCCTTTCCTGAATTTGTCTTTGGTATCAAACTTAGCAACAATAAGGTAGGCACCTGTAACCAAGGAATTCTAATTATTATTATTAACGTTAAAGAAAACACATAAAATAAATCGGCTAAGGGTAGCTAATGAATCAAATCTTCATCGTTAAGGTTAATGTTTACAGCTATATGAGTAAGTAGTAAGTTAGCTCTTGGCCACCGCTGCTAGATGCTGTATTAAGCTCTTCTGAAATGTGAATTTCAGTTTTACACTGAAATCTTTCTGTCAGAGACCCGTGTGGATCGCACTGCTGCAGCGTAAGTGCACTACATGCACTCTGCATTAATAGAAAGACTGGTGTTTCACATGATTCGGTCTGAATTCAGTCTCAGACAAGTATTTATGTAACTGCTACAGGCTGTTGTAGGGCACTGACCTACAGGAGGCACAGCACAGATGCAGATAGCAGGAGCTGTGGGAGGGAGGCTAAACTGATCCAGTACTGTGTTGGACCGTGCCGGATCAATCACCGTGACTTCACCGCTGGAAGCAGGTCCAGAAATTACCCACACTGAACACTGGTAGAGTAGAACGGACATGGAATATCAGAGATGACTGGTGTGAAATCACACATTAGTAGGAACTGTTAGTCATGGTCAGATGGCATTTACTTAGTGATTAGAGGCTGCGTGTTAACAGTGGTTAACTTACTGTGCTCTCTCCTGAGATCTCAGATGGGACTGCGACCGCACACTTTAGCTGAAAAAAAAAAAAAAACTGGTTAGAAACCAGGCTCCTGTCCACCAGAGGTTTGATCAAAGAGCAAGGCTCTTGTGATCTACCTTAGCTGTACAGTCTTTTTGATCCAACAGTCTGAGCTGCCTTAGAACAGGAACATCTTTAGGTTCTAGGACGGGTTTGTGGGATTCCTGCAGCGATGGAAGTTAACCATGACAAAATTAGAATTGGGACATTGTGCATGTGACTGTATTTCATTGATTTAGTACAAGCATATGTTTTACACTACCACAGATGCACAATTTGGACATAACAGTTAAAGGAGTCTTCACTTTACTTCTATGCACCTTGAGAGTGTAATTTACAAATGTGTGTATTTCATTGACCTGCAAATTTGCCAGCGGTATGCTCCAGCCATGAATCTGACGCTTTCCTAGTGATTCCCAAATGTGGGTGCGAATTTCCCTGTACAATTCTCTCTTCCGGACCCGTGGGGAGAGAGTAGCAGAAGGAGCAGCTCTAGAGAGAACATGTAGGGTGTGAAATCAGCTCAACTGCGCCTTTTATGGTGATTAAATTTTGTTACAAATTATCGTGTAAACACAAGAATCTATGCACAAATTAGCTTACTCAGCATGAGTTTGACTGACAGCCGGGAGTTGTGGAGTTCCCAGAGCAGAGCGAGTTGTTGAAGGAGAACCTGATATGGTGGATGCAGAAGCAGGCATTGGGATCAGGGGTTCCTTTGACAGGCCAAAGAAGCGGTTGAACCTTTAAACAAAATAATTTTTAAAATTTTATAGCATAAAACTATACGTACAAGCAAAATCTTTCTGTGTGGTAGCCTAACAATACAAAAGGTTTTACAAGTAGTAACAGTCGTGACTGCATTGATGAACTAATGGACACCATTATGTGACATGTAATATTTCTATATAGTTTTAGATAGATTAAAACACTCACTTTCTCCACACACTTGACCTTTTTTCTTCAGTTAACCTCTCCTCCTTTGTTGCTCTATAAAACAAAAGTAATATTTAGGTTAAAAATAGAAATAGGAAACAAATGCTTTTGGTAAAGGAACAACTTAAAATTTTTACTAATTCTTAAACAAAGTTACCTGAGTGTCTGACTGTGTCTTACGGCTTCCTGCAGCTCAAACAGACGCTGCTTATATTGGTTCTTCTCCATGACGACACGAGCCATTTCAGAACGGGAGAAGTGGCGCATGGATGGCGGTAGAGAGGCCTGGACACATAGATTTATGTTATTTTAATGAGGAGGTACATCAGTTTTATGCATTACAATTCACTATTAGCACTCATTATTGCACTTCATCTGTGTAATACAGACGAAAACAATCTGTCCTCACATCAGGATCCTCTGACTGGCACGCTTCCAGCTCATTCCGAAGTCTATGAAAAACAGTGTGTGTGTAAAGCACAAAGTTATTGTAAAAGTACGGTATAAAGCATTTGAAAAGAAAATTTTTAAAATAGAGTAAAACAGCACTTCATACCTCTTAATTTCCTCTTCCCTTTCCTTTATTCGTCCTTCATTTCGTGAGAGAGTTTCCTGAAGGGAAGACACTTCCAGTTGAAGATCTGTACGATCACCAGTCAGCTCCACAACCCGAAATATCAAAGCCTTACGAGCAGCTTCTATTAACTCACTGAAGAAGAAAACACAAAAGATCAATAATTTAAGATGACAACAGTATAGATAAGGAGTTTGTTTGTGTCTCAAGTTTCAGTTAAATAGAGACAAGAATATTTTCTCCTTTCATTGATTTGTTTGAACTGAAGTAAGAAAAGAAACTGTACTGACAAATGTAGAAAACCCCCTCACACACTAAAATACACTATACAATTTAAAAAAAAAGGTGAAGCAAACTAAATATAGAACTCACTGGGTGGCTTTCAGTTCCTCATACTGGGAAACAATTTCCTCAAACTGGTTTGTGCTGCCTGCAGGAAAAAAAATAAGAAAAAACATAAAGCAGTGTAGCTCTAACTACTGTAATATTACCATTAAGTCCTCATTCCCATCCAAAACGAGTTGAAAGTGCAAAATTCAATATTACAGCTAGAGAATTCCTGTTGCCTTTGCTTGAATTAAACGTGGTTTTTATGAGATGGACGTGCGTCAAGTGCATTTGTGAAAAAAGGTCTTTAACTGAATTTACCTCCGATGCCGGCCCCTTGGTCTACACTTGCCACATAATCCCGACTCAGATCTGACAGTTCAGAGAACACTGACTCAGTGTTGCGCAGCTCCCACTCCATACTATCCTCTTCTACCTCCTTGTCTTTAGTTTGTCTCTCCGCTTCTTCTATTTTGAGATCGCTCTGCCCATTCTTCTCTTCCACCTTCTGTATCTCATTCTCCAAACTTTTCTCCAGCTCTTTGGTGTTAACTGGTGTGCTGGTGATAAAAAACAATAAATAAATGAAAAATGAGAGTTAATTTGTGAATATTTGTGGTACTTTAAGATGAACAGGTTAATAAGGTTAAGCGTGCTTAACTTCATTGAAATCTATTACCTTGCATCCATACAGCCATGAAATCCCCTGAGCTCAGGAGTGGAGCTTATAATGTCACTGATAAACTGATCTGCAGGGGGCTTTATAATATCAATCCCCTTTTTCTCATTGGCTACTATATCTTCAAAACATGAGGGGCTGGAATCTGAGTGTGGTCTTTGGATCATCTGCAAAGAAATAAAAAACAACAGCTAGTTCTCTTCTATCATGTTTTTGCAGAAATCTTTTAAATATGAGTGTGAGAGCAGATTTACCTTTTCATGAACACTGGATTGTTGCATAACTGGGTTGGATGGAAATTCTGCATTCTTGCGTTGCTCAGGACTCCTAGATCGAACATAGTGACGTTACACAGTCCAGATAAGTCATTTGAAAGAATATTATAAATATCTTTTTGCACCATTCTGCCGCACCAGTCTTACAACACTGCATTATAATAAGTACATTCCAGCACAGATGCATTTAATTGATTTAAAAGTTTTGGCTGAATTTAAACTGCTGCCAAGGAAAACTAATGGTCTTTCTGATTGAGACTCTATATACAGTAAAAGGAATTAGTTTTAGAAAGAAGAGCAGAGAATGAGAACAACCTGAAATGACAATCTCTTTCAGCGTCCTTTTTCTTTTCCAAAAGTTCCCGATAGGTATGAGCCAACTGCAGCAGAGAACATCAATGATATGAGAGGAGTAAAACGGCAACTGTACTCTGCAAAAGCTTACTGTATTTAAGAACTCACGCATTTTGATGTAACAGTGTTAAAATTATCTGACCTTGCTGTGACTGTGCCTCAATGCGATCAGGTCTCTATTTAGATTTGCCTTCTGCTCCTCCAAGGCCACCACTGGAACAAAACATTTAGACTTAAAGTTATAATATCTCCAGTGATAAAATGAACAATATAGAATATAGATAACCAGCTCAAAATAACTGTGGCATTTGTCATAGTTATTTTTCAACTACTCACACTGATCAGCTTGCGCTCTGGCTTTCATTTCAAGCTCTCTCTCTCGCTGTGCTCTCTCCTTTTCCCTTCCCCTGATGGATCTCCTTTCTTGTTCAATTTGGTCATCGAGCTCTAGATACCGCTACAGAAAACAAAGACCTTTTACCGTGTGATGGATAATAAAACAGCTTAACTGAAATCACGGTATACCACACTACATTATGAGCAATCTATCAATCCACACCTCTTGAGTTTCTTTCCTCAATGCTCTTTCTGCTTGGTATCTCTCAAGTAGCACCTCTCGATCCGCTTTCTCCCTCTCCACCTCCTCCTCCCGGTCTCTCAGCTGGGCTTTGCAGCTGGCCAGTCCCTCCAGGACCCACACAAATATGGGTAAGAGTGTCTCCACCACAGCTTCACCATGGGTTTCAATAACAGTCTGCGAAGGGGCAAAGAAAAGGAATGAGTAACCAGGTACATCATGGGTGGCCACAACAGCGTTATAATAACATTAAAGAGAAAACAAAAATCTGTCATTTGGAACTGTAATGGAAGAGAAAGAAAATTTATTTACTTGGAGTTCTGAATAGAGCTTTCCTGCTTCTTCACTCACAATGTTGGGATCCAGCTCCAGCTCTCCCATTCCACACAGCACTCTTTCACTGCACTCCATCATCCAGTGACTTTTATTTTCTGTATTAACTATCAAAGCGTTTTCCCACCCTCAAAACCAAAGATGAATGATTTTACATCTCTGTAAACCAATTCTGATTGTTCTTCCACCCCATCACTACCCGTCCTCTACAACGTAATGTTCCAATTGTTTCTGACAAGACCATCACCCAAGTTTATTGTATGTCAGGAGGTGATTTTGGTTGCATCCTGTGAAAAAATGAAGTATATTAGAATCACAAGTCTTTTCTACATGTTGTCAAGTTAATAGCAAAGAGCCATTGGTTTTTGTCCACTATTCAATTAAGGATGCTTTCCCCCCCACAACTATCATAAGATCAAAGCTAGTGTAAACAAGGCCATTTCTCTTCTATGATCTGTTCAAAAAGGAGGGTGGAATTTAAATTTTAACCGTTGACTTTTTAGGACAGTTAGCTGGTTGTTTGTGCTCTTTTGGTTTACTGACAAATTTAAGCATGCCTACGGATTACAAGGAGTCACACTTTCATTCCTCAGTGGATTTCTTACCATTGTCAAATACAGAAACAAACATATTGTAATTGGGCCAAGACCCATAACTTTCCTACAACTAGAAGAGCTGTAAAAAAGATCCTCCACTCCTGACACTCTCAACTACTGTCACTGGAGTAACTAGACAGGTCGGGGCAAAGGTCTCTGGAATATGAAGACTACTGACCACACCTTACAGAGACTAGAAGCTGAGGCAACACCAACCACCACCAGAACTGAAGAAGCCTCTTGGATGAGAGGTGAAAGGTCTTCAAGGAACCTTCTACAGGTGGATTGATTTAAACACCTTTGGATTACCGTGACCTGGATGGATGACAACCTTAACAGACATGCAAAAAACATGTTTCATGGCACAAAACTGCTTATGATTGTTAGGATTTGAACTGTTTATCAAATTTAATCATAAAATTATGTCGTATAATCACTGTGTCAGATAAACACAAAAATTCTAGATTAATCCTTACCACGATGTAACTGATTCGATTTATTTTCAGCAAATCGTTAATTAAATTAGTTGTCAATTGTTTTTTGGAAGACCGATGGATGAATACGCTTATTTGTAAGCAAAACAAACCCAAGATATTTGAGTATTTCTCTGACACCTCGCAAATCAAATAGTTAATGAAGAAAATACTTGTAGTTTTACTGATCATAATAGCTATAATAATAATCCTCAGATGCAGAGCCATACATGCTTGGACCGGTGTGTAATAACAGGGTGCAGCTCCAAATCTGCACGGAACTAATATCCTTTATATTTCAGCGTCTCGCTAACGTGTTTGCAGACACTTTGACATTTTATGTCGCATTGCTTATGTTGGACAAAATGGATCTTACGGTCAGAACTTATCTCTAACAAGATCTACGGTAATATGTAGCACCGACTTACAGTGCAAAGCAAACGAGCGCCTGAAGAGTGCGAGGGAGAGATAACAACAGTGTAAATAGCACCTTCTTGGTTAACTAAATGTATTTAAAATAAGTTTGACATTTAAACTTTAACGGTGACTGGTCTGAAAAGACATACAGTACCATATAAATTAGTAACATGACTGACATCGGACACCTTGAGATCTTTTGGCACCAAGTTAAAAAGTTTTAACTTGAACAACACAAGCCGGCTTTGACGACCGTTTGACAAACTTACCTTAACAGACGACTAGTTCGCGTGTTTCACTTTCTGTTTTCACTTAACTCACCAAGCTTCCACGATTTGTTTGTTCAGGGGATGATATCAATTATACACAAACGCGTTTAAAGAAGGGGACGTTGTTTGATTCTGACGAGCAGAGACAAGTCCGCCCTCTGGCCAATCACATCACCGCAGCTGTCGCGTGTAACCAATAGGAGAAGAGAAGAGGCGGGATGTGGATCGTTTTGCTTTTGAAACGTGAAAAAAACTTTCCTGAAACTTTAGCTATGACACGTGACCAAAGAGGTAGCTGCGGACTGTCAGGTGACTCGACTAAGGCCCGTCGGATACCTGTCGAAATACCTCACATACCAATCAGTGTTCAGAATATGGCAAGATAATGATATTTGTTTTGTGACCGATGGTTATCAATAAAGTTAGTCAGATGTCAAATAGGAAAGGCAAACGTGACGTCAGAGCCAAACGTCTTTATTCTGACACCACTTTGGCAAAGAAGTTGTGTAATGATTTTATTGCACTCAGTGTAAAGTGTGATCACATCAAATGACTCATTAAATGGGGTGCAGTTGCTTTGAATACCAGCAGGTGGCGACACTGAAACATTTAACCCCACATGGATTTCCTGTGGCCTCCCTTTATTTTGCCTCGGATTCGTCAATTTCTGCATGAATTCAGTTCCCCTCCTCATTTTTATTACCTTAAAAATGTATACAAAATTACAGTAATGTTATTTTTATGTATCAACTCTGAACTTCATATGCAACAAAATTGTCTGTTCATTCACAAAAAGATAGTATCTAAATAAAGAATATATAGAGTACAGTGCTAATAAAGATCTGTTCCTTACTCAGACCCAAGAACAATTCCAGCGGTTTCAGGTTTATTCATCCAAAAGAAACTGGTGTGAGTTCAATGTTTACTTTTTTTTCTTGTCAACCCTATGTCTTTCATGTCTAAAATTGTTTTTTCTTCATTAAGTTGGCTTTGCGGAAGATGCAGTGAATATTTACTTGTCTTGAATTATTGGAATATAATGAGAATGCATACTTTGGATTATATTTTGACAGAACAATCGTTTCATTTGCAGAAATGTGTGTTTATGAGCCACACATTTTGCTTCCTTTCAGGTCTTCATCCTGATCATTTCATCATTTCCCTCTCTTCATTTTTCTTTGTGTGTTCCTCTATCACTCACATACATATATACAGTTTACACATTATTCATTTATTATAAACGCCACATGAAGTATACACAAATTACCAGAACAAAAACAATATAATGGTATTGAATGGTGGAAGAAGAATTGGGCAGTGCTACTTAAATAACAGCAACAGTCGCTTACCATAATCATACTTCATAATTTATGGCAGTTGAATCTGTAATTATACAACAAACCATAGACAAAAGTTTATGCATGCACAATTTTTTTCAGAAATGTAACCAGTAACTACAAGTTGCTTGTTAAAGTGTTTTTAAATAGGAGTTACATTTCTGCATAGCTCAGACTGAAAGATTAAAGGAGGTGCATAAGGTATAGAGGGATGTCATGGAGTTGGTTTAAGCACAAGAAGGTTAATTTTCCTACTTAGAGTGACTGTTGGTTAATCACAACACAATCCATTTCAAATTGCGCTCCTCAACTCTTATATTCTGACATTATTTTTTACACTGTTACTGTTTTAATCACCCTACTACCCTCAACAAGGACCTCTTTTCCCTCTTCTCTCTCTGACCGTGTCATCCTTCTTTTCGTCTTTGTCAGGAGGTAAAATGCCACCACACTTCCCACCACCATGAAACTGAGGCCTAGAATCACAAATCCAAATACCAGCAAGTGAGAGGTTCCCCCCTTGGACTGGTTCATCTCATCCCATATTCCCACAGCTACGCAACTGAAAGCGATGAGGGTTCCCCAAACCCCAAAGGCCAGCAAACAGGATCCACAGGACAGCTCGGCGCCCCCAGTCATCATGGTGACGCCCGCCACTGAGACGACCCCTCCCGGTAAGATCACTGTCTCGGATTTACGGTTGTAGGTGACGGCAGGAGTGACATCTGGTAGAGTTGAAGGATCAAGCGTTTCCATCTTGTTTGTCAGGGTTTGTCAGTGAATCACGGTGCCCAAAATATATCCTTGAATGCAGTTTCCTCTTCTTTCTTTCTTCTACAACACAGCACAATCATTTAATTTCAGTTTTAATTTGGGGTTTTAAGAAGATGGAAATATCATCTAAACTCTCAACTCTTCCCTTCATCTTTATGAAAGATTAAGATACCAAAAAAATCCAAGCTATTGTACTGCTACAGCAGCTAAAAAAGGTGTGGATATAGTAATGTATTTACTGTATTTACTCTGTTAAATAGTAAAGAGAAGGGCATTTGCTCTTTACCAGAAATTCAGATTTGCTTTTTAAATAATTTTGCGATCAAAATTTGTTCTGAATAATGCTAACTCATGAAAACCAAACTGTATTTTATATGAAACGCATGGGGCTACTTACCTCAATGTTGAATCAGAAGCTTAGATGCTGATGGAAACTGTTTTTTTTTTTAAATAATCCTGTTAGTTTTTTAATTTTTCAGTGATTTAAGTGAAAGCCTTAAAATTGTACTGACTTGCTTACTGGACAATGGGTTAAGAAACTGGAGTGGAGCACCAAAGTGTGTGTGTCCACCTTTATTATCATACGTCACAAACTGGGGCCTTAAAAGATGGCGGACACAATTTTCAAGATTGTTGTCATGATGTGTTTGTCTCTCTCTTCCCTTGTGTTCAGAAGGAAGCGCTTGTCTGTCATTAAGCATCATTATAACGCATTAGCAGATATTTATCTAGAAACAACTCCCTTCCTTGTTTCCTTTCCGTTTTACTCTTCAGGTCCGAGTCTTGTTGAACCATTGTTCTGGCTGAGAGTATGTTGTTCTGTTTCAAAAGTGTTTTCCTGTTCAACATTCCCAATTTTTGTGCCACTGATGGTGAGTTTTATCTCACCAGTGCTCTCAGCCCAGAAACTTTGGAGAATGACTTTTGTGAATATTTGATATGAAATGGATGGACTTGATAAGATTTGTCTGCTGCTAGTGTAATATTTATAAATCACCTTGTAATTCATGTTCTTTGGTAAATAACCCATTGTGATCACACACAAATTAAACATTTACGTATTATATTAAGTACTGTATAATACAGTACTCAGCTGCATGAACCTGCCCTGTCTGATGGACCCGGTTACGGTACATATACTTCAGCACTGACGTGTAGCTGGCTCCAGATCTGTAGTGTCACACTAGTGAAGGTTGACACCATCAGGTGGTGATGTTGAGCGGCCAACTGGGATGCCGCCAGTAAAGAGTTATTGACCTAACTGCACTTATTTTTAGATGTGTTGATTTCTACTTCTGACAAATGTTCATTTGTGATTGTACAATTTATTTATTTAGTTTATATTTTACTGTCTTCAGACAGAAATCATATCCTATTCAGTGATGCAAAATGGCAAATTATCTACAAAGATGTACTATGAGGACTTTATATTTCATTATTGTGGTATTATGCTTTAGATTCGTTAGATGATTCCATGAAGCTTCACTGTCTCAACGACAGGAAAACCGTTGCAAGTATGACAAAAAATTGTTAGCTGCTATAGTTTGAGCAAAACATCTCAGACATTGTTTTGTGGAGAGGAAGGAGTAATTTCTTTTGGCCGTGGCGCTCACAGGATGATGATGTTGGTAATTGGCTAAGTGTTGGATTGGGTGGGAAGGAGAAGGACGTTTGTAATCCAATAAATGGACACACTGAGAATAGTTTTGGAGCAAAGAAACTGCTGTTGCAAAAATACGACATAAATTCTAATTATATAATGTTCTAAAAACAGAAAGAAGTGTTTAATGTTTTGTTTCAATATGCGTGTTCTCCTGCAAATAGTAAGTTATACGATTGGCCTCCATGTTAAGTGGGTCAAGAATAAAAATACGGCAATCAAGATAATACTAGAAGATGTAAAGAAAGCTAGTTGCTAAGGTAGTAAATTATAAAAAAAATATCTGAGACAGAGTTAAAAGGAGATGTATAGAATAGTTCACATCAGTAAACATGTTTATGTTTGTCAGAATCTGAGATGGGATTGTTTCAGTTCATGAAAATGCTTCATAGAGGCAAAAGAAAAGCCCATAAACAAAATTGTGAGTAAGAATATGCTTGTTTTTTCCCGTTTGTTTTGTGTAGTGACAGGTGAAAGGAGGACTTCATCATCTTCACTGCTCACGTTGGTGCGAGAAGGAGGAAAGGATGTCACGTTTAGAGAAGAGGTGAGACGATAATGTAAGGGGCGTCCATGGGATTTGAGGTAAAGGTGGGTGGGGGATGAGGGAGTTAAACTGCCAGGACAGATGGTAGTCTGGAATTAAATGCCATTGGTCAACTAAACTCATTGAAAGGGCACTACCTAAATAGCAGAGATACTGTTTAAAGACCTAAGATATGTTCTGAAAACCCATCTGGGATAAGTTTGAAGGAACCCATGGATGACCTCTTGGCCAATATTGAAAAGTACTGGAATTAAAAAAGTAAGGTTTTTTTGATTCAAGTAGTCAAATGCTTCCATACCATTAACCGGTGTGTAAGCACAGGGATCCTTTGAGTGCCCTGAATCTCTGGTGACTTATTAGCACTAATTACTTAACATTTCTTAATTCACTGCCAGCAGAATCCCAACAGTTTATAGGTAATTTATCAGATGTATGACCTCATCTACTTATGTAGAGTAGATCTCTCTAGACATCCAGAGCCAAAAGGAAAAATTAGGATCTGGAGGTTCATTTTGGCAACGAGCTCAGCCACCTTAAATCCTGCATTAAGTGCATTAACCGCAGTAGGAGTGTGTTTCCCCCTGCTCTCCTTATCTCTTACTGTCTTACTGTCGAGACAGGCACTCTCCAGCAATCACCTCCACACTCAACACACAGGTAAGCTTTTCCTACCTTTTTGTCTTTTTGAACATCCATACAATATGATTAATTTATTTATATAATTTAGATGTAGGATTTAATCCATGGATTGCCCCATAAGAGTAAATCTTCTTTTTTTTTTTAACTTGCAGACAGTTTTCTTTGGCCTCCTACATCACCAGGAGAAGTCAAGCCAGCTATACAAAAACACATTTTCAACAAAAGAGGGTTCGAGTGGAACAGGAGGAGAAAAACTCAGTTGGCAAATATTTGCCAGTGAGTTTGCCAGAACTCTCCCTTTACAAGATACTAAGAAGAAACCACCATGGGAAATGCAACCAGTAGCGCAATATCAAAGGAGATCCTGGAAGACCTGAAGCTCAGCACCAAATTCACAGAAAATGAGATCTGCCAGTGGTACGAGAACTTCCAGAAGCAGTGTCCGACGGGACGCATAACGCCGGAAGAGTTTGAGCAGATCTACACCCGCTTCTTTCCTGACAGCGATGCCAAGAGCTATGCCCGACATGTGTTTCGCTCCTTTGACACCAATGACGACGGCACTTTGGATTTCAAGGAGTACATTATTGCATTGCACATGACCTCCACTGGGAAGACGACCCGGAAACTAGAGTGGGCCTTCTCGCTGTTTGATGTAGACAAGAATGGATACATCAACAAGACAGAAGTGACAGAGATCTGCCAGGTGAGAGGTTACATGTGTCAGACAGGTGGAGTGAGGATGGGCGGATTAGATGATTCCATCTTAATTCACCTGTGACAATTTGTACATTTATCTCTTTGTTTGGGGTCAATTATCACATTATATTGACTAGAAGTGTCTAAGATATAAAGAAAAAAAGTATAAAAATGTTTATATCATTTTTAAAGATTTATAACAGGTGGTCAGCAATAGATTACTTGACATTGTTCATGATAATTGTTCTCTACTTTAAGTTTAACTGAACTTAGAGGTGTGTTTAATTCTATAATCATTCTGCCCACAATCACACATCAGGTTTTCTCTGTATTTACCACCTCCTCCATAAAGTCAGAGGTTGCGGAGCAAGAACGTTGGATGCTCATTTTCAGTTCGTCATATACTAGTAATGACTTTGGATGATTTTATTACTCGAAGGGTTTATTACACCTTTGGGTAAAATGAATCCCTGTTTATTGAAAAGCGACCATGTCTCCTATGGTATGTAGGTCTCGGTTGTAACGGCCAGCCTAATTAGCCCAGCCTAGTTGAGATTCAAACTCCTGATAATCTCCATGATTATAGGTTTAGGGGCTCTCTGATAATACAGGTAGTCCTATTCTTAAGAGACACCGCTCTACCAGGAAGCTGCTGGTCATCCCTGCTCTTTATTCGCGGGGCCCATTTGATTCATATATGCTAATTACTGCATAATACTTGTTAGCCATTATTTTCACATGATCAGAGCTCAGTCTGATGGAGATTGCACGTTCCGAGGCAAATTAAAAAGAAATGTAAGCGGTTTAAACAGATCAGCTGAGGATCCAGCTGGCATTATAATGGGATTTAATTCCTGGCCAACTGGTCTAAGTCCACATACAACATCATTATTACATAAAGTTAATCTAGTTACAGCTGTTTTCAGATACGGGTTTGAAATTCTAAAAGATACATTAGTATAATGCACTGTTTAAGAAAGATATAGTGTGACTACATAGTGCCTATAATGGGTGTTCAAATGTGTATGTATGATGCAGATCAGGGGTTTTTTTTAAATAACTTATAACGGAAGGTACTTATCATCTCCAAATTGCCAGTCTGAACTCCACAGACCATAGGAGCAGAAAGGTAAGATGGGGGGGACAATCCTGGGAGAAAAAAGATGACATCTTGGTATTTGGACTGTGGCCTGAGTCTTGGCACTAATCCATGTTAATCTAGGTGTCTTAAATGTGGGAGATGAGTTCTTCCTCTCTAAGTGGGACACACAATTAAAAACCTGAACCCAAAGTGCACAGTTATGTCCAGTATGCTGAATTCCAAGTGGCAGAGTACAGAATGAGAAATAACACACAGGCCTGAACGTGCCACTGTGTCTATATGTAGGCTCCTAAACGCAATAAGGGGATTTTTAGATTACATACATAGTCTACACATAAAGCGTATTTACCACGCCCTTAGTGGTTTGCTCTGGTGGCTGCATTTAGTAGACAGACTATTTGATTTGGTGGTGTCCAGTCACACCACAGGATTTGTACGTCTTGTGACAGTAATCAGGAAGTAGATGTCAGAAAGTCACAAGGAAAGTCCTCCAAAGTTTTTTGACATCAGAAGCAAAATAAACCACATGTAAAAATGAAACCTAATGAAGGGGTTTGGACACATTTGTTTTAAGAGTTATGGTGATGCTCACTACATTAATTGTATGTGAAAATATTGTAAAATTCATTCCCAACCTTTTCCCAACCTCTTTCTTAGGCCATCTTTAAACTGATTCCCAAAGAGGAGCAGAGCAAGCTACCAGAGGATGAGAACACTCCAGAGAAGAGAGCCAACAAGCTGTGGTCCTACTTCGAGAAGAGAGACAACGGTGAGGGAAATAACACGCAAACACATGTGGATATATAACCTTGTGTTTAAACACCATATGCTTGTATTGGAGAGAGAGAGAGAGAGAAGACAAGAATCAGTATAAGCCTTTAGTACCTTTCTTCATCATTCGTTCTTACATCCTGCAGTGGAGATTATAGTTCACAATCAGCTGTCAAGCCTTATAATAATAAATCCACCTGGGGGTACATCCCCTGTTCTAGCACCGCTTGTTTCATGCCAGCTGTACAATGTACAGTACGTACCAACCACGGGACATGAACTCTCAAGTGAGTCTGCTGCTTAGCATGCTACTATCTCTTTCGCTCTCCCTCTCTCACACACACACACGCACGCACGCACACATACACACACACACACACACACACACACACACACACACACACACACACACACACACACACACACACACACATACACGCAGAAGATAAGACCGGATTTCTTAGATAAGAGTTATTATTTAACCTCATCTTCACCTCGCACACCATCTTGTATATCTTGTTGACCGCTGTCATCCTGCTTTAACAGCTCTTATTCTTTTTTCCCTCCACAGAACGACTGGCTGAAGGAGAGTTCATCAAAGGAGTGATTGAAAATGAGAATGCGATGCGTCTAATCCACTACGAGCCACTCAAACAATAAACACACTTCTATTTCACACTCTTTCTGTCTCTCCTTAGACTCCCTCCTTTCGGCCCCACTCAACCCATCTGTGTAAATATTCCTCTTTGCATTGTCTTTGTTGTACATTGTTGTGTCATGTTCTTATCAATGTTTGAACAGAAATCTATTACATAGACTAAAATATGCCAGGAGTGACATAGAGTTTCACAAAATGTATAGCAATAAAAAGACAATTTATAGCACATATATTGTGGAGATGCATCATATATTTAACGGTAACTCAATACTGTATGCTTTAAATTTTTGAAATTAAACTCAACTCTGGAGAAAGTAAAGTAAAGATTATAATAATATTATCTTCATGCTGTTAGCTCTTTTAAATTTTTTACAGAAGTGGAAATGTCTAAATAGATGCAGTAGCTCTCAGGGGTTGTGCTTTAATCATTATAAAATACATTAAAAATATTCTCATACAGCTATACGACTACATAACTTCACCAAGCAAGAACAAATTCCTTTGTTTATGCTTCAAACAGTGCTTCTAACCTTTAAATATATTTTTCCAGACTGTAAATCCAGGATTATCCCACATCTATAACCTACATTTAACGTAAATGTAAAGACCACAATGTTAAACCCATTTGAACAAGGATCTCGCTTAAAGTATGTGATGTTAAAATACATGCATGTCTGCATCCCTTCATAACTTTCATACCCCTTCTCCCCTCTCCATCGCCACCCCATCACATGCCTGCCATTGCTCCCGTTCCTCCTTCTTTCCATCCAACTCGGGATTACTGCTTTAGACGTAATCTTCTGTTCAACATCAGAGAGCAGACTTTTGAAAATCTCTGTAATCTTTCTATCTCTATGTGTGGAACGTATGGGTTTGTCTGTGCTGTAGGCTGGGCACGCTGCATACGTCCAAGTTTGTGATGATTTTGAAGAAGGATGCATCTTGAATGTCCCGTTAAGGTCATAATATATTTTACATTCCCTCTGAAAGACAGGCTGTTCTGTTCATTTCAGCTCATGTAGACCATCTGATCCAGTGTATGTTAATAATAAACAATAAAATAAATATTTATATGAATTTAAATATGGAGACATGCATTTTCTTCACTATCATGAGGCACTGAGAATTACCTAGAAGATATTGTCCTGCAGGTCAGTGTGATACAGAAGAAAATATAAAAATATATGTGTGGGTAATACATATATTTAAATTTTTCTTCTGTATCAATTTTACCAGCTTTCAAGCAAACAACTTCTTTAAAGGTCCAGCAGGTAAAGGAAAAAAAAGATGTCTGCTCACTTTAATCCTCCTTCACTTTAATCCTCCTCCAGCAGGGCAATGGTGTTGTTATTCTTTTCATCTTCTTCGTTCATTTTAGTTGACAAATACATAAATAATCCCCTAACAAGGTGAATCAACTCGGTCCCCCTCCATCTCATCCATCTCTCTTTCACAGTCTTCACACCCCTCCGTCCCACAGCCTCCAACCAAAACCAATGTCGGTACATCCCCGTTTCCCACTCCAACCATGTTGCCATTGGAGGCCCACGTCACATCGATCATACCATCCGGACACTGCAGGAGTCCGCTGACGGAGTAGAGCCCCCCTCCCGGAACAACCTCTTCATAGGAAGGGGCCTGTGTGGTCGCTCTCGCCTCCTCCAAACGGAGCCTCTGTTTGCGACGGAGCTCGATGATCGTCTTCGTGTAGGAGTTGAGTGTGACCACAGCGGCGCCCATGCAGCAACTGAAAGACACCCAGGCTAGGCTGGGAACCAATGGGATAAGGAGCTAACATAAATCTCTGTAAATTATGAAGTATTTTACTCTTGTGTCGTACACGAACAGCTACATACGCAAATGACCAGCCGTAATCCCAGGTTTGAGGCCTCCAGTCTTTGGGGCCAACAATTACAGTCATCTGGAATACTGTGGTGTACATCATATGGGCAACCATCCCAAGAAGACCTTCACAGGAGATGAAACAAAGAAAACCCAGACAGGCCACAAAAACAAATGAGCAAGAACATACAGACGGACAAAGGGAGGAGGTGCTTTATTTTAAGTATTATTGTGAAAATGAATAAGTCTTACCTGATAACACGGTGCAGATAGCTGCATAGGCATTGATTTTCAGCGAGTGCATTTCTTTGTGGGAACATAAGACCTCCAACCACATTAGCAAGAAGCCCATCCCCAGAAGACCGATGTATGTAAACTCTGAAATAACCGACAGCCAGAGCACACCTGTAATATAAGAAAAGACATGCACTGACACATACAGTGTACTAACACATACAGTTTAAAGCACTTTTACCCTGGAAAAATCGTAATTAAATCATTTTAATATTTCAACCAATCACAGACATACCTTGTGTTTCTCCAGGTGTTAAGTCGATAAAGCTTCGACATATTTCCCCTGCTGAAAAATGACAGATTCAAGCAAACAGAAAGATAGAAAGCATTTTTGTTTGACTGGACATAGAAAAACAAATTGTGCAAAGCTGATAAGAACCATCAATAAATTAGGGATCGATAAGAAGAAATGATTGCTAAGTTTTTGGCCAAAGGTCAATGGGCATAAGTTGTGCAGTTCTAATTTTATGCACAAGAAGCTCTTATTGGATAATAATCCATACGTTTGCTACTTCTACCGTAGGGTATGAATTTATCAATCATCCCTCTTGTAGAGTAGAGCTAATATTGTGATGAAGTGCAGATGATGTTGCAAAATTAGCTGCATGCTTTGTAATCTTACCATCATTGTCTTTCTCACAGCTTTCCCAGAAACCTGTGTGAAAGTATCTAAAAGCAAACTTGTCCTCTCCCGTCTCCCAGATGTAGTGAACGGCGTTGGCCAGCTGCCTCTGTCTGATCCTGGCCAACTCGTCCCTCCTGGCTGGAGACATGGTCCGGTTGAAAGGGTTCTGCGTTGGACTCTCTGTGTGACGCAAAATAAAAGATTAACAGATGCAACAAAAGGTTCTCATTCTCACACATTTGTGGGGAATCAGTACAGTAATTCAATCTGCAGACGCTGCAGCAGTGAAGAGATGGAAATGCTTACCGAAAATTAACTTGTACAGTTAATCTGTCAAAAATCATCTAAATTTAGCAAATATATGTACTCTGCCTTTGTAGTTCTCAAACAAAATCTGAATTTGTAAGTAGCAGGCCATTATGGGAGTTGTATCCATTGCTAAAGAGTCATCATTTTTGATCTAACTGTGATTAGAAATACTAGAAGAGAATTTAGAATGAGACCTCAAATCACCTGTGAGTCTGTTGCACACTGACTGTCACTCCACTGACTATAAATGTAGTAAAGAAAACAAACATGGTTTTGCAGTCACGTACAGGTTGGTCAGTCATTATTATGTCCTCCCTTGATTCCATGTGTGTCTGTCAACTGGGTGAGAAGCATCCATTGCTGTAAAGGTAGATCTTTCTGTATAAATACACAAAGTACGCTTAGCAAGCCAAACTGATTGCTTTATACAGCAGGAGCTGTTAATCTTGTAAACCTCTTCTCTGTGGATAAAAAAGTGTTGGGAGCTCACTGCACACCCCACAGATTTGGACTAAGCCATAATTAAGATCACTGCGGGACTAAGGTGTGGGCAAAAAGAGATTAAAAAAAAACTAAAAACAAGAACATTCAGTATCAAAGAGCGGGAATGCAGTCAGATTGATTCATGTCTTTGGTTGTTACGCAGTGACATATTGTGAATATAAAGAAAGCTAATAATTGTGTAACCGGTCTTGACAAACGTTGCCAAAATTTGGTTTCTAAAAAAAGGACTTTGGAGATGATGCACAGTAAGTCATAAATGACATACGCAGACAATCAAGATGTGACATTATGAGTACACACTACTATGTGTACTTTTCTAGTCTTTCAAATTGAAAAAAAACTGTTAAGACACATCTCACAGTCTGATCAGTGAGCAGGGTTTGAATCTATTCTGTTGTACTCTATAACCTGCTGATAGAGACCATGAGATGTAGTTGAAAGCTCCTGGAAAGCTGCTGGTTAAGTACACTTTGAATTGGGATTGTGTAGTAAAGTTATCATGATTCTGCAGATTTCTTAGCCATGGATCCAATATCTGATGATACATATTAAAATTAATATGAAGTTGTGAGAATTGGCCATTAAAAGGCCACTCAAATCAATTAAATGATCGAAGTTGTCTTTTGGAAGCACTGCATGAGACTGAGAATATCGGTTTGAAAAAAAGCAAACTGTGTATGACGATTTGTGATGATGATTCATCATTCAAATTAGGCCTTACTGTTATTGAAATCTAACACCATGAAAACATCACGGCTGTGTTGGTGCCAAGTAGAATGGATAAATAAACCAGCGACACAACTGCAAACATGTCACAACACATAGAGGATTATTCACCAGCAATGTCTTGCAGCTACTATTGACTGAATATCCTCATGAGGTTTCGTTCACCTGTTCTTATGCATCAACTTCTTTTGCTTTTGAAAATTCTGAATCCTCAAAAGCAAAAGATTTTTCTTAACTTGTGTGTTTTTACAGATTTATTCTAACGATATTCTGAAAAAACTGAATTCAGTACTATATTATAAAACAGCAGCTAAATAGCTGAATGTACTTCACTGAAGTCTCTCAGCTTATAATACTTCTATTTCACAGAATCTCACTGTGAAACATTATACTGTTTATTACACAGAATCAATTTTTTGGTTATGCATTTAAACATAGATGCAGGTTTATAACATTGTAGTGTAACTGATTTTTCTTCATGAAGAATTTTTATCACTATTGTCAACATATCTTTAGGTATTTATATGCTTCATGTATTCTGATTCAGAGAAAATAAAAATTTTGCTTTTCCACCACAAAAACATGTGCAATCTGACTGTTTCTGAGATGCTAAGCTGTATGTTACAGTTTCTTTTTATTGTATTTGAGATAAGCATCTTTCTAATAAATAAGCCTTAACTAGACTTCTCTACCCTGCCTGCTTACTTAAATGATCAGTTGACAAATCATTGTCCCATCAATGGTGTTTTGTGAAACGAATGATTTACCCACATTTGTGTTCATTACCACTTAAAACATGACCAAAGCAAGAGAAAGAGCAACACCGATTACAATGCAGAAAACATTTCTCAATGTGGGAGGGTGAAAAAACAAAGCCAAGTACCTGTGGTGTAAGGTTCGCTGTCATTCTGACCACAATTCTTCATTTTGACAGGCGACAGGCAGAGAGGCTTGACCACCTTGTGAGTGCCCTCACACCAGTAAGAAGTGCAGAGAGCCAGGATGGAGAGGGCCAGAGCCAGAGAGGTCAAGGTCAGGGAGAGCAAGGAGCGAGATCGACGGGACATACCTTCCAGCATGGCCACACAGAAGGGGAGGGGGGCGA
Source organism: Antennarius maculatus (assembly GCA_013358685.1). Lineage (NCBI taxonomy): Eukaryota > Metazoa > Chordata > Actinopteri > Lophiiformes > Antennariidae > Antennarius > Antennarius maculatus. The sequence goes on from CM023615.1 coordinate 16,344,350, forward strand.
ATGGAGGCCAGAGAGAGAGAGAGACAGAGAAAGAGAGAGAGATGGGTGAAGAGAGGGGATGAAACAAACGGGACAGAAGGTGTGTTTGCAGTCAGAGATGGAGCTGAGGGGGTGGGACAGATGCTTTGGGGTGGTTTTAAACAGTTGATGAGCTGCCAGGTTTAAATGGAAAGCAAAGATAAATGTGATGTAACAGTAGAGACGGAAGATGAGAAAACAGCTGACAAAATGATACTGAAAAGTAAACAGGATTAAAAGACAGAATAAGAGTCGGATGAGAGGGAAGGGGAGATGAACAGATGGAATGAAAAAATGAACGATGGTGATTTAGCAGGAAGATGGTCCAAAGTGGGAGAAAACAGTAGGATGTGAGGACAGTAGGATGCGAGGACAGTACCTGGCCAGACTGCGTTAATGTGATCTCCTGCTATTGGTTCCTGTGGGTGTGGCCATACATCCTCTGAGCTCTTGTGAGCACTAAATCACCGTGATGGTTCTGAAAAATTGTAAGGTCATTTGAAAATGCTAAAATTCCTCATTTGAAGTCGTATATCTGAAGGGACAATAGAGGACATCCTGGTTCATCATACGGCAATGGCATTAGAATGAATGAATGGGTGGGACACAGAGAGGATTTAGCCAGTGCACCCATATGGTGACATGTAATGATAAATCTACCTGAGGCCACATAAGACCTGACTCAAGACGCTGTTCATCAGGAGCCGTTATGGGGTAATGTGTGCTCTCCTGTGACCCAAGCTAATATGTAACTGCTTTCTGATCAGCATGATGAGTCCTGACCCTGCTGCTCATGAAGACCTCCACAGCTGGACCCTCTGGAATACAAGTTAAATGGGAGAACAAACACAGGATAACGTTTTTTGATTGAAACATGGCTGAAACAGAGATGTACACGAAATAAGTGCACGTAATCTCTGGTGATCTGCTTCAGTTTGATAGTGTTGGTTGTATTTTAATGTGTAGTGGATTCTGGCCATGTCTGCAATGTTTCCCTGTCACAAATACAACAAATCATAACTTAAACTAAGTGAATTCCTATTCCTATTCCTCATTCACTATTATTCTCTTCCACCTTTCAATGCACCGACACCGAGTCAAGTTCCTCGATAGTAATTTTTACTGTACTTGGCAATAAAATCTTTCTGATTCTGAATTTAACAAGATCAGTAATATACTGTATATGAGAACCTACACATAATGGTTTATGGTATCTGAATAATATTCACAAAATGTTCAGGGAAATACCTGAGATTATTGGAGCTACCCAAGACAAACCTTTTCATTAACAGACACCTACAATATGTGCAGGTGTTGTTTTCTTTACGTGTGTGACATTTGCAACGTTCACAGAATAAGGCCAGCTTAAATTCCTGCTATATGAAATTTTAAAATAATTATGTGTCCATGGGTTTAAAAAGGCTACAAGTTTATCAGCTACGTATCACCATTGTTTCCCAGGATGACAAAATTATGTCTTTCCAGTTAATATAAACCTTTAGGATTAATACTTTGAATGGAGAATCGTCCATCGGTTTATTTACATATTTTTTTTTAAAAAAGCCTATTATCTTCCAGGTCTGCAAGGGGAAAATACTTGTGACTTCTTTTAACATCAGTCTGAGACTTAAAGCCCTTAGTTTTGAATACTTACAATCATTTGTCAAAAAAATGTGTTTTTGCAAAAAAGTGCAAAGCATTAATTTTCCTATCAACTCATTTATCAGTTCATCTATATTTCTTTAGAAAACAGTGACAGTTACCTACCGAGGAGCTTTGTCTTGGTCCAACTTCAGGTCAAATATTTGAGCCACCACAGTAGAAAAACACATTTAACACTGTTAAATGTAAAAACCTTGGTCTTGCTGCCTTAAGTCAAATATTTCCAAAGTAACTGGATTTGTGTTGCTTCAAACCTATGTCGCTCCCCTCTTCTCTTCCTTCTTTATCTGTCAACAGTATTCCTCCTCCAAGATGAGCATCAGTGACCCTTAGCTCTCCAGCTGCACTCTCCCCTGTAATCCTCCCAATACTTAGACGAAGATGTGGGACTGGTGACTGAATCTGTCTCCACGCCACGCTACTCTATTTTCTGTCTTTCTTGGTAATTTATGTCACAAACCCATCCTGAATCACATAATCCCTCTAACTCCATCTGTTACTGTGGTGCCCCCTCTCTCCTATCATCTGTCCCTTTTTAGAGGTGGTTTCTCCCTAACCCTTCAGTACTAGTTTAAGCTCCCTGCCTTTTACTAGATTTTCAGATATTAAACCAGGAATGTAAAGCTATTAACAATGAATGATTATACTTGCTATGCAGTGCAAAGCAAAATCCTGTGCCCAACTGTGGTTTCATGGGAGACAGAAGTGACACCTTAAACAGAGCCAAAACAGCTTCACATAGTAATATCAGTTTATTTACAATATGTACAGAGAAACAAATGAACCTGATTTAAAAAAGCAAAAAATATTTAGTAGATGAATTGAAAACAGAATAGAAGTTGAAGAAAGCAGTTTAACCCCAAGCTTGAGATTTGCAGTAATGTAGAACCAGCTTTCCATCACTGCCGAAACACTAAAAAGAGAGAAACACATTAAAGACGACAGTTATAAAAGCAGAAAAAACAGGAATTGATGCTATAGAAACTCTAAGATGGGTGTGATCTGGAGGTTGATCAGAACTTCAAGGAGAGCAGGATATTTGTGGTATTTGCTATTGACATGTACATCAGTGTCTCTGTGTTTTGTTAGTTAACCTTTGCTGTTGTCACTCCCTCTGCTGGTCAGAGCTCCACATGGCTCATTCACTTCTAAAATCAGGCTTGCCAAATGGTCAGCTCAAAATTTTTGACTTCATTAAGATTAGAGACTATACTGATGTAGTAATCAAAATACATTTTACAGTCATTGAAAGTTTTCAATATCACCTCAGTTGAATCCTGAGTGGGAACAACAGACATCCGAAAGGACAAGGACATATTTACTACCATCTTATAGTTTCACACTTTGTACGTACCTAAATAATTCAGACAATTAATAAAAAATTCACATCTGTAAGACTGGCTTAGCGCTGACTGTTACTGACTGTACATCTACTGCAATTGTGTCTGTGGACAAGTTAGTAAACAAAAGTTCCATTTACTGGGCAGTGTTCTAATGAACAACTACAGAAGACAGAAAAAGAAGTTCTAATGAACAACTACAGTCAGTTGCCTACATCAGTGAATGGAACATAAAGTCATACACCTATTTGTTAAAGATGCAGTTAAAGTACAAAAGGCACTTCAAGATATTATTTGGACATGTGCAAGAACAATCTTCCATACTCATGTTTTGTGGATCCCAAAATGAAAAAGATAATGGTGACAAGCAGTTACTTAATTTTTCCATGTGGGTAAATAATAAGTACACAATATGGAACAATCATGGATGTTTAAAAAGGGTGTATAACTGCACTCACGTCAAAAAGGACTCCTACATCCTGATCTGGTGAGGGGGCGAACGACTGGTTTACATAAATAAACTGTGAGACCAAAAAAAAAAAAATAGTGCTGTTATGCAAAACAAATGAAAAACCTGAAACATATATTCTGAGCATCTGTTCAAACTATGATTTTGGAAAATTAAACCAGTAGATTAACACACTTACCAGTTGGTCACTGGCGTCAAGCTTGAGGAATTTAGAAATGAACTGAGACAGGGACTGAACTGTCCTCCCCCGGTCCACTGCCCATTTCTTTGTCTTCATGATAGGAGTATCACCCACAGCTTTTAGCAGAACATCAACTACAAAAAAAAACCACAGACAGTAAAGAGTAAAGGTAGTGCTGCAGTCACCATGATTAAAAACCCATTACTTAATTTTCCAGTACGAAGATCTGATGACTAAAATACTTCACATTTTAATTGCAAGTTTGAATTCGAATTTGAATTTTGAACCGACTTACAAACAACCCTTGATATCGAAGGTCCACGTTTGGGCAATTAACAGTATAAAATATATCTTATTAGAATCCAAGTGTAAATCCAAGACTAAATCACCGAATCTTACTTGACAAAAGCGTAAAAGAGTCACAAATTCTTTTGAACCCCGGAAACGAAAAACGTGATATTTACAGTAAACAAGACTGGATGTACCATGTTTTAGCTAGCCGTAGCCTAACTTAGCCCTAGTAGCTAGCATTCTCATATTCTAATGTACCAAAAATTCGGTTGGATTTGGCTTCAGTGCAGTATATACAGTCGAATCATTCATAACATTGATATCTTTATGACAAGTCTATGGTATAAAGCCTTCATAACATCTGGCTTTAGCTATGCTAGCTTTAGTGTTCCTGTACAGTACAACGTAAACTGAAAGGTGATTGGCTCGACGAGAAGCACATCTGACTTTCAATTGGACAAAATGTTGGTCAATCGTCGTCACATTTTACAACAACTCTTCTCTATCGCACTAGCTTCATTCGCGTATAATGTAATTCTCTTATTTAACACAATATATCTTACTCTTTTTCTTCTCTTCATTTGTTGTCGAATCCTCTGATGGTGGATGCGACTCCTCTCTTAGCGCCTCTGTTGGAGACTCGACGTTATCAGACATTTTGAAAAGACTGCAGATGTTCCGTTCTCCAACTGAAGTCCGTGTTAGTCCCGCCTTACTGCTCTGTGATTGGCCAATAGTACTGGGTTGTGATTGGTTAGAGAGTCTTGCCACAGCCTTTCTACGATATGTTCCATTTTCCAAATTTACAAGTGAATGCCTGAGACCACAAAACTTTATCTATTCACTAAATATTCTCGCTACATATCTTCAATTTTGTGTTGAGACATGTTCTAAAAAATTAATAAATAATTAATAATAAATGAATGAATGGATTACCTGTATTTCGTTTACGGCTACTTGTAGACTATAGAATTTGTTGTAAACTCACACGGGGCGGGTCACGCAACACCCACGTGACACATACAGGAAGTGAGTTGTGTTTCTGAAACAGGCCAACTCGGCGAGTGAACTGCTTTGGCCTTCTACCTGCAGACTGGTGGTTTTTTATTACACAGGAGACGTCACATGAAATATCTTAGCCGCTGAACTTTATCCTGCTCAACCTGTCACCCACTCCTCACATTGCGTAACAGTAAGTTCACTTCAGATCCATTTTATGCTAGTTAGAGAACACATAACCGTCTCAAAGGTAGAGTCGCTCAGATGGCCTTATTTAAAGGTATGTGTGCTATTTTTAAGTTTAGCAGCCAATCGTTTCCAACACCTGCATCTCTAAAGATAGCGTATCATGATATGTTCTATCTGTGAGCTTATGTGTGTACAATGTCTTTTGTGCTCTTGTTCTTCCAGTGGCAAACATTGGCAGACTCTGCACCAAGGATGCTGTGCTTTTCCTTTGTGACATGCAAGAGAAGTTCAGACCAAACATCTTCCAGTTCACCAACATTGTGAGCAACGCATCCAGATTGCTTCAGGTTGGAATTTTACGCTTTTGCACAATTTATCCGGTTATACCAGATTATCAGCTTCAGGGTGTGTATATTTTTTAACATTCCCAATCAAATCTGTCTGCTTTTCTCTTCTCACAGGCCAGTCGTATTCTTGGCATCCCTGCTATTTTAACAGAACAGTACCCTAAAGGTCTGGGTCCCACGGTACCAGAGCTTGGAGCAGAAGATCTCACTGCTCATCCTAAAACATCTTTCACCATGATGATAGAGGAGGTGAAGAAGCAGCTGGATGCCCTGGGGAACCCCAAACAGGCCATACTTTGTGGAATAGAGGCACATGCCTGCATTGCAGTAAGACATGGCTTTGTAAAGATTATTCAAACTGATGTTGACTTTGCTGAGTTTGTGCATGCCATAGCTATAGTCGGAAATTTGACACTTGTGGTCAATGCTGCACTTAAACCAGCCACACTCCTAATCCCAAACCAGGTTCCTGTGGACTGAGCTACTGCCGCGCCAGATTTAATTCCCTAGTTGGATTTGCATCATCTTAAAGGAAGGCCTACGTGTCTCTACACATCAGAACATGTCTTATACATTTCCATATGCCAGTCAGTATTATTTAAGTGCCATGGTATATTTTATCTTTGTTTTTATGTCTATTATAAAATGTCATTATACCTAAAAGCAATATTTCCTGATAATCTGACACTCTTAATATGACTTCTTGATCATAACAGTCCACGTGGAATTTTTGAATCAATTTAGCAGGGTATTTGTTTCATAGATATTTTAACTAATCTTTATCTTCCTAATGTGATTGCCCAGCACAGATATCTGTGAAGGAGTGTATGCTGGGTAATGAAGGTAGCTAGAAGTAATTGGTCCAATAAATTTGTGTCATTACATTTCAAGATAACTCATTGTAGTAGTCCTATAGATTTAAACATTCTGGATCATTGGATACATAATATTACATTTGTTCTAGTTATAATTAAGAAATTCTAATAACTCTTATCCCACAATAGTAGAGAATTTTGTAAAAGAAGAAAAACCTGGATCCAGATGATGATTCTTATTATCTATCATCATTCTATTTTCTTGAAGATAAGACGGCCGTAATCGTCTGTACTTCAGTCGTGTTTCTACTTTACGGGTCACAGGTGTTTCTGGAACCTATCCCAGCTGGTTATGGGCAAGAGGAGGGGAATGCCTTGGACGGATTGTCGTCTGGGACCTACTCACCCCCAAAACAGTTCACATCAAAATCTGTTGGGAATGAAAAACCAGCATCTTCTTTGAATATGCAGTCATATGTGATTATTAGAGCAGTGATAATGTGAGAGGTGAATTACTGTGTAATTAACGTAATTATATTTTGACATATTATTAAATTGTTTTATTAGAGAGCTGCATCAGTTTTATATTTAAGAATCACAGCTTTTTGTCTCTGTCACAGTGCACAACATATGATCTGCTTGAAAAGGGGATTGAGGTTCATATTGTGGCAGATGCAGTCTCATCCAGGAGGTATCTGATCATTCTGTTTTAGTTTCAGCTACATATCACCCTTATAACCGACATTCAATATAAATGTCCTCCTATGTTTGGAAACTTTATGCACCGCGTGTTACTACTTTTGTATGTCTCTCTCCTCAGCCAGACAGATCGCTTGTTTGCTTTGTCTCGACTGAAGCAGAGCGGCGCTTTCCTCACGACCGCAGAGGCTGTTCTGCTACAGCTGGTTCAGGACGCCAAACACCCCAACTTCAAGGAGGTCCGTATTACTCTTTAACGCAGTGCAGTAAATAAGTTACCACAGAAGTGCATAAAATAAATATTTCTGACACTGTTGACATGTTGCACATAATCTTATAATTGGGTGTGGAAACAGTGATCAAACCTACTTTGTTTTTCTTTTTGATTGAACGGTTGGCACCTTGCTCCTTCAGATATCACAAAATTGTTCTCACACTGAATTTGTTACCAAGAAAATGACAAACATGTTTTTTTTCCAACTTTACTGACAGATCCAGAAGCTAATGGCTCACCCGTCTCCTGACACCAGCCTCCTCGCCTTCTTCAGTGCTCTGTAGGGAGATCATCATCTGTCCTTTTGTTACACAGATACAATTTCTTCCAACATCTCAGAAAAAGTCATTCAATAAAATGATGCTGCTATAAAAAAATGTTTTGCTTCTGTGTTCATGAAACGGTTTTGTTTGAAAATGACTGAATGGTAATTCCTTTTTATTAACATCCTGCGGAGCTCACAGCTGTGTAAACTTCAAACTGGAGAGGTGGAACCGGCTCACAGAGGCGGGCGTTGAGAATGACCTCACAAGGGGAGGAGTGAGTGATGTAATTCTGTTATATCCAGAAAGGGAGGAGAAGAAGAAGAGGGAGGGGGTGAGAGAGAGAGAGAAAGAGGAAGCACTCCGATAAGTTTTTGTATATGTTTCTGCAAAGTTACACAAACTTTCACAAAGATCAGGTTTGACTGGCGGCCATGTGGGAATTAACATGCTGAGGAGAAATCTGAAGGGAAGGAGGGACAGCAGTTTGTCAGTGGTTGTGTACAGCTGATGATAACTTCAAACATTCACACTTCATAAGGCCCTGGGCCTCGAGTGACTTAAAAGAGGTAAGCAAGGCACTCTTCCTCATAATATACAACATGTAGGTATTAAATGGATAATTGAACTGCTTCCACATTCATGCAGAGTGTTGTTGCCTGTCAGTGGAGAGTTTCCACGGTAGCACGGTGTCCTGTTTCAGAGCGTATTTGCTTGTAACTGATGCTTGAAGTTCAATAAGAGAACGGATGACATAACTGCATAGAAGGCAAAGTAGTTAATCACAGCATTTCTCCATGTTTGTGATTTTCATGCATGTTAAGTAAACAAAGTTACCTACGTCTTCTGAACCCCACAGATCTTGAAACAGAGAAAAAGAGAGACTATGTCCTCCAACCTGGACTCCAGTCTCACCAGTATTGACTGGCTGCCTCAGCTGGGAATCAGCAGCCTGCGATCAGGGCGGGAAAGAGGAGAAGGAAGAACAGGGGAGAAGGGCAGTAAGAAAGATGGAGGGAGGGAGAGAGGAGACTTTCTACCCCTTCTGCTGGACAATACACCTTCCAACTCCAAGGGGAAACCCCCCCACAGCTATGCCACTCTCATCACCATGGCAATAGCAGCTGCACCTGAGAGGAAGTTGAGTTTGAATGACATCTATACCTGGATCAGCAACACTTTCCCGTACTACAGCCGAGCCGGCCGTGGATGGAAGGTAAGCTTTGATGCACAACGTCTTATAATGGAAGAATACATAAAATATACTGTAATGTTTACTGATTTGAACTAATTCTAATATTTGATTCAGGTCTGAATTCTTACTTCATTTAAATTTGTGTTATTAACAGAACTCCATTCGTCATAATCTGTCCCTTAATAAATGCTTCAGGAAAGTTCCACGTCCCCAAAATGACCCCGGCAAGGTGAGTTACTTTGCTGACTTTTATGATGATGTATGAATGTTGTGCTCTTCACATCACAATCTGTAAATGAGACAAGAACATAGTACTAAAATTCTGGACTGTATTTCCAGGGTGCCTATTGGACAATGGATGGACCCACGCAGGCCAATCAAGCGAGACCATCAAAACGTGCCTACCCAGAGGAGGAAGAAGAGCGGGAGGATGTATGTCATTGTAACCAAGTGCTTTTTTTAAAAAAAATTAAGAAAACTTTTATTTGCTTTTTCACCTTCAACGTTACTTAAACATCCATCTATTGGTTGCTGGATTGACTTCTAATGGTTTTATGAATACAGGCGTCTCTATAATTTCTGGTTTCACCAAAAATGGCGAACAAAACTTCACTAGTAGTCTTCTCCGTTACACTCCACACATTAACTTATATTATACATGAGCATTGGTCGGGTAGTTTATACACCATTGAAACTAAGGAAAGAAAAGAAGTGGTCTCTCTCACAATGTTAACAAAATGAAAATGATGCATTGATCCACTCTTTCATTTACTCCAAAATATGAAAAATGTATTTGACAAGTTAAAAAAATAATTAACGCAATTAAAGTGAAAAAGATTTCTGGATCCACCCCTTCATCCATATTCATTCTAAAATTCAATGGCTTCTTCCACAGTGCACCCCAAACCTTTCAACTAAATTTCTCAGAAAATGTGAAGTAGTTTTTTGTGTAATTGTGTTAACAAATAACAACACATTACTGGAGGAAAAATAATCAGCAGACCTTAATGTCAGTAATTATTAAAAGGAGCTTTATTTTAAGTTATTTGTCACTATTTACTTTTACTGCTTTAAGGCAGAAATTAAAAATTACTATCTGAAATAAAAGTGGGCGACACGGTGGCACAGTGGGTAACCTTGTGAAGTCCTCCTCTGGACAGTTTGCATGTTCTCCCTGTGTCTGCATGGGTTTTCCCCAGGTTCTCCAGCTTCCTCCCACTTCCAAAAACATGCATTTCAGGTGAATTGGCCAGTTCCAAATTGTCCGTAGGTGTGTGTGTGTGTGTGTGTGTGTGTGTGTGTGTGTGCATGAGCAGTTGTTTTTCTTTTGTTTGGTTCCGTGGTGCACCGCCGTCATGCCCAGAGTGTACACCACCTCTCACCTATATGTCTGCTGGGATCGGCTCCAGCAACCTCCGTGACCTGCAAAAAGAGAAGAATCAGATAAGAAGATGAATGAACAAATGAATGAGTGAATGAATGAATCAACGAAAATAAAAGCATGGCAAAGTAAAAAAAAAAGTGTACATTCATTTAATATTTTTGATGTTTTATTTTTGGTGAACTTTTAATGTCCTGCAGGATTTTGACACCTCTTTTACTTTTGCTAATGCTAACTCTGTGCCACTACAGAAGACACCAGCACAGAGGGAACCCTCACCTCATGAACCAACACCGTCTTCCCAGATGGACCACCAGTCACTGGGAGCCATCCAGTCACACCAGTCCGTATCCCTCTCCCCTCCCCCATGCAAGGTAGAGTTACCTTCTCCCACTTATAACACTAGTTTTGCTGGCTGTTTCTAAACACTTGCATTATGTGTTTTATCTCCACAGCGACTAGCAGCCTACCTGCCAAATCCAGTGTCCAGTGTTCCTGTCCATCACCCATCAGTCTCCCCTCCCGCTGCGTTCCCACCTGCTTACCCCATGCCTTCCATGAACTCTTTCTCCCTTCCTATTCCGCATGACCCCATTCTGCCCATCCCCACTTCCACTGCTGCACCTCTGCCTGCTTGTAATATGATCACAGCTTCTCCAGCTGTTCCTACTTCATCTGTTCCCACTTCATCTGGTGATGCTCTGTCCTTTCCCACAAGTCCTGTGTCTGTTTCCTCTTTCTCCTGCACTTCTAATTCGACCCTGACTGTGTCAGGACCCACTCATTCCCTGGGTTCTGCCATCCCATCATATGTTACCGCCTCTTCTGCTGCGTCGATAAACCCTCCTGCTGATCCTCCACTCCGTTTCACCTTTGATGACCTGAATTTACAAGACATGTACTCATCTTTCAAATGTCTCGTCAAGACCATGCGAGAGAGGGGGGGCTCACAGTGTAAGTACCCCTGTGTGTGAGTCTGGTGTGTGTCTGTTGACTATGTAGACTAACTACAATACACACATCAACAGCCTGGGTGAATGACAGTCTTTGACCTTTGCAGCGGATGTTGCTCCTCCAGCTGTTGTGAGCAATGACATCACCCCACTTCACACTCCAACTCTGCTACCAATGTCTCCTCACCCTGCACCTCCTCCACCCCCTGCACACCCTCCTGAGACAGAACGCATTTCACAGCACAGTGAGTCTCACATTACCTCAACCCCCATAAATGCATGACATGTGTACAACTTTCTAGAAGTTACCTTTCTTTTTCCACTTCAGCCGTGCCACCTGATTGGTTCAGCAGCCCAGATTCTCTGAAGGAGAGCTTTCGCATTGCTACCAATCTGGACTGGGCGAACATAGACCTTTCTGGTCACCCAGGTGTGTGCTGTATGCTGGACGTTAAAAGACAGCTTCACCCAAAATAACATACAAATTAATATTCTCACATTCTATCAGCTTTTACCTGTCGAAGTTTTTGTGATGTGTCGATTAGTATTGGTCTTTAAAATATTTTTTGTTCCTGACACAAATTTTGAAGGTTTTTTTGTTGTTCCTTTTGATGGTAAATTTGAATTTAAGCTTTTTGAAACAAAAGTTGCATTTACAAGGTAGTTTTCATCTACTGGTACAGTTACTAGCTTATTAATGGTGAAAGCCTTGAATCCATTGACTGCTGTCTAGATGTCTCTTGCATAATTAACCATCTCTATGGATGCATCTCACTGGAGGTACATTAGTTTTGTTTGCCAGGTGGGTGAACTGACCCTTTAAGATGTTTCTCTTTTGAAGCTAATGCAGGGTGATAATTACAAAAAAAAAATACAATCCCAAAGATACAAGTATTATCAGATTATTCAACATTGAATGGCTGAACTTTTCATAACACCCCCTCCTTTACCCCCCATCATCAGACCTGCTGGAGAGCATGCGTCAGGCAGAGCTGTGCGACTGGGCCCTGGACCCAGCGCTGTTCACTTCCCTCTGTGACTCTCTGAACCGCTTCTTCACCCAGAGGGGAATGATCACGCCTGGGATCAACAACTCCCAAGGAACCCTAGGTGCACCTCATCCCTTACAGTTCCCACAACTCCCCACCAGTTCCCCACCTCCTACCCTCACCTGCCTCACACAGCCTTCACCCCTGGCCTACTCTCCCATAGTTTCGCCCACCGGTGGAGCACAGCCTCCCCGGAGGTCTCTGCACGTGCAGGGACAAGGTGTACCAAGACCACAGCTAACACAACCCGGTAAGCTCTGGACATTATAGTCTAAAATGTTTTGCAATTTCAGTTTTTCTTTTCCCTGGCCTTGATCCGTGTTTCTCTTTGTCTCGGCAGGTATGCAGCATCAGTCTTTGACGCCACGACAGCGTCCCACATTAAAGAGTCTGCAGAGCAACAGCGAGGAGATCCAGGATGAGTTTGACTGGGATTCTCTGCTCCTTTGACCATTCAAACCAAACGTGAGACCCTAACTCCTAAGACATAACTCTTCAGATATGTGGCTCTTCATAGCCATGTGTAACATATGCAGGAGATGCCTCAGTGGACAGGGGACGGGGGGCATCTGGATGCTTCTAAGACAAAATTCAGAGTTTTCACATGACTGAAAGTTCAAAGTAATAAAGGTCGCTTTTTTTTTTTTCCCCAATTCCTATGCTGTAATATTTGTTTTGCCCATTCGTTGTAGGTAAATGGCAGGGTGTAGGTTTGTTTTGTTGGATAGCAGCTTTGCAACCATGTTCACCAAAGAGTGTACACTTATTCTAGTCAGGTTATTATGGGATGTAAAAACAAGCATAAACTAAAGCAAGTATGACAAAAGCCAAACATCCTGTGTTTTTATTTCATAAATTCCTTTTAATTTTTCCATTTTACTGTCAAATGTGAATGTTCACAGTCATCACCACACGAAATTCAACCTTACTGAAGAGATTTTTTTTTCTTGATATAAAATAACAATAAATTCATCCAACTCAATTAAAAGAACAGCATGGAGCATGTTGTCAAGTCCCTGCTTTTTTCCCCCCCCCATTCATTCAGTGAAATAATTGTCTTTCAAGAAGCATCAGTATCTCTCCCTCCTCCAAAAGAGAGGGATGAAACACAGTGGTGCTCTGGGACACCTGTGTACCAGGGACCCTGTATGAAATGTGACCATGAAAAAAAAGCTTCATTTTTAAAATGACATGATTGGCAGAGAAACATGTGACTACCTCATTTGAAACCCCCTTTACATAGTATTTATACAGGTGACCATTTTTTAAAAATAACTGATGTCAATTCTCCCTGCATGAGTCACTCGTCATAAGATCGGACACAGTAAAAATGGAGACAGATATTGACACATAGACATAGAAATGGGCATTTGCACTATTTCATTCTTGCACACTCACAAATGAGCATTCATATGCTTATTTGCACATTCGTCCAAACACACACACACACACACACACACACACACACACACACACACACACACAACACTTATCCCATTTTTCCTCATACTACACATCAGAGATGTCTTTAGTTTTCTGCAATAAATCAGGAAGAAAAAAATAAACATTTGATTTATATGGCATCATCGTGTGATTTTCCTTGTTTATTTGTTCCCAGGAATTGGAAAAAAAAATAAATTACATTTAACATTAAATTAAAAGTGAAATATTTGACCACATTGTGCCAGAAATGCATGATTTTCAGTCTCTGGTCTTCCCATATTTTTATTTCATATATATATTAGTGAAATAAAAATATGCACTGGTGTCAATACAGTGATTCAGTGTTTGTCGTCATTCTACAGGAAGAGGCAGGTACAACATTTTGTCAGCTAGCGGCTGCTTTCTCTTCCTCCGTCTCTCTCAGTGCAGTAATATTAGAATAGAGTGACACTTGAAAAAGCTTCCTCACAGACTTACCTTCATTTCAAGACAGGACTGAAAAAACAATATAAAGAACAATACAGAACAAAAGGGGATTAAAACAAAATAAATAGATCTCTCCACAACAAAAATCCATATTGAAATAAAAGGAAACTGGAAAATTATTCTGAAATGAAATAATGCTTTTGAATGAAAAGATAAAGATAATTTTTGCTTTTTTTCATTTTTTTCTTTAAATATATAGATGTACACATTTTTTTTCTTCTTGGACACAAAGTGTGTTTTTGGGGGGCATGAATGAAGGTGGCAGCAGGTATGACAGAGGTTGAAACAGGTGATCATAGTAGTGGTGACACTTCCTCAAAGAAGAAAAGGGTTGGTGCTCGCTCCCGTCGTTCCTCCACCACCCACTGGTCCTCCTGCTCCCATCACTCCTCCTGTTCCAGTGGGCATACCCAAAATAAGCTGAGGAGTTGCTGAAACTCCGGGCCCCAACAGGGTAGGACCTGGAGGAGCCATAGGCGACAGCCCGCTGTAGGGCATTCCCATCGGGCTGGGCTGCATCATGCCCAAACCCATTCCTGGAGGCCCCATACCCACACTCATTGGTGCCATACTCATTCCTGGCTGCACCATGCCCAGCATGGGATTGGGAGGCACAGGACTGGAGCGAAGGCCACTCAGTCCAAGCGATGACGGTTGAGGTGAGATGGAGGTCATGGACGGAGCCACACCGAAAGGATTGGAGGAAGCAGGTGTTGGAGAAACTCCTCTACTTGAAATGGTGCTGCCTGGAGTTACTGCCATTCCAGGAGCAGAGGATGAGCCTGATGGACAGAGGTGATGTTTAACACAAGATGCTTTCACTTTGCATTTGCTTTATACATAAAAGGGTTTTCAGGTTTTCAGTTTAGCTTCTGCAAATATAGTGTGAATGTTTGCTACTTTTCTGTTGTGTGTGACTCAATATTAGCTGGACAAACGTGAGCATTTGAAGACTTTGCCCCTGGCATGAAAAAACTAATACGGATACCTGCACATCTTCTGTTCTGTTATGACTGACTGAATAACAAAAAATAATTGTCTAATTAGTTGAAAATGAATGCCAAGTTATGTCTTTGGCTGTCTGAGATTACAGCCAAAATATTTCTCCATGTAGTTTGTGAATGAGTGTGACGTAGGAATAACTCTTTCTAATTTGGAGTATTTCTGGATCATGCCCAGCATGACACAAACTGTTTTGTACTTTAACACTGGAATAAATGGCAAGTCCAGCAGATGGTTGATCAATCAACAGTGAGACCAAGAGTATATTTATGGTTTGTGGAAATAATTTAAAGGTACATTACATTTTGATTTCTATTAGTGAGAGCCTCCAAGGGTCTCCATAAAAACAAAATACTTGTCGCATGAGATCATGAGAGTTGTCTTCAGTGCTGAACAAACATGATTGTGGTTGAGAATCTGAAAGTCATCTGATGAAACTCGATCACATGGCATACTGTTAAAATTTTAGAAACGTTGTGGTCAGACTCTTCCTCTGCTAAGGGATGAAATGTTGTTATAAAAAAACCATGGATCAGTTTGGGTTTGAATATTGTTGGAGATATTTGAGACAATTTAAGGTCTAGTTGTTCTTACACATTTTAATGCAGGAAATGTATCATATATATGTGTGAACTGGTTTATGTTGAGGCTTTTTTTTTACAAATGCAACTTTGGGTCTGACAAAAGTACATATTGTGTTTTTCACAAGCTGCCATGTTCATGATGGTATTTAAATTCAAGCATTTGATATTTACATCATGCTTCAAAGCGGTGATGTATCGTAATTGTCAGTGTTCATGTTTGTTCGTCCGTCCGTTAGTATGTTCACCAAATATCTTCGCAACCGTTGCAGATAGAAAGATGAAACAAAGAGTGCATTACTCGGGTGGCAAAGGGGACCTTGAGAAAAGTAGGTCAATGTAAAAATTCAACTTTTGTACACTCAGGAACCAGATAAGACTGAAAGACGAGGGAGAAGGCCAGTGTGAGTAAGACCATAGATCAAAGCTTAATGACAGTAGGTCAGAGCACCAGCTTTGATCTTTGACCTATGCAAGTAGATCAGGGTAAAAATTTGAATCCAGGGGTGTCACAGGATGTTGTGCACATGATCATAAAGTGTTTTCTGGTTTCCACAAATGCCAACAAGCCTGTCAGCCTATCAATCAATGCTGAGTTGGGACAAGGCTTCAACCACATGTTCACACAGTTCTAATAGTTTGGTATATCCACTGGTTGCTGCTGCACATTTACATATGATAGAAGAATGTACTATGAGTCTTTTTGTGTGTCTTTGCCCTTTTACATCCATGATTAAAGCATATTTGTGTTCTCTAAGAGGATTTCCTCTGCCTTCACTTGACAGTATAAGTATATGCAGGTTAGTTTTTCAATCAAAAAGTGAGTGTGAATGGCTGTTCGTCCCTATTGGCTTACCTTTACTCAGTCAGCTTTCAGTATAATGTTCAGTTAAACTATGTCTGAACCAAACAGGCAATTGTCTGGATCATTTAAAAAGTAGCTGGCCATCTTGATGACACGAGAATGAGTCTGGCTGTCTGTATATTCTTCCCACTCAATCACTGATATTGCAGATGTATCCAAACATCATTTGGACAAAAGAGAAAAAAAAACAAAAAAAAACCTTACAGATGAGTCATCCTCCTGCAAGCTCTAATAAATCAACAAAACCCTCAGTGAACATTGCTTTAAGTGTAACTTCACTTGAGGATTGAGTTTACAGAGTTGGTTTTCTTCTCTCAGGTTACACATAGTGGTTAACTTGACACCTGGATCTCACCTGTGTTCTGCAGGAAGGGGTTATGTGCTGAAGAGGAAGAGATGGAAGGAGGTGGTAGCTGTTTAGGTTTGGGTTTAGATGACACCAGCGAATCAAGATCCACCAGTGCTGCATTGGGGCCAAGGAAGGACTCAGGAGTCTTGCGAACAGGAAGTGAAGAACCAAGAGATGATAGGTCAAAGGGCACCGGGGAGCTTGCGCTGTCACAGCCAATGGCTGGGGACCCTCTTTGCTCTGACTCACCTAAAGGGGGAAAGAAAAGAGAATAAATCAGACACAGAATATTAAAACTGTCATTGTAAAACACTGCAGAACTGCATTATAACAAACTCCAGAGGAGGATGAAATGTAAGACAAGACAACTGTACATGCAGCTCGGTTTTTGCATTAGTGTGTGTATATAGTGCGCCCTCGTTACTCGCGGTTAATGCGTTCCAGGAACCACACTTGAATAACAAAATCCGCAATATAGCAACAATCTTATTATTTATAGTAATTTAAACATTTATGAACCGTCCCCATACTGATATTAAACACCTTCTATCTGTATTACCATTTCCCACACTCTTATCGACTGTTTAAAGCACTTTTGTGTCTCACGGAAGTCCGAGACTCACAGAACGTAGAGCACTTCCGGATGCCGTCAGCCAACAGAAGTGTTGATGTGTGAATGCGCAAGGGCGCACTGTATTTATCTGTATGTATATATATATATATATATATATATATATATATATATATATATATATATGTGTGTGTGTGTGTGTGTGTGTGTGTGTGTGTGTGTGTGTATATATATAGTATATATATATATATATATATATATATATATATATATATATATATATATATATATATCTCCCTTCAAGGGGGCGGAGCCAGCACCTCTATGTGAGTCCATGAAGCTTGGTGCGTAACTGTACCTGTGCCATTAGTGTGTTTGGCGGTGTCACTCCAGATGTCAGAGGAGGTGACAGGGTCAGAGGCAGGGACAGGCCCGTCTCTTGCCCAAGGGTCTACTGGCCCCCCCGAAGAGGAAGTGCTGGGTGGCACTGAGGGGCCCCATGGGTCAGCACTGG
Source organism: Antennarius maculatus (assembly GCA_013358685.1). Lineage (NCBI taxonomy): Eukaryota > Metazoa > Chordata > Actinopteri > Lophiiformes > Antennariidae > Antennarius > Antennarius maculatus. The sequence goes on from CM023615.1 coordinate 16,362,286, forward strand.
GGGGGGTCACAGCTAGGGGAGGAGGGGGTAGGGGAGGAGACGCAGTGCAGGGGAGGGTTAACACAACATCGTACAGGTACAATGCACAATTACGGAATCAGGAAGCTGGGCTGGGTTCCAACATGAGTGTTCCTCTCCTCGACCTTCTGCAATCTGACTAACCTGACAGGTGGGAGCAGGATTTTTCCAGCTATCCACCATGTTACTTCCACCTATTCTGCATCTGAGGACTGGGAGGAGAGGGAAGACAACAAGAAGCTATCTCATAAACTAAGGCGCTGTGGGGGTAAGAGATGAGACAGCTCTGGTTGGGACACAGCCACAGTCAGTCCTGAGTGGAAACAAGAGGATAGAAATCACTGGTTTAGACACAGAGGGAGAATGAATTTGGCATGCGTGTTTTTCTCCTCACAAAGTGAAAGTGAGTGAGTGTGAGTGGATGAGGGAGTATGTCCTGACAGAAAACCAAACAGGAAAATGGAACAGAGGCGTGAAAAGGAGCAAAGGCTGACTTCCTCCATTCCTCCTTCATGCGGCTGTCTTCTGACGAGCGCATCCGACTAACCCGATTGGTTGCAGAGTCAATACTTGATTGGTTGTTTGAGTCACTTACCTGAGCTTCCCCAGGGGTCAACGTTGTTAACTCTGTTAGACGTCTCTCCCCAGGGGTCTGGAGGAGGGGCTATAGTTGGTGGAGCACCCCCACCCCAGGGATCAGAGCTTGTAGGAGATGTGGGTGAAGCTACCCCCCATGGGTCTGCGGGCGCTGTGCCCCAGGGACCTGAGGCTGCAGGGGCTGAAATAGTGGGTGGAGGTGAGGGACCAGCAGAGCCAACAGTGGCTGCAGCAGCAGCAGCCGGGGCCCCCCAGGGATCCACAGCACTCAGCTCCATCAAAGCGCCCTGTGGAAGAGATTATATGATGGATAAATATTTCTCCAACCGTGTTCAGGAAGAAACATGGGGGCCCCCATCACCCATTTTGAGTTTACATAAAAGTGTTGTGATTAGAGTCTGAGGTTAAACATTCAGAGGAGCAACAATGTCCTTATTATTGAGTGAACATGCTCTCTTCCAGTTTGGCTTGTCAGCAATGTGTATTGATGGTGTGATCCTGCAATCATTTAACACTAGGATTAATCAATAACTTGCTATAATTACTATTAGACATGTCTTAATGATTTACTTTCAGGTGTGGCTGATCTCATGGGACAGATTTAAACACACCTCCTCAGGCTGCAGTTTCTCCCTCTTACTCTCCTCGATGGCCATCTGCAATCTCAGGTCGTCGCCTCTGCGCAGCCTTTCTTCCTGTCAATCAGAGACATTCACTGTGATGTCAGAAATCAGAGACGTTCCACCATAGAAAATACATCACAGGTACGTATTTAGAGTCTGCATTGGTGGGAGAGGGTCTGATAACTTTAATGAATAAATACCAGTCAAAAAGAAGAAAAAAGATTTGGTACAACTGTCAAGTTATACATTTTGTCTCATTTCCACAGTAACTCAACAAAACATCATCAAACAAATATTAATATTAAAAAAAGGTTTTACAAAAGCTTTACATATAAAATGAGCTTATCCAGAATTGATGTTGCCAAACTACCTAAAAGTCTACAGAGCAACTGTGGAAAGACATAGTGTTTTTGTTGTCACAAGCCAGGCCATTTGATCGCAGCCTGCCTGGTTCTCAAAATGAATATCATACTCATAAAAGGCCTTTCAGGTTTTAAGGCACTTTCAAATACCAGCAGTACATAAGAGATGAGAGGCAGCTGCAAATTGGTGGTGTGGTCAGTTATTTCCAGACACATACTGTCATTTTGAATGTTCAACACAAATTACTTGCTATTTTTTAACAGTTAATGCTTGACATGATTCGATTATCACTCACAATACTTACATACAACTTAATACTCATAAAAAATTTTTTCGTTTATTTTTTTATTGAATGGTATTGGCTACATAGGTCTCTGTATGCGTATTTATGCAAACAGGTTCTTTTACTTTTTTATTTTTCCCCTTTAAAGGTTTTAGTTTTTAAAATTGCGCTATGCAGGATATAAATCACTCAAAAAAGGTGGAAAAAGTTGTGAAATTATTTTTCTTGCTGTCATTTCATTTCCATCATGAAAACCTGGCATTTGAACAGGAGATATACTGTATATATTATATACTGTATATATATCATACACACACACACACACACATGCACACAGTATAAAAGCACCAGTCTTTTATCTCAGCACAATGGAGCTTCGTTATCATGTGACTAACCTGGAGTACAAACAGATCTACGTAGCCAATACCATTCAACAAAAGAACAAACAAAAAACAAAGACCTTGTAGACCATCCTTGGTCAACCCAGGAAGGATGAGGAACACCAATCAGTTGAAAGTCACAAGTTAACACTTTTCACCCAGTAAAGAGTCGAGCAGGAAAAAGAAAAGTCCATTTCAAGTCAGTGTTACAAATGAATGCATGATAGCATGCAAAGGAGTTAACAGAGAGGAAAGAATCATCAATGCTTCTATGTATCTTTGTCTTCCATTTGGAAATTATAATAAATAATTGTCAATGTCATGCAAACTCCAGAAAGGAATTAAGAGTTAATCAAATTTTTGGCCATTTGCCTTTCCATCATTTTAATATATGACAGATTTGAAAAGCACCTACTTTGGATATAAAGAATATGACACTGCAACAAACTAAATTATCTCAACTGTAATCCTGAAACAAATAACAAATCTGAATTTTGAAGAAAATGAGACATGATACGAGCATAAATTAATTATTTTGAATTATCACTATTTGATATCTGTTTGCAAAGATCCAATTAAGAGAAAGACAGATAGACGACTGGCTAACCAGTCCTCTGGGCACACTCTCTGCCCCTGACCTGTTGTTGCATCTCTTTGCTGAGTGTGATTGCATAGCGGATCTCTGCGTCCTCCAAAGGGTCCGATCTAGTCTGGGGGAGGTCAGGTGTTACACGGTGAGAGCATTACTATTTTTATGAAATGGATAATATCAATAATAGCCCACTGTGTACACAGTCACTACAACAGAGTAAAGTGAAAAGTTGGCTAGTTCTAGTTATGCTTTAGTCCTCTTCCTGGAGAACTGGCTATTCTGTCCTTGAATAGGTTGCTTTTTGTTACCTGCTCTGCCTCTTCTTTACTCATGGCAAGAGCCAACTGCAGCTGAAGATCTTCTTCCCCAGAGCTCTGAGGCCAGGCCTGCTCAGGGTCTCCTCCAGAGTGGGAGCCCACAGACAGGCTGCCCCCTATGCTGGGTGCTGAGGGAGCAGAGGAGGCTTTGGTGAAAAAACAGACATTCAATCTACGGAACTTTAAGCAATAAACCGTTTTAAACATTTTGAAGCACCAGTCCTACCACTAGATGTCTGTGCCATCTTCTCTTTGGTTTTTAGGGCGTGAATCCTCTCCTCTCTTAGCCTCTCTTCATCTTTCAACAAAGTCACTAGCTGTTTGGCTTTCTCTCGTACATTCACTCCCTGGAAAAATACAGGTAAGTGAACAATTAAACACTGCAAGACTATAATTTAGACAAGTTCAATATCATATAGACACAGTTTAATATTAATGCAATAAATTACACAAATCATCATTGTGCAAAAGCTAGTTTTATTACTATATTTTCAGTCAGCAAACCAAAAAAACTTTTATGGTTTTGATTTAGTTTGCACAAGAGGCCTAGAACATATTGTAAAAAGCCCTCGACTGCACCACAGAGTCCCTGGGTTCCTTTAAATGAAATAAATGTGGACCTTACTCATTAAGCACTTGAACTCTCTATGCAACTTCGTCTGCACGTTAGACTTTTTGTTTTACCTGGTCTTTGCCGTCTCTGTCGATGTACTGAAAATCTTTGAGGGTCTGGACTGCGTATATGTTCTCTCTGCACTGCTGGGCAACACGCTCTGAACCAGTCTTGATCAAGTACTCCATAAGAGTCATAGCCTGGAGAGAATATAAAACACAGGCAATGACAATTCTGTAAAAGAAACATCTCAATAGTGACATCAAGGAAATCAAAATATGTAACCACAGTGGATAGACAGTAACAATTAGTTCTTCAAGTAAACTCAACATCGATTTACATACGAACACATGAAGCCAAAAGTGGAAATACATTTTTTTATAATACAGGTATGTAATCTTCTAATTATAGCATTGAAAAGTAAGAACTCAATTAGTTCCACTAGAACTGATTGATGAAAATAGCTTTATTTCCAGCTTGAACACACAAAAACACACACCTTGTACACATGTCTCCAGTTTTTGCCATGATCATTGAGGCGCTTCCACACCATGCTCATGATTTCTGAGAAGGCCACAACATTGTAGGTCAGATCAGCAATTTCTGACATTAGAGAGCTGCTGGGGCCCCATGGGTCATTGGACGTCGCCTCTCTAACCTGTACAACACAACAAGACGTCACCTTAAGTTAGCCTCAATGTCAAACGATAACAGGTAAAATATATGACAATGAAAGACAAAATCTGTTAAACATGTGTGTTTAATCGTGCTTAAAATGAAAGACCGTTTCATTTTATTTTTGTAGTGCATCATTCATGCCTAACTGCTCTGCGCTTTCCCTTACTTAAAGCTTAGTTTCACTGTAGACCTACATGCATTTACAAAAACACAAACGGTATGTTTCTGTGTGCAGCATTCCAAAGAACATCCAAACTCTAGTTGACTTAACATCCCACCTTTGGTAACAAGACATCAGGCGTCTTTGTGTACTACAACACAGTAAATGTGAAGCTATTATTTGTGTTACATTACATCATGCACCTGTTGAAGTCACATGAGGATAATGAGAACCTGATGAGTCACATTTTGTGCTGTGTATCAATGCTCAAGTATAATATTTTCATAAATTAACTAGAAAAATTCAACCCAGAAAGAATCTATGCCAGACATGGAGGAGATGGAATTAACATGTTTACTGCATCTGACATTGCTGAGTGTGTGAGATGTCAGAGGTCCATAAATGCAAAGGAGCATGAAAACACATATTTAAAAATGGTTGTTCCAAGTTTGAATAAGTTGCGCAGTAGAATCTGAATGCAGGATGCCAATTTTCACTGTACTAATGCCAAAGCGGGACACATGGCAAGACCAAAGTCAGGGGTTGGACTGGTCGGTTACCAGATTTTAACCCATAGAGAACATTTAAGCAAATGTTTTGCAGAGCATTTTGGGGCACTGACCAGTTGTGGGAAGTAGTCAGTGATGAATTGAGTCTTAATGGAACATACTGTAAAAGGCTTTCACACAACTTGATTGAAAGGATTTTTTCTGAAAAAACAAGTTCTCCTGCACATGGACAATACATACTGTACACTACTTTTAAACTGTCAGTTATTTCACTTGTATTTATTAAAATAAAAGCGCATTTATTAAAAACATTAAACTAACATGTGTCTGTAATTTTTTGCCAAGCAGTGGGGTTCTGTGTTCCTGCCAGTAATATATACTCAATCCAAATAATGACTCGACAATATGATTACAATCTTAATCCATATTATGTTTACAAGAGGAAGGAGGTGAGAGGTATTTTAAAGACATATTAGCTTATTAGCAAGTATATCATGTCTGTGAGTGATATATGAGCTACGATTAAGCCGCTGTCGGATGAGGTGGGTGTAAATAAGAGAAAGAGAAGAACAGCTAGCTCTACAGAGAGACACACAACCTTGATTTCAGCCTCTGAATAGTTGTGGACAATGTTCTTCACTTGTCGCCGTAGCGATGAAGTCGACATGGCAACAGGCTGGCTGTTGAGGTTTGTTGCAATCTGAATAGTAGATGGATAAAACACATTATAATACAGTATATAGTTAACACAAAACAAACAAAGACAAAGCAAGGAACAGCTTTCTTTTAAGAAAAGAAAAGAAGGTTAATGCTGCCAAAACAGAATGCAAGTGGATAAAGATTGAAATATCTTAGAGAAGATTTGTGTAGATACAAGAATCATGGTAGGAAACCTTAAGAAGAAAAGAGTGTGAAGTCAGAAATCAATCTTGTGACAGCTGCTAACAGCACATGATGACAGAAAGAGGCACGCACACCTGTTACACAAGAATAATGCAGATTAGGGTTCTCTCCTCCCGGTATCTCTTCGTTCGTCTGACTTGTGAGCCACTCATTCACAGCTTGTCCGTTTCTTCCCGTGGCAACATTGGGTCCCAAACTCACTGGCACAGGGGGGTGAAACCTATGAAAGAAGATTGAAATTAATGTTTAAAAAAATCCCACAGCAAACAACAACAAACAAAAATGAACAAAGTACAAACAACAGTACAAGAAAAGTCAAACTCTTTGACTCATAGTACGATGGATTTCACTTCCTAAAGAACCAAATATAATGCCCTTTTCGTTCTTCTAAGAATAAACAGGAACTATGAACAGACTATTTCTGAACCAGCAAAAGCCAGGGAAAAAAAATGCCAACATTAGTCCTATGTATTTTGTTTTGCAAACTTCAGAAAATAACAGCAGACTTGGAATGCAGAAGCGGGATGTACATGAGCTATGCTGGAAGGAATGATATAATAGATAAACTCTTTTCCAACTAGTTAAAGCCATGCAACAAAATTATTAAATAAAATCCACCGCCCCCCATCCATTCAGCCATAAACTTAACTACAATCCAATGCAATTAATTACTGTTGATGTCACACCAATTGCTTGTCCATTTCCCACAACATTTTTGGATTACTCATAACAAGATATGTTAATTCCTTCTCTTCAAGGAACAAATAATCTGCAGGCATCAACCTTCAAGCAAAGGCCATATATAATATAGATATATTTATAGCTTCAAGGGGGTGGAGCCAGCACCTCAGTGTTTGTAAGTGTAATGTTTGTGAGTCCATGAAGCTTGAAGTGTGACTGTACCTGTGCCATTGGTGTGTTTTACATGTCATGACTGGTTGCACACATGATGTGGCCATTCAATCAGTTAACACTGTGTGTGTGCATCTATTTGCTCTTTATTGCATTGTAGAATTACTGTACAGTGTACCTTAAATAAGAATATAATATTTAACTTTGAACTAACTTGTTTATTACATAAAATCATGAATTATACTGATGCAATTATTTGTTATTAAATTATTAGATTAAAATCTAATTGATGTTAAACTATTAAAATACTAACAATATAAAATATTAATAATATTAATTTTCTTCTGTGCAAGAAGACATCGTATGGAAAAAGAAACCAAAACTCACTGAAACTGACATTAGAATTTATAAACTAATCGGGCTGTCACTCTCTCAAGGCACTGAAGGCACAATCCCTTTGATAAAAGTGATGATAAAATTCATTGCAACCACTAGATAATTTCTTCCAACTGAAAAAAAAACCCCCACAAGTTGGAAACCAAGAAACAATGATGCCTTCCTCCAGCTATTATGCCTGCATACTCCACTCAGAAGTGAGTCGGATTAGGATAAAAACATTGATCAAATTTGCACCAAACTTCCATTACAGCAAAGCGTAATATCTAAAACATGGCCGTGACTTTTTTAACAAGTACATACCCAAATTTCCATCGTTAATGAGGCAATGTGGTGCGACAAAGATAACCTTGACTACAAATATTGTTCTCTTATCTATACAAAACAGATTTTTGTTTTGTGTTCATCCAACAAAAATATTGAACTTGATGGAAATGGGAAACTGAAACTGTAACTCAAACAGGAGATTAAAAACTGTCAAAATAACTATAGCTCTCAGAAGGACTTTCACAGAAAAGCATGCAGTTTGACAGTCACGGAATTACAAGATCAATTCACATAATTTTGTTCTTTTTTCACCATTTCAACAAACAGAGTGACATCCACCCGTTTCTGTCAATATTAACTTTCTGTGGACCGCTGACAGCAATTACAAATGCGCTTAGTGACAAGAATTAAAAAGTCATACACGTGGATTTGGATTTTACTATTTGTTCAGGCGTTGCATCCACCTTGGCAAAATCGTCTAGGCACATAAGGCGTTAAGTTCACGTTTAAATTTGTAGGTAGAACAAATAAGACCACGTTGCATAACGAGTCATTAGGCAATCATTGCAAAGGCCAGTTAATATACTTCTGAAACGCGGTGCCAAAGTTCAAACACGCCAACAATTATGATAAGAAATAACGCGCATTTTTGTATCTTGCGTTTTCATCTGTCTCAAACATCCCTATAGAGTCAGCAAATCTCCAGGCTTCACAGAAAAAAAGTAGCGTTAACGTTTTGATGTTTATATTACAGACAGTACACCAATCTATCGTAGTGCAGAACTAGCTGTTCGACGAATTTCCGAACACATGTCAAATGACAAACTACACGTTAACGACGTATTGTAGATAAGTAACTGAATATCAGTAAATTAGAAGCACATCTACACTTGTGATCTAGTCACGATATGGTGGTTCCACACCCAGTTGGTATTGACCTCCAGCTTCTTTCATTTTGATGCAGCTGACTTTGCTTTGAGCGTCGACTGCATTGACAAGAAGTCGCTCCGTTCCCATGGCTGATAAGGCTGACAACCGTTACTCCTCTACACAACTGCAGCTTCCACTGTCACACAAACCACGATATCAAAATTAGCTGACGTTTTGTTAGCATCAGAACAGATAACTTGGCGTCACACAAGCTAACAACCAAATGTTAACTTCAGCTGGGCGAAAAGTAAATTATGAAGACAGATGACTGGTATCTTGAAAACATCCGACAGCATTGTCACAACATCCGTAAACCGAGCATGTGTGTCACAACCAATATGTGTGATAAACAAGGGGCGAGTCATCGCTATATCTATTTACTCAGGTAACGTTAGCCGTCAGCTGCTTCTCTTAGTTTACATTCGTCAGAAAACAAGCAGCTCCTCTCTTCTCACACAGGCTTATCGAAACAGATGGCTAGCACTCTGCCACCAGGGTCTGGGTAACGATTAAGTATGGGTAACTATAAAAGGGGGTCAGAACTGGCATAAAAGCCGAAGTCAAAACAAAAGTTATGCTTTCATCATAACACAGAGTCACCCATACGATTAAATAACGTTGATATTACCTGCCACTTTGCCTGCTAAAAGAAATAACTGTTCTGCTGTTGTTGCTAGGAAAGATTAGCCACTAGCCAGCTAGCAAGGTGGCAGTTAGCGAGCTACCTCCTGCTTGTTAGTTGGCAACTGGCAACAGAATTGTTAGACTGTCATGATTTTAAAAGGACACGTCCAGGACAGTGTTTGCTAGAAAGGTTTAAATCCCATTATCAAAAATACTAACAACGCTGCACAATAAATAACAAATCAAGTGTGTAATACTAACCCTGTTGTAGCTTGAATGTACGAGGAGATGGCAGAATTTCCGCTTCCGCTCCAGACGACAGGAAAGACCGCACCCCCTGTTGCTTTGTTTTCCTGGGTTGGTAGTAGGAGCTCATGAATAATCAATGAGCTTTTCGTGATCAGAGTAACGTCACAGTTATGCAGAAAAGTACGAAAAACACACCCAGAAGAAGAAGAAATAAATTACATTTTGGTTAGATATGTGATTCTACTCCCTGTTTGAATATTGATGATGATTAATGGTGATGATGATTGTTATTCTACAATTTACCATTTTGAAATTCACATATTCTATACTTAATTTATAACGCCTAATGTTTACGGAGCAAAGAGGCTCTGTAGTGTTGAAAAGTAACCAATTTCACTTAAGTGCAAATTTAGAAACTATGCTTTATACTTTATACTTTATACTGAATATTCCATAATGATGATTTCCATTTCGTACTACTGTACTTTATTATTTAGTTGTTATACAGTATGGTACATATTACACCATTACACTTATCTGATAGCTAAATTTATTACCTAGGAAATTAAAATTACAAATTTTTTATTTTTAACTTGAAAAATGCTCTGATGGACCATTGATCTAAACTCATATTTTTAGATCAGTAACTGCTGTAATATAAAGTAAAATATACTCTGTTGTAATGCCTGAGCAGTGGATATGTGCAATTTCATCCGGGATTAATAGAGTATCTATCTATCTATCTATCTATCTATCTATCTATCTATCTATCTATCTATCTATCTATCTATCTATCTATCTATCTATCTATCTATCTATCTATCTATCTATCTATCTATCTATCTATCTATCTATCTATCTATCTATCTATCTATCTATCTATCTATCTATCTATCTATCTATCTATCTATCTATCTATCTATCTATCTATCTATCTATCTATCTATCTATCTATCTATCTATCTATCTATCTAGCTGTACTTATAACTTCATGTCACTTTACAGTTTTCAATGAATTCTTAGTCATACTAAGAATTCATTGTATGTATGTATGTATGTATGTATGTATGTATGTATGTATGTATGTATGTATGTATTGTATGTATGTATGTATGTACGAATGTATGTTTGTTTGTATGTATTGTATGTATGTATGTATGTATGTATTGCTGATTATTGCATCTGAGCATTGATCTTTATATTATATTATATTATATTATATTATATTATATTATATTATATTATATTATATTATACTATTCATATAATAATAAATAACATACTATTAATTTACCCCATTAATATAAAGTAATTTTTTAAATCAAATTTAATCTCACGTTAATATGCTTTCATAATACCAAGAGATACAATTGCAATCATGACCACTGAGAACAAACATCAATATCGAAAATTTAATCCGAAGTCAAAAATTAACATGATGACTCTTTCCTGGGGGCGCCAGTGGCTCAGCGGCAGAGCAGACGCGCTCAAGACAGATCGCCCAGCCATCAATGGCCCGAGTCCCACTCCCGCCAGAAAGACAGTGTGAAAGACAATCTCCCTATTGAGGCATAATAAAGTGGACTTTCTTCTTCTTCTAGTATGATCAGCCAGAGAGTTAAAGTCCCTTTACCGGCATAGGCTAAATTTCATTTGGGCTTCCCATTCAGGCCAGGTTAAAGGGGGTTGCAAAATTCCATGGATTCTTCTAGCAATATCAGTTGTGAACATATAATTTATTCTCTTCAGTTCTTCAGTTTTCTGATGTCATGCAATAACAACCAGTGGTCACAGAGAGGCGCTGTTGAACCAACTCTCAGGCAACAGCCTCTCCCAGAGAGGCTATCAGTAAAACTAAAAATAATTCTTGGTAAGCCCTGCAGTTTGGGACAACACAGTAACAGCTGGTGTGCATTTGTGTTACAAACTCCCCTTTTATCCTCCATCTCTTTATCCTTTTATCTCTGTCTACTCTCTATGGGCAGATGGGGATGAAGTAAACATGGCAGTATGACTGATGCAAACAATATAACTGTAAAACACTATCTCTCTGCTTTGGAAAAACTAATCTCATGCAGATAAATAAAGAAATACAGGCATTATAAGAAGTGTAAACGCTATTATAGAAGGTATTATTCCACTGTCATGTCCCAGAGAATCTTTACACCGTGTATTTTCTATGCTCACTTGCCATTTTCTGTCAGGGACATAATGATTCAAATCACTAGGATTGGAATGGAAAGTTCCTCTTCCAGCCTGGAAAACACAGGTAATAAATTATTGCAAAAGGAATTTAATAAGTCACACAAGCCTTATTAAAGCTTAATTTAAATAGATCACAGCTGTTCTTTATCACAAAAACACAAAATCAATACTTTGAAGTGTTTCATAGAATTATACTTCTAAATCTTTAAATAAGTTAATTAATATTTTTTATTTTGGTGATTTACATCAGTCCCTTAGGAGGTATGTACTAGTTTGCTTCAGGAAAAAAGAAAAATGACCAAAAGTAATCTTGAAACAAATCTAATTAAACAAGAATCTTAGAAGCTTAAGAATCTTGTTTAATTAATATAACAACAAAAAAAGAAGGGCTTCACCAAAGCCACCAGTAACACCCTTAATGTTATATGTAGGCTACAAACCAAATGAATAGGTGATCAAGAAACATATAAATAGAGCCAGACCCATCTGATGATACTGGATCAAGGCCCATGTGGACAAGAACTGAGTTGTCAGAGCTGGCACAGGGAGTGAGGTTATATACCCAATAATGGATATACAATAGTAGTAGTAGTAGTAGGTAACTTAATTAGTCTCTTTTGGGGGTTCCGCCAGGGAAATTGTGATCTCCGTAACACTACACACAGCACAGTAAGCATACAAAAGCACACAGAAAAAGCACAGAGAAAGAAAGAAGTACCGACACCATTCTTCTTCTTCTTCTTTTCCTTTCGGCTTTTCCCTTTAGGGGTCGCCACAGCGAATCAATTGCCTCCATCTAACCCTGTCCTCTGCATCCTCTTCTCTCACACCAACTACCTTCATGTCCTCTTTCACTACATCCATAAACCTCCTCTTTGGTCTTCCTCTATGCCTCCTGCCTGGCAGTTCAAAACTCAGCATCCTTCTACCAATATATTCACTATCTCTCCTCTGGACATGTCCAAACCATCTCAGTCTGGCCTCTCTGACTTTATCTCCAAAACCTCTAACATGTGCTGTCCCTCTGATGTACTCATTCCTGATCCTATCCTTCCTGGTCACTCCCAGAGAGAACCTCAGCATCTTCATCTCTGCTACCTCCAGCTCTGTCTCCTGTCTTTTCCTCAGTGACACTGTCTCTAGACCAAACAACATCGCTGGTCTCACCACAGTTTTGTACACCTTTCCTTTCATTTTGGCTGAAACTCTTCTATCACACATCACACCTGACACTTTTCTCCACCTGTTCCATCCTGCCTGCACACGTTTCTTCACGTCTTTTCCACACTCTCCATTGCTCTGGACTGTTGACCCTAAGTACTTAAAATCCTCCACCTTCTTGATCTCTTCTCCCTGTGACCTCACTCTTCCACTTGGGTCCCTCTCATTCACACACATGTACTCTGTCTTACTGCGGCTAACCTTCATCCCTCTCCTTTCTAGGACAAACCTCCACCTCTCTAGCTTCTCCTCCACCTCTTCCCTACTCTCACTGCAGATCACAATGTCATCTGCAAACATTGTGATCTGCAGTGAGAGTAGGGAAGAGGTGGAGATGTACCGACACCATTCAAGATATAAAATATATAAAAAGTGGACACAGTTGAGTAAAGTGTTTACAGTGACAATGTATTGCAGTTGTATTTAGACAGTTAATAATGATATATATGTGGAAAAATCCATTGAGCAGAAGACCAAATACCTTTAGAAAACACACTAACCAAGAAGCAGTTGGTGGCGCAGTACTCTAACATCCACAGAGGGAAGCTGCTGCGAAGCTAGAGACTGAGAAGTAATCAGCGGCATGGCATAGAAGGTCATGGGTTCAAACCCCAGCATTCCCAACATGGCCTTTCTGTGTAGACTGTAGAGTTTGCATGTTCTCTGCGTGTCTAAATGGGTTCTCTCTGGGTACTCTGGTTTCTTCCTCTCATCAGGAAAAACATGCGTCTTAAGAGTATTAGGTTATGTTGGTCCGTAGTGACAGCAGACTTACAATTCTGTTGTATAATGACCAAAAAAAAAAAAGCTTTCTCTTCTTGTTCTAATCCCTCCACAATAGGAACAGACCTTAGTAACATGGTGAGATTGAACTGGCCAGACTCTACATCCTCCAGTACCCCAGTCCCACAGATATCTCCTGTTTGAAGGCCCGTTGCATAAATAAGAAGTGCACACACACAGGATAAAAGAGAGACTTAGTATACACACAGAACAACCTGATATTTAGATTTCAACTGTTTTATACTTTGAGTTGGGCGCAATGTATTTTTCTGCAAGGTTAAAATAGTGGAAGTTAAACTGAAACACAAACCCAAGCATCAGTGAACAGAGAGGAGGATACGGTCTGTGTGGATTAGCTGAAGACCCATTTTGACAGGTACATTGTTGGAAAGCGAATCAATGTCTTGGTTGCACAATGTGCAAATTCATTACTTTCTGCATGGAAACCCATCTGGAAATCCAGTTGCACTTTCTGATATATCTTAGTGAGTCTATGTCCCTCAAATAAAGTTGGGTCAGATGATCTGGTGGGAGAAAAAAGATGGTTATCTGTTTTTAAAAAATGCTTACATAATTGTATTTCCTGTAGACCGTCCTTCCTTAGTCTGAGTAAATTTGCACGAGAAATAATACAATGGTTTGAACACGCTTGTTGGTCTTGTTGATGCAATTGGCTCAGTATTCAAGCTTTTAAATCATGGCCTCATTTTTGTTCTACATATTGAATATCATTACTGAGAGACCCTGCAGGTAAGAGAAAATATCTCCTGAAATGGGCACTCATCATCAAGCAATGAGTCAGACAGTAAATTTTCACACTGGAAAACATTACAGGTATCATTTCACATTGAGGGTTTGTTTACCTGTTTACCTTAAGAACATAATCACCTGAGAATCAGCACAGTTTCATCCAAATGTTAGCTCCCTGGCTCACAGACAAACTCCTGTTGAAATGCAACTTTTTGATAAAAGCTCTCCTTACTGTGCCACAGCAAAGCTATCATGAGAACCAACAAATTTATATATGATCCTGGAACATTTGAGTTTGAGATACTCAGATATAACCTCAAGGTCACGACATTCAGAGAGTGAACTTCCTTATATCACCCAACAATCTGCCTCACAAACAAATGGAGGCCCCTCACATAGGGGCAAAGTTGAGTAGGGACGTGATTAAATGCACCATAATCAACACCAGCAGGTCAAAGTAGCAGCTTCAGATTAACAGAACCGTCACCTTCACTGTAGGACAATGCAGATAATCTGTAATACTGCTGTAATACCATCGACAACATGAAAGTATACAACACAATCAGTAGACAAAAAGTACCCTGAAGATTCAGTCGTACAGTGACCATCAACCATCTCCCGTACGTGAACGCCATCAGGACGCTAAGATGTACACTGACAGTGAATGAGACACGGACTCTCTGGGATCTACTGTGGGAACATCAGGATGTCATTCAGTCTGAAAAAGTGTGGCTGCATAGTGGCAAACGGAGGGAAGGTGATTACTTGTGATGGGTGGATTTACTAGACAGCAGGATAGCAGGCATACAACATAGTTACAACTACCAGAGTAGCCAACAGGCCAATGAGAACCATGATCAGGATGCCAGCAGGGCAGTCACATCCAAATACCTCCAGATCTTTAGTTTAGTGCATGTTTATATGCTGCAAATTGTTCTGCACTTGCCAAAATTTGAAACTTTAGATTTGGAAACATATTAGTTGCTTTAAACATTTAAGAAAAATATCCTACTTATTTTTAGTCTGAACCAACTTATATTAATAATTCTTCACCACTGAATGTTTTCTCTTTAACTGATTGATTGTTGTAGCTACTCTTGGTTTTGCCGTATCAATAACTGAAAGAGAGGACCCTGTCATCTCTCCTGAGACTAGGAGTACAAATTATTTGTGTTTTTTGCCTGTCAAAACCTTTTAGAAATGTAGACGGGAAACCAAATAGCAAAGGCAAACATTATGTAACTTGACAGTCACCGTTGACAAAGCTGTCATCAGTATGTGTTCTCATGCATGCATGTACTGTAAGATCCCATGTATCATTATCCAAGGGCCATACTCGTGTAGTGCATGATTGTGTATAGTAAGTACATTTTGCGTATGCGTGTGTGTATGTGTGTGTGTGTGTGTGTGTGTGTGTGTGTGTGTGTGTGTGTGTGTGTGTGTGTGTGTGTGTGTGTGTCACATCCCGTATTTGTGAATGAAAATTACTCCTGGCAGTAGCTTAGTAAAAGCGACGAAAGATTTGTTTTGGTCATGGACGTTGTCACAGCAGCGGCCAAAAGACCCCCTGACCAGCACAGAAACCTGAACTGGGCCCAAGCTGTTGTGATAGCAGCCAGTGTTTGGGTTACATAACAAACCGCCACCACACTAGTGGCAATAATAGCCCCGTTGTATGTAGTACCAGGGGACATCTATATGAGTGGGCAGAAAGGGGAGAAGGGTGTTGAGGCCACGGGAGGTGGAGGAGAAGCCTGACCTGCTGCTGGTGTTAAGTAGGGGACGGAGCTGGCACGTAGACAGCCCCGTACAGAATGAAGGGGTTTTGCACGGCGAAGATTCAGCTGTCAGTTTGGTCAGCCTGTGATGGCATGCACTTGGAAAGAGATAAAGGAAAGATGAGTTTTTATGAGGCATGGATGAGGCATAGTGGAGGGAGTTTGATAAGTATATTAAAACTTGATTGAAAAGCTTGAAGATGTTCCTCAGAGGATAGAAGACGTTCTTGGGGAAAAGATATTTTTAGTAGTTAATATTTGCGATAATTTTAGCAGAGTCAGCCAGAAATGATGGGCGAATGGGGAGAAAAGAAGGCTGGAGTTGGACAGCGCAAGGGTAAAGTTCACAACCTTTATAATCCCAGTAAGATTCAGGGATCATGAGTACTGCATGTTGGCCTGTTCCTATCATTCCAACATACCCGTTGATTAAAAGAGGAATCCTACACTGTGGGGGAATTCACCCGCTAGGACTAGATGAGAGGGTGAGAAAGAGACAAGTATATGGAAAGAGAAAGGGGATGAAGGGGGTTTTGGGAGTTGAGGGACAGCTGAGGGGAGGAGTGGCAGGAGAACGATGGGTTAAGGCGTCCAGGCAGGCTGTCAGATTGGAAAGGATGGGTTGTAGGGAGGGAGGGAGGGAGGGAGGGAGGGAGGGAGGGAGGGAGAGAGAGGAGAGAGAGAGAGAGAGAGAGAGAGAGCGAGATGAGAGAGAGAGAGAGAGAAGAGAGAGAGAGAGAGAGAGAGAGAGAGAGAGAGAGAGAGAGAGAGGAGAGAGAGAGAGAGAGAGAGAGAGGAGAGAGAGAGAGAGAGAGAGAGAGAGAGAGAGAGAGAGAGGAGGAAGAGAGAGAGAGGAGGCCTCATAGCTGGTTCACATGTATTTGCCAACCTTAGGGAGGACAGACAGAGAGAGTTGGCACAAGAGTTGGAAAAGAGAGGGACAGAGTTCAGCGTGCGTCTCCTGGGGGGGAAGCGCACAGTTAATATTCAGGTCTGCAGTGAACATCTCTGAGGCTCCGCCGGAAAGCAGCTGCGCTCCTGCACCCACGGACCCACGGAGCATGAGCACAAATATCAGCTTCAAATACAGTTAGATTATCAAACCGGCTGAAGACGCACACTTGAGACCCAGAGCAGAAGGTGCATCAGCGGCAGCCAGCTTGTCAGGCTGAGAAGAGACGACACCAAGAGAACAGGTATCAACCAACTGAACAGAAAATGACGGTAAGATACACACAATTTCTCTGTCAAGTTAAAGCCAGTAACAAGTTACAAGACGGTTTCAGTTATATCCATATGATTTCCCTATTATTGCAAAAATAATATTCTTGTTTTCTGCAAACAAAAGCATCGGCAAAGAAACGTGAATTGATGCAACAGGTGTTTTTCTTTCTTTCTTTCTTTCTACACACACACACCTGTGTGTGTGTGCGAATGTGTGTGTTTTCCAACAATATGGTGAGATGACATGATGACATGCTGGCATGATACAAATGCATGCCTGACTTTTTATTGCTTTATTATTTGACAGGCAACTTTATTATGAGGATTTTCAGCTTGTAATGTTGAGCTCTTGTGTCCAGCTTCAAATCTCATTATGTGAGTTCATGCAGAGTCTTTATCAAACTCTCACTTTCATTTGTGGTGTAATGCCAAGCGCCAAACAGGAATCTAATTGATTATCACCTTATTTTACAAGAACGTGTCTAATTTCAGAATCTTCCTTCTGCAGTAGCTGGTGTGGATCTATTAACATTCTATAAAGGATAATCATATTTTAACTGGGCTTCTGGTGTGAGTGGAATGAGGAGGAGATAGAAAACAAAATAACTTTATCGACTACACCCCAACACTGAATGAAATCCAACTTTACAGGAATTAAAAACTATGCATTGAATTCAAAACTGTAAAAGACATTGATGAATACACAAAGAGTGTATTCATCTGTTATCCCATAGCATTAAGTTATTGATGAATTCCTACAGACCAATGACTTCCAACATCACCAAACAGCATTTTTCCAATCTGTTTCCCTGTTTTTCCTAAAAATACAGTTTATAAACCAGTTAGTTTTCTCACAGTCTGACTTGTCTATGTTCAGCTTGACGGTGCATCAGCAGAACAGCATCAATCTATATGCCATTGATCTTGAGGCAGCTCATCATCACTCTATTTTAAATAGAGCTGTCCATGTAAAAATCTGTGCCAAAGAGCGCTGGTCTCAGACTGGTTGAAACCTGTAGTCTTATTTTCAGCTGTATATCAGATACATTGGTTTGTCACACAGCAACTCTGAACTGAGATCCATCAGTTAAATTTTATAAAAAACAATCAAGGTATAACTCCAAAATAAATCTCAAGTATGTATGGCAGTGGTTGGTTTTTGTTAGAATAATTTATATAAGTTAAGTTTTGTGTCGTCATTAGATATTTATCAGGTATTTATTACAATAAGGCTAAACAAGGCAGTAATAATTCACATCAAACCAACAATATTTTTAGTTTGTTTGAGGGAATAATCTGCATTATAACCAAATTAATGTCTGTTCCTCAGTAAGTTCAGTTACGCAACATAAAGACGGTCAAGGGTAAAAATATACCATCGTCCTACAACCACGTTAGCTGTGAAGGTATGCATGGTAAGTGTTCACAGCCTTTCTAATTAGCTGTGGTATGTGGTGGGGAACTACTTTAAAAGAGGTCATAATGAGTGGGATTTCTGCTAATCCTTCCTGATGAAACGACACGCTAATTTCTAAAAGGTAAACCTATTTCTAGGATGATGGATCAGTTATGTTACATTTACAAAAAAAACAACAAAGAAATTCTTGTATATTCATCTGGATTTTAACAGATGGGTGTTGCAACGGCATGTGAATAGTAAGAAAAGGCAAGAATTTTAAAACAAAATCTTAATGAGATGGCATCATACTTAGTGTACTTGCATGAAGAGAAGCTGTTTTTAAAAATATTAATAATAATAATAATAATGGCAAGTTTATGACATGGAAATACCAACATTTTAAAACTTTCTAAATGGAAAAAGATTTTTGAAAAATCTTCTTTTTTTGCCTTATGTGGAATTGTTATTGTTTTTATCTGCTTCCTTAATGGACATTTGAATCTATTAACACATGATTTATAAGTTTATGGATGACTGGCTATAAGTACATTTATGAATGAATTATGTGGGGTAAGGCAGACATTGTGGGGAATGGACAGGAAATGCACAACTCTGCAATTTTTAAACTGTACTGTTAATCATTTGAAAATTTAAAAAACAACAAAAAAATAGCAAGAGATGCCACATTTTATGCTGGAAGAAAAGTGAAAGAAGTTTTAATAAGCAACAATAGAAAAGTGGTACTAACACATCAGTCATGTGACTAATGAGATGTATTTCTTGCAAGGTCCTTTTAAAAATAGCAGCTTCAGGTATCGTAGCCTCAGGTTCAGACTTCGTTCTGTGAAGTTATCTGTCACGAACATCAACACATGCCGATCAAGCTGTGGTTCTTCTTTCACCTGATGCATCGCAGTCAATCATCGTCTGGCATCGTGCAGTGATGATGAACTTGAATTTGTGTATGTGTGTGTTTGCTTGTTTGTGAGAACAGGCTGCAGCGGCTCAGGAACTTGACGAGCGATGTTTCCTGTCGGCGCAGTCCCTGCCCAGTCTGAAGTTATCCGAACACTTCCAGATGGTGAAGCTCCTGGGAGAGGGTTCCTATGGAAAAGTCATGTTAGCTGTACACAGAAAGAGAGGTAAGTCACTCAGATCATTACACCACAGATGGATCAACCTTCAGGAGTCACTGTTTAATGCTCATTTAGTCAATCAAAATCAAGCCTGATCTGATTTGTGTGGTTGATTTGGGGTGTTCATACTTCCGCACCTTCATCTTCTTATGAAGCCACTGCACATGTTATCTTGGGTAAGCGCTGCAGTAACGCGAGGACCGATCTGTTTTTTGATAGTGTTCACTCGACATGTTGCGCTTCTGTTGCTGTAATGGAGCGCTTTGGTGCAATCTGGGAGATAGTGTTGCCACAGTGGGCCGTAGATGTGTAACAGAGTCGCCCCAAAGGGGAAGTTATATTTGTTCACGGTGGTAATGATGACCAACGCTCACATTCCACTCATGATGACAGTTTGACTAAAGCTGATTAGATGTTGCAGTATTCAACACATGTTGTCTTGCTTCATTCCCTTCAGGAACCCCTATGGCTCTGAAGTTTTTCCCCCGTAAGAGTACCTCACTCACCTCCTTCCTGCGTGAATACAATCTCTCCCTGTCGTACTGTACCCATCCTTCTCTGACACGGGCCCTCGGCATCTTCTTTTCCACACCCTCCTACTACGTCTTTGCCCAGCAAGCCGGTCTATACGGTGACCTGTACAGTGTGATAGTGTCTGAGGTCAGTTTAGATGGTTTGTGGTGTGAAATGTGGTGTTAACGTGTGTTCACCCTAACATGCTTAGAAAATGAACAACGATTTCTGTAGATTTCAAATGACTAAATTTGTAAATGCATGCGTCCTGGGGTGCAACCGCTTACAGGAAACATTCTGTTAAGGGTTTTCCTATTGGCCATGGAAAATCCATTTAAAAATGCACAGCTAATCAAATCAGCTTTCTAAATCAACATAATTTGGAGTAATCGTAATTGAAAGTTGAAAATTGATGTCAGAATTTCTTTTTCATATATTTTCCTTCCAACATTGAAAAAGTCAACAGAGACACTTTTAAAGATTTTGTCTAAAAAAAAAACAACAATCCTAACCCTTTCCTCAGCCTTGGCCAATTTGCTTTTATCAGCTGGGCAATTTTTATAGGAATTTAATCTAGGCTCTAATATCAGAGATGGCATGAAAGAGTAAATTAAGGAAGGGAAGGTTGCACATTGGCATCTGCATGAAACCTGGAGTTAAATGCAACACTGGAACAGATCTCATGGAAAGGCAAACGTGTGCTTTTGTGAGATGTTTCCAGAACACCCCTGTTTGACTGTGTCACTGCCAGTAACATAGTAGAACCCTGATAAGACTTAAGGGCACCCTGCTCTCATGAGATGAAGTGGAAGAACACAAAGGCAGCTGTTTCCAAAAGCGTCACTTTCCATTTCGATGACGCAGATTTAGTCTTAAATGTGATATTCTTTCTCGCTACTTCACCTGCTTCCTCTTCATTCTGATAAATAAAGTTGTATTTCCTGATCTGAACACACTGATATGGATTCTGTTTCAGGTTGGAGTGACTGAAGAGTGTGTCCAGAGAGTGATGGCCCAGCTGAGTGGCGCTGTGACTCATCTGCACTCCCTCGGCTTCGTCCACCGTGATATTAAACCTGAAAACATTTTCCTGTGCGACAGCTCGTGCCGCTGGGTCAAGCTGGGTGACTTTGGCCTCGCTCGAGCCATCGGCTCCAACGTACGTGCCGTTTGGTACGAGTCACCCTTTTGCACTCCAGAGGTGGAACCTGCCAAAGAAGCAGAGAAGGAGATGGAGAGGAGGGTGTGCGAGGGGACTGAAGAAGAAATGGAGGACATTTGGATATCGGTGGAGCCCTCCATTGACAGCTGGGCCCTCGGCGTTCTCGTCTACTGCCTCTTAACTGGCTGCTTCCCTTGGGAGGAGAGCACCCACGATGACCGCGGCTACCGTAGATACAAGGAGTGGTTTAATCGTGAGGCTGAAAAGGAAAAGATCAGGGATGGTAAGTGGAACGATGAAGAGGAAATAGACAGTTCCCTAAAAGACAACCCCCCTCCTTCACAGTTTGAGGGCCTCAGCCCACTAGTGATGACTCTTTTCAAGGAGCTGCTCCATCCGGAGCCCAAACGAAGAGGAAGCCCAGAAGAGATCCTGAGCTACCTGGGGGGGCCTTGGCTGATGGAGACTGAGATAGAGGAAAAGAGGAAGGCAGAGGAAGCTGAGAAGGAGGCCAGAAAAATAAGGGAGGTGGGAGGGGTTGCAGATGAGTTGATCAGGGAGGGAAGAGGGGAGAGATAAATTTTTATCTTCATTTAAACCGTTCTTTTGTACATGTTGATATAAAACATGCCCGGCATTATGTCGTAATGTATTTTGATGTAGAATTTAAATGCAGTATGAATATACACTCTCTTAAGTGACATATTTTCATACTTACATAAAGGTTATTGTTCAAGGTAGCACTTCCTGTGTATTCCAGAGTATGTGTGCATAAATATGTCTGTGTTTCAAAAGAGTTCATAGTTTGTAAAAGAAAGGTTTGATGATGTTTGAATAAAATAAGCTCTTTGTTTTTACCTCAACTTTTCATGACATGCTGTAAACTACACATACATGATCTATAACAGTCAGTTCAGTTTGGTTTGAATGATGGAAGATCAAAAAACTACGACTCTTTTTACCCAAATAACAGAAATAGAAAGGTACTTAAACATAATACAACCTAAGTTTTTTTTTTTTTTTACAGTTATGCATTTGTATTTTAACTTGTGAAAACAATAAAATCATTGCACTTACAAGAAAATCTGCTATGTCATTTTATTGCTGTTGTCACCTAAAGCCGTCACAGGTTCCTGGATATCAGTATGAGAGGAGACCAGTGAGATTAGAAGACTTTTTTTTTCTCTCACTTTAAGCAATTAAGTCCTTAAGTCCTTAATTGCTCAAGTGTCAAAAAAAAAGTAAAAATGAAGATGTAGTACAACAATAAATGTAATTAAAAGTTTAGTAAGTCTCATTTTCTCCAAATGTTTTTGTAAATAATTAAAGAATCAACTAGCGTGACAGTAGAGCAGATAGATCTACAAAAGCGTGAGAAATCCTGCATGTGGTGGTTTGGCAAAGCAAAACAAAACAAACAAAAAAAACCCCCAAAGAAATGGATACGAGTGAAAACATATCCCCCTTAATGGAGGTAATTACTTACACTAAATCACTGACAACATCTGATAGCTTTAAAAGACATTCTGGAAAAGTGCACCCATGGAAAGAAGTGCCATCTTTGACACGATGAAGCGACAGGTGCTGCAGAACAAAAACAGCTCATCTAAAATTGGACTGAACAATACAACGTGATCATGATACCAGTGTGATCTTCCAAGTTTGTGTGATGTGGAGCTCAGACACACAAACAGCAGGAGGAAAGACATGACATTTATTCATATGGGCTGTCACTTCAGAGCTAGAAAGATCTTTATTGGAACATTTGAAGTGAATCTTAGATAAATGACCATTTGAGGCGTTGACAGTAAAACAAACCAATATAAAATCTGCTCATGTGTTGTGTTGACCTCCATGTTGTTTATGGGGATGTTTGTCCTAAATCTGTCATGGGGGGGGGGTAATAGCAAAATGAAAAATCTCCCACATTCTCGTTGCAGTGACTCCTAAAGAACCTTCTTGTATTGCTTATGTTCGTTTTGCATACGTTTGCTGAATCACATGATGCCGATGCAAGAACTCACCATCAGGAAAAGGATATAACATACCTTTAGAGGTAACTTGATCTCACAACATATGCAGTTAGATTTACTTCAGCTGTGAAGAGAAAAATTGTCACTACAAGAATTAAATCCTCAGTTTAAACTTTCACATTGCAGTTTGCACAATATCATAGTTTCAAATTGGATTGGATCCTTGCTGGTAGCAAAGTTGCTAATGCGTGCTGAGGGTGTATGTCTATGGCATTAGGATCTGTGCTAACCCCTGCTAAGGGCCACTCCAGATGGTTGTATAAATAGACCCCAGACCCATCTATTTACCTAGCATGCACGTCATCACCTCTCTCTGACTATCTACACTTACACCGTCCCCCAAACGAACAGCCAGGCCACCTTGGCGCCTGCAGGCCTGCAACAGCGCAATTTGTTGGAATACGACGGCCCATCTCGCCAGTTAACGCTACTCTTTTCTATCTGTGGGTCTCCTACTGATTACTTTTCCCTTGCCTTGCTCCTCTTGCGCCACTTGGACCGTATCTCAACCTTTCATATTTGTGGCCACGTCTACTTAAAGCAGCTTTGGTAAAAGTGTCCTTCTCAGCCAGAACATTCCTCTTCTCGGGGTAACAGTAACATGAACCAAGAACTGTTTCTGTGGTCGTATCTTTTAATCCAGTATTTTCACAATAAAACACTTGATGGTATTGCGATCCAGGAAACAGAGGAGCAAGAGTCATCTGATACTGGGATGGGGAGTTAATGAAGGACCTCAGCCTGACAAATGGAAACACATGGTGTGACCCATTGAGACAATAGAGTGCCAACACAAAGACGCTAATCGAGGTGTAAATCTGCTGGAGGTCGATGAGGACAGCAGGGATGGTGAAAACAGGAGCAACAAGGTTGGCTCGGAGGACTGCAGCGCCACAATGAAACCAAATCAAAATTTAAAAAAATTAAAAAATGTTATGTCAGGTAGGTGAACCTCAGTTCACTCGAAAGCGTGTTTTTCATTCATTCATTCATTCATTCATTCATTCATTCATTCATTCATTTTCTGCCACTTTATCCGCCGTATCGGGTCACGGGAAGCTGGTGCCTGTCCCAGCTGGCATAGGGCTTGAGGCAGGGGACACTCCGGGCATGACACCAGTGCACCTCGGTATTTTTCGTTATATAGCTCAAAATGTTTGTGAAGCGCAATGACACAACTCTAAATTGAGATCTTCAAGAACATCAGATTTAGATTTGCAGCATCAGCAGGACTCAGATTTCATCTCATATTGAATGAAGCTCACTTTGAAACAAAACATTCAACCTCGTGAAGGTCAGCAGGATTTATGGGCTCAACTTATCGCAACTTTTTCTGTCGCCTGATTACTTCTTAAGGCTCAACACCGCAAATGATCACTTTTGCATCGTGAGGATTGCTGAACAGCAACATCAGATCCAGTTTGCAGCACGTCTTGAATGAGCATTTCCTGAGAAGTGCGACATGCTCACGGTAGAGTTCATTTTCCCTGTCTGTATACTTGTCTTGCTATTTTTAGTTTGAAACCAGGAGAGTGAAGACATTTCTGCAGCGTGTTGACATTTTGGCTGTTCCTGCTTCAAAGAGCTGTTTGGTTCAGGTCAGATTTATGTTAGTGGTAGTATTGGTGTTAGGCATTAATTTATGATGTTCAGTTTAGGATCAGGGGATCTCCTTTCACCTGATGCAAATCAAATGCGTCATACAGTGACATTAATATGGATTTGCTTGGATGTATGTGTGTGTGTGTGTGTGTGTGTGTGTGTGTGTGTGTGTGTGTGTGTGTGTGTGTGTGTTTGTGTGTGTGTGTGTGAATGTGTGTACAGTGTAACAGTAAGAGAGAAGTACAGTGAGGAATGCGTTGGAATGGAGAGGAGGTCACTGAAGGAGAATCTATTGCAGAGCTGGCATGCGTCACACATCGCCTTCCAACAAATAAACAAGTCCATACTTTATCATGTGTTTACTATCTGGTATGTTTGACTTAACCGATCTGTGCTGCTCTCTACCTCCCTCACCACCTGTCCCCTCTATTCCACTCTTGTCTGTCCTCTCCTTATTTCCACCCCCTCTCATCTCCACTTCTCCCTCTTGCTCCAGCATAGTAGGCAGAGTGGAAGATTGATGTGTTTGAAGGATTGATCACTCCCCTTGGCTCCTCTCCTCCTCTCTTTTGCTTACATGGCCCCCATCTGTCAAGCTGTCATCGGACTTGCCCGGTCGACCTTGTTAGGGCCACCCCGCAGGCACTTGCACTGGAGGCTGTGTAGCCCTGATATGTCAAGGAAATGATGAGTGTCTCCCCCTTGAACCAACCAGGTCTTCCCATAGGGTGAGAGCCAGATAGAGATTTGCCATGTGTGACTTCAGGGGTATGTGTGGAAATATTTATATTGGTCAAGTTCAACGAAGCCAGTACAGAGTCAAGTTTCCCTCCTAAGCATCCGGATGTATAGACTCTTTCAACGCAAAGAGCCCGTCAGACAAAGGGTCAGGAACTTTGATCTGAAGGGTTACTTTCGTCTTGTACAGATAAACTCTTGAGGTATCTGAATGATCGCTTATTTAAATGTAAACTTGTGATTTTGATTAGGTACAAACATTAAACAGCTCCAAAATAAATCAATTTCCCTTCTATTTCAAGTTCATCAGCTTTAATATGTGACAAGTTGTTATTTAGAATCTGGGTCACAGACTATAAATCTGAGAGGACGATGAGTTGAACAACCTGGTGAGTAACTGTGGCTTATTGTAAATCACAAACAAGTTGTGATGCAGGTCACTGGGAACAGAGTGAACTGGTTTTGACTTCCTCTTTTGAAGAGGTAGGGTATTACCTGAGCAGCAAAGCTTTAGATCTTGGTGGTAAACCAAAATTGGTAAATTTGCCTTTTCTTCATAAGTCACTGAAGTAGTTTTAGGAATTGGTCAAATTATAAGGGTCAAACTGTCGCGGGGCTACTGCTTTTATTATGGATGACAGAATGGGAAATCTGGGCCTACTTGGTGGACGTTTGAACTTAGTGACCCTTTGAATCAAGTTGTCAATTTATTGATTATTGCTTTTTAAAATGGCAGAAACATGCCCATTACCACTCAATATGACAAATGAAATTCATGCGGTTGTAAAATGTGTTTTTGCAGAGAAAACGGAGGTTACGGTGACACAATATATTAGACAAAGAGATACACAAAAACAGAATAGTCAGTATTAACCGTTCTACAGAATCACTCATTTTATTTCACTGACCATTAATTGAGATCGTGGGCAAGGGTGATAATTTAAGATTACTGCTCCACCTGGTGGCCCTATTAGGTAGCGCATCAGTCAAGTTCAAATCCCACTGTGGTCAAATTCCCTTCTTGATTTCGTTTCTTCATTATTTCACTTATTTGACTTTTAATTTATTTTTTGGGGCATGCAACTCTGCATGCTTTTATAACGAAATGAAAAAATATAGCCTGCATCTTTAATCTTAGTCTATTTCAAATACTTTGAGCGCTACCAAAATTCTTTTAAAGTGAAATGTTCTCTGTCACTTGTGTGCCTTCATCTTTTACTTTGTGTTTTGATGGCTTATTGAGGCATGAAAAGTGCCGTGCATCCATAACAAAACATTTACAAAAATAAAATATAGAATAAAAATATACATAACTTGCTCCACGTGAATGATTAAAAGGTATATGTGATGCAAAAGAAAAAAACAAATGATGTGATTTTTTTTTAAAACCAGGTTTGGTGCAAGAAAAAAGTGAAGAGCAAGAAAAATGGTTAGGACGGGGGAGAAGGGGGAGGAGGAGGAGGAGAGAGGGAAGGAGTGGAAAGAGGAGAAGACAAAAGATTCATAAAACCAAAGCAGTTGTGGACGACAGCAAAAGTTGTGAGTACAAATTCATTATGCTTCTTTTATACCTGACTCTAACAGGATAGCTCATATATTGCAGGATTTGCCATGTGCAAAATTATCAACGGAAAGGTATTTTATACTGATTAGATATAAATAGGGAGGTAAAATAATTCGTGGAAAGGCGTCAATGCTTGACTGATTATCTGATTGACCTGAGAATTAATATTTTACATTTGCAGAATCCTGTTGGAACAAGCTGTGAAAAACATGTCACCCTAAAAAAAAACCAGATTAATAGAGGCATGCAGTGAGATGAACCGGGACAATGTCGTGTTTCAACACAGTGATTTCAAATATATGACTCTGGAATTCTCATATCAGAAAAGACACAAACTGATAAAATGTGATGCTAAGAGTGGTCGGTGATGATTGTACAGTTGGAAATCAGTGAAATGTTCTATGAAAAGAAAACTGGAAAAGTACAATGCACAATTTAAAACAGGAGGAGTGGAGGGGTGCGCAAATAGGGCACAAAAAACACATTCTTTTGAGAGAACTCACTCTTGGACGCCAAAGTTACACTGACACATCACGAGAGGAATGACGCAGGGCGGCACAGAGGAGAGGAAAGGAGACATAGCAACAAAAGGACTGAGGAAAAAGAGAAAATAACATTTTCGCAGGTAGAAAAAAGTAATTTTCAAATCAAACTCCTTGCTTACAAGCAGTCCAAATACAAAAACACACAAGAATAAACTGTGGGTCAGATTATTCCACGACACTCCACAACAACTTGTCTGTTGTCCAAAACATAGCATGACTTTCTGTGTTTTTAGATGGAGCAAAACTTTAGGGGAAAACATTACAGTGACCTGGAACTTTGTGAGCATGTTTAAGCAAGAAGATTAAAGGAAACATAAACAGCACAAAAATCTTGAGCAAGGATATTGAACAGTTCCTCTCTGTGAAATCACCCTGACTCGTTTCCTCTTTGGTTTCCTCCAGCTCGTAAAGCTTACCTCTTACAAACTGAAGGAATGGGCAACCTTCCAGTGGTCCTGCTCCTATGCAGTTTCCACGGTACTGCTGCCAAACTGAACACACAAATCATCCTGTTTAATTATGGTTGAGTTGCACTGTGTTTGTTTTTGTGCTGCAAAACAGTCCCCTCATGTGGTTTTTTGTTCCACAGCGCTCGCAGCTGTAGCTCAAGCCCAGCAGGATGGTAATGCCCTTCTCTTCACAAGTCACATTTTCAATCAAGAATATTTATGGTGCATGACATCTGTCCGTCTGTGACTCATTGCAATGGGTCGCTAGTAAGTTTCCAGTCTGACTGTGCTTTCTTTTCTTGTTGCTAGAGACCACTCAGGCACCTGGAGGAACCTTGCCAGCCAGTAAGTGACAGCACACTGGTGGTGACCTCTGAGCTCCCTCCATGGAGGCCCCATGAAGCACAGCTAGATCCCTGAGTGCGATTTCGGCTGCCATTGTGATTAATGCAGTTTCAGTATGTTATTTATCCTCTGTCTCCACAGACTGTAGGGAGGAGATGTATCCTTGCACCAGGATGTACTCAGTTCACCGACCCGTCAAGCGATATGTTGGTGGCATTTGTATCTACAGGTGATCAGCAATTTACCTGCACTTTCATGAATGAGCAGTGATCAGCAGCATCAGCCACGACAAAAATATTTCCTGACAAGCAAACATCCTTCTGTCTTAATTTCCTGATGTTTTTTCTCTGGTATTAAACAATAATGAAAAAAAAAAACAACAATAAAACAATAAGACATCCTTAGTTTTTACATTAAATTATATACTAACATTATTCATCTGCTTCATTGGGACTGTTTGGGTCCAGTGGGATGAAACTGTCAAAGCTTCATGTGTCTTTAAATATTGATTTAAAAAAATGTTGCCTGTCTCTGATTGGTCCAAAGAAATATGTGGCATCACACACCTCCAACCAAGTTCTTCTCCACAAAATATGACAAATTTTAAATATGACATCAAACAATAGTATTACAAATATCTGCCTCTCCATTGGAAGTTAATATAGTGACTTTATTTAAAGCTTATTAGCATTATCAGGAGAACAGAGTGGTATATATTAAAGTGTTGATCATGTAACAGAACATTATGTCAAGCTTTAAACTGGAAGGAGGGTCTTCATGGTGGTTGATCTAGGTGAGGTAAATTTTACTATTTAACACTGGTAAATTAAACTTTAGTTATGTGTTGTGTGCAAATTATTCATCTGCGGCATTACGTTGACATCATTCATATTAACATGATCGAACTTCTGATGCAGCCTTCCTCGCGTCTATGTGATCAACAATGAGATCTGTGTGAGGACAGTGTGCCAACAGGATGAGTATCTGAAGGGTAACACATTCTACAAGAACTTTAAGCTCAATGTTGACTCCGTGAAACACATTTTTCAAATATCTATCTCTCCCA
The DNA here is from genome assembly GCA_013358685.1 of Antennarius maculatus. Lineage (NCBI taxonomy): Eukaryota > Metazoa > Chordata > Actinopteri > Lophiiformes > Antennariidae > Antennarius > Antennarius maculatus. Next base: position 16,392,153 of record CM023615.1, read on the forward strand.
CATTACAGCTGAACTGTGCAGAGAGAGGTCTGGGTGGCCCAGACGAATTGAGAGGTCATCTAATAGGAAACGCTGTCGCAATCGCCGTAGCAACCTCAAAACTTGGGCAAACAAGGCTTGATGGGTCCTGGATGGCGATGTGACCACCAGCGAGGATGGAGCCCCTTTTTGGAGACAAACATTAATCCACATCATCATAAATCTACCACCAAACCCAACACCTGGGGGTCTTTTTCTTTCTCTTTCAGACATTGGCACTCGTGTGCTGAGTCGTATCTATGTGTATGTTTAAGTATGTTGTGTGGATACCGAATGAAAGCTTGTTTCACTTGCGTGTTATAGGACACAGATCATGTCTTCAATGATTTACAAACCACTTAAGGTACTGTACTGTAGTGATGTACCTAAGGCAGCACTGAATCACGACATTGACCAAAGAAATGCTCACCCTGTTGTGGATTGTAAGGTACTAATCGACAATCCAGTATTATGTGCACTATTGTATAAACATCAATACATCTGTTAGTTATTTGCTCACTTTTTTGTTATATTTTCACCCTATATGAAGGAATAAAAACATAAAGACAAAGATTATGGTCATTTAGTGTTATCTTTGTTTATCTTTGCATATTCATGTTCATACATACATACAGTTTGGAATAACGAGTAACATTTGGGGAGCGATGCATATAATTTAAACAGTAAACAGGTACTGACAAACACTGGTAGGGCTTTACACTCACACGATATGTGTGTTCCGTTCAACATCTAACTCATACCACTCATCATGGTCATCTGTCACCATTCATATGCAACATGTTCCATTTCTCTGAATTTAGCAGTATCACAATAAAAAAAAAAACCCAAAACAGACATGCTTGGTCCCACATTGCATTTTGTCACATTACAGAGTACCATTATTAGCATCTTAACATGGAATCAGGATTCACAGTTAAAACTAGTTTGTTTAACTCGACCTGCTGCGGTCGGGGTTGATGACCTGACTACCTTCTCGTAAAGCTTTGAGGAGGTGAAGTTCTCCCCGGACTGACGGGGGCAGTGCACAAACACAGACCCATTCATTCAGCAGGAGAGCAGGTCTTGACCTAAATGACTCATCAGTCTCAGCCTTCGCAGCTGTGCTGAATAAAAATGACATAGCACAAAATAATCTTGGTTTCCCTTTGGGGCAAATATAAAAGCACTTAACGCTTCCCTTTCGTTTAGTAATCTTTTGGTAGGCTAATCAACGTCCAACATTCCCACGTCCTTCTTTCTTTGTAGTGATCTACACATGAAACCACGCACACAGTGGTCAGGAATCATCCCACTGCAATATGTGTTCAGCAGCTGAAGTTCTGTACGACGCATTCTCAAAACGATGCTGCAGAGCAGCATCAGCTCCCCTAGGGGTTGCTAGAGAGCACTACCCGTCTTCACACCATCTATTGCTTTCAAGTAAAATCATTTTGTGGTAAACTTCACTAGAACCTAAATCTAAGCTCTGAACAATCCCCGTGGTAAATGCAGACTTAATGCATTAATAATTACATAGACCGACTAGATTGCTGGTCCCTGCATACAGTCAGTCCCACTGCTTGGGGCTTGGAGAATTATAAGTTATAAGTACATACATTTTATAACACCAGCAGCAAAAACTACCAACTACTGACACCAGATACATTTAAAATAGATAGTCTCTGTACATGTATTAATTTAACATGATCTGTACATAAATTATATATATTTTATTAGATTTCATTAAGAGATATTTTTGACTATGTCACCTTTAATTAAATGTTTAATATGTATACTCTATGATGAAATTTTACATAAAAAACAAAACAAAACAAACAAAATCACATTGAAAAGAGGAAGGAAGGGGGAAGCAGTATTTAAAGAGGACAATGTAAACTAGTAAGTTACAATTTATATTATTTTCAGAAGAAAGAAAGATGGTTATGAATAATGGAGAATGAAGGTTTTATTTCAGTTCAGCGCCATGAAGACCTGAATTAAAATAAAAGAAACTAGTATGTAGGATGACCGGTTTTGCAGGGAGTGATGTGTGATACAATAACAGGGAGAACAAAGTTACAAAAAGGGTTGCATAAATTTACAGAAAGATTAGAGACAGAAAACCAAATCAATGTCTTCTCACTTGGGGGATACAGGATCAAAATCTCCCCACAGGTCTGAGCTGGCTGCACTGGATGGAGGCGCTGAGTTGGAATTACTGGAGTCCAGGTCCAGCAACGATCCTGGAGATGAAAATTTTCAAAACACCTGATGATTCTTAAGCTTTTTAGCCTTTTTTAGTCTTAGGGAAAATTACTGTAAATTCTTCTATTAGAACGCAAAAAAATCTCACACGTCACCTGCTGTAAATTATGAGGTTTGTAATTTGCTATCGAATTAGTTCACAACTCAAATAAAATCAAATAGAAGTACATTCATACCATTTGAGTTTGACCTACCCATGCAATATGTAACCATATTGATACTTTCAGACTTCCAGTATATGCTGAGGTTTTGGTCTTCAGACCATTAGATGCGATGGGGGTGAACTCATTTTCATTCAAAAGTTAAACTCAACAGCAGTTAAATAGTCTGTGTTTATCTCTTGGCAATCCCCACACCTCATTCTTTATTGGGGACTATTTCTTTGGTGGAGAAAAGTTCCAATGAAAACTGTTTCCAGATGAGAAATTGGGAAATCATTTGCGGAAAGACAAATAGCTGTGGAATTTTTCAAAGAGCTTTCAATGTTTTGAGCAGCACAGCCAACAATCTCAGAGACAGGCATCTACAAGCCTCGACACACGGAACCGAAACTGTGTGTATGTTTAAAAAGTATGCCATTTTGTGAGATGAATTAATGTGACATCCATTGCAAAGGCATCTTTTCTACAGCTGGCCAGAGAGGAGTAAAGTAAAAATACATTTTAAAGGAAAATAACAGCATTTTACTACTGGAGTCTCCCTAAAGGTTTTGGCTGATATTCTTGCAAGTCAGCGTGACATTACACTCACCACTTTCATTGTAAAGACCGATGACATGAATTCTTCGCCAAAAATAGCTTTTAAACAAACACCAACGAGGCCATGGAAATACAAACTTTCAACAACAAAATCATTTTGTTTGCTCCACAGGGATCATTTGCATTAACTTTCTTGGTGTTATAGCAACTCTTGTGAGTACGGCAGCTGTACCAATCTAAAAAAAAAAAAAGTGGAAAGACAGCTGCAATGCACTGGATTATTTGGGTAACAGTGTTTATCTTTTCAGACTTGTAGCAATGGTAAGAATAAAGTTGTGCGTAACCATAACTACGTCAGATAATCCCTGCTCTTTATGTTTGGGTGAAGGGCAGAGAACAACACACATCACTGCAAGATGACTTACAAAGATTTCAATATTTTTAAAATTGTCTTGTCATCATGAGGAATAAATTGTGTGACTTTGACTAACCTATTATTTTTCGTTCTTTATGTCACACATTATAAATTGCTTCCTAATGAGAATGCAATAAGGATTTCTTCGTTACAGATCGTGGTTATGATGTTTTTGAAGTTATTTGGATTATGAAAAAGAAAAAACAAAATACAAACAGAGTGTTGTGCACCAGCTACCTACCAGAGTCACTTTCTGCTGCGGACGGTTGCATGGAATGGTTGGTAGATCTGGATGAAGGGGGTGGGGCTAACTTTCCTCCAGGAGGAGGTGGAAGGAGTCCAAGACCGCCTGAACTCTGAGGACGAGACCTGTCCTTCTTTTTCGATTGCTGGAAAAGGGACAGTAAAAAAATGCAAACAAACAATTGGGTGACTGTGCGTTGATGCAAGTTTGCATACTACTTGTCAAAGACACAGAAAGGCAACAGACAAATGAACTCATCCTCCAGAGTCACGTAACAAATGTTAACTTCATGGAATAGCTGAGAATATTTGGTTGTTCAGTCATGACAAGCATTCTTACATATTCAAGGTAAGATTACCCCAATATTTAGAGTGATAGTCTGTCCTTCTTTGAAGCCCAGGTCCAGTTTAGGAGTGGAATCTGGTGCCTGTGCCTGCTTGGTTAATTCTGTTTCCTGTTTTACCCATCTGGAAAAAAAAATGGGAGGTGGGGTGAGATGGAGAAGGATTATAAATTTTCTACTAAAAAATAATAAATACATTTCCTCTTGCTTTATTTACAATTGATCAGATATTATAAAGAAAACTGCATACTTAAAGTGGTCCTGGAGTGAAACATTGAAGTCAAAAGCATCGCCTCGGTCTCCAAAGCCAATGCCTATGAATGCGCTGCGACCTGAGAGAGACAAGAAGACTTTTAACTCAACGCCTTTGTTTTGAGTAAACATGGCTGAAGATTATTTGTATAAAGGGTAGAGGAACATAACTAAACACAACATAATATGTTTTTAGAGATAGCTCATGGGTGTATGCATCAGTGAAATCACTAATCAAATCAATCTATGTGAGCTAGAATAACGGAGATTAAAAATATTGAGGCAGCACGGACAGTTTTTCCACACTTATAAAACAGTTTGTAAAATTAATCTAAAAAAATTGTACCTGTTTGTTAAATTGTGAGTTACAGAATATTTATGACTTAGTTAAAATTCACTCACCATTGTCATCTTGAATACGGAGCACAAAGTAACGGCTTGAGTCACTAACAGTCTCCACTGCAATGCCTGGAAACTCATTAACTGGTGCTTGAGCAAAAAGCTCCCCTGTGGATTCCAACAAAATAAAAACATTCATTATCAACCTGAAAAATCATGACTTCATGACTTTTCTTTGCTGAGTTTGTATGGTTTCTCCATGTTTTATTCCATTTTCCCCCATCATCAGGAAAAACATGCATTTTAGGACTATTAGGTTATGTAGTGGCAGCGGCTCAGAAAAAGGTCTCTACACTAACCTAGAAATTCATTTTACAATTATATCATAACAAATTAAAGCTTCTCCTTCTTATAAATATTGTTTATTAGGCAAGGTGGGTTCTTGTAAGTAGATCATTTTAAAAAATGCATCAATATGAAATATAATCTGAGGACAACAAGCGTGCTGATATGTGAAATGAACCAAAAGTGAGACAGCTTGTCAGCCTCTTTGCTTCACAGTAAGCTGCCTGCTTAGACATGGGTTGGGTCACCTTGGAAAAGATGAGCACCGGAGAGGCACGACACAGTGAAGTAATTTACAACAGAGGTAGCTTCAGTAAATACCACCACCCTGTGTGCTTTTCACTCACCGGAGATTTTGTCTTCCAATTTGACATAGGCCACTTTGCCCCGCGCTGTCAGACGCATCCGTCCTGTCCAGTCGGGAGCATCCAGCTTCCAGTCAGCAGCCCTTGGGACACAAAGACACTGTGATGTAGGTGAAGCAGTTTGAAGACACTGATGCTGAGACAGATGAGGGGGGGGGCGGGGGGAGATTAGGAAGGAGAAGAAAAAAAAAAGACAGGAGATTTTTCTGTGTGTGTGTGATTGTTATGATTCATGGAGACACACTCATCACCGTTTCTATGTGAACAGAACGTGACCGGGACTTCAGAGGGGCATTTCACTGAGAACCTGAGGCTGAAGTGTTACGTCACCAGCCTTACTCACTGTAAATATGGTCACTGGTTAACCAATCACGTCTCTCGTGGGACTCAGGCCTGTGCTACTGTTCGGTGGGTGTCATGTCCACTCAGATGCAGCTCGAGCGTGTCAGGCTGGAGCACCAGCCAATGGAAAACGGGGTAAACAATTCAATGTCATCCTTTTTTTAAAAAAAAAAAAAAACAAAACCCAACAACTACATTTCCTGTGCTGTCACTTAAAAATATATAAACAGTGTGAATGGTCACGATAAATATTTTCAAACACCATTGACAGCTCCAGTATTGCTTTTTTTTTAAAATACTTAACAAGAACATTTGAAGCAAAAGTATTCGAAAAATAAAATGTTTTTTAGGTAACAGTGAAATGAAGAGAGCTAGACCTGAGAGTGGGCAGCATTTAATCATCACCTTCCGCAACGCAGGTGACAAACGTAAACTGTTAGCTGATTAATTTCCGAAAATGACCTTGTAAATACGCAACACATAGCTACAAAAAAATAAATAAATCACCAAATCCACCTTCACTTGAGGACGCCACATTGGTGTGGTAAGCTAGCCAGGTAGGTCGCCGAGGCAACGGCCACCGCCGCCTGCAGTCGCGGATGCGGGTTCATAAAACCCAGGCCGCTCCCCCCCCCTTACCCCTCCCTCCCTCCCCCTCACCTGATGGCCCGGTTGGATGCTCTCGGTGGAATTCGGTAAACGTTGACTTCAGGTTTGACACAGAGGATCGATTCGTATTCAGACGGACCTTCGTTCGCCATCTTGACTCCTGCTCAGTCGGTGTACGCCGGTGGTGACCGTGAGCGCTGTGCCCTTGCGGCGTTGGCGGCTGCGTGACCGTAATGGACCGAGTATGTGCGCACAAGCTGGCGACCCCGTTTCAGTGTTATGGTGTCTGCCATGATGGAGATACCCTCAGTTTTTTTTTTTGTTTGTTTGTTTTTTCAAAAAATGGTGATACAGTAAATATAATTGTTGAGATACTCAAGTGATTTCATATTAATGGAAAAGCGACAACAAATTTACTGAAAACCTTCAAAAAGTAGTGTGAAGAGTTAAGAAGTATTTATCAAACGGGTAATTTAAAATGTCATATTATTTGACCTGTGTTATTAGAGGAATGAAATAATTTATGACAGCAGTATCCTTAAGGATTGTGATGAACGTTTATCTGCGGCACAGATCTGAATCATTCTTAAAAGCTGATGATAGCCAAGGTAAACTGGGTCACTACACCTCCATAAGATGGGTAAACATCATCGAGACAACATAGAGCAAAGCGAGGCAACTTTATTTATAAAGCACATTTCACATATGTTTTTAACATGAGAGCTTAAAGTGATAAAGATGAAAAGTTCACAATCTAAAACTAAAACAGCAGGCAAACAATACACAAGTTACAAGAAGAAAAAAAATCTCTAGGACTGTTTAAAATAATTTCTAGATATTTGTGTTTGTAAAACCTGTGATAATTAATTTAATGGAATGCAGACATACTCCATTATTAGTACACTTTAAGTGAATTCAGACACATTAAATCAAGGCAGTTTCAAAACTAAAATGATTGCATTTAATGGGAGCAGTGGGCAGCGCAAACATTTTTTTTAGGCTACTCTTATAATAACTGTGAGGTTGCAAAACAACATGCTGCTTCCTCATTTTTTTTATCCAACTCTCAGGACAACCAGTAAACCAGAACCAGATGCTGGGTTCTGGATGGTTGGTGTGGCACAAGCATTCAAACTATGCATTTTGGCCCACCACCACAGAGGGATTTGAAAGCAAGGAATAGGAAATGATTCTGTGAATTACTGGGAGCTAGCGTAAAAGTTTCAGAACTGGTTGTGATGTGATTGTGTTATTTTTTTACATTTTTTAAGGGGTTTTTAATTTTTTGGCTGCAGTTTGTTGAATGAGTTTTTAGTTTCTTTTGGATTTTTTAGTTTCTTTTGAAGCCCAGTGAACAGGTTGTGAATTGTAGAGTCTTCCAGAGATAATTAGATGAATCAGTCTGATTTTAATGCTATTTTGATGTTATTACAATGACGACAGATCTTTGCATATGATTGTACCACTTTGCTAAATAAACAACAAGCTGCATTTACCTAATGTTAAAAGCCTTGCCACAACTTGAAAGCTATTTTTCTCAGTTTTCTTTCCGTTGGTTTCGATGTTGTAGTGCTGAGCAAACACCAGCATGTATTTTCTGTAACTCCAGCTCGTGTCACAGTCGTGTTTCACAGTCCAAGAAGCTTAAAGGCATCTCTTAAATCTTCAGCTTCACACGGCTGGGAAAGAACGATACATTCAGTACTGGAATTTCAAACAAATCCTCACTGGCTTTACCTTGATCCTATTGGAAAATGAGGTGTATGGTAAAACTTCTACCTGGAGGATGCGGTTCAGTTTTCTGGCAAGGCGTACTGAATTTTGATGCAGCTCTTCCCAAGCCTTAAAACTACTTTGTTTACTAGCCACAAAGGTCTGCCAGCAGTAGAAGAAGTCTAAAAGGAGAGGCAAAAACATAAATATTGTTATTGACAGAGATTTTATTCCTCCACCACATTTTCAGATTTATTCCTCCACCTTTGTAACTCATGACTGTGATCTGCACGCCGGCTTTCTTCAGCATTCTTAGGCCTTCCCTTTCACGGCTATCCTCCAGGTCGCAGAAGTACAATCGAGAGACAAAGATCCTGAGGCGAAGGTTGGGCGTTCGGCTCAGGAATTCACACAGTCTGATGGAACAGTTGGCACAGGGAGACCAGGAGCAGAACCAGGTGATGGAGTAACTGAGCCTCTTCTCCCCAGTACCCCCACTGCCCCACAATCCAGGGCACAAGGCCCCCAGATAGCGTAAGAAAAGTAGCTATGGAGGAATAAGAGAATGGAGCCTGTTATTAAGCTATGTTATTTCTTCTGAACAGGACTGTCCAGTACCTAGAGTACTTACCTCTACATGACAGCCGTTGCGATTACGGAGGTGTCCAAAGTCAAAAGTTAAGGTGTCTGGCCCCACCCGCCTCTTCACTACAAAGCAGAGGTACGTCTCACACCGGCCTCTCGCCCAGCGCATGTTCTTATAATGGTAGATGAACTTTTTTCGGGGCAAAAGCACGCTGAGGCAAAAAAGAGAAAACGGCCTTTTTCTTATTAGTCAGTGTTGTGCTATGCAACAAGAATAGAAAAAAAAATCACAAAGTGGGTGCGGTACAACTTACTGCTGGAATATTTCAAGTCTTTTTTTTTTTTTTTTAACAAAAACTTGGCGCTCAGAATTTTTGAAAATGTTGCAGATCATCTTAGTGGTATTTAGTATAGTCATTTTATGCTAGGAATGTTTGCAATGTTCAAAGGGCTCACACATGACTCATGGTTTTAAACCAACGTTTAAGCACAATAAGGTGATGTAAAACCTGTGGTTAACTTAATGTGAGCGATGGACAGTCAGAAGACAACATTCACTACTCTCAATCTTAGTCTCAGTTTCACAGCATTTAAGAGAACTCATCCTGAAACCCGCAGGTAGTGGTCAAATGGGACATAGATATTGGAATAGCATCATACTGAAGAACACAAGAATATATAGGCATTAAAGTATTATAATTTCTAGATCTTCTTTTCCTTTCGGCTTTTCCCTTCAGGGGTTGCCACAGCGAATCAATTGCCTCCATCTAACTCTGTCTTCTGCATCCTCTTCTCTCACAAGAAGAAGTATTATAGTAATTTCTAGATATTTGTGAAAAAACAATGCATGTTAAATTTATATAAAAATATGTGTCAAAATGAAAATGCTCAACATACAAGTCGATTGCATCCATTTTGCTCACCTGTCAAGCTTCGTAATCATTTCGAAAGACGAGCTTCGTTTAGGCGGACGTGGGTAATGAATGAATGTAAATGAGAAAGATCGAAAGTGTGTGTTGTGTTAAAAGAAGGGAACTGAGAGTACAGTATATACCTCTAAACATAAACATCCTGCATAAAACAGAGACAACTTCTGGTTGGATGGAATGATTTTTTTTAAAAATTCAATTTAGGGTGCGTAATACCAACAAGATGTACGGTTTGCATTGCTGGAAAAACAATTAAAGATATAAATGAATTACAAATTTTGCTAAATTCTTTTTCAGGATATTTCCGTTTTTAATCATCTGTTAAAAAAAATTGAATAGAAATATCTTTAGTTCACATAATGATTGAACTTGAACCATTCTTTGGAACAAGGCAAGGAGGGGAGGCATATTACACATCTCAAATTAATTTCAGTGACCGCTCTTCAGAAGGGAAGTGTTTGACATGATTTTGTAAATTTTGGGAGTTTTTCATAGACGCCAGTAAAGTGCATGAGCCAACTGACTGGAACTTTCCAGACATTTAAGTCACATCCAGTCTCTGCCCCTTTCATATTTGCTTTCTTAGCTTGTGAACCGACAACTGTGTGATACCTTCTCACCTTGATCTGCCGTGGGATCAACCACAGTCACTCCCTCTATTAAGCCTCACCCATTAATTGTTCAACTTCCTCAGAGCCCCGAGGTATGGTGAAGCCACAGGCATTCCCAGAGCTTGGAGACCTTGACACCTACTATTCTTCATCCTGTAACCTGGGTTTTCCCAAGCTGCGTCAGGCTGGGAGCAGAACTGCGCTCGACCTCCTAACCTCACGTGTCTGCTAGAACCGCCGTCCAACTGACCGACGGCGGCGTGGGGATAAATCTCACTAATAAGCTTTTGAACTATCAAATGATTTCATCTATTCTCGTCAAATTGGGATGTGTATTATTTTTCTCCTGTGTTTTCTTAGCTCTGTCTGCTTTAGCTCTGGTCCAGTCTGCTCACTCAGTGGCACTGCTTGCAGGCATCCTGCTTTCCCATGACTCCCCTCACCCTCTCATGCAGTCTGTGGTTGGGGAATTCACCGTTTCCCAGGATGGCTGTTTTTGGAGTTCATCTGTGTGTGTGTGTGTGTGTGTGTGTGTGTGTGTGTGTGTGTGTGTGTGTGTGTGTTAGCCATCCGTACAAGCATGTCATCAACACAGCCTGTATGTTATACATCATCTGGAACACATTTATCTAATATGTCCTACGACTGCACAGTGCCCACAAATGTGTGTGTGTGTGTGTGTGTCCACGCTCTGAGTGACCTCCCATCATATTACATTACTCTGACGGTGCATTTTGGCTAATTTCTCTGCACATTTGATGTTGTGTGCATGTGTCTTTTCTTGACTTCAACAGGCTGATCAAGTGCCAATACGTATTTAACCACTTCCCACCAAGCTCTCTGGGTTTGACCACAGTTGACCAAGGTCATCTCACAGTCATGCTTGAACGTTCCCTTGCGCTACTACCACTCTCGTGCTGTGTCTGTTTGAATGAATGTGTGTGCTTGTGTGTGTGAGTGTGTGTGGTGGACTGGTATAGTATAGCCAGACATGGCTGTGCATTTAAACTGTAGTCAGGGGCAGAAACCGGGTGTAGGAAATGCCAAGTCATACTTTCCAAAACCCACCCGCCCACACCCTGCACACGCGCTTGCAGACACACACACACACACACACACACACACACACACACACACACACACACATACACATACACACACACACACACAGCCATAACGTGCAGACACACATGACCACAGTCACAAACAGACTTTCTTTCCAGTGTGTGAACTCACATCTGTTTCCTGACAACAATAATAGCTACAGATCAGGCGAGTCGAGGCTCAGCTAACAGGTGTCTGCTCTTTGACAGTCATGAAGAAACAACCTGATCATGACCCAAACGTGTCACCAGTCAAAACATACCTTTGTAAAGGATAACATTTTCTGACCACACACTTGTGAAAGTAACAACAGTGTTATGTTACTAGGTGTCATGGCTTTTTCATCGAATTAAAGAACTGATTTTTTTTCCCACTACAGCTTGCATGGTTTAGTTTGGGGTGAAGCATAGGCTTGTATTTGTCTTCACTTCGGATGAGATATGACTCTTTCCCACACACGTTAACATTGTACAAACATCCTGTGGTGTTTATTTGTGGCACACTAATGCTATACTGACATCGTCTGAGGTTAGCAGTGCAGGTGAGCGCAAGGCAAGCATGAGGGCTGCTAACCATATTAAGGTTGGCCTCAGAGTGAGGCTGTGTGTTTTTTCCCCCCACAGTCACATAAACTGTCATTCACCTGCAAACCACAGACATCTCCAGTCTGAATAGCTGATGAATTAAATGTAATGCAAATTCATTTTGAAAATATTCATTACTGAGTCAATTTGTGTGACCACTTTGTGATCCATTCCACATCTCAGGGAAGCAATTGGATTTATCAGTTAATTTAAAATATATTGTTACATGTCAGGGTGAATTAATGATTTAAATAAGTACTAAATATTTGCATAAATAAAGTGTAATAACTCCCATCATCATCTAATAAAATGAAGAAAATCAAAATGAAAGAACAAGAAATCTGATGTAAAGTGACTGAGCTTTTTTTTTTCAGCACCCACAAAGTAAAGGAAGGAAACAACAACCTAACAATGAAAGAAGAGGCATGATTCTGCTTTTTCACCTGAACCGCATGCACTTCATTTACAGTTAATGTATGACCTCCTATGCATCTGCATGGTTTCTCTCTCTCTCTCTCTCTCTCACACACACACACACACACACACACACACAGATTGTGCTGAAATGTAAAGAACCACATAAACATACATTTAGCAAACCAACATTTCAATGTTTTATTTTGATACAAATTATGAGAGAACAAGACAAATAAAGCTTCATGTTATTTTGAGATTATTAAACTGTAAACAACATATGTGGTTTATGAAGTTATTGTTTTCAATATAATGAAAAGGTCAAAACAAACAACAGCAGCACAGTCAATAAATAAACACTGGCATAAATAAAACAAATGTGCAACAAATTATATATATATATATATATATATATATATATATATATATAAATAATCTCCATCATGCAGAAATGACAACTACCTTCCTCTTTAGACATTCGTGATGCATTTTTGTATCCATGAGTCAATCATCAGTGGATCACAGGTCTTTGTAAAACACTTTAGTCAGAGGGTGTCCCAGAAATCCTCTTTCTGGAATCTCTAGCTTCCTTTCCTCATCATCTTCTTCATCAGTCTCCTCTCCAAGTTGGTGATACCCCAGTTTCCTGAAGAAGACTTCCCCCACCTTGGATGGGTAGGGGACATGTGCATACACTCTGAGGGCACCGGTCTCCCTCTCCCTCTGCTCCAGACTCTGGACCAGCAGCCGGCCCAAGCCCTCTCTACGATACCAGCTGCCCGTCACCAACCTGCAGATCCTTGTGATGCCCATCCGATTCTCATTTTCTCTGAAGATGCAGCTGAGGATGTCACCCTCGCAGTCGGCCACCCAGACCTGTCCCGCTGTCTTTTCCCTCTCTGGGCTGATCTTCTCTGTTGACGTCTCTTTGTCCTTTTCTTTTGGTCCAATCCTGTACCTTGGCTGAGAAAATGAAATAATATTACTTAGCTGAAAAATTTGGTTGTTAGAATTAAGTTAATTATAATAAAAAATGCCAACCCTGACCCTTTTAGTCATTGGTGTTTTTCCACTGATCCTAGCGTAGGGGTTATTCAGTGTGTCATCCTGTGTCCCTCTGTAACTGCTTCCCACATAGTCCCAGTAGGGGCGGCTGCTGCCCAGAACCCCTGTGGACCGTGGCATGGTTATCTTCAGAAAGACAATTAGCAGAAAGACTGGAATAGCAAGCGCTAGGAGAAAAGAATGGACAAGACAGCGCAGGATTGAAGAGAAAACAGCCAGGATGAAGAGGCAGAGTGGACGAGTGAGGATGTGGAGGATGAGACGGTTTTCTGTGCCCTCACAGCCCTCCTGGAGAGACATTGATGCAAGTTGGGAAAATCAAAAGCGTCAGATGAAAATCATAAATTCCCACCATACGTCTAAAGCTTTTATTGTCATGTACAAACCTTGATGAGGGCTTTGACCACCTCTATGTCCTCTTCCTTCATCCTCCTCATCACCACCTGATCCAGCTCCAGTTTCACCATGTTCCAACAGCCAGCGATACTGCAAACTTCAGCATCCACAGTGTGCACAGGAACACTAAACACACACACACACACACACACACACACACACACACACACACACACACACACACACACACGAGATTACATGTAATGACAGCTGTTCTTTGTGGACAAACGAGTGACAGTCAAATCTGAGTCGTTCAGTAAATCAGAAATCGTACAAGACAATATTATAGAATTAATATTGGCGCCAATGCGCCAACTCTGCAGTGAAATTATTATTTTTCAGTCATTCCTGTTTGCTGTGCAGTGAATGTTAACACAACAGCCACACTGCATCCAAACAAAGACCGATGGGACTGACAGAGGATCTGCAGCGTGTGCGCGTCGCCATTGTTGCGTCCTTCATGCGCGCAAACATTAAAGCTCTCATTTCCACGTTTAACGGTGTTATCATCAAAAAGGTACAGTGAAAGCGAGCAGACCTTGTTCTTAGATCCTTATATGGCTGTCAGTGAGTCCTGCGGGCTGCGACCCCCTCCCGCTCTCAACCCCCCTCACTTCCGCTTACCTTACGCACTACGCCGCTCAGATTAAACTGGAATCTGGAGTTGAATTCTTTAACGTGGGTTATTTGTTTCTTGTCCACGCAGGTTGTTTCACCTTTGGTTGAATGACCACTAGGATTTTTTTTTTTTTACTGAAGCGATGAATCCTGCATAGAGATACGCTTGTTTTTATTTCCGATTGTACGCTTTCGAATAGCCATTTACGCCATTTACGTACCTACAATCCGTACTGCGTAAACGCTACGTGAATATCAAACGCCATGTATCTACACAAGTAGCGGCCCAAAAGAGAAACCAAAATAAAAGCCAAATGAGAAATTGGTTGACATATTTATTAATAATTAGGTGCTAATTACTATTAACATTACAAAGAAAGTTGGTCATGTACATTATTCACAGAAAAGTATTTAATAAACAAACTGCCAATGACAGTATCATTTAAACTAATATATTTAGCAATAGTCCATGACAGCCTATTTGAATGTATAACATTTCTAGTATGTGGCACCATGGGATTACAACACAGTACTCATCTAACTACATGTTCTCCCTTCGGCTCCAGGAGAACTCAAACTGACTTTTTAATAAAAATGAGCTCTCTCGGTCACACACACCCTTCTTTTCTGTCACATATCACTGTTAGTTAGAGAACTGTGTGTCTTTATTAGGTATGGGTCCGTTTATTATCGTGTCTCCACTTGATGTCGGTACCTCTCCGTCACCTGTGGAGGTGTGTTCCTCCACAGACCTTTCCTTGGCCTCCGCTGTTACACTCTCACATTTCTCTTCACTACCTTGTGCGATCTCCCTCCCACTCCCTCTGTCCATTCTTCCATCTCTTAGGCTGCTGGTGCTGACCTCGATTATAACAATTTCTTCTCCATTTTCTAGTCGAAATATACCTTCCATGGCCTCTCCACCCTCAGTAACTCTACTGCTGACTGGATTGGAATCCACCCCTTCTTCTCCCATCAATCCCCCTTCACCCTCGATCAGGGCTATCATCTGCATACCCTCTTCAGGTTCCTGCTCTATTTTGGTCCCACTCCCAAGTTCAAACACCACCTCCTGCCCGTCAAGTGGTAACAAACTTTGGGCTGGTGTGCAGGAAAGCTGCAGGCTGGACTCTTGCCCTTGGCTGAAGGCAGCATTGGAGGAACTGCTGTCTTGTGCCTCAGTGTGGAAATGTAGAACATAAGACTCTCCCTGGCTACCTTCCTCTCCCGGCTGTTTCTCTCCTTGCTTTTCCCCACCCCATTCACGAAGAAGTGAAATCATCCCTCCTTTATCTCCCCCCTTTCCCTCCTCCCCTTGACCGTTTGTCTGGAATTGCAACACGATTGATTTACCCTCGCCATCCACTTCCTCTCCTGATGCGCCGCTTTCAAACTGTAACACGTACGAGTCCCCGTCCTCCTCCATATTCATCTCCTCCTTTGCTTGCCCTTCATTATCAAAACACAAAACAAACTGTTTCCCTGTCATGGTCTCCCCTGTCCTCAACTGCCCCAAAGCATCATAGGCATTCTCTTCTGGTGGGACAGGAGTAGAAACCGATGCTGTGGTTACTGTGGTAACTGGCGTTACCACAGTAGCGGTCGATGGGTGTCCTGAGGCGTCCACTACCGGAGCTACAGTGGTGGATGTTGAAAGTAGTGGTACGGTAGTGCCAGATGTTGACAAGGGACAGCAAGACATAGTAGATGCAGATGATAGCGATGAGTCTGTGATAGTCTGTGTGACGCTGGTCACATGACAGCCTGGTGCCGACAGAGATCCGCCTGCAGCCTGACTGACAGGAGCGGTTGTAGGTTTTTGAAGAGCAGCTTTTGGTTTGCGCCCCCGTCTACCCCGTGCTGTCCGTGTGCTTTTCCCTAATATGGGCTTGGTCAGCAATGAGTTGGCTGAGAGTGTGTTCATTGGCAAGGCGGCGGGAGTATTTACATTGTTATTATTGTTGGTGATGATGATCCTGGTCTGCTGCTGTTGCTGTGATATGGTTGAAAACTGAGGCATCTGAGTCTGTGTTTGGTTCAGGACAGGTTGGAGTGTTTGGATAGTCTGAAGCACCGACAGGGCCTGAGGCTCTGGAGTGGGCGGTGGGTTATTTGCCGTCGGGACGAGAATCAGATTGGAATGGCTGCCGTTGTTTGAGGGGCATTGCAGGAGAAAGAAGTTTTGCTGCTGGGATGGAAGTGGCAGTGCTTGTGGTGGGGGAGCTTGGGGGGCTGGCATCGGGGATGAAAGAGGAATGAGCTGCAAGCCGCTGGTGGTTTGAATCATGAAGTAATTCTGGGAGGTGTTGGGAGGGATATTGAGCGATGGCTGGGACACGATCAGACTACCGTGATTTCCTGAGGTTTCCAGAGTGATGGGGTTGAGCAGGGTTGTGGTGGTTGTCACTCCCCCAACACTGGCTTTCACAGCCACTCCATCTTTGCCTCCACCACCAGGGCAGGGCAGGGGAACCCCACTGCCATGGGTACGGATGTGCCTCTGCAAGTAGGAGTGCATTACAAACTCCTTTGAGCAGTACGGGCATTTGAAGTCCTTGCTTGAGGAGTGTGTACGAAGATGAAGCTGCAGGTTGGAGGAGTGCGTAAAGCTTTTATTGCAGTGTGTGCACTGGAAAGGTCTCTCACCAGAATGGGTGCGTTCATGCTGCTCGCAAAAATAATAGCAAGAGAAGAGGGAAGACAAATGTGGGAAACAGTTAATGACAAAACACAGATTTACCAAATTTGTTTATTCTTCACAAGTCCAAAACTGAATCTGTACAGGCTGTACTGACCTGTTTGAGGTTTGATGTCTGCGAGAAAGACTTTGAACAGATTGAGCAGGTATGAGGCCGCAGGCCAGAGTGCATCTGACTGTGTCTGCGCAGGCAGCTGGTGTTCTTGAAAGACTTGCCGCACTCTTTACACACATATGGCCTCTCGCCTGTATGTTGACGTAAGTGGTACTGGTAGTGGGAGCTCCATTTGAAAGTGAGAGGGCAGTGGGGGCACTGGAATGCTCTGACGCCTGTGTGTACCTGGGTGATGTGAGCACGGAATAAAGGATCCTTTATGCTTTTTGGGATTGTCCTTAACAACATTTACAAGTGTACTAACACTTAATAGTTTTGACAAGGCAAAAAAAAAGAAAAAAGAAAAACCAAGTTTCTACTACATATTATTTTTATCATTACATATGTAAATACAAAGTTTAAGCAATCATAGTTGAAAGTAAAGTTGTAATGAAATCAAATGGTCACATTTCATATTTTTTGTGAACGATGCCATCAAACGTTACAGCTGGTTAAAATGTTTTCCTCAGTTAAAACTACAGAGAGTTGTTGCAATGAAAGAAATGTCCTTTACTTTTTGATCTGTAGCCTAGCTGTGAAACACACTAGACCTATAAAACAGACCTTTTCAGTTTTAAGGTGACATAAATTGTTAGATTTAGCCCTTAAATGAAAGATCTCTCACGTGTCCTTACCCTCTGATGGATTGACAGCAGCGATGATCTCTTGAAGCTTTTTCCACATTCAGTGCAGCGGTAAGGCCTTTCCCCAGTGTGATCCCTCATGTGGTACTTTAGCCCGGACGAACCTTTGAAGGCTTTTCCACACTCTGAACAACGATACGGCCTCTCTGTACGACAGTGTCAGGAAACTAAAATTAAAACTGATGGTTGTCTAAGAACTACTCAACCATTTCACAGCTTTATCCTAAGAGTGCATATCAAATGCAAATTATTTTTTGTACCCTAATTTTTTATACCCTATAATACAAAAACCTCTGGTGAAATGCGGGTTTGTGCCTGTCATGCAATGATAATGTCTTTACTGTACCTCCAGCAGGAGTGCTCTTGCTTGCTCCTGTCTTTTTGGATGCTTTGGTTGGTTTGGCAGGTTGCTCCTCTTGCTCCTCACCGACAGTGATGATGTTGACGTGAATTTCCCTCTGGCCTTCCTGCTGCTTGTCAGCTGGGCTTGGAGAAGAAGGAAGGGGGAGAGACAGGGAAAGGGAAGGAGGACACACAATCTCAGCCTCTGCCTCAGCCAGGAGACGTTGCTCAGGGGTGTGGGAGTGTTGGTGGGTGAGGAGTGAGGACAGAAGAGGGAAGGAGCGGTCGCAGGCGGAGCAGCTGAACTGGGAACGGGACTGCGATGAAAGAGAGTGCATCTGGACAAGCAAGCGGGAAACCCGTGAGACATCATTACTTCATCACACAAGTTTGATAAGTCAAAAAACAAGAGATCGATTTCAGTTCTTCGCCTACACTGCAGCACTCTGTTAGTAGAGGACTATCCTCACCAGTGATACATGTCTGTTGAGGCCTCCACTGGTCTTGAAGGTCTTATTACAGTAGCCACATGACAGCCCTGCCCATGTGGTTCTGGCCTCTGGCTGGATGGTCTCGGAGCTCTGAGTCACCTCAGTGAAGCTCTGCAGCAGGTCAAACTGGGCCTGGGTGGTGCCTACATTCTGTGGAAGTAACACATATAAAAACACATCTTCATACCATACTTAAGTACTCTGTAAGGACAAGGAGATATTTTTTAGACCAACTAAAATTAGATTACAAACAGTAGCGATAGAGTACCTCATGCAACGTGACCATCTGATTAGACTGAACTTCCTCTTTGTTTTTATTCAATAGCATGACACTCTGTTAATGTTGGCTTGCTTTATTTTCCTTAAACCAATCAGTAGAAAATATATTTATAATGCTGTCACTTTCAGTTCACACAGAAGTTGCAAGCTCAGTTCCTATGATATGCATTGATTAAACAAATACAATAATCTTTACATCAACACTGGTCCACAAACATCCACAAACATCCCCAACCGCCCCATGACCTGATTCCCTTTGCAGATACTGCAAGCCATTTCACTTTGGCTCTTTGACTGTAAATAGAGGGATTTAGTGTTCTCTTTTAATGGGTATCTGTTAGCGCCCATCACTTACTGCATTGCCTCCATCTGTTCCCTCCGTCAGGCCAAGCAGCACCTCTGCTGACTGTCCATTTTCAGCCACAGTGGTTGTCTCCACCACTTCCTCAAAATCAGCCAGAAGGTGGCCGGCTCCTACCAGTCCATCCCCAACTTCCATCCCCGTGCCGGGCCCCGCCTCGGCACTGGCCCCCTGTTCTTCTGGAGCCATGTGGATGGACTGGTGCTCCTCTAGCTGTGTTCGTGTGCCAAAGGTGTGGCTGCAGCTGCCACAGCTGTACAGCAGTACACTGGCGCCAGTGTCTGTGCTCAGGTGGACCTCTGTCCCGATGGCCCTAGACGAACACACGTCTCCCCCGGAGGGGGTGAGGGTGAGCTGAGGGAGAAGGCTCGTATTCTGGCTGGAGGAGGAGGTTGACAGGAACACTTCCTCCATCCCCACCCCGACTCCATCAGTTCCTTCCTGGCTCACAAATCTCACCATGTCTGTCAAGATGGATGATGTCACTTCCTCTGTCCCTACCACCACCTCCACTACCTCATTTCCCTTCCTTGCCTCCTCTCCCCTCTTTCCCTCTTTCCCTCCTGCATTCAGGTTGGAGTGTGAGTTCTTGTGCAGGGCCAGGTTTGACGAGTGTGTGAAGCTTCTTCCACATTCGCTGCAGATGTAGGGCCGTTCACCTGTGTGTATCCTCATGTGCTGCCTCAGGTTGGTCGACTGCGTGAAGGATTTGTTACACACTGAGCAGGTGTAAGGCTTGAGACCAAGGTGGACATTCTTGTGTCGTCGCAGACTGCTCGAGTTCTTGAAGGCCTTGGGGCAGGTGTCACAGGGGTATGGACACTCTCCAGTATGCTGGCGCAGGTGATACTGGTAGTGAGAACTCCACTTAAAGGTCAATGGGCAATAGGGACACAAGAAAGTACGCACTCCAGTGTGGACGCTCTGATGGACCTGTGGGGCAAAGAGAAAGGGATGTTTTCCCATTTTCCCTGACACAGTACTTGTTTATATAATACCAAACTTTAGTTCAACTCTCACCTGGAGCAGAGAGGAGCGTTTGAAGGCTTTTCCACAGTCCTGACATTTGTAAGGCTTCTCCCCCGAGTGGGACCTGCCAAAGGAAAATATTATCACTGTTAAAAGAGGCATCAGTAATGAAGACAGTATAGAATCAATACGAAAGTACACTGCATTATTCTTTCTTGTGCTATGGGCGGTACCCTGGCAAAGGTTGTACTGTACTGTACTTACTTAAAGTATATAGGTCATGTACTTTTCATCCTACTTATTAAAGTTTAGACTGAATCAATTTATCAAGTAAGGAGGGGTGGGTAATTGTTCCACATGCTGAAGATTCTGTCAACGTGTGCTTCTACCTTGAGAATATTTAATCTGTCTCAGTAAATTCACTTCAGTCAGTAGGAAAACATGAACATCATTGTCACGCCTTTGTAACAGTGTTACAATGATAAGGCCAGCAAAAATAACCAATCAATTTTATGATGAGTACCGTTGGTGATAAAGCAGAGCAGAAGAGCCCTTGAAGGCCTTGGGGCAGAGGTTGCATCGGTACGGTCTCTCATTGTTGTGGCTCCGCTGGTGGTGGGTCAGCCTGGATGACCACCTGAAGCTCTTCCCACAGTCCATGCACTGAAAGGGATGATCCGACTGCTCAGGCGGCTGAGCCGGGACAGACACTGACGACGTCACCATGTCTAGAACCACCTCTTCTCCACCTTCTACCACTGCCTTATCCCCATCCACCAGCTCTCCTCTGGCCCTGTCTTCTTCACCATCCTCTCCCGAACCAAGAAGGGACGGGAAAGGAGAGAGGGAGTTGTTGGACTGAGGCGGTAAGAGTTCTGCTTGGACCACCAAGGCCACTGAGTTAGCCATGACTTGAACAAGCTGGTAGCAGATGAGGGTTGGTTTTTGGAAAGCAGATGTGGATTACTTTTGGTGGATTATCATGTTTTTTCTTTCACCTTTCCTTCGTTCATTATTTTCTTCAGTTTTTCATGAATTCCTTCCCTGTCTGCAACTGGAAACATCCGCTGTCTTCCTCAGTAGGCAGCTTCGGACAGGTCTGACATGGAAATAAACACACAATTAAGACTTGGTAACTCTGGGTAGGAATGTCCCCTTTAAATTCCACCGCTGCCTCCCTCCCTCCCGTCTATGAACCTCGTCCCCCCTCCCTGCTGTCTATCATCTGGCCGTCAGTCCGATTCTGTTCCTCCCCGCAGTGCGGTGCTTCCCACTAAAAGAGGCCACAGCTAAATTAAGACACTATTAAAGTGTACCCCAACCGTCACTGGCCAGCGAGCCCACACACAACACAACACAGCGCCTCAGTGTTTGTTGTAACAACAACAGCTTCTGGCCCTCATTTAAAGCTAATCTACCTTTAGCCACTGCGGAATAGCTCCATTTCACCGCCCTGCAATGCTTACCATGAATTCAGACTAAAGCAGTACTCACCGAGCATCTTTAACTCATCTTAAAGCTATTTTGCTCTGTAGATATTAAGAAAAGCAAACGGGTACCGCAGTGCTAATCCACACAACCTTAACAATAAACACAGCGCAAACTAACAGCAGTTCTCCGCCCGATGCCGCCTCCTAAGAACAACGGTTCTGATTGGCTGCTTTCGCCAAAAGACCACGCACTCCCATTGGTCAAGAGCTTCATCCGACAGATTGACGTTTTTAAATCTCGCATTGAAATCATTTTTACTTCCAAATTAAACCTGAAACATTTATCAGTGATCTACCTACCCGCACTCCTTTTCTTAAAAACATAGAGTTTTATTGACTCTTTGCTTTACAAATCATCTTCATGTGTCGACAATTCCATCTGTCACAGTTTACGTGCTTGACTAGCGTCACAAATGTGTACTCATACCCAGTGTGCACATTCTTTAGAATTTATTTCACCAAGGCACATATTTCACATTGAGGCCAATCACGGTGTGGAAGAGGCATCTTGATGTTACAACAATAATTTAAACATGATGGTATTAGAATAGTAAATGGGAATAAAAACTGTATAAAAGTACAAAAAGATAGGAGGCTTGCTCCACTGCAGCACAAAATAAATAGTTCCACCATGTTACTTAAATAAATAGTAAATACTGTAACAAATACTAGAATAGGAATGAATCAAAATTATAGTGATAAAATTGGCAAAGTTAATGTTGTAGAAAACAACATCATACACAGACGCACTGTATACAACAATTTACATTCTTGTACATTTATGTACACCTGTACAGAATATAGTGTCACAATACATAGTATTTTTAAGGCTTTGGGTGTTTAACTTAAAAGAATAAACAAAACAAAACAAAAAAAAAACTTTTATACCCCAAAGCACATGTTCAAAATCAGCCATCTCACTCATCCAAGAGGCTAATCCTAACAAGTTTGTGCAAAGAATCTAATCAGGTCAATCAGTGCTCAGGAACAGGGCACATTCATACAACGTTACCACAACATTAAATATGCCTCCTCATGCAGAACATGTCGTCGAAAATTTTGACTCTGCATGAGGTACCAAAGAAAGTATTCACTTGTCTTTGACTAGCATGTGGACATTTTCATATAAATGTGGTTAATTTCATAGGTTATCAATTGATGTTTTAATACGTGGCATGTTTTTTCGTGGTTAGAAGATAGCATTAACATCTTCTGAACTATTTACCTTAAGAGCACTGAAAGAGAAAGATAATAAGAACCTTGGCTGTCCCAAATATCTGCTACATCTACTGGAAGAATTATTCACTGAAAGTAATACACAAAAGCAAAGTAGATTAAATTATTTTAAACAAGTCATTATGAGAGCTATAGGTTCAGCAAGTGCTACTGTGTTTTTTTCTGAAAGATCAGTGAGACACAAGACAAAAATAAAGATTATAGAAATGTGGGGAAAAATAAATCCACACTGATACAGAAATACAGATAGAGTGACACATTACAACTTCAAATAAATAAAATTAAATAAATTACCAACAGTCAATAAATAAATAAATACATAAATAACATGGTCATGAAAAAGGCCTTTAGGACTGAGATTTGGGTAATGATGACGGGGTTTTTCTAGTTAAGCTGGCGATTTGTTTTAATGGAAATATCAATGGACGTAACTGGCTGCATTATAGCGCATCCTCATCGACTCTGACGGAAAGACATTTTCTTCGACATATATGTCACCAGCTGATATTGTGGAGTTGTAAGGGATGCTATTGACTGCAGTGCAAACTATGGTCCTAATTCCCCTTTTGGCAGAGACAGTACTCCATCACTGGATCAGACAAGTAGTTTAAGGCAAAAAACAAATGTGTATGCATTAGGATTGTACTGCAGAGACTTTTGGTTTGAGGCTGAGGAACGCTCTGTATGCCCAATCACAGAAGAGCTTGAAGTGTTGAAGAAGCTCATGGCTTGATTGTAGGACATCAAACTGATAGGGGAGTTGAGGGGGGAGGGATGGGGTAGCTGGGGTCAGCCTTGGTGCTTCAACTCTGAGCATCTGGAGGTGAGAAGACAAGCAGGCAAAAAAA
Organism: Antennarius maculatus; assembly: GCA_013358685.1. Taxonomy (NCBI): domain Eukaryota; kingdom Metazoa; phylum Chordata; class Actinopteri; order Lophiiformes; family Antennariidae; genus Antennarius; species Antennarius maculatus. Next base: position 16,415,919 of record CM023615.1, read on the forward strand.
AAGAAAAGAAAATAGAATAAAGATCACTTTATTTATCATAAGGTTTTACTAAATTACAAGGTGTCCTGCTAAAATGTAAATGGATCAATATAACAGTCCACAGTGAAGGCAAATAAGCTCTTTACCTGACGGTGCAGCAGGCTGATGAGCGATTTCATTTCTCTGATCATGTCCACCAACTTGGGCAACGCAGGGTGGTGGTGCTTCTTTGAAACCTTGTTCAGCCATTCAAAGTGGTGCTCATACAGCTTCAGGTCAGAATGGAGCTGAGAGAGTGTGGGCTTCAACTGGGAACAACAAAGACATACTTTAGAGACTTAGCATGGGTGTGGCAAGATGTAACTGTGTAGACAGAAACAGACCAGCCCCTCACCCTTTACAACCATGCGCACGCACACACATACACACATAGTCGCACACAAATACATTATCAGAGCATTACCTCAAGATTGTTGAGGTCATTGACTGATCTGTTGCTCATTTCTGGTAGAGACCTGAACCTGTGGGGCTCCACATCTGAGTCAAATGCATGCTCCCTCTGAAAGAGAAAACAAGACCCAGACCAGCCAGTTAGTAATTTGCATCAGCGCAATTTTACTCATCCTGAGACAAGTCACGGCAACATGAGGAAAGTATTAGTTCAGCACCTCGACTGGGTTACTGTTTTCTGTGCTTAGCAATGGTAGCTTTCACTGAGAGGAGAATGGTCAATCAGGTCAGTGTGAGTTCACCCAAATTCAGCCACCCCAAATGTCAACAATGAGAGCAAATGACCTGAACCCACAGGATGTTTTCTATAAAGAGCAAGGATAACAACATATGCAGTGACTAAGAAAGCTCCAAGTGGGATAGACAACACAGGGCTGTAGGGAAACTCCAGGGTCACAGCTATAAAAAGATGGAATGACGCAGTGCTGCTGCCCAGCTAGTTGTGTTGTAAACTTTGTTCAGACGATGGGTGTAGTACTCATGATGGCCACTAGAGGGGAGTAACAACCTGATTGCAGACCCAAGTGTTAAAAAGGCAGCAATTTAGTATCAAAGGTGCACGCCTGATTCACGAATAAGTGGGGATTAATGTGGATGACTGATGATTTACGTCATTTCCAATCAGTTAATCAACAAAACAATATTAAGCTGATGATTGCTGAGAAATGCTTTGTGTTAAAAGGTTGTGTGTAGCTAATGCTTCCTGACCCGCTCATGCAGTGTTTGTTCTACTGTTTGCCTCTTGTTTGTGTTGTTGTTTGTGATGAATGTGCCACATTGTCTTGCATTCTCTCCATCAAGCTTTGATAAGAGCTCACTTATGTTTGTGGCTCAAATGTTTTGTCTCCAGTGCTTTTGTCCATTTCCATGCCCTACTTCCCCTCTCCTCTCACTTCCTTTCTCCTCTCCCTCTCTCTCTGTCTCACACCAGGTGCACCAGCACATGCAATGTCACGTGAACATGTGCATGTACACACACACACACACACACAGACACAAACGATACACACAGACACACACAGACACGTGCACGCATACGCCACTAGCTTGTCATCAGTTGGCTCTCTGATGTCTTCATCCCTTGTGGTTTTTTGCTCCATCTTTCTCAGCCTTTAATTCTGCGTCTTATCCTTCTTTTCTTGCTCTCTCCATCGTAGATCATGACCTCACCCGACAGAACTTAGCATCCAACTTTTTTCTTCCTGAATGCAAATACTGGAATGTGATAAATCTTTTTGATTTTTATCAGGTCACTTTGCTGTGGCGACCAAAAGCAAAACACTAAACACTGCACCTACACAACCACTACTATTTACAGAACCCTCAATTCATACACAGGGTCGCAAAATAACACACAAAAGCGTGCATGCATTTGCACTCATGCTGCACCTATATAAACCTGTTTGCATGCACGCACACGCACGTTTCTTCTTATTTATTTTTTTTTTCTGCAGGGAGTTCCCTTGCATCTCTATTTTATGTATTTTTCCTATCTTTGTAAAAAAAAAAAAGTATAAACAAATATTCATCTTAGTAAACACTGCTTCTGTAGAATGGCCTCTGTGCATATGCACGCACACACATACACACACACACACACACATACACACACACACACACACACACACACACACACACACACACTTACGCACACACATACATTCTGAACACTATCGTGCCCAGGACTAGAGAGTATGTTGCTATTTTTAAACTCATCCCCTGAACAAAGACTTTAAAGATTTGCATAATGCAAAAATAGAATCAGCATCAGTCATGTGTGACCAAAGATCCAGAGATATGATCCTACTTTCTTTTCACCTGTTAAAACACGGTGTTGATACACAATCACCAGCTGGAGCCAACTCTTGGCGATGTTCTCAAATGTTATTTTCCTAATCAGTTTTCATTACAATGAAAGGGAGCGGAGACACCAGGTTGTTGCCCTTCCACAATACAACCACAGAACCTAAACATGTTTTCATGTAAACAAGAATGAGATGTACTCTGCTGTCACTCCATGGCTGATGTGGAAGTTCAACTTTTGTTGGATGCAGATATGGTGTTGATATGAAGTTGTAAATGTGTCTTCATGGGAAATCTAAAACTGTTTTTGTTTTTCTGTATCCTTGGATACATCACGTATCATGTAATGCCATGACAGTAAAAAAATATGAAAATGCTTATTCTCGTTATTTTCATAAAACATGTTGATTTCATTGCACATTTGCTGGACTGGATAAGTGCACATGATTGGTCACCAATCACCAGATCTAAGCATGCAGATGACCTCCAGCCAATCTGTCATCAATAAAAGCTGCGTAAGTCAAACTGAATCCTGAGCAAGCTGAGCATAATTCAGCCAAATTGTTTCAACATCCAGGTCCATTGTGGAGTTATTGCTGTTTGAAGATGCCATGCTATCAAAACAGGCTGTGGTTTAATGACCAGCCCCCCCCCCCCCCACCCTCAAACTAACAATTCAATTAGTATAGGATATTTAGGCCCTCATCAGCATCTCCTCTAAGCAATAACTGAGATTAGACATCACAATGAGAACATCTTCTCTTACCAGCAGTTCTTGAGTGAGCTTCATTAGATTTTTGGTTTGATTGGACAGTTTATCCATGTCACTGGGCCGCCGCTGCGGTACCGGAGAGGCAGACGTGAACATAGGCAGCTGAGCCAATAGCAGCGAGAAGAGGAGCGATGAGGAAGAGTCAAGTAGCACTGCAGGGGCAGAACAAAACGGAAACAATTAGAGGAAAGGCGCTGTCATCTCGCCATAATGATAAAGACCTCAGGCCACGGCTGTCAGCTCCAAGGGAAGATATTGCACCATAATATAAACAATAGCTCCAGACTTGGCAGAGGAATCCTGGAGAGCCTCAGTGGTACAGTCATGTTTTCACAAGCTGGATGCAAATCATTAAATCATTAAAAGCTGAGCTTTGACACTGAATATCACCATCACTTCTTTGCCATAAGCAATGCAATGAATGCTGCTGATTGTCACACCTGTAACTGGATAAGTATGTGAGTTGGTGGTATAAATTATATAGACCCAGTCAAGTCAACAGTAAGCTCATTCATTCTTTTCCTTTCAAGTTCAAATACAAGGGAGACTAAGTATTAAAAGGGAACCACAGTGTTGTTGAAATGATGAATGCTTGATAATTACAGGTGAACCACAAGAATTGCAGCCAAAATAACACAGAAGGAGCATCTGCCTGCCCTCTACCCAGTGAACCACACTACGTCAAGACATAGTCATTTGTGCACAGCTTGATTTAAAGTGCAAGGGGGAGATAAGGTAGCTGTTAACAAGTCACATAAATGTCACGGTCTTTTAATTTTAAAATTAAAAAATTTTTGAGGAAAAAAAGCTTTAAAATTAACATGATAGTCATTATGAATCATGATACACTCGAGCAAAAAAAAAACACACACAAAAAAAAAAACAACAACAAACAAACCACTTACATTTCATATTGATTCGGATCCAAGAGATAGGTAAACCAGCAGAGAAACGTAGTTAAATAAATAAATAGAAAATTAATAAATAAATTGCACTCCGGAAATTGTCATGCGCTCCGGTTTTCTTCTTCGCGCTCCTCGAGGCTGCGTGGGGAGGAAAGTTGACAGGACGAGAGGGAATGATTGAGAGAGTGGGGTGATGACTGAAGCACCCACAGACAAAGTTAGAAAAGGAAGGCAAGAGTCGGATATATAGTCAGACTTTCTTAAGTTTTCCTTAAGTTTTAATGGAGTGCTGAAGGTAGAGAGACACTTTGACAGTTTGGAGAGAGAGAGGCAACAGAAATGCAGAGAGAGGGATGCGAGTGTAGTAAGTCCAATTTTTGCGCGCTGTGAAGTGTTTAGGCTTGTTTAAAACTTCCTTTATAAAGACGTCGGGCCTATGACACATCGGCAGTGACTCACTTCATTCATAAAAACTCACACACACACAGACACACGCTCTCTCTCTCTCTCTCTCTCTCCCTCTTTCCTCCTCCCCTCCCCGGTGCCCGTCTCCCTTTTGCGAAACTTTAAAAAATGTTCCGTTGTTGTTTTTCTTTCCTCTATCACTTTCTCCCCGTCCTGTCCGGTCGCTATCTCCAGCAGCTTCCTCCGTCGCATCCCGCTATACCTGCGCCAATCTATCTCTTTTTTTTATCTTTCCATCTCGAAATCTCTTCCTCCGTTTCTCTCTATCTCTTTCACTGCAGACGTTTTTTAAAAAGCCCATTGTTTTCACGTGTATCAGAAAATCTCATGCAACCGTGTGTCGTTTAGAGCCAATGCTTCACCCGCCCGTGTGCTGGTGCTCGTGGTGCGTTCAAGGACCAGCTGTCAAAGAAAGTATCCTCACGTGGGTTATTTCATTCAGGGTCCTCTTAGGTTACCCCCTCTTTATTTATTACATTATAATCAATATGCACAACATATTTCATATTTCTCTCCCTCCATCGCTCACCCCTTGCTCTTTTTTTTTTTTTTTTTCGGAGCCCCTCCTGAGACAGCAGCCTGTTATTTCCACTGCCCCCCCACCCACCTCTTATTTTTTCACTCCTTCTCTCCAGGGTGAAGGAAAGAGTGAGGAGTGAGAGACGGATAGGAGCAGGAGAGAGGTGTTGTCCAGACCAGAAGGGGCCTCTGAAAGTGTTGCATAGAAACAGCGAGTGGACGCATGCACACACGTACACACACGTACACACACACGTACACACACACACACACACACACACACACACACACCACAGGACATTGACACAGACACTTGCTTTAAGGGCGGGGGTCAGTGGGGTGGGCTCGGGGGGGTTTGGGGTCAAAAACACACATACACAGAGACACACACGACATGGATGCGAGTGCAACAGTCACACACCGCTTTAATAGCTGAAAACACAACAAAAATATACTTTGCGGCTCAAAAAAACCCTCTGATGCATGAAATACTACTGAGCACACATGCGCACGGTTTCATACCCTCTTTGTATGTTTTACGCACACGTTCACACACACACAGAGACACACACAGGAGAGCTAGGCAGTCTGGAAACACACTGTCAGGTGCAGGAAAGCATGGTCTATACGACTGCAAAGGATCAAGAATGAGTTTCCAACCATGGCGGTGGGACAAGTGATGCGTCGCTTTCTTCTTCATATCACTAGGGAATCCATACATGCACGGACTAATGAGGAGGATGAAAACGTTGTTGAATAAATGTTTTATTACAGTGTTTTTCCATCAAAAGTTCAGATCCTCTTAATCACATCAGACTGTTGCACCCTCTTCTTTAAAGACACCTGCCTAGAGTCTGAGGCCCTCATGTTACTCGTCCCAGGCCCTCATTTTCACCTAACAGCAGCATACGTTTTGTAAATTTTCTGAAAACTATGTTCTGATTTTTAGGGCATTTGGGTGGAACCCTGGTTACAGAAACACAAACTAAGAAAGAGAGAGAGAGAGCGATTGGGGGAAAGGCAAGAAAGCGTTTTAGTTCAGGAGACCCTCATTCACAGACATACACTCATGGTGTGGTTAGAAAATAATTAGTGGTGGGCCTTGTATGCGCACACTGGCACACTCATATACACACGGAATTGCCTGTCCAGTGGTGGGCCTACAACAGCAACCAAACACCCCCCCCCCACAAATAAAAAAACCTCCGAGGGCTCGGTGGCAGCGAGTGGGTGGCGGAGTTGTTGTGGTTAAAAAAGGTCATCATGTTTTCTCGGGTCAACAGTAGTGAAGAACAGCAGGCGAAGGAGACGGAGGGGAGGAAATAGATGAGTGCGGTTGGACGTAGGGAGATATTGACACACTCGCTCTTTTTAATTTCCCACATGAAAGGGCCGTTTGAAGACACAGCTGGTGAGAGAAGAAAAGAAAAAGTGAAGTTAGTCACTCTCCTTCGTTCTCATGATGGGGGTCTCCTGGGTGGTTCTGAAGCACACAGCCCCCCTATTAGGCCATCCGCCAGCGTCGATCGCTCACAAATCATCAATGGTGGGGGTTCCTTTTGAGTGTGTGTGTGTGCACACGTGCACGGGTGGCGGCGCAGCGCATTAAAAAAGCATCACGTATGATTGTTTTTACTTTTATTTTTTGTGTATGAGAAAGCAGGCAAACACTGGCACATGCCCGCTGGAAAAGGGGGAATCCAGGGTTTGTGTAAATGGGTGTGCGTACAGTACATGTGTGTAATTATGGGTATGTGGTGGTATAAGTGCGGTGTCTGTGTATCGTGCATGTGCATCAGTGTTTGTGTGTGCGTCTGCACGTGTTTGTGTGTGGCCTTCATATGTTACCCATTACATCACCAATCTGTGTAAACCACCATAGGAGGAGAAACAGAGTGAGACACTCAGACTACGACCTCAAAGACATCAGAGAAAGGGGAACCTGTGACAGGGCCTGCCAGGCCTCACAGCCAGACAAACTTTACTCACACAAGCTTCAGTGAGTTCGGTCATACTTTACACTGGGTTTCCTGTGCGCCATGGCATGTATTCATACAGTATTACACAGGCTTCATATCATTTGAATGCCTCACACTCTGCTCACCTTTTGCTGGGCTTTTAGTCCACACAGTTGTTTTTCATTTACCGAAGTCAATAAAGAAGCTAAAGCAAATTCAGATTGAGCTTTACTGTAATATTCATCACAGTTTATCTTTCTGACAAGGAAGAACATGTGCATAAATACTTTTTTTTTAAGGCTGGGGAATTTTTTTTCTTTGTGTACCTTACTATGATTAAGGTTGAAGTTTGATTATGAGAACAAATACCAAATCAGCCCATCGTGGATTTTCCAATAGGTGTTTGTTGCCGTAGGTTAATTTCCATATCCAGGTGGATGATAAAGCAGTGCTGTGGTTTTTAGGGTTAAGTCATGTGCTTTGCTTACCTTAGAATGTCACATGTAAACTGAGCAAATGTTGCCCCTGACGCAACACTGCTGAAATGGTAAAAGGCAATATGCGAGAGTGAGAAGTAATAAATTTGTCATTTTTATATTGCACCCTCATTTCCTGCTTGGGATTCCTGGAGGTCCTGAGTTATCTAACGCAAAGATCACGTTCAAAGGAAAAACCAAATGTCAAACCTGTTGCTGTTAATATTTATCCTTCTATTAAAGAACACCTTCTCCTTCTCTCGTCTTGCTCTGTTCTTTTGAACCACATTTATTATCGTCAGCTACGTATCCTCTCTGGCAGCAGAGGAAGGCCCTTATATTTAAATTTGTTTATACAAGTACAGCTGAAAAGAACTAATCATCAGAAAATAATTTGGACCCATTTTCATAGTCATCGACTCATACATCTTCTCAAATGTGAAGATTTGCTTCTTTAGTCATTCATTTTTTTTCATCGATATAATGTGTAACAGCCACAGAGATCTTTTTCTTTATGCATTTTTTATTTTAGGCTTAAGAAGTCGTTTGTCCTCATTATATAAAAAGTTTTTGTTATGGTAAGAATATGAGTGTAGGACTTGAACCTGTAAGGCAGTATTTTTAAATTGTATTACTTTAACTTAAATGTAAATGATCTGACCATTTACTCCACCAGTACTATAGTTGTCATGGTAACCTTAACTCTAACTTGGTACCCACTGTCATCATCCCTCTTTCCACCATCGTCTCCTCTTGTCTCTTTACGTCAACCTACGTCAAAGAACAACTGAATGTGTTATTAGTCCAGGATGGTTGGGGGGCAGAAATCGACATACAGCGGGTGGGGGGGGGGTAGAGGTGGGGGGGGGTGACTGCAATCATTGGGCAATAAAGTGACGTCTCTGACTTTCTCTCTGCCTCACTGTCAGTGATCAGTGTCAAAGGTTCTTCTGAATGAATATACAGTATGTTAAGAGATCCTTTTCTCAAAGTCTTCCATAACCCCCCCACTGGCAAGACTTTGGTTGAAAAAACTCCCCATGGATGTGAATTACTAATTACGTGTGTCAATTGCTCTCTTCCCTTTTCACGTGAGCTGCCCGGTTGAGGTGGATATGGCTGTTGTGCATCTGTTGCTTTGCCTTTTTTATTAGACCATTAAAGGGGGACATTAACCAGTATCATTATTGCAGGTTTCCTCCACTGGCTTAACTCACAGGGCTGTGCAAAGGGGAGGATGCAGGGATGAAAGGCAGAACTCGAGGCAGACGTCTGTCCTGGCAGAAACCGGTGGGAGTAAAATGTTTAAATCAGCTCTCTATTAAACACACATTTACGAGGCTCATTCTGTTTGAAAAGCAAATTCTATGGTATGTGACAGCACACACTGTATTTGTGCGTGTGATACAACAAGAGCTGGTCAAAGCCCTCTCCCTCTCTGACTCTGCATTGCTCACCTGCTCACGTTTGCCTCTCTCTGCGTCCAGGCTGTGAGGAAATCTCTGAATGAACAAGTTAAAGCAATAGGTCACAGACAGGGTGGGGGGACGGGGGTGGGGGTACAGCGGCAAGCGAGCAACCCACGCAAAAGGAACTTTTTACTGTGCAAACACTTTCCATCTACCCCACTTGCTCCCTCAATCTCAGACTGGTGTTAATACACTGGAGAGCCCTGGTCTGCCTCAGAGCTCCCTCTTTCTCTGCTGGTTCTCCCTCCCGCTCCTCTCACCGCCATTCTCAGTCGCCCTAAACATTCTTTCCTCCTCCGTCACGGCGTGCCCTGTCTGCATCCCTCTTTCTCACCATCTCTTTGGAACTTTCAAAGTGTTTCCCCTCAGCTCCCTCTTACTTTCTTTTTCAGACACTTGGTTCCTCTTTAGATCCGTGTCTCTTCCTGGTCTCTGAGTTTTTCTCTGGTGCAGTCTGGTGCATGGGAGGATCAGTGAAATGTAAACAGTGCAGGCTTTAAAATATCAAAGCACACAAATTCAATGATGTTCTAATATAAACAGTGCGTTATTTGTATTGCATGGCTCTAATATCTCTGCATAGTGTCACCGGTTACTTTTCATAAAGGCAGTAAAAGGGCAGAGATTTATTTTTGGTGCATTCCTCAACATGAAGAAATGTTTTGCAGGAGACATGATGCAGGCATTCTCTGCTCCTTTGTCAGTCTTGTACCACGTCTCTTGAATTACTGCGTGTATACTGTGTGTGTGTGTGTGTTTGTGTGTGTGTGTGTGTGTGTGTGTGTGTGTGTGTGTGTGTGTGATCACGTATATCAGGGCTGGCCACAACCTGCCGGCATGCCGTGGCATCTTCGTCAGACTCAAATGAAGTCTGTTGTCAAGTAATTCTTCGGAAGCTGAGAGCTGCTGACAATTTCTCAGTGGAAAGGGGATGGGCTGTGTTTGTGCGTCTATCTCTCTCTCTCTCACTGTGTGTGTGTGTGTGTGTGTGTGTGTGTGTGTGTAAGGGGGCAGAGGGGCGTGGAGTCATGATGGGGAAAGAGTGAGGGGAGCGGGAAGACAAAAGGAAGAAGACTTGCGTGACGTCGCAGTTGGCCCGACAGAATGACTTTGTCAATGTAATGTGACCTCAGTCCCGTGGGGGTGGGGTGGGACGATACCCTTTTACGGACAGATGGACTCACACACACACAAACAAAGTCACAGAAACACACATATGCTTACGTCTTTTGAGCAGTTCACTCTAGCGTTTAAAACAATTTATAACCCCCTACCTCCTTAAATCTGACATGGCCTGACTGTTTGTGTGAACGCTGACGCACATCAGTCCCCTCCATCACTAGTCATTCATTAAATTAACGCTCGTTTACGTGATGACGATCATAAATCAACCTCCCACAACAATGATAGCAGATAACATAACTTATAATGGAGCACATGGCCAGCTGTATTGATTCTACTGTCGTTCTGTTGACCACTTCCTGTGCGTCAGCCATGAAGTGTGTAAATTTCATCATAACTGAGAGCAAACACAGGAAAGGAAATTTCATATCCGCATGTTGTCACTGTTTATGTTTTGAAATAAAGTGGAACTGGGTGCTGAGCACAACAGTTTAGAGGCAGAACGCATTTAAAAATGTTTCTAATCCAAAAAGACTTTTCTCCATATTCAGTTGGCTGTGCTTTGACCGCACAGGGAGGGGAGCTGGACCTCAGGTTCACTGAAATGTCAACTTTGGTTTAACTTAACGCAGTGAGAACACGGCACAGAAGATATACTGTCTTCTTTTTTTAAATTTTTTTAGATAGAAATTTCTGCAGTTGCTGTCGTATTACAGGTTTTTTTTTTTTTTTTTTGCATTCTCCGGTGGATAGATAGAAAACACATTATGTAAATGTTGACACAAACTGTGATCAATCCTTTGTATGTATTAGCTTATCTCTGGAATAGCGAGTGAATGATATGAAAGTAATGTGTTTGCTTGCGTTCTTTATTATGGCCATTATTATTATCTACAGTTTACAAGTAGGAGTTTGACTACCATATTTTGCCAGTACATTTATGTGACTTTTCACTCCGATGTCTCTCCAGTTTTATTTTCTTGACATTTGTTTATTATGGGAACACACAAAAAGCTTTGTGCAGCACATAGCTAGCAAACTGCCTTTATCCTGTGACTAAGAAGAATAACATGAAAGCTCTTTTAATCTTCATTCTTCTGAATGTTTGCTCGCACTTTGACCTCCTCCTGCTTCCAATTAGTCACAAAAACAGTCCCGTTTGTAGATATATGAACCCCTTACATGTCCTTTGTTATCATTAATAGCCTGAGTCAAGGCCCAGAAAAATTAAAGCTGTCCAGAATTTTCTATTTTTGGCTCAGACTTTACACCCACACTGCCTCTGTCTTTTTATGTCTCCTCCTTTCGTTTCAAACTGTCTCCTCATCCTCTTTCTGATCATTAATCAGGCTGTCGCTTCTTGTTAGAAGGTCACCACTGGATGCATGAATGGTGTCAGTTTGCCTCAGCGTCTGCCTTGTATTACAGACGCCCTCGCATATGGCTGGACCCCTGGTATTGCCAGGAAGCATGCCAGGAATGTGAGGAATGGCCCAGTGAACGATAAGAAGGAAATTCCCCACATCAAACTGGACTAGAGGCCCAGAAGCAACAGGCTCATGAACAATTGCTGGGGAGAAATGAAAGGGATGACGACAAAGAGTAGATGGATCAGGATTCCTGGTCTGACAAAGGGTCTATATTTGACGTTAAGACAATAAACACAGTAACTGTGGTTTTACGTGAAAGCTGGGAGTGATGACGAACGTGCAATGGTGAAACAGAAAGGAAAGAAATATAATGGGTTGAGTCAATTAGGGAGTGATAGTAAGACAGTCATGGAGAAAAGAAGCAATGAATGATGTAGAAAAAACAAGGTGATGCCATGGAAGAGAATGACTGAACAAAGATAAAGATGGCAAAAACCTTAAACATACAAGTTCCCCAATTGAAGGGTGTCAGATGAGGGTGGGAGCAGGAAGAGGGCAAAGAGATAGGGGCATGTCACAGGAAAGACAACCTTACATTAATCAGTCCCTGGGTGGGTGACTGTGAGGGGAAAGAGGACTCACATGCCTCATGGGAAGATTTCTGACCGGTGAGTCTGTGGATTTGAGTGACGGCACATCTTTGTGACTCAGTAACCCAGTCTTCCTACTGGCTCCCACCCTGATCCATCTGCAGGGGGATTAAAGATCGGTTTGAAAGGCAAACTTTGCAGAGCAAACACAACATTACCAAATACTTAACCAGACTGGCATTCCTGCTAGAGTAGCCTTCTCTATGTGACATTACAGCCAAGTCTACACTCCTCTTGTGTGGCTGATGGTGCTGATTTGGGGACAGCCAGTGGGTAATTGTTTTGAGCTGCTAAATTGTACAGGGGGGTATTGGATTACCTACCACCAGGGTAGGTAATTCTCATTTCCCTGTTTCCCCTGGAGTTCTGGCTGCTTCATCTGTGAATAAGCGCATACCTCACTGTCGCATGAGGGGCCAGAAACATGCCTCATGTCTGGTAACATAAAGGTGGATAATAGGATATATGGAGGAGGGCAGGAAGTGTAAACACTTCTTCCGCTACGTGGTTTTCTATTCATCTCTATTGGAAATTTAAGAGGTCGGTTGGTGGTGATCCAGTTTCTGTTTATGTAACTAGTTTGCTTCTATGTGTGCTTATTCTTCCTATCTGGGCTAAACCCAGTCTTCTCTTTATTCAGACTATAAATAATACGCAACCAAGAAGGAAATGAAACATTATCTTGGTGAAATTCTCCAGGGTGACTTATCTTGTATGGCAGTGATTCAGCTCTGTAATATCATTATTACAGCATAGTCATTGGCCAGTTACACGATCAAAATTGAGCTCGGTAAATAATATTACAGCCCTAATCTTGGGTTATTTTTTGGGAGCTACATAATAATTAATCATCAAAGTAAAACGCATTCTTGCATGACAAGACGAATCCTGACTTACATTTCGGAGGGAATATTTTCCCAGGTCAGATCAACATTGTAGAACTCTACAGAAACATGGCAGGAGTGGGACATTGTGTTGAGGCTACATCGCTTGAGACTTTATTTGTATTTTATGGTGTGGTTTCAAAAAACAAATTTGTGTGAGAATTAGATCTATGGGACGTGGACAGTCTCGCCTCTCAGGTCAAAACCTCACATAATGACTGTGCGGCTCCTTGGCTTTTTGACCTATCTTAAACAGCTGACACAAGGCAGATAGGTGGGTGTGTGAGTTTTGAGGTGAGGCAGTGAAAGGCACAGGCAGAGAGGTAACTCTGCTTTTTTTTGTAATTCCATTAAAACAAGCCCATGGGAGTTTTGGACGACTGACAGCTGAGGTGGAGTCGGGGCAGCCAAGCAGGAGGGAGAACGTTTTCATGCGTTTACGTGTGTTTTCCTTCACCGCTGGGATTTATATATGGCTGCAGGGCTGTCTCTCAGGTCTGCTGCTGAGTGTGACGAGATTTCACTCAGGGGTATAGGAACAGGCCCCAGGGGACGACCTACAGAATACCCCTGTTTACCTCCAGGGTACAATGCTTTTGAGGTGTGGTTCCCCATCATCCTTCACCTCTAAAGTGCCGAATCAGTGGAAGGTAGAAACCCAGAGAGTATCCCTGACACTAATATGGAAAAAAAAAACTGTTTGGAGCGAATATAAGGGCAAATATTATTCTTCCTGAGCGTAACCACGGCGAGCACCTCTGACCTGGCAGTGAAAGTGCTGAAACAAAAAGCCCAAAGACTTTTTTTGCCCCATCAAAGAAGAGCTGCATAAAATAAATATGGCCATCAGATTACCATGCTGAACACGGGGCTGCGTTAGCCTCCGCCGGCCGCCCTGCCGCCCAACCCCATAGCTCTATGGGAGTTAAGTGTGGGGTCCGCTCAGTCAACACCATGACGCAAAATGGAACAAGCCTCTGACAGAAGCCCCAGGCTAATGGAATAAGGCCCCTACCCACAGGCCCACAGGCCCCCTGGTCCGGGAGAAAAATACTGAGCGAGAGAGAGAGAGAACAGAGAAACAGGAGAAAAGAAGAGGACAAGAGGTAAAAGGTAGATGAGGACATTTTAGAGAAGAGGAAAAGAATCCCGGCCCCAAATTGGTGACACTGACCCCGTCACCAACTAACCGCACAAACAGAAATGACTTCTCTTGCCTATGAACCAATAACAGGAGGCTAGGACAGACAGTCCCCAGTGGGAAGAAGGTCGGGGCAGGGCAGGGCAAAACAGGGCATAGTGGTTGGTGGTGGTGGATTTAGCTGCCAGTGAGACTGTGAGGCTTAGCTGGCTGGTCCTCCTAACAGTGGACAGCCTCAGCCCAGTGGATCTGGCCTCACAGGGGATCTTTTATATCCTTGCATGTCCCGGTGTGCATTTGTGTGTAGGGGGTTGCATGTGTGGACCAAAAAAAAAGAGAAAAAAAAATATGTTTATATGTATGTTTCACCTTTGGGTGATGTAACCAGGAGAAAACAAATCTGTTTCTTTGAAGTGAACCAATACTTTTCTGTTGGCTTTTGAGTCATGTAACTGAGGGCTTGCTGTCCACTTCGTCCACCTCATGGCCACAGTTCGTCGTCTGTCTCCATCTGACTGATAATCCTCCCGGCACCTCTGACCTTCACACCGCTTGTCTCAAACCTCATGCAGATTCCTCCACCCCCAGTCTGGCTTTTCCTCTGTCTGTCTATGACAGAACAGACATTCTCCAGCTCCCTTGTTTCCGTTATGGCCTCGTGTAATATTCCCCGTTGTTTCACACTAAAGCTGACTCTCTGACTTGTAGAGCCAGACTCTTAAATATTTTCACTCAAATGAGAAATATTGTGTTATTCTTGAGGAGCCAAAGTCATATAAGTAATATTGCATCTGTTTTGAGATGTCATGTTAGACCGGAATTAAAAAAAAAAAAAACATGACACAATTTCGGTCCCCACTGGTAGGAAACCAGTTCTAACGTTCAGCAGTGATGACTACTTTGGACTTAAATCCTCACTCTTTCCCCTCCAATTTCCTGATAAAACGTGTCCCACAACCTCCAGTTGTAGCTCTACAGTCATCATATTCTGCCCTTTCCCCTGACGTACGAGTTAAAAAACCTCCTTATACTGTGGGCTTTAGGATGACGCAGGGCTCAGATAAAATGCTACCAGATCGCAAATAGATACTGCAGCCATGCCAGGTTGTAGCTGTTAGTGTAAAATGTGAGAGCCATGGGCCTTTTCTGGTTCCTGAAAATGACTCCTGTTTTGAACAACAATGAACACAATCACTGTGGTCTACTGGGCCTCACACCAGCAGCATTGCATTACCTCGCTTGCCTCCCTACTGTTCTCCTTTTCTTTTCATCCTTCCCTCTTTTCTCCTCTGACTCAGCTGTTTTGTAGGAAAATCCGTCTCTTTGAAGAAAGGAAGAATCTTTCATTACTCGACAGCAGGGAGAGAGAAGGAGATGATAGGGAGAAGATAACTGGCCCATTGTCTTCACACACATCCACCAATGATAATTGTGTTTCACTAATTACAGAGAGCTGCTACAACAGGTGTGGGTCTCTGCACCTGGGGAAAAAGGCTTCTTCAGTCCACGTGTGTGTGTGTCAGAGAGACAGATAGAGGGTTGTGTAACTATGAATTTATGGGTGAAAGTGTGTATGACATTGTGTCTGTGTCAGCGGTTGAGACCACAGTAAACGGTGTGTGTGTCACATGCTTACTAAATCTTACATGTTAGTTAACGCACTCAGACATTGGTCACTGTATCGTGTCATAGACTACCGTAATATCATACAATCGGCGTTGATCTATACGAGTCTGAACCCCATCTGTGTTTAATTATAAAGCTGTAGACTACATCTGTTTGGTATTACTGGAAAGTTGAAATTAGCACACAAACACAGTCTCACTCTCATTCATTCACCACAATGAATTTCAAATGAGAGTGATTACAATCACTTAATTGATAAATGCGACCACGGAGAGCCTCCTCTCATGATTCATAATCTATAAGCAGTCTTGCTCAATGGTGTGTTTTTTTATGTCAGCACACTAAAAAATTGGGGAGACAGAACCGGAGGCGATGGTGATGATGTAAGCAGGGGGTCTCTCATGGGACTGATGTATTTTTGAGCCTTTTACCGTAATGGAATTCATCTGAGGAGCTGACCGGAAGAAAGGAAGCCGTTTGCTCAGACCCCAGATGAGGAGTATGATGAAGTCAAGTTTGTCAAGACGTCATTGAGATTCACTGTCAAAACAAAGAGAAGTGGTTTCTAAAGAAGTCTGGCTGACTAGACAGTGAAATTGACTGGATATTACAAATTTGTGACAGTTCAAGTTCAAGTCTAGATGTTACTCACTCCTGATGATATCACCTGTCTCATGTCTGTACATGACAGGGGCTTGCTAATTTGTGCTTAATGAGCTGGACCTTTTTACGAGGTGAGGGCTACCACAATAATGAAATGGGAAACCCTACCAATCACACCACTTTAGTGCGTCACATCGACCCAAGGGAAATTAAAATCCACTCTGATCTTAACTCACCGGCCTTCACCTTTACAACAGTTTACCTTGGTGAAGGTGCCCTTTGTGTGTGGTCGACACATGGTCTCATTTGCTGCCTGAGTCATGACCTTTCCTAAACTACTGCTATTATTACAGGAAACGAGAATGAGCCTTCAGAGCAGACAATAATGCAGTTGAATAATCATTTCCTTAGTCAAGCACTTCTACCTGCAGACTCATCATTTAACATCAGAGGGGAATGAGTCCTGCATTGCCACCTTGTGGAATATTCCTTTGGTGTTTGAAGTAGAGGCGGTTGCCAAGCCCAAGGGGCCGTACTGTGGGAAAAAAAGCTTGCCAAAGATAATGAGAAAATTGTTCATCTTTTAGACAAGAATTTGGTATTTTATTAAAAACAAGTTTATAAACATACATGAAAGCCAAGTTTAACAATCAGGACAGGACAAATTTGGATGCCCTAACAGACATGCTGTTTTCCTACCTACTTTAAAAGAACTTATATCTAAAAAGACATACCAAAGCCTATACATTTTGAATAAAATATATAAATGAATAAGTTGCTATGGAAAGGTTATGAAAAAAACAACAGTTTGTTGGTTTGTTTGTTTGTGATGTGAATTTTTGAAATCCTATTCACTGAAACATGTGTTGAGAGACAAATATGGGCATTCTCAAAGTCGAGTCCGCTGATTGGCAGGAAGCTCATCCTGGTCAAGTCCCCACAAGAAGGTGCGGAGACGAGTCACTTCCTTTTGCAGCTCAGGGCTGGGGATTGGTTGGGAGAGGTCAAGGCGGGGTGTCTCATTCGGTAGGATCAGAGGAGGGTGATCCAGGAAGCTCTCAAATATGTCTGAAAGATCGTAAAGAAACAGCTGACCTACGCATTGTGTCACTTTTTCAAGTGTGTGTGATTTTGGAGTTTGTCAGGAACCTTTTCCACTTTTTTTGAGCATACCATTTCTTAGTACCATTTGAACTATTTTTTTTTTCAGCTGCACATGAATCGCTTGACATATTACGATGAAACTGTGGAAAGGTGAAACATGTTCCATGAAAGGAATCATTTAATTTAGAACAGATGTCCTTAAGAAAACTACAGTTAGCTAAACTTTTTTAAAAAACAAATAATGTTACTAATGCAATATTTTCATTAGTAACAGTTTGAACCTCGTAATCTGAGGTTCAAACTCTCTAGGTACTTTTGCTTTAGGCTGTAGTGGCAAAACATGTAAACTGAACTTCCTGTCTGAGTGCTGTCTAGTTGAACTATGCCTTACCTCCACTAAGCTCTGTGCCTGGTGGAGGGGCCCAGGATGCAGGTGGTGCCCTGGTTGGTCCCAGCTTGTAATGAGTGAGGAGGTGGTGCAACTGTGAAGGGCTTAATAAGACATGATCCTCCAGCAGACTGGTCCAGGACGACTGGAAGAGAAGACAAGTCAATAAAGAGGAAAATGACGGTCTGAGAAGAAATGCTCCATATGTGCCATTTTTTTACCTGAATAAGTCGAGTTTTGGGAATACAGAGGAAGTTGACTGTTACTGACAATTTCTTCATGAACTCAGAGGCTATGTCTCCTAATCCTGCCCCTTGTAGCCAATCCAGAACCAGGTCCAAGTTTGTACGGATCTGAACTGCTCTAGACCACGAAAACAGACCATCTAATGGGAGAGAACAGCATAGCCGAATAACCGAATAACCTCATCTGATAATGTGTGACTTAGAAGAACTTTGACCTTTAAAGTGAGATATCTTTAAAAAACAAAAATGAAAAAGGTTACTCTAAACACATGAGCATGTGCAAAATGAGAAAACGAGTATTAAAAAGCTTTTATTACAGTGGCTGAGTCAATAAAACAGCAACTGTTTTCAACCACTATGTCCCCATCAGCGCTCAAGACACTTTTTTTCCATATCATTGATTGGAGTTGTGATAAAGAGCTAGTGGTCAAAATATATTGGCTTTTCTAACATTTTGGCATCTTTAATGGTTCAGCCACTATAATTAAGTGTTTTTAATATTTCCTTGCCCATTAAATACATTCTCCCAAGATTGCCTTTTTGTTTTTCTGTTTTTCTCTACTGCTGTCCAAGACCACCCAATATATATTTAATCTACATTACATTATATATATAAACCACTCATCTCTACCAAACATTTGGAAGATGCAATAATACAATCTGATTGTGAAAAAGCTGAAATCATACACAATGAAACTCAATTAAATACAGCCTGTCTTGGTCTGGTATGACCAGTATCGTATTGTTAGCTAGAAGTGAGATGTGACTCATGGATATAACTTGAATTACTGATAAAAAAGGTCTTTGCTACTTGCGGTCATAGCTGTAGCTGTTCACAGGCTCTTTTCAGCCTTTGCCTTCTCACCTCTCTCCAACAAAGTATTGAGCAGGGATGTGTTGGTGAAGAAGAAGAGGTAGCCAAAGGTTTGAGAGGTGAGGGGTGGGGACAAACACGCCTCCCGTGACAGCATGAGGGAACAGCGATACACTTCCACTAGTCCAGCAACTTTGGGTGGTAAGGCAGACACATCGTCCACCTCTCCTCCCCCTTCTCTTTTGTCTTCTCCCTCTGCACCCCGAGCTGCATCCTTGTCCTTCTCCTTCTCCTCACTGGAGAACGGGTTGGTGTCCAGGAGAGCTGGAAGTAGTGAGTACAGGGTCTTTGTGGACATAAAGAACAGACAAAATTAGTTTGATTAAAAAGCTTGTTTTGTTAAATAAAAAGCTAAAATAATATGTAATATTGGAATGATCAATTCCCAGAGGTTGCATTCTACTGTTTTTGGTAATCCCCTTATTTTTTCTCCATTGTCACCATGAGATTGACAGTCATAGTTAAAATTAAAACTTCTCAGCTGCAGTTGGACAGGTTTTTTCTACCTCTTTCACAAATAAATCTTCAATTTGTTGTCTATTGCCACATATCTTGGAACAAAAACACCTCACGAGTCCCAGCTGCACTTTCACGGATAATGAGAATACTGGCAAACATTAGGCCTGCTGAACATCAGCATGTTACCACTGCTGTGAGAAGTTTTTATTCATTTTCCAAAGAAAAGTCAGATGTGGGGATGTGAACATTTTTCTAATGTGGATTTCCACTAGAGAAGACATAAGTGAGCATGAGTTCTAATACAATGCTGATTGAAGGCTATTCTTTCAGAATGCAATGCATAAAGAAAGATGAGAATCTTGTAAAAGAAAAGGAACCATACTAAGATTTAAGAAAGGCATGCTTTCATGGTGATTTTAATGTGCAGATCTTTCAAAGTTGCAGTTTGACATCAGAGGTCACGCATTTAAAATTGAAAAAAGATTTTTGAGGAATATTTATTAGCTTCTAAAAATATGATACAAAAAATGCCATACTGTATAGAAAGTGTATGTCTGTGGATTTGGATCAATGATTTGTCTTGTTTTTTATATTGCACCTTGGTGAGGTGATACACACACTGTTGGAAGGTGTGCATGATGACATCATCCAGCTGTGCCAGAGCTTCTGAGCAGGTGTCCATGTCTGCCGTCAGAAGTGGATCTCCTGGGGCTTTAGTAAATTGGTCATATAAATAAAGGTTTAAGTCTGCTTAAATGTGCCACATTCCCAACTTTCTGATATTTTATTTCAGAGATATACCTTCCTGAAACTTTATTTTCAGTTGAATTTACAGTGTTTTTAAATCATCTCACCTTCAAACTCCCACTCTTTCTCCATGGCTTCAACTTTGACCTGGAAGAAGTTCAGAAGCTCTGTGGCGTTTGACATCCAGAACATCAGGGGTCGAAGGTCAGATGACAGTTTGAGGACATTTAGCGTGCTTATCTCGCTCTCTTGCTCTGTAGAACTAGACACATTTGTGTAATGCCAAAGTTATTTGAGCTTTAAAACGATTGTGAACATTCTCCTGTCAGTGCTTTGTTGTGGGAGTGAAAATAGGTTGATTTATCTTTGGTCAACTGTATTTCAGCTATTTTACAACATCACTGTCTTACAATGCTTTCATCACACAACAAAAATTTTCCAAAGACACAACAGAATGGCACAAATGTATCATGAATCACTCATAGAGAGATCTCTAAATAGAGGGAGCATGACGTCGAACAAAAATGTTCTTACTTTTGCGTGGGATGCTTATCCCCGAATTCCTTAATGTTATCCTATAAAGAGAGTTGGAGACAGAAGAGAGGAGAGACATCTTGACTTAGTGTGGGTGTGGGGCAGGGGGAGCAGCGTCTGGCCCTGAAGCCAGGACAATTACAGCACATTTTCCAGTAGAATGGCAGTGACATCAGCTCATCCTCTCTCCTGTCCTCAATGTAACAGGCCACAATATGTCTGCCTGATGGTTTTCATGCCTGACTAAATTTGGCAGTTTCAATCTGCCTGCAGGAGTAATTATGCAAACGCCACAGAGGTACCATCAATCCCATCAGGGGACAACAGTGGAAACCTAAACAAGGCAAAATTTAATGATTGCAAAATTTGATCTTCCTCAGAATGTTTTAAAGTTAATATCACAGCCATATTTATTCATCATGCATACCACCAAATGGATAAGCATACGGTCTGAATTTGACTAACTGGTGATTTTCTGCCAAGCTCAGTTCAATCTGAGCATGACCATATTGTTATGCAATACTGTCCCAAAGACAGTTTTTTGGTTACTGGAGCTCAGGGCTCTAGATATTTCATTATTTTATTAAATTATTTATCTATCCAGTGAGACCATTTTACTTGTGGAGTAAGCAGTCCCCACATGAGTACGGTGACACACAACAATGTATAAATAACTTTCAAAACAAGTAAATTAATTAATGTTTAGAGATCAAGATTTTGAGTCTTGGCAGGAACAGAATTATTTGAGTGTTTTTCTTTGTCCTAGTCATCGTTCATTGGATAAATACAGATTTATAGTTCATTAATTTGGTTCACAAATAGATGAATGGATGGATCGACTCCTCCTAAAGGACACAATCCTTTGGCTTACTATCAGTTTGACAGTTTGTGATTTTAGCTGAAATTCCTACAGAATTTATTTAAGACACTCATTTCCCTCTTAGACTGAATCATAATGATTTTGGTAAACTTATGACCCTTATTCAACAAAGTTCCCTCTTGGGTCAAAAATTCAGTTTGCTCAAATATGCAGATCACATACTTTCTGTTCTGTCATAACTTTTGAGAGAATCTTAGCATCTCTGTTGTAAGCAGTCACACAAAACACAGCTTTGCCTAAATATTTACAGCAGAAAGATAACAGGAAATGAGATAGACATATGGAACTGACATGCAGCAAAGCTCCATTGTTCATCCAGCTGACGGTTCAATCCTAGGCTACCAGGGCATCCAATCCAATCCAATCCAATCCAACATTATTTGTTAAGGACTGTCATATGTTATTTTTTCATGTGTCACAATTCTTTTTTTTTCACTTACCCAGACAATTTCCTTTATTAGGTTGGCTGACTTGAGTAATATTTGTGGTGTGAGTGCAGGGTCCAGGTGTTTGGATGCATGATCTATCATGATTGACAGGAGATAAGCAGGCGCTAAAGGCCCACCCCCAGAGTCTGGTGAGGAATTTTTGGAGATTATCTCCTAAGAGAAAAGTGAAGAATAAACATAACATACGTCATCAAAGAAATTTTTCTGTGATGCAACATAAAGTGAGGTGGGTTGCTATTAAGGTTATTCTTTATCTCACCTGCAACAGGGGATCTGCATGACGGGGATGAAACTTCAAAATTGCCTCAGTAGATCCCAGATACTGCCTCAGAGCTTCCTGTCTATCCACCAGACCTGAGGGGCAGCAGGCGGTGGAGACATCCGCCTGCCAAGGCAAGGTCAATGCCAAAGGTGGAGCTGGAATCACACGGGGGTCACGGTACAGGAAAAGGAAGTGTTTCCCCAGACCAATCACATCCCCAGGCTTTAGAACTGTCTCCCTGTAAAGGGCCAGTCCATTGTGTGTGACCTCACCACCTCTGAAAGGCCTCATCAGAGCTAAGATGGAATAAAATTACATTTATGGTTTAAAAAAGAGCTTTAAAATATATACTGTATATAATTTTTTTGAAAAATGAGTGATCTGTGTATACAGGTGACTATTGTAATACCTTGTCCAGTGGGTGTCTCGGGAACAGCTGAGTCTCTCCTGACCAACAAGTGTCTGGTCAAGAGGTCGGGCGCAGAGAGGAATGTTTCTACCTTCATGGACCTCTTGCCCTTCCTTTCCCTTTCCCTCTCCTTTTCTCTCTCCCTCATTGTGGGCTTTCTTCCAAACACATGCATATGCCCCACCATGATGTACAAAACAAAATCCTGAACAAAAGACAGTTGAGAGTAGAAGACAGTCAGGGAGGTCTGTTATCTTTGAAGTGTGATGTTTTTTTCCACCCTCCCATCTTTGAGATGTCAAGAAAGTGGTTGATAAGGTAAGAAGTGTGTCACAGTTTGCAACAATGGAGACCTGAGTGAGATCATTGTGTGTGAGTGCTAAACACAGTGGCGTTTTGTACTTTTGTTGGATAATGATAGAGGCATTGTGCTGGTCTGAGGTTGTTTTGTGCTGAATGTTGAATAGGAGCGGCTTTCAGAGCAATGTAAACCTTGATGGTATGTGGCGATTACAGACATGTAGGTATGATGTCATCTGCAGGGTGTGTGTATGCGTGCACATCTTCACAAATGTCTGCAATGTGTCTCTTAGTCAGCACGTTGATATAAAGTATTCCATGTTACTGTGTGTGTGTGTGTGTGTGTGTGTGTGTGTGTGTGTGTGTGTGTGTGTGTGTGTGTGTGTGTGTGTGCGTGTGTATGAGCCTGTGTTTCCAAAGTTTACCTGTGTGTGGGTGTTGTTTTTAAGTATTTGTGTGTGATATCATCTGTCAGCATGTCTTGCCTTGCTCTGATCATAACCCTGCAGCAACAGGAAGTACGGCCGGTCTGTGGGTGGAAGAATTAAACTTTGTGACATCACTTCCAGGTCACAGCTCGAGTAATCTCTCTCATCCTGTGAAGGTTGGTTTGTCCACCCAACTTTTGCTTCAGCTTTCGATGCTCTAATCTGGAAAAGACATGATGGTTAAAACACCATCTGGTATAAAGTGTTCCATTTATTTCTCACTACATAATCTCCTTTACCTCTCCTGGAAGTGGGTTGATCATGCTTGTAATGTTCTTCCTGTCCTGCACCCCTTCATTGTTGTTGGGTGCGTTAGTAGAGCCATTTGAATCTTTGCTGACATGGTTACCTTGGCGACGCCGAAGACTCAAGTTCATGTCACTGATGCTCCTTCTGAGCTCTGTGTTCCTACCGCGGTGACCACGCTCGCTGTCTTCCAGCCCGCCCCCTGATGGTGTCCTGTTTCGCCGCCAGCGCACACCTTTTCCCCAGATAACCAGAGGATTAGTTAGTCTGGACCCACCAGTTCTTTTGTGTCCTAGCACACTTTTCTGTTGAGTCTTAAACATACCTTGACAGTTCTCGCCCTCCCTCTCACGCTCCTTCTCCCTCTCTTCTCTCTCATAGTCTTCCTTTCTTTGGATTTCAAAGCGCCGTTCAAATCCATCCTTGGGTCGCCACATGTCCACTAACAACAGAGGACATTCCCATGGGGCAACGCTTCTCCGGCACTCTGTCTCCCATTTGATAGTTCCATCTGCCTGCTGGATGGGCTTTCCAATGACATCACACAACAGGAAGTCCTCCGGGCTGTGTTTCTGAAGAACTAGAAAGTAATGGAGGAAGGGAGGGTAATTATTTTTCCATAACGCTGCGGTTTATGTTTGTATTTAGTCAGTCCCAATTGGTTAAAAATTTTTGGGCAAACAATTCCCAGTAATCGGTTGCAGCAGTGGTCCAAATGGAAGATTTTTTCCCTCTTTCATACCTACGTCATCTGTTTCCTCCCTTTCTCTCTCAGTGTACCGAGTGATGACCTGAGCAATGAGCTGCCTCGCTGTAGAGTGTACATTGGCCAGCAGAGAGCGATAGTTGGCTCCACTGGAGAGGGCATCACCATAGATCTTGATAAGTCCTGGGGCAGAGGAAGAAGCAGGGGGCAAGTAGTGGTGGGAAGAGGGAGCAACCGAATGAGCCCAAACTTCTCTCTCCCTCTCCCCAACCGCCCGGTCCCTGTCACTATTAGAACGACCTCGCAGAAAGAGATGGGAAAGGCGTTTTGTGCGAGACTGGGGCCCAGCAGGCCGTGGCCTGAGGAAGGCTGGAGATGGAGATGGGGATGGGGTAGGGGAAGCTAGTGAGGGGGTGGAATTAGAAAGGGAAGAGGAAGGAGCAGTGGGGGCCTCGTGGAGTGAGGCTGCGTCAGAGCTGGTGGTCGACCTGGAACAACATAGACAGAAGGAGGACAGAGGACGGAGAAAGGAAGGGACCAGTCAGCTGTGAATTATGACTGACTAAACACAGACAAACAAGGGCTAAAATAAAATCTGCTAAGGTTACAGAGTTGGAAGGATACTAATGACAGTGGAAGTAAGATAAGATAAGAAGTACACAAACTATTCATTCCACAATACTTATCAGGTACTGAACTCGAAATGAAGCTAGAAACTTTCAATAACATCTATGTTGTATACCCTAACAACAAATACACATGGAATAGAAGTAAAACGCAAGATAAGAAGTGAGTTTGAAAGAACAAACTAACTTGACAGAGATAGCACTTGGCCAACGGCCCCCTAGCTTGGCAAAATGTTTTCTGGGTGAGTTGATCCACAGACCCACTGGGAAATGGAGCTTTCTGAAGCGAGGACTTCCAGACCCCTCCATCTGACAAAGAGAGAGAGAAAGACATGCTGATAATATGAAGAAATGTGGCTTTTCAAATCCATAATGTGCACTATGCGTTACAAGTTACTTTAAATGTCATGTTTCCTCAAAGCAATGAGGAATATTTATCATCGACAGGATATAAACAATATAACAATGGCATGATGTCACCATCAAAAATATCAACAGGATACCCACAGCCGTCATCAACATGGTGCAAACAAACGGAAAGAGGTTAATTCAAAACATCCAACAAACCCTCGAAAATAGTGAATTTGTCCCCATGAAACAGGAAGCCTATCTTGTAGGACTCTTGTAGGCTCAGCTCTTACTAATTTCCCTGATGGACCCTCCTGAAGGGATGAATAAAGTCATACTCTACTCTACTCTACTCCTACATCAATTGGGAGAAGCCACTCCAAAGGTCACTTCATGTCTCGGAGTTAGCTCTAAGTAAATTATAAAGGATGACACTTTCTTTCTTGCCCTTCCAGGTGGAATTTGGTTGCCTAAACAAAATCACTACACATCTAGTAACACTGAAACACCAAACCTATAATCTGGTTGTCATTTGAGACAGATTGCAGCTTTTAACAAGCACCTATCCCACATATGATGCAACATTTTGAAAACCATGAAATCAATATGATGCATGAAAAAGTCAAATGCTCATATGTATTAAAATGAGAGAACACTTACCCACAGTTACTTCTGATCCTCCTGTTGTGTGCTGTGGAGTTTATTCACTACCGAAATGCGAGTATCCAGCTCAAACTTATCTAACAGCTCTGCATGTTTTCTTTTCTCTACAACTAAATTTCATTTTCAAAAGGCCAAAACTTATGATACATTTACACATACATGCCTAAGTTCTAATGCCCACCTTCTTTAGCTAAATACTTTTTTCATCCAACTGAACAAGAGTTAGTCCCTCTCGCCATCTGGCTCTGAGGCTCTCTGGGTCTATAGATAGAGAAACAGACCCATTGTTCTAAGTGACAGAATTTCCTTCCTTTGCACCGGACAACACCTATATCCTGACAGAGTTGGGGGTTGGTAGAAAGCAAGAGAAGGGTGAATTCACCCAGAGCGTCATCAGGAATTCTATGTACTTAATTGAATACCATAGAGGAAGCCAGATCTATTTCTTTTTCTCAGGCTGGATTAAACAGAAACTGTTGGTCACTGTTTCACCAGAGTAAATTATATCAGATAGGGTTTCAGAGCAACAGATTGTCGAGAATGTGGTCATTTTAATCAATTTATTTTATGATTGATTGTATAATGTAATTGTATTATTTTACGAGAATATGCGTTTCTAAGACAGAGGCCAGTTGGAAGTTTTGCTAAAAAGAAGATGAAGGAAACATACAGTGACAGGAAGCTACAGAGAGCCACACAGACACCTGTGAGCTTTGACCTTGTCTTTCACAGGAGGATTATGATGGAAAGAGAGAGGACCGCCACCAAGTCTCTGTCCACAAATGTATCCTCTCTATTCTGCATTTTCAGACTGAATACAGTGATAACCTTATTCCCCTTTGAAATGTGTCATCAGTGTCTTCATTCACTGAGGAAGAAAATGGAAAGTGAAGAGAACATGTGGTATAAGTGCATGATATTAACAACAGTGGTCTGTGATGGCATCACATCAGAAGAACAAAACAGGTTGAGTGTTGAGTGTCTTATTTTTGGGCAATTAATTGTCACCCAAGTAATTCCTCATAGCTTCGCTGGTGGAGGAAGAGGACAAAATCAATATGTTTTTTAACGGTGAACTTTATTAAAAAAAATCAGAAAAGTAAAACAGTACTAGAGCTTTTAATCAGTTTACACTTTTGAGCAGGAATATCCAAATAAATATTAAATCACACAAAACTTTATTAAGGTTTAAACATGCCTTTGTAGGTTTTCAGTCATCCAGGTTGAGGTAAAGTAAGACGAAGCCTCTTGGATGAGGGTTGCAATGCCTTAAAACAATTAATATTAATTGTATGTATTAAGGGCGGCACGGTGGCACAATGTGTAGCGCTGTCGCCCCACAACACGGCGGACCCGGGTTCGAGTCCCACTCTGTTCGGCATTCGCATGCTCTCCCTGTGTCTGCGTGGGTTCTCTCCAGGTTCTCCGGCTTCCTCCCACCTCCAAAAGCATGCGCTTTAGGTTGATAGGCCGGTCCCAAATTGACCGTAGGAGTGAATTTGTGCGTGAGTGGTTGTTTGTCTCTGTGTGGCTCCGCGTCGTGCCCGGAGTGTCCCCTGCCTCACGCCCTGAGACTGCCGGGATAGGCACCGGCTCCCCCGCGACCCGCGTAAGCAGATTAAGCGGTTAAGAAAATGACTGACTGACTGACTGTATGTATTAAGGGCGGCACGGTGGCACAATGTGTAGCGCTGTCGCCTCACAACACGGCAGACCCGGGTTCGAGTCCCGCTCTGTTCGGCATTCGCATGCTCTCCCTGTGTCTGCGTGGGTTCTCTCCGGGTTCTCCGGCTTCCTCCCACCTCCAAAAGCATGCGCTTTAGGTTGATAGGCCGGTCCCAAATTGAGTGAATTTGTGCGTGAGTGATTGTGTGGCTCCGCGTCGTGCCCGGAGTGTCTCCCGCCTCACGCCCTGAGACTGACTGATAATGACTGACTGACTGTATGTATTAACATGAACATTAAAGGAGAGGCTAAATAAATTTCTGAGGCATTTTTATGCAATGGATCTTAGGTAGATAATTTGTTTTGACAGAAGCAAGAGAGATGTGTACTGTACTGATATTGCAATACCATTAAGTGGCTGAGATCACACAGATTCAAATTACTGTATTCAAATAGATTTCATGCACTTGGAAAAAGTGAGACGTTATATAAAAACAGATGATCTATCATGGAAATCTGAAGAAAGGTGAAGCAAACACTTTGCTGGAGCTGATATCACAGACTCCAGCTGGCCTTAGAGTAGGTACATGCCCACTTATGCTCCACTCATGTATCTGGTTGATGTGTACTTCAGTTAACACATACTGTATTTTAAAACAATGTGACAGTTTGACACTCACATACTTACTCAAGTGGTTTAGGTAAGTACAAAACTAAATAAAAACATCAATAATGATAAAAATAAAGTTATAAAGATGGTTGGGGACAACAGGGTTGTAGAACAGCAGCTTCCAGACTGACAAACAGCTGCTGGCCAACCATCTGGTCATAGTGGAGTTGGACAATGGAGATAGATGTGACCAACCAGTCAGTCAGTCATTTTCTTAACCCCTTAATCCGCTTACACAGGGGGAGCCGGTGCCTATCCCTGCAGTCTCAGGGCGTGATGCGGGGGACACTCCGGGCACAACGCCAGTGTACCGCGGAGCCACAAAGAGACAAACAATCACTCACACACACACTCACTCCTACGGTCAATTTTGGACCGGCCAATCAACCTGAAGCGCATGCTTTTGGAGGTGGGAGGAACCCGGAGAGAACAGCTGATTTAAAAAAAAAAGATTGAAAAAGGTTAAGGAGTACCAACGGGTGAAAGAACAGCTGGAACAGATGTGGAAGGTCGAAGCTGATGTGGTCCCTTTGGTAGTAGACCCTGGGAAAGTAACTGCAGTAGATTCCAGGACCTAAGTCTATGTTTGTGTGTGTGTCTTGTTATAATTATTATAGTTTTATAATGAAATAAAAAAACACGTTAATAGATTAGACATTTAATCACGAAATAAAGAACAGGATGTCTGTTTTCACGAGACACCGCCACCATCCGGTTTCCCATCATGCTTTGCGCGTTGACGAAGAAGGACTTTTCAGGACTTAACCGAGGACGCAGCAGGAAACGTCCCAAGGTTAGCCGTTGAAAATGTCTCAGCTCGGCTTTATTTATCCTAATTTTATATATGTTTGGTTTCATTTGTCATATGAAGATAATCAAACAGTGGTACATTCATTCTTTGTTAATATTTCAACAGTTGATTATTACGTCCAGATATGTTGACAAGTTAGCAACGTGCAATTAGCCGGGATTAGCTAACCAGTTTGTTTGTTTTTTACTGCGACGCAATTCAAACTATTTTAACCTGTATTTATCGTTTTGTAGATGTTTCATACTTATTATTATTCATTCAAGAGCTGCATATCCAGCTTGAGATTTATCATTGATTCTGATAAAGTAGCACATAGTAGCGCTACTAGCCTAAACAAAGCTATTCCGGAATTAGCCTGTCTAGCTTCATTACATATTGTGTCGTTGGGGTTACTGTGTGACTCAAGGGTCATCTAATGTGTCGAATGCCGTTCTTCAGTTCATCCATACTGTATCTTTTCTCTATCGTTTAGATTTCATTTTGTTTGGCTAACAACAATGGCTGCAAACATTGAGGAGAACATCAGGTGCTACAGGACAGCTCCTTTTGACGCCCGATTCCCCAACACTAATCAGACCCGCAACTGTTTCCAGAACTATCTGGGTGAGAATCTTAATCGATAAAGAGAAACTACTGAATTGTTTTTACAAGGGATTAACTGCACAGATGAAAATGAGGAATTTCAGAATTTGTAAATAATTGTACAGCTATTGCATATACGTTTGCATCATCTACCATGTTGTTAAGAAACTAAAATTTTATATTCAAGCTAGAAACTACATACAATAATGATCGGCCCATCAAAGTATCATGTCACTTAATTTTTGGTTTAAATTATATTGTAGCTAGTTTTGCTAAAAACAGGAACTTTGTCCCAATGATCGATCAATCAATCAACCAACCAGTAAATGTATAGCACTTAATCACATCAGCAGACATTTCATGCAGTTCAGGGTTTACACTTGTGTACACTGGACATTTTTTTACGCTTGTAATTGTTATGCTTGTATTGACTTAACTTTTGTTTATCATGTTTTTAGTATGAGTGATTTGTCAGAGGAGTACATTTGATTTCATTGTTGTTGTTACAGACTTCCACAGGTGCAACAAGGCCCTGTCAGCCAAAAATCAAGATGTGAGTCCCTGTGAATGGTACCAAAGGGTGTACAAAAGCCTCTGTCCCATTAGCTGGGTAAGTTATGCAGTCAGTTCAGACTACAGGTAAAGTACTGACACAGTACAAAACAAAATTTCTATGCAAATGTTTTGTAATGATGGATAATTAGGACTAATATTTATAACTGGTTTTATTCTTGAGTCCTTTAATTAAAATTATGATGTTGCATCTTAAGTTCTGAAAAGAAAAGTATCCAATCTCAGTACGTCATCTGATGTACGTCATCAACAAAGATCAAATCTTTGTTGATGACGTACATCAGTTGTGCTGAAATACTACACGTTTGGTCAGTCTACCATTTCCTCTAATCTCTCCCAACAGGTTTCCAAGTGGGATGATCAGCTAGAGGCTGGAACTTTCCCAGGAAAGATCTGAAATCACCCACTCCTATTGAAGAGGATCAGCTGCGGGAGATTTCTACTTTTACTTATACCTCTGTCGTGTGCTGTTGGACATATTCAAACAGTTTTCAATCGCCACCATTATTGATCTTACTGTTACAAACTTAAAACACGCACAACCTTTTAATCTGCATGTGAGGGTGTGAGGTTTTACTCCTTTCTCCATTGTAAAGTACCAGTCAATATTGATTTATCAATAAATACAATGTGGATTTAATCGAAAGGATGTTCATTATTCAGTTTGAAAACTTTATTTAATATTTGGTTTATTTCATCTCTCCAACCAAATTATTTTCTCAAAATTGTTACCTGTAACAAGACAAAACAAGCCTGATCCACTGTTACTGATTTTCATGCTTTTCAGTGATAGTGGGACATTAACATGGCTTAAAATCATGATACTCTGTGGCTCAATATCAAGACCTAAAATCTCCAGTTACAACTTTTACAAAAATGTACCTTGATTGCTGAACTGGTTGTAGTCTGGGTTATTTTGAAGAGTTTCTGGTTAATTCGTAGAGATTTCTAGTTACTGGACTAACCAGTTCAACCTTCCAGAAAACAAACATCCGACACACTGTTCATCTGCAAGAGTGATTAGAGTGAAATATCCCTCCTGTGTCTCTCTTGTGCTGCAAAGTTTTTCCAGAAGAGGGCAGTGGTGTTAAAAACATTTTTCTGTTGATATAATCAGTTTATCTCATTCAGACACAAGTGTACATTATTCACACTAAAACCTAGTGATGTTTGTCAATTTAAGAATAATTATTTAATTGTGGAGTACTTGGATTAAGATGTGCTGTAGTAGTGTTTCACTGAACAGACATAAGTCTAAAAGGCAAATGCAGTATTGTAGGTCATCAGTGATGTGTGGAACTTCACATCATAAAAATTACATCCTCTGCACTCCCTGTAAGTCAAGTAGAAGAATTAGTGATGTCCTGGCACTGTTTGAACATGTAAGGGTTAATGGTATGACCAGGCTTCACAGGTCAATATTTAACTGAAAATAACCGTATTTTAATCCTCAGTTTTTTTTAATAATGTATATAATAAATTCCAGCAAAAGGAGAGGCATAAAAAATGTTAGCACTGTAAATTTCTCGTATGTGATACAAGTAGAGTACAGAGTTTAATCAGAAATAAGTAGCCATGGTTACAGCAGTCGTCCACCTCCTGATGCATTATAATGACCAGAGGTCGGTTTCACAAAGCAGAGTTAACAAACCGGGTTTGTCAAACCCTGAGTAAAGCTTGTGGCTCTGGGTGGACTTATCCTGAGCCTGTAAACTCAGGTTTTACGGTTTCACAAAGGCTGCTCAGTGTTAGTTTTAGCAACCCAGGGTAGGTTAACCCCGAGTGTATGATGACAAAACTCTAATAGGTCATCAACAATGCAGCCACAATGAGTCACCATGACAATGGATAAGAAGCAATTATACACAGGCCCTTTCCGGAATCATACTGAGGTGACGTAGGCACTGGAAATGGGCTTTCGGCGGGCCTATGGTCATCTCACATGGTTTCAGCCTCTCATCCTACTGTTGCAGTTCTGTGGGGGGCCTGGTTCAGTGTCAGGGGTCAGCATCCTTGGTTGCCATGGGTAACCTCTGTCCTCCAAATAAAAGCCATCAAAGTCTCAAAACCATCAAAGCCTCCAAGCCATCAAAGTCTCATATGACGTCTAGTGGATATTCTGGAGTGAAAAGACAAGTCAGTTGTTGCAAACCTTGATGCTACTGACCATGTTACATCTTGCTCATCAGGAAAGACTCATCATACATCCGTGAGTGATGAACCGACCCAGACCACTTTGGCTCCACATCAGAAATGTAGTCTGCAGCATCACATGTGATCTAGATAGATGTTATTTTATCCATGATGCAGTCTGTAACATGTTGAAACCGTAGTAGTAAGAAAACCCCCGCATCCCTACACAATACCTGCTGGAACATGACTGATTTGTTTTGCTGCAGATGTGAGGATGGATTGTCTTTGATGTGTATGATTGATTAGGATGTGAACCGATACTGATCATAAAGATAACTGGATATGACGGGACATCTGAACACGGTATAATTATATCTAATTCTCTGTAAAATAATGCTGAACCTTCACCAATGGGATCCTCGTCAAACGACATGCCATGTTTGTATCTAAAATACATCTCAAATACGGACTGAGTTTGTTCTTCATGATCAAACCGAACTTCGGTAAAACTCTCCGTCCGACAGAACTGGGAAATGAAACATAAACGACTTTGAAAGAAGGCGAAGTCAAAGGAAACCCTGGGACTCCAGAGAGTCTGTTACTATGGTAACAAATGCAGAGGTTCAGTTATGTTGTTTCGTGAAACAGGCTAGCTCTACTCCTGTGAGTCTAGGTTAAGTTACCTCCCTTTGTGAAACCAGAAACCCTGGATTTCCCTGATTTCATGGTTAACACACCCAGGGTTACCCAGCTGCATGATTCTGATGACTTTGGGTCCTTACAGTATATTTGACCAGGGTGCTGGCAGTTTTTGTCGTAACACAACAACCATGTAGAGACACTGCAGTGGAATGGTGAGCATTTGCCACCCTTCATCTGTCTGATGAACCACCCCGCCTCCAGTATGCCGATAGCACAATCCGGGTCATGTTGCCCCAGCGCTGACATTCTTGTGAATATCATTTTCTCCACAATCTTCACTCCTTTTTATAGGACTCTAAAAAAAGACATGGTATTTGACTAAAAACGTTGTGGTTATTCCTCTGAAAATTACGTTTTCATTTTCTAGCCTCAAACATTTGTTTGACAGCATATATTGAGAATTATCAAATAAACTGCCTGTAATATAGATATATAATTCATGTCGAAAGGCAGAAAATGTTAAATTTGGCCACAAAATGAATTGTGAAAACTACCTTGAGTGTAGATCTGTCTTTGGAGAGGATATCAATGACTTGTTAAAACAATAGAAAAACATGTGATGCCATAAGAAAGTTCGGGTGGTGGACCACAGTCTTATCCTACGCTGTCAAACACACAGAGTCTTTGTTGAAGTTTTATATTCACTATGCATAAGTCATAAGTCTGACTAATAGAATTTACCTCCTTACCCTTTTCCAGGACTTTTTACTGATATGTTGCTCACCTCTCATTGACATGGTAGAGCATTTTAAGCTTGAGTTTATTGTACTTACGTAATTATAATGTATTATAGTACTGTATTGGTATGTTTACAATCAGGTCACGGTTTTAATTTTTTTGTTTCGTCTTTGCCACATATTCTGTTGTCAAGCCATTCACCTAAACTATGTTGTAATTTGTCCTGACATGTCAGGACAAATTACATGTGCTCCCTCCTATCAGCCAAACTCCTCTTCAGCCATTGTGTGTTACTGACACAAAAAAGTAAGTCTGAAGTTATAAAACAGGCACAAGCATCAGGTTTGTGTCATGAATTGTAAAACTACCAGAACTCAACAGGAACAACAAATGCAAACAGAAATGGAAGAAAAACTCAAACGTCTGACTGAGGATTATGCTGTAAATCCAAATAAAAAATTATGGACTGAACTACAAAATGCAAAACTAAATCTTAATAACATCCTGTCAAAGAAAACAGAATTCTTACAACAACTGAGATATAACAATTTTGAGCATAACAATAAATCAAGCAAATTTCTTGCGAACCAACTCCATCGCAACAGAGAAAAATCTTTAATAACAACAATCCAGGATCCCTCTGGTAAGTATTCACAATCACCTTTAGAAATTAATGACGTCTTCTATAGATATTACCGTAATTTATATTCAAATTCTGTAAAACCGAACAAAGAAGATATCCACAATTTCCTAGCCAACCTAAACCTACCCAAACTAAAATCTGAAGACAGAGACATCATAGACGCTCCACTGACTATCAATGAATTACAGAGTGCGCTAGACGGTATGCCAGCAGGTAAGGCACCTGGTCCAGATGGTTTCCCTGCTGAATTTCTCAAACATTTCTGGTCAATGTTAGCCCCTCTCTTCTTCAGAGTAGTAAC
This sequence comes from Antennarius maculatus, assembly GCA_013358685.1. NCBI lineage: Eukaryota > Metazoa > Chordata > Actinopteri > Lophiiformes > Antennariidae > Antennarius > Antennarius maculatus. The sequence continues at coordinate 16,450,657 of CM023615.1, forward strand.
AGAAATAAAAAATAATGGTTATATAAGTGGTCACATGAATACAGCCGCAATAAAATTGTTATTAAAACCAGATAAAGATCCCACTTATCCTTCTAGCTATAGACCCCTTTCATTAATCAACACCGACATTAAAATAATATCTAAAGCACTTGCCTCCAGATTGGAGAAAATTATTCCATCAATAATTCACAGTGATCAAACAGGATTTATTAAGGGTCGACACGCTACCAACAATGTTAGAAGACTACTCAATCTGATTAGCTTGACTCAGCGCAACAACAGGAAAGCAATTGTTATATCGCTTGACGCAGAAAAAGCCTTTGACAAAGTTAATTGGACTTTTCTTTTCACATTACTTCATAAATTTGGCTTTGGTGAATCGTTTATCCGGTGGGTATCAACCTTATATAACTCACCTAAGGCCACAGTTACCACTAATGGGATAATTTCACCAAATTTCACTTTAGAAAGAGGAACCAGACAGGGATGCCCTCTGTCTCCCCTATTGTTTGCAATATTCATTGAGCCGCTGGCAGTAGCAATACGTCAAAACCTGAATATTAAAGGTATCTGCTCTCAGGTGTCGGAACACAAAATTAACTTATATGCGGATGACATTTTACTTTATCTAGAAAATCCAAATACATCAGTGAAGGAAGTATGTGCACTAATTACAACCTTCTCTGGTCTTTCAGATTATTCCATTAACTGGTCAAAGTCAACCATACTTCCATTATCAGAGAACTCATGGAATCCTGCAGTCCAACAATCACTTTATTCTTTTCCCGTGGGTAATATTCGATATCTGGGTTTAAATATTTCTAATAAACTCTCTGATCTAGTCCACTTGAACTTCACCCCACTTTTAGAAAAAATTTCTGGTGATCTGAGACGTTGGAACAACCTCCCCATATCTCTTATGGGAAGAATAGCAACTGTTAAAATGAAAATATTACCTCAAATTAACTACCTTTTTTCGATGATCCCATTTAAACCGACATCAAAGTTGTTCCAATCATTAGATTCTGCCATTGGTAAATTCTATTCAAAAAACAAGACAGCTAAAATTAGCCTGACAACACTCCAGAAAAAGAAATCTGAAGGTGGTTTGGATGCACCCAACTTTATGCATTATTACTTAGCAAACCAACTACAGTATCTGATCAAGTGGATCCATCCACATGAGGACTACAACTCCTGGCTGCAGCTAGAGCAGAGAGACTGTAATCACATCAATCTCTCTGAGCTTCCTTTTATAACCACAACCCTTAAACAACATCCTTGCTTCAAGAATCCTTTGATTGCCTCCACTTTGTCTGCTTGGTGGAAAGCTCTAGATTTTACAGGATCTCAGTTACACCCTGGCATACTCTCCCCAATTTGGCACAACCCAGACTTTATTAACAATAAAAAACCTCTTTATTTTAGCACATGGGCAAAGAAAGGGATCACCCACCTCCATCACCTTCTTCAAGATAATAGACTAATGGCATGTACAAAACTATTCGATACATTTGAAATAAAAAATGGAAACTTTCTCCAATATCTGCAAATAAAGAAGACAATCATAAAAAGTATTCCAAAGCTTCAACCACCGTCATCACCACCTGATTTACAGCTACCTGAATTCACCAAAGATATTACAAAGTTGTCCCCAAAACTTAAGAAAAATCTTTCAAAGATATATAGTTCATTCTCAAAAACTGGCTCGATACATCTACCAACCGCAAAATGGGAAACGGATTTAAACATATCATTAGACTATGACTCTTGGACCGAGATTTGCGGAAATACATTTAAGATGACAAAGAATGACAACTAATTCAATTTAAAGTACTTCATAGAGCCCATATAACACAACATAGATTATTTAAAATGGGTGGCTGGCTGGAGATCGGGCTTTGTTGGTGGCGCGCCGTCTGCTGTCCGTTCATGGGCCCTGTTTCGTTGGGCCTGCGCTGTTCGGCGGCTGCCTCCCCTGGGCGGTGTGGTGGCTTTGGGCTACTCGCTGGCCTCGGTCCTGCGGGACTGGCCCTCTGTGGTCCGGTGGCCTCGGGGTGGTTGACCGGCTGCGATCCTGGTCCTCCTCATGGCCCTGTTCATGTGGGCCGGGCCCGCACCAGATTGCCTCCTAATGTTCACTTCACATATCTCACACTGCACTATACATAATAACTTTTAGGCACATGCAGGGCACAGTTAGGGCTTTGGGAATGGATGGGGGTGAGGGCAGTGGGCATGGTTGTGGGGCGGATTGCAGTGCTCTAGGGCGCTGTATCCTCCCCATATACGCCTCACTTGTCTCCCCCCATCCTCCAATTTTAATGCAACGTACACACACACACACTTTGGAGGGGGCCCTGCGATGATTGGAGTAGTCTGGACAGTCACTTCAGTCATCACAATCTTATGCCCTCTATCTTCGTACTACACTGGTTTCCTCTGGTGGCCTATTCTATACTATCAGGACCTCCACTAATCTGATGTTTTGTAACATTGGAGTTGAGATATCAGTTCTAAGATAGAATAAAACATCCTAAACCTTTTTCACCCCAACAGCACTGCCTGTCTATCCACTACCTTGTTTATGTTCTCTCTCCTTGTCTCCTTTTTTCCTTCCCCCTTAACTCACAGAGGTGCAGCACCCCCCTCTCTGGCTCACAATAGGAAATTCTAATAAAGACTGACAATTTAGTTACCAGAGAGGATTGGTGACGGTCACATGCACGCATTAAAATATATAAAAGATTTTGCTGCAAGACTAAAATAAGCATTGATCTCATAAAAGGTTAACCCCCTTTTATGGGGTTAAACTATGAGAATATATGCAGACAAGACAAAAAAAAAAAAAAAAGTACCAGGGAGGAGAAAGTCTGAGAGTTTAACTGGTGTCGGCCTGAGTCAACAGTGTTCGAACACTGGGTGTCGCTGTTGTACCAAAATAGAGTGATGCTCAATGTAACTCAACGTTTCATCAGCTCTTAAATGACCTAAAATAACCTTACTGACCCTGGACCAGCAGTAAATCGATGTATACGCAAAGATTTAGAGGGGGCGGGATGGTGAGAACCATTTATAATAATTTCTATCTGAACTTACATTATAAACATGATTTAACTAAGACTACAGTAGATTTGGTGAACTGGTAAAATATTCTGAATGTATCTGTATTAATTGTCAGAAAATACCTGTGACCTGTGAAAAATGAAAAAGGGAAAAATTAATGAAAGAATGAATGACTGTCAGAAAATAAGCAGGGGATGGACGTCCCGGTCTCCAGAGCTTAATATTTATGTTGGTCAGTGCTTTCTTGTTGCAAATGTTATAAATTGGCTGAAATAATTTCTATAAAGTAGAAGCTTTAATAGAGTAAAAAACTTGAAGCCCTCCATAAAGAAGTCAGACAGGCAGAGACAATGCATCCAAATTTGTTCACTTCCCCTCTACTTTGTTCTGTCCCCTGTGTAGCTATGGCGACATGAGTGAGTAACTTAACTAATAGTTTACTTTCTCACTCGTGGCGACTCACTCAAAGATTTTCTGGAAAGTTTGTGACCTTTGCAACATCTCCTAGGATCCCATGGAGGATCCTAGGAGATGTTGCCATGGCTTGTATGCAGTCAGACTTTCCAAACAAGCGATGCTGTAAGAATTTATGGCATCTCTTCCCTCCTTTCCTTTTGTTTGTCTCTTTATTGTTTAAGGTGGTTATTTCAGAATGAATATCATATTTGTGATTCCACAGAGTGTTGCTTTGTACAAAAGGAAGGAAACACCCACATATTTTAATGATTCTTCCTTCCAAAAATATTTTACAACTGAACCTGTCGTTGTGTTGTTGTGTAGACATAGTGTAGTGTTCAGGCTACATCACATCCCATAGAGATGTGTGCATTTGGCCTTTCCTGTTACATAATTGTGGAGTGACTTGTCTGGGTATAACATAATGTGTCAATGAGAAACGGATACAGATTACATTACATCAAGTTTAAGCAGGTGTCACTGCTTATGTAAAAATAATGAGGATAATCTTTAATGATGTTAGAATAATCGGATTTACCAAACTCAAAGCCTAGTTGTTCATCAAAATCGCTTCCCTCAAGGTTATCACAATGTTCTTGTTTTGTTTCATTTTTTCAATCTTCATTTACTCTAGAACTCAATGATTCTTTAGCACAATGCCCACATCTCCACCCAGTGTCACACAATATCTGTCAGGTAGTTTAGACTTAATTTGAGAAAAAATTGCCAAAACATCCTCATCTTGCATTGTTTCAACAAACACATAAGAGTCCTCACCTTTCCCCCCACCTTTTCCTTCCATTCGTTTCACCAAAACCTGCTAGGTTGTTTTTGTTTGATTCTGAACTGACAGTCAAACTGAACTCACATTAGAAAATGTCCCAGGTAGACCAGCAATACTGATCAGACAAACCACACAGTCACGTGGTTTCTATTTTCAGGGTCAGCTGCCTGAAAGTTGCCACTTTGTGTGTATTGTTGGTACTTAATCCAAACTAAAGACATGTTTACGTGTTTATCCCTGATTTATTCCCTGGTGACTCCTTGTAATGTTGGTCACCGGTCTGCCAGGTATTTGAAACGTTAAAGCTGACAATACATTCTTTACCCGATCTGACCCAGCTGATTGGATAATGCTCCCAGTTACTCGTATACTTCCAGAGAACTTGTCAAATTCCAGAATGGGATTTAAGTGGGCTGTGCAGATTATCTGATGAAGACTTGGGAGGGTTCCCTATTTATTTACCACCCACTGAGCCGGTCTTATGATTTCTGCGTGACCACGCTTTGTTTCTGACCTCCGTGCACGCCGCCTTTTGTTCTCGCGCACCCGGTGGGCAGCCAACGGGCCCTCATCATCTTCATCCTCATCATCACCACCACCACCATCAGTACAGAGACCGCTCTCTGTTCTCCATCCCCGCTGCGCGCTGCACGCTCACCCCTCCTCGACCCCATCCAGCAGCTGAGCGGATATGCGTGCGCGCTGCTGTCAACAAACATCACGACGTCCGACGTGGAAACCCGAAATGACAGCAAGGCTTCCGAATGCGCCCCGTTACGAGCGGTAGTTATGCGTAATCAAGAATTGGCGGACGTGCTAGGGAACGTGTTCCACTTTGTATATAACACACCCAGACGCACACAAAGGGCTGAACACTTGTTACAACACCCGTCCGGAGCGCAGAGTTTATTCAACTCACAGAAAACGGTAGGCAGAAAGAAAGATTTCATTTATTCATCTGCATAATTAATTTACTCACGTATTTAAGTTACTCACTTTGAAGTTATTTCAGTAAACTGTACAGTACTTCATAACTTTTTATTATTAACATCATGACGCGCAGCTCCATCACGACTTCAGCGCACGCGTGTGTTCGGACTGACTGGAATAAACACGACGAGGGGAATTTAACACGAAAAGGGGGAGTTAACAGTTCTTTCTCTCTTGATTTCCTAATTAGAGCCGAAGACGACGCGCGGAAGCAGAGGGAGGAGACTGCTGTTTCTTTTTTGGCTCTGACTCTTGCTGAATCCACTTATTGCAGAAGAATTCTTCAGTTGCGGTGGAGTGCGCTCACAGTGTGCCAGCGTTAGGTGTGTAGTTCACTCTCTACCAGTGGTATAGAATAAAAAATGATCATCTCTAAATCCATTTTGAAGCTTGACGTGTTTAGATCAACATGAATTCAGGAAACCACGCAGTGAATATTTGCTCACATGTGATCTCATGTTTGTCTATTATCAGGTTTTCCAGCTGCCTGTTTGCACAGTGTGCGTTCATAAGACATAAACTACAACTCGGAATAAAAGAAGCTTCACAAGAGCTACTTCTCCTCGTAACACCTATCAAGCAAAGAAGATGGAGCGGGTGGAGGATGAGAAGGTAAGGATGACCCTTTCTTTCGTTGCATAGTTCAATGGTGTTCCGTATTTCAGCTTTCATTTTACAAACTTAAAAACACTTTCAGACTTTACGCCCTGAGTGGTACCTGAGTGTTTCTGCTTTTGACATTATTTTCTAACACCTCACAGTGAGTGGGTTTGTTTTAAGTCAATGTCACAGTCCTGGAATTCTGGAGTGTTCCTTACAAGAGCAGGAACTGGGAGTGAGTTTTTTTATGGCATGACTAAGAGAGAAAGAGCTGTGAACCGGCTGGCTGGTGACAAGTTTAAACATGAGTGTGTTTTGGTGTCTGGTGTTTATTTTTGTGCTGCTTAGAGAAGTGGGGTAAGGCATTTGTAACAAGAAGACAAAAGCTATAAAACATTGGAATAGGGTGTATTATCTGTGAGAACACAGAAACTTTCTGAATTAAATGCTAAAATTTCAACTTTTCTTTGGTCAACATGGAAAGTGAAGTAAATATTTCCAATTATTAATTTCTTTTGAAAACCATCCATGTGGTTTGTCTTTTGAAACATATTGCTTGGAGTTATGTAATTGTCATTTGTAAATACCCCCCAAGCCACAATGAATAGTGTTGAGAAGTAGCATTCATTGAGGAAAGAAAGAAGAAAAATACTTTTCAAATATGCTCGATTGAAGAAAAACATTTTCAAAATAATAGCTGCAAAAGTCATTTTCATGATGAAGACACAAGAAAATTCATTATTGTCAAAAAATATGAGTGGAGAAAGGAAACAAAATTCTGAATTGGGTAGGAAATAGGACAAACTGACAAACTGAGATGGACAAAGATTGAAAACTGACGTGAATTTGACAATTGAATGCTAATAAATCAAGAATCATTCTTACTACGATTGACATAAACAAGGCTTTAGGAATACTATATTATTTACTCAATGATTATTTAACATTATAACCACACACTGGGCTTCCTCCCACCTCCAAAAACATGCACTTAAGGTGAATTGGTCAGTTCCAAATTGTCCGTATGTTTGAGTGTGTGTGAGTTCTTTGTCTTTGGTGTGGTTCTGCGATTTGCAGAACATGTCCAGAGTGGCTCCTGCCCATAAGTCCACTGGAATAGACTCCAGTAACCTCCGTGACCTGCGAAAGCTGAGGAATCAGTATGGAAAATGAATGAATGAATATCCACACACCCACTGAGCAGCTATTGATTTTTTTAATAAGTCAAAAAAATTATATTTATATTGTTCCTGAAGTAATCCTTGACTTTTTGGAATCAACAGCTTTTTGTATGACTGTTCACATGCCCAGACAAGAAATCACTAGTTGTTGTTTACACACTGATTATGACCTGTTTCAGCAGAATGTCAGTCAGTGTTCAGTGAAAACCATTATAGTGATGTGCATGTAGATTATAGTCACGTACTCCGATACACAAAATTAATTCAGCCAGAAGGACTCCTTGACTAAAATATGCAACAGCTCTTTTGGTTCTCATTTTAGATGACTGATCTATAAGGGAAGTTGGTTCATTCATATTATTCCTGAGTTTTGTGATAAATTTTGCAAGTATTACAGTATCAGTTTTCAGGATGTCACGCAGCCTGAAGAGGCTGAAGACATGGCTGTGTGACCACATAATGCCGTTGCTCATTCAGCCACTCCCTGATGGACCATGTCTTTGCAAAGAGTGTGTGATTTACTAAAAAACCATCCTGTTTAAAGATTACGCAACACCAGTGTGTTGCTGCAGATGTAGTTGTGCATTTCACATGCAGCTGTGCAGCAGGTAGCAACCACAGCTACATGCCCACATGCAGGTTTGCATGAATGTAATATTCTATTCAGCCACAATCCAAACCAGCCTTTCATGTTTATAATCCTCCTGCTAGGTTATCTGAGGTGTTCCTGTGAGTGGAATCAAACATGGCCTACATGTGGACACAATTGCCTACTGTATTTATCTTTTTAAAAAAATACTTTGTTCGCAATCTTACATTCATCACTGCTTCTATATTCTCATCTGCATTTTTATCCTTCTTGTTCTAGAACTTTGTGATTCCTCTCTTCTGTCACTTTATCAAGTGTGCAGCATTTCCTGTGTCACTGTGTCTGTTTTTTTTACATATTACCCACACAACAGTGACATCAGAGCATTTTGCTTTTGCTGTCATTATCATAATACGAGGTTTTTGATGTTCCTCCTGAGAAACACATTGTGTTGTAATTACAACTGATTATCACTGAGTTAATGTGGCGTAATACCCTTTTGTTATCATTTCATGTCCTTTATTCACGTGGTCTTTTTGTCTGATTGATGTGACAATTTAATGCTAAGCTGCTAATATTAGGTTATGAAAAACTTGCTTGTCAGTGCCTAAAAACATGTTTTTCACTGCCTATCATTTTTAATGGCGATTAAGATGCAGAAAATCAATGAAAGGATGTAGTTGATAAGGGAACAAACAGTTTGTCTCTAGGCTCTCTGAACTACTCTTTGGCTCCAAAATGCTCTTCATATTCTGGCTGTGTTCCTGTGAACATGCTGTTTCATGGTGTTTGATAACAGATTATTTAATCTGTGCAGACATTTGGTATGGTGCTGGTGGTGCACCATACCAAACATCTACAACGACCAGCAGGGTCGTTGTAGATGTTTGTTGCTAGAACAGTTTGTTTTTGATTTGTTAGATTATAAAGAACAGCACATCTACTTGAATCCTAAATGTTTTCCTGATGGCGCGTCCTGGAAGATTAAATCAAATGATTAAAATGACTTTTCTTACTTGGACATTGGTCCTTGATTTTCAGACGTTGGATTCAAATAGTAAGGTTTGCAAAATTTGTCCAATGGTTGATGTATTAATTTTTTATTTTATTTTGTTTTTTTAATCTTATATTACACAAAATTACACAAAAAGAGATGTAGTTTTTGGATCAAGTATTAAATCAAAATAAAACCTTCATTCGGGTTTACATTTTTTCCCTCAATGCCTCCATATAGTAGAATTTACAACTTCACCCATTGCTCTGTTTAGTTCTGCTTGGTTGGAAACCTTTACATATTTCCCTCCCTAGCATGAACAGAGATTAATATTGGGTGTATTAGCTCATTATTATGAGCTAAACCCACTTTAATTCCAAAACCAGCAGGGGAAAAAATTCACATTCACCATGGGATTCAGTCTTATTCTCTCTCTTTAGCTTCTTACTGAGAAATACCTCGGCTCTGTAAGCCATGCAGCCTGTGCTGTGTTGTAACACCTTACTCGCACAGCGAGGAAACACAAAACAGGGAGGGCAGATGCAGAAAGACTCATTGTCTGTGTTGTCGCCAGTGCCACTCTAAACAACAAGAGCTTTGTGGGACCAAAACTGTGGGGAGGATTGTACATAAACTTCATCTGTTCACTCGGTTATTTTTTGTTTGTCTCTCAACAGCCAAAGAAGAAGGTGACCCTGTACCTTCTTTACTGTGTTGCAACAGCAGTCATCGGTTCGGTCCAGTTTGGCTACAATACAGGAGTCATCAATGCACCAGAGCAGGTGTGTTTGCATCGCCTTGGCAACACAGCTGGACAAATTCTAGTTGGAGGATATTAATAGTTGTAATATCCCAAGTTCTCTCATTTTTGAGCATTTTTGAATACTTTTAACACTAAGAATTTGAAAGTAGGCCTCATTAGGTTTAGTAGACTAGTCTGCTCCAACTTATCAAATTGATCCTAAAAGCCTTCATGTGGGAGTGTCAAAACTCTCCAAAGCTCTGCAAGCCTTAAATGATTTCTAAACATTCATTTATTTTAGGCAACACTTCCTCAGTCACCACTAACTCCATATTGCTTTGGTTTGACAGAAATTGCGCAGGTTTTTCCAGAATGTGTCAATTGAGCGATCTGGAGAACCCTTCAGTGCCGGAGCCAACACCATGGTGTGGAGTTTTGCTGTGGCCATCTTCAGTGTGGGAGGAATGATCGGGTCTTTCTCTGTTGGAGCCATGGTCAACAAATTTGGCAGGTGAGAACTTTGGGATTAGACATCTGTGGTGTCAAAAGATGACAGACAGTCCTGTTAAGAATTTGTAGAATGTATTTATTGAATGAGAATTAAATAAGGAAAAAAAGAAGTTGAGAAATTGATAGTAGCTCTTTCATAATTTTCATTAACTATGACCTGTATCCCTCCTTGTCTCCAATTACCAGGCGCAAATCCATGCTGCTGGCTAACATCCTGGCTTTCCTTGGCGGGGGTCTGATGGGACTATCTGCCCTAGCTCGTTCCTATGAGATGGTCATTATTGGCCGGTTGATCATTGGTGTGTTCTGTGGTCTGTCCACAGGACTCACACCGATGTATGTCGGTGAGATTTCGCCCACTGCTGTACGCGGAGCCTTTGGCACGCTGCACCAGCTGGGTGTAGTCATTGGCATCCTGGTGGCACAGGTAAGAATCTGCAATGGGGTGCGAACAAGCAGTCTAAGCATATAGAAGCATAGCTGAGCGCTGCCATGTGAGCTTTATCAAAAAAGGAATGTTTTCATCCTACCTTTAAGTGTATGCCTCCTGGGCAGAAACTGGAAGATGGAGAGGAGCCTGATAGCTTAAGCCTCTGGCTCTCATTCTAGTTTAGGAGATTATTATTCTACAGGGAGAAGGTGCAGGGAGGCCAAAACCAGAGGGATGATCTCTCACAGTAGTTTTGGTCAAAACACTTGCAGCAACAGTCTGGATTAACTGGAGAGGGTTTAGAAACTTACTGGAAGAACTTGAAAATGAGGAATAACAAACATTCATCCTGGAAGTAGCAAATACAAGGATTGATGTTCCTCAGTCATTTTGAGATAGAATGCTTTTTGAGATATTACAAACAGACGGCAGTCCCAGAACTAAAATAAAATACATTTTTTAATTTCAAAAGTTTTAAATACTAAATTCATATTTCAAAGCTGTGAACTCTGAACTCTCTTACACCTCTGTATGTTTCTCGATAAAAGTATGCGATTAATGGATTCTACAGAAGGAGACCAGAGAAACCAGTCTGATAAAGTCAAGGCAACCAAGAGCAATGATTAGTGGGTTGAGTGAAGCATGCTGTAATTAAACAGAGTCCATTAAAAGCACTTTCATTTGTGTTAAAGATCTTTGGTCTGGAGTTCCTGCTCGGCTCTGACGCTCTGTGGCCCTTACTGCTAGCTCTCACCATCCTGCCTGCACTGATGCAAAGTATTATGCTTCCATTCTGCCCTGAAAGCCCCCGCTACCTACTCATCGTCCTCAACAAGGAAGAGGAAGCAAGAAAAGGTCAGCTGTGAAACAGTTAACACCATGCTAACAGGATGGAAACATGAGTTTTTAATGAGAATGCACTCAAAAATAACTTGAATTTTTAATACGCTCCTTGAAGAGACTCCTGTTGAAGAGGTGGCCTGAGTCTGCTTTATTGAGCTTAAGTCACAGAATGTGTTCAAAGGCCCTTCCAGACTTTCTAGACGTGATATTTTCATAATTAATTTAGTCCGTCCTGTCTGATCATCCATCTCCTCTGGTCTGTGTAGCTCTGGTCCGTCTGCGCGACTCTGAAGACGTGAGTGATGACATTCAGGAGATGAAGGAAGAGGGGATGAGGATGGCTATGGAAAAGAAAGTGACAATCCTCGAACTTTTCCGTTCCCGTAACTACCGACAACCAATCATTATCGCCATCGTACTCCAGCTGTCTCAGCAGCTCTCCGGCATCAACGCTGTGAGTGAATATCATGTCCTATAATGGCGTGTCATGGATCTTATTATCAGCTGTCAGTCAAAAGAGACGGGGTGATCTCTAAAGACAACGTCTCAAACATTATCTTTAAAGGAAGCATTTACTGAAATAACACACAAAAAAAAATTCTGTCAAGTACATGATAGATTCTTCATGTCTCCAGGCAATGAGTGGATTAATTGAGGTGTCACAGAGTAGAGATAAATTGTGACATTTTGTTAATGAGGCCATGTTAGCAGGCTGACTAAACGCTTTATTCTTTGCGGTGTCTGACCTGACATTCACAGTCAAGCTGCTGCGACCAACAGCTGATGGCTGGATTGACAATTTGCTGAATAGACATGAGCTTGAGTTCAAATAAATCTTAAGGCTCCACCGCATGTTTAATTTCTAAATTAGTAACTGCTAGCACACCACCCTTAGCCGATTTAAAAGCTGATAATGTCTCACTGTTTACTTAAAGCTTGTCCTGCTGCTTCTGGAAGAACAAAAAAATCAATTAAATCGAGTTTATTTAATTTTGATTATGAAGAGTATCCCAATAACATTCAGTGGAATAAGCAGTAAGTCCTCTTTATCTCTGCTTTCAGGTCTTCTATTACTCTACAGGTATATTTGACGCAGCGGGTGTTACTCAACCCATTTATGCCACCATTGGAGCCGGAGTGGTCAACACTGTGTTCACTGTTGTTTCTGTAAGTGTTTGACTACACATTCACTGCATTATATATGATGCTTATTAGATTATTAATCAGTCTTAATTTCTTTCTCGTTTCATTCCAGCTCTTCCTGGTTGAGCGGGCGGGGCGAAGGACTTTGCACCTGATTGGATTAGCTGGAATGGCCGTCTGCGCCCTCATTATGACCATCTCGCTGTCTTTGGTGGTGAGTTGTGTTCTCATGATTCTTCTTGTTCTTCTTGTTTTCCCATTTTCTCCCTCATTACATCACGTCCTTCCTATGTTTGTCTTTGTGAGCAGACGACCAATCAATCTCTCAGCTACCTGGCCATAGTTGCTGTGTTTGGCTTTGTTGCCAGCTTTGAGATGGGTCCGGGTCCCATCCCTTGGTTCATTGTGGCTGAGCTGTTCTCTCAGGGGCCCCGACCAGCAGCCATAGCCATCGCTGGTTTCTCCAACTGGACTGCCAATTTCTTAGTGGGGCTGAGTTTTAAAAAGCTGGAGGTATGGAGACATTCATGCTACTATATTCTTCAAACAGTTTTTGCGGTTGTCAGCTATTACTTTTCTTGCTTTCTCAGGAACTTTGTGGCCCTTACGTCTTCATCATCTTCACTGTCCTCCTCATCATTTTCTTCATTTTTACCTACCTACGAGTACCTGAGACCAGAGGAAGAACCTTTGATGACATTGCTCAGGGATTTGCTGCCAATGCAAGGAAATCCGTTGAATCGCCGGTGTCTGAGGTGATGGCGGTCAACCCTCCTGGGAACAACGGTGCTGCACCCTTGTCCCCCACAGAGAAGGTTCCGATGGTGGATCTTCCACACATTCCATAAGTGTCCTTTAAAAGTAGAATATATCAGAGTAAAACAGACAACAGTTTAAGTATTTTTCATAACTCACCTATGATGAAAGAAAGATGGGTAATGTTTAGAAAAACCCAAATCAGTACATTAATGCAGCAATGAGATTTTTTTTAACATGTTTTAATGTTTCTTTTTAAAATCTAGTAGTGTCTTTTTTAAGAGTCAGCCATTACATGTGTAATCCTACTATCCTACAGGGGCCACACTTCACTGAATTACAGCCTTTTAATATCTGTTGCCATTCCCAGTATCAACTCCACGGACGCTGCCATATGAGATGATGAACACGCGTCCTGGGTCTTCTACTTTCTCCGGAGTTAAAGGCTACATACACTATTTGGTGGGTTTTTTTTAACATTTTGAGGTCAAAATTGTGAAAGCCGCTTTTGGAACCCTATTGTTTTACCTGACAAAAAAAGACTGACTTGCTGTCTTGTCACTACGGCTCTGACATCAGCTGACATCACACAGTCGTTTGTAGTGATGATTTATTGGTGCTACCTTGGTTCTGAACAAAAAGGAACACTTAACAGCTGCCTGTATCAGTCCAGTGTAATTTTTAACAACCATATTAATATATGCCTTATTTTAATATGTATTAAAATACAGCAGGATCGAGGAGCTTATGCAGCAACGTGTTTAACAAAGGCATAATTGCAGATATCATTTTAGTGCATCATTAGGGTAAATTAGTTAGAACGTGGACGGTTCAGTAAATTTGTGGTGTTTGAATCCGTGTATTGAATAGAATGGGGTATAATTTGGCCTTAACAATGGCTTCATTCTCTCAGAAACACAACTCAAACCATGTGTTCGAAAGATTTCCGTTCGCTGCCAAGATGACAAATTGTTGCAGTGTGGATTTTTAGGGACGCAAAACCTCAGGCGTCTGCTTGTGTAACACAGTATTAATCAGCCTCCAACTGAAAACACATTTATCCATCACTGTACTTGAAACTCTCTCAACACCTGCAGGTAACCGTAAAAAATGAAATAAGACATCTAAAATAGGGATACATCGGATGAAACTGATCGTCGGTTCTTGATTTTTGTTTGTAGTGAATGTGTTCAAACCTGTCTGCTGATGACACAGATGGCGGTACTAACATTTTAACCAGGTGGGGTAATGATGTTGAATAAAAATGCTAAACATATTGTATTTATTTCGATGGTTAACGCACAAAAATGGTCTTATCAGGGGAGTTTGTTTCCAGTTGTCTGAAATCTGATGTACAGTATGTATGGTCTGATCTCTTCTGACTGCAGTGTGAGAACCTGTTACAGCACTGTATACAAGCTCATGAGTGGCATAAATGATGTTCTTTAGAGGTGTGCACATTCATAAGCAAGCACTTTTCAATTTTTGAGCTTAGTTACATTTTTATTTGCACTTCAGACTGACTACTTTCTAATTATTCCTTATAATTTTTTATGACTCTGTTCCATGTAAGTAAAGTTTGTGTCAGGGATTGATGATTGTTTGTTCCTCACAGTCCTGTTACACATCATTTAATTATTTTCTTGCACAGCTGGGCTCGTGACTGTCACCATCTCACTTCACAAAAGTTAGAAGTCAGATAAAAGATGATCTTAACTGTTAGAATTGCTTCAGTTCACCTGCTGTAATAATGTGAGTGACATTTGCTTTGAGAAAAAAAGGAATTAAAGTTGTGTATCTTTTAAGGAACTGTGTGGCTTGAATTATTTGCCTGGTCTGTTTTGTTTCTCTCTCCGAAGCAATGAGTCAAAGTAAATTTATTCTCATGAATAGTTTATGTAACTCCAGGCTGTGAAAGTGTGAGAGTTTTGTCTGGTACTTCTGCACTGTGGTTCCTTCCTGCACCACAGCTAATAATACTGAAAAATTCTGAAATAAATCCTGAATTTGTGCATTTCACTTTAACTAATGGTGAACAGGCGGCACGGTAGCGCTGTCGCCTCACAACACGGCGGACCCGGGTTCGAGTCCCACTCTGTGCGGAGTTTGCATGCTCTCCCTGTGTCTGCGTAGGGTTCTCTCCGGGTTCTCTGGCTTCCTCCCACCTCCAAAAGCATGCGATTTAGGTTGATTGGCTGGTCCCAAATTGACTGTAGGAGTGAATGTGTGTGTGAATGATTGTTTGTCTCTGTGTGGCTCCGTGGTACACTGGCGTCGTGTCCGGAGTGTCCCCCGCCTCACGCCCTGAGACTGCCTGGATAGGCACCGGCTCCCCCGCGACCTGCGTCAGCGGATTAAGCAGGTTAAGAAAATGACTGACTAATGGTGAACATTTGGTTTAAGAAATTTCTGTTCATTATTGTTTTGACATTTTTTAGGAGTGCATTCAGGGAGAGGAGTCATGAAGTCGCATCTTCTCCTTAGTCACACTTTCAGAAAAAAAGAACACATTAAGAGAAGCAAGAAAATGTTTTCCCTGCAGATAATTTCTTCTGAAAAGAAGCCTTTCATCTAAAATTACAGATCTTTCCTTGTTTCGTATTTTTATTGGTGCATTTTAAGGGAAAATGTCAAGCTGGTTGGAGTTGGAATAAATAAAAAAAAAGTGCATGGCTGAATTTTGTGACCCTAGTTAGTATTTTTAATTTTAATTCTACTCTTCACTTAGGGATGGGTTACAAACTTTTCCCCTTTATTACATTTTGGAACACAGTTTTGACACATGAAATTGTAAGCAAGGGATGCAAAGACATTAATGGATGAAGACCTTCCAGTAGTTTATGGCTGATGGCCTCAATAAACCATCTGTGGAAGTCTAAAACACAATGAATCTAAAAATGCAGACAAAATTTACTGATTCAGATTTTTGAGGATTTTTCCACGTGTAAGGCCGAAGCAGTTTTCGTTTGAAATAGTTTTTAATTGAGAGATTTTCACAGGTGAAAAGTTTTCTGGCTGAATCATCAAATAGTTTTAGCTTTTCCAAATAACCAAAACTTAAAGAGACATTTCCAAGACAGCAGTCTTGGAACAATTTTATGTAGAATTTTCCAGTGAGCCAATTCCCTCCACTTTTCCTAGAGCCCTTTGAGCAAAGAGCCTCGGGCAAAGGGCCCCCGGTTTGGTGGGAATGGGGCCGTCTAATTATGTTGAGCCGATGGGCAACTTCTCTATAAAAGTCTGAGGCAACAAACCCTCATGAACTGGAGCATGAAGGCCCACCAACGGGCTGCAGTACAGCACTTTGACCAGGGGGTGGGGTACAAGAGCCAGAGGGACGCTCAGGGTGGGAGAGTGAAAATGTGTGTGTGTGTGTGCGTGCGTGCGTGCGTGTGTGTGTGTGTGTCTTGATGCTGTCTGGATGAGCAATCTCGGGAGGTTAGAAGTGTCTGAGGGGGCTGTTAGGAAAAGAAGCCACATGAAGGATAGAAAACATCTGAAAATGTGACTAAATTATACTTATTTTCTGTAAAAGGTAGAATTGGAGGAGATCAAGGGGTGGGGGGCGACTTGGGTCCTCTTTTATACCACAGCTTGAAGACTGAATGTTAGCTCAGTGCCCAGACATGTGAGGGATGCCACAGTCAGTCTGCCAGGCGGCCTGTAGAAATGTGTGTGAGGCTCAGAGCAGAGCTGCACAGACGTTGTTAGACATGTCTAGACACTTTATTTTAGACGACAAAAACTTGTTCATTAATTTTCCACCTCCTTCTCCTTCTGCCACTCTCTCCTATTGACTCTCCCATGTTTTCTCTCTGTCTTTGTCTCCCTCAAATCAAACTAATCTCTCTCCCACTCCTCCCTTCACTTTTTCTGATCTCTCTCTGCCCCCGTCTCCCCGACTTCCTTCGTTGTCAGAGTATTTATTGCGTGTTTTGCTCTGTAAATATTTTTCTCCTTCCATCATCTATTCATCCATCTGCCCTCACCTCTCCCTCTTTCTCTCTCACTCTCAAATAAAGGGAGCAAACAGACTCCGCCCCCTCTCTCACCCCCTCTCCCTACCTCTCTTGCTCTTTCACACACACTCACTCTATCTCCCTTTTTCATGCTCCCTCCCTCCCTCTCTCTCTCTCTGTCAGTGTCATTCTGTTGTGGCGATGTGGAGTGTCTTTCTGTCTCTCTGTTTGTTTTTCCAGCCGATTTCAGCTGAGGAAGGTAAGGACTAAACTTTTACTTGCATTTATTCTCATGACATCTGTGATTGCTTGTGGTTGTTTGCTGTTGGAGAGTGATGGAGACTTTGCAGAGCGCATCCATCATCTGCTTATAGTGGGTCCAGAAGTAAAGGATGGATAGTAGATGGATGGATTGGTATGACTGTGGCTAACTGGGAACACTGGGCACTTTGACAATGTCTAAAACTGTGGCACATAAAGTTGCTGCACCTCCAGAAATTGTGACTCATAATTTTTTGAGACTCCACCTAACGCTTGAAAACCTCTGAATACTTAACATATTTCCTCTGTCACACAACCTGTGTGAGTTCTCTAGGTTCCATAGTGTGTGTGTGTGTGTGTGTGTGTGTGTGTGTGTGTGTGTGTGTGTGTGTCTGCCACTCTGGCTGGACTTCACTGGCATGGATGTGCCAGGTGCGCGCCGAGGCCCATAAAGCGCTTGTGACAAAAGAATATGGAAATAAGGC
The DNA here is from genome assembly GCA_013358685.1 of Antennarius maculatus. Taxonomy (NCBI): domain Eukaryota; kingdom Metazoa; phylum Chordata; class Actinopteri; order Lophiiformes; family Antennariidae; genus Antennarius; species Antennarius maculatus. The sequence goes on from CM023615.1 coordinate 16,468,446, forward strand.
AGCGGACAAATGAATAATAAGTTGTGTAACCCATTTCTCTCTGCTTAAGTGACCCCCACCAGTGTCACTCATGATCCCATGTATGTGACAGCCAGAGACCCCTGCCCCCTCTCCCAGACTTGCTGCCCCTTGTGTTCTCAGTGAGTTTGTCTGCTCTACTACTACTCTACTCTTGGCTTTATAGATTTCCTCTAAAGGAAAATATTAGCTGTTTTTAAAAAGGTGCCAGATTAAATATGCAGTCACAGACAGAGAATCATACCAGAGTGGGCTGCCTTAGAAAGCCTAACCAATATGATGACTCAAACTGCATGTGTGTGTGTGTGTGTGTGTGTGTGCGTGCACGCGTGTCTGCACACCTGTGTTCTTAAAGGTGCATGTTTTAGAGTCTTGCCGTAACTCCATTTCTTACATTCTGTCCTCAACACTTGAGAGAGTTTTAAATGTCGGCACATAATTACTTTCAAAGAACACAACTCCACACTGGAAATGCCCACACCTGTTTCAACTCATTTCCCATCGGTTTTATTTTATTGTGAGGTGTGTGTCAGTGTGACCTGTAATATCCTGTAGCAGAGGTAGCATGTTATATATATATATATATATATATATATATATATATATATATATATATATATATATATATATATATATATATATATATGTGTGTGTGTGTGTGTGTGTGTGTGTGTGTGTGTGTGTGTGTGTGTGTGTGTGTATATGTATATATATATATATGTGTGTGTGTGTGTGTGTGTATATGTATATATATATATATATATATATATATATATATGGATGGATGCATTCTGATTGTGATTGTGTGCATGCCACATTATATGAGCCGTGTTTGTAACAGATGGCCTGGACTAAGATGAGACAGAATGGCAGAGAGGGACTGCATAGTGTTACTGGCCTACTGACTCTGTTGTGTAATTGCAATAGAGCTCTTTGTAAGACAGTATTAACCCAATAGCGTGGACATCCATATAAATCCACATGAAATGAAGCATGTAGTTTGTCACGAAGCGAGGATCTGGCTCATGCTTCAGCTTTGATTACTGATGGATTGTCTGTCTGGCCTGCTACAAACTACTCTACAAACTACTCTATTCATTATCATTACATGTCTGCTGCTTTCGCAGTGTTTCTGTGTATCCACCACCAGCAAGCCCCAGTATTGTCTGATTTTGAAATGAAAATAAGATTTCCTCACAGCAAGGAGTGTAAAAACAGTTTTACCACTTCTTTGGATACAGACAAACTGAGACAGGGCTTTCAATGACGGGACTTTTGTTTCGAATGCTGCCTGTTGTTCACTCACATGATTTGTTAATTTGTGGTATTGAAGTGAAGCCACAAGGCAAACCTTTAAATTGTTGGATTTGTGTTGAGGTTTGCGTGTTCACATTGGAGAGAGAGAGGGCCTGAGCAGGAGGCACACCTGATGCCCCTCCAGCTCTTCCTGTCATGCATGAGTGGAGCTACAGCGATGTTCAGTGACCTATGTGTATCCAGAAATTAACCTAGTATCTTTAGTCATTCTTACATCATGCCCCAAAAGAACATTCTGTCAGAATTTGACCAAAAGCCAGCAGGAGGCTGAATAAAATGGATAAAATGATCTCCAGAACCAAAACTGATTTAGAAGTTTTTCTGTCAAACTGGTGCAGAGGTGGAAAGTTAGTGTGCATAGATGGATGGATGGATGGATGGATGGATGGATGGATGGATGGATGGATGGATGGATGATGGATGCATGGATGGATGGATGGATTGTGCTTACGTTGTGTCTGATTCTGGTTCTAATTAAGGATATAAATCACATATCAGTCATGGGACAATATTTCTGCTGAAGTCTTTTCATTTTCATAGATTTTGATATCAATACTACTCTTTATGCAGTTGTTTATTTATTATTTTCTTTCAATCAATAACCAGAAGGACATGCATCAAAGGAGAAGAGGTTTGTCACACTAAGATAAAATGAACTGAACAAAATTAAATTAAGCAAACGATATGCAAAATAAATCCAATGAATTGACAGTAAAAGATTACATTTCCTTTTTTACACAAACACATGTTGAAGGAATTATTGATTACCTCTATCTGTTATGCTACTGGTTGCAGGATGGATGCTCCTATTAGTCTTGAACACATTCTCTCCTCCTTTCTGTGCAGAGCTGCAGAAAGACAAAAATCACATGGGGGGGGGGGGGGGGTTGTAGGAAGTGGAGGACGCTGCACCCCAATCATCTACACTACATCATTTAGCTGGGACCAGGCGTTATTTTTAGCTGTCATTTTGCATGTCGTTTGCAAAGCAGCAGAATTTTCTATGTCTGTTGAGAGGCCTGTAATGACATTAGGCCTCTTCACTCTCAAATGACATCACATATCTGCCACTGGTGATATGAGGGTTGAAGCCCTCAGGTGGCGGCGAGCCAAGACTCTCTGCTTTGAGTCCGTCAGTGTCATTGCCTATGGAGTCATAGATAATGTGCCTGTGCAGACAGGCGACGAGTAAGAGCCAGAATGTAATTGAAAGATCAACACATGGTGTGGACTCTGTGGAATGAAGTTTGCAGTTTTGAATTTCACATTGGAGCTACACTTTGCCTGTTGGCACCGACTGAAGAGGGTGAGCGTTAAGTTTAATTGTTGAAGGCTTTGCTATTCATAAAAGACACAATGCGATAAAAGTAACTTGATCTTTTCTCATACTTCGTTCTTTCTTGGTGGTTGCTGAGGATGGCAATTGTGCTGAAACAGGTTCTGTTTTTGATGGGGAGTCTACATTTCTTTGGGCGGATTATGCCTCATTGAATTATACTATGACAAATCCAAGTGGGATGGGGGGGGGGGGGGGGCACAGGAGCTTTGATATTTTGGGTGTATACTTATTCACAGTCTTGCAGAGTATTATGGCGGATGAGGTGACACTCTCATGTATCCTTCATACTTATTAAGCCAGGAGGAATAGACATTTTAAATATTTTACCAATTTCATAAATTAAAAAAAGTAGAATAGGCCAATCAAACTAAATGTGTGGAGATGTGAAAGTATTATGGGCTTTTTTTTTGTGGATTATCCCCCCAAATTAACCAATTTTTCCTACTTTAACTAGATGTTCAGCTTCCGTTGAGAGCTACCCATACATTAGATAAGCCTCAGATGCTAATGAATGCTAAGCTAGGTAGTCTTTGCAATAGTCTTGTGATAGTTCAGTGTCCTGTTCTTCCACCTGGGCCTGTTGCTGCCTGTTCAACGGCTCACTGCAGACGTTCTCTGTCATTTCACCAGTAAGTGCTGCTTGTTGCAGCTGCCAGGGAATTTTTGATAACTCCCTTTGACTTGTGCATGTTTTTTCTGGAATGGCGTTAATCCCCCTCTTTCCTCACTCCTCCACCTCCCCCTTCTCTGGCTCCCTCTCCCCGTCTTAGTGTATCACTTGCTGGCTGTGGTTGTTTGTAATGATGGTTTGGTGTAGGCCTTGTCCTTGACTGACTGTCTGTGGGTGGTAGCATCTGGAGTGCATAAAGAATGGGTGGAGATGGGTGGATGAGTGGACAAACGACAAAACACAACCTGACCAAGTCAAGAGTGCTAAGAGGCACTATTTCTTTATTTATTTTGGGTGAATTAGAACGTACAAGTGTGTGTTCCTGAAACTTTCTGTAGCCCGTAAGCTCCATGATTGTGTACTCTCTTTGGTGTGATGGCATAATGCATGCTCACACACTCACACAGGCCTACATTAATATTAACACTGAAATTCTTTGCTGTCAAGGGGGACTCTATTGCCTGGAAAATGCGTGGTGAAGTAGCGTACATCTGCCATCAAAGAGGCGCGACATGAACAACAAGAAGCACACTTAGCACTGGAGAGTGTCAGCCATGCATCGCCACACAGAGAGGCAAAGTGTTGGGCAAAGAGAAATGGATGGAGAGAGCAGAGAGAGGGTCACTCAGCTGGAGTGAATACTTGAGTGGTGTAGGGGACAGCCATGAACTAATGCAGGTCACCTCTGCACAACAGAAGAGAGAGTTTGCACCCACGCCACAGGGAGAAAGAGATGGCGAAGAGTGTAAGAAGGACATTTATATGCACAAACACAATCCTGTCCTCCAATTCTCATTCCTGCTTTAAAATCCCGTCGTTTCGTTTGATTGTCTCCAATTCGACGAGGTGCAAAGCTGGCATCAACAATGGAGCACAGAGGATCTCCTTAGTTAACATACAGAAATGCCAAGCCTGCTGTCACTTTTTAGATGAATAATACACACATGCAAAGAGGGGTGGTGGTGTGTCGTTGGGTGGAAGGGACAAGGGACAGGGTGGAAGCAGAAAAAGAGAGAAAGGCATTGAGTAGAGTGAGTAAAAAAAAAAAAAACCCATAGTGAACCATGAAGATGTGAGAGACAGCGTGCATTAGCACAGCACTCAGGTCCAGATTGCAGACTCAGCGCTTCTCCAAACTGTCACGGACAAACTTTGAGTGTGTGGGACCTGAGATGGGCCAATAGCAGATATGCTCAGGCGTCTCAGAGTTAAATAAAGGGGCTTTTACTGGACCTGACAGTAAACGTCCCCTCTCTTTTGTTTGACTTTATCTGCCACACAAACATCCAGTCACGGTGCATCACCTCAAGCTAATGCCAGACAGGTGTATGTGTGTGTGTGTGTGTGTGTGTGTGTGTGTGTGTGTGTGTGTGTGTGTGTGTGTGTGTGTGTGTGTGAGGCGCTCAGCGCTTATTCAGGGATGGTGCAGTGAATTATTCAACATGATAATGTCGTGCAATGAGACAACCCTCTATGTAATCCTCATGTACAGGTTTGTCATGAAGAAGACGACACTGGGGAAGGAGGGGGGGGTGGTGGTAAAATGCTAAATAGCAGAGGTAAAAATGATCATGTTGAAAAAGTTCCCTATGTATTATTTATGCATGCTTCTGCCCTGAAGCAATGGGTTAATTGAATTTGTAATGACACATTCGCTGCATTGGCTCATGTTTGTGTGTGTGTGTGTGTGTGTGTGTGTGTGTGTGTGTGTGTGTGTGTGTGTGTGTGTGTGTGTCTGAGAGATGAGATTAAATTATATATGTGAATATGTGCGTGTCATCTATAACTTTTTCCACACACTGAAGAAAAACTCGACAAGCTGTTTGTCTCATGCTCTTTAATGACGAGCCAGGTTTAAACAACAGAAACACAAACATCATGACGTTGAATCACACATCAATTTAAATACTTGTCATAAAACGGTAGCTGGGCTTACATCCTCCAAAGAAGGATCATCAAACTTAGCAGGAAACACACGCCCCTAATGGATGTAGTTAGTCGTCCGAGAGGCTTTTAACATCCGGGCCTGCTGGATTTAGTCTTCTGTCTGTAGCTGATTTTATCCCGATCCGCTCTGTGATTCCAGCCGTCAAACCGTCCAGACATACGCTGCACCCAAAACTATTTATTCTGATGCCTGTGGTTGCGTTTAAGCCTTTTGCTGTCACAGGCAATTTGTATTCTTTTCATATCACTCCAAAAATCCTGGAAGACTTCCATGAAAAATGTGCAAATTGAGTACGATTGACATAAAGACAAGCTGCTAGGTGAAAACAGATAGATGCTGTTTTGGGGGGAGGGGAAGGGGGGGTTCTAAATGAAAAAAAAAAAAAAAAGAGGAGGGAAATGAAGGATTGAAGGACAGATTTGCTGGGTCTCCATCTGTGAACGTAATCCCAAAAAAATCTGTTTGCAGCGCCGTCAGAGAACAGAGAGGGGGTAGTGAATTTATGTATTATCATCAGGATTTTTTGCCATTTGGTTTATTCAGAAACGTGTGGAGAGAGGAAAGTATCTGAGAAATGACAATCAAGCCACCCCAGTTGGTCATAGGTGTTTTTTTAGAGCAAGAGGCCATCTTTTGAAATCCCTTCTGCTGCGTGTGATGAGCATGCAGATGATATATTTATGTTCCTCTTTGTCTGCTTGTCAGAGAACGGGAAAAGAATGAGACTCTTTTTTTCTCTGGAGTACGATTGTGCGACATGAAATGGAAATGAAAGCATAAAAATTGTATGACAACAATGAAAAGAATTATTTATTTGCAAACAGAGGCGGATGGATGCTTCCATCCATGATACTGTGTGTGTGTGTGTGTGTGTGTGTGTGTGTATGTGTCCACATCCCTTTGGGTGATTAGCGTTGTGCTTAATAGGATCGGGCATTGTGTGTTTTCCTCTATTAACTCCATCTGTGAGAGCATCCCAAACTTAAAGATGTTTCGCCCCCTCCGTGTGCATGAGAATCCATGGCCTGCGTTCAGTTGCAATCTCCCCGACAGAACCACAGCCGCGGCGGTTTTGGAATACTAATGGAAAATTCAAGGCCTTCAGTTTTGTTTGGGAAGCCTCCATGTGTCAGCACATGGCACTCTGCATTACGGTGTGTGTCTGCGTGCAATTTCTTTGCCAGCTTACTTTTTAAAGCCCTAAAAGCAAATTATGGGAAAATGCACTCCAACGTAAAAGTCACGTGCTTTGATATTTCTATCACTCCAGAAACTAGGAAATGAGAAAATATTAGGTAAAACCTGAATGAAAAGGGAAATGAAGACAGAACATAAAGTTCCCAATGAATCTATGGTGGCTTCTTTTAGTCTAAATTGAACAGCCATTAACTGTCTGATAGACTGTTCTGGCCTTTTAAAGCTGGGAAATGTGACCTTTAATTGTGTCACCTCGTCAGCTCAATAATTTTAATTTGTTAAACATGAGAACTTTGTGACAAAAAAACCCAAACTTCATCACACATCACCATCAATAGACAGGCTCCCAAATATTACAACAAAAAAGATCCTTCACAAATTTCTTATCAGCATCAGTGGTGCAAATCCACACTTTCGTGTCTGTGATTCTCATAATTACAAATTCTGTTTCACAGTCACATTCCTTTCTGATCAGGTTTAAACTCCTGAGGAGGGATCAATAGCATTAAACTGTTTTGGGTTTGTTTTCTCAATCTTTCTTCTGCCTGTGCTTTCTCCTACCTGACAGTGATGCTGCTGGACACAACAGAGTCTACCTCAGAGCTGGGCTGGACTACCTATCCAGACACGGGGGTAAGTAGGGAGATGGACACCGGGGGGCTTTTTCCAGCTGTCGGAGCCTTAAAGCAGGCATATTGGGAGGCCTCTCCAATGTGTTGAACACATGTTACATATGGTTATGTTTTAAGCGTATGGTTATAATCACAATCGTTTGTGGGTGGTGTAACTCTAATGAGGGATTAAACACAAGAATATGTCAAACATTCTGTGCAGAAACGTTGCTAATGGTTAAGAAAGCATTAAGTTACCAACAGTTGTTTTAAGTCAGTGAAGGCAGCTATAAATTATTATCCCCACGTGTGTGTGTGTGTGTGTGTGTGTGTGTGTGTGTGTGTGTGTGTGTGTAGCACAATAGATCAAAGGTATGTTTTGAGAGCTTTATTATGAGTGTAAAATTGAGTTCCAAAACTAACAGAGAAAAAATGTCCTCATTCGTATTTTGCAGCGTTGCACCTTTCTTGTTGCATCTTTGACAATTTTCTCAAAAATTGTCCAAGATAGTAATCAGAAATTTTGTGGAAATGGGGGGCTGTGGCACAGTAGTAGATTAGTACTTATCCGATGGTTGGTGGTTCGATTCCCTGCAGCCCACATGCCAAAGTATCCTTGGGTAAGATCTTGAACCACAAATTACACCCATTGGCTGTTGGTGTGTGAGTGATGGTGTGAACTTTTACTGCTCAATAAGAGTGAGTGATGATCGTCTCAGAGATGTTTTTCTACTTCTCTATGCGTCGCTGGTCATCGTTAGGAGCTGGGAAAGAGGGGCGTACTTCTCTGTCCTTGCTATCCTCAAGTTTCCCTACATTTAACCTCATAATTGTTGCTTTCTTCTCAATCCCTCAAATGAACAGCAATCTTTCACACAGTCTTCTAACAGGGAGCATTACAGAGCTCACTTTGAAGATTAGGAATAAGGTTATGAACTGTTATGTTGACTTAGGGGTTAAGATCAGTGCTATTACCTCTCTGAATGCCTGGTATCTGACATTGATCGGTGGAGCTTTGGCAGGTGCCACACAGGCTGAGAGTGAGCGAGACCTTGTGACGATCGCCTTGCATGTGGAGCAACCTTGGGGACTGAAAAGTCTTATTAGACTGGTCTCTATGGTGCGTCTAAATGTGAGGCAACCATTCTGATTGAACCATGATTTCCCATTGCTGAGCTGCCGTTTACGGTTGCCTCCTCGCCTTGAGCCGTTTAAATATGCGTGTTTGTGTGTGGTGGTGGCGGCGTCGGGGGTTTACATGTCTGAGTGCATGTGTGTGCTTGCGTGACTGTGCCAGGGTCAACTCCCGGGTCGGTTAAATTCATTCATGTGTGAGCGATTGCATTTCACTTCTAATATGGCTCATAATTGCACACATGCATCGTCTTTCTTGTCATCATCTGTGAGATAATCAGTCAAACTACGTGAGAACCTGAAGGATAATACTTGCCTCTGATTATGGAGGAAGTTCCCATGCTAGATAGGTTTACAAACTTTTCATGGTAAATCCTTACAGTCTAAACCTTTATATAGAAATTAAGGGTGTGAATCAATATAGGAAATAAAAGTAGCTTGAAACAGAAGTGAAAGCAAGTTTCTGGTCGCTACAAACCCCCGGCAAAAATAGGGTAGTCTCTAAATAACACGTGGAAAGAATACACTCTCTTTACCCACCTTAGAGGAAACTTTAGCACACTGCATTGTCATTATTGCCCCGGCCTCCTATCCATTGTTAAACCATAATTGCACGTGATGCTTCATTAATTAGGGCAGCATGTGTGCTCGGGTTTTTTGAACCATGATGGATGCTGCTAATAGGAAGCCATGTGCATGTGTGTGTGTGTGTGTGTGTGTGTGTGTGTGTGTGTGTGTGTGTGTGTGTGTGTGTGTGTGTGTGTGTGTGTGTGCGTAAGCAAGTGGAGCATTTGCATGAGCATGATTTTTTTTTTATGGTCCCTGGATGAGAAGTGCTTCTGAGATGGAGATATGGTTATTTGACCCGGGGCATCAAGCTGAGAGAAGTAGAAAGACAGACGAGGAGAGGAGGAAAGAGGGAGGATGTCTGTGTGTGTGTGTGTGTGTGCGTGCGTGCGTGCGTGCGTGCGTGCGTGCGTGCGTGTGTGCGCGTGTGTGTGTGTATGTGTGTGTGTGTGTGCGTATCTGTGTGTGTGAGTTCTCTTTTTTTAACTCTTTCTTCACTTTTCTCTTCACATCCCATCCTTTATTTTGCTCAGGGGTCTGTGGATATTCTCACTGCACTCCTGCTTCTTCTTTCTCTCTCACCATCTTCCCATTGTTTTAATGTAATGACAAGCCGCCCTTCTTCCTCTTTGTCTCTGCCCCTCCGCCTCTCTTTTTAGCCTTCATCCCGTTGCCCTTCTTAGTCCCACAGTCACTGGGTCTCTGCTTCATATTTGTCCTTTTTTCCCAACTCAATCTCAACTTTGCCCTCTATTTTCTTTCAGTGTCAAAGCAGCACACTCTTGATTTCCTGCATTTCTCATCACAGTCTTTGCTCTTTTTCCCCTCCTGTTGTTTCCACTCTATTTGGCCATTGTGTGTTTGCTTTGCATGCGTGTACATGCATATGTCTCCGGGTATACGTGTGTGCCTCGCTCGCGCTCTTCATATTTGTGTGTGGCATGTCCGAGGCCCTACCCCTTCCTGCCCTCCATCGCTGGAGAGATTGCTCTCTGGCTCCCTGGCATTTCGGTTCAAATTAAATCTTGAAGATGAGTCGTCCCTATTTTTTTCCACCCCTCCTCCCCTATCTGCCCCGTTCTATTCTTTTTTTTCCCCATTATGGAGGGAGAAAACTGCTGGGAGACATAGGGAATGGGGGTATGAGGGTTGAGGGGGAGGGATTTGGAGTTTGGGGTCAGAAAACAAATGCAAGCTGTGGGTTATTCACAACGGTGTAGAAGCAAGCTGCACACAATGCACACTAACACACACAGCGACACCAGAGGCTAGTTTCTGTACCTGAAACTCCACATGGCCAGGCTGTTACTGTCACACAAATACACACACTTACACACAGGAACACACACTGTTTATCATTTCTTTACATTTATTCGAACCCTTCTCCTTCTCCCCAGCTGCACCCCTCCATCTCATCATGTGCTCACTGCTGCCACCCCCCCCTCTAGTTCTCATGTCTGGCAGAGTGAATCACAGCCTGGCAGAGATAGAAACATGTCCTTTCGATCTATTAAACTGACAGCACATCAGACTGTTACTATCCGCTCGCCGATCCCATCATTTGACCGAACACAAGTTCACTCACATATGTGTCATTCTGTTAGGATTTCATCGTCACACTGGCTGTCAGCAACACACGGAGAAGCTAACATGCAGAAATACATCGTCAAACACTAGAGACACACATTCAAATGCACCCTGAGAGGCGACAAGGACCTTTTGTCCTCTCACTATTGTCGTTGTAGGCAGAACAATCATGATGAAGACTAATACATAATTCCTGTGTTGCAACAGAAAAGGTCATACTTGTCACTCAGGGCTACGTAGGCTTAAAGCCCCTTGAAGGCATCACACTGTATAATTGGTGAAACTAAGTCCACCTCCATTTACATTTAGATTCGTGTCACAGAGATTCATTCAGACCCATATCTCTATTCTGCTCTTTTACAACTTGTGTCCACTTCTATTTGCAAATCTACAAGTTTTCAGATTCTGTCAGAAAAAGCGTCTAAATCTGCTCGTTTTGTTATACAACAGCTGCCACATGTCAGGCACACAAGTATCTGCCACCTGTCACATGAGAACAATGATACACTCGCAAATGTTAAAACCAGTAGAAGAGAAAAACTGACCACATGTCCAATAAAAGTAAATCATTATTAGGATACTACATTAGGAAATTATTGTAACATGTTAAATGGTAAAACACAAGTACACTTTTTGCTTCACAAAACCACTTCCTTTTTTGTTTTTTTTAATCAATTTAGCCGTCAAACAATTTTTTTATTTTATTTGCTGAGAATCTGAGGCATTTGTGTGACATGACGTCCTCTGTACAAAATATATGGAATGGATTAGTCATTCTACAAGTGCTGTTGTTCCACAAGGTAATAATTTCTCCCTTTTTAAGACATTGCCTCTTTAAAATGTCATTTTAGGATCTACCAATTAAACTTAATAATAATGACAAGGAACACAAGTGAATGATCAATCTGTAAGACTGAACCTCAGCCCACTTAGACCTCAACTTTCTAAAACCATCCCATCATTCACACCTCTCACACGCTCAGTCTCCACTTAATGCTGTCTTCTTCCGGGACAGTCTATTGAGATAGCCGTTCACATCAGCTGGTCATATCTATCCAGTATGGCGGTGACACACCTTCATTGTTAGTGGGCCATGTTGCTTCTTTCTTTTTAAAGTGCGTGTGTCTATACCTCTAGTTCACTAATGCTGAATTTATGGACAAACTCCACTTCCCCATTGTATCCCAGTTTCGACAGATTCACTAACTTAGTGTTGTCAATCTCAGCAGAGGCATCAGCCACCACCACCACCACCACCACCACCAGAGTCTAGGGGGATGTATTTTATCTCTGCTTGGGGCAGATACTCGTCATAATTATCAACATTTCCCTGAGGGGTGTATGTGCCAAATACTGTCTTGACAGACTAATTATCACATCTCATCTGGTGCAATTATCTTCATGTCATTGTCTCACTTCTCCTGATTGAAATATTATCTGAGAAACCTTGCTGGTGAACTGTTTCACCTAAGGGAATGATGTAATTTATTGATCGGACAGGCCACCACATTGCTCCAGGCTAAAACCCTCCCCATACTGATATTAAACCACCTTCTATCTGTATTCCCTTTTCCCACACTCTTATCGACTGTTTAAAGTACTTCTGTGTCTCTCTTAAGTTCGAGACTCAGGATGCCGTCAGCCAATAGAATGCGCATAAAGTATCATGTGACTGCTTACCAAAAATCTGTGATGAGGTGAAGTTGCAAGCGTTAATGCGCAAATGCGCGAGTGTGCATTGTAATCCTGATCAAACAATTATGTTCAGCTTTGTCAGACCTCGTGATCTTAGGAAAGGACATGCTCCTACTTTTGGCACCATCTGTCCTATGATCACTGAAATCATGTAATCATTTCTGAGGACACTGAAATAGGAATATTAACCAGTCTGAAACTGAATACATAAAGGGTTTTACGGTTTGGTTGGTTCTACAATTCCATGTTTCAGGTTTACACAAGCTCCAAATATTGTGTCTGTTTCTTAGTGGGATGAAGTCAGTATCCTGGACGATCGAGGGAAGATCATAAGAACCTTCGAGGTCTGCAATGTCAACCAGAATCCCCGTCTGCAAGACAACTGGTTGGCGACTCCATTCCTGTACCGCCACTCTGCCCCCAGGATCTTTGTGACGTTGCGTTTCTCGGTGCGTGACTGCGCCAGTCTGCGATCGCCGTCACCCACCTGCCGAGAGACGCTCACCCTTTTCTACAAACAGGCTGACAGTCAGAGAGAGCTGGAGAAGACGTGGGTAGCTGAGGTGAGACACAACACTTGATGAGCATCTTTCCAATTATAAAACTACAGTTTAGACTGATATCAAGTCAAAACGAGACGAAGCGTAGATCCTCTTATTTTTGTCATGCTGTTTTTTTCGCTGCTAGATGGGAACAACTTTAAGATGGAATCTCACACACATGCATACACACACATACCAACAAGACCTCTCATTATCCCCATGACAAGTGGCAATTGTGTAATCATATGATTATTTTTATGCTCGTCAAGAAAAACAGTTGAGATTAATGACCTCCTTTAGCACCACTGGTGTAAAGTTCCTTGGGGATTATTGTTTACAAGATGGAAAGAAGTGTCATTGTGGGCTCCATAAATGTCACATAAACCAACCACATCTCTAAGGCATAAAAAATGTGACCCTTTTACACCCATCTTAGGAAATGCACCCAACCTCTTATAGAACATCAATGAGTCGTCATTGAACTAGTTAACCTGTATTTAAAGTGTCTGGCATTGATTGGCCCAGGATGATTGATTTATTTGCATGTCTAATTCTAATTTGATGTTTTTTTGCCCTTTGGGTGCCGTTTCGGGCGACACAGTCTAAATTGCTTGAGCTAAGCCTACATGTGCAGTCACAGTGGGAGGCCAGTATTTGTATAGATGAATGTGTTTCTCCTGAGGGGAAGTGAGATTCTTTTTAAAAAAAATGCAAATCAAAGCCTGATGAGGAATCAGTGGATAGTCACACAGGAGCAGAAAGCACTGCAAATCTGACAGTCTTTACGGGGGACATGAAACGCCCACCAGGAGCTGCAAACATCTCCTCTCTCTGAACGTCACAACACAGATGTGGATGAGAAAATTAGAGCAAAACTCTGAGCACTTCCTTTATTTCTCCACTGTACCCCTTATTTATCTTTCCTTTCATTTAGCACATTTTTTTTCCTGTTCTATTCATAACTGCGTAATAATTTCCTCCACAACAACACATGACGTCCTTGCTATTTGGACTTTAATTTGGACTTTAACGACCACTTATTATCTCTGTCCTCGCTGCAGCCGTCCACTGGAGAAAGAGAAACCAGGGAAGGCTGGGTTAAGATCGACACCATTGCAGCTGATAAAAGTTTCTCAAAGGTGGAGCCCAGTTCACCTCACCAATACCAACCCAACAGATACAGCCGAATCAACATCAAGACACGCAGTTTTGCACCACTCACACGCAATGGGTAATAAATGCACAGATTTTTAACACTAGTATTCCTCCGTTTGGATGATCTCCATGTTACTGTGTGACCCTTGTTTTAGATTTGTCTTGGCCATTGTGGACAGCGGAGCTTGTCTTTCCCTCATGGGCGTATCGATCTTCTACCGGCGTTGTCCAGCCACCAGCGTCTACCTGGCATCTTATCAGGCAACTCCTTCAGGGGCAGAGCCAACAGCCTTAGTTCCCAAGAACGGGACATGTGTTCCAAACAGCAGAACACAAGGCAGCACACCCCCTCGTATGCATTGCAACGCTGAAGGCGAGTGGATGGTTCCTGTTGGAGGATGCGTCTGCGATGCGGGTTATGAGCAGAATCTTAATGGATCTGCCTGCTTGGGTAAGTAGGAGGAAAAGTACTCAGGTTGATTTCTAATCTCAGCATCGTGTCCATTTAATTTACCATCTGTGCAGTGTGTCGACTGTGATAAAAAGGGATGACTTGCAATTCATTTAGTACACAAACCTGAATCAGCACAGGCTCTCCTGTCTTTCTCCTTTATCTCAAATATCCACACCAAAAGCACCGTCCTGCCTCATCAAACAAGTAGATAATATCATTTCATGAAACTTTTCACACCGCCCTGCATGACATACCCCTGATGACATCAATAAGGTTGTTTTCTTGACCACCATGTTACAGTTACGAGACTACACACAACTTTTTTTCAAGGCCAAATAGGGCTGGGTATGAATAAAATAATCTTTTCCCATGTTACAGTGGTATTTCAAATGTATAATAAATAGAATCAGTAATTAACATCACTTGTTCAGCACTGAGTAGTGACTCATTTCAACTAAAATGCCCTTTCACATATTGGTAAGGTCAACTTTTTTTGGCTAATCCTGACTTCCTGTGAGGTCTCTCCTTAGTATGTTCTGACATGCAATGCATCTGGATCAATACTGAAAGGAGTTGCTGTCACTCTGATTCACAAATGTGTCTGATGTGGAGACCAAAGGGAATGAGGGCAGGCAGGTCAAGTTGGGATGACACTGGAAGGGGTGAGACGGTATCACTGCGATACACTCTGTGTCAAGAGACTTATATAGCCGTGTCTGCAGGAATGCACAGCGGATGCTTGAACTGTTTACCACCAACTTCACCAGAGATAAGAGGAGTGAAGACGAGATACAACTATAAATGTTCCGTACTAGTGTTGGTTGGAAGCATTTCCACAACTTTCAGTAATTGTAGATACCAGGGGAAAAAAATGGTAGGCTGGAAAATTTTGATAGATGTCCAGACAGACAGGAAGAGATATAGGGAGAGCACAAAAAGAGAGAGGGAAGTGGAGAGGCAGAGAGAGAAAGAAGTGACACATTTAGGTCATGGCGATGTAATGGCCACTCGTCTGTGAACAAGTGACAGAAACCTCAGGGGAGGAGGGGTAGGGGATGGAGGGAAAACAGGGAGAAGTGGAAGGAGACTGAACGATGGAAGGAAGGAAAGTTAATGACCGAAAGAACTGAGCAGGCAAAAAAGAAATGTAAGGTGCAGAAAAAAAATAAGTGAATGGATGGTTTCGTGTGTCTTTTTTTTTTGGGTCATGTCAGTAAGCACAGGTATGTCTGGTGTGCATGTGGAACTACCTCCAGTGTAAATGATTCTCCAATCTTGTCCAGTCAGCTGTGAAATCTGTTCATATTCGTTCGGTTTAACCCCCCCTCACCCCCCAGACACTTTGTTTGTCTACATTTGATTGATATTCACTGACAAATTATGGCTTAAAACAGTTCATCTGCTAGAGCAAAGGCTTCCACCGCCCATGAATGATCAAACACATCGCTGCCCACGCTGCTCCAGCCTTTTGTTCCATATCTCATATGATTATGTTTTGTTGATCACTTCACTGAATAATGATGAGGTTGGCATCATTCCATTGTTGTCATCTCTGGCTCCCTTGGAATGTTGAGAAAGGAAACAAATGGTTAGCTGATCATGCAGCAGTAGCTGATACTTGTTCACTTCAGAAAGTGGAGTGTCAAACTTTTACATTTAAGAGTAGAAAAAAAAAGTGAGGAAATTATAGGCTGTAATGTATGCAAATAATGTGGTGACTAAATGTCCCTGACACACGGTTTCATAAAATAATAATAATTATAAATTTCTGCTATACCAACACTTTGAACCCTTCAGAAAAATGCTTTATGAAGATAATCACTGACATTTTTTCCACCCAATTTAAGAATGTCATTTTAGCCCACATGCATTTCATGAAAAACTTTATTAACAGTAATCACCATCCTTTGAGAACAAATTGCAGTTGCCTCTCTGTTCACTTCTGCATCGACCTTACTTGTTGCTGTTTGCTTAAATCTTGACTTTGTAAATGTGCTTCATTTATTGTCTATGCACCAACTGTTCTCATTGAAATGAACTCTAAATTCACAACATGACTTGTTCTCACTCCTGCATATTCACATATACCTGTGTGATTTTAGGTTCTATCTTAGAGGCATAAACCGAGGTGGTTTTGTTCGGTTTCAGTATGTCCTGTCTTTTTGGATGATCGTGAAGTGTGTGATTTATGGCCTGGTAAGATTAGTTTTTTGTGAGAGCAACACAGCAGCTGATCACCAATTAAACAAAAAGATTATATACTTCAACAAAGATCTGTTTAGAAACCTTTTCTGTGATGCTGTCAGGCAATTAGAATAATAATCTGAGCCTTTCACTTCCAAAATTGAGCTCTTTTGTTGTTCTCTGACAGTTGGAATTGAACACGTTTTTGTAGCCGTTGCAGCTCAAATCTTTTTGTAGCAATTACTCATTTGCACGCAGAAAGATGTAAACACGAGTCTCAGCTTTAGTGTAGTCTCTTAAAATTAGAATAAGTCCTTTTTCAGTGATTGGATAATCAAGCAGAAGCAGTTTTTCATCAGTAACTTAGTCATTGATACAAAAATAATTGTAGCCAATGTTAACTACACCTGGAAAAGAAAAATAATTGAGGCAACTTTAGTTGAAGTTTCTTGAAGATGTGCTTTGACTAGGAAGTCTGTGTTTGGGATGTTGGGGGATTTAAGGGGTCAATCAAATTAATTTTACCACTTCAGGCAGAAGCACCAGCTCCCGCAAAGAGAGTGAGAGAATTCTCTTCAGAATTATGTCATTGAAAATACAAAAAACTCACAAAAAACTCAAAAAACTCTTGGGGTTGCTTCAGTAATCATTTTTTCTCCCAATGTAAAATCATCAGATCCAGTTTGTTTGGAGTGAAATGAAAACTTAACAATCACGTGCTTGAATATTCTCATAATTTAGGCTCACCAAAGCGACACTCCACCATTTGATCTGATGATAAATAAAATCCACGAATGAGACATCAAACATTTTCAAAAACACAGCCGGTATATTGGCAGACACACATTAAAGATCAGGCCTCAATTATTTATGAAGCTGTTCCTCACAAGTGAGTATAAAAGAACATCTGGTGCTGACATGATCGCTGTGACATTCAAAGCTCCGTTTGGAATAAAAACTCCTTGTAGGTCTTTTGAAAAACAATGCGGGCAGAAGCAGACGTCAGCTGTCTGCTGTTTTTTTCTGCTAGTAAACAACAGAGAGATTTTTTCCTCCTTTGACATTTGCATCCCACCAGGGAGATGGAGAGGCAGGGAGCAGAGACAGAAACACAGCTAAGCATGAGACACAATTACACCTGTTCAGTCAAATATGAAACATTCCGTTAGCGCTGGCTTCTCCAAACTGGTCGGAGTTGGCACTGCAACATGAGACAAGCTGCTGTCTCTCTTTGATTCCTCCTGAATATTAATCCATGTCCACAATTTGGGACAGGGATTAAGCACCCAAGTTAATTTGGACAATCTTTGGGGCCATGTGACTGATAAGTGACATTCAATATGCCAGACAAAATAATTATCTGTATCAGCTTCAAACCAAAGCACAACACTAAAACAATCAATGCAGTAAAGTCTTATTTAATTAAAATTCATGATGAGGCTGTCAAAAGCAAGGTGTCAATCCATTGAGCAAACTCATCAGATGAGGTGGAGCTGATGGGATCAAAAAGTCCAGGTGATCAGGGAAGGTCCAAACAAGAAAGGAATACCAAACACGCTGGAGAGCGACACAGAACATATTAAATGATCACGCTTGGGAAGGAGATGATTGTATGTTTGCTCTGAATCAGAAAGGACAGCAGAGTCAGTGATCTGGTAAGAAGACGTGTCGAGGTTGTGTCAGCCACAACACTCACTTTCACCACAGACATGTGCAGAAAGCACACTGAGGCATCTTACGATACTGATTCCCCATAACAACATTAGATGAAGGGAGGAAATGGGAGAAATGGTATCACTGAACACCCAAGTTGGGGTTGGAGGAGGTTGTCTGACTGGCAAGGTTTGACTGCTCCTTGCTTTTGCGCCTGTCTGCGTGATATTGCAAATTTTTCTGCAGAGTTAGATGTCAGGTCAAGGCAGCGTTGAACAAAAGCATATCTGAGTGCTGGTGTGAATTCTGTGTGATTTTTTCACTATTTGTTTTTGTTTTTGGTGATTAAAATATGACCTTTTTTAGCATGTTGCCAATGTGATAAAAGTAGTAAAATTAAATACAATAAAAAAAAATCAAAGATCACTGCTGGGTGGAATTTAATCGGAGGGAGACAATATGTTGAGCAGAGACATGGCACTACCGTTAATTTGTAAATATTGTAAGTAATCTTGATTCAGAATTTTTAAAAAGGATTGAAATCATACTTTTTAGCATGAGTCTTAAACCGCTGCTGAATAACAAATTATTCTAAATGCTAGAAGTTCAGTGGTCATGGAATTAGATGACGGAGGCAGATCTGAGTAAAGTGACATCAGTGTTTTCTGAGTGCCGTGAGGCAACAGTCAGTGACATCCTCACGGTGAGTGGGATGCGGAATGGAACTGAATCCTGATGAAAAGACTCCTAGGTGATAAAGTGATTTACCGATTGCTCAGGTTTGATTGATACCGGTAGAATGCACTTTCTGACTATTGTAGAGTTTTTAGTGAGATGAATGGCTCTACTCTTTTCCCAAACCACCTTCCAGTGGATATCAGCCTCGCAGCAGACGGTATGATAGGGTTTATTTCATTTTCCAGTTTCTTTTCTCTTTTGTTTCTCGCTAGGATGAGTGGTCCTTTCTTTGTTGTTGCTGTTGTGTTGTGGATGCACTGGACACAAACAATACAAAAAAAAAGCATAGAAATTTTAAATAACGAATCACTTTAATTGTCACTGTCATGTGCGACAACAAAATTGGGTGCTGTCTTTCAGTGCTGGACAAATATTCATGTGAACGAAAGACTCATTCCCGGCTGCAAATGAAAACGTGATTTTGCCCCCCCAATTCTCTACTCTTCTCTTTCTTGTGAATGTTTTTGTTAAGTTTCCTACAGCTTGTCCAAACCATTCTATGGAATTCAAATATTGTGGACTAACTTTTCAAAAATAATTATTTTCTTTATTGAAGCCCTTTCCGGTTTTGCTACAGTGAAGATCAATTTCCTTTTCTATGAGAACATCCAAAAAGGATTAAATGATTTAAATATGCCCATGCCATATTGGAGGATATCTTTGAAATGGATAATTTTAGAGCACATATGATTCATTTTCTGTTTCCAGACTGGGCTCTAAATGGTAGAATGTAGAGAAAACAAAGGATAGAGAGCAAGGAGAGAGGAAGAGGGATATCTATCTATCTGTCTATCTATCTATCTATCTATCTATCTATCTATCTATCTATCTATCTATCTATCTATCTATCTATCTATCTATCTATCTATCTATCTATCTATCTATCTATCTATCTATCTATCTATCTATCTATCTATCTATCTATCTATCTATCTATCTATCCATCTATCCATCTACTGTCTGTCTGTCTGTCTGTCTGTCTGTCTGTCTGTCTATCTACATGAGGGTCATGGTTTGTCTACTTCAGGGTGATGGGTGGTGTAAGCGGTAAGAGGGCGTGGTGATTGGGTTGCAGATCTAGAGAGAGCGCTCAGGACTTGCATTTTCATTGCCTGGTGTAATCTGGTTGATGAGGATGGGAGGAAGAGGAGGGGGAAGGGAGACGGAAGATTTGTTGCAAGAATTCATAATGGTTTTGTAGCAAAGTCATGTTTCACGTCAGAACTGTAAGGCGACAGGTCTGGTAATGCACAACCGGAACATAAATGATGGAACAGGGAGGGTTTTTCACTCTCTTCCTTTTCTTCTTTCCTTGTCTATTTCCTTGTTTTTCACCCATCATCTGGGAATCATTTACATAATCCTGCTGTTCATCATGAATCCGTCTTGGCCCATCCATTTCCATGTTCACTTCTTCCCCTTTATAGCATTTATGCTCCCTCTGTGATCCATCAACATCCTTTTACTTCTCTCTTACCCCCATTTTTTCCCTCTTCACACTTGTTTGAAAGTGAAGTCGGCTTTCTGAGATAAGTGAGAACACAGAAAGCCTTTTACCTATTTATTCTTAACCTTTTTTCACTTCTTGCACTCTTGTCTTGTGTTGAGTCCACACAAATAGAGGGTGTGTTAAATCGAACATATGGTACATATTATTAATGAGCTTATATAAAGAAGGTGAAGAGCTCACACCTCCTCCTTCATCCTCTGTTTAAAGCTGTGTGAGGTGATTCTGGTTGAAAGGTGTTGCCCACAAAGAGACATCGTTTTGATCTATGAAACCTTTTGTTTCCAGTACTTTAGTGTGCGTGTGTGTGTGTGTGTGTGTGTGTGTGTAATTTGAGAGTGATGTATGGTGTGAGTTTTAATTGATGTCATGATAGTCATCATTTCAATCAGGACAGACAAGCTTGTGAATTAAATTGTTTATTATAGTAGATGATTTGTGATAATTAGTCTGTCAGAAAGTCTTTGACACTTAGACTCCTCTGGGAGGTTGTGATTGAAGGGCGTCAGCTCTCAGCAGCAAGACAACGCTGTCTGTGGAATCTTTATGCTGATAGTGGTGGTGTCCGCCAATGAATCTGCTGAGATGGTTACAGTACGTTCAATTTCTTGATTAAGTTGGTGAATTTGCAAAGACTTTGTGGTGACAGGTTGATGGTGAGTGAGGGTAAAAGCAGCATCAAAAAAATTTGATTGTTACAGAGAAAATCTTTTTCAAAAGATATTTGAAAGATGATTGGCCAAAAATTATTTGTCACTGTGCTGCTATCGACTAGATTTGACCAGTTTGGTGTGAATATCTATCTGATATCTCAGTTAACAACCCTACTCCATGTTTAATATGTTACTATTCTTGTTGCTGTCCAGGGAAAATTTTGATGTTTCAATGTCTCTCACTTTATACTTGATTGTGGCGTTTTTTATTCTCACTGGAGAATTAGGTTAGAAGATTGTTACAACCATGTTTAAACATTAGTTATATGGATCTTTTCATCTTAATTTCTATTCTGTTTCCAAAAATATTGAATTGTCCTTCTAAAACATTGTTATGGGGTCAACGGGACTATCTTGGTCCATTTTGCATTTGGAGGTAAATGACTGTGCAGCACAAACTCAAAAACAGAGCTTTATGTCTAAGATGAACTTTTGACTGAAAGGGAACCACAAGCCAAGCTAAAATTGATGCTTTACCCAAAAATAGTCTCTGGTGTTTGACTTTGTCCCACACAGGCAAAACTGACCAAACAATAAAACAAGACAAACTAGAAATATAAAAAACATGCCTTTAGAACTCATGGTTGTCAGAGATTTAAAAGTCTACTTTGGTTCTCATCTCCTTTATAATGACAGTTATTATTTAAATTCATATTCTTATTCTTATTCTAATTCTTATTCTTGTTCTTATTTTTATTTTTATTCTTATTCTTATTCTTAGTCTTATTCTTATTTTTATTCTTATTCTTGTTGTTTGTTAACTACAATATCACAAATGTTTCCCCTTCAAATAGAAGTTCTAGCATTATTAGTTGAGTCTGAATTTTACTTCCATGACATTTTTCATTAAATGTTGTATTGATTTATTCTAATTTTAACCTTTTAGTTTCAGTTTTAAAAACCCAGTCACTGTAGATAAATGAGTCACACAGAAACAGTGGTAAAATAAAGTAGACTGTGTTGTGTAATAACTCATCAACTTAAATGGAAAACTGAGGATGAAGCTCAATCCTCCTTGCATCTCCTCTCTGCAGCTTGTCCAGTGGGCTACTTCAAGTCGGTGTCGGGCTCCATTCCATGCTCAGTATGTCCCTCCAACAGCAGAACCAGCCAGGAGGGATCGACTGTGTGTGAATGTCGCAGCAGCTTTTATCGGGCAGCAAATGATGCCAATTCTTCTGCCTGCACAAGTGAGCTTTGTTGGTTTGTTTGTTTATGCCTGGCTCTCTGGGAGGTGTTCATTGGTCATTTGTAATTTTCCCAGACTGTGGGAGCCTAGATGTACAGTCATTGGCCAGAATCTGCCCGCTATCAATACAAGATAATGGATATTAAACCCCTCCATTAAAGAAAACCACAACACTGCTAAATACTTAGCTTCTCCATTCATTGTGTGGCTGCCAAACGCTGCTTTATGAAGTTCTTTCCATAGCTTTGGCAGGTGAAATCTCTTAGCCAGCATGCAGGGCCTTCCGTGGCTTAAACTCCTTAGCAGATGTCAGATTTAACATCTAACGCTTCCCGCACCTCCTTGTTTTTCTTTTTTCCCAACAGCTCCTCCGTCTGCACCGGTCTCTTTGTCCTGGGAGTATGAGAGCGGTGACGGGGGTGTGTCTTTGAGGTGGCGCCCCCCGGTTGATATGGGAGGCCGCAGTGAAGTGTGGTACGGAGTTGTGTGTCGCATCTGTCCCTCAGCCAACTTCACAAACCCTGCGTCGTGCTCATGGTGTGGGGAGGGTGTAACCTTTAACCCCTCCCAGACGAACCTAAAACAAACCAAGGTCACCCTCAACAACCTGCTGACTAGAGTCACTTATCTCATACAGGTAGTGTGAAAAGACTGCTGGCACAAGACACACGTCTTCATCACTTGGAAATTTCATGAAAATGTTTGTGTTGGCTTAAAGTTGTAGTTTTCCAAATGAACTTTATTTTATTTGAGATAACCAGTGAATATTTTCACACGAAAGTGATTGCAAGTTGTTTATAAGTAATTTCTGTGAATGATGAAACATTTCCTCTCTCCTCAGTGGAGACGTGTTCTCCCTACTGTATTATTCCATAAGATGTACATCAGCGAATACACATGAACATTCATTATTTATCTCAGAGTAGCTCGACTAAATCATAGCTTATTTCTTATTCATAATGGGTAGATACAACATTTTCCATTTACTGGTGTCGGCTTACTGGCCAACACAGCTGCACATGTCAGGCATGGAAGCTTGTCATAAAATTTAATAGAAGGAAGCTTCAAATGTCATGCTTGTGGTTCTTCGCACTGACAGGTGCAAGCCATGAATGAGGTGTCAGCTCTGAGTCCTTTTCCAGCAAGACACACGAGCATCAATTTCACTACAAGCCAGTCAGGTAAGAAACGGGACAACGGGGATGAGATGAAAGAGGAGCGCTCTAATGATGTTGTTTCTGTATGCTGTGTCTGTGTCTGGCCCATGCCTCTCTTTCTTTCGTTTCCTCTTTCTCTGTCTCTCTGCTCCAACTTTTTTTTACTCCTCCTATGTGGATAGGCGGTTGGCTAAATACAATTTCCTGTCAGAGCCAATAAAAGTCACTGTGGAGAAAGAAAGGAATGAGTAAGAGATGGGAAAACTAAACTACAAACAGAAAAACGAGATCAGCCTTGAGAAGGGGGAGAGGAGTGCTGAATCAAAGTGCACCATTACACAGTTTTTCCAAGAAACTGAACAACTGAAGCTAAATAGTCTTAAAACCTTTTTGCATCTGCTCGAAAGAGTTTATTGATTATATGAAAGACAAGCCAGAAAGAGTCATATGATGGCCAGGGAATGTAACTAGATCTTAATTGGTCCATGAAATGGTACATTACGTATTCATGTTCAACAAAATATTCTAAAACACTGCCCCCTAGTGGTCGCCTTTTCTCCAACACGACGTTTGTCCTTGATTGTTGATGGTGTTTTCAGAACAACTGACCAATCAATCCATCAATTAGTCATGCATACACCATGTCTCCCATAGTTCCCAGTACAGTTCCCATCATGCACCAGCTGAGTCGAGCACCAGAGTCTATCACTCTCTCATGGCCTCAACCGGACAGACCCAACGGAGACATCCTGGAGTACCAGCTGAGATACTTTGACAAGGTACATACCCACATAAATACTGCACACACACATCTAAGCTTGCAGCACAAATAGCCAAAGTGACAACATGACTCTAAATGTCTTTCCTCTGCTCGCCTCAGGGTTCAGACGTGGACAGCGGTACCAGTGTGTCGAGTGTGACCAACACGGTGACCGTTGACTCGTTGATTCCTGGCTCTATCTACGCATTCCAGATCAGAGCTCGAAATGAGCGGGGTTATGGCCCCTACAGCAACACCATCTACTTCACCACGCTGCCTCTGGGTGGGTATTCACTGATAAACTCGATAAATCCATTGCAAAGCGCTTCGCCAAAGTTAACACATGATTGAACCACTGAAATTTACCAGAGGCTTCAATAATAAAATGAATAAATAATAGGACACTGCTGTCAGCTAATTAGTAAAAGACTGCAGTGCAGGTTGACTTAACCTTTACTCATGATGACATCTTTTAAAGAGGACTGAGTTTGGCTTCAACCAAAGTGATAAGATAAGATTATACAAACTATTCCTCCTTTTATTAGAAAGATTGTTGACTTCAAGGCAGCTCAGTTTAATCGACTTTATTTCAACATGATGATCTACTCGTACTTCCTCTCCAGGGAGTCCTTGAAAATTAATTTACAAGTGGAAAACATCTCAAGTTTAAGCTTTTACTGTGGACTATTATGTATTTTAATTAAACATTCAATACTGGAAATACCATGACTGATTTTACTAATCAAAGAATACAAAGAATATGCTCAGCTCCAGTAAAAAAAAACTTGTTTTCTCCCTCAGAGGAACATTCACAGCAGATCCAAAATCGACTTCCTCTGCTGGTCGGGTCAGTCATGGGTGGAGCAGCATTTCTCCTGGTGGTGGCAGCAATTGTGGTTGTGGTGATTTTTCGCAGGTACTGTAAGTCATTAATCCAGTTGTGTCATTGCATGGATGATCTATCTTTTAATCGGGTGTATTTTCACCTCTTTTTTTTTGTTTGTTTTACAGTAAGAGGAGGGAGAGTCCATACAGCGACAGACTCCAGAGGTACATCAGTCACAGAGGTGAGAATTAATGTCATCAATTTAGTGTAATTCAATTTCGTTTAAATTTTGTTTAGTCACATCAAGCACCCCCTTGAAAGTGAGATATTTGCTATGTGCTAAAGGACATTTTCTAACAACATTTGAAATGATTCGGAGGCATCCTTCATAATAAAAGTCTGTCACAGAAGTAGATTGGTCTCTTTTGTGTAATTTAATTTAATTTGATGTTGATTTCTTGATTTAACAGAATTAATTTCAAGTAAATATCCTTTTTCTCTCAGAAACAAATCATTAATTCAGGTTTCAGACTTTTGCTTTGCCTAAAAAAATTAGATGAATTACATAAAATATTTATGTAAATGAATAGGGCAGACTTTATTATTTAGAAATTGAATTTAACTTTTAATGTCTTTAAAACAAGAGCTTTTTCTTAATAATTACTTAATGGTAAAATGGTAATGGTAAGGTAATGGTTTAATGGTAAAATGTCTTCAAAATTCCAGGTGGAGTAAAGTATTATGTGGATCCCTCTACTTATGAGGACCCCAGTGAGGCTGTCAAAGAGTTTGCCCGTGAAATAGATCCCACTCATCTCAAAATTGAGGAGGTGATTGGTGCAGGTAAGCCTGATGCTCTTATTTCTTTACTAATTCTTCACACACAACTACCAGTGTAGTTAATCTGCCTCCCCCTCTCTGCTACAGCCCAGTTTGGGGAGGTCTCCCGGGGACGCTACCGCCCTCTGGGGCGCAGGGAGTCGCTGGTGGCAGTGAAGACTCTACGCTGGGGTGCATCTGACAGAGAGAAGGGGATGTTCCTCAGTGAAGCAGGAGTCCTGGGACAGTTTGACCATCCCAATGTTCTGAAGTTAGAGGGTGTGATCACGCAAACCCCCCCAGAGAGGATCATCACCGAATTTATGGAGAACGGATCCCTGGACACCTTCCTGAGGGTGAAACAACAATGCACTGTCAACAGTTTCCTTTGACTTCGAACATATTTCACTTCACTAAATATCAGAACCCCTCCCCTTCTCCCATCTGCCTCTCTTTCCCTCTCCCTTCTCATTACACTCCTAATTTCTTCCAGGAGAATGAGGGTCAGTTCAGCATCCTCCAACTTGTGGGGATGCTCAGAGGAATTGGTGCAGGAATGCGTTATCTCTCCGAAAGAAACTTTGTCCACCGGGACCTAGCTGCTAGGAATGTGTTAGTCAACTCCAACCTGGTCTGTAAAGTGTCTGACTTCGGCCTGTCTCGACTCATGAGGGGCCTGGACCACAACATACCTACATACACTGCCTCACTGGTACGTATCAGTAAATCGAAGCTTTTTTTTTTAAACGTGTTACTGATTCACTTCCTCCATCAGGGCAGCAAGATTCCTGTGAGGTGGACTGCACCAGAAGCCTTTCAACATCGAAAGTTCAGCTCAGCTAGCGATGTCTGGAGCTTCGGCATACTCATGTGGGAAGTGATGTCATACGGAGAGCGTCCATACTGGGACATGAGCAATCAAGAAGTGAGTATGTGGGAGAATATAGTCTGACCACAGAAAGTCAGAAGTATTTTTCATCCCTTTACAACTAAAAACAAAATATTGTTGTTATAAGCACTCATGATCCTTTCGATGGCCAATGACCTTTTCTGAAAAAAGCAATTGCACAAGACTCCTACTTGTGTCTCTTGGCAGGTGATGAAGGCAGTAGCAGAACAGTATCGTCTCCCTGCTCCACACAACTGCCCCCCTGCCCTCCACTCCCTCATGCTTCAGTGTTGGCAGGCTGATCGAGGGGACCGGCCAGGCTTCGAGTCCATCCTGTCCTCTTTGGACCGGCTAATCAGACACCCTGCCTCCCTGAAGGCAGAGCCAACTCGGTGAGGCAGCAGAAAGCAGAACACAGGCAGCAGCTGATCCCTGAAATGTAAAGACATAAATTCTCTCGTTCTAACTTTTCCCTGTATACAGAAGCTGCTCTCAGCCGCTGCTCAGCCCCACCCCCACAGACTTATCATCGGTGGCATCAGTCTCTGATTGGCTGAGGGCGTTGAGGATGGAGAGATACCAGGATGAATTCGATCAAGCTCACCTGGACACATTAGACAGAGTCAGCATGCTCACCATGGAGTGAGTATAGAGTAGAGGACTTCTTAATCTATTGTTCTATTAATTGTTTTTTCACCACTGGTTTGTGATGCCAAGACATGTGGACCATGTGTTAGGAAAATTCCCATCACATGGTCCACTTACTTTAAATGTTTCAGACTAGTTAAGACACCTTTTCACCGGTGTCATTATAAAGAATTGATTGTTCATTTGTTTTTATTCGGGCTCAGATTTATTCAATTTTCTGTGATCAGATATTTTGGGGATAGTGAGGTTGTTCAATGCGTAAATATTGGCAATTTTTAATTTTTATTCAAGTACTTTAATGAATAATAAAAATAAGCCGTGGTAATGAAAAGAAAAGTCCTATCAATTCAAAGCATCAATAAAACACCACAACTGTTTTTACACCAATAGAAATCCACCTGCTATGTTCTCCAGCTGAGCTTGTTGAACTCTTTGTTCCTCTTCTCTACCTCAGTGATGTCCAGAACCTCGGAGTGAACCTGCTGGGACACCAGAGGAAGATCGTCAATGCGGCCCAGCAACTCAGGGCCTACCTGATGCAGGGGCAGGTGGAGGTGTGAAATCCACCTTCAACCTGAGCCATGGATTTCTGTGGTTTTCACGTCTCTGCTCGTTGTGCCTGCTTTGTGTAACATTCATGTCAATGGAGCACACTTTAAGCCAAAACGGAAAGAGAATCACCTTTCAGTTATGTATTTCTTTGACTGTGTATTCTGATAAACCTGACAATTCAACCAGAAAAAAAGGGGATCTTGGCCTTCCTGTCTGTCGCTCAAGACAAATGAGGAGAGATGCACCATAGGAGCTGCAGTCGAGATTAGACTGAGAGTAGGAGTTGCTGAGGAGGATTAGGACTTTGAAGATTCCTCGACGTTTTTCACTAGATTTCACTTTACTGTCGTTTGCCTTTTCTCGTCACCCAGCTACAGCCCTACCTCTCACTTTCCTGTCCACTCCTGTTCCTCCCCTTAAATATTAAAATATTCTCACTGAGAGGAAAACATTTAAAAAAAAATTTTTGGCAGTACTTCTGGAGATTTCTCCACACAAAGAATGGCGAGAGGACAATCAAATCTTTTATTCTAGTATCTTCTCTATCTAAATTGCCAAATGATAGAACCTGTCGGCATGAATCAAACCATACTACCTACTTTTGCAGCTTCTTGTTTGCCTTGTTTGCCACTGGATTGAAAAACATGTTTAACATGCAAACAAAACACGAGTCTAAAATTAGACTTCAAACCCAGAGGGTAGATCTATTATTGCCATTACATTAAGCAGAATATGCTATATTAGGAAGCCATATTTCTCCCTGCTTAAAAGGCCTATTCAGGGTTTGAGAGCTGCCCCGTTTGTAAAGCTCACTCTCACTCCCTCACTGACAACAGTGCTGTGATTCTACACATCAGCTGTGAATACAAACGTCCGTCTGTGAGAAGGACAGAACTAAACAGCACCCACCTTTACATACATTTCAGAATTCACCTCTTTTTTTTATTACAAGAGTAAGAACACTGAGTCACGGAGGCGCTGTGAATGTGTGAAAAGGGAAAGATGGACATAGTCTGATCTGATTTACACTTGAAGGAAAAATAATATGAGGTTGCACCCGTGTGTCTGTGTACACCATGATGCGTGTGTGTGTGTGTGTGTGTGTGTGTGTGTGTGTGTGTGTGTGTGTGTGTGTGTGTGTGTGTGTGTGTTTGAGACAAGTGTGTCAGGCTACACACATCAATAGCTGTGTCAACATGTATGAGTGTTCACTACTACTCTATAATTGTGCAAATTTGTAAAATAAATATGATTTTATTTAAATGTTGCAGTTCCTTCTTATTTTAAAATTAGTTATCTGTCCTATTAAAGCTGAAACACACAACACAATGAAATCCATCTGTAAATAGAAAGTGCCATCCTATTCAGCATTTGGAGATAAATACTGTAAAAAACAAAACTTCCTTTCAGCTTGTCCCGTTAGGGGTCGCCACAGAATGTCATCCTTTTTCTATTTTATTTGTTTGGTAAAGTTTTTATGCTGGATGCCCTTCCTGCTGTAACCCTTTGTATTTATCTGGGCTCGGGATTGGCCTACAGTTGACACTGGCTGGTTGACATAGGGCTGCAGATATGGGAATTGAACCCAGCTGGAGATAAATGCTCTACATGTGTTCTAAATGTACATTATAAAGTGACACACAGAGGTGTTTGTGTATCTTTTATTTTCCATCCATCCATTTTATTTTATTTTTAAATTTTTTATTTAACATGCAAAAAGAAACAGTGGCTAGTATTCAGTAGTTATAGTGTTATTATGGCATGTTAGCATGCTGACAATTTTTAATTAGGAATAAACACAAATTTATTTTTGCAGGTCATGAACTGGTCATATTAAAAAATTCTGATCTTATCTGGCTGAAAAGTTATTGACTAAGAAAAAATTAGTCCCAAAACTATTTTGTTTTCCTCCTACTCGTGGCTGACATTGTGTTTCACAGCACAGAAGGTAGAGTAAAAATGTTTTGTACAAAAATGCTCACAAAGCTGCACATGGGGTGTAGTTCTTATTATCTTGAAGATTCACTCCAAAGAAAAACTAACAGTCCAACAAACACATCTGATAAAAGGAGGATATTTTTACAACTCCAAATGATGACAAAGAAGAGGATATGTGGACATTTTTTTTTCCATTGGCCCATATTCATATTTTCAACAATGAAAACGGACTTAAAAGCTGGCGCATATGCAGACCATAGCCTTTTGTCATGACTCACACATCTATCAGCTTGATTTGTTGGGACCTCAGTTATTTAATGAACATGTTAATGTGGTTAAAGTCGTACATTTGGCTTCATAATAGACATTTATATGTTCGCCTACATGCACTAATATCACCTTCACGCTCTTAAGAGTGAATACTGTATATCAGCAGGTTTGCCTGGAATCTGAGTTTGGATCTGCTGGGCTCAGCGCAGACACTCGTTTCCCACATGTCTCTTTGTTGCTGATATCACAATAGATTTGACCTGATAGCAAGACCGCATACACAAACCCCAGTGTAACCCTGCCAGTCTGATGGTACTCAGTTATATTCTGCTCTATCATGCTATGATCCCATTTTTTTTATTCCAGCTATCCAACTTAAAGATATTAGTGATTTAATGTCTCCAAACAAAGACAAACAGGATGTGGCAGAACATTTTTTGTGTGCCCTTGTGACAAGTATTCAAAATGCGTGATAAGAAGGCAATATTTTTACTAAACAGCCTTTAAGGAACGTCAATCAAAAGTAGATTACTTTTATTTTTTTACACATTCATAAGGATTAAATTCTAAAATTCTATATTGCCCCACAGAAGGCCATTTATTCTCATGTAGAGATACAAAAGGAGAAACAAATGTGAACACAAACCTGAGAGTATAATTAGAAAGAGCTGTAAGAGTGATTTGATGAGCTCAGTTTGAACCTGCTGACATTAGTGGTGATGTGATACTTTTCATTTCAGTAATCATCATTACCTTTATCACGTTAAGTCCCTTTTTATTGTTTTAGATCAGTGTCCAATTGTCACGACTGTACGGCAGACGTTTTTCTTGATTGTTTGCTATGGTTTCCCAGCTCTGCTCAATACAGTGTTGATGTGTGTGTCCCAAAAACAGAAGACACAAACCACAAAATCATGTTTTTATGGTGTTATTGTTTCTTTATAAAGACATTAACAGAGTGGAAACCACTGGTCTTTATGATGATGCTTAAAGATGGTGCTCGCCGTCTGGTAAACAGCTATTATCCCCACGCTACTAAGACTACCACATCTGCAGCCATTATCAGAGCCTGCAATGGAGTTTTACTAAGGCCTGTTGATCCTGTGACTGACCAGAATGTTAGTCATGACCTATAAAAGGCACAACAAAACACTCCTATCCTACATCCAATCTAACCAAAGATGTAAAAGTTGACTGATTCAGCAGTTTACAAATACTACACAAATGTAGAAATACGGTTTATGATTCAGGTTCAGTTTTTTTTAAACATGATTTCTCCTGAAAATAAATATTGATAATGCCACAGGGTCAAATTAAATGCAGCTTTGTTTTTCAGCCTCAGAGGAAAGTGACATGATGCTGTAAACCTCAAAATGATCATTATGTTCTTTGTAATGTGGCAATTATCATGTTTGTGATCATGCCTGTTGACACATCAATGGTGCTCAACATGGAAAATCATTGTGAATGAAACTACCTCAGTGTACATGTGTGTACAAGATGCAACATGTTGGAAAATCATAGATCATGTCCGTGTTGACTCTGACGAATAATTACACCTGAATAAATTCATAATAGATCAGAAATGATCTAATTCAATTTGAACGTAGGTGCTTTAAAATCAGGTTCAAATTGAAAATTGAAAAAGATCAAAAACTGAAGTTCCAACATTAATGTATGGTAATTTTCAAACAGGTTTTACTCAGAATCACTTGAAACAATAGCTGCAATGCGTTGCCTGTCATGATGATCCTGAATTGTCTCAGTGGCCACGCAGGTTTTGGTAGTGGTTAGTGGAATGCAGACAGGTATGGTGATAACATTGACATATGCTGGGATTATGGACTGGACCATAGTCACTTAATTTCTAAGGTGACAGAATCCTGACAGCAAATTCAAATCAGCATGATAAAGGATTTCCCGGTCTGCCTGTGAGATGAATCTTAAAGCCAAACTTTCTCTTTGGGATTCTTGGCTTGCGGTGAAATCCGACCTGGTCATTAAAGCCTTACTCTCTCTGTCTTACCTGTCCACTGGTCTCTCATCCGCCCTCTCCACACATTCATTCTCAGTGCCTCCATATGTCTCCTCCCTCATGTCTGGGTCATATATAATGGTGATGCCTTAAAGCGTTCACTTCTCTTTAGGGACATATTTAGGAATTGTCTCTTTTGACTGACTGTTATGACTGAGGATCACCAAAAGTTAAGGAGTGGCATTTTAATAATTTAAGGGTAAGTTTAATTTTTTTGATGGTTTGGTATTGTGTTTGTTTGGTTGTTTTTTAAACTGCAACTGAGTAAAAAAGCTACAAAATTTACTCTGTGGGTTTATTAATATGTTTTTATTTTTACATTTTTAAATAGTAATCAAAGTTCAATGTCTTAATGTCTTAAACTCATTACTTCTTTCTGGATGTCTTCCTACATGGAAATCATCCTTCATTTGTTCCTTCCCTTCAAACATCAGGTGTCAATGTCACCATCTCTGGCCAGATCTGCTCCAAGTGAGCTCAACCATTGGTGGAGCCAACTGAGGTTTCGCCTTCAAAATAAAAAGGGATGGAATGAGATGTTGGATGAGACATTTCTGTTGTACACCAAAAAGTAAGAAATGAATTGTTCACATTTTTGATCAATTAAATTGATGTATGTATAAATGACTTAGATACATGTTTTGTTTCCCTCTGTCCTTCTACTCTCAGCATAAATGACATCCCCCTCTTCTATGCGGCTAAAAAGAACAATGCAGATTGCATCAAGAAGCTACTAAGTTGTGCATCCACTAACATCTTTGAGCGAGGTAGGGCTAAATTTTATTCAATCATTTATTTATTATTCATATATTCATCTGTGGCGGCACGGTGGCGCAGTGGGTAGCGCTGTCGCCTCACAACACGGCGGGTCCGGGTTCGAGTCCCGCTCTGTGTGGAGTTCGCATGCTCTCTCCATGTCTGCGTGGGTTCTCTCAGGGTTCTCCAGCTTCCTCCCACCTCCAAAAGCATGTGCTTCAGGTTGATTGGCCGCTCCCAAATTGCCCGTAGGAGTGAGTGTGTGTGTGCATGGTTGTCCGTCTTTGTGTGTGGCTCCGCGGTGCACTGGCGTCGTGCCCAGAGTGTCCCCCGCCTCACATCCTATGCCAGCTGAGTTCGGCTCCAGCTCCCCGTGACCCGCTATGGCGGATGCAGCGGCAGAAGATGAATGAATGAATAAATATTCATCTGTTCAAGGCAGTCAGTTATAAACTGATATTGTGATTCCTTCGCTCAGGTGGTCTCGGTGAGACGGCATTGCACATTGCAGTGATGAATGATAACCTAGAAGCTGCTGTAGCGCTGATGGACGGCGCCCCTGAACTCATAAACGAGCCTATGACCTCTGAGCTCTTCCAAGGTTGGTGTACGTCCATCCACAATCATGCACAGACACACAGCAGACACTCATTTGTTTTAAATTCAATTGAAAAAATTATATGCGTGTGTGTGTTTGTGTGTGTGTGCATGAAATTATCGATAATGGTGTGTTCTCGCTCTAAAATTTTT
Organism: Antennarius maculatus; assembly: GCA_013358685.1. NCBI lineage: Eukaryota > Metazoa > Chordata > Actinopteri > Lophiiformes > Antennariidae > Antennarius > Antennarius maculatus. Next base: position 16,502,064 of record CM023615.1, read on the forward strand.
AATGACTGAAGCCTTATCCGAATCAAAAGATTTTCAATTATAGTTGGATTTGATGTATATTTTATGACATGAATCCTGATCAGGCTTTGATGTGTGGTGCATCATATGAGGATTTGACTGTGAGATTTTTCTTTTAGCTCAAATTGTCAACATTATCCTTAAAGTTAGAAATAAAAACCTTGCTTATGCCCTCATTCCGCAAAGCTAAATAATATGGAATTCCAAACTATCCATGTGGCTATAAATCAACTTTTTGTCAAGTCAGTCAATGTCACAACCCTTTCTCATTTCAAATACCACAACATTTAAACCATAAAATATAAATAATTTACAAAAGATTCAAATTATAAAAAAGTTTAAAGTAAAACAAATGTTAAACTTCTTCTTGCCCACATTAAAATGTCAGGACACAACCAAGTTTATGGATAAATTTTTGAACAAATACACTGACAAAATAAATACAATTACCCAAGCATAGACTGGCCAGGAGTATGAAATTAAGTATCAAATTGTTAAATGACTTGTAGACCTCTGTACCTTTATTTAAGTATTTAATGTCAAACTTGAATGTCAGCTGTATGTACATGTAATGGAGATCTTTATAATATGTATTGCACTGTTTGAAAATGTGTTGAATGGTTGTTTATACAGCATAGAGCTAAAGTGATAAGGAACATAACTGTTAACATAAGCTTGACCTGAGTCTCACTTTAAATGGCAGGAGAAACTGGTGTGATTAAAAGCAGCTCATTTACTGATGTATATGGATGTCCTTAATCTTCCTCAGGCGTGACTCCTCTCCACATCGCCGTGGTGAATCAGAACATAAATCTGGTTCATCATCTGATTAGTCGTGGTGGTGACGTGGCTACACCTCGAGTCACTGGTCTGTACTTCAAGAAGAGGATAGGAGGACTATTATATTACGGTAAGAAGGGATGAATATTACCTCTTCAACCATTTAAATGATCTTTATACTTATATACTACCAGATTGTTCAGAGCTTGAACTGGAACTGGGAGAATCTAGCTATAAATTATTGATTTAAGCTAAGGTTGATCAGAAGCTGTGCATTTATTATTTAACATTGTTTACCCAAAAAACCCAAAATTGAGGCTAAGATAAATGTTTTGATCACAAATGGAAGAGAACTATTCAAAAAGTTAGTTATTTAGTCAGTTAGACAGTTTGTTAAGATAGCTGAATAAAAACTAGATTTATTTATTCAATTATTTATTTATTTGGAGAAAAACTAATTTTTACTTTGACACAATTTACTCAAATCAAAATTATACTGTTTAAAAAAAAAATAAAATATATATATATATATATATATATATATACACACACATATATATATATATACAGCATATAAAAGTATACATCATATATATATAAATATTTGAACCCAGATATATCCTTTTTTCATCATAAGAGCATTTGCTAGTTAATTATGATGCTTTTTTAAATGTTATTCCACAAAACATGTGTATTTGTCAAGCAGGCGAGCACATCCTTTCTTTTGCTGCATGTGCCGGGAATGAGGACATTATATCCATGGTAATCGATGCGGGGGCCAGCACCAGGGTCCAGGATTACCGTGGTATGAACTTTGCATCAGTCTGATATTAAAACAATCCATTAAGTCTTTTTTCATTTCAGCTCGTGTCTTTATTGTCTTCTACCTTTACCATATAAATTCTCTCTTCTCTAGGTAACACAGTGCTTCATGTTTTGGTATTGCAACCCAACAAGACAATTGCATGTCAGGCCATTGACTTGATTATGACGCGTGATGCAGAGCTGGACCAGTCGGTTCCACTCGACATGGTGCCGAACTACCGAGGTCTTACACCTTTTAAACTCGCTGCCAAAGAGGGAAACATTGTTGTGAGTTCAGCCAGGTGGCGGTGGTTGGGTGAGGGGAGGTTGCAGGATGAAAACCTAACATGAAAGGTGGAGCAGATTATTTCACTAATCTGATCCTCACTGCTGTGATCCCCTCTGTCTCTCTCAGGCATTTCAGCACTTAGTTAATAAAAGGCGTTTAGTCCAGTGGAGTCTGGGCCCTTTGACCTCTTACCTATATGACCTGACGGAGATTGATTCATGGGCCGACAACACATCAGTGCTAGAACTCATCGTGGGCAGTCCACAGAGAGAGGTGTGACAAAGCACATTCAGCTTTCTGTTGACATCACAGGCTATTCACAAGAATTATAACATCTGCATTATGCTGAAAAGAAACTGAAAAAAACTTTGGTTTGGATTGCAGGCAAGAGGTATACTAGAAGTAACCCCAGTGAGGCAGCTTGTTAGTCTGAAATGGAACCTGTATGGAAAACATTACTTCAGGTAGAATGACACCAGCAGCTGTAGTAAAACACCTGAGCTGTTCTCCTTCTAGCCTCATTTAACAAGTGTTGTTTTGTCTCTCACTCTTGCATCAGGCTGCTGTTGGTGCTTTATCTCCTCTACATTGGCACCTTCACACTGTGTTGTACATATCGCCCCCTGAAGGACGCTCCAGAGAACTACACAAAGTCAGACATGGACAAAACTATCCGAGTTCAGAAAACACTTGATGTGCGTTGAAGTTATAAATGTCTAAATGTGATATTTCAGTTTGAATGCATATAACCATGATATAACCCTACATACACAGATATTGTACTTGATTGTACTTTACATGATTACCTCCATTTTAATGCCACTTTGTACTTTTATTCTACAATCAGTAAGATACTCGCTAAATGGATTTAATAACTCTCTCCTACATTCATTTATAAACTTAATTGATTCATTTATGATGTATGAAAATACTAAAAGTATGTTTTTGTTCTCTAAATTAACCAGTAAAAACAAGAGACAACAAGAGAGCAACCAAAGTTTTTGTTTACGCTGATTGGTTTGTAAAAGATTGTAAAGCTGTTTTACTCACTTGATCTACCCGCTTTGCTGGTTTTTAAGGATCAGAGCTCAACGCTGGCCATTCTAGTAATGTGACATAAATCCCCTCCAGAAACTGGGTGTATCAGAGAACAGGGGGTATTATTTATTTCCTCAGTCCAGCACCATTTCAAGGCCCTTGGTTTTGGGATCTATCATGTTTTGCCATATACAAATCCATTACTGCTTCCAATGATCTCTGCTGCTCTCATGACATTCTGTCAGAACTTGTTCCTGAGGTTAAATATTGTCAACCAGAGTGACAGTGAACTGCTGTCACCCTTAGTTAAATAACGCCAACATGTATGTATACACTACAATGGAATGATGAGCATTCACTATCCAAGGGGACTTGTCCTGCCAAACCTGGTCATGTTCCTCTTGTTGTAGCTTAAATTTGAACATTCAGGGTAAACAACTTTGACATACAGTATATGTTTATATTCATCTGCAGAATTTCAAAAAAATTGGGATATAAAAATGAATGGTGAGCTTCTAAATCCTGCACCGTTTTGTACAAATTGAAGCAGGAATAGGGCTCTGTTGCATTTGTGTAACACACCTTTTTTTATGTACTTTTAATGTTAATACACCTGCATTTTCTCTCTCAGGAAAGTTATGTGACATATGAGGACAACCTACGACTGGCAGGCGAGATCATCAGTGTCCTCGGAGCTTTGATCATCCTGTTGCTGGAGGTGAGCGTATGAAAATGCTTCATCTTCCTCCCTGTAGTGCTTTTAATTACTATATGCTGTTGTAAACCCTACTTCCAACAGATCCCTGATATATTGAGAGTGGGCGCAAAGCGCTACTTTGGACAGACAGCACTGGGAGGCCCTTTCCATGTTATTCTGTGAGTAGAATAATAATATTTCTGTGAAATAAGATAAAGAAAACATATCTAAAATCTATCACAATCTTTGTGGTGTTTTCAACCAGCATCAGCTACGCCTGCTTGGTGGTGCTATTGTGTATATTCAGAGCCAGCGAGGTGCAGGGAGAAGCAGTGATTATGGCCTTGTGTTTAGTTCTTGGCTGGAGCAACGTAATGTTCTTCGCCCGAGGTTTTGAAATGCTCGGCCCTTACGTCATCATGATACAAAAGGTAGGAGCTGGCTTAGCCTGCTGGGTTTAGATAATTTAGAGCGTTTTGACTCATGCACAAACAGTAGCTTCTTCCACACACATACACACACACCTGTCTTGAAATGTTTTTCTAGCAGATGTATGTATTGTTCTCTTGGTGTTTGAGGTTCACCAATTTGTGTTTGCAGACTGCCTGACATGTTTCTCATTTCCACCTAGATTATATTTGGAGACCTGACAAAGTTTATGTGGCTGAGTTTCATTGTGCTCATTGGTTTTTCCACCTGTGAGTATATTCTGGGTGGTTTGAGCAAACAAATATTGAACCATCAACAGCTTGTAAAATGAAATGACAAGATGTTACTCTCACATTTTTCTTCATCAGCCCTGTGGATGGTGTATATGACCCAAGAGCCGGAGTCCATTCCTTCATATCGCTCCTTCCCCATCACTCTTTTCTCTCAATTCGAGCTCAGTGTGGGCCTCATAGATCTACCCGTGGACCACACTGTCGCTACTCCCCCGATTGTCCATGTGCTGCACTGTGCCTTCTCTGTGGTCTCTTACATCCTTCTGCTAAACCTACTAATAGCCATGATGAGTGACACACACTGGAGGGTGGCCCAGGAGAGAGATGAGCTCTGGAGGACTCAGGTACACATACTGTATATGGACATGAAGACTCAAGTATACACATATTTGTACACCTGTCATGGTTACTACTTTAATGGTGTTGTGCAGGTGGTAGCTACGACTTTGATGCTGGAGAGGAGGCTGCCCCGCTGCTTATGGCCTCGACTTGGGGTGTGTGGCCTCAACTATGGTCTGAGGGAGAACTGGTATCTCAGGTAACAAAGACTCTTGGATAAGAGGACCCCAAATGGAAGTTCAGTTACTTCAGATTCATCCTTCAGTGACTCCACAGAGTAGTTTTCTAGGATGGAAAATATTCATTGTTAAATGTGCTTAATATAAGTGCTGAACCAATCTACATTTCCCTCAGTAAGTATTTTTCTAAAGGTGTTACTGATATGAAATTTTCAACAGAAGTCGGTAACAACCCATACAACCCACACATGTGAAGAACTCAAACCTTAGATATCCATACATTAAATTGTGTGTAATAAAATGGAATGAAACATGGAAAAAGTTCGGAACACATGAAGAAATGGAGATGCAAAAAGATACGGAAAGACAAAACACCAGCTGAAATCTATCAGCAGTTAGAACGTGGTTCTGCCTCTTTTTAGTGCAAAGTAATATCAGCTGGTTCACTTCCAACTGGCGGCCAATGAAAAGATGTCACTCAAGACACATTTCAAGATGAGTAAAAGCAAATAGTTCTTGTTGGATCTTCAGGTGACTTGCAATGTAGAGGTTCAATAAAAAGAGGTTCAATAAAAAATAAAGTTGAGAATCCTTTTTGTGAAATCCAGCCCTCTGTAGTTCGACTGCCATTCGTGTCCAAAACATCAGGATGTCATGTTTTGTCCTTCAGGAAAGGGAAATACTAAATTTCAGAAGGGCCCCTGAAAATTTTGTGTCAATATTATTTATACTGAGAGTTATTTCTATTCATTTGATACCATTTTTTTCTCTGTCACTTTTACAGGGTTGAGGACAGAAATGACCCGATGTTTCAAAAGATGCGACGCTACATCAAAGCTTTCTCCAAAGAGGACGAAAAAGAAGAGAATGTTGACACAATGAAAGAGTCAATCTCAGGAACCCCAAAGCTCAGACCCAAAAACAGAGGAGTTTTTAACAACAGGAAGTCTCTGACAGGGTGGCAGATGATTCGCCACAGCGCTTTGGGTTTGGATATGGGTCAGGAGGAGCTGACAGATGACCAGGACATAAAATATGTCTAAGAAAGTGAAGAAAGTGCTTGATGGGGACTCAGCTTGCTTACTCTATGCCTGTAGTCAATGATGCAATTACTCCTGCAGTATTATGCTATAGAGTGTGTTATTTTTTTAGCAATATGTAAAATAGGTATAGCAATAATGTATGCTAAGCTAACAAAAACAACATGAAAACATGGACATACAACTTGTATTAAAAGCCACATGAACATTTTTATATAATAAAATAAAAACCTGATTTACTGGCTTTAATTTGTCAGACAACAGTAGAAAGATTTATGCAGTGTACATACTATAGCTTATGAGCATAACTAATATATTGCAATACAAATTAACAAACAATGCTACAGAATGCTACATGGCTACATTTATTTTGGATTTAAAGCTATTATCTAGGACAATGGGTCATGTTCATGAGTTTCCACTGATTGGAGTATGAAATGGTAGGAGATAAATTATTGACGCGTTGATGCTTGCTGATTTGTTGGTCTATTATAATAAAGGGCAGATTCTGTCACAGATGCAGCTGACAGATGAAGTATGTGTAGGCCTGGCAGAATTTTTTGATCCAGTTCTTCTCAGGTGAGTCTGTGCCACTGAGCATCACACAATCCTCGTCTGATGCAGCATCTGCCCAATAACTGCAAACAATTGAAAAGAATATTGACCATCAGTCGTCATGAGCAAAATCAAAGTGTCTTAGGACAGCAGACTGAGAATGCACGTGTAGAAATGTAAAGATTCAATTACATGCTTTAAAGAAGTCACATTAATGGCATGTACAGATGATTCTTCAGTCTTGATTCCAAACAATGTGCTGCTGCCAACAATTTTACATAAGGAATGATCCAATCAGGTGTTTTGGAGCATCACACAACATTTCCAAAAAACAAGGACTAAAACAGTCAACTATCCTGGTCAGTTTTATATGCATTTGTGACATACATGTCACTTATAGCTGAAGAATATCTAAGACTTTATGGCAGTGCTGTTGTGTTGGAATGCATTGAATTTTATTGCTAACAGCTTTTTTTTTTGTATTTAAATTGTGTCACAAAACTATGATTATTCTGCTAAGATAAACATCTGAATTTCATTTTTGTCATTCCCACCCAGAATGCTTTCAGAAGAAAACATGAACCTGAAATGTTTGAATCAAACCCACACTTGCTATTTTCTAAGAATCACCTTTGTTTAAGCAGAGTGTTGTCAGTCCAGGTCCATGTGTCTCCAATCCGTCTCAGACCGATCCAATATTTTACTGCCCCCTTATCACTCAGGAACTCCTAGAAGACAGAGACCAAGAAGACATTTACATAAAATATGATTGCTTTGTACTTCATACCATTTTATTAAGTGCATGAGAAACTTCAGGTCAATGAAGTCCCCTCAGACCCACCTGAACCATTTTGTTGCTGATAACAGCCAGAGATGCTCCTTTAGAGCTGCAATTCCTCTGGCTCTCATCCCAGCTCAGTCTAAAGGTGGAAAGGAAAAAGCACCACTGGTCTAACTTCAACCATCCCTCAGGACAATCCATACATCTCCAATCTGGAAGCAGAGAGGGGTCAATCTATTAAATTCTTCATCAAGGATGGTCTCTGTGTAAATCTGCAAAATATGACTAGAGTGCAAGAGTAAATGATGGAGCAGAACAAAATAAAACAAGCTTCAAATGTCCTCCAACATTTAAGTTCCATTCCAAACTAGACTTAATCTTATTTAATGTTTTCCTTTACTGTTGTAGTTAAAGTTAATGTATTTGTGTCTGTGATTAATTACAGAAACATCAGAATCCTGGTTTAAATGAAAAATAAAACATGCTTCAATTCCCCCTAAATATTTCAGCCTTCTCTGAGGCCAGGAAAAATGAAAGCAACATTGTAAAAAACATAAAACAGTGATTGAGAGATCACCATTTGTTTTGAGCTTGTGTAAGTCTTTCTAGACTGAAATTCTCACCTAAATTCACTTACATTGGGGCATAGACATGGCAAAATTAGCCTGGCACTCTTCTGGGCTGCAAGTTCGAGGCAATTGTGATGTTGCTCCATCTTCCTCTTTTCCCGGGCAGACTGTGGATCCATCTTCCCCTTTCCCCGGGCAGACTGTGGATCCAGTCTGGGTTACTGATTAGAAAACAGTGGGAGGAGCTGTAAGCGAGAAGAATAATGCCTGCAGGCTGCAGCAAAGATGGACGGAAGAAGAGCTGCCTACTGTAAGCAACATTAGAAGAGAAATGTTTTTTTTATTTCTGCACTGCTAGTGAAAATCTGCACTTGTCTGTAACAAATACACAGTCACAGTCTGTTTCACATGGTTTACTCAGATCCATGGCTGCAGGTACTCACATAGTACAGAGAGGATAATGATAGTGCCCAGCAGGAGCACGCACAGTATTGTGAGGAATACACATGCAACACGGTACAGTCGTGTCTTTCCCTCAGTCTTTCTTTCTGAGGATAAAGATATCAGCAGAATGTTAGTAAGAAAACACCATCAAGAATAAAAAATGCCTTGACCTACCTTTTTCTCCCACCAGCTCAACAGATAACTTGGACTGAGATGACAGGTTTTCACAGATTTCATCTTTTTTATCCCAAGCATAGCAGCGACAAAATTTAATGTACATGGAGAAAAGCACTTTAATGATGACGCTTATTTTAGCTCGTCCTGCTCCGTCTGGCTGCAACAGCACTGCTAAGATATACCCTCCCTTGCCTTGTCACCCTAGCAACGTGCCATTTACTGTATTATTCAGGAGTACAGTGCTCGATCTGTTCCTCAGCTGTGTGGTTGGGATTTTTTTTTTTTGGGGGGGGGGTTCTGTATTTGTCTCTTTTTGTAAGAATGTGATGTGAGACAGAGTAAGTACAGTATAGCAAAAGAGATCAGATAGAAACTGTGGTTGTTTCTGATGAGTGTGATTCATATCGGAGACAGAACGAAAGTAAAATGCAGACTGATTCAAAACACTGAATAGGTGCGTGTTAATTGAACATTTTATACCGTGTATCTATTCATGTTATGTCAACACCAAACCAAGTAGATTTTGTTACTTATGTTTTGATTCAAAGTTCCTGTTTTTTTAAATAGCAGTAATAGTAATACTGAACAATAGCAAAAATTGGACTGTTCTATTCAAACGCCCCAGTAAGTGTTGACCATGTAAAATATGATTTCCCTGAAATGGAAGTATCTAAATAGAATGAAGAAATGAACAAATTACCAACTTCATTTAAGTACACTATATCAAACAATTAACTATACTAAAAATCTATTGATCCACCTATCCATCCATCTCTCTCTCTAAATCAAAAAAATATCAAAAAAATATCTCTCTGTCTCTTTATATATACTGTATATGTATATATATATATATATATATATATATATATATATATATATACAGTATATATAAAGAGACAGAGAGATATTTTTTTGATATTTTTTTGATTTAGAGAGAGAGATGGATATATATATATATATATATATATATATATATATATATATATATATATATATATATATATATATATATATATATATATATATATATATATAGAGAGAGAGAGAGAGAGATAGATATAGATATATATAAATTTGAGTAACATTCATCTTGTTCATGCTGAATGCTTTGGAGCCTGATACTTGTGTCATTATGTGAACTGTATCAACCTGTGCAGAACGCCCTCTGTCCTTGACCACAGAGAACATTCCACACAGCTATAGCAACAGATGATAACCGCTTTCCGGTGGACAAGAAGAAATAACGCCTAGCTGGAGAGTTAGACATGACCTGTATGAAAGTATTGTACTGACTTCTGAATGTTTGACGCTTTGCTCAATACATATGTAAATTCACCCTCTTGTGACTTCATTACAAAAGTCAGAAGAAACAAAACTTGATTGTTTGACTTCATCCTGTCAAGAGTAGAGTGATCCTTTCCTCAGAAGAAATATTTCTATTATTAACCAAAGCAAAAAAGCTCACTTGACAACAAAAGCAAACAATACTGCAGATTTTACGTGCAACACTTTGTCTTCACATTTTTCACTATTTTGACAACACAAACAACTTAATGCAAAACAAATTACAGTACTCCATAGACAGTGCAGACATGTTATATCATCGTATCATGTCATAAATATTTCAGTGCTAATGTCAGTTTCAGCAAATTGGGTATAAGACTGCTTCTGCTTACTGTCGCTTAATGTGAACCTGTTTTCTAACAAACACAACTACAACTACAGTGAACTTAATAATGAAGGACCCTCATGTGTTACTTATTGATATAGGAATGTTGCTTTAAAGTCGAGCTTGTATGAACCAAAAAGTAATTTTTACTTATCCAAAAGTCAAATGAAATATGATGAATGATTTTGTGATATTATTTCACAGATACAGTCAGACATGTTTTAAGACTTGCTGAATTGTCAACATTCTAGAAACATATTTTACATGAAACTGTACCTGCTTTTTTCTTATCTGGAGCTTCGTGCAGAACTTCTGAATAGACATCCTCATTTGGACTTTGTAGCTTAGAATAGTGGCATTGTTGTGCTTCCTCTAAATCTAGACAAAAATACAGCAAGATATCTCAACTGACACAAACGTATGGAATGAACTTATAATTATTCAATAGAACAATATAAAATTAAATATCTTCTTTGAGCACAATCTGTGTGTTTTGTCCTTCATTTATTCATCTTCAAACCTGCTTCTTCCGGTATCACTGAAAACACACAAACATACACACACTCACACCTACAGACAATTAGGAAAGCTCAATCCACCTGAAGTGCATGTTTTTGGAGGTGGGAAGAAGCCGGACAACTTGGAAAGAACCTGTTAAAACATTTGTCTAACGACATAATAGAAGTATGTTTTTCACCCTTATTATCATTGTTTGTTATTAATATTATTATTTTATGTACCTTTAGCTTTGGCCTCTTCCATAAGTCCACTTGTCTCTGCATCTTGCATTTTTTCCTCCTGTGTAGCAATCGTCTGCATCTCCATGGCTCCTCTCCTGCGTAACTTTCGTTTTGACCTTAATTCTTTCAGAAATAGCTTTGGACTTGCAAATGGGGTGGAGATCACAAAAAAGCATGTGTCCACTCTGAATATGTGCCTCCTCAGATCAAGACAAGTCACTTCCCCATTTATATTTATCCTCTCTTTGTCCTCCCCACACCACACGAATACAGGATACCTGCGTCAATCTCATTATCTCAACATTCTGACTGTTGATTAATACTTATAATAGTTACAATTTTTCTGACTTTATTAAAAAGTATAAAATCACAGGTGTAGCAAATGAAAGCACACTCATATACAGATTATTGTATTTCAAGACTGAAACAGAAATGTTTACATTTTCATCTTTATTTTCCACAAAAGTTTATGATGTTAATTTACAAAAAATATTTTTTACTTTAAATACCATACCAGACTGAGAAAGATAATGGGTGCGCCCTCCACAACATTTCCTTAACCTCCATTTGAAAAAGTATTTTTTCTTTCTTTTCATTCTTCCTCTTTTACCAAGTAAAGATATTTCGAAGTGCCCAAATGTTTTCACTAAACCAATAGACAAATAGACAAACATAGACGTAGCAGAACCCTCAGCCTTGTACAAAGCTTTTTTTCCACCATGTATTGTAGGTATTTATCCAAACTGACATAAGAATAATGGTGTGAAGCTGTATAAAAAGCTTTCAATTCTTATTTATTCTGACAGTCTGTCTCCTCAATTCTTCTGTATCTCTGTCCTCTTGAGTCGTTTCTCTTCCCTCAGGCGCCATACACGCTCTCATTACTATAAATCATGTAGAGAAACAGGTCCTCTTCGTGGTGCTCCTAACAAAACAAATAATAAAGCAAAATTTAACATGATGAGTGTATCTGACAATACAGACTTTATCTACTTGCTTAAACTGTAATGTTTGAAGTTGGAACTCTGGTCATTTTGTAAATTTAAATATTCATGAGTTACTGGAAAAAAAGTTGTGGAATCAAGAAAAGAGAAGCAACATTGCCATCTAAGCAGATCTAACTAACGACGTCTGCATCTGATGTCCAAAGTCAAAGGAGAGGGGAAGAATCACAGCTTACTTTGAAAGTGGGCAATAGTCGAGTAAACATGTTTATACGTGTGTTTGTCCAGTGAACATTTGTGGAGAGGTGGGGTTACCTCATATACAGCAGAAAGAGGGGAGCTGGATGGGGGGAGGGTGTTGTTGACGAAGAAGAAGAGAGCCTCTTCTGGTCTCAAAGACACACGTTGGCGAATCAGGAAGCACAACTGGCCCACTAACATACAGACCAAAAAAGAAAGCAAAATGGTCAGGGTTGCACGAAGTTCCATTTCAATGACACATAGGAAAACTAGCGACAGTGGAACTTTTTAAATCAACGTTCAATCATGAGAAAAAATCAATAGAAGAAAACAAAGGAAGTAGAACTGATGTATCTGCATGTTACATTTTTCAGTTTTGAAATCAGAAGAAAAATCATTATTCCTGGTATGCTAAGATGCTACTTTACACTTTGGTTCCTGTATCCATTTTGCACTTCACTTGTGTTCTTCGGTTCTTTTTTGGGGGGGGGGTTGAGTAGCTATAGGTGTCATTGTAGTCACTTTGTGGTTGTGAGCATTTGTGTTGTAGTAAGAGTTCAACTTAGAAAAAAAATAAATCAGTGGCTGATCATTTAGTGTTGTGAGGATGCAGTTTAATTAGGCCACTTGTTTAAAGTATAGTTGCTACAAGCGGGGGTAACCTATTAGTTTTGTGCCTGTCCATCTCATTGTAGGGGCCTTTGAAAAAAGGAAAGACAAACAAACAAACAAACAAAAAAAAAAGTGTCTGAATCGCAAAAGCTCCTGAATTTAAAGGTGAGACTTCAGCGAAAGAGAAAGGGTATTACAGTATGTCTGGTGATGCACTCATAGCATTGGGCACTTTTTTGTAGTAGCAAAAAAGTAGTGAATGGGTTGTGAACAACCATCAATAAAACTGTGTTTGATTCAACTGTTTAAATCTTGGATATCCTTTATTCACACCTTTTTCATGTATTTTTTTAATATTCTTAGAATACCTCATGAGATTTGAGGATGTGAGAAAACAAAGTTTTAAAGGTTCATTAGAAGTTTGTGTATTCCACCTGTTAAATCTGAGGGCACCAGGAATTTCTTCTTGTCCAGTTCAGGAGCCCGTGACCTGGAGGCCCTCTCCACAATTATCTGTTGAAAAAAACAAAACAAAAAAAACAAAACAAAACTATAGCAATTACTATAGTCGTGACCACAGAGAAAGTGTGGGTTTATGTGCCTGGAATTACGCATCACCCTTAACTATCAGTAATAATAAATCAGAAACAACTCATCACCAGAGCTCATACTCACCGGTATCTTGTCCGGATGCTTGGCCCGAACCCTCTCTCCCTCTGCTCTCCTCACTTCCAGGGGAACTGAGCGCTTGTACTGACTGCCCATCTGAAAACAGCACAAGGAACCAAACAAGACCAGAAGACATGAAATCACTTACAATAGGATTGTTTAGGAAGAAGACAAAGGAGGATCAGTACCAGATGACTTCATAGGGCGGTCAAACAGTTCAGTCATCTTTTCATCAAATATTATGTATACTGTATAATGTAGCCGCAAGAGGGCACAAGCCAGTGTCTTATTGTGCCGGTCCCAAGCCCGGATAAATACAGAGGGTTGCGTCAGGAAGGGCATCCGGCGTAAAACTTTTGCCAAATCAAAGATGCGAATCAAACATATGACTTCCATACCGGATCGGTCGAGGCCCGGGTTAACAACGACCGCCATCGGCGCTGTTGACCTACAGGGCGCCGGTGGAAATTGGATTACTGTTGGTCGAAGAAGGAGAGGAGGAAAGTGCCTTCGCACGAAGAAACAGAAGAGGAGCGCCAAGAGTATAGGACTAAGAGTAGGGACGTTGAATGTTGGAACTATGACAGGAAAAGGTAGAGAGTTGGTCGACATGATGCAGAGGAGGAAGGTAGACATACTGTGTGTCCAGGAGACCAGGTGGAAAGGTAGCAAGGCTAGAAGTTTAGGAGCAGGGTTCAAGTTGTTCTATCATGGTGTAGATAGAAAGAGAAATGGAGTAGGAGTTATCTTGAAGGAGGAGTTTGTTAGGAATGTCCTGGAGGTAAAAAGAGTGTCGGATAGAGTGATGAGTCTGAAGCTAGAAATAGAAGGTGTGATGTTCAATGTTGTTAGTGGGTATGCCCCACAGGTAGGATGTGAGCTGGAGGAGAAGGAGAAATTCTGGTTGGACTTTGATGAAGTGATGCAGAGCATACCTAGAAGTGAGAGAGTTGTCATCGGTGCAGACTTCAATGGACATGTTGGTGCAGGTAACAGAGGTGATGAGGAAGTGATGGGCAGGTTTGGTATCCAGGAGAGGAACGCAGAAGGACAGATGGTAGTTGACTTTGCAAAAAGGATGGAAATGGCTGTAGTGAATACTTTCTTCCAGAAGAGGCAGGAACATAGGGTGACCTATAAGAGTGGTGGTAGGAGCACACAGGTAGACTACATCTTGTGTAGACGATGTAACCTGAAGGAGATCAGTGACTGCAAAGTAGTGGTAGGCGAGAGTGTAGCCAAACAGCATAGAATGGTGGTGTGTAGGATGACTCTGGTGGTGAGGAAGATGAAGAGGACAAAGACAGAGCAGAAGACGAAATGGTGGAAGCTAAAAAAGGAAGAGTGTTGCATGACCTTTAGGAAGGAGTTAAGACAGGCTCTGGGTGGTCAGGAGGTGCTTCCAGATGACTGGACAACTACAGCTAATGTGATCAGGGAGACAGGTAGGAGAGTATTTGGTGTGTCATCTGGAAGGAAAGTAGATAAGGAGACTTGGTGGTGGAATGAGGAGGTACAGGAGTGTATACAAAGAAAGAGGTTAGCTAAGAAGAAGTGGGACACTGAGAGGACTGAGGAGAGTAGACAGGAGTACAGGGAGATACAGCGTAAGGTGAAGGTAGAGGTAGCAAAGGCCAAACAAGAAGCTTATGATGACTTGTATGCTAGATTGGACAGTAAGGAGGGAGAGACTGATCTATACAGGCTGGCAAGACAGAGAGATAGAGATGGGAAGGACGTGCAGCAGATTAGGGTGATTAAGGATAGGGATGGAAGTCTATTGACAGGTGCCAGCAGTGTGATGGGAAGATGGAAAGAGTACTTTGAGGAGTTGATGAACGTGGAAAATGAGAGAGAACAAAGACTAGAAGAGGTGACTGTTGTGGACCAGGATGTAGCAAAGATTAGCCAGGATGAAGTGAGGAGAGCACTGAAGAGGATGAAGAGTGGAAAGGCAGTCGGTCCTGATGATATACCTGTAGAGGTTTGGAAGTGTCTAGGAGAGGTGGCAGTAGAGTTTCTGACTGGGTTGTTCAACAGGATCTTAGATAGTGAGAAGATGCCTGAGGAGTGGAGGAGAAGTGTGCTGGTGCCCATTTTTAAGAACAAGGGAGATGTGCAGAGTTGTGGCAACTACAGAGGAATAAAGCTGATGAGCCATACAATGAAGTTATGGGAAAGAGTAGTGGAAGCTAGACTAAGGGCAGAAGTGAGCATTTGTGAGCAGCAGTATGGTTTCATGCCAAAAAAGAGTACTACAGATGCAGTATTTGCTTTGAGGATGTTGATAGAGAAGTACAGAGAAGGCCAGAGGGAGCTGCATTGTGTTTTTGTAGATCTGGAGAAAGCTTATGACAGGGTGCCCAGAGAGGAACTGTGGTATTGTATGAGGAAGTCTGGAGTGGCAGAGAAGTATGTTAGAGCGGTGCAGGACATGTATGAGGACTGTAAGACAGTGGTGAGGTGTGCTGTAGGTGTGACAGAGGAGTTCAAGGTGGAGGTGGGACTGCATCAGGGATCAGCTCTGAGCCCCTTCTTGTTCGCTATGGTGATGGACAGGCTGACAGACGAGGTTAGACAGGAATCTCCATGGACTATGATGTTTGCAGATGACATTGTGATCTGCAGTGAGAGTAGGGAAGAGGTGGAGGAGAAGCTAGAGAGGTGGAGGTTTGTCCTGGAAAGGAGAGGGATGAAGGTTAGCCGCAGTAAGACACAGTACATGTGTGTGAATGAGAGGGACCCAAGTGGAAGAGTGAGGTTACAGGGAGAAGAGATCAAGAAGGTGGAGGATTTTAAGTACTTGGGGTCAACAGTCCAGAGCAATGGAGAGTGTGGAAAAGAGGTGAAGAAGCGTGTCCAGGCAGGATGGAATGGGTGGAGAAAAGTGTCAGGTGTGATGTGTGATAGAAGAGTTTCAGCTAAAATGAAAGGAAAGGTGTACAAAACTGTGGTGAGACCAGCGATGTTGTTTGGTCTAGAGACAGTGTCACTGAGGAAAAGACAGGAGGCAGAGCTGGAGGTAGCAGAGATGAAGATGCTGAGGTTCTCTCTGGGAGTGACCAGGAAGGATAGGATCAGGAATGAGTACATCAGAGGGACAGCACATGTTAGAGGTTTTGGAGATAAAGTCAGAGAGGCCAGACTGAGATGGTTTGGACATGTCCAGAGGAGAGATAGTGAATATATTGGTAGAAGGATGCTGAGTTTTGAACTGCCAGGCAGGAGGCCTAGAGGAAGACCAAAGAGGAGGTTTATGGATGTAGTGAAAGAGGACATGAAGGTAGTTGGTGTGAGAGAAGAGGATGCAGAAGACAGGGTTAGATGGAGGCGGTTGATTCGCTGTGGCGACCCCTGAAGGGAAAAGCCAAAAGGAAAAGAAGAAGATTATGTATACTGTATACCAATTTCTGTGTGAAATGATAAAAAATATTTTGAATTATCATACATACAGCATCTATGACATTGTAAAAATGGCTGAAAATCATCAACAAAAGATTAAGCAATTTTAGTATATAAACTCAAATTACCGAACTGATTACAGATGATTGTTGGCAATTACCAGTTAAGACTGCTTTATAGCATATTTAGTATGATAAAGTTTTCTCATCTAATGGATAATATACTTTTTATAAAATTTAATTTAAAAAATCAACAAGTTGCTTTCTCTTTATTGGAGAACTGCAGGAAACTATTAGCATTCAATTGTTTAATTTTTTTTCAATGTGAATTCAAAAGCAAAATAATTTTGAAGATGCTCGTTTTTTAATATGAAAAGAGAAAAAAATATTCAGAAACAAAAATGATCATTAATTCTATCCATAATTTAATCTAAAGTTAAAAAAAATTGTCCCAAATCAATCCAGTCCAGTTAATTTTGAGAGAAATATCAGCCAGCGGCATACATAAAATGACATTAATATAATACAATTTTAGTAAAGAATTTTGTGTTTGAATTATCAGTCTCTACTTCTTTGAAACACAATAAACTCAGTAACAAATTATCAGGAAAAATCGAATCTGTCACACCCTTCAAAGCTAGCGTTAGCTTGAATAAACAGGTATTTTAGTATAACTGAAAGTAGGTGAGTCTCATCAGCATCGCTTTTTGGACAAATCGTTGTGATCACGAGTTTCTCGATCCACGGTGGCAAGGGTCGAAGACACGTCACCCAGAGCTAGCTTCCCTACTCTGGCACAACCCAATATTTGAAAAAAAAAAACAAAAAACAATAATTAACTACCTATAACACATTATATAATATTCAATGAGTGGATTTACTAAATCTTCAAACAGAATTTGTTTATGTTTCTCCTTGACAACGATTTTGTTGCCAACATAAGTCTAACAGATCGACAAGATGTTAACGTCCACGTACCTTCGAAAAATTATATTTTGAAAAAAATTCCACACAACAGAATGAACTCCGCTCCGGGGATCTTTGTGTCGTCAAATTTCTCAAAAGACAATTCGGGGGAAAAATTATTATCTCAAATTGCAAACATGAAAATGTCAAAGATGTCGGCTTGTGTGCTGAACGAAAACAACAACAACAAACGCTTCAACACCCGCCCACCTTATGTCTGACCAATCAGAGACAAGGATATTCACTAACTCCGGGGGAGAACCACTGAGAAGGAAATGGAGGCAAGGCTTGTAGTGCCGTCATTGGTTGTCGCTCTTCAATAGTTCCCGCACCTTTTTATTTGAGTGACAGTTAATGTAGCCAATGGCAAGTCTTAGAAACTAGGCCAGAATGACGTAGCGTCAGGGCTAAGACTACAAGTCAGACCGGCTACGTGCGTGACGTGACGACCTCGCTGATTCCCTTGTTCTGTAAACAAGTCATGCAATCACGTGATTACACTGAACTCAAAGGGAAAGCTCGCCGTGAACCTTTGTCGCAATGATGCATATGAAAAACCAAGAGGATTTCTATGAAAAAGGAAATAAGTTACAGCTCACTCTTTAATAAGTATGAATAAAAATTTTATTCTAACAGCACAGATCTCTACAAATGTACTCATTATGTAAGGTCTGTCCATCTTTGAATTAGCTTGCACAATTTGTATGACTTTTTGACACCTTTCCTGCTCATGCTGGGGTCAATTTGTCCATAGATATATATCATACACTCAACTAAAAGATTCTGTTCAATGTATACAAAAATTTTTTTCAAAACATTCTGAAAATGTGATTTCCCATTAAAACAATGTTTTGTAACACACCAGTTATTGATGCATTAGTATTACACACCATGCTTGTAATGTACTGTACATATACGTAGATTAAAGGAATTGCATCGTCTCTGCCTTTTAAGGAGTCTTCAGCAGTTCAGACACTTTATGACAACATATTGTTCGTTTGAGTGAAACAAGTGAGAAATACATTCCTCCAGCATGTCAGTTGCTGCATTCCTGTGAGCAGCTTTGCCTCATAGTACTAAAGGTCCATAAAACTCTTGCTAATAGTTTAAAGCAGGTAGCTGAGTCTCATTCTTGTTGGTTCATCCATTCTGTTCCTCTATTTTGTCCCACTACTATGTACTGTACATTTGGATCACACAGCAGCTGTGGCCGTCGTCAGCTTGAGGGCATCTGATAGGTTACGTTGTCGGACTCTGGAGTTGGTTATCGTTTCCAAATGGGAATTGGTCACCCATCCACGATGTCTGTCAGAGACCCTGGTCCCCTCTACCCAATCTAAAAAGATTTAAGAGTTCACCATGAATCATCTAATATTATTCAGTGACAAGACATTTTGTCACCAAAAAATGCATATGTAAAATAACAATTTTTGTAAAGGAATGATAGAAAAGGTAATGTGGTGGTCTTACTGTCACTGCTTTGTTGGTGAACAAGAATAATATCAGCTTTTTCCAATGACAGCTCATCAGGCTGCTGGGCAACAAATGCTCGGATACACTGCATCTGTGTAAAGTCTGTAAGTGAAAAAGAGAGTGGATAGGTCAGACCCACTACTTTAAAAACAATAGGTCAATATTGTAAATAATGCAATGCTCTTGTAGTCATTTACAAAATGTAGTCAGTATTTAACGAGTATGCAATAGAATTATCAGTAAGGTTGATGCTTTTGACACTTAAAAGTCATCATTTCGCTTTCATCCATCACTAACATGCCATACAACTGCACTCGTCAACAACAAATTCAATTTTGGGATATTATTATGGATAAAAAGAGCATCCATATTATAATCCTCTTATTTTTGTTCAAGTGTAGAAATTTCTGTAGGCAATTCATGGTTCAGATGTTTTACAGTGAGAATTAACGGGTTTATATAAAATATCGTACATGGTGTACCAGGTGACAGATAAGGGTCTATTTTAGATACAGCTCAGTTTTACAACAACTAAGCAGTTTCATGTGAAAATGACATGGAAAAGTCACCGTAATAAAATGCTTGATTGGTGAGTAGGCTTCAGAGAGAAAATTCTAAATACCTCCTTTGTTTGACCTCCAGGGGCAGATAAAGTGATCTATGCTTAAACAAATAGATTTAGTGTTCCAGGAATATGTTAAATGCTATTATGGGTCTGTAAATTTTTTGTGAATCTCAGTTGACACTCAGTCCCTGACACTTTTAACGTATGCCTTTGATGGATTATTACAACCATTATTAATGTTATCAAGTTATACAGGTTATGTAGCTCATTTCTATTCATCTGCTTCAACTGTATCAAAACAATGGAGTATAATATCATCATATTCTCTTTATTCTTTTTTGTCATGTGGGGGATATTTTCACCATCAGAAATTTCTCATACTGACAAAAAAGCTGCCTCTGCACTAAGCCGCTAAATTTCCGTTACAGTAAGTAAATTTTGCATCAGATCTAATCTTGTTTATATTCTGCCTCATTTCATTTTGGCCTCAAGATGTAAATCCGCAATTTAACAAGTAACAACAAATCTAGTTTCACCAAAACATGTCACCGTTTTAGGGAAATATTCCACAACACTATTATTTCACCACCTTTGATTTCACTAAATCTGTGGGTAAGGATAGAAAATATTTAGACTATACTATTTGAAATATAAATTTAGAGCTCAAGGTTAAGTAAACTGAGGGTTCATTTTGTATACAATGAGTGAATTAGGCAAGCATTTCAGACCAACAACTTTTACAAAGTTTTTACCTTGTGCAGCAGAAAAATCTACCTCAGGATGTGGCCGAGAAAGAGCAGATATCCATCGTAGCTTACCACTTCTGAGGGGAAAAAAATAAAAATGGTTATATCTTCTGTAATGTTGTGTTTTTCAGCCAACACAAGCTTTCTACTGTCCTCATCCCCGTTTCTTACTGTGTGTCAGTTCGTAGCAGCAGGGCTCTGTGAGACATGTGCAGTCGGAACAGATTCTTCTGGAGGGAGTGGAGTTTAACACGGCAGTTCTCCACACGCAGTTCTGATACAGGAGAGTGGTCAATTACAGTGAACCTTCCTCCTCTGGAAGCAACAAGAAAGAAATGAGGTGGAGGAAGGAATGACTATGATGAGATTAAGGGGATGATAAGAGACTGAAGATTAAGGAAAGGCAAATGTAGCTAACCATGATAATGATGACAGTTGGAATGGATTATTCTAGCATTACATGCTTGTTGACTTACTCTTTTTGTAGTGAAAGCAGCAAGTAGTCATTGAATAGGTGCAAATAAATATTCTTTTCGGTCTCTTTCAGTGAGAAATCCATCAGTTCAGTGACAGGCCCCTCCCTCACCAGCCTCCGAGACTGACTGATCAGAGGGAGAGTCTTTAAAACACACACAGAAACAAAGACAAAAGGATGTTAACATGTTAGCATTTCTTAACACTAAAGGTTTGATCAAACTAAAGCTCCATTTGCAAGTTTGTGTAGCCCTTCCAATATAAAAGCACATTGATGATGATTCATTATTAACAAATATTGACTTATGCAATTAACCATGCGACTAAGATACGTGGCTGAAGGGACCACAAAAAACCTATTAAGTGGACCATGAATTTTCAAAAGCTAATGTTTATGAAATAAGGTAAAAATAATTTTGTCACATTATTAAACTCATTATAAAATCCCTGAATATCACAACAGACTTGAAGAAATTTATTCAATAGCGCTGGAAATGATGGCTGAAATCAATGTTGTGATACACAAATCACTTTTTCCAAATATAGATATACAGTACATACATTACACAGACAGATGGATAGATAGACAGACAGACAGATAGTGCACATGTGCAAAAATAAAACTGGAAACAAGTAAAAAAAATCTATATTGTTTGCTGGTTTTGAAATGAGTGTGCTCAAAGCAATTCTTCTTTATTATTTGGATAATAACATGTTCTTAAAATAACAACATGTCATTATCACATCATCACAATGGGATCCTAGTGATGTTTGTACTTGATTGTCTTTACTTACTCTGCATTCAAAATCCACCTTAGCACTGAGACTGACCAGGGACTCGATGCTTTTCATCTGTGTAATGCTGTCGTTGCTCTCTTGAATCAGCTAAAACAAAAAGCAATGAAAGAAAGTTGTGTGAAGAAGAATAATTTCAGGACAACATTTGGCAGAATAACACTATCCTGTGATATGTACACAGAGATAACGGATGCCGTTACCTTCTCCAGAAGTTTCAAAGCTTTGATGGCCTGAGTTGCCTCAGTGGTACCAGGAGATGTTCTCTTCACAATGTTCTGGAAATAAATAGTTTGAGTATATTTAACTGAGAGGAAAGGAAAAAGATTAAAAATGTCATTGTTCATGATTTGTTTTATGCAATCCACACACACATACACACACCTGGACCAGTAGCTTAATTCTTGTTATCCTCTGGAAAGGAAGGACAAGGAAGGAACGAAGAGGAAGCCTCTGGCAAACAGGACTCCTCTCTAACTTTTCCACAATCCGTCTGAACCCTTGATTCTCATTCCTAAGAAAATGATAGAGTTTTAACATTTTCATAAATAAAAAGAACAGCTGAAGATTTTATGCACTGGGAATGAATATTGCTTCTTGACATTTTTATTGACAGGATGTGTTACGTAGTTCTTGCTGAATGTATTACGAAATATCCCTATGAAAGTTATGTGGCAGAGAAAACACAAAAGTGTGACTGAATAACTTACATAAGCCTTTGGTAGGTGGCATCTTGATATGACTGGTTGGTGAGGTAGGGCACATAAACCATTTTGAAGCGCTGGCAGTGTCGAGCAATGATATCGCACACGGTGAAGGATATAATGTCTGTTTCCACTCTCTCCTCCAGCTTTGATAAGAAACTGCACAAAATCCACAACAAATTCTCATCCCTTTTCCTTACACAGATTTGTAAGACAAAAAGCTATCATAAACAATTCACAAGCAATTCATGTCAGATGATAAAGATCAGATTTTATCTGAAAAATATGTATAAATGTGAAAGATTTAATTCAGAAGATTAACTCTATCTGCTTAACATTTCTGACCTGTGGCTAATGGCTCGAACGTCTGCCAGCCGGGAAAAGAGCCAGTTCCTGTCCTGAGTAGTCAATAGTGCCCCTAGCTGTTTGGATTTCACAAAGTGTTCAACAACTATGTCCAAGCTACGGCAATAGGAGGCCTCTGAGGTCACCACCTCAAATCTAACCTGGAAAAGAAAAAAACAAAACCGAAAAATAATCAACACATTATCAACTGATTTGAGACAAGCAACAACTACAAAGTAACATCCAGCAACTGAGTTAAGCGTTGTCAGTTCTCTACAGGCTGGGGTATTTACAAGAATATGACTAAGAGGGATGATTTCACAACACATATCCCAACAGACGTAGCGTCTACAAGGAAACACCTATTTTTCTGGAGAAATAGATTATTATGCAATCAGGTTTTCTGGCAGGAGAAACAAAAGTGGATTATTTGGAGGGTAATTTTGAGATGTGGCAAGTTGGAATATTTCACACAAATTTATTAGTTTGAAGTGTGACGTAATTGCACTAACAAACAGACTCATATAAATCAGGCCATTTCCCGAAGTTTTTAAAAAATCACGAGGAGGTGAATCACTAAAACTATATTTGATCTGTTTTACTTTCATAGAGTCAGTTTTACACTCATTAAGTTAGTTCAGAAGAAAGAAAGGTGAGAGATGTAAGAGTAGCTTTGCTGAAATTGAACTACAAGAGTATTGACATATTATCTCACTGTTTTATGTCCTGTTTGGAAATGGAATAGTTGTAGCTCATTTTATGAAACAAGACGGATGGTAGATGATGAAGGAAAAGTGGGAGATTACCAACCAACATTTAATAGCAGAATTATTTGGAATTATACTGAGATTGGAGTGTTCTGCCTCAAACATCCCAGAGCTTCATGTAAATTACATGGCTTTGTTTGGTTTTCAAAAAGCTCACTCAGAGTGAAATGATTTGCACTTTGGTCAATGAAAGCTTACCAGCATTTATTGACACGCCATTAAGTCCAACCTCAATAAATATGTGACTTATGTATGTGCATTTTGCGTTACCTCCTGTAATCGCCTCTGATCCTCCGTCAGTTCCTCCAGCTCAGTGCTGTTTCTGACCCCTGGTAGGTCCCGCCACAGAGTGGAAGACTGTGTGAGAGAGATTGATAGCCGTGGAGAGGGAGGCCTGCCTTCCCTCTTGGGGGGCTCAGGGAGAGGTAAGCTTCTTACACTGGTGATGGAGCCTGTGTGGGAAAAGGAGTGGGGGTGCTGGATAGTTGGAAGGGGAGGAAGCGGTCTGCGAGCAGGAGGAGGTGAAGGAGCAGGGGATCGGGTAGCGTCTTCGGACAGAGAGATGGCATCTGAACGAGCCTGACGCAGGATCTCAAAGTTCTGAGCGGCCTCACTGTACTGCTGGTAGAGCTGTGCAGCATCTGAGAGAGAGAGAGGGGGGAAGTACAAAAAGCAAAGAGAAACGGTGGAGGAGAGAAAGGGGCAACAGAAAAGAAGTCACTTGAGCTTGTTTCAAAAGAAAAGACAGAAAACATGTTATACGAGGAATATGTTATACGAGGAGACTCAACAAACTTGGTGGAATGCAACATTAAAGAGGAAGCTCTTCATTTAGCAGATCTGATTGCTTGTAGAAACCTGTCTGGCTTACGCACACACACACCTCTGCCCCATTTCATGTGCGATCCATTGGGATCATATGTCAAATACTCTTCTGCCAAGACTGTTTCCAAGATAGTTTTAAATGCACTACCAAAATTAAACCTCGCATCTATTTCCTTTCACTTTGGTATTTAGTTCAAATTCTAAAATGGCATGCAATAAAGAAGAGATAAACAGTTTATAGGTCTGCACTAGCATAGGGATAAATCACACATAGGAAATGCCAAAATATGTCATGCCTTTCCCATCAGCAGATAAAGAGATATGTTTGGAACAGTCCCATGCAAACTTTTCTGAAGATCAGTCAAACAAGATTCAGGCTGAATTTTTTTTAAATGAACAGATTCTAAAAAAAGTAAATTTCCAGGAATCATAAGTAAAAGGTGACTGAAACACATAGTAGTATATAAACACTCACTGAAAAACCTTGAGTTCCTTTTCCGTTTTTCAATTGTGTCCAAAACGTTCCTGAAGCATGAGGAAAGAAAATTTGTTTAAAACTGTGAGCATGATCAAACAAAAGTAGACTAAAATTTTCAAATGCAGCTTTTTACTTTTCATGTTTTTACGTTCACATTGAATATACAGAGATAGAAAAAGAAAATCAAAAATTTAGTAACCCTCCAAACAGCAAAGAACAACAGCATTCCTCTTGAAGTGCCAGACTTGACAGTTTTCACATAAGATCATCCAAATGTATATTGTACTATGACTGCAACTATGGCAAATATATCATGTGTGAAAGTTTCACTCACCTCAGCTCTACTTCACCCCAGCTTTTGCACTTATCATCCTCATCATCTGGAAGAAAAAAATATCTATTTGTGGAAATATTATAAAAAAGCATACCAGTGCTCTGTGTTCGGATTGATTTGCTTTGAAACACAGAGAGCAGTTTGAATAAATAGAAAAATCAAACAAAATAAAAAATGGTTTAAATTAATATAGAGATTATAAGACGTTTTTTAATTTAAAATAAAAGTTTAGTGTCTTTCAAAATCTCTGCTTCTAGTCGTATGTCTCACAGCAGGAAAAACCAAGCCTTTAAGTTCCTAGATCTTGTTTCCACTTGCTTTCTCCACCTCTGTTTATCTCCACCCACTATCTGTCACCACAACACTATGACGCAGTTTGCAGATGAAGACAATATGACGTGTTTATGTCTGCACTGATAATATCTATAAGCAGATGTTGGGGCTCTGCGATTGATATAATGGCAAAAACCATGAAAAAGAACCAGAAAACTGAGGAAATGGCAAGTTCAACATCTGTAATTTACTCATCTGAGGTTTGCTTCCAAAATATGTCAACCTGAACAGGTGATTTCAAAGAAATTATACATGAATTAAAAATGAAAGCCAAACAATAAGAAAATAAGAGGGTTTCTGACAGCTCAGCACAGAGCACAGACACCAGTATGGCAGAGCATCATTCTTGTTACCTGTCACAGAGAATATTCTGGTCCTGCGATCTCTTCCAACACCTCCTTCTTCTTCTTCTTCCTTCACTTCTACATGCTCTCCATTTCTTCTTTCAGTGGTTTTACGGATTCCCCTTCTTCGTAATCGGGCTTCAGGACCCAAATCTCGGAAACTGCAGCTTGTGAGAACCTTTCCTTTTACTCGCTCTTCTGTCAACACCTGCCTGCCATCTGTCTCAGTTACCTCTCCTTCCCTCATCTTTCCAAAATCCTCTGTAACAAAAGCGTCATCAGCCTCCTCTCCCTGCCTATCTCTTTTGATTTGGCCCTCTCTCTCCTCCAACTCTTGGTCCTCACCATCATTTGAAGGAATATGGAGGCCAAACTCAGTTTCATAATTAAGAATTGGGCAGCTGCTAGGCTTGTAAAGTGTGTTGCTCACAGATAAATACATCTCCACTTCTTTCTCTCTCCTTGCTTTTTTTTGTATGTCTGATAATTCAGTTTCATTACCTGCCATCTCACTAATTTCCTCATCTTTATCAGATTTGTCTAAATGAAGTTGACCAGAACACTCTGTCTCTTTTTCCATGGTGTGATCCTTCCCTTTTGTGTCTATCAGTGTGTCAGCATGAGCGTATGTAGGTGTGTCATCATGCATAGCAGTGAACTGGTCAGCATGCATGTCAGCTTGGCTGTGCCCCATACCTCTCAGTCCTTCAACCTCCAATGGCTCTTCCTCTAGCTCTGGCTCTGAGTGCAGTCCGTCATGTCCCAGCTTAAGAACAGGCATTTCTCCAGTGTCTTCAGTCCCTGTATGTTGTTTTTCATACCTGATTGCTATCTCAGGCTGGTTGACCCCTTTCCCTCCAAGCACTCCTGCACCAGATTCATCCAAACTCTGGTCCTCCGAGTGTCCAAGAATCTCCCGCAAAACGTCTTTGGCCCATTTAAGGTGGGGGGCTTGGGAATGTCGCTTAGGCTCCTCTGACATACTCCAAGCCCCACTCAATCGGATGCGTATAGCCTCCATTTCTTCTGGGCTCATTGCTCCAGAATTAATGACATCCAATATAGGTTGAATTTGCTCGTTGTCAAATGAATTAATCAATGGGGAAGGTCGTTCTCTCTCTCTTCCCATCTCTTTGTTTTTCTCTCTCCATTCTGTGAGGAGTCTCTCAGTCAGTGAGTCTCTGTTAATTGGCCCAATTTCAGCATATGGGTGCTCCTTTTCTTGCCTCATTCCCTCCACAGTCTTGTTTTCAAGCTCTGGCAACACTCGGTGTCTGATATCCACCTCAGTCATTTCTCCCACGGGTGCCTTTTCCTTGCCTGGTATCTTAAACTTACTCTTGTTCTCTCTGTCCTGGTTGTTGATGATTGGGTATTCATTTCTAATCAGTTTCGCATGCTGGTCATCCTGAGGTTTCTGCGTGTTGTCTTGACTGTAAGGATGACTTTTCAAAACTGGGTTGTCACTTTCCACTTCCTGGACTTGATCAACTTGTGACAGTGACGTCTCACCGGATGCTGCCTTGGGCAATGTGTGTCCAATCACACAGAAGATGTACTTTGGCTGTTTTTCCTTGCCCTGTTTTTCTTTGTCAACCAACTCTTCATTTCCTGTTGTCCATTCGTCTTCTCTCCCCTTTTCTCTCTCATTCTCCCTTAACAAAGCAGGTGAGGAGCCATCACATGCCACATCCCAGAACTCATGACAGTCTTCAAATTCCTCCTCTTCATCTTCATCTCTCTCGTCCCCTTCATCTCCGCCACTGGACACAGTGACGAACCCGTCCTCTCCTGACAGTATTCTGTATCTGTCTTGCTTCTCCCCTGTTTCACTTCCTCCTTCGCTCTCAGAGCGGACCCAGTCATCGCTGCCACCTTCTTCCTCTCTGTCACTCTCCTCGGTGTTATCGGTCACGTTCTCCCCCTCTGCATCCTTCTGCCAGTTTCCCTCTATCTCTCCATCACTGTGAGACAGATGTCCTTTCCATCTCTTGTCTATCTCTTTCCCAGTTTCATCCATCTCGTCATCCATCTCCTCACCATCTACACTTACACCCTCTGTATGCCATTCCAAGTTCCCCCTGTACTCACGTCTTCCCTCGAGTTGGCCCCTGTAACTGCTGTGATCCAAGTATCTGTCATATGGTTGCTCATATAGTGTCTGTCCATCACTCCCCCACTCAACCTGTGACTCCTTACTCCTCTTTCTTACATATCTTTCTGTGTCTGCAAATTCCTCTTTACTATTTTTGCCCCTCTGTGGCTCTAACCACATCCTTCTGTGCTCCTCTATGCTGCCAGTCATCTCTACTCCCTCTCTATCTTGCTTCTCATATCTTATTTTCTCATTTTTACTTCTTCCAACAACCCTCTTTGAATTTATCTGTTCTTCTACATCTTTTTCACTTTCAGTGGTACTCCATTCTCCGCTGCTCTGGGCCTGTGGGACCCTTGGAGCTCTCTCATTCAGGGATCTACTGCTTCTGTCTGTTGAATCGTCCCATTTAGGATCTGACTCTCTTTCCTTGGTTTCCTTCCATCTCCTCTGCTTGTACTCTCTGAACCTTTCATCCTCTTTCCTGTCATCCTTCATGTCTCTTAAACTTACCTTGTATTTGTCTTCCTCTTCTGACTCCCTCTGTCCTCTCCTGTCAAACTCTCTATACCTCTCCCTATTCTTTTCCACGCCCCTCCTCCTGGATCGATCACCTTCTCTTTCTCTGTCTCGGTATCTCTGCCGGTCCTCTTCCCTGTACACTCGCCTATCTCTGTCTTTCTCTCTATTTGTTTTGATGGTGTTCTCCCCCTCACTTTGACTGTGTTGATACTGTAACTCCTCCCTCCGTCTGTCCCTATCTCTCTCCCTCCTCATCTCTCTCTCTTCACTATCTCCTTCACTCCTGGTGTTCCGCCATCCCTCTTTTCGTTGAGGTTTTTCCCTTTCCTTCCTCTCTGAGTAATTGTCCCTCTCTTGTATTCTGTGTGGAGAAGACACTCTTCGCTCCCTTCTTCCCATGTCATCTCTTGGATTTCCTCTCTTCCTGTCTGCATCCCTCTCTCGTCTATCCCAAGAATCAACCAATTCTCTTCTCCTGTTTTGAACAACAGCATCAGACTCCAGATATCTTTCCTTCTGTCGTAATGTGTCTTCTAAAGGTCGTCGACCAGGGTTTCGTTCCCTTTCATTAGTCCTGCTTCTGATTTCATCTGCTTCCCTTTCTTTATACCTTTCTCTCTGCCACCCATCTGTCTCGAGTCCTTTTGGTCTATCTTTCTGCCTCCTTTCACCTTTTTCTCCATCTTTCTCTGTGGTAGTCCTACTTTTGCTATGACCTGCACCGCCTCTTCTCATTCTGGGAAATGTGTCACCTTTCCTCATCCCCCTCACTGCTTCTTCTCTCTCACTCTCTACATGTGACAACGGCCTCCCATTTTTGAACTTGTCATCTTCTTGTCTCCTCTCTCTTGGCCTTAGTACAGGAGCTCGGTCTCTTTCATAGTATCTTTCCCGTGGGTCCATATCTCTGTATCTTGTTTTGTCCTTCATTTTCTCTGTTTCTCTTTCTCTCCTCCAATCTTCCTCTCGGTTTCCATCTCTGTCCCGCTCTGACTGGGCAGTCATTGCTGGCCTAGGACTTGGATCTCGAGAGTTTCTTTCCACTGGATGAAGGTTGCAGTCAGATGTTTTTGTGTTGTCATAGAGGGTATTGCTGGGTTTTTTGGTCCCCATTATAACATAATTTATAGAACCTAAAAGACGGTAAAATCCCACGTCAGTTAAGGAATTAAACACTAAGAGTTTAACCATTTTCACATTTAAATCATTTGTCTGGAGTCTAAATACATAGAGCATGAATACTGCCCATCTCTGAAGTGGCAATCATTAAGCCTTGCTTTATGCTGTTCTGATGTTTCACCACAAAGCCCAAGTTGCTGCACTTGGTGCTGAAAGTTTTGAACCTTTTGATAACAAACTGGTTGTACGGTGAATTTGCAGTGCAGACTATGAGACTATGCAGGTTAAATAAAAGGTGACTCCCTCATACAGTTCACTAAGAATGCAGCACAACCCTGCAAAGCACCACATACCAAAAGGCTCCTTTCAGAAAGCAAGGCCTGTGACACATAGGCACGGCATGTAACATGTACACCACAACCAAGCTTGTCCAAAGAAATTCACAATTCACAGGGCTGTTTATCAATCGATATATTTTTTTAAATGGCAAGGCAACTCACCTTAATGTTGTATCCTGGGGAGATCTATGGTCTCCCCCTGGAACAGCTCACCTCAAATGCATGGGATAGCACGGCACATAAGAATTCATGTCTGTATTCAAATTGCCTAGGCAACAAAGATCCTAATTTTCTCCAAGTAAATCAATCCTTATCTTTTTCTCGCAAAATTTAACCCTCAAAAAAAATATGTTTACGCCTTAGCTCTCCTTGCTTTTTTCTTCTAGCTGTCCCTCTCTCTCTGTATTTCCCCACCTCCCGTCCTTCCTGAAATTCCCAAACAAGTCTCAACAGATTGACACTTCTTTTTCCCCTCCTCCTTCTCGCTGTCTCAGTCGCTGTTGCTGAAAAGAGACATCTCAAATAAATCAAATAATGTCCGCCTACCACTCAATCCTTTCCCCTTACCTCAACTGCTTATAGGATAGTGAACAACCCGGGCTAAAAAAGTACATAAACTCACTGTCCTCTCCAGCCCCATTCTTTTTTTTGCAAAAGACAGGAAGTACACCTCCTCTGTGTCTCAGTTTGGTTCACTGATTGGTTGATATGGAGTAGCCGGGTGTGTCTGCACAACAGAAACAGCCAGGTAAGCGAAAGGCTGTGACACCACAATGGAGACCTGGGGGAGGGGAGAATGAGAGCAAAGATTGAGAGCACACGTTAGTCAGAATGCTCACTGAGGCCTACAACTACTTCCCTAACTTCCCCCAAGAGTTTTGAAGAATGGAAGGACAGGGAAATGTAAATGTTCCACATTGTTTAAAAAGCAAAGTTTAATTATCACAAAAGAGTAGTAACCCAAGGGAGGTAAATTTCATGGATTATCTACAACATGCCTGACAGTGCTTATTTCATTGCACTGTGTGCTGAAGTGTCCAGAGATTAAAGGTCTCTGTGAAGGCAAAGACATTTTACTGCACAGCGTTAGTACAAATCATTTACTAAATAGCTTACATTAATTCAAATTTGTGCCTTTTATTGATGATGGCCGCTATAAAAGAGATTTATGCATTGTATAATATGAAGATTCAAGTGTAATAGGTACAAGAACTATTAATGATAGTCTGATAAAACACTCCTGCAATACATCCTACCTTCATAGATATTTATTGATTCTTTGTATGGTTATTTTGATAGACTGAAGTAGTCCAATTTAATCACTCTCTTGCCGAGTTATGAGAGCAAATGATGCTGCTGACATACTGTATATCTGTACAAAAAATATGATGCAATGGCCACTGCAACATATTGTATATGTGATTACATTAGCTCAACATTAGGTTAGGAAACAAAAGAAACAGAATGTGCGATGATGTCCAAAGTTTGAAAAGTAAATCCCAATATTAACTACCTTTGAATGGTTTTGTCCTCATGAACAAGAGTTCTCTATTTCATAGGAGCAGGTAAGACAATGCTAGCTTGAGTGGATAAAAGACAATGCCTAAACACACTGAACCAACACTTTCAGCTTTAATGTACTTTAAACTGTGATGTCTGAAGTTTTCAAACAATGTCATGATTAGTAGATGAGACTTTTTTAGATTAATTTAATCAATGAAACATTTAGCAAAAGCTGTCTTTTCCACAGATTCTTCATGAAGTTGAAAAGATGAGGTGCAAAACAAGCAAGGTTCCTACATGTTTTGATTCCAATGCTCTTGAGAAACAGAAATTTAGAACAGACTGAATATATTGGTACAGGCATACATTGTGTTGTTTTGAGTTCAGTTGATCTTGATCACATGTCGGTTTTCAAAAAAAAATACACATAAAAATGAAAATCAAGTTTACGTCATTTTATTTGACATATAAATAATAATAATTCTTGTATTTGCTTTATAACTTTTCATTCATAAATAAAGCATCCGCAATATATCGTAAACATTGACAAATTGTATTCATAAATTTTGATTTTTTTTTTCCTGTAAATACGTTTTGTACATTGTTTTTCGACTTACTTCATGTCTCCTGGAGCCAATTGAGGTTCAATGTGTACGTGCTTGATATTTAATTCATAAAAAAGAACTTTTCCACACAATCAAATAAGTACATCAATGTTTTTCAAAAACAATCAAATTCATTATATTGAAAGATTATTTTAGCAACAGGCTTTTCCATGGCAGTATATGAGTGTCGTTAATGTAGCAGTGTCATTTGACTACATATTAACCATTTTCTATGAGAAAACAGATGCAGCTACAACCATCACCAGGTAATTCAATTTGCAAAAATAAAATGAACGGAGCATACAACAGCAGCCTTACAATAAATCCTACCACCATTTAGATAATAGTTTTGATGCTTTTTACGTAATTACATCCCACTTCAAAGCAGTGATGTATTGTAATGGTCAGTGTTCGTGTGTTTGTCCTTTCGTCCGTTTATTCGTCCGTTAGTCCACCAAATAGCTTCGCAACCGTTGCAGATAAAAAAATAAAACAAAAAACAGATTACTCGGGCGGCAAAGGGGATGAAACTGAGATGATGACCTTGACCTTGAGAAAGCTAGGTCAAGGTCAAATTCAACTTTTGTACCCTCAAGAGCCGGATAAGATAGAAAGATGAGGGAGAGGGCCAGTGTAAGATCATAGATCAAAGCTAGTGCTTTGATCTACCTATCCATCTACCTATCCATTAGCTTTACTCATACTGGCCTTCTCCACATGCACTAGTCAGGTACTACTTTCAGGGTACCCTGACCCACCCTGAAAGTAGGCCAGGGTAAGTCTCGGGATGTTGCAGTTTCTGACTGCCTTGTTTATTTATTGCAATTGGACAACTACTATTTTGTACACAACAGTTACAGCAATCAAGGGGTACATTACAAAGGTTATTAGATGAACACCTATATAATAATCACGCCATCTGAATAAGGCCGTACATTCAAACCATCACAATTACAACCTCAATTTGAAAAAAATCTGGGACACTGTGGAAAACATGATTAAAAACAGAATGTGGTAATTTCCCAATCCTTTTGACATGCAGTTCAATGGAAAAGAGTAAGCATGCACCAGAAAAAGATTTCATCTCTCTGTGTACTTTAAAGGAAATTGAGGATGTCATAATCTCCAGTTCCTAAAACAATTGCCACTTGGGGACAATATGTTGTGTGTATACTTTACATGGTACATTTGACAATCAGATTGACTATGACTATGACTATAAAGTTGTTGTTTTTCTTTTAACTGAAATACAATATTAACAAGGGTTTCAGAGAATCTCAAGAACTGATTGCAAATACATGATAGCATGACCATAAAATCAATATTGATTGCTTGTGGCCTTTGACCTCTCAGGTGACACTGCACTAAGAAATGGCATGATTGAAAACCACTGTGGAAAACCACTGAGAATAAGCAGTTTATCTCTGCATCGTAAGAATCTACCATGTGAATGGAAGTCATATGCTACAGCATATCAATGAAAACCAGACTTATTTAGGCTAACATTCATTTGAAAAGCAGGAAAGTGACCTTTGGTCGGAGTTCACATTTTAAAGTTTTCAGAAATCATGAACGTTTTGTCCTTCAAGCTAAAGAGAAAAGGGGCACCCAGATTGTTGCTAGTGCAAATTTCAAATCCTTGAATCTATGATGGTATGTATGTGTGTAAGTGCCCATGATGTGGGTAACATGGATGGAGGCATGAATGAATGCTGAAAGGGACACACAAGTTTTGTAACATTACAGCCATTCAAACAATGGCTTTTTTTTAGTGATGTCCATGCTTATTTCAACAAGATAAAGTTGACTATGACTATGACTATGACTATGATACTGAAGCCACATTGTGCTGCATGGCTTGGGAGCCTTTTATTAAAGTAGCCTTTCTGCAGTTCAGAATCATCTGGACTGTTTACGTTTGGCGAGCATCAAATGTGAACACAGAGTCCTCAGACTCTGGTCGTATATCAATTTGACTTTCAAAACCTTTGTCCTCTCTTTCCAAATGCTTCCTGAGTGAAA
This sequence comes from Antennarius maculatus, assembly GCA_013358685.1. Classification (NCBI taxonomy): domain Eukaryota; kingdom Metazoa; phylum Chordata; class Actinopteri; order Lophiiformes; family Antennariidae; genus Antennarius; species Antennarius maculatus. The sequence continues at coordinate 16,536,124 of CM023615.1, forward strand.
TGATGTTGCAACACAATTGTATGTAAACTCCTGTCCCAATGTCTTTGAAACAAGTTGTTATTGTGCGAAAATTTGCTTGAGTAGTTTGCCATAACAATCAAAAAGAGGATCAGGTTTATTGTCTATTGCACATGTAACCCTCTCCTGGTAAATACACCACTAGCCTAAGGGACTAAACTGTAATAACCATATATTAAAGTATACAGACAACAAGGTGAGATGTGTCTCTTTGGTGAATTAATTTTGCAGTTGATAATTCACACACCAGGGAATAACAGAAAAATGCATATGAATAAAAAATGTGTACCCTTCTAAATTTATTTTTTTAAATAGTCTTTGTTCAGTCAGAGTGTTAACCCTGTTATTGTCACTTGGTTACACATACAAGTTAAAAATTTGACTCCAGTTTAACTTCACACACTGTAGCTGCAGCCCACTTTTCATTCAGAGGTGCCCAGAATTGCAGCCGAGTCAGTGGAGGATCTTAACATCATCTTACTCAGTTAACCAACTCATCAGGTTTTCGGTAGTGTTTAGGTCAGGGCTGGTTGATGGCCAGTCCAGAACACCAATATTATTCTCCTCCAAAAACTTGACAAATATGCATTCTCAAAAATAGCATCTCATTAACCTAGAACTGTGTGTATTATCATGCTCCATTATGTTTGGAACAATGTTTTGGCACATGAAGGCTTTTTATGAGTGCAAATAATCTCTACTGTTGTAGCAGGGGCTGGTTAGAACCTGCTTGTGACGTGGAGATGAATATATTTCTGAATTTGGGTCATTACGCATCATCAAAAAGGGTGCGAGTAGCCTGATATTGTTTTTCAGGCATAACACTTGGATACACTACTGAGAAATAATGAGCATTCACTGCGGTGGCAGCTTGCCAGTAGACTGCTCTGCCTCCAGCATACCAATGTCACTTGGTATTTTTTGTAAATATCTCCGTTTTATTAGTTGTGAGTTCATCATGGTTTTTTCTCTAAATGCCGCGTTATCAAAATGAACACTTCTAATTGAATTCAATAAACCTGATGTAGATATAGACGCATAAAAAAATACACAGAATGTGTTTTCCCGTATTTGATCTGAAAATCTGTCGTTTTTAAACACAGTAAGATTGTATAGAAAGAATCAACAGTGCGTGCTTATAAATTATGAAAAAAAAAATAGACGTAATGGGTCCATCAACGTTGACAGGTGTAGGTAACTCTTCAGAATGCAGTGCTGACACTCAATACGTGTTGTACCTCACTGGTCGTCAGCTGACGAGGGTGCGTGGGGATTCAGCTGCTGCTGATTGGTCGCGCTTCTTTCAGGAGGTCACATGTGTGTTTAGTTTCACTTCCGCACTCAGCTACTGTCTGTAGCAGATCTGTAGCTTGTTAGTTTATTGGTTGCTCCTTTTACACATTTTGAGAAAAAACGCGTGTATTATCCACGGCAGAAAAACATCCTGATATCGTTGATTCTAAACTCCATCGTACATGATAAATTAATATTTTCCGTCTGCTTGACAAAACATTTTTTTTTGTTGCATTGAGTTAAACAGGAAGCGGAGTTAGCGCGAGGAAGCTCACTACATCAACTAGCTAAATGTTAAATTACTGTCAGTGTGTGTGTTAAACAGTAGCTAACAATAAGCTTTTCCAACTCATTTATAATAGAAGAAGCCACGAAGGTATGTACACGATTAACTAATGTTGAACTGTTCAATTTTTATATTGGTAATATAGACTAGTTGTTTCTTCATGAAAACTTGTTGCCTCTTGCGTATATGAATAGACATTTTGCATGTACCCAACGCATATTTAATGAACGCTTGAAAACATGATTGCACAACTTTCGAAGATATTACCATGTGGCAGTTGGTTTGACTTACAAGAATTGGACCAGGAGTTTCGTCATAAGTTTTCCCTGCTGAATTAGCAGATAATGAACAGGAAATACAGTACAGTATACAGTTTAAATCCTCTTGATGTGATTCATTTGAAGTTGTTCTTGAAGTGTGTAGCAGATGAGTACAGTGTGTTCAGACCGTTTAGTGAATTTAATTGATGCTCAATCATAACAGTTTAGCATATTCTTTCAAAATGTGGCGCAAACATTAGGAAATGTTAAAAATAAATTAGTGAAACATGGCTATTAATATTTCACAGCACCAAATGTTAAAGCATCCTAAAACCCAGTTATTTTGCTTCATATAATATTCACTAAGCAACTATTCAAGGGGAAGTTGAAATAACTTTATGATGAAGACATTAATTTATAAATTATTTACCAATAAACTAATTAATGTAATACTGTTTTTAGCAGTAAAATGGATGCTGTCCGTAGTGCCATTCATAATTTTGTATCTTACCACACTACATGCTATGGATTTAAACATTGCATGTATTAACATGCAAATTACTTGAGTAGCTTGTGTCATTTAGAAATGTTCAAATAGAAAGTACCAAAAATGTAAGCACCATGAATGTACCACATCACACACCAAGAGTGTATAAGATTTTTTAAAATCAGTAGTTGGTATTCTCCCTCACATATTTTGATGGGGTTTGGCAACTCAATCCAAACTACACTGCCATTCCTGATCAAAATTTTCATACTGTGCTGGAAATGTTATGTTAATACAGCTCCAGTATCAGTATAATGTCAGGCTCTGTCATGTCTCGGTAGACTTTTCATTCTGTCTTGTCCAGACCTATTTTTCTGCTTTAGAGGGGCATGTCAGAATTTGTTTCTGAGGTGTTGTAGACACCTTTGTCTTGATATCGAGTCTTTCCACATGTTTGACCAGGCTATGAGCAATCTGTCCATGTCTATTTGTGTGATTCCATACTATGTAGACACTTTATTGTGGACCCGTGTGTCTTAGGGGCGGCAGTAGCTCAGTCAGTAGAGCAGGTTGTCCAATGATCACAGGATCGGCGGTTCCATTCCTGCTCCTGACCAGCCACCTTCGGAGTGTGAGCTGACAATGGAATGTGTCAGCTCACCTCCCGAGCACTGCCGAGGATTCCCTGAGCATGGTGCCGTCCCCCCTACAAGCTGCTCATTTGGGGCGCGCCGCAAAGTCGCTGCTCCTCACTCTGCCTCCCCCTGTACTAATTGTACTAATTGCATGCTTATAGGCTCCTAGTGGGTTTATGTGTTGGTTCATGGGCTTGTACACAACATATAAGTATGCAAGTCTAATATATGTGTGGTCTGAGTGTAAAAATAATTTCCTTAATGGGGGATCAATTATGTGAGTTTCTTTCTTTCATTCTTCTTCTAACCCAGATTTCAAAGTATAGCAAATACGCTTTTAAAATCGTTTGTGCCGATAAATGAAATATCCATCTTTATTTTAATAGATGATCAACAAACACAACGTGGAGTCCATCTGGTTGTGGATCCTTGCCATTCAGCTCATTCTGTGTGGGAGAGGGGTGTACACTGCTAACGTCACCAAGAACTGCAAACTGTTCTCTAAATCTGACTCAGAACTGAAAGTCCTCAATCGACTAGAGTCGCTTGCCAATAAGAAGTAAGGAGTTACTCAGTTTTGTGCTTACGCATTTAATGGCATTGTTGTTTTTGGATTGCCTGTAATCAATTAAACAATCAGACTGTGGACTGTAGTAGATTATGTTTGATAATTACTACTGAAAAACATGTAGTGGAGGAATGGCCTGTAGTCCAAAATTTGCTCTCATGTCTCATGTGAAATATTTGTCAAAAATGGTTTAGGATATAAACTGTATTTCTCTGATCATCAGTGGACAGTTGCACACTTCCCTCTCCAACATGTGCAGTAATGCTACTGCAGTGTCAAACATGGGCAGTTCCTTAGCCTATTAAATGTTTTACTATACTATGAATGTTATTGTTTCAGTTCATTCATAAATATACATGTCTTCTTTATATTTTTAAAAAAGGTATGCAGAGTTGAAACCACAACATGGAAAAAGTTATTGGTGACTGTGTCTTGTTATTCCTTCTTTGTGGATTTCTTTTCTCGTGTCGGCAGCTTTACAGCAGAGGTCAAGAATGGAGACGATAGCTACACTTACACATTTCAGTTGTGCGGCGATGCCGGGGGTGTTCCAGGAGCTGGAGTTATTCAGGTGAACAACAAGGAAAAGGAAACTAAGCCAAAAGTGATTGGCATGTATAATTCAACACAGGCCATTGGAGGAAGTAAGTGCCTGCAAATACATAATAATGTCATCCCATTTCACTCTGTTGTTGTTTTCATCTAATCTTTCTCATCATGTGTAAATTTTAACTATTTAAGGGATCTGAGATTAGAGCATTATTTTATGCTTTGAGACAAATTATGAACAACATGAGCGTAAGAAAGAGCATTAGAAATGTTAACGCCTGAATTAACTGTGCGCATGGAACCAACCATTTCATCGGGTTTGTGTCTGCCTGGTCTGTTTTTTTCTAGGTGACTGGGTTATGCTGATTTACAGAAATGGTGATACATATGATGGTCACTGTTCTAAAGAAAAAAGGAAAGCCATAATCATGATCTCTTGCAACAGAGACATTGATATGGTAAGAATACATTTGAAAATTGAACTGACAATGTGTCTTCATACCAAAATCTTATTTAAAAAAAAAAGCAATTGGCTGCATTTGTTTAGGCTTTTATTCTCTCCGTACCAGGCAATCAATGAGTGTCGTTGAGTAAGATCCACAAATACTGCATGCTTGTTTATGATATGAGTTATGTCACAAGGTTTTGGTAGTTATACTGTGGGGGTTTTATTCATGTGCAGTTTTGTTCTTTGCAGTGAGCTTGTAGTGCGATTGTGGGTTTGAGCATCTGTTTCCTGTATGACATGTTGTCCCCCACCCTCTCACCTTTTATTCATTTTTGCCTGGTCTTGAGTTCTTTCTCTCTCCATCATGGTCTCAGGGCTCACTGGAGGTGGTGCTAGAGGACAGGGAGAGGGAGCAAGACTGTTTCTACTTGTTTGAACTGGACTGCAGCGGAGTGTGCCCGGTTATTCAGTCCCAGCTCAGCACTGGCTCCATAATACTAATCATGTGTGTAATATAAATTAAAAAAATCAATGTAATTGAAATGAATGTCATAATTTTCAGCAGTGACCATAAGCCCATATTTTTTTCAGTGGCTTCAGTCTTCTGATTCTCTACCTCATTGGAGGCTTCTTATACCAGAGATTTGTTGTTGGAGCCAAAGGAATGGAGCAATTCCCCAACTATGCTTTCTGGGTGGAGGTTGGAAACCTGTCAGCGGTAAGAGCAGTCAAATAAAGAAACTGAAAAAATTGAGTTCTTGAATTTGTTACACTTTTCAGCCTTTATTGTTGTTTTTTTTTCAACATGTCTGTTTCATTGACTTTGTTACCCCACCCGACACAGGATGGATGTGACTTTGTTTGCCGGTCACGGAACCGTGAAGAAGCCCCAGAATACAGAGGAGTAGTTACAGAACCTTTAGAAGAAGAGCAAGATGAGAGAGATGACCACTTACTACCTATGTGACCTCAGCATGTCAAATGGCACGGAAGGTTTAACTGTGTGACACATGTTCCTCTTTTCACATGTTAGATGAAGTTGCTGTTAGACACAAGTCTTGTGTTTCTTGTGCTGATTTAGGTTAGGACCTGTTGGCCTGTTGCCACACTTGTGTCTTGGGCAACTGCTGGCTGATCTGCTTGTCTCTAAGGACATGCTATGGATATGGCTGACAAATCACTTTTCACAACACATTTGATGAATTATTCAGACTTACAAATCAAAAACAAAGAATGATGCAGAACTATGTAATTGGAGGAAGTTTTAAGAAGTGACATTTATACACAAAGAAAGCTTAAAATATTGGTATTTTCTGCTTTACTGATGGTTGACGTAGAGTGCAGCAAGTTGTTTGTCCTGGGGTCTTTGTTTTGTACTGGCAGATTACAAAATGTGCAGGTTCTTTTGTTAGTGTCGTTTGGCTTTAATGCATTTGTGTCATTTTGGAAATGAGATTTGTTATATGAGAATGTAAATCAATAATTTAAAACACTGTTATGGGACTTACAGCTTATTTTCACAAATAGAAATAGCTGCAACAACACGATTACACTGAATATTTGGTTGAATTTTCTCCTTTCCTTAACATTACCGCAAAGTTTTGACATCCAGGGTATCATTTCAGACTTACTACCAACCAGATAGTCGTTGCTAACCTGGTGAGAATTTGTATAAAAATTTTGTGCTTAGCCTACAAATTTTGTTTGCATAGCAAAGTATCCATCTAAAAGTATAATTTGATGGCTGTTCATCAACCAGATGCTAATAAATGCTGCTACACATTGTCGAGAATAAAGATGTAACGGTTCTACTTTTCATAATTTATTTCAAAATCATTGGAATACATATAGTGCATAAAACATCAACAGTCAAAGCAACAGTCAAGTCATTACAATACTACTTAATGGGCTAATGAATAATAGAATTAGTTAATCTGAAATAACTGACTTGTGTGCAGTGTGTGTGTGCCTGATGTGCAGCAAGGCAGGACCGGATGGTATGTTTGTGATCATACAGGCTGCTAAATTACTTCTGAAGGAGTGAAAGCACTTCATTTTCTGTATGGTTGCGAATGTGTTACAGCCCTGAGTATTATTTGAGGTTTAAATTTTTTTTTTAAGTCAAAATATTGAAGTTTTGGAGTAAAGCAGGAATTCTGACACTGAATGATAATGTATTTTATGCAGTTCAAGTTGCGAAACAAGTTACCATACTGTTCTTGTGAGGGCTTTTGTTTTTATTTTTCTGTTTGTGTTTTAATGGGGCTGACAGCTTATTGTGTTTTTGTTACAGTTGACATTCCTTTGCTAACTTGCTAAGTTCAGTGAGTGCTTATAATGAACTGAACACCTGCTAGATGAATGCTGCAGCCTCTTTGGTTCAAAGTTGATTTCAAGGTGTGAAACTTGTTTATTTTCTGATTACATAATAAATAAAATAAAGCAACTTCATGTATACCCACATTACCAGTACACACCCAAGTGCAATCACCTTTGGACATTAAATGGATGTAAAAATGTTTTAATAAAACATTTAATGGATAAAACATTTTATGAATTTATATTTAAGTGAGCATAATTTATATTAGTTGATTGTTTTTGACTTAGTAAATGCTTCAGGAGAGAAATTTTGCCAGCTAAGCCTAAAGGCTGACAACAAATTTACTTAGAAACCTTTCAAAAAACGAGTTGAAGTATAAAAGGAAGTATAGAAAGACACTATTTTTGCAGTACAGATTTACATAGAAATGTTTACTTGTAATTTAATTAGCAAAGTTTCTTATTTACAATTGGAAACCTGTCTGATATGACATACGAGTTGACACGCTACCATCCACAACCTGCTTCCTAACTGCTCTCTACCGCCATCTACTGAATCTCCAGGTGTACTGTAAGATAATTCGAATCGGTGTTGGCCATTACACCGGCAAACGATTCCGTGTATTTTTATTACTGAGGTGATACAAAGTTTTAAAAGAAAATAGATTTTACTCACCTAAGGTGTGAGTCTTGCAATAAAACAGATTTTAAATTATAACCAATTAATTATTAAGGTACTTGTCTTTCTCCACACTACGTGCAGCTGGTGACATCTGGGTCTTCCCAGCCCCCAAACATCCCAAGTCCACCACTGATGTTAACAGTGGGACATGTTGTATTATGTTTTAGATTTCAATCTGGACCCACAAACTCATTGACATTAGCACTTGAATACTTTTAAGAATTTAATGTTTTTTAAATGAGTGTTACAATATATTACAAGCATTGCAAGAGAATTAGATATTTCAAATGACCTGTGAGGACAACGGCAATTAGTTTGTCATTAAGGAAAGGAATACCTCTCCAAACTCTCCATGATATGTAGTGTAGGATGCTCTCCATGACATCTGGACGTGTCCTGGGATCATTGCCCACTGGTCTAGGATTTCTATTCCATGGATGAATTATTGAAAACATGTGCTGCCACCAAACTAAGGCTTCTTTTCTCTATCCTGACCATTATGATGAATGACATCCAACAAAAAACTCTGAACAATATATTACCTGCTACCCTACTGTTCCACAGCAATCATTAACCAAAATCTCTGGAGCTGGTGCTGCTGGTGTGCCATTTCTATTATACTGTGAGAGAATGGTGTCACGTTTAAGTAGTAGCCAGCTATAAAGCTTTACTTTAAAACACTTAAAGGATATTGAGTGGACAGGGGTGACGGTCTGAACATCGTGCACAGACTCTGCAGCAATGCCAACCACTTTTTACTTAAGAATGGGCTTCTATCCAGAAATGAGACGTGGAGATTGCACCAGTTCACAAGGAGGAGGATTACTGTTGCAGTCAATGTTGATGGAGAATAAAGTGGTATTGGAAAAGTTATCCAAATTTTACAGTACACGGCTAGTGTAGTGGAAGGCATTAACTTCAAGTGGTTTTCTCTAACACAGGTCATATAAAATGTGTGGACTATGTCACCAGAGTTTTTAATAGTGGTTGAATTTTTAATATAGTATTATTTTTATTCCAAGTCTTTGTTTTTGTTACATATTATTGAGATAATTGTCAAAAGTAACTCTTCGGTCCGATTTTAACTCCCTGGAGCATGTAGAATTCAATCCAGTACGTATACAGTATTTTATGCGTAGGCGTAATCAGGAGGTGTACGTACTAATCCAGTAGGGGGCGATAGAGCCATTTAGTATTGGTTTGATAGCTGCCACACACTGAAGAAGAAGAAAAGCCTCGCTTGGGGAGGGGTTTTGTTTGGAGGTAAAAAAAAAAAAAAATAGAAAAGAGGGGATTTCGTTAGTAATCCAAACCAAACTCGCAGTCTTTTTTTAGATTGTTTGGAGTTGTGAAACGGGAAGAATAACAAGGGGAGGTAATCACAGAAGCACACCGAATATCATCAAATATTGTGTTCTTTCACATTAGATAGCCAGTCAGTTTACAGCGTTTGTGTACAATAGTCACTTAGCACAGCTAGTTAGTTAGCCCTTGTTGCTAATACGTAAAACTAACGCAACACACTTTGTTTTAGTGTTACTACTGAAGTAAAGGTCTTTTTAATGGTCTATATATCGATAGTATTTACACTCTGTTTTTTTCTTGTACTTCTTTCAATGTTAATGTTTGTTATGTATGCACGAGAGAAAGGTTAGGTAACTAGCCAAGTCCATTGTAGTTGACCACAACTGGCTAGCTGCTGTTTGACTTGTCTTGAGCTTCCCTCCATGTTCTTGTGTAGGCATCGATCACTGATTATTAGGTTGACGTCTTGTCCGCTAGAAAACATACCAAAACTACTCATGCTTGCTACGATTATTGAATTTAGTTAACTGTGGAAAAACACCGGCCAAGTAAATGTGTGTATGTGCGGGGGAGAGCTGTGCTTTAGTAGCATGAGAAGAAACTAACGGTCTGGAATTTATAGATGTTAGAAAACAATCCTAGTTTTAAGAGATCTCACTCTAGCGTTTGTACTAACTTAATAAGTTTGGGTTTAATGTGTTTGATTATTTGGCTGTCCACATTTTTTTGTCGTAATTTTATTATTAATTTGCTGTTTATTTTCCTTGTGTAAACAAAAACCATTCTTTTTAATGATGGTTTCTGTTCTTTTAGTGATAAACATGGAGGGAGGTGAAGACCAAAACACTGGCACCGCCAATGGAAATCCTCAGACAAGTGGGAACTCTCGTGCACCCCAGATAGCTCACATGTCTCTGTATGAGAGACAGGCTGTTCAGGTGTGTGTGTGTGTGTGTGTGTGTGTGTGTGTGTGTGTGTGTGTGTGTGTGTGTACGTGCAATGACATTTGATTTAATGAATGATAAACAATTACTTTGGGATGTAGCTTGAAACTATATATGTGTGTGTGGGGTTGTTTATAAAGGCTCTCCAAGCTCTGCAAAGACAACCAAATGCAGCTCAGTACTTCCAGCAACTCATGCTGCAGCAGCAGATCAATAGTGCCCAACTCCACAATTTGGCGGCAGTGCAACAGGTAACTAGAATTATGGTGTGAAGGTCCAGTCCGTACAAAAGCAAGAGCACTACAAGCCAGCCATTTCATTTCTGTCCTTAAACCAGGCCACGCTCGCAGCGAGTCGACAGTCCAATACGACAAGTAACAGCATGTCCCAGGCACCCACCACTGTAAGTTTGTGTTTACTGTTGTTTGAATTGTAGTATAAAAGTAGTTGTTGTTAAATACTGAGGTAGGTTTGATTTAAAACACACTTTCAAAAATTATCTTAGGTCAACATAAGCACCACGTCCACAGGAGGTACCATGACCAATCCCCGTCCCCATGGCCCAGCCACATCTGCAACAACAACAGGTCTCAATCAATCAGTGCTGTTGGGTGGAAACTCTGCTGGACAGGGACAGATGTATCTCAGGGTGAGTTAAAAATGATTGCGCTTACATTCATTCATCTTTTAAACCCACTTCATCCGTTGTTGCTGAGTGCTGGAGCTTATCCCAGCCGACTGGGGGTGTGAGGCAGGGGATACTCCGGGTGCGACACCAGTGTACCGCAGAGCCACATATATACACAGACAAACACGCACGCACACACTCACATCTATGGTCAATTTGGAAGTGCATATTAATCGGTGCATATTACATTTTTGTGTATCAGCAAATCTGATGATATAATAGCTCACACTTTGTTCTGTTTGTGAAAGTTATAGATTTAATTTTTTTTAAACATAATTTTTTGTGTTGGTAGCTTGTGCTACTAAGAACTAGAATCAGTCTACATCTGTAAGAACAGATTGTGTTTTTTCCACAAAAATTAAGCCTCTAACTTGTTCAGCCTAGCAGTGTTTGTCAATATTGTAGAGAAGAAAATTTCTTTATAGAACCAGTGATACTTGATTTTGTTGTTTAAAGATTTTTTTGCTACGAATAATTTTTACACATTTGATTTGCTCCTCACGTAGGTCAACCGCTCTCTCAGAGCTCCCCTTGCGTCTCAGCTCATCTTCATGCCTGGTGGTACGGCAACAGCAACTGTAGCAACAGTTGCCCAGACACAGCCCCAGCAGCAGCAGCAGCAACAACAACAACAACAACAACAACAACAACAGCAGCAGCAGCAGCAGCATGAAGTTTCCCCTGCGAGTGCCCAGTCTGACAATGATCAGGTCTGAGGACTATTACTTGACTGTAACGTGAAAGCTAAGATAAAACCGGCACAATATTCAACAGTATTAAAAAAAATCCCCTAAACTTCTTCTCTTAATGTTAAAGGTGCAGAATCTGGCCTTACACTGTGCTCCCAGAGCAGCTGCGGTCAAGTCTGAGCTCCCAGACAGGAAAGATGTCGCCAGCTTTCCAGCTGGTCAACAGCAGCAGCAAACATTTGCCCAGACAGCTCAGCAGCAACCACAACGACAACAACAAATGACCAAACAGAACTTTCCTCAGCAGTCAACTGCCAACACCATGACTGCAAAGGCTGGAAACCAAGCTTCCATGACTGTCACTCCTGCAGCTTCTATCACTCCATCCTCCACCTCTTCCCCAGCACTTCCTCTTTCACAGCTTCTCCTGTCTTCATCCACTGCTCCAGTGATCCTGGTCCCCACCTCAAATGTTACTACCACCACCCAGGGCTACTCCATTGGCTCAGTGACCCCAAAAGCCAATGTGAACACCCAGACTCTGGTAGTGCAGCCCCTGCAACAGGCCAGCACCAATACCGACAAAGGTCCTGTGCCGATACAGCCCAAGACAGCTCAAGGACACCGCTTACCTGTGCAGATGCCCCCTCGACACCCACCTCCGATTCTTCCAGCACCACCCAGCAACAGCCAGGCAAGCACCGTGGGACACAACACACCCCATATCCCTGTTCAGCTTGTGGGAACCAGGCAGGGCTTGGCAGGAAATGCACAGGCTGTGGCCCTGGCACAGGTACGAAGCAGCACAGGCCAGGACAGTACAGCTGGTGGGAATGTTAACACAGTCTCCGGCAATGGTGCCATGGTAAGAGCAACCATTTAAAATATTTACACTGTGAAGCTGTCATTTAGGTGTAGATGTAAGTATAAGTATCGTTGTACAAGGACTGATGACAGTTTTCCTGCTTCCCCCCCCCACATAACATTAGATAAAGCCCACCATTGGCTCTCTGAAGAGAAAATCAGACAGTGATGCTCCAAATGAGATGTCAACAGAGGCTTCAGACTCTGCACCAATGAAAGATTCTGCTCCTCCCTTGTCTCCTGCCCCTACAAAGGATTTGGGTATGTTAAGTTCCAGTTTCTAAATCAAACATGCATTGTGCATCTCATTACAGTAAGTCTCCAAAATCATGCTTTTTTTTTTTTTTTTTGTCCCTTTGATGTCCATAAGCTCCTTCTGCAGCAGCTGCTTTCCCATCTCCACCTACCCTATCCTTGCCTTTGCCCTTGTCAAGAATCGGGCTTGGGGACAAAGACAGACCGCCTGTCCCTCACGCAGTGGTCAAACCTCAAGTCCTCACCCACCTGATAGAGGGCTTTGTAATCCAAGAAGGAGCAGAGCCCTTCCCGGTAAGTGTCTTCTGCTGACAGCAATGACTTCATATCAAACCATTCCTGACTGATTTGCTTGTATCATAAACTCATGTGATAGGTTGCTGGACTTCTCAAAGACAGAGATTTTGCCTTGGTTGGCCGCTCAGAGAATGGACCTGCATGTCAGTGATTGGATAAGTCTTCTTTTTTAATGATACTTCTAATCTGTGTGTGTGGTCAATATCTGTGTGTAGTTTTATTTTTTCATTTTCCTTTCCCTGTTAAGTGTTAAAGTGTGAGTACTGTGGAAGCCTTGCCCCCGCCAGCCAGTTCAGAGGATCAAAGAGGTTCTGCACCAATACCTGTGCTAAGAGGTATGATTTGCTTTATATTTACATGATGTACCACATTCTGCCATAAACTATCAACTCATCTGTTATATCCAGAGAGTCAAGGCAGTGAATAGCACAGAATCTCAATGACGCTTATCGTCAGGCTATTTCCAGAAAGGGCACGTGGGGCTCGTACATATTTTTCAGAGACCCAGCGACTCCCATTCTACTGACAACAAATTCTCTGTACCAGGAGTAGCCACTGGTTGGACCTGATTAGGTCATTGTTCATTACAAGAGAACAACCATAGGAGAACACACACACAAAAAAAAAAGGAAATTCCTTCTTTTGTAGTGAATATGCTCATTGGTCCACAGGTATAATGTGAGCTGCAGCCAGCACTTCAAGACTAGCAGAGGAAGAAGTACTGCAGGTCAGGCGCCACCCCCAACACCCGCTGAACCCACTGCTAGGAGAAGGGGACCCTCTCGCAGGAGCAGTTCTAACAACAGCTCTAATAAAGTGTCAACTAGGCATCTGCCTGTCAAAGTAAGAGTTATAAATATGTAAAGGGGGGCAATGCTCCAACTGTTAACAGGTGTTTTTCCAGAGCTGAAAGTTGTCCCCAATGAACACACTATTTATTCCTGTTGAAATGCTGTTTTTTAGAAAAAAAAATAGTACTTTTACAAATTAAATTTTATGCTTGTGATCTGCCCTAGTAATGATTTACATCTTCTGAGAAAAGTTATTGGCTTTGCTTTATGTATCATGGATGCAGGATTAACAGATTTAGGACTGAAGCTCCACTCTTTTGCTGTAGTGTCACTCCGAGTCCAGTCATTCAGAGGATGCATCCAGTGATGGGGAGGGAGAGGAGGATGAATCTCCTTCACTGTCCCCCGGCTCTTCAAACTCCTGCTCGAGGGCTGGACACGGCGCCCCCTTGTCTGACAGCTCAGCTCCTGGCAGTCTCCCACTAGAGGGGGCCAACTTTCTCTCAGCAACTCCGGCTCAATGGAGCGTTGAAGAAGTCTGCAGGTTTATCTCTTCACTGCAAGGTTGGTGTTCAATCACATAACAGTTGTGTAACTCTCAACCCACATCCCACGTTGTCTTTTTTTTTTTTTTTTTGTTCTAATTCTTTTCTTGTGTCCAGGTTGTGAAGAGCTGGCCGCCCATTTCTTGTCACAGGAAATAGATGGTCAAGCTCTGATGCTTCTGCGAGAAGACCATCTCATCTCCACCATGAATATCAAACTGGGTCCCGCCCTCAAGATCTGCGCCTCCATCAACACCCTACGTGAGTGATGCAGCAGGTGCTACGGGGGGACAGCGGGATCATTTTCTCCTCAATGCCTCCTCACTTGAATCAACGCTTGGATCTATTCATCGCTGAGTCATCTCTATGAGGACAGCGATGATGGTGCAGAAGTCAAGTAGTTTACTTTCTGGACTTTGAATGTGCAAAAAAACATGTATGCATACTATTATGTGTGAGAGGTGAGCATGTCTCAAGTATACATGTCACTAGTGTTTCCAATGTTTTTGTGTCGCTGTAAGTAGAGGCCTTTTTTATATGTATACTCCTATAAAACTGTGTGAATCTGCCAGCAGACAGGAGTTAGTGTGGGGTCTGCTAGCTAGGACATTTTATATTAGATTAAAAAAAAAAAAAAGACTAAACATGTTGCCTTGTTGCTGTATTTCCAATGGTGCTTTAATTTTAATGCTGTATGATTTTTCAACTTCATTTAGACATTTCAGCTACAGTATTTAGTCTGTGTTACTATACCATAAATGCTCAATCCAGGCTGTAATCACACCAAGCAAAGGCATAATGCCTGGTTTGTTTTTATTTTACCAGTTATTGAAAATTTAGTTTTCTACCTTTTCATTTTGTAATACAATCAGAATTATTTTTTCATGAATATGATATAGTCTTAGTAGCTTTCAGTGAGCTCCACTACCTGAATATTGGTACTTTTAGTTAGTGCTTTGCTCTCAAGGGCTCAGTGGTTGTCCACTGTGTACATGCATACAGTACTACAAATAAACAGTACGTGTTCCTTGGTGTGTGTTATTGAACCTATGAAAACCGGGAGGAGGAAAAAAAAACATTTGGTTGTATAAACAGTTTCAGCTCTTCACATGAGCTGAACTTTGACTTTATGATCTTTAATTTCCAGTTTTACATAATGTAGAATAAAAAAATCTAATATATATTAAATCTGTATCAATTATATTTGTTAAATATATTCTAAAAAAATTGTAAACCATCATATAGTAGAAGGTATCAACTACAAGGTCATGATGCAGCAGCTGTACACAGTCAAGTTTACATCTGTTGATGTTCACCAAAACAATCTGGTTGTAAACACCCATTTGAACTGATTTTATACTCATGGATACACAGATTAGGTTTTAGATGAAAATTATTTCTTCCCAAAGATAGTCATTTACCCAAGGAGGATAATACATAAAACAATGATTTCATGGCCCAGAGCTCTAGTAAAGAGAATCTGGAACTTATTTTTTGCACCTGAAAGACACTGAGGTGCTGTTCTGTGGTTCCATCAGTGCAATTCATTCTGCTGACAAAAGTTATCAGAAAACAGTGTAGCTGTTAACTTCTCCGTATCCAGCTTCTTGCAGGTATTGCTCAATGTTAATAGTCCCTGATGCCTTAAGGACTTTGTCTGAAGCGTTCTTCTCTCCTGAGTGGAGCTTGCGGCTCAGCTCAGCCATAGAGAGTCGATCTTGATCCTTCCACTGACAACAACCCTTAATGACAGCGTGACTGAGCAAAAGGAAAAAATAGTGTTACACCTCGTTAGTAGACGACACAAACTGATTCAGGTTTGGTTCTGTGTGATTTGGAGCATGCAGAAGACACTTACAGCATGTTGGAGCAGTTGGAAGATTTTTTCAGACTTTTCCCTCTTTGATGAAACTGAAGAAGTTCATTAGCTGAGATTTCTGCAAATGGAGCGTCACCTGGGGGGGAAACAAAAGGGTAGTCTGTAGTGTAGGAGATTGGGATTTTATATATGTTTGAGAAAGAGAGAGAGAGAGAGTATATGTATGTACATATGTGTGTGTGTGTGTGTGTGTGTGTGTGTGTGTGTGTGTGTGTATATACACACACACACACAGACACACACATGAAAATATATCTGCAGAGACACACACAATAATAACGGGCTATTGTTTAATAACAGGATATTGTGTAATTATTTTTGGAAAAATGGAACACTTGAAATACTTATCTGTGTTTAACATTCATCTAATATTTCATTTCTTAGCCTGTGTTTATGTGTTGACAAATGATAACATTCTACTTACCCAACGTCACCATTTCATAGAGTAAGATGCCAAATGACCAGCTAGAAGAACACAAACATTGGTTGAGTTCTTCTTCTCGGTCAATTTTCTTTAGATTATATTCAGAGAACATGGATTATGCACTTTTCTGGAGAAAGGTTAGTAACAGCTTTTAACTACAGTAATTATTCTCTTAGTAAATGTTTTGAAACACAGACGACAGCATCTTAGGTGAGAAGAGGAAAACTCACATGTCGCTGCTCTGAACAGCAGGTCTCTTAGCTAAAATCTCTGGTGCCTGCCATTTCTTCATGCTGGGATCATCCTTCTGAGTTTTCTCGTTATTTTTCCTAGTATAAACTCCATGCAGGCCCCAAAGCTTGGCTGTAAGATCCTTGGTGACGAGTACACTGTGAGCACGAATGTTTCCATGGAGAAGATTTTTGCTGTGCAGGAACTCCTGTGTATGGAAAAAAAACACGTAATTTTTAGGGGTTAGAAATACCTTTACGGTTAATTTCAGTTCATTCATCCATGCTGACATGAAGTAAATCAATCTATCTGTCTGTCTGTCTGTCTGTCTGTCTGTCTGTCTGTCTGTCCGTCCCTCTGTCCGTCCCTCTGTCCATCCATCCATACCAACCAGTGCAGAGGCCAGTTGTTTGGCCATGGTAAATATTCGTCTTTCAGTCATCTCACACGGAGGATTCACATTTTCCTGGGGGAAAAAAACCATTTGATGTAAGTGGGCACATTTTTCTTCTGATTTATAATTACTTAATTTTGCTTTATGGATAAGCTCATATGCTGAAAGTGAGTTAATGCATGTTTTACTCTACTCCCTTGTGAAAATACAGCATAGGTTACCTGTCTGCATCGCCACAGGAAGCTAAGCAGGTCTCTATTCTCCAGCTCCTCCATGACTGTAACCAGGGGAGCTCGAAGAGAGACGACACCAAGAAGCTCTGGCAGGAAGGGATGTGGTCCCAGTTCAGCCAGGAAGGAGGCAAATCCCAAGAAAGCGTGTCTTTCTGTGACATCAGCAGAGTCTGCAAAGGGTCAGAAATAGTGGGGTTTCAAGGACCATTGATACTGAAACACTAGAGCACAACCCAACAGCTGCGAACATCAATTAATTTGAAGTTTTCTCACCATTTAAGACTCGTAAAACCACATTCCTGTTGTCCATACGAGCTCTGTAGAGGGACACGGGTGTGGAGTGCAGGGAAAAAGCTGTGGTCAGAGGAGAAACCAGGTTGAAGGACTCTGGCAGCCTCTGACGGGGCAACTCTCTGGGCTGGACAATGGGGGTGAAAGCAGGCTTGAAAGTCTGTGTTGGGGGGTTGTGCTGGATCTTTTCATCCACAGAGTCAAAGTTGTTTTCGGATGGATATTTGATTGGAGGGTTGAAGGTGGAATAGGAATTCCGTACATCCAGAACAATGTTTTCATGCTCCAAGACATTGATACCCTCTGGGGCTGTGGACAGAAAGGGAGGAAGAGAATAATTATCCTTTGAGATGCATGAAGGATTCCTAAGAGTCTAACCACTAGATCTGTGTTAACAATTTACAGCCATAAAAAAGTAAACAAATTATTTCAACCAAAACCACAACCTACATAGATAAATTTTTAGAGTTCTTTTATGTTGCATTTGTGCAAATAAAGTGTAAACACAATACTTTTACAGATTTAATTATTTTAAAATAAAACTTAAAGTGATGACCACTGATGATGTGTGTATTTAAAGGTGTGTTAGCATTCATGGATGCTTTATATTTTGCTAAATTGAGTAAACGGAGTGCATGCCAGAAAAAAAGGACAGTCTCTGAGTCAGGAAAGTTAAATTGGAAATAAGCAAAACCTGGGTGAAGCCATTTAAAATTAAATAAACAAATGCCCATCCCAGGAGCTTACCATCGATTCCATGGAGCACTCTCCTGGTGCCCGACTTCGTGGACTTCGGACGAATGCGGTCAACTTTCTCTGGACAATAACGCAGCAGTAAAATGAAGACCAGAGTCACCACGAAGGTGGCCAGCAGCAACGTGGGCACAATGATTACCTCCTGCTCGTACACCCGGATCTCTGCAAACAGGATCAGACACATTCCTTCTCATTCAGCAAGTGATCAGTGCGTGATCTGACTGACTGATCTCAAAGCTTGAGCCGTCAAGTCGTCCATGTCAAGTGAACATTTTCCACAGGCCTCTCATGACCAGACAGTGTGAACTGTCTGAGCTGATAAAAACTTACCACAGATAGTATCCCCCGGACTGCAACGGGAGTCTGTATTTGAGGTCGAAGACATTCTGTCACATGTAAAAGAAAAGATTATCATTATATTTCAGATACTTTGCCCATTTTTCAGACACTCTTCACACAGACAAACTTAAAACTCAAGATGTCTCTAGTATTTACACATGACGTATTTTCAGGATAATTTCTGTCAACAAAAAGGTACTGAAGTTTTTGTTGTTCCAACAAAGATATGTAAATGAATAAAGGAACAAATTCAGTGACAGTGGTAGGCATGAAACCTGTTTGTGTGTGGGACTGAATCTGTGAACAGTAACATGACTCTTGTAGGAACCCAGTCTGTGAAGGTGTCTGAAACATGTAACTGAGACCAAGAACTTCAGGTGTTAACACAGCAACTAAGAGGAAAACATGATGGTGCTTCACAGAGTTCTTGTATATAATCCATTTGTGTAACATAAAACTTTGAACTGAATAAGAAAGAGTACAGATTTCAATAATTTGTCTGTCTCAAGGTGTGGTAACAGTCTGACCATAAGACACACCCATCAGAAGAGCTGTGTCAACAAAAATATTGACCATCTCCCTCTGGAGAATATTAATGCTGGTTATCTGAATTCAGAGTTGCTCTTAATGCAGCATACGGGAACAGAACATACACCAGCCACGTAGGATATCTTTTTGCGTCACATGAAACATCTTTAAACCTGTTTATCTGCATTTTAACACCAAGTGTTGTTTCACACACCCTAAGGGCAAACAAAAATGTAAAAGGAGACCGGCTCGCTCACACAAACACGTCATCATCTTCACAGAAAGCTCAGAGCTACCATAATAATCTATTATGTGCCTAGAACAACAGTGTAATAGAAAACATATTTAGAGTCCTTACCTCTCCTCCCCTAAAGTTGTGTCCTGTTCTCCAAATAAATGTAGAATCCTCCTTCCTCTCTTCAGACAGTCAGGTACTTCCCACTCATCGTCTCATCTGAATGAGGAGTCTGGGCTCAGGGTTGCTTTTTAGATCTTCATTGTTATGATTTTTCTCTAGTGGTTTGTCAGGCTCAGGGGATCAATGCACTGCTTTCCGTTTGTCTTCACTAAGCAGCTTTTTGACTCCACCCTCCTTGCTTGTACCTCATCCCCTTTTCTTGCATTTACCTCTTCCTCCTTCCTCCTTCCTGTCTCTCTCTCTCCTTCTCGGATCAAAGTGAGACATGTCAGGTGCATGTTCATCCACTCTTGAGCTGCCTATCTGAGAGTTTGTTTAGAGATTAGCTTATTATCTGAAGTGCACATGCGATGTCTGCCTGCGGTTCAACCTCTCCTCTCTTTGTTCAAGAAAACTGGTCCTGCCACTCCTTGATTGCTTTCATTGCAAGGAAACTAGTATGACAAGCTTTAGACTATCTAGCAATAATGAACATTTTTTCTTATCAAAACACAAATTAAAGAGAAAACTTATCCCATTCTTTAGAAACATGTAATAAAAAGGTGTCATGTTAACATATTGTTACAGAGGAAGAAGAAATACTCAGATTTGTTGTGAAAAATAAACTACTTGTGTTAGAAACGTAAAAACCATGAGTTTTCTTCACAAAATATATAAATGTGAGTATAAAGAAAAAAAAAATTTTTAATTGTTAAATTTATTTATCTTAAAATTTACAACTGAGTCAAACAATTCTGGATAGTTTGACTCCATTGTTTTCAAAAGCATAACTATGTGGTTCTAAATTGAATGGGAAAGAATTTCCTCCATATTTTAATTTTTAAAACATTTCTCTGTTGTGGTTTTTATGTAAAGTTTTAACCAATATTATTCATAAAGATCTTGAAATTATGAATGAGGGGGATGAACTAGATTCTTTTTTTGTAGGGAGACACAAGAAAAAATAACCTTAAATTTACTGATGGATTCTAATCAATGTGAGAACCCATCAGTCTGTCTATTTATGAACGTTTTGACTAGTTCAAATAAAAACAACCTATTTGTGTTATTTTCTTAATATCTGAAAAATATAGTAGATAGAAACCCCGAAATAAAATCTGGAACAAAATGTCACTTCCAGAATGAACCAAAATTAAGAGAGAAATAAGAAACAAAAATTCCTGATCAAGAAAAGGATCAATTTCAGTTGTTTGTTCTTTGCAGAATGTTGGTTGATCTATTCTGGAAATTATTGTAACCACAGAAACAAAACAAACCCAAGCATCAAAAAATTTTAGAATGCAAAAGGTTCCACTTCATTTCACGATTGATGTGACTACAAAGAATTTTAATGACAGTGTGTAATTAAAAGCTTTTGAGCAATGTTCTAGAAAGAAAACATGATTAATGGGTGGAATGGATGGTGGTTACATTACCCTCCGCTTTTGTGTCGTGTAAATATATGTTTATTCTGAGTTTCACAGAATCATGTTTGTGTCCAATCTAACAATGTTTGGGAAAGTGAACAGCATTCCACAGGCAAACTAGTGTCATTGTGAGAGATGATAATATCATGACTGAGTATGAAAAGCAGATCTCCAGTCAGATGTGGTGAGAAAAGGTCCCGGTGAAACAAGTAGAACTGACTGAAAAAGGATGACCTACACCCAGATCCTGTTTATCCTGTTAAACAGAGGATACATATATCAGATCACGCTTGTAAAGAGAAGTGTTACACCCTGAATAGCTTAGTGGTCTAATACGAAGCAAACGCGAAAAGACTATCACAGACTGACATTAACACCTGTTCATTTAGTTCATATCTCATCTCACCTTCATTCATTTGGACAGAAACAGAAAGAACTTTGTCCCAAATGGGATTAAATTCAAGATCTTTTTAATCAGATGAAACTTTACTGTACTGCTTTGTTTTAAAGGGCTTGAAAGGGCTTAAAACTCAAAAGCACATAACTGTGTTGTTGATGACGATGGAACTGTGAAATGGTTTTTAAATCATCGTGAATACTTTTGGAAATATTGTAAATCACACCGGACAATGGCATCCTGAACACTTGCATTTTATATTCATTATTAGTAATTCATCATGATCACAACATGAAAGCGTGGACTAATTTTTTTGACCATAGTTATGGACAAATTTCCCATAAACCAATAAATGGTGACCCCTAGAGGTACAGTCAGCAAATCGCCAAAGGATCAAACTGTTTCTGAGTAAAAGGAGCCAATTGACCAACCATGCATTATATGGAGGAGGATACAAAAAATAATAACAACAAGCTTTTTCTTTATGGATTTTATAACATTATTTCTCATTTTAACACAGGCTACAATATTCATATTGTTACTTGTTATCAGCATCTATTGGAAACATACTACGCTGATTCAGAGGGCAGAACACAGGAATTGTGAATTTTTTTAAAAATCAAGCAAAATGACTTAACTATATTAGAAACTCGAAAGTTGTGAGCACAAGAGCGTTTGAAGGCAGCTTTTTCTCCTCACAGTTTAGCAGTTGTTTGATCAGGATGAGGTCCCAGCCACTTCTCTCCTGCAACAGAAAAAAAAATGAGATTAAGCAAGAAAGTCCAGACTTTTCACACCAGAGAAATTAGATGTTGATGTATCATTGAGAATTTGTTTTCTCACCAATGCAGTGGGCCATGAGCTCAAATCTGTCATTGCCAAAAAATATCTCTGGCTTTCCATTTAAATGACACACCATCAAGGGGAAGCCAAATGCCTGGAGAGGTGTAGGAAAGATCTTGTTCATCTACCTATAATGTAATGAATCCCCGACTGTCTGTATATTTTTGGAATATCTCAAGAACCGTACAAGAACTCTGTACAGCAGGAGAAAGGGACCGCAGGGACTGAGTCAACTCAGTGAGTAAATAATACAGAAAAAAAATACTACTGAAAATTGTTATATCATTGATGAAAACTACTTTCAGTTTTAATGGTAACACTTTGATAACCGTTCAGTATCAAGTGTGAAGTTATTTGGATAAGGTTCTTGAGTATGCTGTAAACAGTAATAGCAGGGGCAAAGTAATCGAAAACATAGAAAACCAACTGAACACTGACCCCATAATCAAGAGCATCCTGTGTTGTTTTTTTCAGCATGTCTTTGACCTGCTTTGAGGTGGACAGTTCCAGCGCTTCTTTAGTCTCACTGTCAGACAATCCTGCTTTCATTGCTGCCTACATTAAATACAGCAATCAATGCTTTAGTAAAATTAAACAAGAGTCATCAGAGAACACAGACCCCCCACTCCAACACAAAATTACACAATCAGTCCATTAATATATGACTTATCCTCCATTCATTTAGTAAGTCTAGAGTACAGTTTTGGCTTAAATGCCATGGAGAAATGACCCCTGACCCCTTTCCATCTAGAGTTGAAACAATGAGGTCAATTGGAAATTCCAAATATCAAACTTATTCACCGTGGTTAGCATATGCATAAAATTAGGTGAATATATTATGTATAGTTTGAGAGTTATGCCCTTAAAAAAAACATTATTTTGGACAGACACACTGATGACTATATCACACCCTCATTTGTATGTCAGGGACAACATTGCTTCTGCATTCTTTCACACATGAAGATGCAAAGTAAGTCAGAACCTCAGCCAGTGATGCAGGTTCAGTGATGTCTTTGTCCTCACTCCAGATTCTTCTCCACAGCTCCCGTGACACCTGCTCCACCAGCTTGTCTCCAGTCTTCTCTCTCTCTTGTACTGCTGTTACAAGTCGCATCGCGGACAAGGAGCCTAAAGGAAGTAAAACCGGGCAAATAAAACTTGATGTCTCATTTATTGGCATTCAACATAATTATTTTACATAGAAAACAATCCTCTCAATAAGTGATGCTGCAAATAAAAAAATAAGCATATTAAAAATACACTTCAATATTTGTCAATATTTAAGTAGCTTAAATAATGAAATTGAGGAACAATATATCGTAAATAATGGTGAACTAAATGCGCTTGATGGTTTTTTCTTTATTATTTCTAGTTATCTAGTTATGTGAAGCCATATTCTCACACTGTAAACAGAATGACAAAAAGAAATCTTTATTTCAATTAAGTCAAATTGTTAAAGGAGGAGCCATGAATAATGTGTACAATGGACAAAAAAAATGTTGAATGAAATTTAATAAAGGACCAGCAGTGGTTTGATCCAGTCATGGTCCGACTAATACATGACATTGTGGATCCTGTTTGAATGTACCTTTTTTGAACATAACCTCAAAGGGATCAGATGGCGCCTGCAAGGGAACACCAAAATACTCCGTTAAGCGGTTCATGTCCTTGGTCATGTACAGGAATTTGTTTGGAACCAGACCAGGGGGCTTGTTGCCTATCAGGAAAGATTCATTGCGTGTGAAATTTAATAGTGCAAAGAATGTCCATACAACATAGAAAATACTCTTCATTAGAATTACATGTGTACAATATTTACAATGCAGGGAAAAACAATCCAATGCTTCATTTAAATACAAGTGGCAATGCCATAAAGATGAAATATTTGACTCTTGTATCCAAATCCAAAATAAAATATATTACCAAAATACTCTTCACAGCAAAGCACGTTCTCACGTGCATTGCTTGTGAAGAGTGGATATTATGCACATATTATAACAACATATATTGTATTATTAGATTAGAGCTATTGTTGCATTACTTTTTATGCTGAGGTGTTTAGACTGAAAACCCAAGGCACATAAAATCACACTTATGTGCATTCATTTATGACATGTGCGTTGTGATTTTCCACCACTTGTCTATGTACCTGATCCCTGCATGACGCCCCCCAGAAAAGCAGGACGGAGTTTGAGATCTATGTTCCAGACATTTCTGTAGCGGCACATGATCTGTGAACACAACCATGCAAAGTGTCATTTTTAATTCCGATCGGTGTTTTGTTTTTTTGCTGGAGTCGATAAGAAACAAACCTCAAAGCCAAGCCAAGAGTACGGAGAAACAACGTCGTAGAACAATTCGATCACTTTCTTGGATGTCATCTTGTCGGTTGTTTTTGCCTTTATTTCCTGACGTACCAGTTTTATATGAAAACACTTACAGTGCGTCTACATGCCACACAAAGTGTGTCGAAGTTCAACCAAACTCACCCGGGTTTTTTTTTTTTTTTACTTACTCAAACTAATATAGAAATTATAAAACCGAAATGTGTTGTTTGCATTAATAGACGTGTACCACATAATAAACTTTTAAAAATGTGTCGTTTGTTATGTTAAATGTTGTTTTTAATTTATGACATTCATTACACGGGTTAGCAAAGACCAAGCAGACAACCCGGAAGTAACTTCAGAAATCGACGCAGCTTTTCCGGTGACCTTCCCTACTCTGCTTCTGATTGGTCTGACACAACAGTGACGTTTTCGACGCTTGTCCGCGTCGGAGTTCAGTTCGTTTGGCCTTTTGTTTTTCGTTATTGTACCTACTGGAACTAAAAAGTCTGATGACACTTACAGATGTCGTAATTGGATTAACACAATAGGAAACCTTTTGCTGTCCTCTTGTGGAACAACCGCTTCCTTTTATTATATTCTATACTGTGAGGCGGTTCAGAATAAAATAGTTTGTCTCCATCTACCGCACTGATAATGAAACACCGTCATGTTTATGTAAAAGAGTAAATTACGCGCTCATGTCATTTCGGTGGCAATGAAATGAACATTTTGGGTCAATTACTCACAAACTACTATTTTCAAAATGACAGAATTTAATGAAACTTGGAGGAAGAAGATCTTGGAAGGGTTGGATACACTATTTTATATTTAACCTAATTACATTAGTCCTTGGTTGAATCTGAAGCAACTGGACTTGTGTTTAGGGATTGAATATGTTTCACTTCTCATCCAAGAGTGATAGGCAGGTGGGAAATTACTAAATGATGGTTTTTCCAATTTGGTATGGCTTCTTTCACACCTCTTTCTAACCATCTGTCCTGTAAATTTAAAATGTACATACTGTTTTCTCCAATGAGTGACCTTTAGATAGTGAAAGTGTTTTCTTATGAACACAAGTTTTTAACTCTGTCTGAACATTTTAGCCTTTCCCACCAGTTTTATATCTTTAGCAAATGACTGAAATGCAATCAAATTATGTTCATTAATGTAGAATGTTCCATGATGGTAAAATAATTAGATTTTCAGGAATACTATTTACTTTTATATTCTATTTACATAGGAGCCATCCACCAGGATAATGCAGAAACAACCATACAGACTAGCAATGTCTATAAGGATATTAATGTGTAAATTTCAATTGACATTTCCTTTTATGTGACTTCTTGAGGACTTGCTTGATCCCTGAGTTCAGTTGACCCTAAAGTGTCAGAGAGTGCAGGTAGAATTCCTTGAGACTTGTCACTGTAAAGCAGAGAAAACAATTATCTGTATTAAAATTAGATAAACAGAAAAAAATATTTTTTCACCAATTATATGATTACCTGTCTCCATCTTTTTCTGTCTGTTA
The DNA here is from genome assembly GCA_013358685.1 of Antennarius maculatus. Lineage (NCBI taxonomy): Eukaryota > Metazoa > Chordata > Actinopteri > Lophiiformes > Antennariidae > Antennarius > Antennarius maculatus. The sequence continues at coordinate 16,562,044 of CM023615.1, forward strand.
AAGAAGTTAGAAAAATATATTAGTTTAAACCTTTCAGTGAAAATTAGTCAACTGGCTTTGTTAATGTAAATTTGTACCTTAGGCTTCTGTGCTGCACTGCCACCAATCTTCCTGGGTACCCCAAGAGTCTCAAAAGAGTGGCTTCTAACTCTAATGGCTCTCTAATCACAGAGATTCAATGGAAAATTTGAAAGAAACTAGTAAAATCATTAAATAATATGACGGAGGCCAAAAAATACCTTAAAGTTTTCAATAAAGCCTCCACTCCCCTCAGCTGTCCCACGAGCACCTTCAGAAGATGAGAGCCCAGACAGCGATGGATGTCCCATCATGCACTGGGAACGGGTGGAGAGTTCAGCTTGCAGGCTTTCCAGGAGTGACGAACGAGTGCGCAGCTTTGTAAAAGAGGAGGGACAAGAGCACAAACAGCAGGGAGACATCAGAGCACAGGCTTGAATATTCACTAACAAATGAAATGAGCTACTACCTCTAGTCTGCTGAACTGTTGAGCCTTATAGCAGGAAATCTCTGCATTGATGAGTTTGGTCAGAAGGAAGTTTCTAAGGAGGGAACGCTAAAATACAGGACAGAGAAACCAAGGCATGAAACAGCTCGATTTGACTGACTGTAGGGATTCAAGTTGCTGATACCACAATACCCAAAGTTAGGCAAACTACCGGTATAACTACTGAATAGGAAGGAATTTTCTGGTTCTAAGATAATGGCTTATTAGACAGTGGCAGACTGTGAAGAAGAAACACAAAATTTACTATTTGGCTGCTGTTGAGAGATAAATACCATGATGGATTTTGGAAAACTAAAAGTGTTTGTTTAGTTTGAAATTGTTGTGTACCTTTGCAAAAATGGGAGGATCCGGAAGGAATGGACCAAAGGGAGGGACATCCTCTCTGGCTGTCACTGACACCTGTAAATGGTGAAAAACAATGGTAGAGCCTCACTAATCACCCTTCCCTCACCCCTCAGCTGAAACTATTGGATGGTATTTGCTGATGACAGGTCAGCTGAATATAGGTCAGCATCAGTGTATGTTTTTGCTTAAATAATAACATTAATAACGTTTTGAGTTCTTGATGCGTTTTGATTCAAATAAATAAATCAATATACTGGAGAACATGCCAGTTGCTTCATTCACCTGATATGCAGGTTCACCTTTCTCCTCCACTGTCTGAATCCTCCGGACCACCAGGAAACAGTGGAGAAAGTGAGACTTGACAACATCAGACAGGAAAGGAGTTTGACCCTCCTGGTAGACCAAAGCTACAATGTCATTACCAATATGTCGTTTTCTTTGTAACTGTATGAGGAGATTTTTTTAAAAATGCGTCAGAAACAAAAAAACTTGTTTTCTGATCAGTGAGTGCATGTTACATATTGTTTCACCATCCATAGCTGGTGACACAATCACAAACCTGCTGTGGGTCACATTCTGTGAAAGGCAGCTTAGTCACAACGTGGAACATGATTTGTCTCCCTTGAAAGGAAGTGAAGACTGCCTCATTTCCTGTTTGACCATGACAGACATCCAGTCCTCCTCTGAACCTGTGAAAAGATGGTGGGGAGATAAAATCCTGTTGTTTTACACTAAATGTGCCAGTGATCAAGCTAAACAACAACAATGCACTTTACCCGGTAAAGCCTTGCAGTTGAATGGTGTCTCCCAAAATAGAAAGGAACTCTTTAAACCCTTCACTCTCCTCATTGTTACTAAGTATGTCCTCCTCTGTGAACTAGAGATATTATTTGAGGGGGAGTGGTTATAATATAGTGCTCTATTTAATTTTACTGCAGGAAAATTTCCCTTCTAAATTAAAGCACTTTTTACCTGTCCATCCTTTTGCCACAAAATGCCGAACTTGAAATTTGGAGAGACTCTGTGTTCATCGAATGCAGTTATGAGTTCCGGTGCCTGAGGAATGGAAGGAAGATTTGTCTGAAAGAAGGGCTCTTCTTTTTCAGTTCCGACTCATTTCAGTACATTACCTTGAGGTAGCAGACCACATCAAAATTTGAGACAGTCACTCTGTCACAAAGCATCTAGAAAGAATATGAGATTAGACAGTTATCCATGAGGTTTTTGTGCTTGTCTCTTTCACTGTGTTTCAAGTAAACAATTATATTTATATTTAAGCTATATTAAGTGCATTGAACATTTTATAATGTAACATATAAAGCAAAGACACTAACAAATACTGAGAACGTAATCTTTTTCTCTTTCTTTTTGACAGTACTCCTGTATACAAGGATGTAAGAATATTCTTAGAGTGTGACAATGCCACTTTTTATCTTGCATCAAATTTTAATATTTCCTGAAATAGAATAAGTAATTTGATACCTTTGCTAAGTCAACAGCAGATGGAATGTTTGGAAAAAGAGAAACAGAGAAAATTCCATGCAGAGAACATTCCTTCATCCTGAAAGAAAGGAAAGGCATTCAGTGACATGCGGCAGGAAAACTCATTGATGGATATTTATTGATAATGACAACATGCAGGTCCTTTCGAACTGAATTACTGCATCTACCTTGTTGATTTTTATGTATATAGAGTATACCAATAGTTTGACTGAAAACAAAAGTTTAACCACACTGTTCTTGGTGTTCTATATCACATTAATTTCACTTGACTGTGACAACTCATTATTCAACTCTCTGCACTCTGAACACAGGTTGAAGTAAGATTTGAATTGAACAGAGACACTTTACACCTCTGCAGATAACTGAGTATCGTCTGAATGAAGTAATAAAATAAATAAAAAGAATGTACTTCAGTCGAGCGGAACTCTAAAGGCATCCAGTGTAGAATTTGTTGTTAACCTAACCCCACTGGAATTTCTTTATCTGTGCTGTTTGTCTGTTTGTCAGCATCACTCAGAAGATTCTGGATGTAATTAGGAAAAATCCATTAGATTATTAAGATGATCCCAGTCATCTGTTCACAGAATATTTTTAAAAGATTATTTCCTGATGTGTGACTGGAACAATTTCAAAATAGTTGTATCAAATTTTATAATTTTATCTACAGTGCTCAGACAAACATTCCATCTTGACGTATCCATGAGATCTACCAAAAATAAAAGTCTTATCTGGACCATCGTGATCCACGATGCTTAAATTTATGTGGTTTATGTAAAATTCCCAACTACGAAATTAGAGTTATTAATTGTTAAAATTATAAAAATATTATTTTTAGGCAAATGTTTTCATGTTCACGCATTCGTATTATGAGGTCAAACTAACCTAAGACAAGCTTTTAGATGCGATAACATAATGGAGAAACTCATTTGCCTTTGCAGATGTTTGCAGCCTCTGAGTGCTTTTTAGCTGCTGCTTTATTCATCATTCAAAATGCAGCAAGCGAGCAAGATAGTTAATTGCTGTTGAGGCTCGTAGGTTGCCAGTTTGTTGATATTTGGTAACCCGGTGAATCCTCCAGAATGCAGCAAAATAAAATGCAATTACAGGCAAATGGCAAATCTCACCCATTCACAAGTAAGTATAGAGAGAAATTACTAAATATAAACAGATTTTTTTTAAAAATAGAACTCGTGAAAAATACACAACCTTAATATGACCCGTAGCTTGTTCTCCTCATCCTCCAAACACACAGAGAGAACCAGAGGCCCCAGAATCGGATCCACTGCTGTGAACGAGTGATGGTACTAAAGGGAAAAAAGATTACACTTAAATGGCTGTTAAGTAAAGATCACATAATCTTTGAACTTTAACATAAAGTCCACTTACTCGTGAGCGAAAGAACTCATGGAAGATTTTGGCCTCTTTGTCTCTCTCCATGATGTCGTAATTCTCTGGATCAAAGCCGTGGTGGGAAGAAGTGGGACTCACATCTACAGGTTTCTCCAGAGGGGGGTCTATCCAGTAGCCCCCTAACTTAGAAGGAAGGATGAGCGGCAGATCTCCGCCCATCGTTAAAAACTGAGACTACAAAAGGCAAATTAGAGTAGATAGAATAATTATAAGCGCCTGTCATTTCCATGGAAACAATCATCATTGTATTTATTGAACAGCCAGTACCAAAGCACACACTCAAATCCAGACATAGATTCTCAAATTGAAGACTAACCTTCAGAGGAAGAGGGAATTCACACCTCTGTTCATCGATCCTGCTGCCCTGATGAACAGGGGGAGCATTGATGATAAGAAACTTGTGCTGCTCAGACACCACACACTGCACAAGATCAATCCTGCTTTAACTCACCTGCAGCTTTTCAATGATTTCAAACAGCTCAGTGTCCTGATACGAACAACAGTTGGTGCAAGTCAGGCAGAAATGCAGACGAAGAGAAAGGAAAGGAGACACATGGGGAGGAATAGCAACATGACACACTGGATTTCTCAGACATAAGATTTTGTGATATATTAAATATATTTAATTATATGGAAGCTGAATGTGATGCTGATATCACCCTCTGGTTGCTGTGGGCAGAGAGAAAAGGCTGCCTCTCTCTGTCAGGAGAGTCCAGGATGTCCAGTATGTTGCCCTCTGCAGATTCATCTCTGCAGCAACAGGTTCATTTAAACAAGAAGACAAGATCACGTCTCAATCAGCTGTTACTTTATACAACATAGCTCGAATGTTAACACCCAACTGCTGTCATGTAATTGAAAATAAAACTTCACCTCTTCTCTTCCCCACATGTGAATCTGTCCACACTGTAAACAAGGAAGTGAAATCAACACGAACCATCTTACAGAGACAGGATTACCAGTCTCCAAAAATAAAGTCATTTGCTCAGTGTATGTACATTTACTGGAAAATATCAGTCATAAAAACAGAAAAACAGTGTAGTTACTCACCTTCCATATGCCCCAAAAGTAAAACTTCTTTTGCGAGAGGCAGGCGAGTCATTCTTTTCTCTCTCCATGGCTTTGGTGTCACTCTGAATGTTTGTACATGCCTGTTTGCAATCAGGGCTGGCTAAGGTTGAATTAATTCACTGTATCATTCTGTCACTCCTCCTTCTCGCTGCCCCCTGCCTCTCACTCATTTAAGCTTCCCTTTCCTCCCTCTGTCCTGCTGTCAGCCAGACAGGCAGCATTAACCCACTCATGGGTACAGATGCAGTATCGACTGTGAACTGCAGACCTGACACGGTCAAGCTACTTCATGACCATTGATCTCCACTCTTGAATTTACACTTGTGGTGGTTTCCTAGACTGACTGAATTTAAAGAGAGGCTTGTAGATAAATAAAGAAACGGATGAGACATTTTCTCCAGGACCTGTTACCCTTTGAGTCAGGGAGAATCATCAATTATTGAGAGCACCCACAGTGAGGGTGAGGAAAAAGACAACAGGGGAGGGTGAAGGCCTCAGAATAGGTAAAGACAGTGAGAGAGAGAGAGAGAGAGAGAGAGAGAGAGAGAGAGAGAGAGAGAGAGAAAGAGAGAGAGAGAGAGAGACGAGAGGAGAGAGAGAGAGAAGAGAGAGATATAGCTCGAAGATCTATCGAGATATATCCATTTCTCGCCCTCTCGCTCTTATCTAGCTCTCTTCTTATGGAGGCAGATGACCTTGACTGGCCTCTTCCGCATAAATAGAGAAGTCGTGCACATTAAATTGCGTCTGATGTTAAACCTAATTAGTCACCTGTTACACCTGTTGCTTGTCTTTTGTTGGAGGTGGAGAAAATACTCCTGTGAATATCTTACACTTTGTATGACAAGTGTAAAATAGCAGAAAGTAGTATATAAATTGTTGACACCAATCTATCAACTTCTGCATATGCAGTACTGTAAAACATTTAGTATACAGTAACAGCACATTCAAATTCAAAATGCTCTTGGACCATCAGTCATTGCAGTAGTTCGTCTTGGGCGTTAGTCTGAAACCAGCCAGGTGATTGGTGACGTAAAACGTCAGTAAAGTATTATTTGGCACCCATTGGCCAAAATCCAAAACATCGATTCGTGAAGCTCCGCCCCATGATAATAATGTACTGCAGAATGTACCCCGCGGAAGTTTGTCTAGAGAAAACGCGATGCTTTTGATTTGTGTGGTTGACTGACACACGTCGACATTTTCCCACCTTTTTTTCAACGGTTTGGTATTTTGTTGCAGAAACAAAGGACATCTAAAAAGTACGTTTGAATTTCATCATTATTTCGCTGACCAAGGTGCAGGAAAAAAGGGCAACCAAAGGGAGCTAGCTAGCTTTTTAGCATCGATAGCTTGATTTGTTAGCTGTCAATGTTTAGCTGTAGTGAGGAGTAATTTAACTTCAGTCTCTTTCATCGTGACGTTTGTTTAACATCATAATGTGAAGCTAAAAATTAGCTTTTTGTCTTCGGAAGCGCAATAGTGAAATAATTTTGTCCACGCCTGTATCGTTTTGCTAGCATTGATTATGGTATTGCTTTAGAAGATGAAAAACTTTATTTATATTCATGATGAATGCTTCTTTTGTGACGATATCATGACCTGTTTACGTTTTAGCATATAACTATGTAGTAACACGTCCGACAAGCGTAGCCATAGTAGGGTGTACACGGATATTGGCTCGTTGACTATATGTGCCATAGTAAGACAGGTGTAATTGTTAACCATCAATCACTACATTATGTTGTGGTATTTTCGTTGACGTGAGCTTCAAACTCACAAACTTGTGTTGTGTTACCTGTTTTGTTCCCAGGCTATTGAAGCAAAATGTTGGAGTGTGGCATGTTGCAGCGGGACAGTCGAGCTCTTCGGAGGCAATCTGCTATTCTCTGCAAACAGCTGGTGGTGGATGAGCTGCTCATTCAGTTGCTTCAGGCAGACGACATCCTAACAGATAACATGGCAGAGAGCATCATGGTATGTAAACACTGATATATTGATATAGTGTATTTTAAAGCGGTCATGAAATAGTCTAACTGTTGAGAATAAATACAACAAAAATTATTAAACTCCCATGTTAGGATAGCTGGCAGATCTGTTCATTGTTTGCAATTAGTTCATACAAGAATAGTTGAAGTTGCCCAGAACAAAGAAGGAGACTGAGAAAGCTCAAGGAAGGTAAGATTGATTCCATCAAGAAAGAAGAAACCAACCTCTCAAAGTTTACCAAAATGTTTCACAAAGTTTTGTGTAACAGTTGGGGAAAATGCGATAGATATATGTCATATTTGGGGGTGGCAGTAGCTCAGTCCATTAAGTCTTGGATTGGGTTCTGGATGTTGCTTGTTCAAGACCCAGGTGGGCCAAAAATATTTGGATTGTGAAGTGGCAGTGGGAAGTGCCAGTTCACCCCCTGAGCACTGCCAAGATGCCCCTTGAGCAAGGCACTGTCATGCTCCATGGAAGCTATGGAAGAGTTGACACAAAACTGATTTAGCTCTCCTTCAGCTTTGTTACAGTTTTATCTCATTATTGTTTTTGCTTATCTAACAGCAATGAACTTTCACTTATTATTTGAGTTGAATTTCATTTTTATTAGTGAGCTTTCCTGATCTAATCTATTCCAATCTAACACACGCATACACACACACACACACACACACACACACACACACACACTATTGTGTGTTCCAGCCATGCGAGAACAAACGGTGTTAGTGAGTCATACTTGAGGCGTGGCACCTGTAGGTACAGGTAGTAGTTGAATAATCTAACAACTGCAGTTCCACATTTATCTTGCTGATACCAGGGCTTTGAAACAGTTCATAGAATGAAACAAAAATCAGAAAGTTTTGGTATTTTGCCAGGAACAAAAACGAAACCGAAAACTTATTTATATTTTTCATTTATTATTTAAATTGTATTTCATCTTTATTAGTGAGCTTTCCTGATCCAATCTATTCCATAGGCTGAGCCAACATCTCAGAAACGAAGCTGGAAATTGATACAGCTGTTACCAAAGCGCGGGCCCAGAGCTTTTAGCAGCTTCTGTTCAGTTCTTAAAGAAACTGAACAGCAACATTTGTGTGACCTGCTCACACAATCACAAGAAAAAGATGGCAAAGAGACATATGTAGAGGTAAGTGTACACTTGTACAAACATTCCCACACATGCAAAACACAGCATCGGTAGACACACCAAATGTTCTTGGTCTGTTTTCTATTTGCAGACCATTCAGCCTGAAGAGGAGACAGAGGGAGAGGTAGGGCAACTAGTCATGCAGGCAACAGAAAATAGAGACGTAAGATGAGTGACTAGAATCCCAAAACCAATGTCATTGAAGCCATTCTTCACATTTTAAGGCTATGGTAGAATAAAAGGTGATGTGTCAAGACCTTGTAATCTGTTAGTATGCCATTGTAAGGTGTTTTCATCAATACCAATCAAAAAGTAGCTTTAGTAATATAACATCCTTATCACCTCATTATGTTTTGTCAGAGCTTCAAATAGTTGCTAGTGAGACTCATCAGTTTGACGGTTAGTAACAGTCAGAGAGGAAGACCAAAAGAACAGTGAGACGAGGAATAGTTAAGTAGTAAAACAAGAGAGAACCACAAACCACATCCACCTTTTGTCTAGCTACCAAATAGTTATGATTCACGCTGTCATATTCCCATGACAGACGGTACTCGATACTAATGAAAAACAAATTCTTTTGTCATATATTTTTTGTGTTAAACAGCTGATGTATTGTCCGTAACACTTTATGCACAACTCTGACTTTCAGAGGTTTGGGGACTCCTCATTTCAGCTTCCCACCCAAGAAGGAAATGTTGCCAAGAGAGCAAGGATGCATGGTAAGTGACATCGCAGTGTGGTCTGCATTCAGAATGAAATAGATTTCTCTTGATGTCAATATTTTTTGGTTTCCGTAGAGACAAGGGGCGTGTATAGGAAAGTTATTTATCCTTTGTCCAGTTTGGAGCTGTGGGATAATTGAATTACCTTATAGAGAAATGCATTTGGAGCCTTTAGTAACCAGAGTCAGTTTATTGTTTATTAAATAATTGTATCAGCAAGATAGACGTGGGACTGCAGTTGTTGAATTATTAAGCTACTGCCTGTACCTACAGGTGCCATGCCTCAAGTATGACTCACTGACACTGTTGTCGACAAAGTTTGTTCTCACGTAACTGCTGGATGGAATACACAATAGTGTGTGTGTGTGTTGTGTGTGTGTGTGTGTGTGTGTCTGGCAGAGGCCATGGAATATAGCTTGGATGCAGACAGTCCCATCAACACTCCTGTCCTCCCATGCACTCCGGATTTTTACCTCTCTCACTGCCAGCAGGTGAGACCTAGTATTATGGTCGTCCAGAATCACACCACCAACCTTCATATGAGTCAGTATAGAACACTGAATTTAAAGATGAATAAAATATAGTGATTATAAATTGTGTTAGTTTGTAAAAGTAAGAAAAGTATCATGTGAGCTATCTATACCAATAGAAACATAATTTTCAGTAACTTGGTCATGAGATTACTCTAAATCATTACTCTGTTGTTTCCAACTCTCTAGTCCTACAGAATGCGTTCGTCACCTCGTGGTTTTGCTTTAGTGATTAGCAACGTGACCTTTGACCCTTGTGCTGCCCCTGACCTTGGCCCAAGGAAAGGTGGTGAGGTGGATGATGAGGTCCTCAGGAAGGTCTTCACAGAGTTCGACTATGTGGTTACAGTCCACAGAGACCTCAGTGCTCAGGTCACACACAGACACACACACACACACACACAGATACACACTCACAGACACATGGGTTCAATTTGTATTTGTAGGTCTCTGTTTGTAATTGAAATCATGTGATTTAGTTTAAAAAATCAAGTTGTAAAGGAGAAGGGACAACCTTCTGACCTTGAATCACTCTCAAAGTCATTTGCAGTGCAGCCAGTGTAGAGCAGCGTAGAGAGGGAGTTGTAATGTAATATGGTTTAGAACACTTTTATTTTTTTCTTGCTCTGTTCCACTTTTCAGTGTTATTAGATGTATTCCATCCATTTTTGATACAAATAAACACATTTAACATTATAATCATGTTGTCTATCCTAGCACTCAATCGCTTGCCTACTTAAATACGACTTTCAAACAAACATCTTGATCACAAGAGCTTCTGTGTTAACTACAACCTTTTTGATTCCTGATTTCTTTGTATGTGTAGGGTATAAGGAAGTGTATTGAGAACTTTTGTCAGCTGCCAGGCCATCGGACAGTGGATAGCTGTGTGGTATGTCTGCTTTCCCATGGAGTGGAAGGAGCTATATATGGCACAGATGGACAGCTACTGCAGGTGTGTTTGATTTGTAGTTTTTTGTGAAGATGCTCTTCAGTGATGAAGATGCTTGTTTAACATTTATGTCAATTTCATTTCAGCTTGACTGGGTGTTTGAGGCCTTTGATAATGCACACTGCCCCCTGCTACAGAACAAGCCAAAGATGTTTTTCATACAGGCATGCAGAGGAGGTAACACTGACTGACCCTTATCGTCACTAATATATATTGTAATTAGGATAGGAAGTTAAACAGAATTTCATTAATCCTTTAGGAAAAGTCAAACTGTTTTGTCTTCAAGATGAGATGGACTGTGGAGTGGAGCAGATTGATGGGCCAGTGAGGACCTGCTCGCCAAGCTGCGAACAACGGGATGCTGGGAGAGAAGGAGATGGTGATACAGACTCCAGAAAGAGAGGGGAAGATGGAAGGCCCAGAATTAAACTTCCCCAGCGGTCTGACATGATATGTGGCTTTGCATCTCTCAAAGGTCAGAAAATTTGTAAGTTTGACCGTTTTGTTATTCTTTGGTTGACTTGAAATGTTATTTTACTGTCCATCCATCCATTAATCTTCAACCGCTTCGTCGTCGAGCCCCATACTGACGACTGCCACCCAGTCCACACTGCACCAGTCCCCTATGGTTTCCTCGGCCCACGTTGTCCTTTCGGGCTAAGCCCGGCTGGGCCCCGTATTTTACTGATGTGTAAAATATAAAAAGCTGTTTGTGTGACCATAAACACAGCATGAATCTTTACCCAGTTTAATGTCTGTATATTTTACTATTAATTTGCACAGCCTGTTCGAAAAAAATATGCAAAAACTGACAGTCGTTGGTGGTGTAACTTGTCAGAAGTTTCTTTTTCAGTCCTTGAAAATGTCGCTTACGTCTAAATGGACCACCAAAACATGACAAAGGGTTTCGGATTTTAGGTGTAACAGTCATTGTTTTAATGGCCACAAAGTCTGATAGATTGTCTTTAAATGATTATGAGGCAACATGCGTTGCTGCCAGGACTATAACTAATTTTCTTTGTTGTATTTTTATCTATTTGTTTTTCTTCTATGTGGTGAACCTCTGTTTTGTTTTAGGACAGTATTCCAAAGTAGACATTTGAGTTTCAGTTGGAGATTTGGGACGTACCCAAGATGTTTGAAATGGACTGTCTTACATCACTGGTGTCATCATGGTCTTGTAGGGATGCTTGTTGGTTCATGGTGTTTATTTTGAGCTAGGTCCACCCCTTTCTTTTTGCATTTGGGAAACCTTTTTAAGATCCTTATCACAATTTTGCATTTAAACCTTGTTCAATCACTTATCGTTTCTGTTATCAGCTATTTAAATACTTAACTCTGTATCCTTCATCCTTCTTCTGTAGTAAACCTTAATCAAACCATCTCTTTCTCTTCTAGGCACGGCAGCCATGCGGAACACCAAGAGAGGATCCTGGTTTATCCAGGAACTTAACTCCGCTCTCCGTCTTCACGCCAGGGACACACACCTCGCCGACATCCTAGTGCAGGTGATATGTTCACACACAACATTCACAGTCAAACTTATTCTGTTAATTTATTATTGAGTTAAAATCCTGAAGACATTACTTAATAATATTATTATTATTATTAATATTCATTTTTTGTCTCTCTTTCACTCTGTTTAGGTCAATGGTCGTATTAAGGAGCGGGAGGGTTATGCTCCTGGCACCGCCCACCATCGCTGCAAAGAGATGTCGGAGTTCACCAGCTCATTGTGCAAAGACCTGTTCCTTTTCCCCAAGTATCAGCCCCAGTATTGATATGTACATGTGCACGTAGACAGATTAGCACACAGAAGTGATGGACAATATAAATATTGTCACCTGAATCAATTATGAGGGTCTGCCCTATAAATCAACCAAACCCAATCCACAAACTGCAAGGAAAAATATCAGGAATAAGGACTGAGACAAAACTGAGAGCCTCACTGCTCTCCAAGGTTCTGGTCCTGCTTTTCATTTTGTTTGAGATTAATTATTCCAAGCAGTGAGAGGACATGAAGTTTGTCTCAATCTGTTTCACTTTCTTTCACACTCAAGTGATTATTGACTACTTACACACAGCAGTTCTTTTGTCACTTGTTTCACCAGCCTAAACTTACTAATGTGAATGAGCTGCAGTACTTATAGCTTATGGGGTTGACTCGTGGCTCTCTTAACACACACACAAAAACCATTCCTTGAATCCAAGTCTCTTATTGAAGGGCAACTGTTTATCCCATTCTAATCACTGCCACACACACACACATTCCCTGTTGAAACTTGATATCCAAACAGAGGCTACATTCACTATTGTTTAAGTGTAAATATTGTCTCCTCAGACTTAGACATTCACCCACAAGTTCATGCAGAATTTAATAATGAAAGTGAATAAGTAACAAGCTCATGTTAATCAGCATGTATTCTGAAATGGCCAATTTGTTTGCACATTGTTTCTTCATGTATCTGTGTGTCGTCCATCAGAAGTTTATCCTTTTTATCAGAGTTGTATTTTTTGTTCTTTATGTACAGTGACTTTGAGGTTTCACTGTCTTTTGACAATGTATTTTCTACACAGATCTATTTTTGTGGCTTTATTTTGTATGAAATTGTTTTTATAGGCCCATTCTGTATTTGCATGTCATTGTTTGAGATGATTCGTGACCATTTCTTGTTTTTATTACATTGACAGGCAGAGGGCAGCGCAGCAAAGACAAATGCATTTCATTGTCTTTATATGGTCAATATCATTAATCTTTTCAAACTTATCTCTAATTTTATTTATAGTCAGAAACAAAGAGGATTGAATGATAAAGTTTTTACAGGTTCTCATTTGAGAAGTTTTTATTGTCAATTATGTTGACAGGAAGAAAAATTTGCGATAGGGCAGCTTCAAAAACAAGATCTTTGTTGCATTTTTTTTAAAGTTGTTTTTTTTAATCACTAAACCAAGTTTATACAACTTTTGACTTTGATTTTCATGCCGGCATTCGCTGTGAATGCTGTTCATCTCTTTGTTTCTGTATATCTGTGGTGGACTGTCCATGGGATGTGGTGCTACTTATGGGGTCATACACCTCACGTATGAACTCTGTCCTTTAGGTAAACTCAGCTCAGCTTAGGTGGGTGTTGCACATTGAGTTTGGACCTCCCGATATTTGTGGTATTTTACTGTATGTGATACAGTACAGATAAAACATGTATTTTTTTATGTCTTCCAAAAAACAGTATGCAATTTTCTACATCGTCCTGTACCATGTGATGATCTGATGACTTTATGACCGCGGAGCTTCTCCAGTATATTGCGCAGCTTTGGCACACCTTCAGACAGATAAATCAACTCCTCAAGGCTGCTGGAGCATTGATGTTTCTCAGAAAGCCTCTGACCAGTGTTGTAATGAAAACGATGTATGATGGAACAGTATTGATTGTTGATCGTAGATAAATAAAGATGCCGGATGCGAAGTGTTCAGGTAAACATATGTTTGTCTGGAAGGGGCTCACTCCTTTTCCTTCAGTCTCTGTTAGGAAGAAGTGGATTCTAAAACGCTGGAGTGCTGCACCTCTCCTTTGGGGTGACAAGTTCTGAAGGTTGATATTAACTGCTGAACTCTGTGGTGCAGTGTGTGTGTGGGGGGGATTTTATTTCTGTCAACATCAGTGACTGCCAAAGGGTCGATACAATAAACTGGCTATGCTGTTCAAACAAAGCACGCTTCTGTTGTTTTCTTACAGTCGCATGCGCAAATGAGCGGATCTCCTTTTGCCAATGATGTTTGGTTTAACGTGAATCCTGCAGTGAGTGTGAGTCCTGCATGAATATTGCTCCTGTGAACACTCCTCTATTTGATCCTGCTTGTTGCTGTGTTTGTGCATGTTGTGCAGAGCCTGACCTCTCCATTCTCAGGTATAGTATAACTGGCTTCCCTCTATTCCGCTGCGCTCAGTTCCCTCCATGCCGCAACTGGGACGAATGTATCTCTCACACTGCCCGCCGCCCAGTGATAATGTTCTTGGTGTATCAGATAGAGGGCCGGACCAGCTGTCCACAGTCATTCTCCCTTGACGCACACACATACACACACACACACCGGCGGTCAGAATAACACATTTCTCGTTGGCCTCTGGTGTAGCGGTGAGATTAGGCTGTTATGCACTGGCGTGTGGACCACAAAGCAGGGGCGGAGTTAAGAGGGATCTTTGTGTGTCTTTGTGGTGGTCATAAAGGCTGCCTGTGTCATCAGGATGACAAAAGGAACAAGAGGAGGAGTTTGAGATGTTTAGCTTAACTTGTCTGAGTGGGATGTCTGTCCAGGAATGCAGCTCAGCGGTGGCCTATGAGCTTTTCAGCAATTAATGTTGGGAACACACAGAGTTCCTGGATTAAATCTAGATAAATGAAGCTGCTGGAGAGTTTAAAGCATATGTAAATGTTTTTATCCTGCTCCCCAGGGTCCTGAAGGCAGGTTTTAGAATGGGCATCACTAGCAGTGATTAGACACGTCCGGGGTGGGTGTTTTTATGGGGGGGAGTTTTGTCCCTGAGAGAGGACGACCATAGCATGTGAGCGTTATGGGGATTGCCTTGCATCATTGGCTGGATAGGTGCAACTTGTCATAGGGGTGTCATGTGCACCTTCCTGCTCACGTTGCAGGGGCAGCCCTATGGGGGTGCCCTTGTAACCCCCACCCCTCTGTCCAAACAAGAACAGTCCATCCAAACACACACAGACACACACCTAATGGCAGGCTGGCAGGGAGTGTGTGCTGCTAAGGGCAACAGGTTGTGTGTGTGTACGTGTGTGTTATTAGGTGTCTGCAGTTCTAATAAAGGAAAGTGCTGCGTCCTTCACTGCCTCATCAGGCATGGCTTTGCTTTGCTTTGTCCGCCTGTCTGATTTCCATCTGTGCGTCTGTCAGGTCTGCAGTAGAGCTGGATGGCTCGCAGCCTCTGGACCATCTGGAGAACATTTCGGGAGAGAAGTCCTTTGTTTTTGTGGCGTTTCTGTCTATAATGCTTGTGTTTTGGACAATGAGCTGGTAGGAAAGTGAGAAACTTAAGATGTTTGCGTGTGTCTTTAACCTGCTGACAAGTGTGCACATATAAAAGAGTGTGTGTGTGTGTGTGTGTGTGTGTGTGTGTGTGTGTGTGTGTGTGTGTGTGTGTGTGCGCGCGTGTGTGTGTCTGTGTGTGTGTTTGTGTATGGTGTTGCTCACACCATTGGAAATGCTGGGGTGTCCAGCGTGGTTATTTCTGGATCAGTGACAGCGTGTCAATGGCTGCAGATGCGTCGCAAAGGAAGGCTCTGAGATACCAACAGACCCTGGTAGGTGTCTGCCAACTCCTTTACCTGCTGCTGTCTGCTGTCCCTTCTAACTCCACGCTCTGCTTCATCTCTCCATCCACCCACCTGCCTGTTTGTCACTTACAGCCATCCTTCCTCTTCCTTCATCACCTTCCCTGCTTTGCTTCCACACTCGGGTCGTTTGATTTCATCTGTTGCTTTATTTTTGTCCACTGATTTTGTGTCTTCACATTACTCCTTGAACAAGATTTTCTGACACTTCGTGTTTAATTTATCATCCATTGACATTAAACTGAGGGGAGGATACAGTCATCAGTTTGTCTGTCCGGCCATTTGTTCAGCCGTAATTAATTATTTTTGGGAGCATGTCTTACAAACCGCTGTTAATAAGTTTGCTAAACCAAATACATGTGTTAACCAAGATAAACAGTTATTCCTTTTAGTATTTTTAATACTCCACACCTTTTTACTTTTTGTTATTTCCATGGAAACCAGTTTGAAATGTGTTCATTTTGTTAGAGCACGTCTGTCAAACAACAGAGACCGGCTTCGCTAAACTTAACATTAAAGATGTTACACATTTGTGCCTTCTTGATATTTTTTCCATTTTATACACATCATTTTGTGTTGTTCTTTCCAGGGTAACATTTTGTAAATGACATGAAAGATCACATACCATAAATGCATTTTTATGTTTAAGTTAACCCTGATAAATAATTGTGTCTTTACTGTACAGCTCCTCAGATGGAAGTCTTGTAAAGTCATTGGTTTCTTTAGTAGACATGAATACTTTTTTATAAGAAACCTGAGCAGACATGTTTGGGCAGACGTGTTGAGATGAAGTCATGTCACCATATCCTCTGGTTCATCTGTTTAAATGCTGATGCAGAAGGATGGTCATTCCTCTGGAGATCTGCCATCCTTTTCTTACGGTTTTCATCAAATCACAGTCACACCTCTTCTATGGACATCAACGATTCACATCATCAGAGTGTTCAGTACTTGGTTAAAACATAAAGTCTAAACCCAAAAGACAGGTCACTTTATGCTGAGCTGAATGTAAATTAGAAGAGAGTGATGGATATATGAGAAACTGAGGTGTGTAAATATGAAGGTGACAGAAAGTGAGGATATTCAGTATATATTTCATCTTTTATACGGTGATAGTGGGGCACCCACAGCGATTCTCTAATTCCCTGCTGTCGTAGAGACCCTCGGGTTTCCCCATTGGTCAGATATAAATCAGGAATCTTAATTAACCAAACTATTTACAGGCGTAATGTCTCTCTGGAGTCTCACATCTCTCAGGTGTGAATGCTGTGAGGGCATATGTGTGAGAGGAGAAACTAGAGCCTTGAAGGATTTGAGCAGTTTATGTGTAGAGCTGTTAATAGATCATCCTGATATAATTTGTTTATTGTTAAGCAGTAGGATATGGCAGTGTGTATTTTCAGGTTGATGCTTTCGCTGGCTAAATCTTCACAAATGTTCACTAATGCTGTGGAGTACAAAGGATGTCTGTGTTATTAGGGTCTCCGGTAATTGTGTGGCTTTAAACTGGGCAGCACTTCTTAAAAACTGAAACAGAATTAGATGCTAAAGTTTATTTAAATACCTTTTTTTTAATTTATTAAAAAATGTTTTATTTATTATGATGCTTTTAAGGATTTAAACATTTAATGTGGTTGTATAAATAAATAAAGCAATGAAGTTATCTATCGATATAGTTTTTGTTTGCTGCTTGTTTTGACTATTTATTAGATATTGATGTAAGTTAAAATAAAGATGCAGAAAACAATAGGAATATTCAGATGGAATGACTTATTGCGTAATTATGATTTCCTTCCTAGCTTTTTGGTTAGTTCCCTTGAATGCTCAATTTAATTTTGCAGCAATTAAAATACAACACAGGAAGCTTTGTTGCATGAAAATCCCCATTTACGACCAAGTTATTGCTAATTAATTACTCATTATAGAAGTTCTGTGTTTATAGCCTGTAGAGAAGTTTTTCTAATTTTATGATGAGCTGTTGTGCACGGACTAAAAGTAATTGTAATTCATTAAATATACATTTACCAGTGAACGCTGTCTTTAATTACCATTTATACATTTTTTACAAATTATTATTTGGCGCAAAGATGCTTCAAAATGTCAGAATTTTAAACAATGGTTAATTAGCTTTCTGCTTGAGAATTCAACTTGTTGTTTTGCTTTTGTTTCTTCCTTATGATGCTCATTTCAGGGAAAATAGTGTCTGGAAACCTCTGTTTTAGCCCTCTTGATTCCTATTGACCTGCAAAACATCA
This sequence comes from Antennarius maculatus, assembly GCA_013358685.1. Lineage (NCBI taxonomy): Eukaryota > Metazoa > Chordata > Actinopteri > Lophiiformes > Antennariidae > Antennarius > Antennarius maculatus. Next base: position 16,579,852 of record CM023615.1, read on the forward strand.
CATTATTGCTTACTGGGTTTGTAAAGTTGAGTTCATTACTTCCAAGTTAAAGAGCTGTTGTTGACCCTTGACCTTAACAAAGAGGAAGCACCCTCTGTGGGCTTGTGCAACAGCAACAGATGCACTGTAGCAAGGTGACAAGAACAGATAACTGTGTGTGTTTATGCACTGATACAATTCTCAATTTATTTGAGGGTTAAGGTTGAAAAGGAGGTTGTGTGAGGAGACAAGCCTTGATCTGAGAAAATGTCAACAGCAGTGAAACAGATCTCATAAGTCTCAGATGTGACAGGCTCCTAAAAGGGATAACGCTCACCTCCCAAATGCCTCAGACTGGAATGACTGGGTTGTAGATGATTAAGCCATTAAATTTCATATGATATTGCAGTCTCTTGGTGTGCCTTTTTAATTACAGCGGTGGCAATAGTTTAATGATTAAACTATTAGAACTTACATCGTTAGTGACAAGATGAAACCCCCGTGTTAACATTGTCAGATAGTGTCAATAACCTGTCATTGTTTTTGCGTAAAGGTTAAAGCCCTCCATCTGTCTGTGCAACAGGCCTCCTGGGAGAGATGGGCCGAAAGAGAGACAAACAGTGTGAGAGAGGTAGAGGTGCGGAGATGTATGTCAGTGAACATTGGGTCACACTGCTGCTATATTTATCCACGAGTAAGGTTTCACCTCAGGGGTGGGGGTTGAATGGTAAGAAGAGTGAGGGAGAAAGGTGAAAGGCTGCACACACAAGTTTAGTCAGAGGTGAAATGGTAAAAGTGAGAGCAGAGAACAGGAATTCAGGTGTCTGGTGTGTGACTGAAGATTCCAGTCCACACTTTAAAGTGTAATGGTCAGTTTTTTTAAAATATTTAAATCTCAAGTTGTTGTTACCTTAACATAAATACTTTATGCTAGAACTTTATTATAGCCTATACAATTAAGCTAGAGAAAAACTCAAAATAGAAGAAGCTGCCAGCTTCTCTACCTGCCCCTCACCTGCGTGCCAACAGGCCGCGTGTGTGTGTGTGCATGTGTGTGTGTGTGTGTGTGTGTGTGTGTGTGTGTGTGTGTGTGTGTGTGTGTGTGTGTTTGTGTTACGGGCCTGTACACACTATACTGCATATGCATGTACCCACTAATCTGTGTGTAGAGTGGATTCTTAATTTCCCTTCAGGGATTAAAACAGTTATTAAAAAAAAAATAGCCCAAAGTCTCAAATCACAATCTGCCTCTGATGGGTTTTCAATCTGTAACACCCTCTACAGTTGTACCCTCCATAAAAACCCTGTACCGAGGGAAAAAACCCAACAAACGAGCAAACGAATGAATGAATGAATTGGTCAATAAATGTTGGTGGTCGAATGTTAAACAAGGGATTCGATGTGCTGAAGGTGTGATAGACGTGCAGGTGTAATGATCATAGCATTATTGTTGGTGTCATAACTGTTATTACATTGTGGAGTTTATGGAAGGATCCAGTCATGGATGTGATGATTCATTCATGCAAACCTTTGAGAGAATAATACTAATACTGTACTACTACTACTACTACTACTACTACTACTACTACTACGACTACTACTACTACTACTACTACTACTACTACTACTACTACTAATAGGCCAATCAAGATAATGGACTACACATGATGTTCCACCACTTTGCCCGAATTTGATCCAGACACAGGTCATAGTGTGAATCTGAGATATTAGGATGTTTTGTATGATTGGAGTTGGCCTTATTTATTTAGACACAGGTGGGGTCAGGTGGATACTGCCACCAATATGCAGCTGAGATAGGCAGATTCAGAGTTATTTATAATGTCTAACTGTGAAAGGTAATCATCATCATAGTGTTTGTTTTGTGTATTTTGATACAAAATGTAAAACACGTCTTGTGCACACTCACTTGTGCACCATACTAGCTTAAAAGAACTGAATGTTAGTGGGAACTGACAGAAGGAAGCAACATGAAAAAACTAATGATTAAAACTTCTTCTTTTTCTTTTCCTTTCGGCTTTTCCCTTCAGGGGTCGCCACAGCGAATCAATTGCCTCCATCTAACCCTGTCCTTTGCATCCTCTTCTCTCACACCAACTACCTTCATGTCCTCTTTCACTACATCCATAAACCTCCTCTTTGGTCTTCCTCTAGGCCTCCTGCCTGGCAGTTCAAAACTCAGCATCCTTCTGCCAATATATTCACTATCTCTCCTCTGGACATGTCCAAACCATCTCACTCTGGCCTCTCTGACTTTATCTCCAAAACCTTTAACATGTGCTGTCCCTCTGATGTACTCATTCCTGAACTGATTGTTCTTATTTCATATCTTAAACTTCTTAATCAGCCAATGTTTGTATTCACTGCCATAATCATAGTCATTTGCGTGCAAAAAGAAAAACAGCAGAGCCAGAGCCAAGTCAGGATTTAGCAAAGCATGTTATCTATGCAGAAGGCACTTAAAGTACACTTCAGTATTATCCCACACAATGTTAATATGGTTATGGTCTCTCCTCTATCAGTAGGTATTATTTTCATACCTTGCCCGTGTTTTCCTGCATGCCTGGTATCATTTATGATCCTGCTGCAGGAATCTGCTGGATCAACCTCCTGCCTGAGAATCAACTCCTCTGAATTAAGAGCTGCTGACAATTTATTGTCGAGCCTCAAGTGGATGTATTAACCTCTGTGGCTTCACCTCCGTGGGTGTTTGCGTGTGTGCTGCACCAACCATACCTTTCATTTGGGTCCACACTGCATGGAAGCAGGTAGCAGGTACAGTTTGTACAGTCTGTCTGCAAAGGCAGGGAAGGACAGTAAGATATCTAGAGAGGGAATCAGTCTACAGCACATTAAAGGCACTCAAGACAACAAGCTGCAGGAGGAACAGCTGAGACGATGAGGGAGCGCATCAACACTTTTGAAACTGTTTTGAATATAGATCAGTTCCTGGTAAGGCTTCAACTTTTCAAGGTCATCATCTATTGAAGTGCTTTTTCCTGAAGTTTTGTAGTCTTGTGTAAATTAACTCCATTTGCCCCTGTCTATGTATTTAAAATGCCATTTTTCATGTATTAGTTGCAAGGGACAGGCCTCCACAGCAGTTTTTTTCCCTCTTGTGCAGATTAATTGTTGGCTCATATGTAACACATGGAAGTTTATACAGTAGTTTGGTTTATTTAATCACTTCCAGCCCTGCACTTATGTCTTAATTAGAAGATGACAGCTTGAACAGTGTTCAGACCAGGCATGATAATTTTATTGTACTGGTTAATTAGGGTATTCATATGGTGACTTGAATGTATGTGTGTCTTGGTTTGGAGGGAGAGTTTGGTGTGTGTGTGTGTGTGTGTGTGTGTGTGTGTGTGTGTGTGTGTGTGTATGTGTGTGTGTGTGTGTGTGTGTGTGTGTGTGTGTGTGTGTGTGTGTGTGTGTGTGTGTATGTGTGTATGTGTGTGTGCTGAAGCCTTAAAACAATATAGTCTTGTTCCATAGCACAAGGTTAATGATAAAATCTGACCCTCTTACTGACAGATAGATCAGGAGATAACACACACACACACACACACACACACACACACACACACACACACACACACACACACACACACACACACACACACACACACACACACACACAAACATATTTGGCACAAACACAAATTTGGCATTCTGAAGAACCCACACAATGACACACAGATATGAATATGCAGAGCTGTGGCTCCCCGTCACGAGGGATAGCGGAATGTGCTATTATTTTTTTAATTAACTCTCAATGTCACACTGCCCTTCAACCTCAGCATCTATTCGTAGCACTCACTGTGACTGGAGCTCCCCCTGTCCCTCTCCCTCTCTCTCTGCTGGTTTCTCTCTGTTTTTGTTGTTTGCTGCTCTTCATATTTGGGGGGTGAGTGGGTTTTACAGTTTGTCTTTTAAAGGCGGCTCATAAAGTGCAGATCCACGAATGCATTCAAATCCCATGAAAGCCCACCGGTATAATTTAACATGTGTTTTCCCTGCTAAACCAAGGGAGGAATAGTTTACATTTTTCATTTTCTTCATCTAACTAGGATGCAAAATGCATAACATTAGAAGATTAAGCTCCCACAGTTGAGCTCAAGAGTGAAATAATAACTACTTTTATGTGTCTGTAGAGAGAGGAAAGTTCAGGAGAAGAGCCACAGCAGTAAGTAAGGGAAACGTTCCTGGGAATAAATTAAGGAAGAAGAATAGACAGAGGGTGATTTGTTGGAAGGTCAATCTACAGTTGAAGAGTTAACAATGTCCATAAGTGTGTGAAAGTTACAGGGATGCCATGTTTGGCCCTGTGTTCCATGGGATCAGTGTACAAGGCTACACGGTGACACAAAGGTAAACACAAGGTTGAGAGATGGAAGCTGTGAAGTCACCTGACATTAATAAATCACAACTACCAGTGTCTCTCTCACGCTGTCAGAAGTTTGACACAGTCACAATTCATTGTTTTTCACTGTCACAAGGAAAGCAAACAATCCATTATTATTATTATTATAAAAATATAATAAAAATGACATCAGATGGTTTGTTTTGTCCAACCGAGAGTCAAACATCCACCAAAAGACAACATGAAAAGGAGTGCAGTGATAGTTTTTGTTTCATATTGTGTTCAAAATTCAAATTCTGGAATAAATGAATATTTAATTACCATATACAATATAAAGCATAAAATAAAAGATCTTCGATCTAGCAAGAGGACGACCTGGTGTCATCTATTACTGGACAACGTTTAAGAATTAGACTCATGTCATGTTATACTGTACCTGTATCAATGCAACTGCCATTGATCACTCATAGTATTATGGAATGCATGATGTCATCATGATTGCATTTCGTTGTTTGTATAAACCTCGCCAAAATTAAGTAACGCTATCTAATTAATTTGACTCTGGAAACACTTATCATTTTCTGAGCAATCTGATCTGCATCCATTTTTCTGCTAGATATAATATCTTGTCTTACACAGATGCATGAAATCCATTTGAATGACTCTAAATCTGCATCAACTGCATGTGGCTATATCGCTATCTTCCTGTTCTAAGACTCAGTCCATACTGGCTTCCTCCAAATGTGTATTTCAATCATCTAGATCCAAATAGCACTCTAGAGACTTGCTGTTAAGTCTTATTAGTTTTATTTTTATATACTGGCCAACGGTTGTTGTTTTTTTAATTGATGGAAGAGCAACTCTAAAAACAATATTGATAAAATCATTTTGATGATGAGAATAATTCGGACATACATGTACAACTCATGCAAAAAAAATAAACACAATCAGTGTTGTTAATGAGCACGTAAATGTCCAGATGATAAATTTAGTCCAAGAATTAGTGAAATAAACTCACATATAAGTGATGTTATGCTAAATTTTGGAAGAAGCTAGGCTATTTCAAAAAATGCATTTGTAAACTGATGTCATTTTATTTCATGCTGATTATGACTTCTATGAAACAACCCAATGTAGTAGATTAGCTACTTATTAGCTTATTGGAAGCTAGAGACAGTGTCACTGAGGAAAAGAGAGGAGACAGAGCTGGAGGTAGCAGAGATGAAGATGCTAAGGTTCTCTTTGGGGGTGACCAGGATGGATAGAATCAGGAATGAGTACATCAGAGGGACAGCACATGTTAGAGGTTTTGGAGATAAAGTCAGAGAGGCCAGACTGAGATGGTTTGATCATGTCCAGAGGAGAGATAGTGAAAATATTGGTAGAAGGATGCTGACTTTTGAACTGCCAGGCAGGAGGCCTAGAAGGAGACCTAAGAGGAGGTTTATGGATGTGGTGAAAGAGGACGTGAAGGTAGTTGGTGTGAGAGAAGAGGATGCAGAACACAGGGTTAGATGGAGGCAACTGATTCGCTGTGGCGACCCCTGAAGGGAAAAGTCAAAAGGAGAAGAAAAATATTAGCTTATTGAAAGCAGCTTCACATGGTAGTGTTATTAAATGAGACAAACACAACTATTCCTAGACAGGAGATGCTGTTTTTACACAGTTTAACAGGAAGTACAGTATACTATGTTAGAAGACCAACAACCTTCTGTTTGTCTTGTCTTCATTGTGAGATGAGATGTACAATGAGTGAGGTAATGAACACTATGTTACTGTCCCTGGTTTTGATGACTCCTGGTGCCAGTGCCTGATGGATGAGGGCTCTGGTGTTAATGTGTAGTGCAGTGGCACTGATGGCGAGGCCGACTTCAGTGTAGAACAGACAGAACAGGAGCAGAGCTGCTGCCACATCATGCTGCAGACAGCTGGTGAGGAACAGGTAAAGACGGTCAAACCAGACGAAGAGGCAGTAATCTCTTCTTCTGTGTCTTTTTACCATAATCAATACTCAACTGATTTTAGTGGATCAAACTTGATTGATCAGTTTCTCTTTTCCAGCTGTGGTTTCAATGACTTGTTTGTGGGAGCAGATGCGATGGGACTGCTAGTAGATTGTGCATCTGACATTAGATGACTAAATTCATGCGAGACTATGTTACAAATTATTAGAATTTAAAAGGTAAATGGTTTATTAAAACTGTTATTTTCTAAAGAGTTACAGTATTTTGCTGTAAAATTCACTCAAATAGGATTGTTTTTAAAAAGGTAATGGGCAAAATGTAAATGATGTTAAATCCTTGTCAAATGTTTGATGTCAGTAGTTTTTATTTCATGTTACTCATGTAATCTGACAAATTTTATTCATTTCTTTTTGTGGTCTTACATACATTATGTATATAATAGAAAACTACCATAATCATTTATCATCCGAATTTAATTTCTATTGATTTTTAGCAGATTTGGTTTTATTAAAATCAGTGATGATAAGACATCCAAGCTTTGATTGTAGTGCATATTTTGCATAATGGCCAATGGCACTGTCTTAAAATAGATTTTTATTAGTATTTTTAATATGTTAAGAACACTAAAAGATGACAGTCTGCTTTTCAGCAACTAGATTAGATTTTATGTAATAAAATCTAATTTCATGTAATAAAATCTAATGTTATAAAATATGACTAAATATCATTCCCATGATCTGTTGTTTATGAATTTTGATCCTTAATAGAGAACCTTTTCTGGCAGTAAACCAGATTTAACCCAACAAACAGAAGTGATGTTTAACTGGGTCTTTGCATAAAACCAAATCATTAAAAACAAAAAAAAGTGGCCTGCATTTGTTTGCATGACTCACAAGTGCTCTACTTAGTATAACTACAATGGTGATGAAACAAAACCTCTTGAATGCTGTTAGCGCCGGAGCATTGTTCTGAATAATAGTATATGGTTTGCAGCGCTTTGTAAGGATTAAAATAACAATGTGATTTGTTGGCATCAAAAGTTTTCAAAGACCATACACAGTGTTCCCACTGTCCATCTGGTATATGATATAGTCATGTATTTTACTTTGTCATATTGTTTTAATTATTCATGATAACGGTGGAGTTTGTGTTTTTGTGTGTATACAATGACGCAAATCTTACTAATACACATAAGCTCATATCCGAATGTAATTGTTTAAACATTTTCCCATCAGGTGGGGTCGCGCGTTGTTGTTGAACCCTTACTTTATTATTAGTGGACATAATTATGACTCATTTGCTGCAAGATTTTGTTCAGGTCCTGGACCTCTGCGTCGATGTGTCATCTCTCCTTTCCTGTGTGAACATGAGATAGAAATGCATGGGAGCCAGCTCTCCTTATGATTTAGCTTCTTGCTTTGCTGTGTGGTAGGATGCATGTGATCTGCAGGTTTCAGTTGCACATTGTTGCTGCACCTTGATCTGCAGTATTTTACAGCTTCGATGGTTTTAATGAGGGCAGTGCAAACCGATCACATGGGATTACAGGGTGTCGTGTTTTCTGACTGAGAGTCTGTGTGTGTACATGTGGTTTGGAGGTGTAAAGTGCACACGTAGTCGCAAGGGGAAGATGTGGAATGTCTTCTCTTCCAGGATCTCTTCCTCTGGCTCCTCTCCAGCCACTGGCTCTTCTCAGGGAGGGGTTTTTCCGATCTCTATGTCTGTTTTTTCTATTTCTGTCTGCCAGGGTATTCAGGTTGGTGTGTATCCCTTACACAGGCTGCGCATTCCCCCACCACTTTCTCGTTATCTTAAGTCTCTTCGTGCTGGATCTAGTTTTATCCTTCTCCCATGTCTCAGTTATCAGAAGTAGTTCTTCGTCTCTTAACTCTCATCTTTCCCCTTCTCCCCCTATCTGACGTCTTGTTTCCTCTCTCTACAATCCTCAAAGGTCCCAAATATATTATTCATTTGAGTTTTTGTTTCTGAGTAAATGTCAGTTTCCCTTTGGTTATAGCTGTACGGGGAGTACAGGGAGCAGCTGGGAAACTTTGCCCGACTAGAAGCTGCCCGTTTGCTGACAGAGAGACAATGGAGGAGACAGGCAGGGGAAAACACCACAGCCGCTGGCCGCAAAGGGCACGGCCGGTGGCATCTTCATCATCACCCCGTGACCTTGGAGTCGCATCACAGCCATGTCTCTTCTACCAAGAAGCCTCATCCCTACTCCAAGTGCCAAGGTGACCAGTTATTCTGTTCAAGTGCACGTATTTATATCTTAAATGCAGAGAAGGTGTAAGTTGAGGTAGTAAATCATGTGATGGCCGGGGAACAGCTGCAGGAATTAACATTATGCCTCCAGGTAACACTACATTCTAGGGAGACCAGAATTTACCCAATGGATTGTGCTCGTGGTTTAACATCATGATTTTACCTGCATTATGATGAGTTCATAAATACAACTCACCTTTAATGGGCTCTCAAACAAAACATTTGATTTGGTTTTGACACCAGCTGGACATAGGATGATAGCGTGGTATGTAGATGTAATGAAGACTTTATTTTTTCTTGTGGTTTCATGTCATCAGTCGTGTTTCAAAACTTTTTACCACCCTGAAGAAATTAAAAAAAAACTGGTTCATGCATGTCTTTTTGTCTGCACATAAAAGATAAAATGTTATTTATAATATGAATAAAATACACAATTTTCATTTGAAATATTCTATATCTGCATTAATTGTAGAAAGGAAATTTCTCCACATTGTTAGAGACTCCTACATTCTCAGTAACAACCTGACCTTTCTTACTCCACTATAAGTCACAGAAAATAACATTATAGGAAACGTATCACCTTTTTTAAAACAATTTGTTATAAAAATTCAGATTGTTAATCATACAAAATAATTCAACACTGTGGAAAAAGTTAACGCTGTTTCACCACAACTGTTACTGTTATCTTGTTTCAGGATTTGACTGAATGACATCATACAGGTATATGATGCAATGCAGTTTAAGGGTACTCCAATGATTTTATCCATCAAAGGGAGTACAATAAAGCCCAGACAGGTGTTAGTTAATGTTCACTTTGGCTCTTTTGAGGCATTCCCAAGTGTGATAAAATTGCCGATATCCTTTCAGTCATTCTGTTGCTTTTTCAGAATCCCTATTCAATGTCTGATGCCTCTAGACTGCAACCTTTCAACAGATGGCTTGTATTATAAACTGTGCTTGGACATTCTGAAGGTCATACTACAGACAGGATAGCCCAGTAACAGACACTAATGAGTTACAATATATTAAGTGTAAAATTCAGCATGCCTGGGCTTCAGCCATAAAAAATATTTTTTATGGTATGTTGTCATGGATACCCTGGCAAGTTGAAGTCCCCATCGCTGCTGTAGTTACCATGGAGAGAAAGGCTACCAGCTGTCTCAAGAGATGGCTATAGGTTTGCCTCGAAGCGTCAGCAAAATCAGCCTACATAGGAACAGCAAAAGCTTCGGTTGCCCACGCAGTGTTTGAAAGTGGAGTTCAACGTGGCACAAGAGAGGTGCTGATGTACTGATTACATGCCGATTACTCTAGTAATCCCAAAGTGGCTGAACCAAGATTGGTGGTAAAGCCTAGAAGGAAACAGACAGCTGAGGATGCTGTGTTGGAAGCGGAGTCAGTGAAGGTGTTACAGAACTCTGGTAACTCTGAGCTGAAACCCAAGAGAGGAGCTGACTGAAGAATGTTCCAGACAACATTATGTGAAACGGACTAAGTAGGTGTATTTGGTGTCTCAAGGAAAAACACCCAGAAAATTATCATATATCTAAAAGTGCTGTAGGTGGACCACATAGAGGAGTCCCACGAAAGGGAGAGGTTTAAATATAACTAAATGAGGCAGGACTGGAATACAATCATCCAAAGTACCTTGCATGCACTCTGAGACGTAGGTCTATAGTGATTAGTGACTGCTACCAAAACACAAATTGGTGCCTTATCAACCACAGTTGGGTAACCCAGGTGAGGCAGTTTGATGTTGGAAGACCTCAATGACCCTAATATACAACAAGGTTTATCTGTTTAGATGCTTAAGAAATTCTTCCAAGAATGTTGTACCTCTATCTTGGGCTGTAGCATCGTTACCATTCCAACACCAAGTAACTGTCATTAATTTTATGTCTCTGTCCCAGATTGTTTAGCTCGTGCACGGCGATACATCGTGACCAAGATGGGGGAGGACTGGATATTCCTGGTTCTTCTGGGGCTGACTATGGCTCTGGTCAGCTGGAGTATGGACTATACCAGCGCCAAGAGCCTCCAAGGTAACACGGGTCAATGTCAAAGTCAAGGGGATCATTTCTCCTCCCAGGATTCTGATCATTCTATTGTCTGTAATTGTTGCGCAGATTCCACTCTGTGCTCCATTATGTCATGTGTCTTTCCTCTTTGTATTCCTTGCCGTTTCCCATTTTTCAGCGTATAAGTGGATACACGGGGAGCTTAAGGGCAATGTGGCATTTCAGTACCTCGCCTGGGTTACCTATCCCATGATCCTTGTTATGTTTGCCTCGCTCTTCTGCCACCTCGTTTCCCCACAGGCGATCGGTAAGCACTCCATCACCTGTCAGCTTCTGTTATTCTCTCTCAGCATCTGTTCTTTTCTTCTTCTACCTCATGATGCCTGTGTTGGAGTTATAGTGTTTTAACCAGTCTTTCTTTATGTAATCTCATCATACTCGGGTCCTCCTTCTCTGTCTTTTACATTTTTTTTTCTACAGGTTCTGGTATTCCTGAGCTGAAAACTATCCTGAGGGGAGTGGTGCTGAAGGAATATCTGACCCTCAAAGCTTTTATAGCTAAGGTCATTGGTCTGACTGCTGGCCTGGGCAGTGGGATGCCAGTGGGCAAAGAAGTAATTAGCCTCCCCTTTCCATCTCTTTATCCATTATTTATCTGGTATCATTAAAATCTACCTCCCTGTTTTCTTCCTTCTCCACTCGATCTACTCTATTTTCAACCTCAGAAGATAATAAATCATCTTCTGTTACGTTTTCCCTTCTCTCATGGGATTGAAGCAAATTATTCAAGTCCTCAGGAAAAGAGCACATTCATTTTCCTGATTAGCAATGCAGCTGTCACATCCAGCAATTATACACTGATTTATCTATTCTGTTACAACATGTCCTAGTTTGGAATGCCTGTTCTAAAGGCAGTAGTCAGTGTTTGTGTAGATAACATTACATGTCACTCATCAGTGTCACTGTTCTCCTCCTGTCACCTTCAGGGTCCATTTGTTCACATTGCCAGCATCTGTGCTGCAGTGCTGAGTCGATTCATGTCCATCTTTTCTGGAGTCTATGAGGTAAGCCGAGGCCTTGACCAGAACGGACCCACAACCTTCACATCCTCACAGTCAATGCACTAGAAATAGTATAATATCAGTCAAGCAGAAATAGCATGGAATATACATGAATGTATTTAAATGTAGTCTTTTCGTCTTCTTGTCTATGCTGTAATTCCAGGGTACCCAAAGGACTTAAATTTAATTATTTAAATTTTCATTTAAAAAAATTTAATTTAATACTTTTTTTTACCATGCTAGTAACAAGACTCCAGGAATGACAATCTATATTAATCTTTGCGAAGGTGCTAACACAAAAAAAATTCAGACCACATGCTTACTAGTGTTTTACATCTTTAATATAGTTCACTATGACATTTGCAAGACAGACGATATTCTCAGCATCAGCTGAATTTTGCACATACAATTATTATTAAAGAATAAATACTGCATGCTAAGAAACTAAGATGTTGACATGATAAGGATGATACCTGCAGAACACCATCATGTTAGCATTGCCTATCAAGGATCATTTTAGGATTTTATTTCAAAATAAATCCTCTAAAAATGTCTAAAAGCATTAGTTTTGACTAACTGCACTTGCTAGAGACAGTATGCGTCCACCTTAGTACAAACTCTCTATTGATCATACTAATGTACAGTATTTTCCGCATTATAAGGCGCACCTAAAAGCCTTTAATTTTCTCAAAAACCAGCAGTGTGCCTTATAATCCAGCGCACTTTATGTATGAAAACGGTTTTAAAATAGGCCATTCATTGAAGGTGCGCCTTATAGTCCAGTGCGCCGTATAATTCAGAAAATACTGTAATACCCCGAAAAGATTCAGACAGACCCTTTTTTCTGTGATAATTTTTTAAAAGATTTTGACCTTGACTTCTTTATTTGACAATGTTTAAATTACTAAGGATCATGCTGCAATGTCTAAGTGTTTAAGGAGTCCTTTAAATTAATTTAAAGCTCATTTTATTTGATGGTAGTGGGAACTCTGTAATTGTTGCCTCCCATCTGACTCTCTCTCCCTCTCAGGTCACACTCATCCCTCCCTGTTTTCTTTGTGCACTGCATCTGTGTGTGTGTCTCACTGTATTAATAGTGTGATGGTAATGTCTGGCATGTGTATTAACAGTGACCTCCCCTATCCCCGTCTCCCTCCATACTCTTGGTATTCTCACCCATCCCTGCATTTCCCTCCTTCTCCCTACCCCCTCATTTGTGTCCACCTTTGACCCTTAACACCAGATTGACACCCATAACCAGGACCTGTTGGTGTGTGCGTGTGCCGTGGGAGTGGCCACCTGTTTCGCTGCCCCAGTGGGAGGCAAGTCCCGCCCTGTGCTTCTCCCTAATCGGCTAAGGGACAGTCATGTGGAGGTTAAATTTGACCTCAGACCAATGCCCTCTATTACCAGGGATGAAGAAAATGGAATATATAAAGATACAGATTAACCCCTCAGTACTACTAAGCCTGTAATTGAACGCTCGGTTTTAAAGACATGGTTGAGTGTTTTGATAAATAGTTATTCACTTTCCCACTGAGAATGAGACGATATGATCAATACATCTCTAATGTCTATACTCAAAATATCTAGATAGAACCAGCAGGCATTGAGCTTCGCTTAGTCTATCTAAGTGAGGTTAGCTACAGAGGGCATATTGAATGTATAGAGGGTATGCATGTGATGTCACACTAGGCGAAGGGCTGTGAGATTATACCCTTAATAAGTGGCAGCATTGCTATTCAACTGAAAAGAGAACGCATAAAGAATGCTAAATGGGAAAGAGAAGTTTTACCATCATTTTATGGACCAAAGTCCACAAGGTCATAAATTTCTCTTGAAGGTCCAGGATATAGAAATGAGGGACACAGTGTGTCCTTGTGCATCCACTGTGCTACTACATATGTCTGTAAATAATGTAATGAAATAATATTTTTACAATCCTGTCCACATATAATTGAAACTGCCATCGGTGTCTTGGACACTTTAATTTTTCTAATTGTGTGTGGGCTGTGTGCAGCTCCAATCCGATGGTCTGATTGATGAGTAAAGGCAATAATCCGAGAGAGACAGATGTTAGCAACAGAATTGATCCCAGGTATTGGCTTTGTATTCTGTATACAGAATTGAGAGCTTCAATCTTCTCATCTTACTATCCATGATGGCATAAAAGCATCTTCTAAAACAACAGATGATTCCGTTGAATCTTACCTGGCATCAGTTTGTTGCATCAGCTGTGATGGATTCCATGAGAATGAGTGTCTCACAACTCCCCTGGAACTGTGTATATAAGCCTTGAATTATTAAGTTCTTTTTGCTGTCAGGCTTTTTTCTGAAGTAGTAAGCTTCAAAGTTTTTTACTAAGTCACAGAAAGAAATGTTTATTCTTCTAAAACAGCAATGCAACAAAGTCTAACTAGATCATAAGAGACTAAATTGTGATTTTGAGAAGTTATATAGAACCTCACAATTCAGTGTCAATGGAAGTGTTCTGTGTGTGTTTCCTTAATTTTAGATCTCAATTTAGCTGCAGGGATTTGCCTCTAAGGACGATGTGACCACTCTGTTTGTTTCCTGATTGGTTAATTGCTCTCTCCAAGTCTGATTACTCTTATTGGCATGTGCATCCTCTGCTTTATCATCTCTTGATTTGACCACCTCCCCCTCTCCTTACCCCCCCCCACCCACACACACATGCATGCACGCACGCACGCACGCACGCACACACACACACACACACACTTCAGTGAGCATTATTTATTCACTTTATTCCGTTTTGCTCCCTTTCTGTCAATTCTTTCCCCATGGTTCCCCATTACATCCTCCCCACCTTGATCTTTTATTCTCTCTTCCATCCCTCTTTTCTGTCTGTCTATGCTTTTTCTCATCACCTTATTTTTCCTCTTCGTCATGTCACACCTCTCCGTCCCTCATTGTCTCTCTCATCCCTTTATTCCCCTCTTGTTTTTTCCTCTCCCTCTGTTTTCTGTGTCAGTAGAACCCTTATGGTTACACAGATATTCTGACTGTTGGCTGTGCCGTTGGGGTGGGATGCTGTTTCGGCACACCACTAGGAGGTACCCCGCAACTCTCACACAACTCAGTCACACACTGCTGCATGCATCCATCTGCACTGGATCACACAATACTTTGACTGTACTTGTATTTTTTAAGTGCTGTTTGAAAGATGTAGTACAGAATTACAGATAGTACAGAATTTTCAAAGCATCCAATTCTGAAACTATTCTTGCTTGTTCATTCTATATAATTTTTTTTTTTTATCAATTAAGAATTTTGCTTATCTAAGTATGTGTTTAGCATGTTGACCTTGTAAGCCAATACTCATATAATTATTTGAATTTTTAAAACCTGACAATCAAGATGTTGTTAATTGAAAATATTCCAACAAAGATTTATCATCTTATTTTAGCTTTTTTTAAATGTAAATACAAATCCCAGAAAATCTTACTTTGTTGTTCTTGAAAAGCTTGACTTTATTCAATACAGAGACACACAACTATGAACTGAATGACTGAAATTTTTCCCTGATGACATGTTATTATTTTTCTGGCTTCCAGTGGTCTTAAACTTGCAGCAGTGTTATATTGATCAGACTTGATCTGATTGACCTCCTTCCCTACATGGGGCATGTGGAGGTCCCAGACCTCGAGCTGTTTCCCGACGTTTGTAGTCATTTTCTTCTGCTTTCTGTTAGCTGATAACTGCAGCTGAGTGCTTTTTAAATCAGTGCATCACCTATTATATCACTGCACTGTTAATACATAATGTTGAGATGCAATAATGGTGCAACAAACCCATTATGAACAAGCCATTTCAAAAGAGACAGTCAGCATTGCAATATTTTGATACCAGGTAAAAGTTGTTGTACAAAACCACATTAATGTTCATCACAATGAATGTCAGAGAGTTACCTTTTGTATCTGCACCGGAATCAAATATGTCAAACGGTATAAAGCAGGCTCTCCCTGTGGGCTCCTCGTCTCAGTGCTTTGAGATCTATGAAAGTGAGTGAACCAGCTCTGAAAAATAGAAAAAAAATCAATAACAGAGGTAAACACCTGTCATTTCAGAGATTTTGGATTTGTACACCTCTTCTTCAACTCCTCATGACCCTGAGCATTGTCAGGCTTTCAGAACATCTAGAAAGAAAAAAAAAATCACATTAAGAATTAAACACAAGTGAAGAATTTACATTGAAGAATTTAAACACAAGTGCAACTTGTGAAAAACACTTTTCAACACATGTTTCCTCAGCAAACTTAGGAAACGTAGCATCAACTGAGCAGCCATCTCCCATGAATAAGTAAAACTCTCTAATTGGTGCTGAGAAGAGAATAAACAGACCGAACAGCCCTACTGCTTCACCTTTTCATGTCCAACTAAACAGCAGATGGTTGAAGATATTCCTCTTTAATGAGCAGACAGTTTATTTATATGACGGTGAAAAAAGTCTTTACTCTTAGTGATGATATCAGGTTTGTTTTCTAGGGCAAACAACGAGTAAACAGCTAGAATGAGATTACCATTCAGACAAAATGAGAAATGTCTTTCCGCAGTATGGATAAACATTTCTATACTGCGAAAATGTCTTTTCATATTTCAGTGGATAAACTTTGCATGTTAATGTCTGAATCAATCAATGTGGAAGAATCTACCCAACAAACCAATCAAAAGATTGAAAAATCTTCTATTCAATTCTTTTCTTATATTCAGCTGTTTTTATGTGTGGTTCGTTGTGTTGTTGTGTGTAATTTCATTTCCTGCAGTTCTCCCGTTGTTGATAATTACTACAGGAGAACCCTTAGCTTCAAGTGTTTTTGCACTCATAATGCTCATTTAACTCCTCTCTCCCTCTCTCTTCTATATTTCTTTATGTCTCTCACCCCGCTCTCCTCCTCCTCTCTTATTTCTCCCACCTCCTTCTTTTTCCTCTCCACTTTAAACCCTCCTCTCCCTCTGTCATCCCTCCTCTTCTCCCTCTCTATCTCTGTCTCTCACCACCAGGGGTGTTGTTCAGTATTGAGGTCACGTCTACCTACTTTGCTGTGAGGAATTACTGGCGGGGATATTTCGCTGCCACATTCAGTGCCTTCATATTCAGGGTGCTTTCTGTGTGGAACAAGGATGCTGGTGAGAAGCAGATGCTACACACACGCACGCACACACATGTACACACAATTGTAAAACACTGCTGAGCTGTCATTTTACAAAAAGTGGCTGAATATGACAACTGAGTAATATTTTCGTCTTTGGATTAACCAGAAATGTTTTGAGTCATCACCAGCAGTATCTTCACAACCCACCAACACCTTTAAAAATCTCCATAAATCCTATTTTACTCAACCAGGCAGCTAACATTCATCTTCCTAAGCATCTTAAAAAGCAATGGTCACTCGTCAGATTTTGAAAAGGTGTTTTCAGACACAGCTTGCAGCCAAAAAGCTTTGATAAACCCACTGTGAACCACCTGCTCTGCACCTCAATTTAAACAGAAAGGGTGGGTGTCTAGCTGCTGAACATGTGGGATTTGTCAGGGAAAGAGTTTGATACTTCCCTCAGGAAAACCAAAATGAAAGTAGAGTGAATATTGGACTTAATTCATCAGACGAACACAATGACAAATAAACAGATCAGCCGTCTCACCCTGAATGCCTTCAAGATTCTTTACTTATATTTATAATTTCTCATATTTCTTTCTTCTCTCAGTCACAATCACGGCTCTCTTCAAAACTAACTTCCGGATGGATTTCCCCTTTGACCTGCAGGAACTGCCTGCATTCGCAATAATAGGGTGATGATATTTATGAATGTTTGTGTGCTTGTGTATGTGCAATGATACTGCATGTCTCCTTTGGATCTGCTTTTGATCTGTTAATGATGGCGATGAAGGAAGTCTTCAGAATCTTTATTACAGTAGAAATGCCAAACCGAAGTGTGAAACTACATGCAAGCAAAATGGTACTTAAGTACAAGTAGGATTTAACTTATTCAAAGTAAATCACCTAATGCAGACAAAATGTTCCTTTGTACTATTTTATATGACAGTATACTTAGTACCATTATATTGTTCTTCCTCATACACTCATAACAGTGGAGCGCACTATTTTTATTTTGGATTTATGGATTCTTTTTTACCTTCCTGGAAGGATTGGTTTCATGTACAAGAAGAAATCACATGTTAATCTGTACATCCTTTCAGCTGTCTGTCTATATATGCTTTCTATACATTGTGTCCCTATATTATAACATTAGGTTTCTTACACCACATGTAGGAGGGCGAGCTGTAAGAACAATTTTTTTCTCGTGTTGCAGGATCTCGTGTGGCTTTCTGGGGGCGTTCTTCGTCTACTTGAACAGACAGGTGGTTCTTTTCATGAGAAGACCGACAGCGCTCACACGCTTCCTAACCAAACAGTGAGACCCCAATGTACAACAGCACATCAACACACACACAACAGGACCACACATGCTCTGCTGGTGTAGCTTAATGAGCCGCTTGAATCTTAAACTGCTCTGAATCTGATCCAGACGTTTCACAGATCTCAAACCATTTCCACATTCACACCCAATTCCTCTCAGCTTCACTCTAGGAACTCATCAGTTTCACAACACTGACCAGGACAGCAGCAATGCCTTAACAACCTTTGAGCTGGTAACTCAGTCAGCAGAGAGATTCACTTATTCTCCGAGACTCAGCAGTCAGGGAACATTAGCCTTCACCATTAGATGAGAGATGTACAACCAGCGGTGGTACGCACTCAGACTAACACATCATTTCTGTTTCAAGCATCACTTCAGCATCATCTATTTCTGAGACTACACAGGAATTCCTCTTAATGCCTGTGTGTCTGTATGTGTGTCTCTGTGTGTGTGTGTCTGTCTTTATACGCCCAGTCGGTTGATATATCCAGGTGCAGTAACACTGATCATCGCCACCCTCACTTTTCCTCCAGGATTTGGACAGTTTATGGCTGGAGAGGTTAGTCTGAATTAATCTCTCTCTGACTTCTATCACACCTTCATTAATATTTATGGGTTTTGTTTTTTTGTTTTTTTTCAAAAAGTACCACCAGTGTGATTTCAAATAGCTTTAATCATTTTAATCTATATGCAAATTGAAGGGGAGATACATCCTTTTACACATTAAATTCTGTTCACCAATCTTGATTGTTATTATTGCAAATATATAGTATATTTTTTAAAAAGCTTAGTTAAACCTAATATTTAAATTTTCAAAGGTATCTCAGTGAAGTCACATGAATTTTATTTATTATTTGTTTATTATTGGATCACACAGGCTTCATCAGAGGGACTTGCTGAGAATTTTTGAGAATAATTAAGAAATCTCACACATTTAGATGATTATCTTTATAATTTATCCTTGCTGATCATTTTGTACAATTTCTAACTTCAACAGGTTCAACAGAATCATTTCCACTTCCTTGAAACTATTGTCCTGCTTCTTACCTGATAAATGACGTGAATCATTTGAAATAATTGTTGTTGTTTGTTTATCTTTCCCTTCTTCCAGCTGATGCCCAGGGAGTGTATTAACTCTCTATTTGACAACTTCACCTGGACCAAAATATCGGGATCTCCTGTTCCACCTGGCCTGGGTCGTTCATCTGCATGGCTCCATCCACATGTCAGCGTCTTCGTCATCCTCCTACTCTTCTTCATCATGAAGGTGCTTCTCTCTCTTCCTGGCTACAGAACACATTACCTTGAAGTAAATGTGAATGCCTGACAAACCTCTGGGATTGGTCAGGCATCTACCTTTATCCTGTTTTCTATGCTGCAGTTCTGGATGTCAGCAGTTTCCACCACGATGCCTATCCCCTCAGGTGCCTTTATGCCTGTGTTCATATTAGGTAAGAGGATTTTGTAATACAAGCACAGGATCGTCTGCTGAGTTTCAGTTCAATTTGTCTTTAACAGACTGTCTTATCTGTCTCCTCAAGGAGCTGCTTTCGGTCGCCTCGTAGGAGAGATCATGGCCACTCTTTTCCCAAATGGAATCCTGTTTGATGGGATAGTCTACCGCATCCTACCTGGAGGCTACGCTGTCATTGGTCAGTCTAGTAATCCCAGTCGTGTGAGCATGTTCCCAGAGACCTCAACACTTACTGAGGACATGCACACTACACAAAAAAACATGAGGCTTTTATATGAAGTAATTTTGAAGCTGGATTATGTTAATGAATAAATAAAATAAGAGATAACCATTACAGATCAAAACACGAATATTCACACATCATAAAACCCTGAAAAACTAGAGGACATTAGAACCTGGCACATGAGGGTAGGGGCACGCACACTCAATGCACTATGAGATGGGGAAATTAGATGCAGGTGAATACGACCAGGGCAGAGAGGTAATTACAGAGACACTGGAAGGAGGGAGTCTGGAACAAGACGAGGGTTATTGAAGGGATCAAAGGAAGATAGGAGCTACAAAACAAGAGCATGATGTCTTGGTCGACTAGAGTCTGTCACTTACTACTATAAGTCACCATAATAATGAAATAAGTGTGAGAAAAGGAAATAAACTGATTCAAATCTGTCCAAGTTTAAATAATTCACATTTTAATTTATGCATCCCCAGGATTTACAGACTTAATCTCTTCTTTTAAGAAATCTATTTTACTACATTGTTAAAGTATGTTTCAGGATCATACTGGATCATTTTCAGCAACAGACAAATCAGCTGGAGAAAAATCTCTTTCCATCCTACCACATTCCGTCCTTTTTGATTTGCGTCAGGTGCGGCAGCGATGACGGGAGCTGTCACACACACGGTCTCCACTGCAGTCATCTGCTTCGAGCTGACCGGCCAAATCTCCCACATCCTGCCCATGATGGTGGCCGTTATACTCGCAAACATGGTGGCCCAAGGTCTGCAGCCTTCGCTCTACGACTCCATCATTCAGGTGAAGAAGCTGCCCTACCTGCCTGAGCTGGCCCTCGGGCACATCAGGTAAGGGTTAAACTTTTTTTTGTGTGTGTTTGTTCGCCAGATACATGACAAGACAAAAAGTTTTTATTTTAAATTCTCTGCATTCACAGCAAGTACAACATATTTGTGGAGGACATCATGGTGCGAAGAGTGAAGTTTCTGTCATCTCATTCCACTTATCGGGAATTGAATCGCATGTTGGAGATCACATCTTTGAAAACCATACCTCTGGTCGACTCCAAAGGTTGAGTGATTAATTCATATCCTATACCTGTTGTGTATTTGTTTGGTAATTGTGAAGCTAGAATCAGAAGGATAGTATACCTAAGTACTGTATAAAGAATGAAAATCTTTATACGATACTGGCTATACAAATCTGGCTCTTTTAAACTAGCTTTCCTGATAAACTAAGCTTAAACTGCTTCTTGACAAAAATTCAAATTTTCCACAGAGGAATAAAACTGGTGTCATTCTTCTCATCTGACTACCTTAAAGACATGAAATATGCATTTCCTCCAAAATCTTAAATAAATCTTAAATAATTCCTCTTGCAGAATCTATGATTCTTCTGGGCTCCATTGAGAGGACAGAACTTCAGGCTGTCTTTGACTGGTGGCTCTCACCGGAGAGACGGGTCTTTGAAAGGGGTCAGAGCTCCCCAGGTCCGGCCTCCAAAGTGAGCTGGGAGTCTTTCACCTTTGTTGATGAGGAGGGTGGAGAGCAGGGCACAGAAAAGGTGAAAAAAGTTTTACAATTGCATGAAAGCTTGTGATTTAACTTGAAAGATGTAGGATTTATTTATTGGTCATGTTGTTCCCACAGACTGAGCCAGCCCATGAAGAATGTAACGGACCCGTGCCATCCCCTAAACCTCAAGAGTCCCCCACCGACCATACAGACTCAGGTAACATGACGTTCTACTGCTCATTTACATAGATCCACCCACCACATGTCACTTCTTCTTCCTCTTCTTCTCTCTTCTTACCTGTGTCGCCATATCACATCCTCAGACAAGCGCAACCTGACGTCTGTCAGAAGGACATTTCAGAGACTCTTCTTCTCCACATCCTCATCAAGCCAAACTGAATCTCAGGTACAATGCCAGCATCAAACTCGTCTGCTCATCGCTTTGACCCAAAAAGCTCGAGGCGCATCACTGATCTGCTGTCGAGTTGGCAGTGACAGCTCGGATGGGGGTTCACTGCAGTCCATCTCTACGAAGTGATGGGAGGGGCATGACATGATGCATGCATCCGGGTGGGGGATGCAGTGGGGGATGGCATGAAACCACCAGGGGTCATCCTCTCATCATCTGTATAGCTTTCTAACCGACTGACTGCCCATGCTTTCATCCCTCACTTTTTCCATCTCCCTTCTTTCTTCAGGAGACCCCAGCCCCTCCGTTGACAGACACCATGTCCCCAGAGGAGGTATGGCACCTTATTAATTCACCACTCACACTGTCAGCAAAGAGACGATCAAACCACCCAGAGGAACAATTAGAAACTCTGAGTTCATGTCTCTGCTTGTGATTGGCTGATGCAGATAAAAGCCTGGGAAGAGGAAGAACTGGATAAACCAGTCGATATGGAGCAGATACGGATAGACCCCTCTCCGTTCCAGCTGGTGGAAAGAACATCACTGCACAAGGTGACCACGGCAACACTTGTGTGACATATAGATATCATGTGCAGACAATCAGACATTATGCTTTTATAAGTCATGCGTAATTACTACCTCATATTTCTAGACTCAGATTTTAAATCAAGTGTTTGGCATTGGTGGAAGTGTGCTACATTTTTATTCTTCAGTTAGAGTCCTGAATGACGTCTAATCTTGTGAGGTTTAGGCAGCTCTCAGTCAGCTTCTACTGTGGTGTCAAGGAGCAATCACCAGTCAAATACTTTATGTTGTAAGTGTGTCATAGCTATCATTTCATCAGACTGAGGAAAAAAACATTTCAGTATTTTTCATTTTCTAGTAATTTATTGACTTTATTTAATAGCAATTATCTACTTATTAATTTACCACATTCACACTTATTAATTTCATAAAGAAATATAGGTTTCTTTGTAACATATAGGTTCAATAATACCCTAATAATTGTGTCCATTTCAGCTGTTCTGCAGGTTTTCCTTGAGATTTTTTCATTTAGCAGACCTTTTCTACTTTACTGATTCTTCTTTTCAGCTCCATATCCATTTAATTTCTACTTTTGATTGAAACTTCATATATTCTTTCATTTTATATTGTTCCATTTGAAAGTGTCATTACATGGACCGAAATTCTATTTTGTCTCTTAAGATCTGTATCAATTCCTAGAGCCCAGAGTACAGGAATGTGTGATCTCTAGTCAGTCATTTTCTTTCTCATATTGCTGATGGTGGAGGCCTTCCAGCTCAACTGACATTCACCAGAATTTCCTGATTGTCAGTCCAAACGTCTAAACCAGACACTCAGGGTGTCTTTTTGATCTTATCTTAGTTAAACTAAATTTATTGTATTACTCTCTGGGGTAATTTATTGTCATACGGTATAATACAGAGAACTGGGGATTTTACCTCACAGTTCACTGCAACATGTTCTCTCTCCATACAAACCATAAATTTTTGAATCCTGAATATTGAATTTCATGCTGTGGAGCAAAGCCATGCACTCCCTCTTTACTTGCATAGAAATTGTTTATGAGCAGCAGTGCAGCCATGCAAGCGGAATACTGTCACACCACAGTACGTTTAACACCGACTGGATCATGTCCTCCTCTTTCATTTCTTAGGCCCACACTCTCTTCTCTCTGCTGGGTCTCAGTCACGCTTATGTCACCAGTATTGGAAAGCTGGTGGGTGTCGTGGCGCTGAAGGAGGTACCGTCACTTTATTCCATTTTGTCCTTGTTAGCATGGTTATATCACGATTCTTTGTTTTATCCAGTCATGCAGCATGACAGCGAGATGTGATGAGCTCATGTGGGCTGTTGTTCTGTCACAGGTTGCATCATGTTTTACGCTCTAATTCATGTGTTTATCCCCCTGACTGCTCCCGAGTTGTCTCCATTGATGTTCTCTTTAGCAATCATTGTCACTTCAACATACCACTTTGCTTGTTGTGTGATTTAACCTCTTTCTCCCCTCTAACAGCTGCAGAAAGCTATAGAGGGCTCAACTCGCAGTGGGGTGAGGCTTCGTCCCCCTCTGGCCAGCTTCAGGGACGCCAGCAGGAAAACGAAGAAGCACCAGCCTCCATCATCTACCCCTTCCTCACCCACTCGGGATAAAGACTTGTGGGGGGAAGGGAGCAGGGAGGATGGGGAGCTGGGGAGAAGGGAGTCCAAAGATGATTCCCGAGGGAAGGCGTCAGCTTCCCAAGGATGCCCCGGATGTGAAACTGATTCCTTGTCTCCCAGCGGCAGGGAGAGTTGCAGCAGCAGCTCGGCCTCAACAGGGGGAGATGACATTGCTTCACAGGAGGCAGCATCCCCCTCTACCTCTGCCCCTACGTCGCCCTCACCCCCCACCTTGCCTGCGTCACCCTCAAGCCCTGTCCTCACACTGGCATCCCTTCAAGAGGAGAGGGAGAGCGAGGACTCAGATGAGCCGATCTAGTCTAGATTTTAAGAGGAAAGACTTTTAGCTTCTTTTTTTTTTTTCACACATTTTCCTTAGAGACAGATCTGCTGTCTGGGCGGAGAGTTGGGTTCAACCTGTAGCCTCCACACACTTTCAGCTCTCAGTGAGCAGAACAAGCTGGTGCACATTCAACTTCTGAAAACTTTGGAACAGGATGTTTTTCTACTCTTACAGCAATCTCACTTTGTCATTCAAAATCTCAGGTGCCATCGTGTGTCGTCTGAATCACAGCTGACAAAAGTTCAGTCCTACCTTTGACTGATGTTCAATGTCCATGCACATATATGAAATGTTGAATGTAGCCGTACATCATTTATATCTGTTAATTCATTGAGTACATTTTATCAGACAGAAGCTGACAGCAATGAATTGTATGATAATGAAGTAATACATCACTTAATAATTTTGGCCTTAATGCTTTTAATGTTTACTGATTTAGATTAATTTTAAATTTCAACTTTTATCATTTCAAATCATTAATACCAGTCTGTAATTTTTAAAGACTATAAATATTTATGTTGTTTGATAGATTATTAGAGTTATTTACTACAATAAAAGATGATGATTAGAAAACTATAGTTGCAATTGCAGCTCTCAGGTTGATTATTACTTATGAATATGTATGACCATATCATAGCAAAATTTTCAGATTGATAATACAGGCACATGGAGTGGACAAAATGTATCATGAATCTATTATATGGATTTTTTTAAATATGCTTTATGATCAATTTAAACTAAACATTAGATTAATTTCATTAATCTATCCTACTGCTGTCAGCAGAAATATTGTTTGCCATCTCTTCCTGAGATAGACCTACTGCTCAAATAATGGGTTCAATTGGTAAAGAAACAAAAACAAATTTAGTTAGTGAACAATCGACTAGTAACAATTTAAGTTGTGAATCAAGTCAGCTACAGTATCAGGGAAGACATAGTCCATTGTATTGAAATGATTTCATTCTTCAAACAGAGATTTTTAAACCTTGCATCACTGTTCTTTAAAACAGGGCAGTGGTGACGTGCTACATGCTAACACCAGAATGGTAATGCGATGTTTTACAATAGGATATAATAAAATAAGATAGAACTTTGTTAATCCAGAAGGAAATTCCGTTTCCTGGTTGCTCCAAAGAGTTACAGAAAAAGAAATAAGGCAATCAAAATATAACTATAAATAAATACACTGAGCAGAATAGAATAAGCTGACAGTAACAGCGACATAATAAAATTGCAACTGAACACAAAATAGGCTAAAAAATAAGTACTGAATGTCAAGTGCTGGTCAGTAAGTATTGCACACGGTAATGTCAGTGGGTACTGAATGCTAGCTGTCTTCCTTACAGAAAGGGGAGAAGTTATACAGTCTGATGGCCACAGGTAGAAACAACCTCCTGTGGCGTTATGTGGTGATTTTTGGTAACCTCCGCCTGTGGCCGATGGTGCTCCTATAACCTTCCAGATTGGCATGCAGGGGGTGAGAGATGTTGTCTCAGATGCGCATCAGTTTCCTCAGCATCTCCTCTCTGACACCTCCACAAAGGACTCCAGTTCCATTCCCAGAACAGAACCAGCCTTTCTGATGAGTTTATTATGTGTGTTTGTGTCAGCAGCCTTCAGCCTGCATCCCCAACACACCACATTATAGAAGATGACACTGGACACCAACGAGTGATAAAACAGCTGCAGCATGGGTCCACAGACGTTGAAGGATCTTAGTCTCCTGAGGAGGAACAGACGTTTCTGACCTTTTCTGAAGACTGCTTTGGTGTTTTTTTTACCAGTCCAGTGTATCGTTAATGTGGACAGCCAGGTATTTATAGTCATCCACCATGTCCACCTCTGTTCCCTGAATGGAGACCGGGCTCAGATTGTTCCTCCATCTCTTAAAGTCAACCAAATGTTCCTTATGTTTTTGTGGTTTAGTCCACACCACTCCACAAACCTGTCCACAACACATCTGCACTCAGTCTCCTGGCCTCCAGTGAGGCAGCCCACAATAGCAGAGTCATCTGAAAACTTCTGCATGTGGCAAGACTGTGAGCAGAAATTGAAGTCTGAGGTGTAAACAGGAAGGGAGACAGGACAGTCTCTTGTGGTGCACCATGCTGCTGACTGGTATCAGAAGTGATGTTCTGCAGTCTCATATACTGAGTACAGCCTTTTAAATAGCCTGTTAAACAGGCAGAATACAGTATATCCTATGTTCACCGCTTTGGTTCTATGTGTTGTCACTATCTAGAACGGTATCCAGTGGACAGCAAACTGCTGCCAAGACCAAACAATCCTCCTCAAAGTTTTGTGAAACTCAACTGAATAGTTTCTAAAGAAGTCCTACTGCACACTGTTAAAGTAACTGGGTAAAAAATATTATATACTCAAGACCATACCAGGTTCTTCCCATACACTGTCCTTCCATCATGGTTTGTGGAAACTATCCAGCAATTATAGTTTTAGCCTACTGATAAACCAACTAACCAATAGACAGGTGAAAACCTAACCAATCAAGGCAAAGTACAGCTAAAGGGGTGATGGGAATGTTTTTGCTGTGTTCAGACCTGCTTTATTGGTGGCAACAAAAAAACGCAGATCCCTCAGTCATTTTAACGGAGCTGGCAGTGGTGGGAATCTATACTAATATTCTTGTGGCTTAAGATCCCTGGTAGAGAGTGGAGATGAATGTTTTTGCAAAAGCATGACAGGCTGGGTTACCCTGATGCCAGGTCCATCATTACTGCCTTGATGATGAAGATGATGATGATGATGATGATGATGATGATGATGATGATGATGATGATGATGATGATGATGATGATGATGATGATGATGATGATGATGATGATGATGACGGCCCATGAGTTGGCCAGCTGCAGCCAAGTGTGTCAGCAAAAGGTAAGTCTTGTGTGTTAAGATGTGATAGGGAACACCTGAGAATCAAAGTACATTATATTGCACCCAAAGATATCCACACATAGCGACAATAAATACCATTTGTTGAATTGTTTATTTGCTGTTTCTCCACCAGAGGAGAAGAAGAGGAGACAGTTAAAGGAGCTGGAGGGAGATATAGGAGGTTCTGTCGTGCAGGAAAAAGAGGGGAAAGAAGGAGAAACGGGAAGAGATAGAGAGCTGTCGACAAAAGAGGAGAGAGAGGAGAGACCAAGTGGAAGAACCATCCTGTGACAACCGCCCAACAAGCATGCATAGGTGTGAGTGTCATGAGTGTACACTGGTATCAGTCACACTGCCTCAGTCTAAGTAATTAAATTCCAAATTTATACAGATCTTTTTACAGAAGCCATCCAACTTTTTTTTCTTTACAGCAGCTTTTTTTTTTTTTTGCACACATTTCCAAATTAAATATGCATGTCTGATTGCCTCAAATCCCGTTTAGTTGATGTGGAAACTTTTTTTCTGGCAGTGATTCTTCCAACAAGACAGCAGACAACTTACTGTACACAGACAGACATACAGACAGACACAAATACACAAAACAGATACAAAGAGATAGAAAGAGAGAATAAGGAGAAAGGCAGAAGACCAGAAGCAGATTTTGAGCATCATGCCTGCAGACAAATTACTGTAACTCATGGAAGATGGCAGTACAGTTATACAAAAACAGAACTCAGTTGTAAAATCAGTAAGTTGACAGAATGTGATCAGTAAACCTTAACATCCACAGAAATATATTTGGTTTCTTGTTATTAGTTCATTCATTAAGATCTTGATAAATAAAAAAAACAGCACTAAAATATTTAAAACAGAAGCAGTTTCATTTCATCCTTCCTAATACGTCATATGAACCAAATCTGCCTCACAGTTGTTGCCATTAACAAATATAAAGCAGCAGTCTTCGTATCACATTATGTCAAACAGAAAAAGATACTGCACCTAGAAGAGTAAGTACCTACATTAAAGTATAGACTGTACCAATGATCACATCGTTCCTCCCCACCAAGTAATTGTTTCAATAAATAAATGAATATGTGCCATCATGTAAAGACATTCTGTTTGCAGTTTTGAGCCCTCTCGGTTTTATTAGTCGTCCAATGCAGGTTCTTTCAGTGAAATAAAACAATAAAATCGAGAGCTGCCAAACTATCTGTCTTTAATTTCTCCACAAGGTATCAAGGTGTGTTTTTGTTGATGTAAAGTGCTCAAAACCAGACTGCAGCTTTACAATCATGACACCTATTCCAACGCTTACTGGAAGGGATTTTCAAGAAGTCAGTAGAAAAATAAACATTGTCCCCAACATTGCATAAAGAAGCAATCAGCAAATTAATTCATTCAAGTCAACGAACCATTTTACTATCTTTGAAAGTTTCTCACGCAATCATCACAGCAAGAACAGAAGGAGCTCCCCAGCAGAGAAAAGATGGAAATGGGCTTTGTCTGTTGTTGTCAAGTTCAACAGCGAGTCCACAATATTCTCTTATGACCATACCCTCCTCACTGGAAGACACCAATTCTTCCTCCAGTGACAGAAAAAAAGTACTTAAACGAAGAAATGCTTCCTCAAACATCAACAATCACTATCACACTCCAGGCAGCTGCTTCACAGTAATCACGATGAGCAGGAAGACACTGATCTATTCGGTTATCGTCTTCAGTCCTAGTCTTCTGTTCTATTCCCTGATTGGCTGATTGAACACAGACCTATTACTGTTCTTTGCTTCCCCACTGGTGGACTCATTGGATAAAACACACTCCAGGCTGAGTGATCAACTCTATTTACAAAATAAGCATCTGTTTTCCTAGTATGTGTAGTGATACACATGAGGAAAAACAAAATTTAGGCCTTAAGTGTGAGCTTGAGAGCAATCCCAGGTGGGACAAATAGGTGTAAAAAAATAAAGAAATCATACTGTAGTAGAACAGTTGGAACTGTGAGTGAGAGGCGATTCTTATATTCTTTGACTATTTACATCTATACGACAGAGCTGACACTGGTTGGTTGGGGAGCCAGTGTTCTGCTTGCCTATTGCTGGTTACAATTTAGATATTTGTGTGTTCTGTGTGCATGTGTGTACGTGTGTGTGTGTGTGTGACTGTGTGCAATGGTGGAGTAGGTGTGAACAAGCACTGAATCTATTTTCAGCTGCTCCTTCCTACAAGTTTTAAAGACTTGTTTATCTTTGTTTTTCTTCGTAAAGAAAGGGTTAGATTCTTTTTCCTTTGTAGACCGTGAGGAGACATCAAAAACAATACTCATGTACTGCCATCTCTCTCCCGGTACATTCAAATAGTGGTTATCAACAACCTCCAACTATCACGACTAATGTCTAATGAAAAAGTAGCTGAGGGTGCATGTCGTTAGCGGGTCGGTTTTGGTTGTTGGCGGTGCTGTAAGCGTTCAAAATGGAAACTGGGTTAGCATCAATGGTCCAAAGGCAACCTCCAGTCTGTTGGATTGCATCAGTGCAAAAGAGATTCGCTTATGCAGCTCAATCATTATTCTCCGCCATGAAACTTTCAGCTCACGCCCACCGTCGGTGCCACCGTGGCCTCAACCAGGGTAACTGTGGTTCAGTGCAAAGTATACAGTGCTGTATGGTACAGGTACTCCATAGTGCTCTGAAGAATCATGCATACATCGAGACAGAGTAGGAAGCACACTATCATACAGTACAATCCTTATCTGTGCAGAGTTTAGTTGTGTGCAGTCAGCAAGATGGGCCTGTCCCTGGGTGGTGCCGGGGGGCACTCTGAAGGGCATCCTGCGCCTCAACATCAGAGAAGAATTTATTTCAGAGGGTCAGTATGCATTTCACTAAAATACCGACATCTCTGAGTCTACGTCAATTACAGCTAAAATTGCTTGGGTCGGCATTATTAAGGTTTACAACATGTGTTTGATGCAACGGGGAAAGTAACTTGATTTAACACTAATTTGTTGAGTAACAGCTGTAAACAGAGTAGTTCTCCCACAGGAAAACTGTTTTATCTTATCATACACCTATACATACATTTTTGTCTTATTCTTTGCTTTATTATAAAATTATTCTTATTATATTGTTTTGTTGTGATAGATTTCCAGTATTATTAGTCTTATTATTATTATTATAAGTCAATGACAGGGTCGAGTTGTTTGTCTTCATAAAAAGCATGCATGTTTCTGATTCCCTCCTCTTCATCTCAACCTGGTATCATTTCTCCGAAGAAAATGTACCAATTGTGGCTCCTCCTCTTCCTCCTCTTCCTCTTCCTCTTCAGTTTCTCCATCCTCGGTCCACTTTTCATTTACCTTTGGGATGTAAGGCTTAAAAAGAAATAGGTGTCCATTGTTGCATCCGCTCCTGTCTCATTGTGAGTCCATATCTAAAGTTGCTTCTCACCATTTTCGAAGAATTCACCTTGCAACCAAAAAGTTGTGGTTTTGATACCTGAAAGGAACATATTAATAGATATATATTGTATTATTATGCTCATTCCTCGCTGATTTCCAGTCAGTTTGTAAGAAGGAGTCTTAACAGCCAGGAATTCAGTTGTTTGCATTGGAAGCAGTAGGTCCCTCTTCTTCCTGCTCCTCTAGTGTCTGAACAAGGCCAGAGGTAACGTCGGAGGCCTTTCGCTCTGTGATTGGCTCTGCTGGCGGTTGCCCTGGGCTACTGCCACCAGAGGCATCCCCTTGTTGCGTGGGCGGAGTCAACGTGGCAGACTCTGTCTCCATACACAGTGTCGTCTCTTCCTCCTGATGGTGGCAGGCAGAAAAATGCAAAAAGTTGAATTTGATTAGTTCTGTTAAATTCATATATCACTTCTCTGATAGCTTCATTAATTTTTTGGACTATGTGATGAAACTTTGAAAACGTTTTCTGTCCAGCGAGCAGCCTAAAACCAAAAATGTTTAATTTTAAGACTTAAATTTGTTAAGTTGTACATCCTGACTTTTGCTCTACCGATGACTTTAATGTCAGATTCTGATTATTATCCAGTCAATTGGTTTCAACCACACAGACAAGACTTTAACAGTCCTCGTAAGTTTAGATAGTTTTGCATATAGTAGTTTTATTTATAGATGTTTTGAAACTTGCAGAGCAATTTTAAAAAACAATTAAATAGTATGTGATTCATACTAATAATAATGTGAAAAAAACTCACCAGTATGTGCTGTCACTACACCTACTCAGCACTTTGCACTGAAGATGCAGTTTTACATAATGTAAGCCTGCCTACGTTAGGCTCACCTTGACCTCCTCCTCCTCCTGCTGCTCCAGTAGTGGGGAGTGTTCTGTTCCCACCATCTCGTCTCCAGGGGGAACACAGAGACTCGGCTCCACCACCGCCGACACGCCAATGTAGCCACCAGCCTCCGCCTGATAGGCCTCCATCTGCCCTGTGTTCCATAGATCTACCAGTGGTGGGTGAGCGGGATGAACCAGACTGTGGATGGTGCTGTTGGGTGTCGCTTGCAAAGAGTGGTTGGCACTGTGCAGTCTGTGCTCTAGCGACTATGGACAGAGTGAGGAAGTAGAGTCAGAACACAGCTGTTATTCCACACAGCAACAAGCAGCTGACAAAACACACACCGCCTTGTGACGGAAGTTCAGGGGGATTAGGAAGGCAGTACAAACAGTTCAGATTACACCACTTTCCTACAATGTCAGTGATCAATACAACATTCTGTTTGCAAAGCAGGTGGAGCTTTTTGGCCTATTTTGAGAAAAAAAACTTTCTTTTTAAAAATTATTTATATATCATATTCTCAATTTAAGAGATCTGGTCACCCATGTCTGCTTTTTATGGATAGTTGAGTGTGAAAAATCAATTTATAGAAAAAGTAGACACAGTACCTTTTATCTAACAATGCCAAAGCCCACCTTTATGGCACGCATGAAACAATTCATTTGCCCAGAATAGTTAGTTAAAAAGTTCCTTACAGTTTGCCCCACATTACATTGTGGAAATATGTGATATTATTACATTATACATTAAGTATACATCAGTGAATGCATGGGAAATCCTGGTCTGTATAGTTTTAATTCATGTGTACTTTTATGCTTTTTTTCTTTAGCCATATTATTAAAGTGACTGGAAGAAAATAAAAATGATTCTCAGGGAGTTTCTCACTCACATGACTCCCACCAACAGGAAAGACGCTCACATAAAAAAACTCTACACCATCTACACCCACAGAACTGAGACTCCACCTGTTGCTGTTGATACTGCAGGAGCTGTTGTTGCTGGTAGTGCTGCATCTGCTGGATCTGTTGCAGCTGTTGGAGTTGACTGTGCTGCTGCAAAGTGAACTGCTGCTGCTGCTGCTGCTGCGTCAAGAAGTGGGCCTGCCCGTCGTACCCATCAGTCCCCACAACGTATGAGCCAGCAGGGGGAGACGCCACGCCGGAGGGATCAGTGTTTATTGGCTCCCAGGCATCGGAGGAGGAGAGGCAGTAGTGGCCCTGGGAGACATACGTGTGCGGCCACACCTCTGCTGAGGAGTGGTGCAATATCTGATCTGGAAAACAGGCAGGTACTGCTATTAGTACAGCAACAACAGACAGACTCTTCTTCATGAGAAAAGTCTTGATGCTGCTGACATTTCTCTCTTTTTTTCATTCTCTATGTTTTCATCTCTTGCTTTATTCATTTTCTTTTGCTTGACTGTTTCAAAATTCAAAATTTATAAGACCTAAATCACAAATATAACATCGTTAAGATGGCAAAAAAACAAACAAACCTGTACATATATCCTTGAATTTGACTTTCAAATGCATTTAAGTGATTATGATGCATTCAAAACATCACACATTATATTAGTTTGACATTTGGTGGCCTGATGAATAATTTGGATTGGAGTTAAATAATTTGTTTTTAAAAAAATACACAGATTATGTATATTTACTGAGGAAGCCAGAATTCAATTTGAAAACTGGCTCCCTATGAAATTGCATAGAGCAAAAATACGTAAATGGGTCAGTTAGGTTTATGTGTTCTAAAACTTTACTTCTTTAAAAAGAACTATAAGATAATCCCATGCATTAATGAAGCATCATTTCCTCAAGGAGGCTTATCTCACAACATGAAAGCAATCATTCTAATCATCAGCATATAATCTAAATTCATTGGGGAAAGTCTGCACAGGGAAGACACTGCTGTAGAGTAATGTGCTATTTTTACAGGTGCAGTGGATTTACCTACCAACAGTGCAAGTTGGAAAATGTGAAATTAATAATGAGCTAACCCTCCAGCCTGGAGAGAGGGGAACAGTATGATCTCATTACAGAGTGGCGTGCTGCTATATCGCCTGCAGCAACCTGCGTTTCTGCATACCAACATTTCATACAGCTGGCTTTATTCTGGTCATGTATGCTGTGTTGATTGCTTTTATAACGTAAATTAAATATGTACTATTATTAACATTCCTAATTCACTTTTGTAGGAACAGTATGTACTGTTTGTTAGTGGTGCAGAGAAAAAGAACATTGGGACTATATTTCTATTTTATGCTAATTAACACTTCATCCAGTCAATAAATAAAATGATTGTAATCATCTCATCTACAAGGGTTAACCAGCTGGCTATGGGTGACAGACGGGGTACACCCCAATCAAATCAGTCCAAAGCAGGGCAACTTTATACTTCCTGTCTGCTAATTTTATATATTTTTCTACTTTATCTGATAATTCTTGTCATAGTCATAGTCATAGTCAACTTTATTGTCAAATGTACCATATATGTTCCTCTACAAGTAGAGGATCAAAATATACATGGTTATAAAATACATTTTATTGTTCTATATTAAATAGTGCATAACGAAGATCCCATTATTATTAAATTAACCAGTCAATAAACAAAGAATACCATGAAATATAATAACAGGAACAGAAATCATTCTATTACATGAATGTGCTAAACTTTTGAAATTTTTGAGTTGACTCTTTTTGTGTTGAATTTTAATTTATCAAAATAATAATTCTGTGGCAGCTTTGGGCCTCCTTTCTTTACTTACTTTCATATAAAGCCTGTTAGATTTGCTATTACTAGCTATATATTTGTAGTGCTGTGTATTGCTTTACCTCGACTGGTGATGCTCTCTTGGTTGACCTCGCTCAGATGAGCCACACTGCCCTGGTTGGAGCCTGACCTCGGGCTCTCTCCATCCATCGATGACCAGGCCAGAAGCGTCGCCTCTGAAATTGCAAACTGCTGCAGAATACCTGGGATAAGAAGTGAAAGTGCAGGTCAGGATCACTGTGAGGACCCGCTTTATTCTTTATTGGGTGAACAACTGGCATAAGTCCCAGAGTGAGCTAATGCGTGCATCATTCTGCTGATGACAGCTAACAAGCTCTATGGAGTACCCGCCCTTGTCTGTGTTCCTTTTGCCAACCTGCAGCAAAACGGGCCTCCTTCTCCCCATCACTGAGGTCACTATAGGCGTCATTCTCCAGCCGCCGCTCCTTTTCCCGCTCCTGGGTTGTGATGCGGGACTGTAGGCCGCCTGATCCCACCGTCTGCATGCCCCAGTTCTGCCATTCGATCATGTGAGCAACACGACCCTGGGCCATGGCTGTGGGCTTGGTCACTCTCTCCTTCATGGTGCGGGTCACCCCTAAAGGTGGAGAAAAGGTGAAGCAGAAGGAGGAGAAATGAAAAGATGGGGAGGAATATGGAAGGGGTTAGAAGTGGATATGGGGTGATTAGAGGAGAAGAGGAGTGGGATGAGCCATGTGAGCAATGATGAAGGAGGGAGAATGGACAAAGAGAGAAAGAAGAGAGACAGAAATAGACATGTTATCATCAGGATTGCATCATTGTTTGGTAGTGGAGGCTGTGAGGACCGATGGAGGGATGGATGATCTACAGGATTAGACTGACAAAGTGGTTTAACAACTGGGAGACTATGATTTCACACACACACACACACACACACACACACACACACACACACACATACACACACACACACACAAACAATCTATCTATCTATCTAAACAGACAGACAAACAGATGACAGATAGATAGATAGATAGATAGATAGATAGATAGATAGATAGATAGATAGATAGATAGATAGATAGATAGATAGATAGATAGATAGATAGATAGATAGATAGATAGATAGATAGATAGATAGATAGATAGATAGATAGATAGATAGATAGATAGATAGATAGATAGATAGATAGATAGATAGATAGATAGATAGATAGATAGATAGATAGATAGATAGATAGCAGACAGACAGACAGACAGACAGACAGACAGACATCCTCTGGGGCACAGAAGTTTTATAAAATGTTGAATATTAGCTCAAATTATCGCCTTAACAAAGGCCAGTGTTGAAATGCATTATCAGTCTACTCCTGCTAATCTAATGCATGTCATTTAATGAGTGTCTTCATGACCATGGATTAAGAGAAAAGCTAAATGACGAGAGGTGCAGAGGTCACATTCACATGTTTAATGAGACCAGTCCATTGCCAGTACTGGCTAAAGGGAGGAGAAGAGGGAATGGATGCGTTTTGTCTGACAAAGGTGCATCATGGGATGGAATAGGTTAATTGGGGTGAGATGGCTACATGGCATGAGTAATGAGTGGTTGGCTTGCTGACATAATATGTTTCAAACCTCTTCTCAGCTACAATAGGTAAGCAGAAAACTGCTTTCCCTCTCCTCTGTCTCTAAGAGCTTTTCTTTTACAAAACATATTTTTTTAAAGATTAAATTAATTTCCTGCTACCAAGCAAACACAAACTGATATCTGCATAATGGCTGTGCTCCATATTCCATGTGACCCACACATGATGACACACACTGTACATCCCTGATTGTTAGCTTCTCTCAGATGGTGGCATATGGAGATGAGAATTATGAATAAATTATAGGCATAAATTAGAAGACAAGGCAGTATCACACCACACTGTGCAGCAGCTGCAATGCACATTGCTATACTGCAAAACATTTCACTGAACTCAAATAAACTGCACTGCACAAAACAGCTGGACTGTACCAAAACCACTGCACTAAAAGAAGGCACTTCACTACACTGCACTTAACTCTATTCAACACAACACAGTTCAAAACATCCAGAAAAATACTTCAGGACAACACAACTTCACGACCACTTAAAATTAAAAAGACACTACACTTCCCACTCACCTTTTCTTAGAACAACAAACTGATTTGTGGGCGTGTGTGTTTCAGGCTGAATTAATTACATCAATGACTCATTGATGTGTCATTGATGAGTGTTATCACAGTGTGGAGAGGAAGTGATACAGGGGAACCCATTTCAGGTACCATGCTGACTCCGACACTGGCTGAGTGACAGAGCCAGCATGGGGTCAGTTTACCAGTTACAGCACAGACACACACCTGACACACCTGACAGAGAAGACTTAGCCAGAGCCCCGATGCCATAGGCATTTGAGTTCCTCTTGAGCCGAGGCAGGATTGACGTGGTGTCTTCCATAGACAGCTAGAAGGAGAGACAAGAGAGAAATGGAGGAAGGGGGAAAAGCATGGAGAAAAGGATAGTATGGAAAGTAGAAAGTGTGACAGGGCACACGGAGACATCGAGACAGCATGTGTTAGAAAGGGGTGAGTGGAGAAGAGAGGCGATGGAGATGTCGGGTTAATACAAAAGCAAAAAAATCAGCATCACCTAAATCCTGATTCCACATTATTTAATCTCGTTCTGCACCAATATGCAGTTCTGATCGTGCTCACTACTGTGAATCACTACAACAAACTGAAATTGATCTCTGTAAAGCGGAGGTGGGGGAAGAACTGAATGCTAAAGGGTGAGTTAAATCAAAACAGGTGAACGAAACAAACGGAGAAAGAAAGGTAGTAGATGAAGGAATGGTGTCACAACACTTACATTGATTCCTTCCCATGAAAATTCTGAACGTCCATGCTGAGGAAGAGAAATAGGAGGAGAGAGGGATGGGGAAAGAGTAAGAGAGAGACAGGACAGAGAGAGGATTGAGACATGCATGGTAGGGGAAATGGGAAAAGACAAATAGAGGCGGGACAGGAGGGGGGGGGGGTTGCTCATGAGACATGCAGAAGAAGAGAATGGAATTAAGAAGAGGGGAGAAGGAGAACAGGTAGACAGGTACAGAGGATTTTTCAGGAACAACGAAGGCAAGAGTCGAGGACCAGAATGACAGGGAGAAGGGAGGGGATTAAACAAGGAATCAGTATATTTGCTTTGGTATGTATAGAAGAGTGTATACGCTACAGATGAACGAGTCTCCTCTCTGGTTACACGTACTGCCAAAAACAATGAAAGCAAGTGTAAAATTTGGGTGTGTGTTTGTGTGTGTGCACGACAGAGAAAAAGAGATGTCAGTGTGTCGAACATTATCTGATGCGGCTGATGGACGGAGTGGAGTGAGGAGCAAGAGAGGCTAAAAAGGAGGAAGGGTCGTGCTGCAGTGTGTGTGTGTGTGTGTGTGTGTGTGTGTGTGTGTGTGTGTGTGTGTGTGTGTGTGTGTGTGTGTGTGTGTGTGTGTGTGTGTCTGTGTGCAGAGGCAGATGATGGAAACAAAACAGATAAGGAGGAGACTCCACCACACCATTTCTCTCCATCAAGTCGGCTGACACTAACTAGATATAGGGACCCTGGTGGGTTAGTGGCTTGCTGAAACATTTTCACCTTTCTGTCAGTCTGCACACACAGTCTGGAAATATCCCACTGCTCCCCAGCATTTATCACTGATGATAGTGTGTCCTCTCAAACAGTGTGTTTTATAGATCTTAGTAATTTTTCTTTGCCTGTTTCCATCTTTAAGTTTTCAGCAGCATGTTTTTGTCATCTTTTAGCAGGATTACACAAAACACATTACGTGGATTTTGATGTGACTGAGCAAGGCTTGTCCATGTAGGAAATATCCGTTATAATCTGGAGTGAGTCCAGATAAGAGAGTTATTTCAGGACACATCTATATATTTTTGACAATCGGCTGTGTTTAAAATAGTTTATAATAGGATTCTATGAAATCTGCTGGAAGGGTGGCGATTCCGTGGTGGAATTCATCAAATTTTAGTGTGGATTAGGGGGAGGAGTGGATGAACAAAGGAATGGATCGCTGTTTTAAAATTTCTTTGACCTTGTGAGAACCCTGAGGACAGACACACACGTAATGTTGGAATTTAGATCAGGAAGTGATTTAATTAAAATGGACTGTTGGACCTCCGTGGAGGTATGTACTCTACTGAGTGCCCTTCTGGTTATATTCTACAGGACATCATCAAAGATAAACAGGCATCAGACATCTGACTACCATCAGGCATTGGTAGTCCAATTGTAGTCGGCTGCTGGTGTGCAATGCTCGGAATAAATACTGTAGAAAAATCTATAACACAATAAGGTAATAAGTCCTGGATGTGGATTATCAGGGAAATTTAATAAGGAAAACGGTTCAGGGCAATAAAAGCTAAAACCGGCAGGCTGAAAAAAAGCTTTTATGCAACTACCATAAAATTGCTAAATTCTGCCCAACTGCTGTGAAATATGTTTACATACATGTATCAGTGACTATGTGCAATTTAACATTCATTTAACATTCATTATCTTTACTGTGTATCATTACATACTGTGAACGAGTGTTAGAATGTTTGATAGTCGTCATCCTGCCCTTTTGCCGTTTCCCTTGTGTTCTTGTCTATTTTATCTATTTTGTATCTAGCTCTTCTTTATCTCATATCTGTTCTTTTTTAATGTATCTGCACCGATTGATAGCACCCAGTTTTGTTGTTGGATTTAACAGTGACAGTTAAAGTGATTCTAAATTCTTGATTTTTGAAATTTAACCTATTTTAAGGATTAAAATTAAAAGTAATTGTTTCATGTGATCATCTGTATTATATCAATATGGGAGCTTGGTTGTGGATGTATACTGTCATACGATTTAATATATATTGAATTTTCTTTTCTTTACAGTTTTAAGTACATTTTTGATGAATAATTGAAAGTCGTAAAGTGTATCAGATAATTTCCTTTGAATTTTTTCAGCATGTGAGTGTAAAATAGCATAACATATAAATACATTCATAAAGTGAACGTGTATGAATTTCTATTAAAGCACATGTGAATGAACATACTTTGTTGCTGTCACTGCTGTAATGTTAAATGTAAACAGCTACTGCTGAGTGACATAAGGAGGGAGTAAATTTTAGGGGTTGTGTTCAGCATCCCCATCAGCTTGATGCAGCGTGTATCCAGTTTTTGTTAATCAATATCTGCCTCTTCCCAGCCACTTTGCGTCTCCGTCTTTTTCTTGTAATTCTATTCTATGCTCTCACTTTGATTCTCTGTTCATCTCTCTCTTTTTCATCTTCTCTCCACAGAAGTAGGTGTGACGAGAGATTTAACGCACTTGAGCGCTTGAGCTGAGCTCCTTGAAGCAGCTTTTCTAATGTTCCTTCCAATAACCCTGACAATGCTGATGCGTGCGTGTGAATGTGCGTGCATGTAGTTGTTTCCCTCCTGTTTTTGGGACTGAAGGGTGTTTTAGGGCACAATGCATAAATAAATAATGGGATCAGTCAGCAGTGCATTTGGTGAGAAAGCTAGAATCTTGACGTTTTAGTCCAAAATGGTTTCCTCTCTCGTATCCTGTCTCAGAGGGATCAGTTTTGATGGGATCTGTACAACAGCAGGAGAAGAGAGGAGGGGGGAGGAGAGGAGGATATAGCGATGGTGTTTATGTTGGAGAAAGAGAAAGTGATGCCTCTGGTGGTCTGCTTTGAACCAGCACTGAGCTGTGACTGTGTCAGACAGACATCAAGCAACCGCAATTATCCAACTCAACCAGCGATGGTTCAGTCATCCAACCATTCCAGCCCATGTCGCCGATGGTGGGGTGGTGGAAACTGAGAGACCGACATTAACGTGATGTGTGCTTCTTTATTAATCTATTGCATAAGCGCAGACAGCACCACAGAGCACTGGTGAGCTGATGCAGCTCATCACACAGCTACAGGTTTTAAATGTGCCGCCATGCTGGTTCCTCAGGTGGAGAGGCAACAGTCCGCTGTCACAGGAAATCAAGACGGACGGTTGCTGAAAACATACCTGCTCCCCATCCTTCTGGACTGGCACGCCATCCCCCGCTGAGAACAAGGTGAAGGAAGAGACAAGGAAAAAGAGAAGGGAGAAGGAATACACACAGTTAGTATTTGCATTTTTTATAGATAGATACAGTAGATATATACTTTAATAATCCCAAGGGAAATTCGGGAAATTTACTTCTCATTCTAATTGCTAAAGGAGCCTTGATCACACTCAATGATTTCTACTGTTCATCAAACTTAAGTTCAAGTGTAAAATTGACAATCTTGTCTCATACGTTCTTATTTTATGATTATTCTATCAATAATTCTCTAAAAACTCACAATCCCACCTAAGGAACTGAAAAAAAAGAGAAAAAAACCCTATAAATTCTCTTCTTATCAATAATTCTCATTGTCCTGAGGATGTTTTAGAGGGTATCCAAATACTAATAAGAATATAACCATGACAGTAAACATTAATGCTAACATTATTACAGAGGTGGAACATGAAAGGAAGTCAGAATGGCAAAAATAATTTTATATGTAATTCTCAGCAACTGCTTTATTTTATATTTAAGAGTTTTAAATAAAACATTTTAAAAACTCTTTAGATTTTTTTAATTTAAACATATTTTTTGTTGCCGTTGGCATTATTTAACTGTTTGTTTCATAGAGTATATTTGTCTCTGTGGTCTGAACGAAACAAAGACTAGAAAAAACAAAAATTTTCTGTCCTCTATGTCCTCATAAATCAGGATCATCTTCCCACTTTTGTATGTGAGTTAACTTAATGAAATGACACTAATTCTATTGACATTAGTCCTACTGCTCTACTGTGGACCTATCAATGCACTCCACAAACATCAGTGCCCATCTTTTATATCAGTCGACATTCCTTCATTTCTCTCTCCTGAAATTCCAGTACACGTAAACCAACACCTGTATTTCAGTTCCTGTTGCAGCAATTAGAAGAGTGAGTGACAGATCGTACATCCAGCACAATGTAGAGGAGTCATGTGATATTCACACACTTTGTTGGATGAATGAACGTTATTATCCCTCCTCTTTCCTGGCTACCAAGATTCCTAATTAAAACACTGGTTTAATTAGAGAGAGTCTGCTGGTAATGGGGTTTAAACACAGCTTCGGTCTCTAGGTGCCTGCTCTCTGTATCAGAGGGTCTGCGTGGGGAAGTCTCAGAGGGGCTCACTCCTACATCACCCTATGTGTGTGTGTGTGTGTGTTTGTGTGTGTGTGTGTGTGTGTGTGTGTGTGTGCGTGCGTGCGTGCGTGCGTGTGTGTGTGTGTGTGTGTGTGTTGCTGAGTCAATCACATTTTTCACAGCTGCGTT
This sequence comes from Antennarius maculatus, assembly GCA_013358685.1. Taxonomy (NCBI): domain Eukaryota; kingdom Metazoa; phylum Chordata; class Actinopteri; order Lophiiformes; family Antennariidae; genus Antennarius; species Antennarius maculatus. The sequence goes on from CM023615.1 coordinate 16,621,490, forward strand.
TTGGCAATCGCGGGAGACTACTCAGGAGAAACAGAGACTTGTTGGCTCTCTGCATGTCCAGTGATGTCGATGACCCACTGACCCACTGATTCACAAACATCAGCTCCACTCTGACTCTGGTGGGCTCTGAGATATTACCCTTCTCTCCCAGCTCCATCCGGTCACATCAGATCACTGATGGGGTAGCAGACGAGGGACAGACTTAATTCCAGAAACTGACCATCTTAACTCGTACGGACAAGCAGCAGCATATCAGGGTCACTTTGGTTCATTAGATCAACTAATGAGGAACTTTGGATTCTGTCATCTCAGTGATCTCCTCTTGTTAATTGTTTGACGACCCTTCTGTAACAATCAATGTATATTAAAAGTCTGTAAGCCTTAATTACATTTTAACGTCCAGGAGTGATTTACCTCTCCTCCAGTCGACCCAGTTTCCCTCAACCCACTTTGGGTTCTTCTTCTGTGTTCGCCTTTCCCTAAATACCTCTGGATATCATCACAGAAGGTACACAAAGTTACTCTTTGTAAAAATAGCTGCTCACTTGTACATCACCAAGATATATTTACCTTTAACAGACACTCCATCCATTTTATGTTTCCTAGTCACGGGAGGTACTACATAGCCTGGAAAACATCGTACAGGTATTTCTGCTCAGGTGTAGAGATCACAGTAATACAGAACTACATGTAAAGCTTTGATTTAACTTCATAGTAAACACAAATTTGCTTTATTAATGTTGGAATATGGTATATCATTGACTTTGTCAAATATATTACAATTTTTTGTGTTTTTAATTGTTTTTAACAGTTTTATGATTAGGAAGAATTGTGGTTTAAAGAGTTAGAAGGTCGAATGATTGTCCACTTATTAGAGAATTCATAGTTCCATTCCTGACCCCTGCAGTGAACATTTTGCAGATAATAACACCAACTGGTGAGAGTGATTGTGGCACCTTGTGTGGGTGACAGTGGCTGGCTGGTCAAATTTTCCTCTTCCTGGGATGAATTGTGTTAGACAATCATAAAGTACAAATGCATTCAGCAATTAGTCAAAAATGACTTTGTTCACGATGTGACATTGAAACTTAACGTCACCATCTAGACTGGAAGTATTTGTCCTTTAAGGTTCAGTGTCTTTGGAGACATAATATACCGGTACTGTAATTATGAACCACGTTTAAACAGCAGCTGTTGATAGTACTCCATTCTTTGCTGAAAATAAACCGTTTTTTATTCTACTAAGCCATGTGGGAAATGTGTGTGTGAACAAAGTATCTCTGGAGAAGAAAACACGACTTTGCGCACAGAGGGTGGACACACTCAAACGTTTGTATTCATTTCTCTGAATGAACTCCCTGTGACCTTAAAAAGATTAGTCAAGCGTGTTTGATTTTTGGTTCGGCAAAGTCAAGTGTGAGATCGTTGCTTATTGGTTTAAAGCAGTGAGACAGACACCCCTCATTTTCTGCCTTTGTGGAGGAGAGTCCCAGATTTGCTTCCCATCTGGGCGAAAATCCTGCCCCGCAAACACAAACACAAAATCGTACAGGACCTGCACACACACGTTTGATGTGCCTATAGCAACATAAAGGACATGGACACGTATTGCTGCTCCCTATCTGTTTGGTTTTCTCCATTTCTCCCCTCTCTGCCCCTCAGCATCATTTGGCCAATTAGTAGATTAGCAGTCACTCTCTCTTGATATGAATCACAATATGACTCAGGAGTCCTCTGGACCGCAGCAGTATAAACTACCATTGGGAAGCCCTCCAGCCTTTACACAGCCATGGACCAGAATCATTAAGTACCGTGTGTGTGTGTGTGTGTGTGTGTGTGGTGTATGTGTGTGTGTTTAGTTGCAAATGTATGTACATTTTGGAGTGTTTGCACGCTTCTGCATCAAAGCGTATGCTAAATGTAAGTGAACCACAAGGGTTTGGATATACATGGTTTGTTCATCTCATGCTGTGATTAGTCAGAGGTTTTTACAGTTCTCAGAATATCTGTGTAGATGATGGGTCAGTAGTCATCACCCAGCATCTCAGTGGTTTCTTCTCCTCTTGGCCTCTCAGCAGCACAATAAGCGAATGCGTAATTCTGTTCCTGAGAAGCCTAGCAGGATCTCTCCTGGAGGAAAAAAAAAGCAACAAACACAGAGCACATGACCAGAGCTCTGATCCAGCTTTTCTTCCCATGGCGCTCTCCCTCCTCCCCCGCATACATCGTGGTGCAGCATTGGATACCCCCCCTGCGGTCATAGGGGAGTCAGGCTTAGCTCAGCGGAGGAGAAGGAGTGAGGAGGACTAAGTGAAGGAGGGCTGGGAGATGGAGGAGAAAAGAAAAAAAAAACAAGCCAATAGCGCGGCCGTGCGAAACAAACACCCAAAGATCTGCAACGGCTGCGATGTCAACTCCAGCTTTGACTGCAGTGGCATGATGGGATGCATTTGAGCTTCATCCGTCTTTTTTACTTCCAATGCCCTGCAGCGGGAATGGCAAACAATGGCAAAAAAAAAAGAATACCACCATGGGACATGTGTGTGTTTTTGCCATGACAGCTGCAGTGAGGCTGGTTGCCGTGATGTGGAACCAGGATGGATGGCAGGCCTCTTGCAGCGATGTGCATGAATGCTGGGCTACTGGGCTCATGAATTCAGCAAAAATGTGGAACCCAGACGGGTTTGAGAGCTTGTGTGAGGGAAATGGAGGGAAGTGTGTTGCAGGACGTAAACCAGCATCTGAAACTTTCCAGCATGTACTATTGTCACGTGTGCAGCTGAATCGTCAATCTGATCGCTGCCATAAAACTTGATCATTACCATAAACTTGATCATTACATACCGTCCAAATGGTTTGCTGAAAAAAAAACACAATCTGTTAAGAGATTGCCTTTAGATGAAGAGTAGAAAACCTGAACGGGCAGAGGAGAACACGCATATTTTACATCCAGGAAATCTTTTGGTTTCTTGTTCTTACTTTTCGAACACTTTTCGTCTTTGAGAACAAGGCCTTTTTTCTTTATCAGCACTGATGTAGTTAGTAGCTGCAGACAACACCGACACAACCAGAGCTGGTTGCACACAAATGCACATTAATTCTTGTACAACACCACCCCCCCCCGCGCACACACACACACACACACACACACACACACACACACACACAAACACACACACACACACACACACACACACACACACACACACACACACACACACACACACACATATCCACCTATCTTTTAGTCTCAGTCTCATAACACACTCCTAGTCTGAGCATCATGTGCTGAAACAGGCCTCTTACTTGAGCAGTCACATTTACAGTACATGTCGAAGCCGAACATGATACACACGTACACACAGACACACACACACGCACGCACACACACACACACACACACACACACACACACACACACACATCCGTTTAAATCAATTCCGCTCCCTCAGCGATCCGGGCTTGTAACCCAGCATTCAGTACATGCAAGCCATTATAGCACAGAGTAGAAAATATAACATAGAAACGTTCACACGCAAACACACATCGATCTGTAGGTAAAGACCTTACATTATATGTGCTAGTCCTTGGGTGTATAAGCACACACACACACACACACACACACACACACACACACACACACACACACACACACATTTCTGCTGATACACACTCACACAGGTAGGGCTTGTCACATCCCACCGTGCCTCTGAGGTACTACATCAATGAGACATTCACCTTGAATGCATTCATGTGTACAAGGCTTTCCCACCCAAAACAGAAGCCAGTAAATCAGCCTCCACCTCACTCTGCCAGATTTGCCAGTTGACAGGTAGACTTTGAACCAGCATATGCTGGAACACAGTATCAGTTAACTGAATGTCTGCAAGGGATTGGTGCAGTGGGGGCGTTTTGTTTTTTGTTTTTTTACATTTAAAGCCAGGGAATCCCTCCCTGTAAAGCAATATCAAAAAAGAATGATGGGGCAGTGTGCTGAGGTAGAAGACGGGCCTGTGCCGTTTTCACGCCCACACAGACCAGCATGGTTGCAAATATAGCAGCAAGAACACAATCACACAAGAAGCCCTGCACACATTCAAAAACTGTACACATTTAGTGTATCGACTATTATCAGAATCTGTCTCTCTTCCTCTCATCAGTGTTTTCTAATGTTAAATATTGTCTAAATGTGGCTGCTTTAGATTAGCTTTACATACTTTATATACAAACATTAGAAAATTGTCCAAATTTTGTTACAGGTATGGAAAGTGGACATTTAATTTAATTCCAGCTTCCAACACTGGCAATGCAAAACCCTTACTAGAATAAATGTGTGCAGGCACTACAAACACACACACAGCTATTAGTGGTGATTGAATAAGTGGTGTGTCAGCAGTAACACTTCACCAAAACTAACTTGGAAAAAGTGTACGTAGAGACTGCTGAGAGTTTACGCACAAACAGATGAGAGTGGTTATTATGTCCTACATTCAAATCTATCATTTCCCCACTGCAGTGTGACTCATATAACAAATACCTTTAAAATGCATATAATAACCTAAATTACACAGTTATTAATGTCATGGCCCTAACATTGTGCAGTGTGGCCTGGTAACTGGTTACAGGAAAATGCTCCTGATATGTAGCTTTTAGCCCAATTACAGTTCTGTAACAGAATTACTTACACTGTTCAGAAGGCGTAAATGCATTCCCTCTACGAGACATGCATAAGCTGCGTAAAGCACGCACGAGCTGAGTCATTGACACGGTGAGGAATAATGTGCACCCCAACCCCCCCAGCACCTGCTTCTCAAGGCCTTTGCTCTCTGAAGCAGTGATGGATGCATCTACTGTCCATCATTTCCTGCTGACGCCCGACCCAGTACCAGAGATGAGCAGGGACACTCGGGATAAGGAGGATGTTAAAATGGTTGGATCGGCCACCTTTAACAGAATCAGCTTAAAATATAACCCAGAATAACTGGTAATGTACAGAATAGAGCAAATGTTGCTGCAATAAGGAATTTATTGTACTGAACAAGCTGTTCTTTGGCACAGAACCCGACACACACTTTACTTAAGTTATATGTGCTTGTCAGTGGAAGTGTCTAAACATCTTTTATATCAAGCGCGTATCTAATGGCCCTCCAATAGTATCTGACATTAATGTTAAGAGTGATTTTGGCTCACTGCTGAAGATAAAAGGTTTCTATTAATACTGGTCATGGTTTGAGATTTTAGTTCTTGGAGTTCTTCTGCATGTCATGCTTTTCCCTCACCTGTGGTGTCTTGTATTCTTCCCAGGGTTCCTCTCTTCTGTGCACTTAGGTTTGATTTAATGATGCTCGAGTGATTTACCATGACTTGTAGCCGCCTGCAGTTATATTTGTGTGACCATCTGTTACCTCTCTTCCGTACGTTATTAAAGATATATTTTGTTGATTTTACTTTCTCTTTAGTTTAGTCTGCATTTGGGTTATAGTGTGCCACTTTAGCTTTGTCAGTGTCACATTAATATAACTCTAAAACCAAGTAAATTGCGCACTTTCCTGCATGCTGCTACGTATGATGTCAATGGAAGAAATAATGGATATCATAGCCTGACAATACAATAAACTTCACATATGATGGAAATGGGAGAGATAGTATTACCAGATGGAAGACAAACACATCAAGACTAAGGAGACAGATCCGGTCCTGCTGCCCTTCCTGTTGATTTCTGCCTTGCAGTGTGGACTACAGTTAAGAGGCCCGATCAATAGTATGCACTATGGCCATTCTCACCCAGGATAAACATGACTGCCTCTCTATGCCGGCAGCACGAATGTCGATTCTGTTGCACACAAAAGAATCACACACTCGACTACATTGCTGGTCTTTCTTGCCTTATGTATCATTTGTTTATGTATGAATTTCTAGAGTAGAAATCAACAATGTAAAGAAAAAATGACCATTAAAGTAGATATGTAATCCGTGCTACGTGTGACTGACAGGCAAAAATGTTTTATGATCTTATTCTCCAATATCAAACCTTTTCATCACCAATACCTTGTTAGAAAATGACGATATAGCGATATTATTCAATTCTTTAGCTTTAAAGCTGAGCATCCGTATTCAAGTACGGATGCTTAGAACAACTTGACACCTTTCCAAAGCCTCATGTCTACTTCAATCACATTACTGCCATCACTGGACTCCTGTCTTGAACCAAGTGTTGACAGAATATCCTAACCTCCTCTCCTGCTCTGCAGTCTGTCAGATACTATAGAGTCTGGACAGCCTACTCGGGTGTAACACTCCTTCTACTGTATTCAGTTCACAGCTGCCTTCCTAACTGTGTCATGTGGTGTTCTTCCTTTTGTACTTGCATATTCAAGGTATTTTTATAATCCTCTCCATCAAGAATTTAGATTTACTTGGAAAAGTGTGCGTGTGGGGGCGAGGGGGAAGGTACATGTTGCACAAGCACAGAAGAAATCCTGTCTGCAACCTAGCTGTGACATTCAAAACGCCTGTAAAGGTTATGCACTTTTCAGAGACATAAAATATGTGCTCAGACTGATGTCATAAATATGTTTAAGAGCCTCATGTGCTAAGTTGCTCATGAATGTTTAACACTGCTGGAAGTCTGTGTTTCTTTTTACCTTAAAGTGTGATGACACACACAGGACCCGAAGGTACATTGTAATCTGAACCATGAAGATATAAACAAGTGTTTACTAAGAATGAATATTTATGCAACCCGTACTTGACTTCATCTACTTGGCTCCTGTCCTGATGTTGTTTAACTTAACACGTCGTCTGTGGGTTCATCCAGGAGGGTCATGTGTGGGAACTCTCATCAATCCCACTCCACCTCATCAGGACATATTTGCCTGCGCCTCTTCCCCTCTCCGTATCACCACTTGTCCATCTCCTCTCCTCCCTGCTCATCCTCTTTTGCCTGCACTGAAAATGTTCCTCTGTTTTCTCTTTGCCTCCCTCTATTCCTATTATTTGTGCAAATAACACCTAAGTGTACAAACGTCCTTGACAATCATACTGACCATTTTCTCTCTTTTTCATATCTTTGTCCAACCCATACTGTCCCATAAATAACCACCATAAGAGCATTTCTCTCTTCCTCCTCTCTCTCTCTTCTCCATCCCTCTCTGCCTCCTACTCACACACATATACATACTGCCAAACAGCATCATAAATCAGGGGATGTAGCAGGGAGGGAGGGGAGTGGGGAGATGGGGGAAGAAACCACACACACAGTAGCACATTTTAACACATATTGTCTCTGACATCCCGCCTGTATAGTGTGTATACAACCCCTGTGACACACTGCAGCTCACTTATACACTGTATTAAATGGAAGCAAACAGCATACACACATTTATACAGCGCCGGTCCACAGTCTCCAAGCAAACCCTTCCTCCTGCAGGAACCACATCCTCCCACCCTCCCCCCTAACCCCCCTCTAGCCCACAATGTAAGAGGGAAGGGACGCGGGGCTTACTCAGTCTCCTGGAGCCGATGCATCCCATGTTGTATTCACAAAGGCCCTGGATACAAGCGTGGAAGTGTTGCCCAGACAGCGTGCATTCTCTCTCTTCCTCCTGCGACTCTCTCTGGGCTCGAGCTTCTTTTTCTTGCTCTCCTGTCCTCTCTCTTTTCCTCTCTCCCTTCTGCACCCACTTGATCACTCACACACACACATACTCTCTCTCTCCCTACCTCCCTGCCCTTCTCTCTCTTTCTCTCTCCCTCCCCCTTTCCTGCTCCCTCTCTCCGGTGCAGTGTCTTAGAAGAGATGTGGTTAGTAAGTCAGTATGCCTGAGGAAAATAGATTTAGAACAAATAAAATTGTGAGGTGTTATCAATGGTGTTGTGTCTTTTTGGAGTACCAATATCACTAACATGTTTCCTGTGATATCCAATTCAATTTGCAACCATGATCACATGTACCTGAGTTACAGGGACTGACACTCATAACATGATTGGGTGATTTGCAGAACAAGCACATGCATTCATGCAATGAGTGGTTAAATCAACAATTTGATATAGTGTGTGTATATTGGGTTGCCACTACAAGATCAATAGCATAAAGCTGATAATGCCACACTGCCATTGTTGTAGTTATCTCTGCACTGCTGTAATATTGTTGAGCTAAAATGGGGGATTCTCTCTCTCTGTCTCCCTCTCCTGTGTGCACTCAGCCTAACAATGTACTGCAGCGGTTTGCCTCTCCCATCTCCATCTCAGTCACCCTCCCTCACACCGATTGCCAAAATGCACGCCCATACACCAACACCAAACAACCCTGGAAAAAAAAAAAAAAAAAAAACAGAAGAGGGTTTTCCTTCACACCCAAGCCGGCACTGAGTCTCCACCTCTTCCTCTGTCGTCTCTCTGTATCGATCCGCCCCTCAGTCATCTCCCTGCCTGTATCTCTCGCTCTGAATCACATCTCCACTCAATCCTTTCTGTGTTTGTGTTTTGCTCATATATTTACCATCATCATATCTTCCCAGGAGAAAAAAACAACAACATGTGTCTCCCAGATTTGATTTGTATGTTCATCTCCACCACCAAAACTCTCCACCATCACCATCAGTCTCTGCGTCTCGCATCTGTTCCACACACATTTCTCTTTTGTTCCTGAAAGTGCTTGCCAAGAAAATGATGCAGGGAGCAGTTTGGACAGTGAAGAGGGTCTGTGCAACTGCAGACGCTTTTGTTGACATGTATGGGGTGAAGAAGTAAGAAAGGAAGACAACACAACAGATGGGAGGATGAGAACAATGAGAAAATGAGCAGATGGGGGAATGATGGGAAGGACAATCAGAGAACAGTTGAGTCATGTGTGGGAGAGGTGTGGAGACGATGCTGTATGAAATTATAATCAGAATTGAGAAAGGAAGCACATAATCCAAACACTTGGTTTCATGAGTAAACAGACACAAAAAAAGAAGACACCAAGACTTTGAGGTGATTTAACAAAGTCTATAAAGTGGAGGAGTGACTTGCCAGACATAGCATCTCATGTATAATCCAGCCAATCCCTGCACTGTGAGTTTATATATAGATGTGTGTTCGCGCTCTCAGTTGAGTTCCCTCAGGGGTAGAGGAAATGAGGCTATGGGCTGCTGCAGCGGTCAGCTCCACTCAGGACTCATACCATGAATCTGTTTGGGGATGGAAAGGATGGCTCCCCTCTGATATGTGTAATCGCAGACTAAGTATTTTGTCCTCCACCCCTGCCTCCCCCCTATGGCTCCTAACCCCTCCCTCCTCCTGCCCAGCACTATGAAAGTCTAAGGCTTGAATGACCATAAAATTTTAGCTGATGATTAATCGCCATATAAATAACTTTGATTAACGATTTAATTTTCTCCTGTTAATTTTATCCCACCATTATACTGTTGGTCTAATCACAATGTAATAATATAAATACGCCTTATGAAAAGACTCATTTTAAGCCTCGGTAATCTGCAAAAGCCTCGATTGGACCTGCGGCTGTGGCCGTCTGTCCATTTTTGGGGGATCCGGCAGCAAGTATGACAAATCACCTCCTCCTGCTTACCTCCTGACAATAGATGCACATCGAAACAAGAGGCACTGCAAAAGATTAAACAGTAAAGGTTAAATTAACTCTCCATTCATGGTGAAAAGCTCAGCAGATGACATCCTTAAAGAGCACCACCAAAACATCATGCAGACAATAATAACATGTTTACAGTTGTGGAAATGTGACATTCCCATGATTATGTAAAATACCTAGAGTCAGGTCAGATAATTGCTCTCAGGCAGTAATGGAATCATTATGGCAGGCCTTTGTATGTCTTGAAGTCCCCGTAGTGCTTTTCTTAGTCTGTCTGTTCTCATAGTGTCATTGCTGAAATTATTGATTGGTGTAGGTGTATCCATCCTCTGCTACCTATAGTCCCTTGTCAGTATGACTCACATTTGATTCTCATTCACTCTGCACATTCTTCAATATCAAAAGAAGGATGTATAAAATAAGCCAAAACATAAATTGCAGATATGAACGCAGAGAAATAAATACATACACTAGACCTGCAAAGTTTTGATGGTGAGAAAATACATCTGTAAGTACAGTGATTTGATGATCAAATCACTTTCTGAGGGGCTTTTACTTCTCATACAAAACAGTGAACTGAAAATGTAACTGGATTTAGACTGTTGATCAAACAACACAAGGCTGTTTAGGCATTTCCTCAATCTCTGGAAAATGCGATTTTTATACATCCTTCTCTGAATTCTGAGATAAACTGAGAACATACGCAATAAAGAAAGTAATGATCGGTTACAACACGGTCTCTCTCTCTCTCTCTCTCTCTCTCTTTCTCGCTCTCTCTCACACACACACACACACACACACACATAGACACACATATGCTTTGTGTATATACAGCGCACTTCTGACAACATTGTGATCCATGATGGACCGTCAATGTGAAACAAGGTCAACCACAGAGGGAAGATATTCATGACACTAATCTCATTCGTGATATAAGGGCCATTCACAAAGACAACTGCCTCCACCCACCCGTTAACACACATGTCTACCAACAAAGCATCTTCAGCAGCATGAAACCGCCTTGCAACACATGACACAAACAACTTTGTTCATGTTCCTGTCAGAACGATTCATGTTTTCTTATGTAGGGTGACAAGGCTGTACTGGATATAAATTATGCAGCCCCTGTTTAGTATTATCGCCATGATCTACACAAACCTCATCAGTTTCTGGCTGTAAGGAAAGATTTGCACCTCAAGGATAATGAATAACAGCTTTTATGCTGTCTTGTCCTGGAAAGCTTAAGATGTTCTGAGCTGATGAATGGAAATTCCTGTTTATAAAGTCATTCTAAAGGTTGGAAAGCAAGTATTCCTCCAGACAGCTCAAACTGGGGTTTTTTTTTTTAATTCCTAAATATCTTTACCTCATTGCTTCCCAATGCTATATATTGACTTTGTCCTCTGCTGAGCTGCTGTGTGTTATGTCATGTGTTAATAGGAACCACATGTTAGCATCTGCAACCATGGGACATGGTATTTAGTATCAGACAGCCAGAGTGCAATGGGTTTCACATATGAAGAAGGAGAGGAAAACATGTAAGTAGAGAAAGAGAGGTTACGGGGGTTGGACTGAGGAAATAGAAAAGTTGAGAAATAGAAAGGGGGAAACAAAAATGGTGGATTGCTGCTTCTGAGGAGGAGAGAGGCCAAGGAGCCTCTCGTAAGATTCTCTCTAACGGCGTGATAAGCTTTTCTCTAGCCAGTGGCAGACAAGTTATATGAGCATTATTTGACGCTTTGGGCAGTTAACTACTTCCAGCTGGGATTTATTTTTTGGGTTGTTTTTAATGTGTGTGTGTGGGGGGGGGGGGTTAGGATGTCTATGTGTACGTTTTTGTGCACTTACACAAACCCTTGTGTATGAGGAGTTCCCAAGTCTCCTCTATTATTTACAATTCTCTTTCTGTCTCTCCTGCAACTGCCTCACATTCTCTCCTGCTACAGTGCTCCTCGTCTAAAACACTCCAACTTGCTCTTGCACTTTTTGTTCACGGTGAATCTTCCATCCAATCCACCCAACTGTGGTTTAGGTCTCTGTTTATATGATTTTACTCTTTCCACACCCTCCTATTTTAAATACTGGGAGAATCTTCTTCCTTTTTGGTGGTCACCCATGGCCCCAGTAGTGTGTATCACTCTGACACCCACTGGGAGAAGAAGGGACTGCAATCTCACATTGGTTTTCAACAGAGGCCAGATTGGCAGCGCAGTGATTTTTCCCCCGGCTGCAGAGACCATGTTCTAACACAAGTATGCAGGTATGAGTAGAATAAAATCAGTTTTACTTTGTGTGCACTACTGTTACCTTCATTACAGGCTAGTCTTCATGTCTATACTATCTGGGGGATTTTTTTCATTAGGTATTATAACTTCTTTTACCAACTTGGAATATTGGAATAGCTTTGTGAATCTGAGCCCAAATGGTCAAAATATGTTTTAATACGTCTGCAAAAATCTTATGAATTGATACCGAATTTGATATTTTTGTTGCAAATATGGATTCTATCTAAAAGTGTGTTGAAAGAAAGTGTTGAAAGAAAGTGTATAGTAATGACATGGAGGATGAGTGTGCATTATTTTGTTGTCTTTTCATACATTTTTAAATCTTGAAAAACCATTTACAGGACATCCTATTATGTCAACAGACAGGTTCTGACCCCTCCTCCAGCCATCCATCCATGCATAAGGTGGGGTTCACGGTGCACAGCTCATTCAGTCATAAAACCACAAACCTCCTCAGTGTGAGGCAACAGTGCTAACCGGCCCCCTGCACAGACTGCAGATATATACAGTCTACACTGTAATGTCTGTATTCTATGTCTTTAAATACATTTACTTTTGTGTGAACAAAAAGTAAGTGAATGCAGAGAAAGAGAGAGACCAGAGACTATGCCTCTATCCAAATTGAAAATGATCCAAGATCAGGATATTGACTCGAGTGTTGAAACACTATTAGGGTGGAGGGGAAAGAAAGATATGACGGGAAATAAAAGTGCAGTGTGCATACGGCAGACGGAGAGCAAACTGGTAAAAACATGAAGCATAAAAAAAGAGAAAGGGGAAAGAGAAGGGAGGGGGGTCTTCAGAGAGGGAGGGGGGCAAGGAACTGTTCATTCCACAGTTTGGCTGCATTCCAAGCTGTCTGGCTCTGATTCTGACAGCCTCCCGTTTTTGTTTTGTTTTTGTTATTGTTTTTTTGGCTTTTTTTTGTCTTACCGCCATGCTGGGCCTTGAGCTTCCTTCACCCTGCCTGTTCTAAACTTTTGTACCTTCACTCATTTTAGTGTGATATAATATTTGCATTGTTATTACCCCCCTCACACATGCACACACCGCCCCACTGGTCAGATGAACTTTGGAACTGCCAGGAACTTGGAACGGCATACAAACACTGACCGTTTCCTTCGGATGTCACCTGCCTGAGAGCCGCCAACATGGACATTTTCTCAGCACAGCACCGAAGCTGCTGTGGAAATCTCTGACTGGAAACTGATGATTTGCTGTCCCAGTACTACTGGGGAGAGACTGGAAACATTCCTTGTGGGACAATAGGCTATCAAAGACCCTAGTGACCACTCCCTGTTGTTCACAGACATGAATCAGGCAGGTTACACGACATGCTGCAAAAGTTCCATTGTGGGAGAGTGGATTCCAAACCTGAATGAAATAGATCTGTGCTGTCACAACTGAAAGATGGATCTGAGAGTCATTCGTCAAGTTTTAGACGTGTCATGAGTCAGGGTATACTAATGTTAACTGGAAACACATTCATTTTAACATGCTGAACAAAGTCCTAGTCACTCTTAAGCAAAGACAAGCTTGTCCTGTTTGCAGGTCACCTCTGACCCTTCACTGAAAATAAGTGATGAAGTGAAGCATCAAAATATAAAGACAGAGAGATCAGACTGTTGAGCAACTGAAGGCGTATACCAAACCACAGTATGACAGAAGTCCACTTTTAAAGAAGAACAAAATAGCAGTTCCCTGTATCCGGATGGTTCCTGAATTTTGTTAAAAAATGATGTACCACAATGATCTACAGTATATACAATGATATATATACAATGATATCTATACAGTGTGTATATATATAAACATATATACAAAATATATATTTTTTTCTATTTCTTTGACATTTTGCCTTTTGTCCCAATAATAGACATTTTCTAACAGATGACACTTCAAAGTGTGATGAAATAAAGTCATGGGCTGCATTATTCATCCAGGGTATGTGGTTTGTGTAAGTGCAGCACATAAGGGTGACACATTAAAGGATGTTAAGTCATAGAAGTGGAGGATGTGGAGGATGGGAGGTGTCATTTGACATCAGCTTGAGGGCGATCACATCCTTTAGTATCGTCACAATAAGACTTAACAGCCGTGACATGGATTCACCCTATAGGGAAGCATATTAACTGTATACAAAGAAGCAGTTTATGTATGTGCATGTTGTCCTCACGCAGAGCAAGTTAAGATATTGAAATGCATTTGGCAAAAGAAATTATGTCTTAACATGAACCTGGCTTTGCTTGTTGAGGCAAGTGGGGGAAAAAATTATAAAAACCATCCATGTCTTTTCCTGACTGTAAATAAAGTTGAATAGCAGACCGATTCCACCAACCAGTCCTGTTTGAACATACTTTGTTCAGCTGTTATACCTCCTTGTGATGAAAACCCCTACTGTTTTTAGTGTCTGCATCTAATCAGGCCTCTAGCCCTATTATCTCTCCCCCCCTCCCTCTCCCTCATTCCCTACGTCTGACCTTACAAGGAGAGGCAACAGGGTTGATGTCATTGAGTGAAGAATGTTGCAGGAATCCAGAGAGAAAAGAGCAGGGGGGAGGAGGGGTCTGACTGGACAGTTTATGAACACACACACACACACACACACACACACACACGCACACGCACACACACACACACACACACACACGCATAAAGAAAAACAGGGTGAGAGAGGGAGATGGAGGGAGAGAGAGAGAGGGGGGGGGGGGTGAGCTGTTTACATAGTGATACACAACTCCTGAGCCGAAGTTAAACGAGAACGAACTTGTTTGGAAGGATGGTGTCATTCCTTTACCAGGCTGAAAAGTACAGGGGGAGGGTCTAATAACTGGAGAGGAGAAGAGAGAAGTTACGATTACAGTCGAATCTCTCTCATCCTGAGCCGATAGGAAACGGAACAAAAGGAAAAGGGAGAGAAAACGGGATATCCACATTTCAGCTGCATTACAAGGTGAGTAATGTTTTCTTTTCTTTTTCTTTCTTTTTATGTTGTTCTGTAGTAATTTTTTAAAAATAATTATTATAACACAGATTTTTTTATTACTACTGCCGCTATCACCTGATGGAATGTCAACTTTGTATGTTCCTCCTGTTTAAAAACGCCTCCATCAGAGATACCTTCGGGTGGGTAGTGTCCCCGTCTTCCAGCTATCCGAGTGTCCGTTAGTGGCCGTGAACGCACCATACTGTAGCTCGTCCAGCTGATGAGCGCCGATAAGAACGGACAATGCGGAAGTTACGACAGGAAGTCGGGCTCAAAAGTTGATCGAGCTAGCATAGTGGCGATGCGGCCATAATCGCTCGCGTACGTCAGGGAGAAGGGGAATATTTAATTTATGACAGAAAAATTACGACAGGCCATCTTCTTTGTCATAAGGTAAGATTAAAATAGGGTGGCCTCGGTAGCAAGTTGAGCAGAGGTGCTACGTTTGCGGGTGTACGTGAATGAAGCTAACCGCTGGAGTGATTGATAAACCGGGGTGATCACGACTGTCATATCCGCCGGTCAGACGTGCAGGAGAGATGTAGCTCATCCGTCCGTGGATTAAATGTGGCTGAAACTATGACTGTTCAACTTGGATTAAGAGCTAACAATATCATTTACTATAGTTATTCAGTCGGCAAATGTTAAAATTGACATGATTTGTTGTTTTTGCTCTATCGGTAACATCGCCAGTTCATGGTCTCCCTTTTGGATCGATGCTTCTATTTTCATCATTCTGTATTTTGCCATTTAGTGATGGAATGTTGTGTTTAATTAGGCTGTGGCTGTTGGTGTGTTGGTGTGCGCTCACCCACCGCCAGCTGTCAAAGCACTGGCTAACATTACCCTATCTATTAAATGGGGCGCAAATGTGTCTGGAGCGCCATGGTGCCACATGTTTGACTTAATGATAGCGCCAAATAAATAGAAATCTGCGATAAAGTGCCACGTTTTCCTGCTCCGTTTGTTTCCGTGTCAGTGAGGCCTGCAATTATGGCACGTTTTTTAAAATGACTTTATTAACACTCCTCAGGGAACACACATACACTCATTTTGACCCATTTCTGCGTTTTAGACTTGTTTGCACATCTGTATTCTCAGCATACTCCGATTAATCATGTTTGACTTGAGTCTCAAAACATAATTTTCATAGAAATGGCCTTTATCGAACCAAACCCCTATGACCACTCCCTTTTTAAACTAACTCGCCCTTTTAAAAGGCATGAATATTAGGTATAGAACTACTTCTGGAAGAACGCACAAAATGACTGGGATCATGCCACTTTGGCATGCCAAAGAAATTCCTGAAGTTCTGAAATAGCTGGGGATGATCTGATCTAAACCACAGGGAAAACCTGTGGGGTTTGTGGAGTGAGTAAGTGAGACATCCTCTGCAGTCCCAGCAGCAAGTCCAGACAGCTGTGACTGCAGAATTGGCCGCCATCCTACAAGATTGCTACCAAAGGCTGTGCAGGTCAATGCAGAAGGTGCACTATGGTTGCTGCCAGTGCTGTATCCTAGCGTTGTGGAATTCATTCCAGTAGTTTTCTGACAATTAATGAGTATGATGCAAAAACAACCTTTCTCATAATATGGAATGAAAATCCAATGATCAGCCCTTCATTGAGATGGACATCTTTTTTTCTTTCTTTCTTGGACCATGCCTTCCATCAGGATATGTGGAAGTGCATCCAGTAGATTTTGAGTAATCCTACTGACAGACCAATACATCACTGGACATGAAAAAAAAAATTAAAACATGTTTTAAATCCCTTGAATATACTTAACTGGATTACAATATTTGGTTTTCATATAATATATGCAAGGATGTGAATAATAAGGATGAATAGGGTGGAATACTTGAGAATTCTTGTCATTTTAGTAGGGCTGTGTTTTACTGACATAAGTTGATATTTGTGTTGTTTGACATTTTAAAGGTAAGTATAGTCAGACAATATTTTTGCATCTGTATTAAAATTCCTGTGTTATACCAACTCTTTTTGATATGACTGTATTGTACAATAGAGATCTTTTTAAGTGTCACTCTAAAATATCTAACCTGGTGCCATGTCTTCTGAGATGTCATTGGTGAGGGTGTTGCCACCCGTTGCTGTTCTTGTCATAAGGATTAAACTAAATAGTGCTGCGAAAGTCTTTTTTTTTTATTGTACCATGACTTGTTTAGGCCTGTCATAGACAGCTGACTCCCAAAGCTTTTTATAATCAACATAATTTAAGTGGCATTTTATTTGGAGATGTTAATACTAGATATTTGTGAAGTTGTGTACACATTTCTGACAGTTTGCAGCTAATTTTTTGAGCAGCATCTGCCTTTTTGGACCCAAACCACTGCCATGCTTGAAAGAATGATCCACATTTAGCAACATGAATATTAAAACTGGTAGTCTCTCTTCTGTTTTATTAACTTCATTAACTAATTTTTGTCAGTCTGAACACTACAATGGAGCCACCATTTACACCTGCTCAGCACACACTGCATACACTCACAATGTGCCAGTGTTATCACGCAGTTATCTGTCCTGCTAGACTGATCACTGAGTGTTCAGGATGTGGATTTTTTTTTTTTTGTTTAAAATAGGTGACACGCTAGTTGATGTCAGCTCACACATCATTGACACAACCGTTACACGTGTACCATATTCTACATGCCTACATTTTAGAATAGATTATCTGCAAGAATATGAAAATCCTGTGATCATCAATGTTCGTTTGCCTTTCTTACTTACCTTTTCAACAGCAAGATTGTAGGGGAGCCTCAAACCAAGCCCACAAAAAACAGTGTTTAAGAATAACTTATGGGAAAAAGACTCTGGCTTGAGTTCTCCTGAGGGTAGTGTGGTGCTTCTGTTTGAAAAGCCTGCCATTATGGTTACTGATGCCTTAGTAACTGGTGAGGTAGTTGAGGTCTGGAAGTGATGATGGTCTAAATGGGTGGCTTTATGCCACACTTTATGTGTGAGGTGATGAGGAGACCTCTTTCACTGGAGTCTAATGTCATTGTTTTTGAGAGCATATTTTGCCCGAATCACATTCTCCATTGTGTCTCTGTCTTGTGACTGTTGCATTGGCTGCACCATTCCAATTGTTTGGCTGCAGGCTGACACGAAGGCTATCAGTTAATGTGATTACCAGTTTTGAAATGTTGCCTGTTCAGTCATTAATTTAAAAGCTGGACTGATGCATTGGTGCTCAATGCATGGCCAGTGACCTGTAAGGTTGGACTTGACAAGGGTTGCTTGCTGCTGCTCATTGACCGCTGGCCAAGACACACTCTCTCAGAAACTGGGTGTTCTATTAACGTCAGAACAGTAGAGAAGTATTTGAATAACACACTACTAACTGATAGGATGTCTGACTGGACATGGAAGGAGTTACGGTCTGCATTTCATGTTCGCTTTATGTTATGTGTCCATATCTTTACTGTAGAGCATAAATGGGCCTTTAGATAGTGAACGAATGTATTGTATGTAGTTTATACCAAGTTCAATAAACTGCAGAGTGCAGTGTGTAATCTATGTTGGGTGCCCATCTCAAGGCGACACTCTACTATCCTTCATCACAGTAGTAAAGTAAAAATGATTAAATGCAGCTGCCCCAAGTGATGTCATTCAGTTCAAGTGGTGGCTGACAGATGAAGGATAAGGTTGAGGGAAGTGCAAGAATGAAAGAGATAAAATGATCGTGGGTCAGCTACAGAGCAGAACAGTTTCTCCATCTGATTGTTGAAACTCTTGATTTGGGGAGTAAAAATATGACAAATGATGAAAACAGTTAAGAAAGAGGCTGAATGGCGTGAAAAGAAAAGAGAAAGTGATGTCATTCATTTCCAGTGCCAAATATGTTCCTCAGCGGAGGGTCCTCTGAAATCTCAAGGATCAGATTTCAAGATGGATTTGCACAAGGACGTCTGAGGCAGTGGAGGTGATCTCATTGTATGAAGTCCCCCAGGAATGTATCGAAGAACAGATGGAACAGGACCGCGAAGTTATTATCACTGTTGAATAATTTAAATGTACTGTTGTCTACGGTAGTCTAAGTACTGTAATGAAAATGCTAAATCATAGTCTATACTGCCCTTGTCAAGCACTCTTGTCAGAAAACTGGATTAGGTCTGGGTGTGTTGTGTAGAGCAATGCTGTGGATTTTCATACTTGTAACCCTTGATTCAAGCGAGGAGCCTTATCTGGACCGTAACGAGTCAATCTGTCTTCTCATTACACGTTCCCTCCCACAGAATCTGAAGTAGGTCTTGTTACTAGGTTAATGAGTAGCCAGCGATTTTCCAAAAGACTGAAAAAACATCTGTCCTTGCTCTCCCATTTCTGTTAATTTACTATTCTGTTTTTCCATTGCTGTAAACTGCTCCACCATTATTTGCCTGCAGAAAGCTGGAAAACAGAGTAGTTTGCATCACCTCTTGCTGATTCATGGAGCAATTTTCTGCACAATTGTGAAGTGCAGCTAAGGTTTCGTGGGTTGTTTTTCCAACTGCTCTAGGAGGATGAGGATATTTTTTTAGAGCAAATTCCAAACAATTTCATTTAGATTTTACATTAGTCAGTGCTGCAAGATTTAAGAGCTCATCATTTCTCAAGTTATACTTTTGACTCAAGATGTTGGAAAGTTTTAACACAGTAAATTTAACGGGGGTTTGACTGAATATGCATATACACTTTATTTATATGTCCCTGTTGTGTGTGGTCAAAAGGTTCAAAACACTATTGAACCTTTGAGCCATCGTAGACTATCGAATGAAATATTTGACACTTAAAAATGATTGTGGTCATAAAACATGTCTGTAATTGTTCAGTGTCAGGAAAACTTGATTAAAGTAAGCTGACTCATGGTTCGAACAGAAAAGCCCTTCCATGACTTCAGAGAATTTCTGGATGTCATGAGTGTCAGAAACACTTTGAGCTCTAAGGGTTTTCTTGTTTTGTCGGCTCTGAAACCATTGTGTGTGTGCCAACAAAGTGGAATGAGGATGAAATACATTTCCTGGTTTTTTTGCTGTTGCAGTCAGTGAGCCCCATTGTACATAGTGATTTTCGAGGATGTGTCAGACTCCATCTCTTCTTTGGGTTTTTTTAAATGTAAACTATTATCTAAAACAGTGAAAACTGAACTGTTGCAGAGCAGGAATTGCTACGTCATGTTTTAATCTTTGGATGAATGCAACTTATGTAAAAGAGCTGGCAACTAATTAAAAAACTAGCAGCTCCATGCCTAGAATCATTGTCAAATTTTGTATGTCAAATAATAAAAACCATGTCTATGGTTTTCTTTACTCGCCTTAAGGGCAAAAGAAAGTAAATGAGAGAATGAAAGTAATAAACTCAGGGGGCTGCAGTAATGTGTACCTTAGGTCTCAGCCAAATTGAAAAGAGACTTTGAAGGTGTTAGCTTTCACTATTATAAATATGGTTTAACATGGTTTAACCATAATATACCTGCCCTTACAGTGGAGTTAGGTTTAATGATTTGTCTACTTTTTGGACCACTGGGAGCAGAGCTAACCTACCCGCAGGTACTGAACATTATGAACTGCATGAAGTAATGTGGAAAGTGGACCTAAATCTTACCACTTCTCTAAACTCGTCATAAAAATCAACTAATAGGAACAAACAAGTGTCATAACAGAAATGGTGTTCCTACTAAGCCACAGAAAAATGTTCAAATGAGATCTACACCATTGAGAAATGTGCGTTTATAGGACCACTTCTGAACTACAGATGACTGAGATGATGGTTTACCAGCCTCTCACTTGGTGCCTCATCATGCAAAATGTTCCAATGTGGCTAATTTTACCACCTGCAACTCATTCAGATTGCAGATGGCTGCGTGAAATATCTCTTTTACAAAATATTGAATATGACTGGGCATTACTGTGGCATTATTGTAGGCAGGGTGGTGAGTAGGGGCCACGCTACTTCTGGCTGTTGTCTAACATCCAGAAAGTTCCAGGTTTGATTCCTCTCTGTGAGGAGTTTGTACATTCTCCACGTGTCCGTGTGGGTTCTCTCCGCATTCTCAGAATCAGAATTCAAGTTTTCAGAATAACTCCAATAGAATTTGAGTTTTGGTCTCAATGTGCTACCCTCCTGTTGAAAGACATGCAAATTAAATCAAATCACGGTGTGTTAAACAGTTTCTTAGTTGAAATGATGGTTTATTAGTATGAAAAGCATTTCAGAGCTCTGGGGTTCAATAGTTTGTCAAACAGCCATGTTGTGAGTTCAATGTCTTTTTCGTGTTTCAGTTCTTTCATGCGTAAGTTAACGTTTCAGTTCAATAAGAAGAACCATACATCTGTCTAAAGGTCATGTTCTCAGTCAGCGGCCTGCAGCGAAATGTGTTCAAACTTCCCGAGGAATCTCGACGGAGCCGCTGACGTAACATCAGCGTTTGTTTAAGCACGGTAAACAAGCATGTGTTAAATATTACAAGTCGTCTTTGGCATCTGCCCTGTGTCCGTAGCCTGAGGACATTGTCACACACTGTTCTCTTATCCTGCTGTCGACTATATCCCTCAGGTCTTTCCTTTAAAAAGGTAATACTTGATCTTAAGAATGCCTGTTGGTTATTTTCTTGTTAAAGCCCCACCAAACGGGGCTTATAGTGTTACCCTCCTCCGTCCTATGATCTGTTGAAAGGCAGTGGACAGAATTTAACTTTGTCAATTTTCCTGTCGGTTTGATCACATTGAACTATGATACAGGGTGTGGGCCATCCACATGAGCACAATTCAGTTTTTCTGTTCTCAACGGTATCTGCAACCTTGAACACAGCTCTCCTCTTTATTTATTTATTTTTAATTCAACAAATCCAAAAATTACATCAGCAACATTTTAAGAGCAGCTTAAATCCATGGGGTGTCCAGTAGGTACCAGTCTGCACAGTGTACTGATTTTGCAGTCAATATAAAAGAAGTGTGGTGTGCTAACTGAAAAAGTCAAAAATGTGCAGCTTTTTAGGAAGCTATTGCCAAGGTTAAGGTTGGAAAATTTGGCATAGTGAAAGAAAAATGTTCCCCTACACATTCATCATTTTAGTTTTAAGCTGTTCCTTCAGCTGCCTCTCCCTTTACACCGTCCGAGTTACACTGAAGTACGATTAATGCAGTGGTACCACTTTCAGATATCAAACAAGTTAAGACTATATCTAATCTTTTTTTCAGTGTAAAGACATGACATACTCCACATCTGGTTCATGATAGTACCTACCTTGTAGTTTTCATCACTATTTTAATGCTGATCTTCTCCAGCAGACGTCCTGACTGGGAATTAAACCCATTAACTTTAGTCAGCTGATCTTTAATTGTGGTAGATTTTTGTCACAGGGACAGAGGGGATGATGTCAGATTATTAAATAGCTGCCAACTTCTTCATGCTACCTGTGCTGAATTGTTGTTTTTTTAATTGGCTCTTCATTTATCTATCTGCATGTTCTCATCCTCTAGATAAACACTTAAAAAATGGAGGACTCCAGCAGCAGCAAGCCTTTCATGGTGACGTCCTCTCTCAACTTCAAAGTCACCACCCCATCCTTCTACAACCAGCCAAAGAAGTTTGCCTCTGTGGCTCCACCACGCCCCAAAAGTGTGACGCCTCCCTCAGGTCCCTCGCCGACACCAGTGGGCACAGGCGTGATTGGACGAGTGGGAGACCTGCCTCCACCGCCCCCTTCGCTCTGTGATGGTATTTGTATTATTTATGCTATTATTCATGCTGTTTTCTGAACCATTTCGCGCCGCTTTTAAGATGTCAGCATGAAGAGTTGCACAGTTGAATCATTTTATTGTGCTGTTATATCAATCCATTGTTTCTGAGACATCCTGTTAACCTACTTTAACTCCTGTCTCATTTAAATTTCAGTCAAATGTTGAGGGAGCTTTATGTTACTTTTGGATGTGTGTGTGTTAATAGTTTAACTTCTGTCAATCTTTCTGAGTTGATTTAACTCAATGGTTCCAGGTAAAATTGAAAGTTCTGTGTGAAGTTAATAACACTGTAAAGAGTAATGCTTTTTGATTGGTTTCTTGTATTGTAAGAACGTTTTTAACACATCAAGGCATCTATAAATATATCCATATCATACACCTCAAACCATCCAGAACCACAGAAATCATGCAGTTTTGTATTTTATATTTTTATGGTTTACTTTAATTTCATTATTTGAAAAAAAAAGTCTGCATTAGCATTGGATGATCAATGCAGCGTGAGTATGAAAAAAAAAAAAGTGTTTTGTCGCAGCTTTTAACCAATCAACCCTCCTCATTTCTGTCAGACTTCCCACCGCCACCACCCCCTCCCCCTCCCCTGGATGACGACTTGCCCGCCCCTCCCCCTGAATGCCAAATCACAATCGCTGCCTCTGACGTCCTCCCTCCAGCCTTCCCCGCTCCACCTCCGGTGGTAGATGACCTGCCCCTGCCAGCTCCCCCCGAGGATAGCGCTTGTTTGCCCACCTCCCCGTCTCCCCCTCCTCCCCCACCCCCTCCACCTCTACCTGCCTCCAGTACCAGTTTTCCAAGCGCTGTTGGACACCCACAGGTGAGTCACAATGGAATCTTCACCACATAAACGTGAGTTGTTGCATCAGTCTGCATGTTTCATTCTTTCACTGCATGTCACAGCATTCCAGTGTCATTGGTTAAGCAGGGTGGGCATTGTTCTCGCCAATCGATGGAGCGCTGACAGGAAATACTATCTATTGAGTTTTTGCTGCAAATTATATTAGCGTCAGTCTGGAGTAAATCACCCAGCGTCATACTCCAAACAGGATTATTGCTCAATTGTG
This sequence comes from Antennarius maculatus, assembly GCA_013358685.1. NCBI lineage: Eukaryota > Metazoa > Chordata > Actinopteri > Lophiiformes > Antennariidae > Antennarius > Antennarius maculatus. The sequence continues at coordinate 16,645,170 of CM023615.1, forward strand.
CAACAAAAATAGTTTATAGACTTGCAACAAAAGGCTCGTTGTGGAGTTGTTTGTTGCAGGACTGCTGTAATTACTGTACAGCTGGATGGTCGACATACAAATACTTGTATATAAAAACATGGCTTGGATGTAATAAAAATACCTATGTACATCATGAATAAAGAATCTCCTGCTACGCAAACAATTCTGTGCTTTGAAAATTAAATCATCGAATAGCCGATGTTCTCTTTCGCCTGAATAGGGAGTAAAAATTCACACAAGTTTTACTTTGTCATCTTCAATATCACTAAAGGAAAGGTGTACAAAACTGTGGTGAGACCAGCGATGTTGTTTGGTCTAGAGACAGTGTCACTGAGGAAAAGACAGGAGGCAGAGCTGGAGGTAGCAGAGATGAAGATGCTGAGGTTCTCTCTGGGAGTGACCAGGAAGGATAGGATCAGGAATGAGTACATCAGAGGGACAGCACATGTTAGAGGTTTTGGAGATAAAGTCAGAGAGGCCAGACTGAGATGGTTTGGACATGTCCAGAGGAGAGATAGTGAATATATTGGTAGAAGGATGCTGAGTTTTGAACTGCCAGGCAGGAGGCCTAGAGGAAGACCAAAGAGGAGGTTTATGGATGTAGTGAAAGAGGACATGAAGGTAGTTGGTGTGAGAAGAGGATGCAGAAGACAGGGTTAGATGGAGGCGGTTGATTCGCTGTGGCGACCCCTGAAGGGAAAAGCCAAAAGGAAAAGAAGAAGAATTGATTCTTAACCAGATATGTGATGTTCCACACCATTAACTGTCACCGTTTTTCAAATAGAGGTAGTTTATATTTCAAGCAGTATTTTGAAATAAACTAAGTAACTCATAACTTTTATAGATCATGATATTTTCTTGTCATTCATTCATGATTTCTTTGCTCATCCTGGTCCCTTCATCTTCTGCTCCATCATGACAACTTGATTTATCTGAATAACTTTGTGTTCGCTCTGCCAGAGGCTGATGGAGAAACAGACCAGCTTCGACAAACAGCTTGACTCTCTAACTGACTTGCTGTCTGAGATGGAGACCAGGGGACCTTTCAACCCGAAGGTAAACAGAGTGTTAGGATTTTAGCTAAAGAGGATGAGAGAAAAATGTCAGCAGGTATTGGCTCAGGAGCCTCACTGTATGAAGAGAGAATGAGTCACACAAGCAAGGTAGGTCAGTGGAAATACTTCAGGGAGACGCCAAGATGGGGTCATCACTCTCTTCATCTGTTTAGGGTGAAAGCTCAGTGATAAATAAACCGCATACACAAGTATACAGGACATGAAAAACAAAGAGCGAAGAAGCTGGTGGTTCACAGAGGGAGAGGGGGATACACACAGAATTGAGTGGAGAGCATGGAAGTGTGATGAAGCCAATGTGTGCTGCCAGAGAACCAGTGAGAGGGCCATAAATGGAGAGCACTTTCATCCAAGTGGGAGGTACCGGATCAAGACAGAATAATGTTGGCACAAAACGGCAAAATAAATGTCAGAAAGATAAAGTACTTTTCTTGTTCAAACTTTGGAGGACTAACAATATTTTCTTTAATCAACCTGCCTCGTATAATATTAAGTGACTGCTCCGTTCATTTCAGCCCACATTATTATACTGTAATCCCCTCCAGTGTGTGATAACAGATCCTTTATGTTGCTTAAGGTACAGAATGTTTTTATAGAATAACCTGAGTTTTTTTTCCTGTGTTCTTTGCTTTGGTGTTAATAACTCCTAAAGAGATTGATTGTTTCATTTATTCACAGTTACCAAGCCAGTATACTGCAGCACCAGCACCCAAACCTTCAGCTCCTCCCCCAACCGCTCCAAAACCAGCCCTCTCCTTCCTCCCACCGCCCGAGATGGGTGACCGCCCGCCTCCAGCACCTTGGGCAGAAGAACTCAAAGCCAGAACTAACCGACACGCCAATCACAACTCTGCACTGAACACTGCTCCCCAGCCGTTTGCTAAGGCCCCGGCTACGGCTCCTAAGTCTGGGTTCGGAGGGAGGCCGGCAACCTCATCCATCTCTCTGGCACAAAAACTAAACCAGAACCTGAACCAGACTTCTGCCCCAATTAATGCTGGACCAAAACCTTCCCCGCCTTCTGCTTCTGTCATCAGCTCTTTTCCTACTATTCCTCCCACCGTCCCCCCCATACCTGCTAGTCCACCAAACAATATGGCAGCTCCCCAGGCCTCAAACCACGTAAAGCGGTCTCCCTTTGCCAGTCAGGATAATGCAAACCAAAACCCCCCTTCTGCTCTACCTCCTCAACCCAAGATGATGGCACCTCCCAGCTCCTCTTTTAGCCAGCCAATGAAAACTCCTCCTGCATCAGCAGTATGTTCCAGCTTTATGTATTTATTTACTTAGAAACAGTTAACCTTGTATATACTGTATAAAAACAGGAAGAACAAATAATTTATTATAGTCAACAGATCAAAAAATTGAATTTCATGCACTGTTTTCAACTGCTTCATCATAAATAATCAAATGCTCTGCAAGACAAGTTGAGAGCAGGCATGTAAATAATCTATATGTGTGTGTGTGTGTGTGTGTGTGTGTAGAAGCAGCCCTCACCACCTGGCCCAGTGCCTATCCCAGGAGGAGGTGTTCCTTTGAATATGAGGGAAGTGGAGGAGTTGGAGAAAATGACCAAGGACTTCATAAAAGACATGGACACACATGCGCCAGTCATCACCTCCCCTCCTACAGGTACATGCAAACAGTGATGGCTGTAGTGTTGGTGCTGAAGCTAACACTGAGATTCACCATAGCAGTCATTTGTGAATCAAATGGATTGTAATGATAGAATGATTTGAAGGACTTTTAAGCTCAGAATTTAGCTTTCCTCACTAATTAGGAAATTATATATTAAAGCAAACAGAAGAATCTAGAAAGAATGGATGTATTTGCGAACAATCTTGTCCTCATTCTTCTGCTCTCTCTCATACACATGCTCATCTTTTATTGTTTTTTTTTAGACATCTGTGGGAAGTGTGGCGAGGCTCTGTCCCGTACCCAACCAGCAGTGAGGGCCATGGACAAACTCTTCCACTCCAACTGCTTTTGTTGCATGAGCTGCCATCGCCCCCTACAGGGCATGCAGTTCTATGACAGGGATGGTTCGCCCCAGTGCGAAGACTGCTATATGGTGAGGATGCAAACGCACAGTTGACAAAATCACTAATTTCCCTGCGGGGATTATAATCAGTATATAAAATAAAAAAATTAAAAAATAAAATTGTTTATTGTGTGGATGAAGTGATGGCAAGAAAATGCAAATACTGACATATTAAAAATGTGTCCAACGGTTATTTCTATTTTTAATGAAACACTCATTTTGCTCCCCCTCAGAGTTCTTTGGCAGTGTGCTCCAGATGCGGGGAGAAGATCACAGACCGTGTTCTCAAGGCGGTGGGCCAGTGTTTCCATGCCCACTGTTTCCGCTGCAGCACCTGTTCCTGTGTACTTGAGGGGGCGCCTTTTATCACTGACGACAACAACAACCCCTACTGTGTCCAGGATTATCACAGGTAGCTTTTGGCTGTTGATACCTTAGCGAGTAACTGCTTCTATATTTAGGGAATCTATTGGTCTCAAACCAGTCCTTTTCTGTGCGGGGTTTGTATGTTCTCCTCACTTCTATGTGGGTTCTCTCCAGGTTCTCCACATTCCTCCCACCTCCAAAAACATGTACTTCAGGTGGATTGGTCAGTTCCAAATTGTGCATAGGTGTGAATGTGTGTGTCAGTGCTCGTTCGTTTTTCTTGTGCTGGCGTTGAGTCCGCAAGGTCTCCCCGTCTACTGCTCATGTCAGCTGGGATAGGCTCCAGCAATCCCCGTGTAAGTGGAAGAAGTGGTATGGAAAATGAATTGAATAATTCATCCTTCCCAGTCAAGGTTGGCAGGCCTAGAAGAACTTGGTGGGAGTGTTTCAGAATTTGTCTGGTGGCCACTAACTTACAACCAGTTTGTCACTTTTATCCTCAGGCGTTTCTCCCCTCTGTGTGTGAGCTGCAATGAACCCATAGTTCCAGCCCCAGGCAGTGAGGAGACCGTTAGAGTGGTGGCTCTGGACAGAAACTTCCACCTTAAGTGTTACCGTTGTGAGGTGAAGCATTTAAATCTTTTACCAAATATGCATCATTCAGTGAATCCAGTCAACTAATAAACATGCTTATTTACTCTCCAGGACTGCGCTCGGGCTCTGTCCATAGAAGCGGATGAAAACGGTTGCTATCCATTGGATGGTAGGATCCTGTGTATGAAGTGCCACACCCAGCGGGCCAAGCAAGCTGCGCAGTGATTTGCAGAAGCGCACATCAACTACAAATCAAATCCAAAAGCACAGGATTTATTCAGCTGCCAGTTTTGCCTTCGTAACAGGGCCTGATTCAGTAGACATGTGCGAGTGCGAGCGTGAAAGTGCTGCGTGAAAAGTTTTGCATGCCAGTACAACGTAGTATTTCCCTCTTTTCCGTTGACTTCAGTGCAGAAGTAATGTACTGCACTGAAATAAATGGCCCTGATCTTTTATTCCCGATCACATCCTCTACAATCTATAACCTTGTTTGTATGGCAGAGCATACTTTTTGTGCCAATTCTATGTTTACGCTAAAAAAAAAAAAAAAAATTCCAGCATAAGTTGCACAAGAACAGTTTGGTAAAAAAGAGCAGTCTGGTGAATATAATGTTGCCTTTCTTTGTATTTCTGCAATGTTAGTAGCACCATGTAGTAAGATATGTCCATCTCAAGACTTTCACTGCCTGGTTATTTTCTCCATGAGCACTGTAATTGTATCATTGATACTGAGGCAGACTGCTGTCATTGAGAAGACGTATCAGTAACCATTGTGAAGATATCACCACTTGGGTGCTGGTAGAATATATAAGGACTTCTGCAGTTGCTGTGCCAATAAGTGGGGTTAAATGCGCCTTCCTCCAAGTTTACTCTTATCATTTATGTCATTGGGGGTGAAACATTGACTGCAAAAATGATTAAAACAGTGAATGTTGCTTAACATTATATGTGAATTTGATCATCTATACGCATGTCTTGAATTATATTATTTGTTGATTTTGTATTTGATCATTAATATTGTATGATGGTAAGATAAGAACAAAAATCAGTCACTTTCCTCTCAAAAATAGTCCAGAGCTGACTGGGCATTGTATTTTTAGATGCATGCTCTTTGGATGCACAAAAAGAACAAAGAAAAAAGCACAGATTTGCAGAGCACAGATTCCATTTGAGTGATGTCGTCATTTTAAAAAAACATCTTGGATAATGCCAGCGGCATGGTTGGGAAAAAAAGACCTAATATGTGAGAGTTGCACAATTCCTTTAAGAAAGAAATAACCTTTAAATGTCACTTTGACTCAAAAGTCTTCGCACATTATCAATTTAGTTGGTATTTTAAGTAGATGCCACACAGAAACATGTTACTTTTTGATATCCATTTCAGAATATCTTGCTTTATATAATAGAATTTATAAATTTTTTAAGGCTGTGTGTAACAATACTAAAATGACCCTTCAAGATAATAGATTAGCACAAGACGTTAGCTTTTAGCTTTAGCTATTAACTCTTGGTGAACAAATATGTGAAAGCTCCAAAATTAAGGTTAGAACAATTGCATTGGATGGCATTTTTTAAATCATTTTCTGTTACATTAAATACCACTATTATTCATCTTTTGTATTTTGGTCTATTCATATTATATACTGTTGGATCCTTATCTTACTGTACTGTATCAGTGGTAAATACTTAATTATTTGGTTTTATTTTTAACCTGGAGATATGCCTTCTCCATCTCGTCTGTGGGTTCCTTCTGAATTGCGCCTGGTCTGCAGCCACAAAGTCATTCCATAATAAAAATAAAAACCGTTATAATTTGTGCTTGCATTGAGCCTGGTATAGTATGACACCAGAGTGACTAACATGGCAATAGCTTTTCAGCATTGCATGAGTGCTGTTTGTGTTGGTGGCGGCATCTCTTATAGTATGTCTTGTTTGCACCAAATATACCACCTTTGTTGCCCTGCATTTGTCATCAAAATGTGATACGCATATGATGATGCCTTCACAGTTGCATTTATCTGGTGTATTATTGTGTTATGTCCTATTGTATTAAATGTGGATGCCTTTTCATATGCTTTTTTAAATAACTTTCTATTTGATATGTGTGAATGTGTATATGTTTAAAAACATTTAGTCCCACCCCTTCCCCTCTGGCTGTATCAGAAGATAAACAAAATAAATAAAATGCTGTATACCAACAAGTTCCATGTCTGATTCCTCAACTCCCTTGTGCCACTATAAAGCTGGAAACGCCAATAAAACATGAAGGATAATGCGATTTACAGATGCATACATGAGTAAAAGTAGTTCATTGTTAAATAAAGTGCAAGTACAAAAATAGAAAAGTAATGCTGAAAAATGGAAACTAGTCACTGCTATTACATATTGTAATGCATATTTGAAATCATAAATTTGCCTTTTGAATAATTTTATATAGCATTACAACTGATGGTTTTGTTTTCATCTCTGATCAATTTCTCAATTTGTCAAAATGAAAATGGTGAGGTGTCAGTAAAAAGCATAAAAGACATGTTAAAATGTGTTTTGTCCAACAGAACTTTTAAAAATTCACATTTAGCAGCAAATCCTCATATTTTGAGAAGCTGGAACCATTTTTGTACATAGTACAAAGTCATATTCATGAAAACAGAAAGTGAGCACCCTAAACTAGAAAGCTACTGTGCAGCAGTAAGCAGTAAACAAAAAGCTGAAAATGAGAGCTTGTCGTATTTGTTTTTGCACCCACACTCTGTCTCTGGTTGGTTTCCATGTGACATCCGTGTAACTTGTCCTCGGCTCTCTCATTGATGTGTTGCTTTGCAATGGGAGATGCCAAACTGCTCTATCAGTAGTTAACAGCCATGTGTTGCACTGATAGTGACGACAGCGGTCGTCTGTGTGCATAGATTTAAGGCTGAAATTCCAGAAGGTGCTGCAGACAAGAAAGGAATTGAAAACACAAGTCAGAGTTTTCACTTTGAGTTTCTGCTGCTTTCACAAACCACAAAACGTGAGCGTCCCAAAGGAGACCCGCTGACTTTTCTCTGTGATGTGCCCTGTAGGGGAGAGTAAGACATAGTCAGAAGAGTTGGTTTTATCAGTATCAGAGGAAGAGAGTGAGTGATGAAGTGAGATAGAGAGCTGACATTCAGCTGTTTGACATAAAGACAACAGGAGGAGGAAGTACACATGAAACACCAGATGAAAAAGACAGGACATGCAAGCCACTGGAGGAAAACACAGCAGGAGGACATCCAGTTGCTAAGAATGAGGGAATCTCGACGAGAACATGAGGTAGGCTTTATCTCCACAATCTGAGTTCACCAGGTTGAAGCTGTGTTTACAATGTTCTCATGGTAATGGTGGGAATATTGCTGGAAGCAAGCAGTTTGTTCCTGAGAGAGATTATAATATTCAAATTGTGTGGTTTGGTGATGTCAGCAGTGAACCAAAATGATAGCCTTGTCGGATGCCAAAGCACAAATGGTTTTGACTTAACCAACATTTTCCACTAACATTGGAAAATGATCAAGTCAGAAAACATGTGGGCGTATCAATATTATTAAGACGTAGTATGCTGCACTGAAATGGAGAAATAGTAAAATAGAGCAATCTGAAGGGGTTTCTACAGGTTGTATATGTGACAGTTAACTTAAAGTCACAGCTGCTTGGAATAAAACTGCAAATAAATCATAATCTTCAAATAGACTTGGTCATGTATGATGATAACGTTTATGAACAGAATGAGTTCTTGCAAAATTATTTTTTGCTCTGAGAACAGAAATTTCTCTTTGTGGTAGTCTTGACAGACATCTGAGTGGTGAGTGGAGCACTGGAAATTATTCAAGATATAATCAGAATTTATGTGTTCCTAAAGAGACGTGAATGTATGGGTTACCAGATTTCACTGTTAAGGTTCTGGTTCTGCCCAGTTCTACTGATAATGTGGTGTTGGGGATCCAGACAAATAATTAAGAAAGTCAGTTGTCACTGAGAATAATGATTTGTTGAAGTCACATAGAAAAATGAACTTTTACAGTAAAAACATTTGTGTATAGTCATAGTAATTTAACATTTAAGTGATGTGCAATATGTCAGAGTCAGATGATAGACAGGGGTGTAAGGGTTCAAACTCTGGAAATATTTATTCTGTTAAAACCTCAGCAGCGTCACCGCTCGTAATAATCTGTATTGTGTTACTTTCTCCTTTCACTTGTTCTCTTTTAGCATGTCACACTGTCCCAGTTAGAACCCGAGAGGCAGCTTCAGCCTCCACCTCTGTATCAGCTGCCACTGCCCACCCAAGACCCATCCGAGACCCAACAACAGACCCAGCTCCAGTATGTTCTGCAGCTGTCAGAACACCAGCACCAGACAAAACCAGTGTGGATGAATGGTCGCAGGCTGCTTCTCCTCCTTCTGGCTTTCTCCTTCTGTGTTGCCATTCTAGGACTAACTTACTATACTCTGCAAAATTTTCAAAGTAGGAGCAATAACGAAGCCGCCACTGGTAGGTCTCCAAATAAAAAAATTTAAAAAAAGGATATGATGGTGAAACAACATGACAATAAATATATATTTTGCCTTTTTTCTAACTGTTCTCTCATTACTTTTCTGTAGAAGATCCGTGTGTTTCTTCGGTCTGCCAGTGGGCCTCGGACCGTCTGGCCATGTCAGCTGATCCCTTCACCCAACCGTGTGATTACTTCTTATTCACATGTGGGTCTGACAGATATACATCAAAAAGCAGGGGTGTACAAAGAGGTAAGGCTATCCCTGGACATCCTCAGGACCAGAAGGTAACAGTGGCAAGCCTGCAGCAGAGAGATCAGAGTAAAGGACACGGGCTAAGAGATAACGACATGCTGGACAGGAGAACTGTGCTGCTGCAGTATCTGACTGAAATGTTAGGTAGGACTGAAATATCATTATGTGTTCTGCATAAGAGCACATTATATGAATGCATTATCTAATTTGTGTATTCCTTAATCACTCTGGCAGAATCAGCAGACAGGCCGGGTAGTACTGCCATTCAGAAGGCCAGACAATTCTACCATTCCTGTTTAGACACCAAATCCATGGAGACTGCTGGAGCAGAGCCCTTCCTGGCACTCATTCAGAAAGTGAGGCCTTTATACACCTTTAAGATATGGGCATTAGTCAGATAGTCAGATCTTTGACGACAAGGAAATCTTACTGTTAACATGTCAACATCTTGAGTGATGCTTGTGAGGCTTATTCATACTGTTAACATGAAGACTGACCTCCTGTTTTATGTGCACTTTTTGCCAGATTCATACCTTTTCTAAGAAAAAACTGTGACCACGTTATAGAAGGAGGCCTACCGTTAGATTAAAACTCCAATATGTTGGTTTATTTATTCCAATCAGCCTCAGCTGTAATTTGATTTAGTGATTATTGGCAAACATTTGCTAATAAGATGGAAAACACTATGTAAATATTATACCTGTCTCAGATGCAGTGTGGTGACTGACTTTGAAATATTTACAGTTCATTTTGTTTTTAAGAAAACATCATATAAAAAGCTCCTCACAGGATGATGTTTAGCAGACCTAATCAGTGTGTTTGCACGATGATGTTTGCATCTTGCTCAGACCGTGGCCTCACAGAGCCAATAGCATAGCTGTAATGTTAGTGTTGTTTAAGTTGGACAGCTTGGAGAAAATCCTGTTGTACAGCTCCATGTATCAACTTGTCACATCAACTGATGAAGATTTTCCTGCTTGACAGAAGTATTTAAAACAGAATCTCATGTATTTGTTGCTGTGTGTGCAGCTGGGAGGCTGGGCAGTATCAGGCCAGTGGAATCAGACTGATTTCAACTACACCCTGAGCGTGTTAATGAAAGACTATGCCACTTTTCCATTCTTCAGCCTTCGGGTGGGCAGAGACCCAAATGAAATTACCCGTGAAACAGCAAAAAGATATATACAGGCCAGTACCCATTAAGATCATTCAGTGTGTTAACAAGCTGGTGGGAGCGCCGGAATGGAAAAAGAATGGACATTGTGTTATTGCTTTGACTTTTAGTTTCCTCTTTGTCAACAGATTGATCAGCCGGATTTGCTGATCCCAACTGAATGGAACAACAAGACACAGAAGTCTCAAGCTAAAACTCAGGTTGATAACTTAGCCAGAGCCATATTGATTTAAGAGATGTCTTTGGCAAAATGCAGCAATATCCATCCGTCACACTGTATCACTCTCCTATCACTTTGCATCCAGACACTACGTCCCTTCTTGGCATCGTGTCAGAGGTATCTGGCACTGCTGGGGTCCCCGCCCAGCAGCAGTTTGATCCATGTCGGTGCGTTCATCTCTCTGTCCTCTGAGCTGGCTGTCGCTGCTGCACCTCTGCACCACCGCTTGTCAAAAGGACAGCTTTACCAACGCATGACCATCAAAGAGCTGCAGGTATACTGGAGGAGGAACACATGCAGCCATGAACACATGATGGATCTGCTGTAGCCATTAATTTTTTTTGTTCTTTGTTGGGGTGTAAATATGTCAACAGAGCCGGGCCCCTGCTATTGATTGGCTGCGCTGTCTGCAAGCTGCCTTCTATCCACTGCCCCTTATTGATGATGATCTCATCCTTCTACACAACTTACCCTACATCGAGCAAATGTCCAACATAATTGGTAAATGGCTGAACATGCATGAGCTGAGAACCAGGTACTGTGACACTAAACAGCCCACAGTCACATATGCATGGACTTTTCATGACCTTGTGTCGCCACATTTGATTCCACTCAGCGGCCCCCTTCATACTTACATGATCTTCCATCTGCTGCACACCCTGATGCCAGCTCTAGACTCCAGATTTTCTGAAACAGCAAACAATCTGTCTGTTGCCCTGGGTAACAGTGAGCGGGTGAGTCAACAGAGATGCCGTCTTCTGTATTTCTTCAAAAGATGATACCTTAGAGCCGGTATGTTGAGTCATATATTCATTATGGGGGTCTTTTCAATAGGTAGCCCCACGCTGGGAACAGTGTGTGTTGGAGACTGAGAGAGGATTTGATTTAGTTCTCAGGGATCTTCTCCATGAGCGGACAGAAAACAGAAAAGTAAGAAGAAGTCAGATTTGGGATGGAGTGCATTAAGCAGTTATTATTTTTTAAGACAAATATTAAATGCATTCAAGATTTTTATTGTTTACTAGGTGGAAGAGGTCGTTCAGAATATCTTCTCCTCCTTCAAAGCCAAATTACATGAATTCAGGTGGAAAGATCAGAATTCCCTCCAGTTTATCATGAAAAAGGTAAACATGTGAAATACCTTTTTGTATTTGTCTTTTATTTTATATATTTTTAACAAAAGATGCTTGTCTCCCTCTAGGTTCAATCTTTAATTCCAAAACTTTGGACTACAAACCACATTTCTAGTGCAGCTGAGCTTGATCCACTGTTTTCCAAGGTATAAAAGACCACCAGTATCTCTAACAGATACAGTGTAAAATGACTTTCAGTATTAAATAACCTGAGAAATGAAAACTTGAATAAATACCCCTGACTTTACGATTCCAGGTATCAGTCGGCACAAAGAACTTCTTCTCCAGCTACGTCCAGCTACTGTCCTTGTGGCAAAGGAGACGCACTAAACTCTTGACTGAACAAACTAATCCTGCTGATATGTGAGTGTCTTTATCCTCTTCATGTTTTTTTTTTTAAAAAAGAATGTTTTAAATGTGTATTTAATATTCTTTTGTCATTCTTAGTTTGTCTGTCACATCACTTCTCCTGGGTAATGAGCTTCTCTTTCCTATGGGAATGTTTGTCCCTCCTTTCTTCCATCCTACCTATCCTAGGTAAAGTGTACACTAATTTTAAAAGGGGTAGTAATGGGTTTCCATTTTTTACATTTAATCAGTATAAAACACAATCTTTCGTTTATGTTTTTTTTACAGAGCGATGAATTATGGTGTAATAGGGTTCCTAATTGCCAAAGATATCCTCCACTTGCTCCTTCCTGACAGTAAGAGAGTGTAACATCCGTTCTCCCCTCTTGACATTTTTAATTACTTAGTAAATTGGGTTAATAACATATTGTTTCTCAGACATTTTCTCCACTCAGTACATTTATGATTCACTGGAAGTAAATTACTGCAAAGTCATGTTCTATTCTCTGTTGTGTAGTTAATTCTCAGAGTGAGACAGTGCGTGCTGTGGGTGAATGTGTTTGGGCTCACTACCTCAGTGTGACACAAAAAGCAGGACAAGCTGGAGCATATGAACTGTCAGCAGCACAGCAGCAGGAGGTGTGGGTGCAGTACTCTGCACTGCAGATAGCATTGCAGGTGAGCAGCAACCTTTGCACATTCCTCTCAAAATATACAAAAACCTTGAGCTCATGCATCCACCATTTTGCCGGCATCTTTCTTTAGGCTTACAGTCAAACTCTAAAGGAGCAACCAAGTGACACTTCCCTGTCAGGACTTTCACACACACGTCTGTTTCTCACATCATTTACTCAGGTGCTATACTTTTATTAACTTTATATGTTTTCATTTCCCTCCATTTAAACTGCTGACCCTATGCCTTTTAATGTTTTCCAGGTAAACTGTGACTCAGACCCATACCGTCAGTTCATGCCCTTGGAGCCGTCCTTCTTGGTTACAGTCATCTGTGCCAAATCTGACTTATGTCCCACCAAACTTCAATGCCACAATAGAACTGAACAGCATACACTAAAAACATGTTAAACGCATATTTTTTTAAGCTCCTAGTTATAAAAATGTATCGTCTGGCAACTGTTGATTTGATGCTGTAGAGATTACATACTGTGCAATGTCTACAGTTGAGCAATGTGCATGGCAAAGGGCTGTTCGAATAAATATGAAGGTATTAATGGCACAAGTTCTGAAGTTACACTATATAAAAAACAAGAAAACACTTGATATTTTTGTATTGATAGGACTTACTAAGATGTTTTCATTTCCATGGTGTGCACAAGATGTTAAGTATGTGTAAATAAAAGAGAAATTTTAAACTCATGTTTGATGTTCTAATTTCATACACTGCAGTGACCACTACATTCTTCTCATGAAGCTTCAACTATAAAAGGCCTCACTGAGGCAGTAGCCAAGAGTTGCGGCTACTGAACTTGTTCCTGCCAACTTTTAAACTTAATCTAGGGTAAATGAAAAGCGCGGTTTTGTAGTCACTCCATAAAATTATTTTGAAATTAGTCATTACTCTTGAGATACAAATGGCCTTTTATTTTCATGACATTAGCAGAAATGAGTTTCTATAAAAAATATCAAGCTAAAAATAATTATGATGGGAGAATTGTGTTAACATTTTACATCCTATTTTATTAAAATAAAACCAGAACTAAGGCAATCAGAGACTGCAACATCCTGTGACACCCCTGGATTCAAAATTCTACCCTGACCTACTTTCATAGGTCAGGGTAAAAGCATAGGTAGATCAAAGCACTAGCTTTGGTGGACATACTAACGGACACACAAACACTGACAATTACAATACATCACCGCTTTGAAGTGGGATGTAACTACACCAAAAACGACTGTCTTTATAGGCTTTGATAGAAATAATTGTAAATTTTTATTAGCTTAACATACTCTATACTGTATTAGGATTTATATTAGATTACACGTTTATATTTATCCTATCACAACAATTTGGCTTAGGTCTTTGGTTCTGGTGTGTCCACATGATTTCTGTTTTTAGAAATCATAATACAATTATTATTGTGTTACAATCATGTGTAAATTAACCAAACCCAAAAACAAGGAGTATAAATTATAGAAACATCACCAGGAGATATTACTCCTGTTAAATTTTGGATTAGCATTTAGAATAACTTATAGTGAACAGTAAGTCAAATGTCTAGCAACATATTGTGCATTTTCTTTTGACAAAAACTGGTTGGAAAATGCATTTTCTAATGTCTTATTTTTTATTTCATTATTTATTCTCATAATTTTCTGATGTGGACTCTTATTTCATATAAAATAAAGATACTCATTACCTATTCATATATTTTAATGTAACCCTATTGTGTGTTATCAAAAACAAACTGTAAATGGTGTAATTGATCATTTTAGAAGCACGCTTCTACAGGAAGAAGAGTCACTGAATAAAGAAAGCCATGTATATTACACATGGGAGTCAAACACCATTATAGGAGTATAAACATACAAAATGTAACGGGATGCATGTCTGTAGTCCATGTGGCATCACACGTGAAAAAACGGATAGGAGGCCCATTATTTCATTTATATCCATTTCCAGTCCATTAAAAATGTCGAAGCACCCTACAGTCTCCTTCAGAAAGCATCAGTAGTCCATTGATTGTCACAGGACACCCCACACTTCCTCAAATGCTGAGCATATCTTAGCACAAGTCAGTGCCGCAGAGAGAGGGTAGTTGCTGATGGACGCAGTCTTCTCTGTGTAGTCCACATTCACCTAGAAAAAGACACAGGGATTTATAAGATATTGATTTGACACTTATTTGAACCAGCTACTATCAAGAGTCATATCTCACCGCTCCATGTGCAAAAGCTCCAATCACCACTGCAGCCGGTCCCTCTGGCACCAAAGTCCGGGGGCAGACAGCCTCTCCAGCAGAGAAGGAGGTGGCTATGCGGGGGCAGCCAGGCGGTAGGTGGTCGGACACTGGATTTTTGATCATCCTTAGAAGTTTCTGAGGACCATCAGCAGCTCTGACACTTAGCTTGTGCAGCAACTGAACTATGATAGAATGGTAGAAGAGGGAATGTTTAGGAGATCAGCTCAGGAGAATTCAACTGGAAGATTTGCATTTCCACAAAAAAAAAAAAATTATTCCAAAAGGCAGCGTCAATAGCAAATATACATTCTCTTTTAGCTTACCCATAAGGCCACAGAAGCGGGTGAAGGTTCTTGGAATGCGGGTTTGTGGGTTGATCTCTATTAAAGCATTTTTTTCTGTGTGGATGTAAACCTGCAATAGGCCTGCCCTGTTCAGTGGACTGTCCATCAACATGAGCAGACACTGGTACAAAAGAGCAAAAGATTGAACTACATTTACACTCCATTGACTGAACTTGTGTCCAATCTACTTATCCGTCTATCAAACAACACATTAGCAGCTTATCTCATTTATGGTGGCAGATTTGTTTGTAGTAATGGTGCAGGTTCTCATTATATTGAGTAAATGTTGCTTAATTATTTCACAGCAGACCAATATGCTTAAATCTGCCTGTGGAGACCAAAATGGACTCATTATCTGCTCAATCCCAGGGACGGCAGTGGCTCAGTGGTAGAGGGTGCGGTACAGCAGGCGGTAGAGCGGATCGACCAACGTTCCAAGATCAGCGGTTCCATTCCCGCTCCCACCCAATAACACCTGGAGTGTGAGCTGACAGTGGGAGGTTTCAGCTCACCTCTGGAGCACTGCCGAGGTGCCCTTGAGCAAGGCGCCGTCCCCCTCACAAACTGCTCATTGGGCGCTCCACAAAGGGGCTGCCCGCCACTCTACCTCCTATTGCATGCTTAGCTGAAAACCGTGTGCATGTGCTGCTGTATAAGATCGCTGAACCCTGGAGGTACCTTTGCATGAACTTGTTACTTGAAAGCTGTGAGAACCTTCCTAAAACAGGTTAAGCTCTAATACTTATAGCAACAATGAAGACAATATCTGTAAAGAATGAGGTGAGTAACATTGCCTCATATCAGTCTGACATCTCTGTGCTTGGGGAGCCTTCCATTCCAAAAAATGCTGCGGGGGGTTTCTGTAAGTTCTTCTTAAAGCATTGAAAGCACATACTGGTGAATGTTTTGTATTTATGTTTATGAATAATTACTAAAACATTCATAAAAGAGGTAGGAAGACAATTGTCCACACTACTTTGACATACATATTTTTACCTGATGTGTGATATCTGGTCTTATATTGCCCGGATTCCTTCCACTTTTGACGATCATGTTTTTATGCTGGTCACAATTTAACAGTTCAAATGTTTTTCCGACCTGGGGAATAAACAACATGCAAACAGCAAAACGTGACTGAATATAAATGATGTTTTGGGTTAGCTATTCCTGTGGTTAACATATTGGTGTCGCTACCACTAGCAGGTAACACAACACAAACGCGTCCTGGAGCTTTACCTTCACTGTTTCTAACGAAGCGCCCTCCAGAATAACAACCAGCCGCCTCTCTGCCATCCGGTCATGGAGGCTGCGGAGGTGTTTGGCTGGTTTGGGTTCATATTCGTCCAAATGTTCCAGACCACGCTTCTTCGTATCGGAAGCCGCCATGTTGCCTGAGGTACGGTCCGTCGCGGAATGAGTGCGTCACGACTACGAGGCGGAGTCACGGGTGACTGTGGAATTAGTAAGAGCTGAGTTTGCTTCTTTTAGGTACTGTAGTTTATAAGTGGCACCGTCTGATTAGTTGCCTTGTTTTAAATTGTGTTTGCTCAGTGGTATGTACAGGAATGCAAAGGCTTTTCATGTTTTATTTCAAAACTAATAATCTTGGTTAATTATATTTTCTTACATTTTAAAGCAATTGCATGCTGTAATATACAAGAACATTAATACGTTTAAAAAAAACTTGTAGTTGATATAGTTTTTGAAGCTTTATTGTTCAATAAATTGCTGATTAATTTTATATACTCTGTGCCAAAATATCATTATAAAAATGTTTGACTATAGGACTTCGCTTAATATGTTTACATTTATGGATATAGAACTTTGCCAACACAATTAAGAGTTTTATAATTTTTTTTAAAAAAATCTTCTTTTCTTAACCTTCTAGAAAAGAAAAATACAACATTTTCCCACAGAAGTTCTTTTAGAGTTCACGAATGATAAAGCTGCTGATGTCCTTTCAAAATGTGTGCAGATCCAGAAGAGGTGCTGAACGGTCTCAGGATGGTTTCTGCAGCATGAACAGTTCTCACTAATGTCACACTTTGGAATTTTGTCATGTACTGGTTTGCATGGTAATATATTTGATAATTCTAAAAGAAATTTCTTTAACATTATTTGTCAGAAAAAAAATTATCGGGAATTGTCCATACTGTCCACCAGTTGGTATAATTTACAAAAGCATTCAAATATGAAAAAATGTCCCTGTTATTCCATGTCATACAGGAACACTAAGGCGGCCTCACTACCGCCGCCATGCTTACGTCACTTACGTCCGCCGGATGTTCTCCCACAACGTGTGGAAGAAACCTTCACGTGTGGACATTTTTGACTTGTGTCGTTCACGTACTGTCTGAAGTTGGTTGTAAAAGTAGTAGATTGTTTGGTGAGTGCTTTAAAACTTGTTGTTTATTTCTTTGACAGACTATGATAGAATCCGAGGCTTCAGTCTCGGGAAATGAGACATGCAGATTTGGGTCAGTTTGTGTGTTATGTGTAATTGCAGCTCAGTCTATGATTACTTTTCCCCGAAAAACGTGAAAAGATGTTTTAATTACATGTCTGCAACATTTAAGGTACTTATGCCTTTAGCGGCGTCGTTTTTGGGTTCATGTAAACAATATAAATTTCGTTTGAAAAAATCGTAATGTATCGCTACTGGTTATTTCTGAGACAGTTTCTCTTCATACATAATGCATACTTCTCTTGTGCAGATCACACGTTATAAGCAGGCTCGTCTTGGGGTGGATCACGGTTAAACATGTTTTTACTTAGCATAAGGGCTTTAATGTAATGAATGTAAACATATGTTGGTGTACGCAATGAATTGTAATTCAACTGTTATTAATTTTTACACCTAAGTCCCAGTTCTACACATTACTGTCAGCACACACCCAGTGACGTCTGTTCATAAATACAGACAATATTATTTTGACTTGGGTTTCAAGAAGATTGAACATAATTTTCCTCTGTTTTTCAGTCTATTGTGTAGTTTGAAGTCATGGGTCGAAAATTGGATCCAACCAACAAGGTCAAGAGGGGGCCAGGGAAAAAGGCGAGGAAGCAGCAAGGAGCAGAGACTGAGTTGGTCAAGTTTATAAAAGATGGTAATTATTGTGACCTTTATATCCACTGGTTACAAAGATGCGCATTCACTCTGGTCTTGTATTATCTTGGTCTTACATTATTGTTGGTCAGATTATTTTGCTTTATCTTTGTAGAGGAAACGGGGCCAAAACGCCTGGCAAGTAGAGCTAGGAAAAGGTAAGCAACTGAGTGATTACTTAACTTTATTCTGTTTATGAGCTTATCATTCATATTATTACTATTACTATTATTACTTATTAGTTTTAATGTTATTACTTTACAGAGCTGCAAAACGGGTCGAGAATTTGAAAAAACATAAAGATGCTACTGAGCAACAGCCCAAGAAAGGTGATCCTGTTTTCTTTGAAGATAATTAATACCTTTCAACATTGTGCTTGTGTCTGTGCGTTGTGTGTGGCAGCCATCGATTACTGTTGTCATAGGTGATGAGATGAAATCTGTATGGAGATGACGCTGTTGTATGTTACTTTAAAAGTAAAAATAACTTGACCACAGACTGTAAACACATTATTTTTTTTCTCTAAAGGATTTACTGATGAAAACAGCAAATGGTTGAAACCAGCAAAGAGGAAGCGCAAAATGGATGAACCAGAAAGTGAAGATGACAGTGATGAGCACTGGGAGGAAGAAGATGACTCTGAGGAGGAGGAGCAACAACAACAACAAAAGAAGGGAGAAAAAAAACAAATAACGAAGGAGAAGAAATTAGGAGTTACAGAAATGGAGCAGGATGATGATGATGGTGGTGAAGATGATGAGGAAGATGATGATGATGATGATGAAATGGTTGATGACTATGGTACACAAGATTCCAGCAGCAGTGAGGATGCAGCTGAAGATGACAGTAGTGGAGATGAAGTATGTGTAATATAGTTGTTGTTAGTTGTTGTCTCGCCTTTTTCTGCCACTCAAGCGTTGTTTTCTATAGATTGGTAATGTGATAGGAATCATTAGACAGTAAAACAATTATCAAACTTAAATTATTACCCAAAATCTGGTTTACAGATGCAGTATCTGATATCATTGAATGTATCCCAAATTCCCTCCAACTTTATTGTTGATGGTCCGATACACACTAAATACGGAACCATGGTGTATATCTTTCAAACTTTAAAAAGGTAATTATTGTGGTAAATATTTTTAGCGTAATATAACTTCGGTTTTTATTTAATTTGTAGCTCCTTCCTATTGAGCGTGCAGCCAAAAAGGCGAAAAAGCTTAAAGAAACCATGGGTATAGAGAGTGATGATGATGACGAAGAAGAGGAAGACAAGGACGAGGAGGAGGATAAATCTGATGCTGACATGGATGAAGAGGACACATTACAAACCAACATAGATGAAATGGATCAGTTTAAGCTACCAAGGGCAGAGGAGCATGAGAAAGAAGGTGAGTAGCTTGAACATTCCTAACCTTTTTTAAAGACTAAAATGACAGTTTAATCATTTTTTAATCTGGATTTCAGGTGTGACACCTCTAGACCTAAAGACAATCCATCAGAGAATAAAGGATAATGTTGATGTTCTTTGTAACTTCTCAACAAAAAGGGAGGAGGGCAGAGACAGATCAGAGTACATGTCACTTCTGAAGAAGGATCTCTGTACTTATTACAGCTACAACGTCTTCCTCATAGAGAAACTTATAGAGCTCTTCCCTTTGTCAGAGGTGTGTATGTTTTCCTGTTGCACCAAAGAAAACCTGCGTCACCAATGAAACATAGTCTTTGTTTTAGAACTGTTTGATGTATGCAATTATTATAACAGTTTAAACCAATAGATATTCAAAATGTGATTGAGATTTGTTGTTTTGGTTACATTAAAAAATAAGTTTTTTGCTTCTATTGCTGACAGCTCGTGGATTTCCTTGAGGCCAATGAAATTCAGAGACCTGTCACTATTAGGACCAACACATTAAAAACCAGGAGGCGGGACCTTGCACAGGTAACGATGATAACAGATTCTATATCTGTTGGGAGTAAAATTGGTGAAATGTATTGATAGTGTATGTTAAGGATATAACTAAACGAAAAGCCAAAATATGTGAAGTTGTTCCTGTTACACACAATTCTTGTTAACTGGATAGCAGAGGAAAAAGTTCATGCTTCAAAATAAAATAAATGACTTGCTAAAAATTAAAATATCAAAATGAACCTTGCTAGTACAAGGGAGATGTGTGCACAACATTTCTTGAAAAAAAATTTTTTTTGAGTCCTGCCCAGATACCCTCATATGAGACAAAAAACAAACTAAGCATGGAATTAGAAAAAAAATGTGTAAATTGCCAATCAGTAATTGGTTGGTGTGTGAAAAGCTTTAGGGATGACAAATGCCAAAATTACTGGTTTAGATGTAAAAACCCACTCTTAGAATGAGATTAAATGTAGTTTGTAACTATGGAAATGAATGAAATAAATGCAGTCAGTTGATGAAGTCTGCATCAAAGTACCAGTAGATGCAGACCAAGTGGGTGAGTCGTGTGAAGACCTGCCATTAAACGGATCATTTTAAACAATAAGGTCTTTTTTTTTAAAAAAAAAAAAAAAGAGGAAAATTAAACCACATTAAACCATGCAGATTGATGTTTATTATCTGACTTCAGTGTCCATCATGTAATCAGGCCTGAAATCACCACAAGCAAAAACAATATCTAGGTTTGTTTTCATGTGTTGAACTCAGTGTTCTGTGTCTGTCTTTGTTCAGGCCTTGATCAACAGAGGAGTGAATCTGGATCCATTGGGGAAATGGTCTAAAGTTGGTTTGGTGGTCTATGACTCTTCAGTACCTATAGGTAATTTTCAGTACTTTCAGCAGCCAGATTTAAATATCTTTACTGGAAAATATTCATGGCTGACAGCAGACACACAATCTTTAATTCTTCTGTGTTTTTTAACAGGAGCAACCCCAGAATATCTGTCTGGTCAGTACATGTTGCAAGGAGCCTCCAGTTTTCTACCAGTCATGGCTCTCGCTCCACAGGAAGGAGAATTAGTGTTGGACATGAGCTCAGCACCAGGAGGGAAGACCACCTACATTGGTAAGATGTGCTGAGGGTATACTTAACAATGGATTTATGGGGCATTTCAGTTTTTTAGGAGGTCTGCAATAAATTATTTTAATCAGTAATTAATTTGCTGAGAATCTTCTTGTTTGATTTTTGTAGATTTCTGACATTATAAATGAAGCTTTTAAACCCATTAAAGTCTCTCTCCAGTGGTAAAAGATATTTAAAGCACTTCCCCTGTTTTGACCTGTGTGCATGCTCCACCTTCAGCTCAGCTGATGAGAAACACAGGAGTGATCGTGGCTAATGATGCCAACGCAGACAGACTGAAGAGTGTGGTGGGTAACATCCACCGTCTGGGGGTCACAAACGCTGTCATCTGCAACTACGACGGGAGGCAGTTCCCAAAGGTAACATTCCTCCATGTGTAGAAGAAGAATTATTTCTGTGCTAATTATTCCCCCAGAAATTAATTTCATGTTCTGACATGTTAAAAATGTTGCCTACAGGTAATGGGCGGGTTTGATAGAGTGCTTCTTGATGCCCCTTGCTCAGGCACAGGAGTCATCGCTAAAGATCCAGCTGTAAAGACCAATAAGGTGAAACATTATTCACTCATCACGTGTGTACCTGTACATGCTTTTGATTTTAGATGGAGATTATACATTTTCCTGTCTGTCCTTCTGTTCCTCATAGGGAGATGCAGACATCCATCGCTCTGCTCATCTGCAAAAAGAATTGATTCTGTCTGCCATCGACTCCGTCAATGCTGAATCCTCCACAGGAGGCTATCTGGTCTACTGTACTTGTTCAGTAACGGTCTGTGCTCTGAATTTGCACTAATTCACATTGTTTTGTGTTTCTTTTGCTTTCATTCTCTATATTTTGTTTATATGGTCTGAAGAAGGTCACAGAAGTGTTTTGGTAATTCACTCAAACAGGTGGAGGAGAATGAGTGGGTGGTGGACTACGCTTTAAAGAAAAGGAATGTCAAATTAGTTCCCACAGGACTTGACTTTGGCAAAGAAGGCTTCACCAGGTATAAGACAGTCATTTTTAGGTGTTTGCATGTTGTAAATCATCTGCAGTCATCCAAACTAAACTTCTTCCCTTTCTTTCAGGTTCAAAGAGCGTAGATTCCATCCCAGTCTACGACTGTCTCGCCGCTTCTACCCTCATTCCCACAATATGGACGGGTTTTTTGTGGCCAAGCTGAAGAAATTCTCAAATGTAATTCCAACAGCACCAGCAGGAAAAGGTAAAAGTCTCTCAAATGAGCCAACTTTCGTTGTAATAAGTTCCATATTTAATATAAACAAATCTGTGTCTGTTGTTTGTTAAGAAGAGGAAGACAAAGATGCTCCTGAGGCAACAACTGTTACAGACTCTCCTGAAGAGAAACCAGCCAAAAGCAGTGAAACAAAAAAATCCGTATCCAACAAGGCAATCAGCTCCAAGGAGAAAACCAAAGCCAATGGGACAGCAAACATGAAAAAAGCCAACAACAAGACAAAAGGCTTCAAGGATTCACCTTCTGGACCAAAGAAGGCAAAGATCGCCAAAATGGATGAAGAGACGGTGAAAGCCACAAAGGCTCAGAAGCCTACAAAGAAGACAGCTGATGTAAATAAAGCACAGGCTGAAAAGAAGTCAGGAAGCAGATTTGAGAAAAAACAAGACAAAAAGAGAAAGTCACCCAAGAAAGCAAAGAACAGAATGGGAAAGAATAAATTTAAAAAATTGAAGCGGATGTTGGGAAAGCAGGATGCAGAGTGACTGTGTGCAGCGTGATAGTGTGTAGCTTTGCAAAGCTTCTTGACTTATCCGGATCATCTCCCTTCACATCTGCAGGCTCTGTGGTCCTTAATAACAGATACTCTTAGTGTCACACATGAGTGTAATGCAGTGTACAAACGAACTGGACCGGTCAACTAAACCCTTTAAAACTGATCCTGCATTTTTTGTATGTGAAATACAAAAATCCATTATGTTTATCTTCAGATTTAAATTCAGAGAGTCGACTTTCATGAACTTGGAAAAACATAAATCTTCTACAATATTTTCTCATTCCTTGTTTGATTTATTGTGAGTCAGAGAGATGACTTGTGCTTGTCAGATCATCAGGGCCAAATATTTCAAAAGCATCAAGGTAGATAGAAATGATCTAGATTTATATTTATTTAGGTCACAATGGAATCAAAAGTTGTAAGGCAGCAATGAAAGGTGGTGCTGTGTTTGCTCCTCTTTATGCCTCCATTTATAATGTATGTGTAATTCTGGGAAAATTATGTGATTGTTAATTTTCATATTGTAAGGTTAATGTAATGAGTGATGTAAGAAAGACATAATGATTACATATGTACCACTTATCCTACATGTCTAGATATTCATTGTTCTGAGCTTCGCGACTGCAGCTCTCCTTTATAAGTTTACCCCTCAACCTTTTTTGGCCCACACTGATTGAGGATTGAGTTTCTAAATATATATCCCAATTTTTTAGGATTAGGACAATGCTGGTTTTAAAATGTCTACAATGATGGACAGAACTAAACATCCAGTAAGCTAACCTCAGAAAATATTTTTTAGTATAAATTTTACTAACTACCAACAGTGGTCACATGTGGCTCAATAATTAATGTGTTTTGGCTTCCCAGTGCAGATTGTAGGTTTTTATTTGATATCCTGAAAATAATTATGACCAATAGCATCTAATATTTAATGCCTGAAATGTCATCTTCAATTGTAATGATAAGATTTAATTGTTCATTTTTATTTGTCAATATAATTATTAGAAAACAAGTAGAGATTGTTTTCTGATTGATTATTTTTGATTGCTCTCAACAGTCAGAAATAAACCAAAATAGTTCCCAGAGTATCCAAAACAAAAAAATCTTCTAAAAACTGTCAATAAGACGCCAGTGATTAAAAATGTACATTTAAAATTATTAAATCATATGAAAATAAAACTAGGGTTGTCACTTTAACGCTTTAATTAGTACTTTCCACCATATTTGAACGAATTACCATATACAGTACTAGAGTGCGGGTCTTTGCAGAAGTATTCAATGATATTGGTACTCAAGCATATCTCTGTCCATGTTTGACAGGCTCCCAAGTTTACTTTTGCTCATGAATTGTAAGGCATTTCTAAAAAATATTTTATTATCATTATTACTTATAGATTTATTTATTATATTTTCCCCCCAGGTATTTCCTCACATGAAACATATATCTAACAGAACTGAAGACAGTGAAAAGTCTAGATCCAGTGTCTACATCTGCACCTGGATCCGTCTTAACACTCGATACACTCCTCCTTGGACCAAAATCCACGGATTCACACTGTATTTCAAAATTATTTATCTTTCGAGTCACGTTGGGGACTAACTTGTGATCACATTACCACAAATATAATGAATCTAATTTCTGAACAATCAGAGTTGATTCTGATGTGTACTAATTTCTTCAATAGAAATTTTACTTCAATTATCAATTCTTTATCATATTTACAGCTAGGAATAACATTTTCATGAAACTTAAAACCTATTTTAAGGGTAAAATTGTCCTGGAAAGTCGAACTAAACTCGTCTTGTGTGGAAACAGCCAATCAGATCGGGCGGTTTGAGACCGGAAGCTGTGTTGTTTACATTTTCTAAGATGGCGGCGGGGATGTATCTGGAGCATTATTTGGACAGTAAGCTGTTCAACGTTGAATGCTAATCATATTGATTTTTTTTCCCAATCTGTTTTATTCGTTTTAAGCTGTTCTGCATCCTATATTGTAACTCTTGCTCGTTTGCATGCAGAACAGACTCCTTCAAGAGTTACCCATCGGTCAGCGGGTTTAGGCTCAGGCTAATTGCTGGGTTTTCGCATCACACCGTATCAAAGAAAGACGGCTATTTGAAATTACACGGCACCCATACTGACTTAGCTGAGCAGAGGACCATACTTTTAACACATTAAGCACTCAAAATCCTGTCTTAGTGTCCCATGCTAAAAATATGATAGCATTCATTGTGAATGCTAGTCCCATCATTATCTGCATCCGCCTGTAACATCATCCCATACACACAATGAAGCTAGCAACAAGGCATGCACAGCGCTGTTGTTAAATTCACTTAACAGAATTATTATTGTGGGGTTTTTTCTCTCTACACCAGGCATAGAAAACCTGCCTTTCGAGTTACAGAGAAACTTCAATTTGATGAGGGATCTCGACCAACGCACAGAGGGTGAGAAGGAACTGTGTAGTTTGTGTTTAAATATGAATGATGTGAGAACTGGTCTCATCTATTTAGCCAAAGACGCACTTGAAGTCACAGCATGTCACCACTGTCTTATGAAAAACTGTAAAGAAGTAGTTCCTGGGGTTTGTTTCTTTCTGAAATCACAGCACGGTTTCTGGAATAATAAATTTGTCGCTGGGTAGCCTATACAAAATGATTGATATTTTATCTTCTAATTTATCAGTCTTGTTCTCTTGGCTTCTTCAAACACAAATCCTTTAAATTAATCACTCCAGGGCTCTGCTTAATACTTACACAACTAATAATCATAATATACTGTATTGCCATACCAGAGATGAGGAAAACAGATGCTTAATTTTATGAGATCTAAATACAAAATGTGAAAGAAACACTGATTTATATTAGAATGCTGGATTCTTGTTCCCTTAAACAGTGTGTGAAATTGTTGAAACATCAGCCCTATGGTAATAATTGTACAATAATGTTTCAATTAAACAAAAATACTTATTTTTAGGTTTGCATGAAAATAACATCAATATATGCTCATGCACAGTACCACTTATAGAAACATATGTAATGCTGACTTAGCAGTTATGGTTTTCTTTTTAAAGATTTTACCCCATCTGTCTTTCAGATCTTAAAGGACAGATTGACTCTCTGGCTAAAGATTACACCGCCAATGCCAGGACTCTTTCTTCTGAACAGAAGTTGTCCATATTGAGGCAGATTCAGCAGTCTTATAGCAAATGCAAGGAGTTTGGAGATGACAAGGTGCAACTGGCCATGCAGACCTATGAGATGGTTTGTACCTTCGCAGTAAATTATGTCCCCTAAAACACTGTATAAAAAGAAACTGGACTTGTTTTTAAGATGTGAGGACATTTCACCTCTCGTCCACAAGGCTTTCTGGGTTCTCGGTGGCTTGAGGGGGTTCTAGGCATTTTGCTTTGTATAATGTTTTTTACACCTTGAAAACTGTTGATAGTCATAGTCATAGTCAACTTTACTGTCAAATGTACAATATATACACAACATACAGCACAGAGGAAATTACATCCACCACACAGCCCTATTGTGTGTTCTTAATCCTTGTCAGTCTTTTGATACTCCAGCTACACATAGGATGACTCCGTGTTTCAACGGAATTAACTACGATCTGGATGAAAGAGAATCTACAGAAACAAAATATTTTACAAATATCTGTAGATATGGGAGAAAACAGTTTCTACATCCACTTGGCTTAATGCAATGAATTTTTTTTGTTTTGCAGGTTGACAAACACATCAGACGTCTTGATACAGACTTGGCTCGGTTTGAAGCTGATTTAAAGGAAAAGCAGATCGAGAGCACAGACTATGATTCCACCTCCAGTAAGGGGAAGAAAAGTGCGTTTCCCGTTATTCATTTTTATTTTAAATTCTAAGGGGAGCATCCAAAACCAAACTGTGTGCAATACTAAAGTGCTTGTGTGATTTCAGGTGATTCTAGGCAAAAGGAAAAAAAGATGGCCAAAACAAGATCTAAAGTGAAGAGCTCAGATGAAGATGGAAGTCCTAAGAGTGCACAGAAGAAAGTCAAACTCCTGCAGCCGTATGTTATTTATATAATTTTCTTCTTGTAGTGGCCCAGTAAAGGTTTGCAGCAGTTACCATTTTCTTGCTGTACCACGGTAAATAATTTCATGATTTTCAGAACAGGAACATTTGCTACCAGTTTGATTAAATCAGAGGGAGAATCTCGTATGCAAATCTCTGTTACTTGTCAACTGCATGTCAGACTTAGCAACAGGTTGCACACGTGTACCAAGGAAACTGAGAAAAGTAAGACGAATATCACTGATCTCTATCACCAGAAAAAGAAAACAAAGTAGTAACACAAGACTGTTTGGTTATTCTGAAAACAAAAAAGGATTTAAAGATTTAAAATACAAATGGTCACAGAAAACACAGCAGTCAGTTATCTTAAGATGAAAATCTCTGACTGTTGCAGCTCTATACAAGTGTGTACCTTTCATTATTTCAGTCAGTCATTTTTAGTTTGTTCTATGGTCATGCTATTTTATTTTCATCTGCCGCGATTTGCTCTCATCATCAGAGGAGAATTCAACAGCCCTTCTAGCAATTTTGGGAACGTGCACCCATCTGATGTGCTGGACATGCCAGTGGATCCCAATGAACCCACCTACTGTCTGTGCCATCAGGTCTCCTATGGCGAGATGATTGGCTGTGACAACACTGACGTGAGTTCTGTATTATGGTCCCATTTCTGTATGAATTACAGTGTTTAAGAATCTTGCAGTCTGTTCCTCTGTGGATAATGTCACAACTGGAGTAATGAGTTAGGTATTAGCTACAGCATTAACACTGTCTGTGATATCCTTGTAAAATTGTTTTTGTATGTGATCTTGCATTTTAAGGGTTTTTTTTTTATGTGTGTCCAACAGTGCTCCATTGAGTGGTTCCATTTTGCATGTGTGGGCCTGACAACCAAACCGAGAGGCAAATGGTAAGAGACTCAGACACTGGAATTGAGATATTCTGTCCTATTTAGAATATATACAAAAAAATTGTTGATCAGTGAAATGATTGTTTTTGTCTTTGCTTTTTTTCTGTCTGTACTGAGCAGGTATTGTCCTCGATGCTCTCAAGACAGAAAGAGAAAATAAAAGCATCCTGTCCTGGAACAAAATTGGGTGCTGATCAAATGAAAAATTTGAAGATTTTTCTTCACTAGTTAATAGAATTTTTGTTTCTCATCTTCTTAACATTTGGTGCTTTTTCTTTCAGTTTACATAATTCCTCCTTGGTCTGATGCAGTGTGTGTTAATGAGCCAGATGGTTAAAAAATATTTAAATATTGATTTTTTTTTTTTTTAACGATCAACCATGTTTGTTTGTTTTTTGTTATTTTTGGTGCTCTTATTGTGACTTTTTTTTACATTGTGTTTTACCAGTGACTAATAAACACTACAACTTCCCCTAATGGTTCGACAGTTCCAAGCTGTTACAATGCTTTTTACTGTATTCACATGTACAACTACAAAAACTAAGTTTTTTTTTTTTCTAAACATTTTTGCCATGGATATTTTTTTTCTTTATTGTATTGATGATTTTGTGTGCCTAACTTGGGAAAGTAGTTTTGTTTTAAGTATAAGAAGCGTAAAATAATTTGAAGATGCTGCATTCTGAAAGCATTAGTGATTTTTGTGACTGACATCCACCTTTTAACATTTGATTGAATGCTGTATAAACAGTAGGACATTTTGTGAAAAGTATTGTCATTTCTGTAGCTGAAACATTAGTACAGGGGAGAGGGTGTGCTTGTGTTGTCAATCATTTGAATACAGCTACTACCTCAAACATTTGTCTTTGCGGCCATTTCTCTATGTGTTTTTATCGTCGCTGACAAAAACTGAAAAGCGTTTTTGCCTGTGTGTGAAAAGATTGTTTTGTACGAGACGATTTGTTTCATACCTAGCCAGCTATCCACACTTACCAGCTTCAATTTTTTATACTTGAGCCCTGTGTGAAAGTTATTTTTACACTCTTTTAGATATAATGCACACATATTTACGCATATATACTATCTATGTTAACTTTAGTACGGACTGTATTGCCTTTTGATTTTATACGCACTGATGGTTTCCTCAGAAAGTTTTTAAGATGAAATCCTGATAAGCACTACTCATCAAAGGGATTGGAGGAACTTCTCCGTTAGGCGACAGTGTTGCGTGAGTCTCCCTTCAAACGAAGGCGCTTGGATATGACGTCAGAACTCTGCGTCTTTGGCGCCATCTCCAAACAAATTTGAAAGCGGATTTCAAACTGCTTACAGGCGGTGTAGCTCGCGGTCGACACTGTTGATTTCAGTGATCGAAACATTGGCTAACGAGACTTCACACGTCACAGGTGAGATTTATTTTTCATATTTATTTGGTAGATCATGTGTCTTGTGGTAAGTAATTACAGTATAACACTATTTAACCCACACGGTTGTATTAACCAAACTTGTTAACCTGCTAACCTTGTCACCGGATGTTGGCTTTGTTTATTCATAACAACAAAGCTGCTAATTAAATATCTTGACATTACCGCATTTCGTTGCGTAGCTTGTACAATTAAAGCACTATTGCTGAAATTAATGCAGTACCCTGTTTACAATGTTAATCACTATGGTTTAACTCTATGTGACAGGAATGTCGTGGGACTTTTTTGTACCTGTGTGTGTGGGTGACCTGGTGAAGACCGGGGGCATTAACCAGTATGTCGTTCACGATGTGGTGCCCCCCAAACAGCTGCCCACCTATCTCAGTAGTAAGAGTTCTGGAAATGTATTTATCACGATGACATTCATTCACGTTTTATGTTGTGTTGTTACTGAATGTTAAAGTTTTGTTCATACAGAATTCAAAGCTGCATTGAGGAGCCAGGGCCCTTTGTGTATCCTGCAACAGTTTGACACAGGCTACAGTGTGCTACAGTAAGTATTGATCAGACTTAGATTGTTGAACCTATTGTTATTAGTAATCAAATAAATACAAAGCTGCCGCATTTATTCTTTAAAGGCACTATAACTCAGTGGAGCTTGCTGTAAAAGAGGATACTTTGGAGATGCTAGTACAAGGTTTGAGGTTCTTTTTATGTTTCTGTGTTTAAATAGACATAAATGTTTCCTTCATGTGTATGCATGATCATGTGTTCTCGTTTTTGTTTTTTTTTCTTTCAGTGGTTAGCGGTCTGTCTGCTTTCTTGCCATCGTTTCTCGTCACTGTGTCCATCTCGGCTGCAGAGCGTAAGGAGAAACTCAATGCAGTAAAAATGAGTGTCTACTTGCTGTGTAAACTCACAGAGCTCCTGGAGAGTGAGTCCTATAGACAGAGCATCATAACGGCACCTGGAAAGGTATGGTTATAGAAAGTGTAACTAGGAAATACTATGCAGGTAAATTGTTCTGCATGAAATCATTTGAAGTGTCCACTGAGACAATTGAATAGGACACAATGGGGATATGAGAAGTTGTGCTTTGTTTTTAAGAGTGTGCTGTTTGTTTTTAGTTACTTTTTTTTTCTTGTTTTTTTTTTTACTGGTAATCATGAAGCACATACTTATTTTGAAAGTATTGTCTTTGTTGTACAGGGTGGTAAAAAGGGCAAAGCCAGTGGAGAGATGTTGCAGTGGGATTCTGAGAGGGAGAGGGTGTTGCAGGCCCTCATTCAGCTCCTCCAGTTGGATATCCGTTCCCTCTGGAACCTGTCCTTGGTGGAAGAAGAGTTCATCAGGTACTCGGTTAAGAGAAATGTATCAAGCTTAGTTATCTGAATATATTTTTTGACATTAGCCCCCAACCTTCCTCTCCAGATCTCCTAACTTTAAATAGGTGATTGTTACTTTCAGTGTATAGTGTTAGAGCCTAGCAAGATTATATGATCTCCAGACTGTTATTTTTGTTTCCATGAACAAATGACTTGCAGCTAATGTCTTCTGGTGTTATTCCTTTGTTTTCTTATGGTGCTCATGTTGATTCTAGAAGATTCTTTGTTCATTCAACCAATTAAACCTTCATATTTGTTCATGCTCAGTCAAAGTCTGCCCAGTGATGAGACCAAGGCAAATATGAGCTTACTGAATGAGAGTTGGGTTCTGACCGGCAGGTAATCTTGGTAGTGTGGGGGAGGATTCCTGCTCTGCTGTAAGGGCCTGCCTACACTGATTTGACTCACCCCCAAAGTATTCCCTTAAAGTAACTGGGGAATAACTGTGGTGATGAGGCATACAGAGTGTGTGTTTGTGTGTGTGTGTGTGTGTGTGTTTGTATTCAGCATTGTAGTTCACCCAACTCTCTGTCCACTTCAGTCAGCTGTGAGTTGCTTCTTTGGTAATCTGAGGGCAACTTCAAGAACTTATTGTCCCCTTAAAAAAGATCTCAGAAGTCATGATGATGATAATGATGAAGAAGACAAAGTATTCAGTTTTGAACTTTACAAAATGCCAGAAGTTAATTTCTAGATTTTGAAATCAAAAAGTCATGCCATTTCAAATATTTGTTAAATAACTGAATTTAAGTGACTCTTACTGAGACAAAAATGATGACAGAATTCAGATATTTCTTACTGCATGGCACAAGTGACACCCCCCCTCTCTTTTTAAGTAAAAAAATACATTTTAAGGTCATTATGTAAATAAAGCTCAACCAGTCTGATATTCCATGCAGAATTCCTTTTTTAGTTTTGTACTTTTTATTAGTTTCAGTTAGAATATAACATTGTGTAACTAATGATGGTTATAGGCGCTCCCAATGCTTCAGATTTAAAATTTTAAATTTCCATGCAGCCAAACATGAACACATTTAATTCTGTCTTCTGTTCTTTTTAGCTGTGTCACCTGCTGTTGCTATAAACTGCTTGAAAACCCAACTATCGGTCATGTCAAGAGTAAACCCACCAGAGATTGGATAATCCACCTACTGGGGGTATTGATCAAGAAATACAATCACCTCTTAGGTTAGTCTCTTTGTCATATCATGAACCTGCGGACAAGATTTTGTAACAATCGTGTTCATTTCAAGAATTTGTGTGTGAGCGTATATAAAGAACAAAAAGTGCCATGATGTGACGTGCTCAGAATCAAAAGCTGATTTAGTCTTGTTATAATGGTTTGATTTTTATGCACACGCTCAACTCTTACAGGTGCAAGTGTAAAGGTGATCCAGTTACTGCAACACTTTGAGCAGTTGTCGTCCGTGTTTGCCCAGGCAGTTTCTGTGTGGAGCACAGAATATGGAGCCAGGGCTATCACAGGAGAAGTGATAAGGTCTGCAAGCACAATGCATGCTTCACT
Source organism: Antennarius maculatus (assembly GCA_013358685.1). Taxonomy (NCBI): domain Eukaryota; kingdom Metazoa; phylum Chordata; class Actinopteri; order Lophiiformes; family Antennariidae; genus Antennarius; species Antennarius maculatus. The sequence continues at coordinate 16,677,363 of CM023615.1, forward strand.
TTAGTTTCATGTGAGCATTTATTTGGTTTATGCTGTCGAAATATGATTGGAAGGATGTTTATACAGTGTTGTTTTTCCCCCCTTATTCCAGGGAAATTGGTCAGAAGTCAAGTGAAGAACTTGCCAGAGAAGGTTCAGGAGTCAAAGCTTTTGCTTCCTTCCTTTCTGAACTTGGTGCTCTCGTTCCTGAATTAATGATTCCCAACATTAGTGTTCTCATCACACACCTGGAAGGAGAGGTACTAAATACATGTACATGTCCATTCTACTCACATGGAATTGTTAAATTGCAGCTCATAGATATGAAAACTAGCAATGGACAACTTTAGTGTCTGATGGTGTCACTAATGCAAAGTAAAATTTTTAAAAGTCTATATGAGAACATGATTAAAGAGATGTTATTGTTTTGTTTCTCTAACTGAGCGATCCCACTTTTCAGAGCCACACAATGCGAGTTGCTGTGTGTGAGGTGCTTGGAGAGATCCTGGTGCGGGTCCTGTGTGGCGACGGGCTTGATGAATCTGGTAAAGCCGACCGCGACCGCTTCTTTGACACGCTGCAGGAACATCTGCATGACACGCATTCCCACGTCAGGGCACGTGTGTTGCAGGCCTTCACACGTATTGTCAACAGCAAAGTATGTTTTCACAGACTTGCAGTGGATCTGTAAAGTGATGTTAAGTGCGGTCACTCAGATTTTTAAAATGTGAATTTATTCAGGCGCTGCCCCTGTGTCGGTACAGCGAGGTGATGGAGCTCGCCGTGGGACGACTGATGGACAAATCTATAAATGCGGTGAAGAATGCCATTCAACTGTTGGCGGCTTTCATCGCACACAATCCCTATAGCTGCAAGGTAAATAAATCAATACAAACTTGACCCGTGATGGTAGATGTTGTTCTTAAGAATTCACAAGTGCCACAATAATATGGTTCTGTCTTTCAGCTGAGTAGTGCAGATCTGAAGAAACCACTGGAGAAAGAGACTGCTAAACTAAGAGAGATGAAAGACAAACTGGAGGGAAAAACACCAGGTAGGGATGACTATCGTATCAAAGAAAAAAGAAATTAAACCTTTATGAGTTTTCATGCTCAGTCAAAGTTTGCCCAGTGATGAGACCAAGGCGAATACGAGCTTACTGAATGAGAGTTGGGTTCTTCTTTGTCGTGACCGGCAGGTAATCTTGGTAGTGTGGGGGAGGATTCCTGCTCTGCTGTAAGGGCCTGCCTACAGTGATTTGACTCGTCCCCAAATTATTCCCTTAAAGTCACTGTGGAATAATTGTGGTGATGAGGCATACAGAGTGTGTGTGGGTGTGTGCGCGCATGTTTGTGTTCGGCATTGTAGTTCACCCAACTCTTTCTGTATCGGTCAGCCATGAGTTGCGTCTTTGGTAATCTGAGGGCAACTTTAGGAACCCTTTTACACCCAGTAGACCATTTTTTGTCTCTTAAAAACGATATTAGCATTTACAACTTTGAGTACCATAAGATCAAGTAGTATTTTGGGATTTTATGAAGTTCTTGATGTTCCTGTTTAGATTTTGAAATTGCTTCAAAGGTTCTTAAGTTTCAAATGAAAGCAGGATATCGCATTGCTTGCGTGTTATTTCTCCTCAAGGGGAAAAAAAAATAGCAATCGATAAGTAAAACTCAACCACATGGAACCTTCACTAATAGAAAATACTGTGGTACATCATGAAAATAATGCAAAATAGTACAGTATTATTTATGCTATTTGGTATATGACCTGTCGCTTTTGTTGTTGTCGTATCTCTGACAGGAGCCATCTTTATCATGTTTGACTTGTTCTTTTCCTCTTCCTCTCCCTCCAGTGGCGGTGATTAAAGCATCTGAGCTGTGGGCTGCCATGATGCCTGAGCTGCTTGTCACTGTCAGGACGGAGCTGGAGCCTCCAAATGAAACGGAAAAGGAGCAACAGCAGGACGAAGACGAGGATGTTGATGTGGAGGAAGGTGACCGAGCAACTGCAGTGAAGATTGCTCAGTACCTCCGTGTCAACAAATACAGGTGAGACTAATCACCCTTCAGTGTTACCATGGGGAAAAAGTTAACTGAATTCAAAATCACAGTCTGAAGGATGATTTTCTGACACACTGTCAATTAGTCAACAATGTGAAAACCCTCGTCTTCCTCCTCTATAGGAATGCTGTGCGTCTTTGTATGAGATCCCACACCTGCTTCCCTAAATCTGAGATATTTGCTTCGCTCTCCACGGTCACTCCTGACACCTTAATGAACACAATGGCTCTGATTTTTAAAGGTAAAGCCTACATCGTTGGAGATACTCATCAAAATCAGTTAATTTAAGAGTTCCAAAGCATAACGGTCACAAGTATAATTTGGTACTATTACTATGCTGCAGAAAGCAATAGAAATATGGTCTAATTAACATGCATTAGTTTTTTAATAATAGAAAATTGCTGTATTTAGCTGTTCATGTTCTTTTCAGGCTCTGATGAGGACAACTCTGAGGTCAGCCAGAATTTACCAGCAACCCCGCAGAAAGAGGTGGAAAAGGAGGGGGATGAAGCTGAGCTGAAGAAGCAGGAGATGCTGGTGCAGTACCTGAAAGACACAGAAACCTTTTCCTTACAGGTAGAAAGAGCCATCAGTATCATCAACTCCATGCTATACTGGAAAACCACTTCAGGTATTCGATAGTATTCCCCGGAGAACAAACTGTTCCACCATATTCAGTATTTTCACCTTTAACAGCTACATTTTGTTTTGCAGTGGTTCAGGAAGCGGTGCAGTTTTGTGTGACTGTATGCGAGTTCAGCGTGGCCAACTCCGTCAGCGGGGTCAGGAAGATGTTGCCTCTGGTGTGGTCCACCGACGCTGCCATTAAAGATGCAGTGGTACAGGCCTATAGACGTCTGTTTTTGAACCCCCAGGGAGACACCATCAGGTCTGTAAAAGATGTCATGAGTCTATGTCTTAATGTTGTATGCTGCATTATGTGTCACTCACTGACTTAACAAAAACATCTCGTCTCCAGAATGAAAGCCCAGACTCTTGTGGACAGTTTATCTGAGCTGGTGGTTGATGCATCTCTTGGAACAATCCAGTGTCTGGAGGAAATAGTGAGCAACTGTTTTTAATTCAATGATTAATTTATATGTGTAACAGCCAATAAAGGTAGCAAATTGAATACTGGGGGCATGTTTGATACAATTCCTTAAATTTAAATACCCTCCTTAAACGTATTGACGGTTGTTTTGCAGGTGCAGGAGTTCTTTGGCTCCAGCAGTAACCTCCAGTCTACTGTAGTGCAAGTCTTATGGGAGAGGTTCACCGGCAAACGTGAAACTTCTGCTTTACACAGACGAGCTGCAGTGTTACTGCTGGGCATGGCTGCACGGTAAACCACACACACCCCCATTACTGTAACATTCATTGAATCTGTTTTTTTACTTCTCAATGCCCAAATATGTGGGGTTCCAAATCAGGGGTACATCTGATTTCTGCTAGTATGAAGACCGTGTGTATGGTTTACAGAATTCAGACGGTCAAGTTTACAAAATGAGCAGTTAAAACATTGTTTTTGTATTTTGTTCATGGATAATTCTAGTAAAGATCGACACTCTTATCTAAAACAAGACCAAAGTGGCTCAGCCCCTCCTTCTCTGTCCTGTTATGTTGGATAAGTGACCTCGATACATACATTTTTGGTTGAGTGTATAATAACATTCAGTTCATGTAGGCTAAATGTCACCTTGCATTAATTGTCAAAAAAGGGTCCCGATGAGGCTTGTGTTGATCTACTTTGTCATTGAGACACTACGCAGTGCAGTAAGTAGGGATGTCAACTAAAACAAATTTGACAGGCTGTAGGTTGGCCATAACCAATGCTCTACAGCAGTGGTTCTTAACCTTGTTGGAGGTACCGAACCCTGCCGGTCTCATATGCTCACTCACCGAACCCTTCTTTAGTAAAAAAAAATTATGATTTGTTTCAGATTTAAGATATGTTTTACTGGTGTATTTAATTAATTGTGCATTAATGTCATCTTTTTCAAAGAACAAAACCAAGACAGTGCATGAACTCACATAAAATTACCTACCTGCAAATCAGTGTCACTTCTGCTGTTGTTATTGAGACACCAGTTCAGATATGCGTGGCTTGACAAGTGCTGCTCTGTCATTTTCACAGCGAAAGTCTGTTTCTGTTGTTTTCCATGCAGCTTAAGGAAGTGTTCCTTTATTTTTGCCAGTGCGAGAATAGAGTTGCTCAACTTGACATTGCAAATCATGCAGAACACTGACTCCCATCACGTTCCGTTATACAGTACAGAATGTGTAAAGTCACGTTACACATATTCGTCTGACCAATTTCTTTTTTTGTTCAACATAGTTACTATGAATTAAAATATTAAGAAAGCCATTAGATGACCTACCATCATGACAGGCATAAATCGACTAGTGAGTGCGCAAAATCCCATGTAGCACAGATAGGCTAATTGATGTAGCGTGATCACCTGCAGCCAGTGATGGCTAAGGGGGGCGTGTCATCACCAATTGACACGATGTGTCAAACATACACAGTGATTCGTGTATGTTCGGCAAAAACACCTGACACAATGTGTCGGGTGTTTTATCTTGACCCCCTCTCCGCCGAACCCCTGAGGCCAACTCACCGAACTCGTAGGGTTCGATTGAACCCAGGTTAAGAACCACTGCTCTACAGCTTGTTTTTAAATCCCATGTACGTCATGGGTAAAATAGGCATCTTTAGATTTACGGTGCGCTATGACTCCACGTGACTTGTTCATGATAGATCCTTGAGTGGAGTTTCTGACCAATTCAATAGAAATAAGGTTGAATAAACTAAGCTCTCTTATTTAAAAGTCAGACAAATATCAGGTACTGTGATCCTTTAGCTCATTACACTTAAAACAATTTTAGAATCCTGTTTTATGTTAAAATGACCAGGATTCTTTTCATCTGTAAAAAAACAACAACAAAAAAACACAGTTCATTGTTATGCTGTAGTTTGTGTTAGTTTGACTGACTGAACAATTTTTCAAAGCATTATGTAAAATCCCCCCAGGCACATCCTTTTCAAATTTTGGTCCTGGCTCAGGTACTTGACATTCAGCCCTTCGGCCCTTTCAGTCCTCGTAAAGATTTAACTACGGCTCGCTGTCATTAGAATCAAAGTCACGACCATGTAGCTTGGCTCTGTGCCAGTACAGTTTACTGAATATAAATGTTTTTAAGTTTTCCCTACAGTATACCTCAAAGAATGCAGCTGTAGGGAAGAATGAGCACAGACTCTATCTGCAGTCCACCCACACTGCTGCCTTTCTCTATCCAGCCAGCAGCATTCATAAGCTATTAAATCTTATGTGCTTCACCGAACCCACACTCCTACTCGCATTAGTGCTGAGCTCCTGGGATGCATCCAAGACTGATTAGGGCCGGTGCACAGGAGTTGGGGCGACGTATGGCTGAGATGTTGTGACTTCACTTGCAATGGTCACATGATTTTTTGAGAATATAAAGTACACACCTTATGCCTCTCTCTAAAAATGCCTATTTTGCATTTGTGTGTGTGTGTGTGTGTGTGTGTGTGTGTGTGTGTGTGTGTGTGTGTGTGTGTGTGTGTGTGTGTGTGTGTGTGTGTGTGTGTGTGTGTGTGTGTGTGTGTGTGTGTGTAAACCTTTCAGGGCAGAGAGGGAAGTGGTTCTTAGTAATATTGACACTCTTTGTTCGGTGGCTCTGGGAGAAAAAGTGGCTGAAGATTTACTTCTGGCTAGAGACACAGTCATCACCATCTGTAGCATCACTGACCATGTCAGGGTAAGAACCCATTGAAACTTTTAAGTTCAGTGCCTTGAAGAATAGCCCTGTGTTGTGGTAAATTTTAAGCCTATAATAATGTATTGTTAACATCACCAGCAATCTAAAGGTGTGCCATTCAGACTGCCCCAGGACCATCAGCTCTTCACCTGCCTCACACAAGCCATCGCTGACGGTAAATACAGAATAAACGTGGTTCCACCCATCTGCCGTTACCATTTCATTTTCTCCTGACTGCTCCTGCTGGTGTTTGCTCCAGGTGTGGTGATGGAAAACCCTTACTGGCACAGCTTCATGGAGCAGGCCGTCCGTCTCATCTACTTCCTGGCCGAATCTCCCGACCAGCTGTGCTCCCGGCTGCTCCAGCGCGGCGCTCGCCTCTTACTGGATCAGATTGCAGAAGGTGGTGAAATCAACAAGGACGCTGGCCAAATGCAAGAGGGCTCTCAGGACTCAGATGAGCAAGGTGAACAAGGTGAGTGAGGGTGTGTCTCCTGTGCTCTTTGCTTTCTTAGCATACAGATATTACTCAACCTACAAACACAATGGATTCCAAGAGGCTGTTTGTAAGCTGAATTATTGGTAAGTCTATTCATTGACTTTCCATCTTTAATCGCCATTTGAGGCGATTATGTGAACGTTCCCATATACATAAATACATTATGGGTTCATTTCCTGCTCAGAAGTTTTCAGAGATGTAGATAAAAGAAAGACAAATTGCTGCACACAATGCCCCAGCAGGAAAGCTGAAAAGGTCACATGAAGTCTGCCATCAGAGCAAACTGTTCACTTAGTCTGATGTTTGCTGAGTTATTTTGACATGATGTGAAATGTTTATCTATGGGGTGTGTATGTCCCGCTACTCGGCGGGGTTGGGGCAGAAAGGGGAATTTCAGTTGTCGGCTATGGCGTATCATACGAGTGTCCACAAGTCTAATGTCCGTATCTTGAGGACCACCTGTATTCTTAATCTGGTGTGTGTCTCTTGCAGTGAACTGTGTGTGTCTGGCCCAGATGTTGGCTCTGTGTGGCTGTGTGGCGTTCTGGCAGGTGTCTCACCTGGAGCGCAGTGTGAGTACGGAGCTGCGGAGGAGGAGAGGAGAGACAGAGGAAAGGGAGGAGAAGGGTCCATCCAACAAAGCTAAGGTGAAGGGCCTGTGTTTGACACCTGTACAGCTGCATAACAGCACTCTTCAAATAAAGCACTACTTCAACTAAAGTGGGATGTGTGTGGACCAAAACTGTTGGCGTGATGCTTGTTCTGAGCCTGTTGTTTCCAAAAGGTACTGTGACGGATGGTCATCCATGATCAAATGGAAACTGTTCTCACTTCATGCAGGAGGTTTAGTTGATAAATGGATGAGTTGCAATGTTTTGTTTTTAAAACGGTGCTGAATATATTAACTGAGAATACAACTGCCGCAAATACCAACAACACTAAATTACTTCAATTAGAACTTGAAATAAATAAATTTTGCTATTCATGGTAATCATTTGAGGTGTGTGTAAAGAAAATAATCATTAATCATCACCTTATTTCACTTCATACTGTAATTCCTGTAGTCGGGTTAAGTCTGCTTTTTGGATCTGAATGATAGTTATGGTTTTAAAAGTGCTCTGGACAACATTTGTGCTGAAACGCTTTAGTGTGGCAAAATTCATTATGCCGAGGATGGTTATTTATTTCACCTGGATTAGCTAATGCTCACGTTCAGAACAGAAAGCTTTGTTCTTGATCCATATATTTTTCTAATTTGTCTTCTTCGCTCATGTTCAATTAGTTTTATTTTTATGAAATATGTTGCAGAGTGAAGTGGCAGTTTGGTCAAGCTGTTATGTTTCTTGTGTCCAACAGCAAACAGCTAATGAGAGTGCTATAGAGGAGGATATGGGGTTGATCGGTGCCTCCGCTGAAGATACAGAAGCTGAACTTATCAGAAAGATCTGCGAGACTGAATTATTGGCTGGTAATAAAAACGACTTGTCTGGTCTGCGTTTAACACCCACACTTCACCTGATTGTCACACACTTAACATGTCCTTCCTGTCTTCTCTGCTTTCTGCATGTCCAGAGGAAAACCTCCTGTGTGCATTTCTTCCCCTGCTGGTGAAAGTCTGTAGCTCCCCGGGTCGCTACCCCCACCCCCAGCTCACCACCGCTGCCTGCCTGGCGCTTTCTCAATACATGATGATCAGGTAAAGTCACTTCTGATCTCATGTTAGGTGAACGTTTGTCGACTTGTTTTCTATGGTTGTTTTCAACAAAATGTTCTCGGGTGCACATGTGACCTCTGATGTTGTGATAATGTGGATTTTGTTACAACACATTTTCTTGTATTTTATGGAATATTTTGAAATGTCTTGAATATGTATACATAAAAACCTGAGAACAGTTTAAATACACAGCTGAACTACTGTATATGGTCAAACAGTCAAGACAAAGGAGAACCATTACAAGATTAAAAATGCTTTGTTAATAAATTTTTCTAAAATGGTTAAACAAAACCTTCATGAAAGTAACATTTGCTTCCATAGTGTTGTTAGACTACGTTAGTTTTAGCTGGGTGTAAAAAAGAACAATTAGATCATGTTTTTTAATCTGCTATTTCAGCCCATCGATGTGTGAAGAAAACATCCGTCTCATGTTTACGGTGCTGGAACGCTCAGCGCTCCCTGTGGTCAGGGCTAATGCCATCATCGCCTTGGGAGACCTCACCGTTCGTTTTCCAAACATCCTGGAACCATGGACACAGAATCTCTACGCCAGGTAGTGTGTAGACATTCGTTTAATCGGACAAGGAATATAAAACAAATTTTGCCGCAGCAGCACCTCATCGCTCATCATTTGACACACATTATTGTCGTTATTTTTAAATTGGTTTTCTTATGAGGTACAACCTATGCATGGCAGCTCAGCCGAGTGGGTGTCCTGTAAATGACGTGTTTCCCCTGTGTTTGTACACTTGGTCCATCTTCATCCATATCCCACCGCCACTTGTCTGTGTGTTCCTCTCAGCTACTGAAGTGTTGTGGCTGTCACATTGCTCCACTGAGCCACATGATGGGAAAAGTTTTCTTTTCTCATCATAACTTTATAATGGTGGGAAGTGACAAACTTTGAGATCTACGGTATGAATACGAGCTCTGATACGGCCCTTGTGTTTGGACCGCTGTTGATGCTATGAAGAGAGGACAAAAAAAAAATCCACGGCCAGTAAAAAACGCAACGCCCACTAGTGCACTGGGTGGAGTCCTGGACCGACTCGGATGAGTGCAATTTTAGACAAGGGACAGCTTAATGACCAGTTTGTTACACATTGTGACCTGAACAAATGACTAGTGTGTGTTGTAATTATACACACTGCTTGGGTGAGCTGAAGGGAATGATTTGAAGTCGAATCAAAGGTTTTACACAGATGAGTATGCTTTTATTTTAAAAACATGGTTGTTTCTTTAGTTCGTGTTTCCCCACAGCAAACTTAGAACTTGAAGTTGGTCAGTCTGAAGTATGTTTTTAATTATAATGGTTGATAATGCCACATTGAGGTGTTTCAGATACATAAAACATGCAGTTTTTTTTTTTTAATGTGGCATTACCCTTGTAGTGTTTTCTAGCTGATAAGCTTTTCATAGCGTTTCCTAATTGTCTCCCACGCGCCAGTACCTCCACTGTTTTTAAAGCTGCTGCCCTGGAACCTCCTGATAAGAGCATTAAGAATTAATTACCCTGTTCATTTCTGTTGTAAGCTCCTGCTCTGGCATGTGGAGGTGCCAAAAGTATGTGTTTGATCCTCAGCATGGACTCCTGCTCTCTGGTGCAAATGAGAAATGGTTAATGAGTTTCTTTTGTTCTGTGGATGTGGGTGAATGTAACTCTGAATTGATGTTAGAATGCTATCTGATTGACCCGTCACAGTTTGCCCCAAGACATTGTGTTCAGCCTGTGACAGCCGCTTGGTTTCCATAACATTCTGTTGGACTAGTGGAACATAACAATAATGATACAGTTAAGCCCAAAATCATGGACACCCGTAGCAAATTTTAACTTAAAATTATTTTTATTCAACCAGCAAGTTTTGAAACAAAAATTGAATTGTTTGGCAACAAAGAAGTATCTTTCAGTTTGGCATAAAGGCCTTCAACCCTAAGAGGACCGACCATCCCCACTGTTGAACATGGTGGTGGGATCCTGTTGCTTTGGGGCGGTGTTTCAGCCAGTGGACCAGGGAACCTAATCCCAGTAAACGAATCATGAACAAAAGAGCATTACGTCAAGATTGTCAACATCAGGCGGTCTGCAGAGAAGCTTGGCCCTGGGCACCAGTGGACATTTCATCACAATGACACAAAACACGTAGCAAAAAAAAAGGTGAAGAAATGGTTTGTAGACAAAAACGTGAATGTTTTCCAGTGGCCCAGCCAGAGTCTTGACTTGAATTCAATTGAGAATCTATGGAAGGAGCAAAAGATAAGTGTGATGAGACCCTCCAACCTGAAAGAGTTGGAGCTCATCAAAAAAATACCAGTGAAGACACTCCACAAGACGGTCAGCAATTACAGGAAGTGTTTGGTTACTGTCATAGCCAATAAAGGTGTATCACTTTTATTATTGAGAAGGGTGTGAATAACTTTGGACACGACACTTTATTCAAATGTGAATAAAATAGCTGAGAAATATTTTTTCCACACTAACTTGGGCATAAGCTTATCTTCTGGGAGACAACTGTGTTTAAGACAAAACTGAACCAGCCACACAATTCTCTCAGGTATTCAGTTCCCTGAAAAATGAAAGCAAATGATTTCGTTCATTCCCTGAGTTTTTATATCCTTAGTTTCTAAGAAAAATGTCTCTAGTCGACTTGGTTTCAAATCTTGAACATTTCTGATGGGGTAGAAATACAGAAAAATGATGAAGTTGAAACATAGAAGCATTTATGGTTTTAAAACAGTGCTGTTCTGTGCATAGCAATAATAAGAAGCTCTTAGTCGTCTCTCAAAGCCGACATAATGAAACTCCTCCTAATCAGCTGATCATCTCGCATCCCCTAGGCTCAGTGATGAGGTTCCCTCGGTGAGGCAGACAGCTGTGACAGTTCTGACTCAGCTGGTGCTTAAGGATGTGCTGAAGGTCAAAGGTCAAGTCAGCGAGGTGGCTGTGCTGCTAATTGACCCTGAGCCTCACATCACCAGCCTGGCCCTGAACTTCTTCAATGAGCTGTCCACCAAGGTACACACACACACATCCATCAATCAATATCCCTTAACGGTGACTGAATAATTGGGACGTTTTATTCATCTTCTCTGTGTTACCTATCAGGACAATGCGATCTACAACCTGCTCCCAGACATCATCAGTCGCTTGTCTGACCCAGAGAGAGGTATGACCTCCGAGGACTTCAATACCATTATGAAGTGAGTTACAATTCTCTGCCTTTGCCTTTGTCCAGAGGTTTTTGTCTATAATGAGGACATCCCAGCAGCCCGTGGACAATTAGTGATCTTTATGTGTGTTTTTTAGGCAACTATTCTCCTACATCACCAAAGAAAGGCAAACTGAGTCTCTGGTGGAGAAACTGTGTCAGCGCTTTAGAACTGCAAAGTGAGTCTATCTCTACCTCCTCTTCTCATTTTCACAACTCTGACCTGCATCTTTGTGTTTTTTAAAATTTGTAAGACCTGCTGTACCTCATTTGTGAAATAACCAGCGTGCGTTGCAGGTAATTAGTAGGCGTTATGAGTACGTGGAGACAGATTGAGAGAGTTTACGACACGGTTCACCTGCCAAACTTATTCTTATTCATTGTCATGAAAACTGTCTTTCAGTATAATTGAGGAATGCAGCAGGAACAATTAGCCTGGCCAGGCTTCAGTCTGCCTCTGACTCATCCCTCATCCATACTCAAAAGAAGGACATTTTATATTACACAATAGAAAATGAATTTAGGTACAAGAGTTTCCTGGAAAATGAGATTTGGTCTAAATGCCAGGGCAAAGCCATATTCATGAGTAATGAGCTTTTTTATGACGTGGAATTTCTATGCATTTCACATAGTCTGTAATTGAGTTTAGGCCTTAATCCCTGTGCCTTTCTTCCTACTTCTTTGCTCAGGACGGAGCGTCAGTGGTGCGACTTGGCCATGTCTCTTTCTCTGCTGTCCATGTGTGAGCGTGGATTCAAGAGGCTCCAGGAATGCTGGGAGTGCTACAGCGATAAGTTAACAGAGGCTGGAGTCTACCAGCCTCTGCTTTCCATCACCACCAAGCTCCGACGTGGGGCCAAACCCCAGTTCAAGGTGCTACACCCGCCTCATTTTTAAAAATTTGTTCTGATGCCATTTTGGCGTGGACAGATGGTGACTTGTTGATTCCCCAGGCCCAGGTTGATGAGTTTGAAAAGCGGCTGACTGCGGTTCACACCAGAGGGCTGGAGAATGTTGAAAGTCCAGAGCTGGATGAGGAAAACCAAAATGAAGGAGGATCAACTGACACAACGGTCAAACAGATGCCGGTGCCCACCAGAGGCCGTACCAGAACAAAAAGAGGTCGGTGGTTAGATTTAATTCAGGGTCCAGTTCAAGGCTGTATCCAGAACCATTTTTATATTCTACCTTTTTTATTTTCTTGATTTATGTTACAGGCCAAGCAAAGACCTCTGGTTCTCGCTGTGGAGATGACAGTTTTGTGACGCCTCAGAAATCTCGCTGCTCTAAGAAACCTGTGATCACATTCAGCAGCGATGAAGAGGAGGATGAAGAGGGTCAGTGCAGTAACTTTATTCGTTCAATATTCAATTTACATGAGAGGACTCCTGCCTTTCAAATAATATGATTTTTTTAATAATTGATCAGTTAAAGGGACTGTAAAGTTAATTTTAAGTGACATATATGTTATTCATCATTATGAAAAATAGAAGAAAAAATAAATTTTATTTGTATAGCATCATCCGTTTGGTCAAAAAAGCTTAAAATCTGCGATGCAGCGGCTTCCGTATTCAGTGGTCAGATGGGCGTCGTACGTCAATGGGGCCAAACATAGCTTAGCAACCATAAACAATGCAATTCTAGACACGATTAACACCAAAAATATCATGCTGCTGCGGCGCAGATTTTAAGCTTTTTTGACCAAATGGACAAAAAATTTATTTTTTCTTCTATTTCTCATAATGATGAATAACATATATGTCACTTAAAATTAACTTTACTGTCCCTATAATTAGAACTTGACATGATTTTTCTTTGTCACATGAAAATACTTAAAATATTTTTTATTATAGTTTTTTGACCAGGCCTACGTCAAATGTAAGAGAAAAAGAGGAAAACGAGTATTTTTAATTTTATTTTTAGTCGGCTGATTAATTTTTTTTACTTCTCACTTCAGGAGGTATTGTTTATAGAATATACTTTGCTTTACCTAAGCTCAGGCCAGTACTTAACTTTGTCATTGCATCAAAGTCCAGAATGTTGGATGCACTGAGCCGGACCAGAACAACTAAGAAGGTTTTGGACAGTATTGCCTCAGTTGCTCTTCAGCTGTGCGTTAAAGCAGAACTGATCCCAAAATCTCAGGATGGATTTGATGGAAAACAACTTCAAAGCAATAAGTCAGTCAATGTTAGATCGTAAGTCCGTTATAGTTGGTCAGAAGTTACCGAAGACGATGTTAAAGTAAAATTCAAAGTATGAATCTTTGAATATCAATGAGACTGCAAGATTTTCTTTCAGTCATAATCTAATTAGAATTGTGGCATATTCTATTTTCAAGAACAAGAGCCCCATAACCCGTCTTGCTTCTCTGACTTATCTTTCTTTATTTTTTAGAAGCTGTAATGGCGGAGAGTGAGACACCAAAAGTGACAACTCCCATCGCCCGCACATCCCGAAGAGCACGCCTCAGAAACTAACGTCTCCTTTTGTTTTCTCTTATTTCTATTTCCTCATTTTAATCTTTTATCTGAATTAATGCATTACTTTTTTTTAACACCTTTTTTTACTTTCATCATTTTGTATATTTTCTTTTCAAGATAATGGTACCAACCTAATAGTGGTTTGATGTATCTGATAACATAGAATCAAGATAAATAAACCTGGTTCTAGTTTAAGTCTGCTGCCACCTGTCTCAGTCACTCACTGAAGTCCAGAGGATGACACCAACCAACGTGTGAAGGGGTTGTGTGTCCACTGGTTGTGTCAAGTAAATTTATACCATCATTACCGGCGGCTTTGAATGTCTGCTTGTGTTATGTGTTTGGACAGCGGTGTTTAATGGGTTGTCACAGCTTGTCCAGACAGTCACCCCACATGCCTCTCCATGTCGTTCTCCTCCATGTTCTTTTCTGTTTCTACATGTTCCATCACACACACACACACCCACACCCCCACCCATCTTCCTAACCACTGAGCATGACTGCTTGATGTTTATTTACAATTATGCTGTTTTTTCTTCTGTCTGACATGTGTGGTGTTGCATAGTTTACCGCCTCCATTCTCCTGTAATCAATCTTTTATTGTCGGTCTCCTTCTGCACTCTGCCTCCCTCCTACTCTCGTTGCCTACTTTTCCTGGTTTACAGCTCTCCTCTCTTTATTGACATCTCATGCACAGTAGTTTAACCCCCCCTCCCTCCCCTCATCGCTAATCTCTCCTTTTTTCGCCCACTCAATCTCCCACACGTTGTCCTCTCCGAAAAGATGAGGGGTACATTTCTGTGTGTGATTAATGTTATGTAAAGACACTTGCCAACAACAAGCTAATGGTATGATTGCAGCAGCACTTACATTTTATCTGCGGGTAAATTTAACTTAAATGTGTTCAGTGGGTGATAGTTGCACAAACATGAGTAAATTTTTGTTTTGCCTAAAGATCGATTTTGTCTGTTCAAGCTAGATATGAAAACACTATATTCACTGACCGGATGCCCATCGCCTGACGTACGTTTGTAATTGCTGGCCTTTATTTGCTTGAAATAATCAAAGGCTGCTGAACTTTAACGTCTATGTGTTGGAAGAGCATCCCTTGCTGGTGTTGTAATTTGGCGGCAGGGGGTGCAGGGAGCAGATGCTACTGACAGACTGTAACTTACCCAGCAGAGAAGGGAGGTCAGTGCATGCTGGGAAAGACCATGGAGACGGGAGACAGGAGAGCCTAATCTGCACATAATCAGCTGTATAAGTCTGATTAAGTCATGACATAAGAAGTATTTCCAGCCAGAGTAATTCATAATTGGTCTGTATGATGAAGCGTTAGCCAACTGTTGCCCCCTGACCTCGCCTGCAGTGCACTAGCATCAACATGGCTTGTACTACAGTCACCTTGGCAATGACAGTTACTTTCTCCAACTATGACATCACTCCAAAGAAAAATGGAGGGGTGTGGGGGTTTGTCTCCATAAAACCTCTGCAGCATCCCAGCTGATGCCCTAACATTCAGCTGCTGCCAAGAGGACAGACGCAAGAGGAAGCAAATTATTCTTTTCAATCTATCTCGTAACGAGGAGTAGGAGGAGTCAGACGGGTGAGATAGTGATGCTCCCAGCAGGTACCAACAAGTGAGACGTCGCTGAAAGAGCGAGGAGATGAAGAGTCTGTGAGAGCAGAAGAACCCGAAGCTCAGAAGAAACAGGTGAACATGCTTAAATTATTTTTAAATGTCAGGTAGTTGTTTAAAACTAAAGAGGTCCTATGCCTAGTAATTATAAAGTAAAAAAATCAATTGTTACAACAAATGGAGCTACGTAGTCTGAAGTTTTAAAATTTATAGAAAATGTATTTCATTATTTTGCAGTAAAGGCAACTGCAGTTTTAGTAAAATTAGAAAATCAAAACTCAGTTAAAAAGCTTTGTTCTTTCATTTTTAACAGGTCAATGTAAGATGAAACCTCATTAATTACAAAAAATATCACTTCAAGACTTATTTGATGCAGTACAATTTTAATTGAGTACTGACACCATTATCATGTTAAAGTATATTTTTCCCGTTTGTTGTTATTTTTATTTAGATTTTGGGGACATCAGGATTCAGTATTTCTAGCTCGAATAGACCTGCTTGTCTGTGTTGCATCCCGGTTAAATGTAGGCATTGACAAAAACATGTATGCGCAGAAATAAAACTTCTTTCATGTCATGAAGACAAATCCATTGATAATACAAAACTATCATTCTTAATGTAATCTTCATATTTTCATTGTGTTTGCATCAGTACTTTATCTGTATTTGGTGTTTGCCAGTGTGTTTTCAGTCCTGCTCCACTTTTTCCTGCCTGTCATAACCGCTGCCATGCTGTGTCCTGCGCTGCTTTTTGCCACCCTGCTCCTCCTGACACCCCTGGAGATCACAGAGGCTCGTGCTCTGCACTCGTCTGACGCTGTGCAGGTACGGGGGGGAGGGGAAGAACAGAAGATTGAGAAAAGAATGGATTGAGGAGGATTCCAAGTGGATGAAGGATATGGGAGAATCATCTGAAGGAGGGGAGGGGGAGGGGGAGGGTAATGAAATGTATCACTGATTGAATTATTTTCCCTTCTACTTTCCTTGACAATTAAATTTAATGTTTTTTCCCCTCCTGTAGTTTATGGATCATTTTCTGCAACGTTACAATGACCTTTTGACCCTGGACGACCTGGAGAACCTGCTGAACGGCCAGGCGGAGGAGCAGTCCACCTCCTCGGAGGTCAAAGGGGCAGACTACTCAAAATGGGCTGACTCTCAAATGCAGGCTGAAACCCCATGGCTGCGTCTGTTGAAGGGGGCTCTGGCCAATCAGAAGCGAGCAGAACCAGATCGGTCACGGAGGGGATGGAACAGAGGATGCTTTGGCCTGAAACTGGATCGGATCGGGTCCATGAGTGGACTGGGCTGTTAGTGGAGAGAAAATAAAGACTGATGAGAACATACTTGGAGCATCAGAAAGAAAAAAAACGTGCAGTGAATGGTGTTTGAGCGTGCTCACTACATGTAGTATGATGTAAATGTGAAGCTCTGCTAATGTGGTTTCATCCAGAGTAGGTAGCATAGATCACCAGCTTCATGTTGTAGCTGTTAAACCAGCCATAGTTTATTCCCTGTGTAAGCATTAAACGGAGTACTGAAATATGTGAGCTATGTTTACATAAAATGATGATCTTCAGTTGTTGGACTTGTAGATCAAATGTGTTTCTAGATGTGTCAGTGTTTTAGATCAAGTGATAAAGCCTTTAGGCAATTTGTGGCCAATGGGTTGTGGAAGAAATGGGCGTAACAAAAGTGGATATTGAAAAATAGTGGCACCTGTAATTCCTGCTGTTTTTATTGTTCCTTATGATTTGCATGAATAAATCAATTTGACATTTGCTGTTAATTTCAATTTTTGGCTCTACTGACAACGCACCAGTTCAATTTGTCTTTTAAAACGGAGAAATGTTTCTGGAACATATAGTATATTTAGACTCTGTCTTTAGGTGCTGGAGGAAGTTACATTTCTTCCCACATTTTTCTGCAGTCTAGATGGCAAGTCCTAATGAATACATGTATGAGAAATCCTGTGCTGCATCCAAAACATTACATTCTGGCATTACATCATGTTCTCGGGGCAAAAAAATTGTTTTGCAAGGCACACTAAATATATACTTTTGTTCTTGTGTGAAGATAATCTCACATCAGATGAATTGAATAAATGTTTTTTAATATGCATTCCCTCACAACCTTGGACAGCAGTTTTATTTCTCATCTTAAGGTCTATTAATTACTGATCCGGAGCTTTTCATCCTAAGATCATCCTTATCAAGAGAGGTCTTAGTGTTCAATGCAGCAAATTCATCATTAACTGATCTTGTTATGGGAAAACTCATGAACACCTACTAAATGAACTCCAAGGTGATTTGTGTGTGTCTAGTTAAATTAGGATCTATGCTACTTGCCTATTTAACAGTGGTTGTTGGACTCCAAATGAGTAAAACCCAGATTTTGTTCCTGTAATACTCCGTAAATTGCTTTTCAATTCTTTCTTGTATTTTCTCAGTTTACTTTGGACTGTCTTAAATGCAACACAAGACGGCAGTCTCACTTCATCGCGTGTCTATTTGCTCTTTAACACACAGCTGCCCTCCAGACTTTGCTCTCAAATTTAGTGCAGTTGTATAAGTCTAGTTAAAGGCCATATTTACACACAGGCTTTACTTGTGCACAGATCACCAAACTGAACTCCTTGAATCTTGTTACTACACTTTTTCCATAACTTGTTATTCCTGAATGGAATCTGGCTGTTATATCACAGCAAGAAAATGTAATCTGAATGCAGTGGCAATTACAGATCTGTGAGAACAAAATGAACAAGGTGTTGGCTAGCCGGCCAATGTCTAATCTTAGCCTGACCTCTACTTCCTCTCTTTGACCTTAAGCTGCAGCAATGGCAGAGGCAAAGACTGACATGCATTTGAGGTTTTTGTAGTTTAGCTATGAAGGGGTCACTGGACTGTTGCTATGATTCACACCAACACTGTCTGGTATTGGAGCAGAGCTGCTGTTTGTTAGCATCATTTGCTGAATGTCATCTTTGGACAAATTATATATTTAATGTATTGTGCCATAATGGTCTGCTGCGCTGACAAGATGTCATGGATAAGGTTTCATTTGCCAGTCAGAGCTGCCCACTTATGAGGCCTCGGATGCAGCCAGGGTGATGTTTACAACAAGACTAACTTGAAATGACACTCTCACTTGTAATTACCATGATTTAATGTCTTCTGTTATCTGCTGGAGTGCTTTTTTATATTTGTGAAGCAAGAATATAAATACACTCAAACACACACACACACACACACACACACAAAAAGGAAGGCAGCTTCTAAACAGTGAAAGACAATTGCTATTATAAGTCATCGTTTCAACTATCAGAGATACCGGTGTCAATTCTGAACAAGTAATAATTTAACCAAGAAGATAGGCTGAGACTGAAAACCTGATCTCTGCGCATACACAAATATACAATCAGAAGAGATGAAGAGGCAGAGGAAGACGAGCAGACTTAAAGCTACAAAGAGTATAATTGCAGGGTCGTGGTCTTTGGAGAGAAATGTCGAAGCCAGTAACACAGAGACTCAATCCCTCAGATGCTCCCTCTGTGTCTCTGTGTCAATGTAACACACATGCAGTTGCAGAAGTTTGCTGAGCAGGCCGATGACCTAGAGCCAAGGGGCGGGGCAATTAGAGGTGAACTTTGAGGGGGCGGAGCTGTAAAACTGTCAATTATAAAAACACGCTGTTAGTCTTTGCTCTTCCCACTCACACCCGGAGTCGCAAGACAGACTGAATCCCCCCCCCACAAACGGTAAATACTTTCCTTTAATAATGAACTAGCTTTTCTCAGGGACCAGCACAGCCTCAGAACTCAGCTGCACCATGAAGAACTTTATTTAGATCACCAGGCGAGCTGGATGGAATCTAATTTAAAGTGGTCAGAAGGTTAAAATCAACTCACTTTGCTTTAGCTATTTGAAGCTGAATTGTACTTCTTTTTGGAGTTGCTTTCAGTAGGATTCCAACAGCGCTATTATGCAGATTTTCACTAAAATCTTAGTGGACCATGGTTATAGATAACTTATCAGTGGAATGCATGCCCATGTTTAATTTTGACGCAGTCTTTATATGAATGCCAATATTTGCCATCATAAACGTATGCCTTTGTAAATGTCAGGACATTAATATTTAACAGGATTTGTTATTCCTCTCCTTCTATTTTTCTCCTCCTGTCTCCTTCCAGAGGACCAGAACAACCCAGGCAAAATGGTCAAAGTTGGCATCAATGGGTAAGAACTCCTTTCATCTGCTGACCTAAAACTCTTCATTACAACAACCAAACAGGAAACACACACTTGAACAGACACTCTGAACTGTCTTTTACTGTAATGGCTTGTGGGTTTGCACATTAATAAAAGGATGCTCGGAGATAAATTACCTCAAACAAATGTGTTGGATTCTAATGTATACATAAGTTCAAAAAGTCAGGAATAGAAAAGAGGATAAACATCAGCAAAATTATTTTTGTGCGAATGAGATGATATCAAACATATCAGTTTGAATGCCACGTGAAAAGACTTTCTTTTTTTTTTTACCCGCTATGCAAATGAAGACATTCAGATGTTTTTATGACACTGAATCTTCAGAACAACACACAGCATTTATAAACATAGAGGAATAGATCAACCTGGAATCTGTTTTCTGAACCTTGTCCTCTTCAGAACAAAACAGTCTCCTTCTTATTATTTCCAACCCCAACAGTTGAAGAAGGAAAATGGGAAATTATAGGCCTCCATACACTAACCGTGAACTTTGTACCTCAGATAGCAGTGTCGGTTTCGACATGACGGTCATTCAACAGTGGATTGTTTTCGGCTTTCTAAAGGACCTATGTAACTTAAATATTACTAAACACTCACGACGTGACGTGACAAGTGCCCTATCTGCTCTGTGGACCTGCTCTTTATCTGTCTGCGCCACTTCCTCCTCCCCCACTGTCTGAGGACATAACGTACCTGTGCCAGGGTTTTGGACTTGTGGTTAAAGAGTAACTTAACCACTTGATCGAATGGCGCACTCCCCCAGAAAAAGGGGTGTGAGATCACACACACACACACACACACACACACACACACACACACACACACACACCACCCTCTGACCCTTGCCCTTCCTTCAGTTGTTTTTTCAGATCTCCTGGAGGGTTCTTCATTCCATATGAAGGGTAAAAGCCACAATAGCAGTGTAACACTAGCTGCTCAGGTTGAAGTGAATATCAGGAACCCAATTTGACACCTTCATTATTATTTATTATTTTCACATCAAACATTTAGAGCTTTACTGAGTGTGAGAGATGAGTGTTGAACCATTGTCCAGTGTCTGTGGGAGTTGAATTGGATTGTATCTCCGTCTAGAGGCCAAAATCAGGATTTACACTGTTTTCTCTTCAGATTTGGCCGAATCGGCCGTCTGGTGACCCGTGCTGCTTTTACCTCAAAGAAGGTGGATATCGTGGCTATCAATGACCCCTTCATTGACCTGGAGTACATGGTAAATCAGTAAGAGTGCTTTACATAAGACTCCATCTGGGTGTGGGTTTTTGAAATCCATTCAGTGTCAGCTGTGGACTTGTCGCGAGGTTCATATTCAGGCCAGAAGTGGCCTTCAGGTCGTCTTTTCTTTTCTTTAGGTTTATATGTTCAAATATGACTCCACTCACGGCCGCTACAAAGGTGAGGTCAAGGCTGAAGGTGGCAAGCTGGTCATCGATGGACATAAAATCTCTGTTTTCCATGAGTGAGTTCATTTTAACAGACATTTAACATAGGAAGTTGGAGAGCCGAGTATATCTGATGTTTCTTTACTCTCTGCTGGTTGTAGGAGGGACCCTGCTAACATAAAGTGGGGTGATACTGGTGCCCAGTATGTGGTTGAGTCCACTGGTGTGTTCACCACCATCGAGAAGGCTTCTGTACGTATCCTCCACTTCTGATGAAAAGTTCTTAAACAGTTATGACAAGAAGGGTGATTTTATTCTATTTCAAAATGCGCTGCAGGCCCACTTGAAGGGTGGTGCCAAAAGAGTCATCATCTCTGCACCCAGCGCTGACGCTCCTATGTTTGTGATGGGTGTCAACAATGAGAAATACAACAACTCCCTCCCAGTCGTCAGGTACAAATCACAAAAAAAGCAGATATTTTAACTTATTTGTTTTTAAGTGAGTAAAATCTCAAACTCAGTTTTCAAGTTTAACAATTCATGGCAAAATGAAAATCTTTTTGTTCTTTATTGAACTTGTTTTTCACCTGCATAGCAACGCTTCCTGCACAACCAACTGTCTGGCTCCCCTTGCGAAGGTCATCCATGACAACTTTGGCATTGTTGAGGGCCTGATGGTGAGGATTAAAACTTGCTGTCAGGGAATGTTACAAAGCTCTGGGGGGGGTTCAGTCAGCTTCAGTCATCCTCTTGTCTTCTTTGTCAATCAGAGCACGGTCCACTCCATCACCGCCACACAGAAAACTGTGGATGGTCCCTCCGGCAAGCTGTGGAGGGACGGCCGTGGTGCCGGCCAGAACATCATCCCCGCCTCTACTGGTGCTGCCAAAGCTGTTGGCAAAGTCATCCCCGCCCTCAATGGGTCAGAGCAAAAAACAAATTACTACTGTTGTAAAATAGTCAGTGGTTTCACAAACTTTGGGGACTTCAGTCTGTGACATTAACCCACTGAATTATCTAATTTCACAGCAAGCTGACTGGTATGGCCTTCCGTGTCCCGACCCCCAACGTGTCGGTGGTTGACCTGACGGTCCGCCTGGAGAAACCTGTGAGTGACGCACACCAGAAGCAGTCACCGCATTAAATGAAGTCAAAATAATTTAAAACGTCATCTTGACAATGATTGACATATTCTACCTATGTGCCAATCTAAGGCAAATTCAGCGCTTGTGTTCAATGGGCGACGGTAATTTGATATACTGTACTGTATTGAGTTGAACCTTCGTAATTAGTCTCTCTCTGAAATACACATACATTATATTAGCAATATACTGTGTATTAGTAATCAAACAAATACATCCTCAAAGTACTAAATATTTCCTACAAATCTCTCATGATCTGTACAATGATGTGGACAGAATCCTCATGATTTTAAATAATACGCAGCCCCAACAAGCTGTAAATCACTTTTTTATTCTATAAATTCCTTTTTAAAACTGGCAGATTTACACAAACAAAACATCTGGTCTAAAAGTTGCTGTCACCTTTGCTGCAGAGCTATCATGTCACTTTGATACTCCTGCTTACTTAATTCCAGAGGAACCACTTTCACCCGCTATAAGACTTAATGAAATGACTCATGGCAGTCCTCCGGTGCAAATTACACCACCAATGTTATAATTATACCTCCCACATTTGTAAGATATAATTTGCTTTATTATAGTCATCAATACACGTGAGAGAAGAGGATGCAGAAGACAGGGTTAGATGGAGGCAACTGATTTGCTGTGGCGACCCCTGAAGGGAAAAGAAAATAGTCATCAGCACACAAGTTCACCCCCCCCACGCCATTTTAAATTGACTCATTGCGCCACCTGCTGTAGCTGAGGGTGGAATACATGTGTATAAGGTGTGAAGCTCACACCAAAAGTAACATGATATCTGTAAGAAATGTGTTTTGCAATTTATTTGGTGTCTATGCAGAAAACATTCGAGCAAAACGTTTTGTATTTGTTTCTAAACCATTGTTTTTTTCTATTAAGCAGGTTTCTTGAGACACAAAGGGGCCGATTCTTTAAAGTGCCTTAAAGATCCAATAGATACAAAGCACACAGAATCAATGCATCTGTTAAGCATGTCAAATTGTGGCAGGATATTAGCTCAATGCCCTGTTCTACAATCAGTTTTAATGTAATCTTTGTGACTGTAAGATGCATGCTATAATCTTTGTTATGACATGTGCATCAGTGATCAGGTCTGCTCCACATGTCCTGTTGGTTTTACTTACCTACCAGCTTTGTTTTTCATTTATTTTACCCCATCTTTGTAAAGATTGGCATCCAGCAGGAGCCTGTAAGCTTTAAATTGCCTATTACAGAGACGCAGGGAAGCCAGGGCCTGTTGAGAAATTGATCTTTTATTTTTGTCGTTTTCATGAAGGTTTGTTACTAAGGAATGCTGAATGACACCAGAAAGTTTATAGCAGCTTTTATTAAATGTCTTTGAATATAAAGTTTAACATTCGTCATTTTTATTTCTTACTAGGCCAAATATGATGACATCAAGAAAGTTGTGAAGGCTGCAGCTGATGGACCCATGAAAGGCATTCTGGGATACACAGACCATCATGTATGTTTTCATTAACTCTGATCTTTAAAATGTTGCCCTGGTTCTCATTAATTTGGTATCTGCTCTCCTGCAGGTTGTCTCCACAGACTTCAATGGCGACAGTCACTCCTCCATCTTTGATGCTGGCGCTGGCATCGCTCTTAATGACCACTTTGTCAAGCTTGTCTCATGGTACAACGTCATCATGCATTACTTTTGTATTTGAATATTATTTTCCAATGATGCATAATAATTTTATTCATTGCTCTTTTGCTAGGTATGACAATGAGTTTGGATACAGCAACCGTGTCTGCGACCTGATGGCATACATGGCTACTAAGGAGTAAACCAAATCAGCGAGCCGTCGCTGCACTTAGCCACATTGGACACATTCTCCTGATACCAGAGTTGTATGTTTGCAACAAGATATTGTATTTATGACTCTGTGCACAGTTCCAAAAGTCAACCCCATCATACGCCTGAGGAAAAGTCCCCTGGAAACAAAACATTGTAATTGACCAAGTTCTTTCTATGTGTCTGTAAAATTCCCTACTCTGCTCTTGTGAAATGAAGTAAAGATGTGAGAGACTGTACTGCAGGTGGTATAAAGTCCTCCGTTTGTGAAACTCACATCTTGCTTGCCTTTTTTTTCACTTCATAGAAGAAAAGTCTACTTCTGAGATTACCCTTGAGTTTGAATGGATTGTTGTTACACAACAACCGTATTTTAAAACAAATTTTCCTCCACCTGCTACCCTTATTAAATGTCTTTCATTCATTTGAAAATAAAAAAACATTACCAAAAAATGTGTAATTACAGTACCAACAAGGAGAACAGGAAATATCAAGATTTCATTATTGATATTTGATGACATATAATTTTTTTTTAACCTCTAAATTCAAGCCGTATGTCTTCTGGGACACGTTTTATCTGCCAGAAGGTACTACACATGTGAACGCTCATCTAACATGCATTAACATATATTTGGTCTTTGCAGTTTTGTAAAATTTTAAGCTGAATGTCTGGTAGAGGGGAAGTGGGGAATAACAGAACCACACTGACCAGCATGTAGATTCAATGGATAAAACAGGTATCTGTGAGGGTGGTGAACTGAGGCAGGAACTGAGGGTAAATTTACTCAATTACCCCAACCCCCTCTCCTGATTTCTCTCTCTCGCTCACACACATTGCTTCTTGGTTTGTGTGTCTGCACCAATCATTTCTGAAGCAGTTTGCTAACTGCATATTTTCTCTCTGACTCCAGAGACATGCAAACATGAAACAGAGCGAGGGTTCAGAATAAGATTTTAAAAAATATAATAGAACAAACAGACAAGCCATCACAGGACGGATAAGAGGAAGGTGAGTCTGATGCTAATTTTGCAAGAAGTTTTTTTTTTTTTTCCTGACGGCACGTTTTTATTCACATACATGTACCATAGAGAGAGAAAGCAAGAGAGCCGTTGAGTTAAATTTTGATTCTCTCATGAAACCTCTGCCATGTTCAACTACTTGTGTATTTATCACCATGTAGCTACTCATGAGACTGAGCTGAATCAGAAGACGGTAGATGTTTAAATCCTGTATGGATAGATGAGGAAAGACTTGTGCCTGCAGTCACTTCTGAAAACAGATCATTGACAATTATTGATTTTAATAATTATGATGCTGAATATTGAAAATAATGTATTGGAATGTCAAGGAAAATGTCCAATTTTGTTGTTTAAAATGAAAATTATGTTGCAACTAAAGATCAATTATCGTCCAATGGGGACTAGATGACATTAAATGATCTCACTGAGCGATACTTTAAAATATTATAAACTACCATCTTTCATGTAATTAATAAAGCTATGTCAGAAACATCAGCTACCCAGGGATACAACCTAAAAGATATTTAATAATAATTAATGGGAAATAAGTCACAAGTGTTTTATCAGCACCAATCAGCAATGGCAGAAAAATAAAATTTCATATTAGAAAACTGCTTTTAAACTCAAAATTCCGAGCTGAAAAGTATGCACTGTCCTCCAGAGTTTCTCTTCTACTGTTATTTTTGCAGACATGAAAAAAGTTCAGGTGAAATCACACGGAGATCGGAAATAGACACCAGAAAATTCCAGTGCTGAATGAGATTTTCTCATCATAAGGAATTGTTCTTGTTACTTCACATGCAGCCAGTTCCATTTTGTAGACAGTAAAATCTTGTTGAATGTTTCTGTTCTTTTCTAAGCTTTGGGAGCTGCCTCTTCTTTCGGTACCGTATGCTGCTGGTGGTCAGTGTAGAATGTCTGTGGGAGAGAAATGCTCACAGGGGGACCCCTTATTTGTCCCCTCCACCATCCACCCACTGTTCCACTCCCAGATGTCCCCCTCAGTGGACCTGGCAGTTGCTCTGTACCTTACCTTCACAGGCAAGCAAGTTCATTTATGTAGGAAGTTATGTGCACAGATTTTGTTGTTTGTTCCATCCACAATTACTATTATTTTTTTATTTTCAGGGTTATTTTTTTTATAAATAGCTGTTGTGTTTTTAAATAATCAATAGAGTGAATGAAATAGGCTGTAGACAAATGTTCTCCTCACTTATCCAAACTCACTTTCATTTGGGTCGATTTGATCTCTGTGAAGCAGCAGGAGTGTGCAGGTGAATGGAAAGCAGACAAATTAGTGTTTGTAGTGTGTGATAAAGAGGAAATTAGATGAGTAAACTGACCACTGATTTAATGGCGTGTCACTTTTGTTTAGGATATAAAGAGAATGTCGTTTTAAGATGAACAAAAATGACACCCCCACTTTTTTCAGCTGTACGTTCTTTTGTTTATTGATCACTTTTTGCAGGTGTCATTTCATTGGTGGGGAACGGGACGGTGCTCTTAGTCTCTGGTAGGAGGAGAAGGAAGCTCAGACCTCCAGAGCTCCTGACCATCAATCTGGCTCTCTGCGATTTAGGTTTCAGCCTCTTTGGGGCACCATTCTTCATCATTTCCAGGTATACAATAATTTGTAACAAAGTGTCAGGAGCAAATTGAGGGTGATGACAAAGCATTATACAAACAATTCCTGCAGGCTAAGCCGAAGCACTAAAGCCCCTCTCTCCTTCTGGCAGTGTGAGCCATGCTTGGGTGTTTGGGGACACGGGATGCCTTTATTATGGCATTCAGGGCTTTGTGTTTGGCATCGGTTCACTGCTCACCACCTGTCTCATCTCTTTGGACCGCTGTTTGAAGATTTGCTGCTTTCAATATGGTGACTGATGTCTTCTTGTAGCACTGATCTTACATGTAACGTATAATGCAGAAAACCCTAAATTAATATAAATGTTGGTTTAAAATCCATCTGCAGAATGACTTTAGGATTAAAAGTTGGTTTATCTTGAAAATAACAAGTGAAATATCAAAGATTCCCACATTATTACGGTCACATGAACACAGTTTGAATTGTTTGTTAAGTGATTTCCATGCTTCCTGCCTCTCTAGGGCAGTGGATCGAGAAGCGCTACATTTGCCTGTCCATAGTGCTGGTGTGGGTTTACACTCTGTTCTGGGCCTTACTGCCTGCGTTTGGCTTTGGAAGCTATGGACCAGAACCTTATGGGACCAGCTGCACCATCAACTGGTAGTTCAAATTTGTCTACATGCACTAACTCCCCCCTGTTGTCTCTAATCTGCATTCTTGTACGTTATAACCAATCAATCTGTATCGCTGTTTCAAGGTGGAGAATGACATCATCTTTAAACGACAGGAGGTATATTTCCCTCATCCTGTCTTTATGCTTTGGATTTCCGACCCTCATCATCATCACTTCATATCTGGCCATCCTGCTGATGGTGAGGAGAGTTTCTGCCTTACCATACAAAAAGGAGGATTCTTCTTTAATTCTATCTTTGTTTCTGTTTTTGTGTCAGTGGATAAGGGCTGATAAGGGCTGTAGACGAGACAACTGCAATCTCATCTGTGGGAAAATAAATAAATAGATGGATGGATGAGTTAAACACAGTGCTTGCGTTGCAGCATTAACTGTTGCATCTGTTTGAAGGTGTGTAGATCCAGTCGTGCTATGGCAGCGATATCATCCTCCTTTGTCAGCCACGCTAAGAAAGACCTCAGACTTGCAAAGGTAATCTCTAGCGGGGATCACTTTCATTGATGCGCATCCCTCTAGAAAAACAAACCGTGTGTTTATTTCAGGTGGCGGCTGTGGTGTGCACCACCTTCCTCGTGGCCTGGACGCCTTATGCTGTTGTGTCACTGATCTCTGTATTCGTACCCAGAAATGACCAAGAGCCAAATGTCTCTCTGAAAACTGTGATGGAGGAATCTACTGGTGTTTCCTCAAGCTCTCAAAATGCCCTGAGGATCCTGGACATCCCCTCATTGTTCAACTTGACTGCCACAGAATATTACAAACAAGTCTTCTCCAATCATGAGAACAGTTGGAGTGAAGTGTTCAACATGAGTTCCCCCTACGGTCTGGACAAACTGGAAGCAAAGCTCAGAAGCCCTCAGCCGTCCTCCTCTCTTCCACCCCTGGTCACTTTGATCCCTGCACTGTTTGCCAAGTCCCACAGCATGATCAACCCTTTCATTTACCAGATTATGAACAAGGAGTTCAGGCGTGATGTCTGTGACATGGTGCTTGGCAAAGACAGGGCAGACAGGAGGCGAGTGCCCGACGGGATGGAGAGCTTAAACGAAAGTAAGCAAGAGATTTCTGGGACTGTTTTCCTCTGAAAACAACTCAGGACTGTGTTTGAGTCTCTTTTTCATCTGTTCTCTTTAAGGGCACATCAGCCTCTCCTACTGCCAGAGCTGGAGGAGGAAAAGAAGCAACTCCGTGTCCAACAGAAGGAACAGCAGAAGAGTAGAGGAACCAGTAATCCAACAATATCTCCAATGCATTCAACTGATAGATAGATAGATAGATAGATAGATAGATAGATAGATAGATAGATAGATAGATAGATAGATAGATAGATAGATAGATAGATAGATAGATAGATAGATAGATGGATGGATGGATGGATGGATGGATGGATGGATGGATGGATGGATGGATGGATGGATGGATGGATGGATGGATGGATGGATGGATGGATGGATGGATGGATGGATGGATGGATGGACGGACGGACGGACGGACGGACGGACGGACGGATGGATGGATGGATGGGCAGGCGGGCAGGCAGGCAGGTAGACAGACAGACAGACAGACAGACAGATATTACTCTCTAAGTCAGAGGCGGCAAACTTATTTTCACCAAGGGCCACATCAGCATCATGACTGTCTTCAAAGGGCCAGATGTAGCATATAAATGTAACTAAATGTAACTCAATGTAATGTAAAATAAATGTAACTACTCCTTAATGTTAAATGACTCTTAATTTAGTACTTACTTCAAGTTACAAACATTACATTTGTTTGTTTCTCTGTTATAATACAAATCCTTTTAATTTGTCAGGTTATGAAACCCCCAAAAATCTATCAATCAATGATCAAATCAAATGAATAAAAAAAATAACATCAAACACAAGTTTGGGCATTAACTTTGTTCAAAATGTTTTTGTCAGTGCTAAAATGGGCTTGATGACTGCTTTGTGGGAAATGTAGTTTTGCTCAAAGCTCACTTTCAACCTATTTATTTTTAGACACTCTGACCTTTTATGCTCTTGCGGGCAACATAAGATGATGTGGTGGGCCACATTTGGGCCCTGGGCCTTGAGTTTGACACATGTGAACTAAGTAATTTAAAAAAAAAGTGTGATAATGGCAAGATGCGCAACTGAATGGTTTTATTTTATATTTTTACACTGAATTGATTGAGTGCCACTTGCGTGTGTGTGTGTGTGTGTGTGTGTGTGTGTGTGTGTCCGTGTGTGTGTGAGGGATGGGAGGTTCTATTTTTGTGTTCTTGACGCCTTGCAGAGCATATTCCTTCTCCTTAGTCACATTCAAATTTGGAGTAATTTTTATTTTTTTGTTTGTTTTGCTTAGTTCATTTTTTGAATATAATGATGTTGACCAACTAATCAATAAACAAACAAAAGGAAACTGGTGCAAACACAGGACATTTGTTTTGTATCCCGCGGTGAACAAACAGTTAACGCGCTGCTGCGGCTCTACTCCAGTATTTACGGTAGTCGTGCTCTTCCAATCCCGCAGCACTTGCTTCTGCCTTCGGTCACATCTTGTTGGCTTAACTTCAGTGTCGCGGTGACTTGATTCCATCCTTGTCAATTCACGCTCTGCGTATTTTCTTGTTGTTTTGATTCCGTTTATTTTGCGCACGTTTTGACATCCTGGGCGCGTCCAGTTTATTATATCTATGTTCACCCTGTGTCGGTTTGGAGTCGTCCCTTCATGTTTGTTTTGGACGGGAACGGACCTCTGATCTACCAGCCGACGTTAAGACCTCCCAGCTTTAAGGATCAAATTCTTATTTATAAGTGATTATAAAACAGGGTGACTACTGGTGTTTTTTGCGCGTCTTTTTCCAGCCGCCAGCCTCTAACAGCCTTTTTATTTTACCGGTCATAATCAGCTGTTGCAAGATCATCCCAGTCTGTTTTCATGCCAGATCTGCAGCGCTTCAGTTTTCCATATCATAGCATGAATCCTTTGTTGGGGGCCAACACGCATCTCCAACAGCATCCGCAGCAGGGCCAGGCCCCCGAACATCCGGACTCTCCTTCGGGCCTCTTGCCCGACGCCGTTTTCGGTGGAGCGGAACCGGCTTCTTTCCTCCTGGGTGAGCAGTCCGGTTCGGGGCTCGATCAGCAGGGGCCTGACTTCACTGCGCCCACCCAGACCTCACCTTACCTCCCCCGCAACTACAACCACTACCAGCACCGCGCGGTGCCACACGCCCCCGCAGCCATGGCTCTCAGAAACGACCTGGGATCCAACA
Organism: Antennarius maculatus; assembly: GCA_013358685.1. NCBI lineage: Eukaryota > Metazoa > Chordata > Actinopteri > Lophiiformes > Antennariidae > Antennarius > Antennarius maculatus. Next base: position 16,707,909 of record CM023615.1, read on the forward strand.
TCAGCGTCCTGAAAACTCTCAACCTGAGGTTCAGATGCTTTTTGGCCAAAGTGCATGAATTAGAACGCAGAAATAAGATTTTGGAGAAGCAGCTGCAACAAGCGCTTGATGCCAACAAAGGCTACCAAGGCGGTTGCCACGAAGGCAGGGTGCTTACCCAAGAGGCAGGTGTGCAGACTGGATTTGTTGGAACCATACCCTTCAAGCCCGGCTCCCTCCCTTTCCACAACACCAATAACTCAGCCAGGAGACCCACAACGCTCTTTCCTCCTACAAGTCTTTCACCTGCAGCAGCAGAAAACTCAAGTTTAATGCAATCAAGTGCTCCTGGTAACCCAACCATCACCATCAGTCAGTCCTCTCCCTGTGTGGACTCCCCAAGTTCTGCCTCCAAAACTATCCCCAGCACCAGCTCAGGCCACAGGGCCTCCACCAACCCTCATCCACGCTTCCTCCCGGGAACCATATGGTCCTACAACCAGACCCGCAAACTCGGCCTGGGTTCAGAGCGTCTGACCAGCCCAGGAGTGTCTTGGTCTCACCCCGACGGAATTGGGGTCCAGATTGACACCATCACCCCTGAGATAAGAGCCCTTTACAATGTCCTGGCCAAAGTGAAGAGGGAGAGAGATGAATTTAAACGCAGGTAAATGGAGTGAAAGTTGTTTATATCACTGGTAACGGGTCTACAGTAACACATGGAGCTTTCTTTAGTGCCTCTAATGCTTTACTTAGGAGCAGTAAGCTGGGCAGTAAAGCAGCTGTAGACAATCTGTCTCCAACACAAGCAAAGTCAGCAAAATACCTAACCATCCATCACCTCCTGCCTGACCGTGCATCTCTGTTGGGTTTGGAGACGGAGGCAGTTTCTACTGCTAGAGTTACACCCAAAATATGAACCCCTTCAGGAGCTAAATATAAAGAAAAATCAAGGTCAAAGCTTAATAGAGACGTGTGATTATCACTGGCTCAAATGTCGACCTCAAAACTACAGAGAAATTAACTTGACGATGGGTGGTTCAGGTAACAGCAGTATGACGGCAGATCCTTCATATAATAGAACTCATGCTGACTATTCAGGGCGGTTCTGTCTTGTGAAACTGAACAAATCCCTCAGGATCAAAGAAGTAATAATGATGTCATTTAAAACCTGAAACCTAACACACAATCATTTGTGGTTCACTAGGTAGAGCCTTACTGGAATGATTAGGTTGTTATCACAAATAGTTTGAAACATTATTTGAGAAATAGAAATAAATTAAAGTTACTAGTTATTATTTCTCATAAACAAAAAAATTCTCTTGTTATGGAACAAAATAAGTTGTGATGTGCGTTCAAATTTTTTTTCACCCACGTTTTAGACAAAATGACAGAACAAATCATTCAAAATGCCAAAATGAGTTGATAATGACAATCAGTATTTGTTGCATATTATCTTCCAACAGCTCTAACTGTCCCTCTGTGTTCTCTGAATCTGAATGAGTGATGACTGTTGTGTCATCATCTGGTTTTATCTGCCCTGTGTGCCCTAGAGTAACCTTTGTGTTTCAACACTTTCATCGTAATGATCAAATGAGCAGCCACGCTTTCCCCACAGGAGATCCTGACCACAATGTAGTGGGTTCTTTGGAGTGAAGGACACAAATTGCCTAGAAGTGTGTGACATCACCATCTTAAGTAGAGACAGTACAATGGATGGTTTTCTGACCTCTTGTCCAGTTGTTGTTTCACTACTTGTGCATTAAGGTGTGTGACCTATCATGTCCTGTTCAGGGTTCAAATCAATTTCTGTGCAGGGTCTTGGTTCTGTCAGCTTCATGCAGCTGTTGCGTTACCTCCGGACAATTAGAACACTAAAGCCTCTTTCTCCAAGTGATGCTTCATCAGATTTAAGGCTGGACAGTCAGATCCTTTTTAGCATGTCCCAATTTAATAGTGAGATGTCTGCTGTCGCCTGTATGAGTCATTATTTTACCCTCCTGTAGTTGTTATCATGTCCACTTTTGCTCTTTTATCCAAGGACAACTTTTCTCCCCCCTCCTGCCTCCTTGCCCAGCCTCTGCCCCCCCCCCATCCACTCACACGCCCTCTTTTCTCATATAAACCCCATTTTATCCCATACTCTGAACTCCTCCTCTTCCTTTCCTGTGCTCTCTGCCTCTCTCCTCTCCTACTGTGCCCTCCCTTCTTCCCTACACTGCCTCTGCATTGCAGCATGAGCTGCAAGCTATAACTGCTGGATGTGGGGGGGCTTGGTTTGCAGAGAGAAGCAACTCCCTGTACACTATCACCTCACTGATCAAACGAGCATCTCCCTACGACAGCTTCTACTTCATGACTCAGTTTGTTTCAGATTTAGTATTCCCTGAAGGTATCCGAGTGCTGCAGTCATCTGCATTTGAAGCACCGTTTAGGCTACAGGCTCTGCAGTAAGTGGATTTCTCCTTTTGAACATGTGTGGTTTGAAATCACAGGACCTGAGATTGCAGACAGCATTAAATCTCAGATTCATTGGCTAATCATCTGAGCAGATCATCACACCACTCAATTTACACAACAAGTAAACCACAAATCGCTTGGCCTTCCTTTTATTACTTGCACCTGGTTGATTCTTTCAAGTTGTAATCTAAAATAAGTTCTCTACAGTACACATAGGCCGCACCTTTAAGTGAGTTAAGGGTCTAGTTAGGTATGTTTTATGTTAAGAGAAGATGCACCATTAGTAGTTGGACTAAATTAATCAGCAGTTCTTGTGTTATTTATTGTAGATGCATCAGTGAATATACCGTTATGTTCATAATACTAGCGGTTAGTGTTTAAAAAGGTGAGTAAACCTCAAAATTCTTCAAATACATTTTATACTAATGTACACAAATGCATCGGGGACACTAGTTATGAGGCATTGCTATTATTTTGAACATACATTACACATTTAAAGTGTGTGGAGTACTTTATCATAGAGTGGAACTTTGGTGAGCAGCTGCACAAACTGTATTAATCTGGTTAGGATGGCTTTCAGACTATTTTTGTCAACTAAAGTAATCATGGGTCCAGATATACTTAAGCAGGTCAGAAGAAACAGAAATAGACCGTGTGGACGTCAGCCAGAATACACAGACACATACAGATGTATATGTACACCGTCAAGGACTGTCGGCCAGTTTTCTCTGTTTACATTAAGACATGGACTAAATCATTGCTCACTTCCAATATCCCTGTATTTTTGATTTTGGTTTTTCAGATGGGAGGAAGAATACACCATGAGGATGGATCTGCAGCAGAAAATTGTGGACCTACAGGAGGTAATATTATTATTAGGGTTTATCTGTAATGTTCACTTGAATATACTTTATTCCCACCGAAAGATAAACAGATAGTACTTAAGGCTGATTTAATTCTACACTCATAGCAGAATAGAGACACAAGCAGGTGACATCTTCAGAGCAGCAGCCCAGCAGTAGCTGTTTTTACACAGACAAGATTGTAAACTTTGTTACATATATGCCAAATAATTGTGTTGAGCTCTCATTTTTTTATTGCATTGGTGTTTTATAATGATTATTACAACTCTGCTGTGTCTTTTTGTTCTTTCAATAGTAACCATGTCTGCATTTGAATAGCTTTGACACGTATGATTTTCATTAAGGTGATGAGTTATAGTTTCAGTACAGACTATAAGGCAGGTAGCTCTCACTTTGACGGTGCTGATCATTTCCCTTGTGCAGCTTGTATCTTTAGCACATTGCTTTAAGTCCTGACTCCTACAATGTCTTTGCCACTGACCATCAGCTGATTAAGATGCATCACTTTAAATTATGTATAAGCAATATATTATGAATAAGTAGAGCTTTATTTTTGCATTTGACACCTGTTGTCATTTTTGTACTTCCTTCCAGTAGATGGCTTCTTGATTTCCTGTGTGTGCTTGCGCATCTGTGTGTGTATGTATGCGTGCATGCGCGTGTGTGTCTATATCATAAGCTAATTTCACAGACACAATGCAGACTCTGGACCAGTTAACTGGGAACATCTGGTGTAATTACACTGGTTCCCAACTGAAATAGTGTTGTCAAAATTTGAGTTAGCATTGAGTTACAGGAAATGCATGTAAGCAAGTTAATGTTAAATGCGTGTGGGTGTAGATATGTGTGTGCACATGAGTACAGGTACTGTACATGTGGTCAGCTACCATTTCCAGGAATCTTCATCTGTTTGCAGGCAGCTTCACCTCAACATCAGACCACAAGCAGCAAAACAGTTCCTGAGACTCAAGAAATTTTGTGTTGTGTTTGGACTCTTTGTGGCTCTTATTGTGTCGCTTATCTTTGGATGTGTAATGTAACACAAAATTGTACTGTACAATTTGTTGTGTCGTACTGTTATCCCTGCTTACATAGCAAAAAGCTGTATATAATAATACAAGCATGTGGCAGGGCTACCACGTGTGTTTGCACGCATGCCTGTGTGTGTGTTCATGATGCACAATAGATGTCACACTCTTTTCTCTCTGTGTGCAGGACTTGCAGGAGAGTGAGAGCTGTCAGGACGAACTGGCTCTCAGAGTGCAGCAGCTGAAGGCGGAATTGGTTCTATTCAAAGGCCTCATGAGCAATGTGAGCACAGCTTAGCTTACATGCTCACATACTAGTCATACATACTCACGGCTATGCCCTTAGCCAGTAATCTCACGTGTCTCTGAGTCACAGTGGATGGATGGTCTGCTCTAGAAAGAAAGTAAAAGGATTTTATTATTTACTGTTCAGAGTAAATCCCATTTAACGGATTTATTAGTGGTAGCTGATGACTTGAGAAGGGTTTCTGAAACAAAACATCACAATTACATTTTCAATGTCAGTGACAGGTATTTTACATGTCAGTAATAAGCTATTAGCTTTTGTCCTTTTTATTCTTATATTATCAGCCACAGTGTGGCACAGGATCATTTCCAGAATTCACAAAAGTTGTTATTACTTCTTATTACTATGTTATGAATCTTTAATAATTTATTTACAGCAGTGATTCTGAGTAAACATGTGACTAAAAACACAAGAATTCTACTTAAATGTTTTTCCTTTCGTCTCATCTCGGTCCTTCCTTCTTTTCCGTAGAACTTGACAGAGTTGGACACTAAAATCCAGGAGAAAGCCATGAAGGTCGACATGGACATCTGCCGCAGGATCGATATAACCGCTCGTCTCTGTGACGTAGCTCAGCAGAGGAACTGTGAAGATGTGATCCAGATGTACCAGGTACCAGGAAGTCAATGTCCTCATCTCAGTCTTGTATTTTTTACTCCATGGAGCTCCTTCCTGAAAAGGTTGTGCTGAAAGTTTGCGTTTAAAAGTCAGCCTTTATGTCACTACAGGTTCCAAACAACCAATCATCTCTAAACTGTCGCCGAAAACAAACCCCACTGTCCTTTAATGGAAGTGAATGTGATGAAACAGTCAGTACCTCTGAAAGTGACGGGGGCGTGGTCAAAGAAGAAGAACACTGTGGTTCATCAGCCAATCAGATTAACGAGGAGATGCAGAGGATGCTGAGTCACTTGTAAGTGGTCTGAATTACAAAAATGAGTAGAACGTTAGTCTCCTTTGGTCCTGCTCATTTAATTTTTAAACATTGTTTTTTCTTTAAGACGAGAATGTGAGTTTGAGGATGACTGTGACAGCTTGGCTTGGGAGGAGACTGAGGAGACACTGCTTCTCTGGGAGGACTTCCCAGGATGCACTCTGCCCCCCGACCCCACCCATCCACCAGGAGAGGTGAGCACTGGTTTTAAACACCTAAATCTAAATGCAATAAATCAGTCAACACAAAAGCCCAAGCTGTGACGCACAAACACTTTTTTGATCACATGACTCGTTGAAGACCATTCACTGTGCAGAGAGGCGCTAATTCACAAGTCAGTTTCCTGGGTTCAGGTCAAAGTGATGCGATTTAATTGAGCCTGATGAAGTTATCGTTATGGAGACATCCCATAGTGTGTGCAATGCCATAGAAAATTTTTTCGGATTATTCAAGTTTTAGTGACATTGATATTGGTAGAGGTTTACTCTCTTTGAATTTTTTCTAGTTGTAATTGCATTGCAACCAGTGTGTATATGTCAGTCTCAATTCAAATATACAAAAAACAAAATTATACACTTAAATTATTTGTGTAAACACACACACACACACACACACACACACACACACACACACACGTGGCTGTTGTGTTTGTTTTTCTATTAATTTTATAATCCACTCATTCCTAATCTTCGGCTGAGTTGAGGTGAATGTCTCTTCCAGTCTGTGTGTTTTTGTCCTGAATCTCTTGGAGGAGAAAGATGATGACAAAGCAGATTTTGTTGGCGTGATCCTTTTCCACTAGTCATCCTTTAGACAGCTGCATGCGTTCTGATATTTCTGGTTCAGATTTCAAGGGAGCTCATTATGTTCTGACGTCACAACGTGCCGTTAAATCCAATGACCTTCAGCCGGACTGTGGCAGGGCCATTTCGGGACAAAACACTTCATACACACACCCACAGAGACACACACTCATACACTTATTCAGACAGATGCAGTGTCTGGCTCATATTCGTGTACAGCATGTTTGTTTCCAAGAGGAGCATGTATTTGTTTTCATTCACCGGCTGTGTGGTGTCTGTACAGTCTGCTGTCCTGCCGAGAAGAGGGATGTGCATTAGTCGGTGTAATTTGAGCTGACGGGACTATAAAGCATTTTGTGATCTACCAGTAATATAACTTCACTTAGTGAAGATTGTGTGCTTATTAGCCCACAGACATGCATTCAATTTACTGCAAAATCATGGCACAGTTTATTACATGCACTCTACCACTCTATTCTCTCTCTACCAGGAGGATTGCCTGGAAAAGGTGATTAATGACACTGAATGTCTTTTCAAGTCCCGAGAGAAGGAATACCAAGAGACAATTGACCAGATTGAGGTCAGACCCATGCTCCATATATTTAAATTACCAATTTGTTGAATATTTTTTCTGTTCATAATGCTTGTTTTTCCTTAGTTTTAGTCTGTATTACTTTGTTTGCTCTGTGGCATGTGGGTCACATCTTTTGTATGCCTCACCTTGTATTTTCACAGTTTCCACAGCCTTCATGCGTTAAAAGCTGCATGAAGGCGGTCAGCAGTGATCTGTTCTGTATGCATTCAGCACGTAGTTGTGCAGAATTAAAGTGTATTTTATGGCAAATGCACAATTGGACTATGACTCACTCTGTGTGTCCTGACTCCAGATGGAACTGGCAACAGCGAAGAGTGACATGAACCGCCATTTGCACGAGTACATGGAGATGTGCTCCATGAAGCGGGGCCTAGATGTTCAAATGGAGACCTGCAGGAGACTTATCACACAGAGTGGAGACAGGTGACACACACACACACACACACACACACACACACACACACACACACACACACACACACACAAAAACAGTCAGCACTTTTATTTTAGTTCCGCTGTTGCAAGAAGCATATAATCAATAATAAATGGTCTATAACCCAATAAAATCTAGGACCTTTCTAAGCTTTTATTAATGTATAGGATTTAACAATTACAACTTCCTGTTTCTTGTTGACTGATATTTACTTAGGACTACATGTTATAAACTACCCAAATAATGGTTATATAGTGGGTAAAAATAATAAATGAAAGATTAAATGTTTCTAAAACTGTAATTCTGTATGTTCAACTTACTTGCTGTGCACAAAAAAATAAATAAATCAGCAGTTACTGTAATTGAAAGATTTATACTTTACAATTTTTTTTAAATTTATGCCAATGTAAATAATTAATTTATAAGAGCCTTCCAAAGAAATTCCAGTATATAATATATCACCTTTCATGGAAATTATTACTGAATTATTTCATATTTCCAGCAATACATAAAAAAGAATTGAAGACTAAGATACAAAGATGGCTGTACTACTTAGCATCTTGTGTGTTTTGTTTGTCACAGCGGCTCTGTAGCGCCGGCATCCACTGAGGATGCCGACCAGAGAGATGTCGACAGGACCTCAGCATCTCCACCTTCCTCTCAGAGTGCTGGGAGACCCTGACACTTCCAGCAGTAATGGGGGCCACAGTCACGTGACCTCCAAGCATCCAGCTTCAAAACAACGCCAACGCGGTACACACCTGTAACTATGGCAACACCATGTTTACACTTCATCCTCTTAAGTTGCTGAGTCTAAATGCTTCTTGTTCCTGCTGTCAACATAATGTAGCTTTGGTCTGAGTGTTAAGAGCTGAGCTGGATCACCATCGTTACCACTATTCTGCGGGGGGAAGAGGTCTTCCTGCAGTTTCAGTCTGTTGTCTTATTTTCCAGTAGATTTGAATCTTAAAATTTTCTTGTAATGATTCATTACATTATCAGTGCAGATTCTGGATTCATTTTAAGTATCAGCCCGTTGTTCCTGCTTTACGTTGAGGTAGTATAAGGCTGTGATTTATAGGAAAACATGACTTACTCATTACCCACACATCATTCTTTAAATCTACTTAATGAAAAAAATTCTGGATGACTTACCTTCTTCTAATCAACACATAAAAAACCCCAAAAAAACATAAACAGCAGGGGCCTTGAGTCATGCGACATGTTTTTATAGAAATAATTGAGTGTGTTTCTGGATTTGACTTTGATAATTCATCTTGTGTCTCAGAGGATGTCATGATTCAGCATTTTACTGCCTCACAGCTGCAGATTCTGGATCACGTTTGGTCATAAATAAATTATAACACAGAGACAGCCCTCTCACACAGACAGTTTCACCCTAGAACAGGCGCCATCCAGGGCTTTAATCGCCTGTGATACACATAAATACCGTTATGTGCTTTTTAAAATTCAAAACACATATTCTGTCATTAAGTTTCATGAAAATCCATCCATATATTTTTGTTAATCCATCTGACAGACAAACAAACATGCCTCTAGTACTTCATTTCTATTATATGGTTTGGTTTCAGTGGTTTTATTCTATATAAAATATATTTATCTAGTATAATCTTTTATGAGGATGACCCTTCTTTTGACCACTACAGCCCTGGCTCTAAAATGTACTTCAAATGGTGGTGAAGAAGAGGCAGAAGCATTTTAAATAAACTTCTATTTAAAATATTTCATAAGAAAAAACAATGCTTTGAATATTGCAGGTACCGCTGTGTGAGGTGTGTATTGCGTAGTGTTGGTGCTTTGCTATTGATGCTGATCTGGATTCAGTGTAGGCGCTTCTTTCTGACTCTGGCAGGAGAGAAGTACAGTACTGTATAAATGGAATTGTGTTGCGTCGTGTGTCGTTCCAGCAGTGAGCTGCATCTTTGACGCGCATCACTTTCAGGATCATAAAAGAAGAGGAAAAGGATGGCTGTGAAATAATGTAAGGTAGCCACTGAGTGCCAAAATAAAGTGGTAAGATTGATAAATCAACAGGAATAGTGGAATGACTAAACATGGCTGCCGAAGTTATTCTACCGAGGTGCTTGATGTAAATAACTGAAACTATTTTTTGAGCCTGTAAACTTTTGCACATGGAAAGGAAGAGCAATGCGAAGATGTCTGTGAAACAATCAGCACTAATACTAACACATGCTGGAAATAGAAATTTATTTCTTCTATTAATATTTCCTCATAGTCTACATGTTGGTGGTACACTAGAATAATAAATTAACATGAACAAAAACCTCCTTTTTATTTTTTTTTGTGCATATTTAACCGTCAACCTCTGACTCATAGAAAAAAACAACAACACTAAAAGTAGCTTACTGCTGGAAAGTAGTTCTATTACTCGTCAGGGGAACAACCCATCATAACTGTTCTATTATCAATCACTGTCAACTGAATATAGCCCGGGCTGTTGTGTCTTCTGTGTGGCTGAACCAGGTGAAATCTATTGCATTGTATTTTTTCTGCTTCTACTAAAACCTCACATTTCAAAGTTTTGTTTTAACAATAAAGACTGTAGTGAAAGACATCCTGCTTATTCAGCCCATATACTTGTGAACATGTCACATGAACAGAGATGGAAGATTCCAGAGATAAAATATGTGAGACATAAAACACTTTTTCCTTTTGCATTGATTTGCTTTCACGCACTGAGTGAGTCTTTATGTATGCATGTGACAGTGTGTGTGTTTTGTGTGCTATATTGTGTACTGGGTGCTTTTTTTATTTTACAGTGTCCAACAAGATATGGAAGAAAACATTTCAATATGATTAATTGTCTGAGTTGAACTGTACAGTAACAAACAAAGAGACAAAGCTGTCTTATGACAGAAATAACTTAAAAGAAAATGTAAATAGTTGATATCAAATGAAAACTTCTTTTATTCCATTACTACTTTTCCTTTATCAGTGTATGGGCTTGCAAAAACAACGTCAGTTTGAAAACAAAAGAAACATAGAATCGCAAATGCTTTAGTGAAATGACAATGTACAATGGCTTTGATAATGTATGTGTAAGGAAATATAGCTTTGAAAATTATAAGACTGCAGATCAAGAATGTCCACAGTCACACACCTGACAGGATTACTTCTGAATGTGCGTTATGATAAAATTATGACCTGCTTTTCAGCGTTTCCATTGGAAGACTAAACCGAGCACTGATAATTGCTTTTATGTTACTGTCATGTCTTTTCTTTTTTAGAAGATAAAGCCTTGTCTCAATTTTTTTTTCATTTGTGCCTCATTAGCATTCTGTTGAGAATCCTGACTGAGTGCTTCAGATGTGTGACTATACAGCTTTAAAGGCTAATAAAGCTTTACTGCAGAGCAACAGTATGTAACTTGTCAAGAGAGATTGAAAGAATAAAAGATGCACCTAAGCAAAAAGTCTATGACTAATTAATTGTTTTTTGTGTGTCCACTTTGGAAAGTGAGTACATTTGAGCAGCACCAATGACACTCTCCATAGTAATGAGGTAAAAATTTATATTATGCTGTGTTATACATCTCCATATTTTCCTCTATGTGCAGCTGCAGTTTTCATCGAGAGTCTAAGTTTTCTTTACACATTAAACCTCTTTGTCACATATCAGATGTCTATTTGTGGTTTCACTTGTAGAAGGAAATTTAGAGTCATGCCTGGGCTGTTTCACAAAAGAGACATTTCATTTAAAGAACTGTAACCCAGAAGAGGACAAATTACCTATAATTTGCTTTCAAAAAAAGCAAATTACAGGACATTCCAGAACTATCAAATGACTGTGAATGAATTCTATCTTTTCCTACTTTTTCATTTAATGACCCTTTAGATTAATGCTGTGGCTCTTTGAGGGCACCACACCTTTGAGTTTGGAAGCAGGGGAGGGAACTATCAAACAATACAGGTATTGAAGAGCTGAAACCTTGATATGTTATAATAATACAGCTTTTATACCGGCGTCTGTTCTCTGCATGGCTATGTGCCAGTATTTCTTTTTTGTTTTTCAGAGAGCAGTATGTATTGCTATAGTTATAATATCTGATTAAAGGTCCTCAAATATTTTTTAACAAAAAATTCAACATTAACTCTGTACCAGATACCATCTAAATGATACAAACCTCCATCAACATCAACTGCTCCATTATGTTGCTGCATAGATAACATTTCTTTGATTTATTCTTTGTCACATCTTACTGTTTGCCCGGAAAGTGTTGAGTAATAAGTTATAAATAGTAAATAATGAGTCCTTGGTGCAGACCTTTTAGTCACGGTGCTGATGGGTCCATGTGAGAGCTGAATTGGAAATGGGACAGACGCAGATTGGTAGAGCTGAGTGGGTGTGGAAGACAGGAAGATGTAACCAGGTAAGGAAACAGTGACACAGAGGATGGGTAGAGTGAGTGAGAAGACAAAGAGAAAAACAGAAGCACCTTGAAGAAGAAGAAGGACAGCAAAAGACAAAAGTAAACAGGTACAAATGATTATTTTTCTTATCAAATTCCAGAGTTTTAATGTTGCATGTAACTTGCGAGGATTTTAATTTTACAGAATGTGTTCAACCCTTGAATATTTGCTTTTTTCCCAATCATCTGCTGCTTATATGAATGTTTTCTAAATGTTTCCTCATAGGATGCATCTTCTACAATATTTTGTGACTGTCTTGACGTTATCCACATGGTCGGTGCTTACTTTTCCAACGGTAACAAATGTCTTTTCTCTTCGTTTTAACAACCTGAATGATTTATCCTGCATAAATATCTAACATAAACTTAAAAAGTGAAGCACAAGTCAAACTCTCAAATCTTTTAACTATGGGTACACATGTATGAAGAACTTAATCATATAGTGCTTTTTTGTAATTGTATTTGTATGTGTGAACAGACAGAGTTGACCCATTATGATGCTATGAGTGGCAGAGAGTGTAAAATGTGCCCTGCAGGTAAGAAAACTCTCCTATATGTAAGAGTTTCTTTATTTTTTTTAAATTATTTTTTTATTGTTATTAGTTGATAGAGCATGTTTGAAATGTGGATATACACACCGAGATTAACATCCGAAAAAGGATTATTACCTTTCTTTAACATTTTTTTTCCATTCCAATCTGATAAAAAAAAATGCACAATGTACAGGAAATTATGCTAAATAGCTACATCCGCCTTTAATATAAATGTTGGGTGAGCAGACTCAGTCTCTCATGCGGTGGCTTTCGTTTGTCTCTTGCGGTTCTGTCAGGTCAGTTTCAGAAATCGTGCACAGAATGCAAACCCTGCCCTGAAGGAAGTTACACAACTCAGCTGAACAGGGAAGAAAGTTGTCACCGGTGCTCTGGAGACTGCAGACCAGGTCACAAGTGTTACAGGACATTGATGATAGCAGAGATGTGTTTGTATAACATAATATAATTTCTCTAAATCCCTTTGCAGTGTTCAAATATACTAAAATATTCTCTTTGTCTTCCTCTGCCTCAGTTTTTCATCTGAAGGTGGTTCAGAGCTGCACCAGTACATCTAATGTGAAGTGTGTCTGTGAGGATGGTTTCAGATGTACTGACAGGGTCTCACACTCCGCAAACTGTAGATATTGTGGGAGAATCAAGGAAATCAACACAACTGGTAAATGCAGAGCAGTACACTTACAGTTCTGTCATATGAGACACGCCTCAACCAGGAGGGGCGTCATGGTGAACAGGATGTACAGAACTTTAAAAGTTTTTACTGACTGTAAAAGGCTGATGAACACATTAAGACATTTGATCGAATGAGAGCAAGAAAAGCAATCTTAACCAAATGATAAGTAAAGCAAAAAAGATAGACTTGACAGCATAGTGGGTCAGTAGCAGAGTTCATACAGTACAGTAAAAAAAAGCTTTCCTTCAGCTTACAGTAAGGTGGAAGTGTTGAGTGTTGAGAGAAGATGACAGTAAAGAAGATGTTTACAAGCATGGATGTTCTGCTGAGACATTTTAAAAGAACAAAGCGTGTGAAAAAAAAATAAACCACAGATTTCTTTGGTCTCAACCTTCAAGTGATGCCTTCACTTGCTCTTTTATAGATTTGTAGAGAACACATTTTACCTTGAAACTTCCAGAGTACTGAGTATTTGTTTGGTTTGCATTTGTGTTTCCAAAAAATAGCAAAAAAAACAAACCTTATCATGTCTAGATTCCTGAGTCTATCTGCTTCTGTTGCCATGAGCTGTCAGTGAGATTTATTTTTGTGTTTTAAAAATCTGAACCTATACCTGTGATGTTTTGCTTTTGCAGAGGCACAAGCCATTATCTCAGTCGAAGATAAACACACGCCTTCCTCTGCTTCCCCAGAACGTAACAGCATTTCTGCAAAACCCTGCCAATTTCCTAAGTGAGTCATGCATTTCCTTTGATTCAGTGTAGTATTAATAACCCTGGATTCACATGGTACTTTCAGTCTAGGTGGATTACACTTGTCTTGTGAGAATATATAGTGACATACATTAAATGTAATCTGTATTAATTTATACGGCTGCATATTTGAGAACATTAAAATAGTTAATTACCTGCCCTAACCTCTCACAGGTGTGGCTCTCAGTCAGTCTTGGCAGCAGGAAATGGCACACAACTGAAAACAGGTGAATGTTGGGGTTATGGTGAAATAAATATGGGAAAGACCTGATATTTTCAAGTAATTTTTATTGTCTGGGGGCCAAAAGTGAATACAGTTCCTTAAAGACATATAGAAATATAACAAAAAGCACTACACAGATTACTACAAAAGTTTGTATTCATGCTCCCCAGGGGATGAATCTGTCTGAGATTTGTTAATTCTCATACGTTTCCTCCCTTAATACTCACATAGCAACTGATGATTGATTAAATTCTGACATTTCACTTACAGGCTTTGATAAAAATGTCTAAGTTCTACGCCTTCTACCCATCAACCCTTTTTTAAAAATATTTTCGGATGTTGTTGTTGATGTTCCAAAACTGATGAAAGTGAAGTCTGCAGTAATAACATTTCTGGAAAGAAAAAAAAATAAACTGACCAAATTCTGCCTAGGTATTTCAGATATTTGAAAAATGGATTGTCTCTAACAAAATATTTTTCATGTACTAATCAATTAGGAAGCATTGAAATCATGATGATTTATCAGTTCCTCTCTGTGTATGACTTACGACCCAGAACCCAGAAAAATGACATCATCCTTCAGATTATAGTTTTGGACCAAATCACACTGAGCTTGACATAAAAGGATTATTTTATGCAAATGTCGGTACAAACATTGATTATTTCCTGAGAATGAATCCTCCTGACCCCACGCTTGAGGTTTCCTGTGAAATATCTCAATTGGACGGCTTAGCACAAAATTTACCTCTAATTTAAAATTGTAATGATGGTACTCTTCCCTTTATTGCTATTATTATTATTGCTTCACATCAGCAGCAGAGCATCATGAAAATGAACATGTAGCTAAAATCCCCAATGTGTTGACACGTAGACTCTCAATCTGGTTTCATTCTCCCAGACAGTAGTATTCAGCTCTCAGCCATCTTATGTCCAGTGGTGGTCGTGGGATGCTTGGCCCTTGTGATCCTGTACTTTGTCCATAACCCCAGAGATGAATCATGTTTCAAGAAAGGTAAAATGGACAGATATAGATAGTTATTAACTATGTAAACCATATACATGTTGAATCACTGCTGGTGCATGTGGAAAATTTCTCATTAACTCATTTCTATACTTTTTTCCAGGCATTGCAATGGTAGCATCTGATAAGGTAGGCCATTGATTTCAAAAATTCATTTTTTCTTATACACACTTAAGGCATAATTTTATTTTGTTGATGGCCATGTTCTTTTTTAGGGTTGTGAAGGGGCCCCTCATAAATCAAAGAAGCCGATTCATCGGTTCTCCAGAGACTCATTCAGTACAAAGCAGCAGCAGCCATCCCTCCCAGCAGCCAATCTGGGTACTGATGATTGAAGCGAAGACTTTTATGTGATATAATTGACTCGGTTTATCGCATCACTGAGAAAAGAAAAAAAACAGCAAACTATGCTTCTGTTTTTTCTGTCTTGATTTGAATTTTCATCAGCCAGTACGCTGTATCCCAATACCTTTCTAGAGATCAATAAAAACACTCCTTTCAATGCACTCTTTGCTTGTTTTGTCTCTGTAGGTCCAGTCCATGTCCACAATCCAAGTTTGGTCATCTTTAGCTTGATAAATCAATTTACAGGCCAAGTTGGTTCTACAATAGAAGGTGGGAAGACAGCTGAGAAGGGGAGGGCCAAAGAAGAAGATGAGGGCGACTGTCCTGTGTTTCCGCCGACTTCCTCTCCCAGTGTTCATCTTTCTGAGGAGGAGCAGAGTGAAGAGGCTGACAGCATTTTGTTTCCCTCACAGGAGCAGGGGAAGGACTGCCACTTGTCAAGAGAGGAGGTTCTATGATGCACTGTAAAAATCTCTAATGAGTAATTTTGGATGTTATGACCGCTGGTATCCAGTCAGTTCTGTGTGAAACCCCAGGAGAGAGTGGTGCAGATGCATTCACACCGGGCAAACTGAGAACCACGATGTTCTACAGAAATAATTTTTATCTGTAGTTTCCAAGAAATCTTGTTGGATATGCAGCAGGACTGTGAGGAATAACTGGAAATCCTTTGTAAATTATAATTTAAAGTCATGTATGGTTCTTAATATGCTGTCTGTCAGTTCTCTGTAACGTGTTGGAATCTTTAATTAGATGTTTCAATTGCAATAAAATGTTATTTAGAATTAAAATATAGTAGAAGTAGTCAAAATGTATCCATGTCAAAAACACTCAACCATTCGTAGAATCCAACGGTTTAACTGCAGTGAAATGTCTTTTTATATACAAAAGTGATACCACAGGGTTACATCATGATGCAAAGTTCCTAGCTAATGCATGACCATCAGTCACACCGTATTTACCATAACAGCTGTGATTCTGAACTCTGTCTTTAAAACATCACAGATGTCAAACTGTCATGTTTCCTCTCAGGAGATACTATTAATCTTGAAATGAATATCTGTGTTGTTCATTCATCTGAATGAGTTCAGTTACTCTGGTCTCAATTTGTACTGAATGTTGAGAAGCAGTGAGAGATTCTCTAAATTACTGATTGTTGGTCTATAAAAGTGTATGTAATCCAAGTTCAGGATCTGATTTGAGTTTCGTAACATTTCCGGCCTCCTGCACAGGCCTAGAAACTTCTTCATCCTCTGAGCAAGGGGCCACTGGTGGGCATGTGTCAGCCATCAGGGAGCCTGAGCAACAAGACAACAAGGGAAGGGTTTTTTTTTGTTGTTGTTCTTAAGATTAAAAACACATACACATAAATTAATAAAAGCCTTATGCTCAGTGTGCCTCCTCTATTTGTAAGTGGATGAATTGCCATCTCTTTCTAAACAAGAACGTACTAACCGTGTTTTGATCTGATCCAGTGTTGAAAGGGTTTGATTTTGGTTACAAGAATAACAGCAATTCCTGCAGACAAAAGGCCAATTATCACGAGAGACCCCGCTGCATCTGCAAGAATGTGCGAAAGACACATCATGAAGTACAAACTTGAACACCCACGCAAGAAGAATGTCAAGTATTTCTAGTTCTCAGGGCTGAAGGGAGGGAAGACAGTAAAATCAGCTCTGTTTGATAATCCTGTGAAACGATGAAACTGTCTTTGGTTCAGATTAGTTACTGTGATTCCCCCAGAGGTCTCTTATAAAAAAAAAAACTGGTCAGACTATCTGGTTTTGCAGTGACATAAGATGTTTTACATTTAACCCACTTGATTTGTGTGCACTCTTCACTTATGCTGCTCTTAGTCATTAAGAACGAGTTTTTTTGTATCATCATTAATAATTACATAATAATTTGGTGGCTGTTCTGCAATGTGGCAGAGGTTCTGAATAACCACTCATCAATCAAAAGAGATGTAGATAGAAATTCAAAAATGAATGCAGACTCTTATGCAGAAGCTTTTGTGCCAAAGGGTAAAAAAGATGGAAAAAAGTGTTCTATTGTGCAAAACTGATGAAAGACAACATCAATCAAAGTCTAACTTTGAAAAGTACCTCCTTCAAAACATATCATCATTGCCAAGATTAGTAAATTGATTATTTACACCGACACAGAACAACATTAACCTTCTTTTATATTATACTGTATTTCATGCAACCCACTCTGCTGAGCTCGCTGGTATTAACTGTGTGTCATGATTGAACATGGGAGGGTCCTACCTGTACTTGTAGTGGATGGAGACAGGGTGGGTTTGGTGGTTGGTATCGGAACACACTGTTTGCAGGGCTTCTCTTTGCATTCATAACCAGATTTACATCTGCACTCAGCATTATGAGTGGAGTTACAGTCTAACTTATACTCCATGTTTGCTGTTAAAAAAAAAAAAAAATGCAGATGTCATTAAAATACAAAGATACAATTATAATTCTGAGTTTGTGTGACATAGATTTTCCTAAAAGTATGAGAGAAACCAAAAATGTGTTTTTTGACTGCAGCCAGTTCCATCCTCTATCATCTACCACAATATGTCCTTCCACATTATTTTCCATATCTAGCAATTACTTCCCCATCATCTCTGTCCACTTTACCAACATACCTGTTAAAAACCACTCCAATTACCACTCTTTCATGCTTGGGAACACACTCTACCTCCTCATCCCTCACTCCACCGATAATCTCTCTCCTTCATCTCACAACCTGCATGCCAGGAATATGCACTGATGACATTTATCGCTTCACACGGATCACTCTGTGAAGGGTTAAGGTCAGGGTGACACTTGCTTAACCTTCAGCACGCTCTTAACATTTTCTTCTTTCAGAGATTGGTTTCCTGTACACACACTCCATAAGCCATTCTCCTTTCCATTGTATCAGTTACCTCCCATTACCAGTCGCACAGCTAATATTCTAAGTCCCTGTATACAAATTCACACATACTGTAATTTTTCCTACCCTCCGTCTGCCTCTGGATGAAATCAGAATTAGAATCAGAATAAGAATCAGAATGCTTCTTCGATTCCCAAGGGGGAAACTGCTTTTCGTACAGTTACACCGTACGAATAAATAAGAGAATTTAAAAGTATATACAGGTACATGCAGTATTCAATGGCCTGTTTTCCTTTCCTCCTCCTCCTCACTGTCTGACTGTCAGAATGAGAAATTGTACAGTTTGATGGCCATGGGCAGAAAAGTCTTCCTGTGGTGCTCAGCAGTACATTTTGGAAGGGTCATCCTATTACTGAGAGGACTCCTGTCTCTAGTCAACATTCTGTACAGCAGATGGTACTCATTGTCTAAGATGACCTTTAACTTGGTCGATATCCTCCTCTCCATCACCACCATCAGAGAGTCCACCTTCACCCCAACAATGTCACCAGCCCTGCAGATCAGTCTGGTCAGTCTGTTGGCATCTGCCAACCTCAGACCACTGACTCAGCGCACCACAGTGTAGAAGAAAGCTCCGGCCACCACATAGAGGTCAATCATCCTCAGCATGGCGGTACAGATGTTAAAGGATCTCAGCTTCCTCAGGAAACAGTGTCTGATGCCCTGTCCATCTCTTTTCTGTACCTCCATTTCCATCAAGAACTGTGTTGGACAACTACACCATGATTTTTAGGACCCTACTAATCTGCTACCTGTGTGTCAGACCAAATTTTCTGACCTGAATGGCCCTACCAGCACAGCTCTTGAGGTCATTGGGACACACAAACCACCCTAAGGTGGTGTTACTACAGGCAGAGTAAACGATTGTTTATGCAGGCACAGAATAACATGAACTTCATTTGTGTAATATTTCATGCTGCTGAGCTTGCTGGTATTAACTGTGTGTCAGATGTGATTGAACATGGGAGAGTCCTACCTGTACCTGTAGTGGATGGAGGCAGGGTGGGTTTGGTGGTTGGTATTGGTATTGGAACACACTGTGTGCAGGGCTGCTTCTCTTTGCATTCATAACCCGCTTTACATCTGCACTCAGCGTTATGAGTGGAGTTACAGTTTGACTTATACTCCATGTTTGCTGTTAAAAAACATTAAAGAGTCATTAGAATATGAATATAAAATCATACGATCATAAGTCTGAGTTTGATTGTGACATAGAAAAATGCACACAAAGCTTTCCTTAAAAATATGACAGGAATGTTAAAACAAAAATGACTTATGTGGCACATGGCAGGTGAGTTTAGTTTTCAGTCACAAAACAGCTCAAGTGATCCACCTTAAAGACCCGCTACAGAAGCTTTGATGAGACATTCATGTACAAATGCTTGAAAATGCAGGTGACCAAAAATAACTGATATGACACCATGAAGCCTCACTGTCATCACAAAAATCTGTTTTAACAAGCAATTTAACCAAGAGTATTGTGAAGCGCAAATGACTCGTTTTATGATTTTGCATAATTTAGGTCATTGTAAGAACTTCAGACACTAGTTGATAAATGTTATACATGTTACTATTGTCAATGCCCATTATTACCTACAGCTAAAGCCTAATCATGACTTCAAACACAGATACCAGTCCATTAGTTTATTGGAATTTATTATCTTTGTCTTTAAATTTATTATCTTCCCTACATTCATGCTTTCATTCATGTTTCACAGTGATGACATTGAAATACCTTTGTAATTACAGTTTAAAGATTATTGATGATCCAAAATTCTTCCAGTGAGAAGCATAACCCCACATATTTTAATGCGAGACTTCACTCTATGTTTGTACTACTTATTTAAAAATCACATTTTACCATGAAGAAACTGATCTGAAGATTTTGGTGCTCATCTAACGGTTTTAGCTGCCTAAAGAGGGTCTGTCATTCATTGTTCCATTTTGAAACAATGACATATTAATGAAAAAGTCATCAAATGACCACATTATTTTAGAGTTCCATACTGGATTATAAAAGGATATGCATTAAAATAATGGCGATGGAAAAGTCGGAAAGTTATGAATGTCTGCATTATGCACTCATAGCAGTAGATATAAATGATTATGTGACTGATTTAAGGGGATTTGAGAACTTAAAATATATGAAAATGATTTTAATTTGCTGTAAATATGTGGCATGATTGCTCCTTTCAGTCATACACATCTTAACTTGAGAATCATCAACACTCCAACACCAGCAGCTGTTAATGTTTTCTGCGTGCAAAATGTTCACTGCTACAAGGTAAATCAAAAACATGTAAATCCTGTTTTTATAATGTCAAACTTCACTAAAATACTCCTCTACCTACAAACAGAGAGAATCACATACTCTCACTCACTGGTGTGTTTTTCTCACATATGCTTTCCACACTGACATTTAAAAATAAGAAGAAAAAAATAACAGTATGTTTTTGCTCACCTGTAACAAAATGTGAATGTGAATAATAATATAGGATATGACATTTGTGTCTGCTACCTTTCCGATGTTTACCACTTTTCTGTGTTTTTCTTTTTTTTTTTTTTTCCACTGACACAATGATGGTCTACTTCTTCATGCCTTTGCCACTAATGGTGGGCTGTGCTACTGGTACAGCTGCTAATACCATGCAAGCATGAATTCTGCTGCAGATTCCCATCATAATAACGTCCTGAACTAGTGGGTTTTGCAGACCCCCCCATCCCCTTCTGCTTTTAGTCTCTCTCTCTCTGACTGTATCCCACCATGACACACTGAATGGGAAACCCCCCTGTATGTTTGACTAAAGGGTTTCTATGGGCAAACTTCTCTGAAATAACAATCTACAGACAGAATTGAGTAACATTCAAAAGGCGTCTCTAAGGTTTTGTGCTCTAACTGGATGAGCTGATCATTATGATGAGACATAAATGATGAGTCACTCACACATCACGCCCTGACATATACAAAATAATGAAGGAGACATAATAAACAGAGAGGGCTTAAATGAGTTGAGTTGATACTATTTGTGTTTCTGGAGTTGAAGCTCTATTTAAAGGCTTTAACATTTACAACTTTTTTCTTCAGAATTCACATATGATACTCTGGTAGTCAAATAATATTATTTGCATATTGGCGAAGTACAGAACATACTGAGTTGTGAGCAAGAGGATATGTTGGTGACATGGACAGAAGATGTTGTCTACCAAGGCTGTTTCAGTGGTTGGTCTAAAAGTAGGTCTTTCACACAGTTCAGGTCTTATCTTGTTGTGACATTACTCACGTCGATCGCAATTTTCGCAGAATTTGCAGGTCAGCTCCTTGGTGTAGGTATCCATGTACCGCTTGCCCTCACAATTGTCACACTCAATTTGACAATCATCAAGGCGACGGACCAAACGTTTACCTGAAACACCCACAGCAAATGATGTCTTCTGTTGCCATCAAAACCATGATTTCTCTCAAGATGTTAAGATGTAATTTTACCTGGTGGACACATATTACAGCAGAATTCAGACTCGAATGGTGGCCATGGATATTGCTTCTCATTGCACTGTATGGAAAGCACAGAGGAGAGGAAAGAGAGACTGCATAGGAGAATAGTGGGAAAATAATGGCGTGGCTGCATCTAGAAAGAGAAATACAAGAAGAAGAATGAGATGAGGACACTCAGAAGTTCAAAGGGAGGAAAATAATCATCCATTTTCAGATATATTTACATACTAACACCAAAAGAAATTGAATGAAAGAAAACAGTATTTATGTTTGAAATATACTGTAGCTCTGTAGAACGAGTCACAATGGACACAAGTTTAACAGTGAAGATACTCAATATGCTGTACAATCACATCATAAGAGACTACTGATGATAGATGCTAAACTTCATAAAGTTTAGATCCTACTGGTGGAGAAATACATTTATAAATCAACTGAAATCTTGCAGGACATAACCCTTTTATCTGACAGGCATGGTTGAAAATGTTAACTTACCATAGATGGGAAGGTGAGACGAGATATAACCTGGGACCCTCTGAGTGAGAGACTGAATGTGGACTAGAAGAGTGACAGGAGGTTATTCATAAAAGTCAAGTGATGACTCAAGATGAAAGCCCAACATTTTGCTGGTATCTGAAATTTCTCTGCCCTACCATCATTTCTCTGTCTCTTTGCTGTGACCCCTTGGTTGTGCACAAAAACAGACCTCCTTCAGCCTCCACTTTTTTCCACATGCACTCTCTCTCTCTTTCTCGTTTCATTCAAAATGTAATTACTATCTAAAAAAAAAACAAAATTGCTGCATCTGCCTTTTTTTTCCTCCATTTTAGACTTAGCTGACATGATCATTTCAGTAGAAAGCTGACACTCATTTGACTCCAAGACATCCTGTTGTTCTTACAGAAAGCAGTTCAGACATTTCTCAAGAACAGTTATGCTGCTGGAGACTGCAGCCTATATAAACTACATGGGTAAGCAATGCAAGTACATTTTTATTAACAAGCCAAATTACATCAGTTGTTTTATGTTGAATGTCATGAAAGATATCTCATTTGTGGTGTGAATGATCTGTCATGCCTGCTTTCCAATGAAACAGCATGCAATCGCAATGGAGGTGCAAAAAAAAACAAAACTGATTTGATGTGCTATGTACAGTAGTTAATATTTGAAGGTAAATGTCTGACTTACTTCTAATTTCAATGCCTGAGAAAACTTTCAATGCATGGAAGGAAATATTATTATCTGTATCATCGTTTGTGACTTTAAGTGTCTAAAATACAGAACATCTAGGTAAATACCTGTTACACTACAAAGCTAAATAAAGGTATGAAACATTTTGGATTGCATTGCTATTGGACTCTAGGTGTCCCTGAGCAAAAGATTTATGAGACTTTTCTTGAGCTCATACACTGTTATGTGCTCTTGTCAATATGCCTGTCATTTTTCAAAAATATCAGTTCTCAACAAATGACCTCTGAACTGTTAGAATGCATTCATGTTTATATGATCTTGATTAGGCGACACCTGAAAGTGGCTGCTTCAAAGGTCTGGTGGTGCTCCGGCGGGTGGCACCGCTCGGAGTACAAAGATGACTTGAAGAGATAAATGACTGAGCATCAAAAGGCTGAACTGACTTAAAGCAAGCCTGCTTCTGCTTATCTTTGGGTTTCAGAGTTAGACTGACCGTAAAAACTTATGTGTTTAATAGGAATTAAAATCATTTGTCCTCGGAACACACTCACTGTGTTGCACTGAGGTAAACAGATACTTAACAAAAACCATCTCCAACTTAAACTGAAACACAAAATCTGATTGCAGACTCAGAGCCAGGTCATTAAGTCATCACTGAATAATACGTAACACATGCATGAGCGTATACTGTATGTGAGTGTGTGCTTGTGCATATGTGCGAAAACTTATTTCAAATGCCTTACGCATCTGATGGTGTAGGCATGCAATGTTGATGTGCCTGTAACACAGTTGGTGAGAAAGAGAAGAGGTCAGAGATGAAGGATGTGGCTTTTCTGTAGAAGCATTCATCTTGCTCTGCTGTCACATACTCGCTGCTGACTCCAGACTATTCTTTCCTTTAATTATAGTGCATGTAATTGTAGATGTGCATTGTACTTTATATAGACATGTAAACTAACCTTTAACTATCCCTTTAAAAAAAATCCCCTTTTCATTCTATTAGCAGCTTTAATTTTTACAGGAAATGATGTTTGCAAATAGCACATTTTAAGACTTGTTATTTTTGCGTGAATAATAATTCACGATTGATTGATTGATGGAGCACCAAAAATTTGGCTCTGTAATATTACAAGACTACTTTTAATACGGAATTTAAAAAAAAATAATAATAAATTAACGTTAGTCACTGCATTATGACGGATGTGCGCACCTGTAAATAAAATAATATTAGGGGTCGCGTGTTTTTATCACCTCAGTCTCTCAATTCCTTGAAATGGGCGGTGACGCAGTCACTTCCCGTCTGAGTCCGCCTCCGCTCGTGCTCCGCTGAACGGGGCGCAGCCGGTGACGACGCTCCGCTTTCTGTCAACTTCATGTATAAAACTATATATCAGCGCCGTTTTGTGGACCCGGAGTAAAGACATAGCGCTCGTGGAAGTGGTTGTCCAGGTGAGTGTCGGTGAAATACCTGCGTGTGACGTGAAAGAAGAAAACGCTTCGTATCAGGTGTGAGGTTTGCGGTGGCCCGTTTTGTGGCGTGTTAGCCGAATCGAAACCAGTGAGACGAAACGTAAACAGAAACCACATCTTTGAAGTAGTTTACAGTAATGTGATCTGTATCAAATGAAGCTCAATGTCAAGTTTTGAAGTTTTCCAGAATGTTAAAAGTTCACCTACATGTCTGCGCGTCAGGACGTGACGGAACAGGACTGGGGTGGCTCCGTGGAGCGGCGTGTTTGTAATTCCTTCATCAACTATTTCCTTCATGAATATTCACCCAGTTTGGACGAATCTGGTGTCATATCGATAAAACCTCCCGTGGAAACGGATAACATCACCGATCTGTGGTCAAACCTTTCCTCGTCACAGACAATAACATATCAAACAACGTGTGAAGTCACCGTCAGGAGAATTCCAGACTGTACTTACTTCCAGGTTTACACACGAAAATGTTTAAATCATGTCAGTTTAAACGAAAATAACGTAATATTTCTCATATACAAATTTCATTAATGTAGACACAGGCTTAAATAAAAGCCCATTATGGTTTTATCTAAGAAATAAATATATTGATGCAATAAGTACTCTTAAAATGATTTTTAAAAAATCTGACAGTAAATTTAATCTCACAGTAAATTACAATCATATTCGGTATCAAAACAACACAATACGACACAGCACATTACAAACTCTTTTTTTTTAATCACCAGATTGTTTCATTTTTGTTTAAGCCTTGACAAGAACCGCCCCTGAAACTTCAGCCCACCCCCATGAAAGACAACCTGGTAGCTCAGATCTGTCCGTTGTTTTCATCTGTCACACATTGGTGTGCAAATAAACTGTTGAGTATCTGGTTTGGAATGTTTGGATTGTCCCAGGGGGTCACGGGGGCCCACTGGCCCAGAGGACACACTTGAGCAAAGGTCATGTTGTTATGAACGTTAGAACTTTAGGACTCGGCCTCCTGTGTGGTTCACTCATGAACTCCTCACTGAGTGAAAGGAGCGCAGTTTGACTTTGTTACAGGAAGTGTTGTCTATTTCCACAAGGCGTTGTGTTTGCTCATCATTCATTACAAGGTTATGTACAGTACAGTTTAATGAATGCAATAATACTGTCATCATGAATGCATTCTAAAAATAGTAGTCACATAAAATCCTAAACATGCCCTTTAATTTTAAACTGAACTGATTTAATCAACTATCCAGTTGTCAATGCTCAACAAAGTTACGTATTTAGGTCATTAAAATAGTTTAATTAGAGATAGTTGACTGCCTGTCAGTTAAATAACGCTCAATGTAGTTGTTATGCCATTACAGTGGTGTTTCCCGGTGTTTACAGGTTGTCTGTCTTGCAGGTCATCTCAGATGGATTAAACCTGGAAGATAATGGAGGGAGGTGTCCACAGAGGAAGATGGCGCAAAAAAACACTTGTTAGCACAATTCTACTCCTGGTAAGACAAACTTGGGGCTATTCACTGAATACTTTGAAATGGAATTTATTTATGAAAACTTAATCTACATTAACACTGTTTTGTTTTACAGTACATGTTCTTCCCATCGGTGGCCTTGTTAAACCCTTTAGAGGAGTTGACATGTCGTCAATGGGAATACCTCACTGACAGTGGAATCTGTTGCGACAAGTGCACTGCAGGTACTGCATGACCTCCTGCAACCTCACACATAATGATTATTGGAAATATCACAACTTTTTTCTGCAATCAGATCCATTCTGCAAACTCTTACTGGGTTTACATGCAACAATCATGTTTTGCAGGTTTAAAACTTGTAGAAGAATGTCATGGGGTGAATCACAGAAGCACATGTGCAGCCTGCCCATCTGGACAATACACAGACCAGATGAACTACTCCCCCAATTGCAGAACTTGTAAACGCTGCAAAAGTAGAGTAACATTATCGTTTATTTGTTTTTTAAGAAAATCAGATTTTCCTGTTTGATTTCCAGAGTTGCATCTCCTAATGGTCACCTTTTGTATTCCTTTTCAACTGGATACAGGGTCAAATCATGAGGTGCAAGTGTCAGAATGTGAGAGGAGCAAGAACACTATCTGTCGCTGTGAAGAGGGTTATTACAACTATAAAATTGATTCAGTAACAAATGAGTGTCTCCGATGTAAAAAGTGTGGTCCTGGAGAAATGGAAACAAAAAAATGTAAGTTTTAAGCTCTGATGATGTGTTAAATTAAATGCTGTTAAGTTTACTTAAAGCTGGTCATATTGAATATAGGCAAATAAAAACTTAATTGATGCTGATACCTCAGTCTAGTCCAGTCTGAACAGAATAATTATTTTTGCATACAGGTACACATGAAGAAAACACTGTGTGTGAATGTCGAGAGAACTACTACAGAGTTAACAACATGTGTGAATCTTGCAAGAAGTGAGTATACAACAGTATCAGAACTTTTGGTGCATCCATTATTTCCATTGTTCCTGGTTTGTTCCTGGTTTTTCTGATGCTTCCATTTAAAGTCATTAATAAGGAAGTTGGTTTGATGAACCGAAACTTAGAGAACACAGCTGACGTCGCTCAATCTTTCCATTTGTTGGCAACCGAAAATACAAGTAACAAAGACTGTTTCTCAGACATTTAAAGAATCTGTTAGACAAGGGGATATTTTACAAATAGAAGACAAATAGAAGATCCTTGATTTAAAAAAGGAAACCTGCCGATGTATCCCATAATTTTTAGCTTCTCTCTTATTAATATAAAGATGTGAATGTTGCCACTAATGGTGATTGTGACAGATGAAAGCATTATCCCTATTTTAATTAGTACTAATTTTCTGTATACAGTAATCATTCTCGGAAACTATGACATGCTGACAAGGAGACGTTTAATTTTTTATTTTTATTTTTTAGAGAAAGCCTGTTCACTATTTTGTTTATAACTTCCTCTTTATGTGTGCTGTTTCCTCTTCAATGTTGTGAAACATCCTCTTCGTTCTCCACAGTTGCACCACTGATTGTGAACATCACTGTCCATCACTTCCCCCACTGGATACAAAAGGTGAGCTGTCCTAACAAAGATGTGAATCTCTGGTTAGTTTTGTGTGGGTGAATTAAACTGGTTTCCCAGAGTGACGATCGAGTTGCTGTGGGACTGCGTTGTGCTTAATGCTGGCTGTACATGAGAATTGTGAGATGAACTACAGCCGTTTGACTTACATACACAAATACAATTGAGCCACTGCCCAGTGGTCATAATAGATATACCTGACGGAATTGTCTGTTGGATTTTGTAAAGGGATAAGATTGGAGAGTAAGTAGGCTTTGGAGAAGATCAGTCATATACAACCCAGGTCTTCAGGCCTCTGTCCAATTCATTCCAAGAGGAGTGTAGAGCAATAACATATTTAACTTCCTTATGACTTATTTATATGTAAGAAAACGCATAACATCATACTGAACACAGCTATTAGAACTCATGGAAGTTACACCAGCAGTTAAATTTTAGGTGCACATTTTCACATGTTTGTGTTTGACGCTTATTAACAATATTCACAATGAGTGTTCACAGTTGAAAGGGTACATACTGTATGTACTTCTAATTTTCTTGCTTGATTGTCATTTCAATAAGAGGGCTTAAAAAGTCTGACTCAATGAAATCTGCAGAAATTCTACACATAAGTGAAATATCCCTTATATTGTTTGGCAGATATGCCTTCTTTTATGATAGTATTTTGTGTTGTTGCTTATCTAAAATGTTGATTTTTCCTGTCCTCATCCTTATGTTTGCTTTCCTCTTATAACAAAGCTCCAAATTTTGGGAAGGAGTACATCATCAACATCGTTTGCGTAGTTGTAGTTGTGACTTTATTTGTGGCTGCAGTCACTCACTTTGTGACAAAATGGTCTACCAAGAAGAAGTTGAAGGAATCTCCCGCCCCAAAAACTGAGGTCTCCCCAGACTCATGTGAGGTAAGCAAATCTAATTTACTTTGTTTGTGTTTCTCAGGTTGAGGAACATTGAATGTCACAAAAATCAGATTTGTTCTTGTTTTGCAGCAAGTCTTAATTCACAGTCAGGAAGCTACAGTCAGTGTTGAGGCTGAACCCCCAAGTCCTATGAGGGAAGATGAGCAGCCGTCCAATCTGCCGGACTGTGTCCCCTTTGAAATCAAGAGTGAGTGTATTTTAAACCATACAGGATGCAGTGTACTTATCAGACAAATGGCCTCAATCATCTCAAACACATAGAAAACTTATACTAACTCTTGTCTACTTCCTCTCAACCCCCTCTCCCATTTTCATCCCCTTCCTCAGTCCATGACATGATTTACACAGTGCTGGATATGGTTCCCGTGATGCAAGTGAAGCAGCTAGTGCGTTGTCTGGGTGTGAAGGAGAGGGAGATTGAACAAGCAGAGGTGGACCACCGACCCTGTCGAGAGGCCCACTACCAAATGCTGAGGTTGTGGGCTGAGAGAGGGTCCCGTGCAGGTGGAATGCTGCACTGGCCTTTGTTGCAGGAGTTGTTAGAGCAACTGAAAAAGATGCACCTGCAATGGGTAGCTGAGGAACTGGAGACAAAGTATGGCATTCAGTAATTCTGCTAGGTGTGCCAAGTGGAACAAAAAAACTCATGAAACCAAGTATTGTTCACTTTAGAGACTCTCATGCATGAAAGTATGCAAGCAAAGCACGGTGCTATCGCCTGAGCAGTTTTATCCCAAAGCAGCCAAAGAACTCTACCTCCTGTTCCAAAGATCAGTCTTTCAGATGACAGGGTCAAACTACTGAGAGCAGCGGACGGCACAGTTCTGGCAGAGTTTAAACTAAAATGTTTGAACGAGAATTCAGCTCAAACTTTTTCAAGAACTTTTGGGCATGTATATGCTTTCTTCAAGATCTTTAAAGGAATAGTGGTTTAGGTAAATTATGCTTATTCTCTTTTTTACGTTATGTTTGTAATAATGTAAATGGTTTAAAACAGCCGTCCCAAACTCAACAAACTCAACAATGAATTCCCAAAATGCTCACCTTCAAAGCTCACTAATGAACATTATTTAATGTGATCAAAAAAAGCTTCATCTTTCATCATTAAATGATCTGTTTGTTTGTTTAAGGATGTTACATGCTGGTTCTTTCTTTTATGAGAGGAGTGAGAAATAGAGATGCAGGGAGCCAAACATATGATGCTTCCAGGCTGAATCTGTTTTATTGCCAGGTTAAGCTGTACAATGCATAAAATGAGAAGTACTGTGAGTGTTCTTGTCAGCATGTCAAACTAATTCTCTTAGATATGCAACTTCTTTTGTCCTATATACTATAATGAATTACAGGTATGTCTTTGGGAGTGTGACGTAATACTGTAATGGGTTTAATGTTTTTAAACTGGACTGATCAGATTTTATACTGCAACAGTCTTTTTTTGATTTGAGTTTTGCTGATTGTAAGGTGTTCCTTGTTTCTTAAGCTTCTCAGTTTCTGTTATAGTCAGTAATCATTTCTGCAAACATTCAAACAGTGCATATAGTTTCTAGAGCAGAACAAAGTGCACAATCCAGCTGAACTAACCAGCTATGAAATTGACTTGTGCTGTATTAATACCAGTTTGTTGCCATAAAATTCCCAACATTTAAGTGCCAAAGTGGCTGTTACGAAACATGAAGTACTGTAGCTCTCACTAAGAAAGCAAAAAAGCGTCTTTCCTCTGGCTTTTTTTTTTTTGACCGTTTTAGCATTCTGTTAAGCCCCTTCATCGAAGCATTATTCATGACTGGCAAAACGGGACACGCCTTATTCAGTGGGCCTCAGCCAAGCTTCTTTTATCATACCAGTCTCAGATATGATTCAGACACACTCAGACTCCAGATTTGTCATTCCAAAGCACTTTTACTGTGTACAAAACTGTATTATACAAGTAAAACAAACAATATTTTGTGATATATGTTTATGTGTGAAATGGGAATAAACTTGATTTTATATCAATTCCTTGCTGGTCTGCTATAAATGTTCTGTTCATAGATCCAAAACCTTTCTTGGCCTCTTAAAATGATTTCCTCCTGTTGACTTAAGGTGAGTTGAGCTCTGACTGACGTGAAACAACAATGGAGCACTGTCAAAGAGATCCATCATCACCTCTGTGCCAGGAAATACTTCTATCTGTGACATATTAGCCAGACCGAAGCAGTGATTTGTCGGCTTCAGAATCCAGTTGTTCTTGTCCAGCCAGTTGCCGAGGGCAATGGTGCAGGTGAAAGGAGTTGAGGGAGGGACAGAGAAGCAGAGAGAAAGAGGAGGAACAGAAACCAAACATGACAGGGTGAAACAAAATGGATCCAAATAAGCAAAGGTAAGTCTATAATTTTACCTTCGTAAAGTGATAGTGGGTACTGTGAAAATGTCAGAAATTCATAAGAATTTTTTACTCTCATGTTTTTTACTACAGTGAGCTAGAGGTTGTTTCATGCAGCTGCTGTGTGGATCCACAGTCAGCTCTCTGTACCGTTGATTGGCCAAGGTGGAGGAAGCTTGTTCAAACTGAGCCATTATCCAATTTTGAAGTGTTACAACGTAATGCATTCTGATATCTAATGTGTTACTGTAGGGTATAGAGAATTGTTAAGAAGTACGACAGTGTGTTAAAAGCCCCTCCTTACCTTTTGATGTCTGACAGGTGAGCCCAGGCAGATTAGTGCTGTGTCTGTGGTGTGAAAGGAAATAAAAACTGTACAAATATGTTAATGAAAGCAGTTACAGAAGTAACTCACTGTGCACTGGCAGAACACAGCAGTGCAGCTATATTACAAAAGTTCAACAAGTCGTCTGTCTCTTACGGCTGCATCAGTCACTTTGCTGTAATCTAAGTCAGCAGCAGGACATGCTGCAAAGTTTTGGTGATGTCAGTCTTGTTGGAACTCACGTCTGTGAAGTCCTCAACTCACATCTTGACACACTACTGTGTAAGTGGAGCTGTAGCTACTGTATGTGTGATGTCAATTATGTTTAACCCTCTGGAAGTAACCAGAATGATTTTTGCTCACCTCACTTCCTCCTGGCATTCACCATGTACATGATAGTCTTTAGAACAAATGATCAAACATCGATCCAAATCATGATAAAAAGTACTTTTTATTTAATACTTGAATTAAGTCAGATAGGTGGATATGGCTGGGAAGGGAAGTTTGGGGCTCCCTGTTGAAGCTGTTTCCCCCGCGATCCGACTCCGGATAAGTGGTGGAAGATGGATGGATGGATGGATGGATTAACATATTCAAATCTGTGCAATAATTTTGCAATAAAACATTTAGAAAATGAGATGAAGTCATGACAAAATTCAAGTGGCATTAGTGAAATGCATTTGCTTAATTAGCTTTTGAAAAAGTTCAACTCATGCATAAATAAATGGATGAATAATCAGACCGCTCGGATCCTGAGTAATTTGGAGTAAGATTATCGCATTTGTTTTGTTGACATGTTGAAAAACTGTTCAGTATCACCACATAGGATATATTATCCATTATGGTATTTGTTAATCATTTATATTTATTTGATATTTGTAAGGAACCACCATTATTAATAATCTGTTACTTAATGCTGGGTTTTATTTAAATTTTTTGTGTCATCCTATTTGTTTTTGTGCAGTTTACTTTGACATCAGTCCAGTTGTAATGTGAAGTAACATTATAAATCAATCAAGAAATCAAGGACTTTTTATTGATTTTGCCAGTGAATGTACAAAACATGAATGGAAATGAACATTTGCTTCACAAAAACTGCTTTTTGCAAGCATGAAACACTAGAAAGGCCAAACCAGTAGGGTATTTAAGAAACGAGTGGCATGATTCATAGGCTCTGCAGCAATGACAGTAAGGTATCCATGAGGTGCATTTTTTCAAAAATAAATATGATATATAATGATATTATATATATACCTTGTTCCTTGAGGAACTAGGTGTATGCAAATGGCTTCCCATCAGTTTGCCAGTGCTGTAAGGACTTTGTTGTGCATGATCTTTACCCTCCCCTGGCTGAATGCTATTTTGTATTCCACCAGTATGAGTGCAAAGATTGATGGTACTGGAAGGGTTCTGGACACTGGATGGAGCAGAAAAGAGACTTCTGGATATGTGATCTTCTGCATCAGCAGGTTCCATTTTGTCCAGGCTCCTTGTTCATCCAAGTTCCACAGCTTTCGTTCCCTTCCCTATTTTAGTTTTCAGAACTTGGCTTGAGCGATGTGTCTGCAGTGCATTTCCATCCAGCTCCACCTCTACCTCTGATCTTTTCATCAGTGGAACTTTTGTACATCACTATCTTGAATTCTTCAACTACTGATAAAAAGAGGCAGGCCTTTAATTTTCCTTGCGTCTTTGTCATGGGTGTGGTATCGTATCACATCCTGAGGTGTTTAATTGGGCAGTTTTTGCTGGTGCTCTTATTGGAATCATTTCTGTTATAAACAAGATGGAAGAGCTCATCTTATCACGATTCTATTTTCCATATCCTGCCATTTGATTGTAAAGTGCAGGTTTTGAAACATAACTTCAATCACCCAGAGAGGCTGGTGATCATTCTCCAGATATGGCAACGTAAAAAAAAAAGTAAATGAAGTAGATGTGTTGACGATGAATTGATGCTTTGGCCAAGTAAAGCGAGATGACTGTAAGATGACCTGTGCTCTCTGTAAGATGACCTGTGCTCTCCTTGACCTTCTGCATCAGCTTGATGAGAACTTTTATAGGTTAGATAGTCGCTAGTCATCTGTTTAGTCAAACCAGTGAAGAAGATCACACCTTTAATGCTGAGGAAGAAAATGGTTTGTAACTGGATGATCTTTGCATGGTCCCTGGGTCCATCTCTTCTGCTGGAAATCTTGAAAAGTTGTCAGTGAATTTTGATTAAATTTTGTGTAGGGGGGGATCTTAGTCCAAAAGGAATTCAGTTATTATTATTGTATTCAGTTTTGAGGATTGGAGTCTGGATGCTTTCTATTTCTTTCATTAATATTGTGAAGGAGAGCTGTTTCTTTTACATATCAGCAATAACTACAGTAATCCAAAATAAATACTTAAGTATGGACAATTGCATCCAGGTGCATGTCATAATCTAAATTGAGGAGATTGAAATACCTGTACTGTATTTGTAATAGTGTGGTAATGAAGACGATTAGAGACATGGGATTTACATTAAGGTATAGCTGGGATACTACAAATAGGTTTGAAATTAAATGATAAGGGACCCATCAAGGATTGTATATTGGGATACAAATTTTGTATGCAACTTTATTATTTTCAAGGCATTGTGGGACTGGGAAAGTTTGAGGTTCATACTCTGGTGTATTATTTGTGTAGAGTGTAATACGATATTCTGCCTCTGTGTTTTTATGCCACAAATTAGGAATGTGGGAATGTGTCAGTAAACTACTCTCCATTTTGCTTTCACACACCTTGTTTTGACAATGATTAACTTTGTGTGTTTGTCCACAGACATGTAAACAACAGTGGAGGGTATGACTCACTGGTGGAAGAATCAATGGTTCCTTGGCCAGATAGCTTGGACGTGGAGAGGCAGAAAGACGCAGAAACTAGAGAGGTAGATGTTGATTGGACATCCGTTTCTGCAGAGACTCACCTCAGGGGGGGATCAGACAAACAATGTATTAACCCGATAGGTCAATACATTGACCTATGGGGTTAGTGAAACGGGAAAGAAATGTGCTTGATTACAGTTAACTGTAATGAACATTTTAAAAGCTAGTTAAGTACAAATATTTCCTTGAGTATTTACTTTAATGATCTACATTCTTATGAAGTGAAGTGTTGTTTAATATTAGCACTACTTTCATTTGTAGCTTGATTCCCTTTTTATGGTAATCACTACTATGGCAAATTTGTAAAACTGATTTAGTGCAAAAACAACACTTACCTTTCTCCTCACTTCTTCCTTCCTCTCTCTATTATTTCCGTCCTATTTATATCCTTCCTTTCATTCTCTTTTTGATCAAATGACTCTAACTCAGTTGTTTGCATGCGTGTGTGCCAAAATAAGAGAAACTTCCACACCACCACAGCAGAGGCGCTAATATTCACTGCTCTAATAATTACAGTTAGCAGCAGACTAGGTGTACACGTGAACGCGCCACTGTCACCTACTGTAAAGGATGTGCAATTACATTTTCCTTGTTGGGGATGCCCAACACTATTAGAGAATCACTGCTCGTACTGCACCACATCTCTGCGCTATTATAGGTAGTTGAAAGAAATAATGCAGTATTTTTTATTTACATTGATCTCAATTGCAGCGCAGCTTGATTGTGTTTCTCACTTATAAACTTCCTTCACTTGGTTGAGAATATTTCAGCTTTGTTTTAACAAACATCTATTCTGATTCTCCAATTTTCAGAAAGGGAACAAGCGGAAAGTCGTTACGGCCTTTTCACCTTCGACCAAGGGGCCATCTGCAGGACCCAAACCCAGAGGTGCACTGAAACAGGCCTTATTCAGCCAGGGACAGTCTGACAAAAGTCTGGGGTCTGAGGTATTGTGTTTTTTTGTCATCACACTACAGTACATGCAGGGAAGCAGATACAGACTTGTATCTGAATAGTTAGAATATAGAGA
Organism: Antennarius maculatus; assembly: GCA_013358685.1. Lineage (NCBI taxonomy): Eukaryota > Metazoa > Chordata > Actinopteri > Lophiiformes > Antennariidae > Antennarius > Antennarius maculatus. The sequence goes on from CM023615.1 coordinate 16,743,036, forward strand.
AAAAAAAACACTTCCACCACAAGTCCATGTTTTTCCCTGAGTAGTCTTTCCTTCTTTTATATTCTTATATTTGTCACCTGTCTTTACCTTTTGCTCAGGAGAGAGGTCAGCTGGATGTGTTGAAGCAGGAACTGGGGAGTTTTGCTGTACCAGCCATTCTAAAGTGGAGCTGGAAGGAGGACAGTCATGGAACAATGCTGGAGAAGAACTGGACAGACATCGTGGACTCTCATTTGGTAGGCCTATCGGACTGTCGTATATAAACATCAAATCATATCTTGGTTTCACCTCTATATAACTACAATACACGTATTTGGAAAATTGCATTTAGCTACTTCCAACTTTTGACTAATGCTTGATGCTTTGTCTTAGATTTGACAGTGAGGAATAAATTTTAAACACATAACCTTTTAATAAGGTTTTCTAGATGCTGCTTTAAAATAACAGTTCTTTATGAAATTTTTGGCATATTTATGAAGCATCTTGAACTCCTTACCTCCACTGTTTCAATTTCATTTTCCATTTTCATTTTCAGACAATGTCTAAGGTGCAGAAACACCAACAGGAGGCACTATGGGAGTTTGTTCATACTGAGCTCAACTACATCAATAAGCTCCTCATCATCAGAGATGTAATACGTTGTTCTGCACCTGCTGCCACAGTCTCATTTACATACATTTTTTTATGTATGTCACAGCTGAAATGGGGTTTTCCACAGGATGTTAAACAAAACTCTGTCTTCTCCTCACAGTTGTTTATTGCAGCTCTGGTCAACCTTCACCAGCGTGGTTTTCTCCTGGAGGTCAGTGTGCAGGCTCTGTGTGTCCTGTCTAGACCGGCAATGTACAAATCTAACACATAAGACAATTAATATAAAGGCCTACTTTCCACTATTCTGCATACCACTGACCTACCTTCACCAGTACAACAACATCCGCTGTGGCTTATGCAGAGTACAACATAGAAAATTATACAAAGCATGAAGCTCAGACATTGACTGGTGTTGTTTTGTTGGTTTCGTCTGGCCTCTGTGGCAGGTCACTCCTCAGCTGCTTTTCTCCAACCTTCCCTCCATCATAAGCGCGCACCAGCTATTCTGGCAGGAGGTGATTTATCCCATGTTAAATGAAGTCCGGAGGACTAGGAAGCCCTTTGACCCCATGATGTTAGAAGCTGGCTGCCTGCAGGTATGAATTCACTGCCCACAGGTTACACTATAAACTCACTGAGGTGTGTTTCTACCCATCCATGGGATAATTGATAATAGCAGATCATCCACTAATTAAAGGTCGTTATTTCGTTTTATCATTCTAACATTCAACTTCATTTCCAAGTCATTTTTACCCCACTAAAAGTTCTTTGCAGATGCCAGTTACATTACACGTGAAGAATTCCAAGAACAGATTCCAGCATGTACTTTATAGTGGATTGTAATATAGTAAAAAAAAATGATCATGTAACATGGTAAAATAGCTCCAACTACAACCAGTTAATACTAACAATACTTAAATATTCATAAATGAATCCAGAAATAAAATATATAAAGCTGTTACACCAACAGGAGCTATTTTACTGTGTAACTAATTTTGTATAAAAGTAATTATGGTCTCCTATTGGAATTGCTTTTTCTTGCAATTATTTTTGGAATGACATTTTAAATGAAAGAATAGACCCATTCAAACTTGAGGGAAAATAAATGAACTATATTAATGCAGAGAATTAAAAATAGGTAAATAATAATTTTTGCTCATTTAATTCAATTTGAATTGATAAGTTGTGAGTTTTTCCCTCCATTACATGAATATTGTACTCATCAGATATATGACGTTGGTTAAAATATAATAGAAACTGTGCAAAAAGAATAAGTTAATGTTTCTCTATATGTAAGCACATTGTCAGGCAATCATAGCACTTTTGTAAACATATTGTGTTTTCCTTAAGTTTTACTTTACAGTTTCTCACATAAGAAAAGAAATTTGGTTCTATTTCAGTAAAATTTTGGATGCATAACTTTAGCTATACACAAACGTAATTTAGGTTCTGCATGTTGTTTTTAATCAATCTTTTCTTTTCATCTGCAGTTTCATCAACGCTTCTATTCTTATCGGCATTACTGCTGGTACGAGGAATACAGCCTTAGTTTTGCACGCAGGCAGATGGAGAGCAACCCACATTTTTTTGTTTTTGTCCAGGTAGATTGAGCAGCAGACATCTGTATTGTATGGTAAACACACAAGCATGATAAGATGAAAGATCACACAAATACTCAAATGCTCACTCACACAAACCCTGTAATTAACATTCAGTCATCTTAAAAGGAATTTGATTTATTGAGTTTTACAAATTCTAATGACTAAGAGTTCAGTTATGGTGGCATCTTGTGGTTTGTTATCCTGGAATAACCCTGACGGTGTCATCACTGCTTCCTGGTGGGCATCTGCTGCCACAACATCATCCTCTTCAAATTATGAGTATAATGGTATTATGTGTAAATGTCAACAAGAATAAGAGACTCATTTGAATAGTCACAATAAGACAAGCCAGTCATGCAACACTTCTTTTTTCTATTGTTACTAATAAAATAACGGCATTTTTAAGACTGTAATAAAATAGATTCAGAAAGAAACTGAGGTTTATTTGTGTGTTTTTGGTTTGTCCAGTGGGTGGAGACTCACCCGAATAGTGAGCGAATGAGGCTGGGGGACATGCAGGCCAAACCACATCAGAGGATCACAAAGTACCCTCTTCTATTCAAGTCCATTCTGAAAAACACCACAGATCCTTATGTACAGCAGTCTCTCAAAGGCATGGTGAGAAACTTAAATCTGGAAGGGAAGATCAATGCTATTTGTAATATTAAAGTGAATATAGATATTATGTAAGCCCTCTCTGTCAATAACAATATTTTTGAAGAAAATTTGAAAAATTTGTCTGTAGAAAGGACAACAAAATGACATTTTCATCTTTAGGGTAATTCCAAGGAAATCTGTATCCATTCAGATTAAAGCACATGTGATCTGTAGTAAAGGCTTTTGAATTTCCCCATTTAGTTCAAAAAGTTGCTGAAAACGAGATGTTCTTTCACTGTTGAAAACATTTAGGATATATTTAGAGTTTGAGTTAGCAAGATGTCGCCTACAAAGAAGGCTTGAACAGTCACTTGTAACTGAAATATCAATAGGTCATCTGAAGTCTACAAACTATTCAAATGTTTTCTTGGTGCCATTAAAAGTGGGTTTGGAACTTACCCTTAAAATTGTTCAATTCAGCACATTTTAACAATTTTGTATAGAACAACTCCCCTGACTAACACTAAGCCCTTCTTGTCCTATTCTAGATGTCCAGTGTAAAGAGTTTCTTGGACAGTATCAACGACTACCTCAAGGTCAAAGATGAGCAACTTGCTCTGACCATCTCTGCTCAGAGGGTGGAAGGTTATGAATTGGAGGGAATAAATGAAGAAATTGACAAGGTAAAACAAAATTGTTTTCCTTTGCTTCTCTATTGATCAGAGATAAACCTTTTGGTCAACAAGACTAATATTGCTTAACTGGATAGATTATAAGACAAGGGGGCCTGGAATACAGACATGTAAGGACCCCCACCACGGAGTGAGACAATGGGGGAACAATTTTACTTTCTTTACCTCTTTTACTTCAGACACAATGTAAATTGATTTGAGATGTGAGATGTTTAGAATAAATACAGGTACAGGTAGTCCTCAACATATGAACATAATTGGTTCCAAGAAATGGTTCATAAATTGCATTGGTTGTAAGTCGTTATCTATTAAATGTCAATCTTTAATCCCCATTTGATGTCATTAATTGTGCGATTACTACTGTAAATAAGAAAGCATTATTTCTTAAGACTTACCAGAAACAGTAACAGAACATAAAAACAACACATAACAAAATAAAATACTGTGGTACAGTAACTTTTACATCGCTACCTCTGCTGAATTAATTTTATCCTCGGGAGTGTAGAGGCTAAGCCATGCTTTAATCCATTGAGATATTCCATCGCACTTACGTGAATGATGCGCTGATGCACGTCCTTGTAATCAAAAGTCTGACATTACAATTTATGTTTGATTACTGTGATTGATTTCTATTAAGTTTCTGAGTTAACTCAGCCAACAATTAAGATCAAATGGCTTTTGTTGATATCTCCAAATGTTTGTCAGTCAAATGTTCATAAGTTGAGGACTATCCATCTCCTTTTTGGATAAGGTCAATTGGATTTGTAGGAAAGCTTGATGCTTCACTTAAACCTCTTGGATGAGAGGCAAATATATTCAGTTTCTCCTATCAATCCATTTTACTTTGCTCAACTGAAAGATACCATGACCTGGATGACTGTGAATCTTCACAGACATTTCTAAAGTATGTTGCTGACTCATGACTGTTTTACTTGACAGTTTGTCAGAGAGATCTGTCAGTTTGATCTGACGTGCCCTATCAGAGGAGTAGGCGCTGACGCCATTCGCAAGCTGCTGCTTGAGGAGAACTTGAAGATTCGAGGGAGAAAAGACAGCAAGGTCAGAGGGGGCAATGCCTTCAGACACTATACATTTAAGTCACTTTAGCACTTAAATTACATTACTTTTTATTCTTTTATTTTATCTTTCTTTTGACTTGTTATGAGATAGTTGGAGGTGGTGGCTCTACTTTTCTCCGATGTTCTGCTAATGACCCAAGTCCAAAAGAAAGGAGATCGCCTGAAGGTAGTCCGACCTCCACTGGCCCTCGATAGAACGTATTGCATGGCACTGAAAGACAGCTGTGAGTAATATTCCTTTTCAAATACAGGACTGTGAATTGTATGTAAATGCAGCATATTATCAAGGCCATCATGATTTCTCCTCTTGTCTCAGGTTCCTTTGTTCTTATAGAGGTTGGTGAGCTTCACACTGCAATGAATGTCTACATATTTACAGCCAGCACTACAGAGCGCTGCTCCACATGGATCTCCACCATCCAGCAGGCGAAGGTAAAACCCCTCCTAAGATTTTTTAAAATAATAGTTTTAATCCTTCAATGGTGGCCTCAACTGTTGATTGTGCAAGTCTTTGGTCCAGACTGCAGTGTGTGAGTGATGAACATACGATCATAATCCCCGGAGGATGAACCTTATACCTTTTCATGTTGACAGCAATTTCTGCTTGTCAAATAACTACCTCTACTACATGGATTGGAATTTTCAAGGTTTCTTGAACTATTTTCACGGTTTTTCTTGTACCATCATGAGTTCTGGTTCAAAGTGAAATGTCTCCAAACTATTTATATAAAAGATAGTAACGTGGTCTAAACAACTCTTGATGAATAATTCTTTGATGATTCTAGCACCATCATCAGTTACATTTTTTCTACCATGAATCAGTCATCAATACCTCCTGGCACATGATGCCAGCTTGATAGGGATAGCATGGTAGTGTCTCGCTTCTTTGTGGACATGCACCATCCTTGTTAACATAAACCAGGGCACTAAAATCTTCAACATCAGGTTTTATGTGAAATAAGTTTCTTCTTCTTTAAGCTCCTGCAAATAAAGGTATTCATCAACAATTTCCAAGCTTTGTCTACTCTAAAACAATAAACAAACCTCTCCACATACTGTTTTTGAGAAATGTGATGCATTCACTTACCCATGGACAGACTCATCTGTCCTTTTTGTTTGATAATACTTAGCATATATTCACTTGCTAAGAGACTAAACTGAAATGTGATATTGAAATTTATATGTACTTAGCATGACCATGTTCTATAAAAATTGTTCATTGTTCATTAGTTTATTTATTTTGTTCCTGTGATGTTTTGTCAGGAAACACTAAATCGTTGGAGAGAGAAAGAGAGCCTCAGACGAATGGACAATTTGGAAATCCAGCAGCTAGGGGTCAAACCAGTAGAAACAACAAACCAAGTTATGATTGAAGAAGAAATTCCTTTTATCCAATCAGAAAGAGAGGCTCTTATTGATGAACTTGATAACGATTTTATAACACCCACATCAATCAATGGATTACTTGCATCTAAAGAAGCAGATGAACCACCTAAACCTCCAGACAAGAGAGCCACTTACAACACTGCTGTATCTTTATTTAACTCCCAGCCCAGTAAAAACCATTTTGCAGTAGTGCACAAGGGTCAACACCAAGCAGTCAGAGGATACGAATGGATAGAAATGGGAGTGAGAAGGCAGCAAATTGGGATTCATCCAGAAGAAGGAGACAGAATGCATGAATCTGTCATGATAAATAAGCAAATGGTGGCCTGGAATAACATGGCACAATCTACCCCTCATCTGGATCGTTTACCTCAAAATACGGCAACTAACCACAGAAACAACAGAAATGGGCAACAATTCCTCTTAATAGATGAATATCCAGAGATTGATTACCCAACAGATGAAGACAGTGTCTCACAAACTACAAACCAACTAACAGTACCCAGCCAAGGACCTGAGTTTGTACCAGGAAATGAAGGAATATCAAGAGAGAGGGACTCTTTATTGAACCAGGACACAAGGAAGAATTACAGCCACAGCCTACCTGCTGACATGGGGACATCTCAGTTGTCTTGGACTAAAAAATTGAAGTCACCTCGGCTACAGAAGAGGAGGCTGATCACAACCGATCAGGGACCTCCTTCTCAGACATTCTTTCAGAACCCAAAACCAACTTGGTCTCCTTCTTTTTCTGGCCCAGACAACTACACAACCATCAAAAAGACTTCTGTTACTTCTGGACCAAGCTCTGGCTCACACAGGGTGCTAAAACTGGGCTCTTTGAAGCCAAAACAAGACATGTTTTGGGATGTGCATAATGATGTTACTCCAGATGTCCAACCACTCTCTGAACCTGAGACGTCAGATTTCAATTGCTATGACAAAATGGTCAATGTTAAAAACCATAGGAGTGCCTCCATTCCTTATATTAGTGTTGAAAGGGACCTAGAACCTCGTTTGCACTCCAGCAGTATGATGGCAATAACCCAAGCAAAGGAGACACAACATTGTTACACACAACATAATCGCAGTGGACAGTCCTCTCCTCTGGAGGGTCTTTTGGAAAGAGCCACTGCCAGAGTGAGGGGTAGAGACAGATCAAAAACAGATGTAAATGTGATAACAACCAATGTGAGGTCAAGAAATCCCCCTTCTTCTCCCTCACTTTCCATTGCACCATCGATATCACACAGTGATGGAGACAGAGACACAGACTGGGAGGATGAAGTGAAGGTAATGCGGCACAGAGCTCCCACAGTGAGTAAAGGATGGAAGGAGCAGCTGGTGGATGGAGATGTTGATGGCGATGAGAAGAGGGATAGGTTAGTATGACAATCTACATTTATGTGACAATTGAAGTGTATTTATTCACATTTATGATAAAAACTATTTACAGTACATGAAATTCAAGTTTAAGTCTTATAGGTCCTGTTAGCCATGCCTAGTTACACCTCTGGTTTAAATCCCAATTGTTCATAGCATGGACACAGATACAGATTATTGAACATGGGTATAGATGATGTTCATCCCTAATCAACCACTACACTACAATACTATTACAATACTAAAACGGAGTCAATCATTTCTCAAACTACTGATGCATGTGGAAGTAGAAAAATGAATAACAAGGCAGTCAGAGACTGCAAGATCCTGCAACACCCCTGAATTCAAAATTTTACCCTGACCTACTTTCATAATGGTCACAGCAATGACTGCTTGATGTGTACTTTAAAAGGTGCAAAAGTGAAAATTTTACTTTGACCTAGTTTTTCAAGGTCAAGGTTGTGATCTAATTTTCCTCCCCTTGCCTCCTTGAATATAACGCCTTTTGTTTAGTCTTTCTATCTTATCCGGTTACGGAGATATGTGCAAAAAAATGTACAAAAGTTGAAATTTGACCTTTACCTAGTTTTCTCAAGGTCAAGGTCATCATCTCATTTTCATTCCCTTTGCCACCTGAGTGATGTGCCTTTTCTTTCATCTTTCTGTCTGCAATGGTTGTGAAGACGGATGGACGAACACACAAACACTGACAATTGCAATGCATCACCGCTTTGCGGTAAATGTCATCTTGTATCAGAGAAAAAAGAATTATAAACCTTTAATCGTAAATATTATTTCTATTATTTAGAAGTGTGTAGCCTTATGATTAACTACATTCACATAGATATATTCACTCCCTTACAAGTTGTATAATTTCCTAGGTTCTCTAGTTTAATTTAATTTCCTAGGTTCTCCCTGTAAAAGTAAAGAAATAAAAGCTACAATAAGAATACAGGTTCTCTTAATACTTTTCCTCATGCTGTGCTTATTTGTACTGAATTATCCTCAAGTGGGGGATTTCTTTTAAATCTGTCAGATATGACTGTTATTAGTTTCCAGTACTGACTAACCTCATAATGAACAGACTGCGAGCATGGAAACAAAAGTAACCCAGGTTTTCAGAGCCTGTGTTTTCTGAAGTCGTAATTAGCATTTCAAATGCATGCTGTCTCATCTCAAGAAACATTTGCTAAAATTTTCCTGAATTTATAATTTTAAGATTTCAAACTGTTTCCTTGGACATAAAAAAAATTAATGACTTTTTAATTCATCAAAGTAATATTTATTGAAATCTATTTTATTCTATTCATCTATTTAATTTTTGTAATTATGCCAAAAAACTATATTAGATTTTATTTTATTTTGAATAACAGGTATACTAATTATTACACACACAATAATACTTTCAGATATTGTGTACTCTTTGGCTCTTTAATAGCACATAATAATAACAATGCATTATCCAACTAAAGGCAGAATCTCTGGGAAAGAGAGTGCACCTGAACAAATGTCACACATAGTGTGTAGAAAAACTTGCAAAGTAAATGCGACAACTCATTCATTTTGACCTGTTTCCACCTCTTGTTTAGCGTTCTCTTTACGGAGGGTGAGAATGTGGACTGGCCAGGTTGGTGCTTCGATGACACTGAGGTAATGGATCATTTATACCCCAAAGAAGAGGGGCTTCTGGAGGACATTAGCCGATCACTGGCCTTTTGGGATCTCCAAGGAACCTCAGTGCAAGAAGACGGGGAATACAGTCAGGTATAGCTATGAAGCTGCACAACACTGAGAAGGTCCAAGACTAGACTGCCAGTCCACCATCTATCATGCAAACTCACTAAGTTCATTGCTGTGAACTGCAGAGGAACAAAATGACTTTCTTATGTTTAACCTGAAGCTCAAAAGGAGCAAACACGATAATGAAATGTATTTTATGTATTCTGCCACTGACAAAAAGGTTTTCAGCCAGAATGTATAAGCAATTTATTACAAAGAACGGCATTTTTTGTACAAACAATATATACTTGAGGTCACTGTTTTGTGAAAATATAACAAAACATATTTTTTATAAATATATGTACAGTATAGAAATATATGCAATAATTTCTGCTCTCATTTTGAGAGTTACCAACTATTTAAGTAAATTAAAACAGATGTATTTCTGTTAAATGCACTTTACGTCAACTTTTTACATAAGTTCTGTGTTAATAATTCCTCACAAACAGGTGAAATTTGAAATCAGTTACAAACATAATCCAGAATTACAGTTCTACTGCAGCGTATAGTCTGAAAATATTTACAAAATGTATGTATTTACAAAACTTGTGCAACCAAACATCTCCCAACCTATCGCAGACATGAAGAAGATGGATCTCACTTCAGTTTAGTGCTGCGAGATTTTTCTCTTTGAAGTGTCTTTTCATTTTCTCTCCATTCTTTTGTCTCTTCTCCTGCTCATTAGATATGGTATGAATGACCGTTTCCAGCGCCGGGTACGGGAAAATCCTTTTTCTCTGTTGAAATAAGACATGCAAGATTTTTCAAAAACAACTGCATTTCAAGATGTAATGTATAATTTATTTTATTAGTTTAGTGTGTTTAGTGTATTTTTTTTTAATTAGTATTCATTAGGTAATACTTATTTTCAATATAAAAGTTGAAATCAGTTAATGTAGTAAGAGTATTTCTTTCAACTGTTAAATTATTATCTTTCAACAAGAAATTTTCACCTTAAAACACATCTTTCTAGTCAACTTTAAAACGGAAAAAATTAGCTTTTCACAGTCTTTACCCTTTGGTGGTTCTTGTATGTCTTAAACAAAACTAGTAACAGAACAAGGAGGAGACAGCTGAACCCAATCACAGCACCATTGTTATATGAGAGACCTGATGCTTCATGTTCGCACAGACCACCTGCAAGTAAAATCAGTAGAAAAAGAGTTTGGTATATTTTATAACATTAGCAGCAGTCGTCAGTACTTTTAGTATATTACACATTAAATTAACCTACTCATTAGTGGAAAATGGTAGGTTATGTTCCCCAGCATGCCTTCTTTCCCGTAGAAACGACATATCCATTCGCCCTGTGCCGCCTCTGACATTTTGCTAATTTGTAGAGTTTTCCCACTCTGGATGAACACAACCAATTGGCTTCCATTGATGTCGTAGACTACATGAACCCACTCATAGTGGGTGACTTCAGTCGTGTCAGTCAGCAGGCAGGTCAGTGTCACAGAGCCTTGTTTATGTGGCAAGGTGCTGCTGTCGACTGAGAGAAAACCAAGTTTTATTTATTGTTTATCACTCATTGTCATTAGGGGGGGAATATCCAGTTACTAAAGCTTGAACTAAATCCATGAAAGCTTACTTTTAGCAACAACAAGCTGCATGCTTCTAGTCAGCTGCCGTCCATCCACGGTTCCAGAACATCTGTACGTGCCCTCATCCTCAAATGCCACTTCTCTTAAAGTGGCAGAGTTATCCAACCTGGGTTGAGAGGACTGAGAGAAAGAGTTGGGAAGGTGACCAGAAAACGCAGGTTTCAGTTTTTCCCACCGTTGTACAGAGGGAATTAAATCAGAGAACACACAGGGGAGTGTGACTGCAGATCCCACAGCTGCATACACTTTAGTGTTGTCTTTGGGCGGCTGGATGATTCCTGTGAGTGCACAGGGGTAAAAGAAAAGAGCATATGAGAAAATAAAAATCTTAAAATCTTAACATGGGTCGAATTTCTACGTTTTTTTCATACCTATCAGGGCCAGAGTTGCTGAAGCTCGCCCTTCTTTACCCCTGTAGCCCACAATACAGCTCCAGTTCCCACTCAGTAGGGCAGTTGCTTTTTCCCGCACAATACTTCCAGCCATTTCTCTGTTTGTAATGATTCCAGTTTGAGACACAAAGTTGTTGTTGTTCAACATCCATTGCACACTTGCTCCATAAGCCCAAGGAGTCATATTACAGCTGATTGAAACATTATTCTCTGATACAGTGGCTGAAGGAGAGACTGTCACTGTAAAGGATACAGATGAGGATGAGATTTTTGACATGCAACATCTTTGGTCCACATTTAATGGGTAAAAAAATGTAAATGTTATGTAATAAAAAGCCAAAATGTTATATTTTATGCCTGTAAGTTGGTTTCTTACCTTTTATGATTCGAAGCATTACCACATTCTCATAAACCTGATCTCCTTTGGCCAACGTGCAAAAGTATCTTCCTCCATCCTCCTCCATGACGCTGTTGATCTGTAGACTATAATCACCTCTTTCAAACTGGGAGTGGGGGCATTGTATGCGTTGGTTCTTTGTAGGTAACCAGCTATAACCCCAGTACTGCAGACCATTCTTCTGCTTTTTCCAAACAGTGCTGTCGATAGATAGTAGAGATGTCACAATCTTCAGCATGTGGTGTCATTATTCTGAATGAGACGAAGATGAAGGCTGGGATTGTAGGGACATTAAGGCATCCGATAGTGCAGGGAGACGGTAATATAAAACAAAGATGGAAATTACATCGGCAATTAGTTGCAGCTAACACAAATTTACCTTACCCTTTGTTCGCTTTACGCCAGATGATGACAGGAGAGCATGAGGAGAACAGGCTGCATTTACAGGGTAATACAGCCTGGGAGCCTTCTGCAGCAAGCACCTCAATGACCTCACACTGAGCTCCTGGGGAAGAACCATTCATTAAAAAAAATCACTTTAGTTTATAAAGAAAAGATACCTCCAAGGGACATTGCATCACCAAAAGTTCAAAAGTTGTGGATGAAAAATAAATCTTAAATTTACCTGACAGAAGATAGGAAATCCCTCCCAAGATGACAAACAGCAACAACATATTTTATTCCTTTAATTCTTGAATGAAGAACAAAGTCTACTTTTATCTTTGAACGGCGTATTCCATAATGTGTTTATGTGCGTGTGGCTGATGAAGTACTGTATATATATCGATGGGGGCAGAGTGTTCTGTTGATCATGTGACTTCAAATATATGTGGTCGTTCTGTGTCAACTTGGAAACTTTATGACAGAAATGTCAGGGAGACCCACTTCCTCCCACGGATTCCCTCTACTTTGTTCCATTTCCTTCTTTACATCATATTTATGATACACACATGAGGTTGTTCATGTAAAGCATTTTAGTATAGCGCCTTCATCAGAGCATCATATCAATGTTATATTATTATTATCTTGTTATCTTTGGTATGATGTTCTGATGAAGGTGCTTTGCAGAAATGCATTAGTCAGTTCCACACAAATAAGGAAAATGTAAATTCATGAGGTCTCAGCGTGCCAGTAATCCCACACATTGATATTTTCTCCAAGTATTGTTTGTAGCTTAGCTCCCAGAGCCAAAGAAGCTACCAGAGGAAGGACACCAGCTCTGCCTGTTAATGTATGACATTGTTCATATTGTAATGTGCAAACCGCAGAGGTTGTTTGTTTACAAATTGGGATCATCATGGAAGATCACGGCGCTGCTCTGAAACCAAATGGCAAAACTGACACAACATTCCTCTGCCACTTCCAGTCAGTTGTGTTTGCACCCGCCGGTTAACTCATGGCTCTATTATCATCACCATCACCAGTAGAATCAGAATAACTTCGTGTCATTTCTTGATACCCTGGTCTGGTCTGGTGGATATTCACACAAATGAATCATCCTCCTTTTTCTCACTTCTGTTTTCGTTTTCATCATTTCTCTGCAGTAGAAACAGTTTTACACAGCCAGTCAAACCTCTGACAGCCATCCATCCATCCATCCATTGACCAACCTACCTGTCTGTCTGTCCATCTGTCTGTCTATTTCTTTCAGGAAACATTTGCTTACAAAATATGGAAAATGATGGAAAGATCAATATACATTTTTTAATTTCTGCAAGTTAGAGTCAGATAGATACATAGGACGTTGCATAAATAAATGCCTAGATGGAGACAGATAGATGCACTGACACACATACATGTGAATGTACACATAAATACATGCAGACTGCCACACAAATGAATAGGCACATCTGAGACAGTGTGGGTGAAACCACTGAGCTGTTTTTTTTTTCATCTTGTGGAGAAACGTTCCCTGGTAACAACCAAGTATCTGCTGTGTGAGCAGTTCCGTATGTCTTAAATCTTTTCATCTCATCCACCGAGAACTTCCTCCTGTTAGCCCCAATTTAAATCAGCCCCAATTTCTTTCATCTTGCACCTTCACTAAACACCTCTGTTTTGGGGGCAAGTATGTGTCATTCATTGTAAGGAGGTCTTTCCTAGGGCTGATGTTTAGTCACCTCCACTGTGCTTGAATATGAGGGGTTAGTGCTGTGAATGTGAATTCCACTCATATGGAAAAAGTTTGAGCTTGAATGAGTGCTGGTGAATATGTTCATAAATATACATGCTTGGAAAATAGTCAAATCAGACTTTGTCTATAGCAAATCAACACATGAGTCATTTGTTCTTGTGTGAAGCTCTCAATGAGTCCTGTCTGTTTGTCATTATCAACCTTAAATGATAAAATGACATGTAATACTCATATGTAAGACTGATGACCCCACCCTCAAATTCTCTAGTGATTAATTTTCAATTATTGTACTGATATGACAATATGATGGTATTTTACTTCATTCCTGTAGGTGGTGAAATATTGTGTTCCATTGAGTTTTACTGGCAGAAGCAGCAGAGGTCACACACACAACATGCTGCTCTTCTGAGAAATACTGTCAGCATTTTGCATTTTGTTCTAAGTGCAATGCAGAAAAAAGACAATGAAAACTAGAGCCATTGCAGTCACAGACTGCAACATCTGGAACACCCTTGAATTCAAAATTTTACCCTGACCTACTTGCATAGGTCCAAGATCAAAGATAGTGCTCTGACCTATTGTCATTGATCAAAGCACTAGCTTTGATCTACGGTCTTACTTATACTGGCCCTCTCCCTTGTCTTTCTATCTTATCCGGTTCCTGAGTGTACAAAACTTGAAATTTGACACTGATCTCATTTTCATCCCCTTTGCCGCCTGAGTAATGTGCTTTTTGTTTCATCTTTCTATCTGCAACGGTTGCAAAGATATTTTGTAGACTTACTAATCGACGAATGGACGGACAAACACTCGAACATTTTACAATTACAATACATCACCGCTTTGAAGCGAGATGTAATTAGGCATATAGCCAGATTAAATCTAACACAGTGCACACACTTACAGTACAGTAACTTATTTGCACAGGCTACTGTTGCATTATATCAAAGATGAATGGATCGAGTTTGAATTTCCGCGCATGTCATAGCAACAGTGAAATAGATAATTTCAAGGCCCTTTAGTTTCGGAAAACAGCAACATATTCCATTCAAGTTTTTGTAATGAGCAAGAAAGAAAGAAATCAGGCTTGTCTTGTCTTTGCCTTCCCTTATATTAGTAAACAGCAAAATATTTCTTTATTGCACTCTTAATGTTGATGCAAAAAAAATATTTTTCTGCACAGATATTTCAGCTTTTGGTACAGATTTTATTCATAATAATTAACACACCACATACTTTTAAATAAAGGGTTTCAGTTAAGGTTGAAGAATTTTTTACCTCTCTTTATGGCAAACACATCTTTTTGATCTGCGATATCTGGCATTGACCAAGCTTCTACTAGTATAGGCAATAATCAATACAATTTAATTCAATTTAATTCAATCATTGTCAGGTGTTGCTCAACAAGCAGCAGGAAGAACTTTCCACAAGATGACTACCATAAGGAAACAGTGATATGAAAACACAAAACACGTGAGGTGAGGAAAAAAGGTGAAGTCTGTAATATCACTCTAAACGACAGGAGACAGAGCTGGAGGTAGCAGAGATGAAGATGCTGAGGTTCTCTTTGGGAGTGACCAGGAAGGATAGGATCAGGAATGAGTAGATCAGAGGGACAGCACATGTTAGAGGTTTTGGAGATAAAGTCAGAGAGGCCAGACTGAGATGGTTTGGACATGTCCAGAGGAGAGATAGTGAATACAGTGGTCCCTCTACTTACGAAACTAAGTGGTTCCAGAAGAAATTACATAAGTAGAAAATTTCGTAAGTAGACGCGTCTCTACTTTTCCATGCAAATGCCCTAATCCGTTCCAAGCCCCCCAAAATTCCGACATAAATGTTTTATAAAGCATAAAAATGCATCAAAACATGTAACAAATACATGTTATGATTATATTATCACACAATAAATGAGAGTTGTGCATAATGTAAAAAACATAGAATAGAGTAAAGAATAAAAATGAAGGTCATTTACCTTTTAACTGCTGTCCTCATTGTTTTTTGCCCTCTTTGGTTCATGCACTCCTGCCTCACCAGGCCGAAAAACAGAGTGAATTCCAGTCCTCCTTTTGAACTTCTCCAACCACCCATGCGATGCCTTAAACTCCTTAAATTTCCGTTTGTTTTAATAACGTGGCGATTGTAGATGCATTATGGCCATATTCTTTGGCTAGATCAACCAAACGCATCCCTTTTTCTTGCTTTTCTATTATCTCTTGCATTGTTTGTATGGACAAAAAAGCTCTTTTCTCCATCTTTTCTTTTCCTCTTTTCTCTTTCACTTTCTTGGGGTCCATAGCGAATACTCAAAAAGTTAATACAGTATATTTGCGCAAAACTATCAGAACACCTCAGGGGTCGAGAGTTGAGGAGGACCCTGCATAAACATCATCTAGCTCCACACAGAGGTCCCTCTTAGCCAATGGGATGCCAGGAAGATACTAAGTAATAGCCAATGGCAGAGCAGCTATGAGAATGTTGCGTTCAGGAACCTGTGGGAGCTGCGAGTATCAGCCTATACTGTATTTTTACTTTACGTAAGTCAAAATTTCTTTCGTAACTAGAGGCAATATTTTCCCCCTGAGAAATTTTGTAAGTAGAAACTTTCGTCAGTAGAGACATTCGTAAGTAGAGGTACCACTGTATATTGGCAGAAGGATGCTGAGTTTTGAACTGCCAGGCAGGAGGCCCAGAGGAAGACCAAAGAGGAGGTTTCTGGATGTAGTGAAAGAGGACTTGAAGGTAGTTAGTGTGAGAGAAGAGGATGCAGAACACAGGGTTAGATGGAGGCAACTGATTCGCTGTGGCGACCCCTGAAGGGAAAAGCCGAGAGAGGAAGAAGAAGAAGATTTTTTGATTTTTGCAAAAACACTTTAATCACACTCAAACATTTTACAATTTTACATTAGATGAGTGCTTCAAAAATACTAAAAAACAATAAATAAAAAGAAATACAATTTAAAAATTAGTGCATTATATCAGGAAATTTGCATAGTGCATAGGACATTTTTGTGACACCAGATGTTCCTAAAGTTATTTAGGTCTTTTGTCATTTTATAAAAACCAAATTCTAGTTTTAAGCGACATCTGATGTTACAGCAAAAAACAGTAGCTGCTTCTTAATCAGTATTGTTTTCAATTCTCCTCTTTCTGGTCACGTAAATTGCGAGTTTTGCCTCTCCAGAAATAAAATTTAAAAGCTGCCACTTTCTTTGATTCAATTTCTTGTACCCAGCACCATAAATAAATTTCCTGATATTGAAATTTTCACTGAACATATTAAAAACATTCGTTAAAAGAATGAAGAGCACTGCAAGTCTCTTACACTCACTAAAAGCATGAAAGACTGTCTCACAAAGGGGACAGAAGGGACACTGGCTTGACACAGCAGGGTTAAAAACAGAGGTAAAAGCATTGGAACCGATGGCACGGTGTAAAATTCTCCACTGGAGGTCGGCTGTTTTTTTCTTGAGGGGAGGTTGGTATAGAAGTCTCCACTGTGGGCCAGGTCCATTTCCCATCATCCTGTTGGCCCAAGCAGTGGGCGCTCTGTTACACAGGACTTTCTTGTTGACTACTTTTACACAGTATTTGTACAGTATTTTTTTATTGGCTGTGTGCAGGCTGATTTCTCGTTCATCTCCGAGGAGAGGACCCTCCAGTTCTCCAAACAGGAGATTGATGTGGACCTCAGGGAAAGGATCTTTATTGTCAGGCACAGTCCCTGTATTATCGTCCAGGAGGAGGCTTCTCTCCCTCCGGGAGAGTCTTTGCCTGAAGAAGAAGAAGACGAAGAAAATGAGTTGTTTTCATTAAAAAACTGCCAATACAAATTCCTATTAAATTTTTGTATCTTAAATCCCCTGAGTGTATTTATTTGTATGTATTTTAACATTTTAAGCTCGCTTTTTCATTTATATCTCATCCTCTTAATAGCTTTGCTCTTCCGGTGCCTTTGTCTCCCCCTACTGGTTAAAATATGAACTGAAGGGCAAACAGTCTCACACGATTGGTTTGCGCTGCTCTTACCATGCTACGGTTTTACCGCTATGCATTGTGGGACATAAAGTAAGATGGTGACGTCTGTCGGGAACATGTTGAAGCCTCAATAACATCTAGTTTAAAGTGTTAATTATCCGCTAAGAGCTTTAATTTACACTTTGTTGGAAAGAATACGAAGGATTAATTTGGCACCTGGTCGCTTCCGGACGTGGAAACTGGTAACGTTCGTAGTAGTGCACTTGATGAAGCTCAAGCTAATGTGCTAGCTAGATGCAAAGCTCGGGGTCAGCGGGACAATAGTTGAGAAGCTAATTAAGCTAACGCTGTTTTGATCGGAACTGACACCTCCCACGTGAAGTTGATAGGCATGTCTATCCTGGGGGGTTTACTGAAAGCTGGAGCGTCCTTCTGTCACACTGCTGGGACTCTGCTCCACACCGTCAGGACCATTTCTACTGGTGAGTTGTGTCACTAATTTCATGGTGTGATGTGTCTGTTAGCGCAGTATATTTGTATCCTTTTGAAATTAAAGCACACAGCGCGTATTAATAATAAAAACGGTGCATCTAATGACCAGCATTCGGTCTGCGATGCTGACATGAGACCATCTACTTTCCACAGGTACATGTTGCCAGATGAAGAATGTCGTTCCTGAGCTAAAGAAGGTGGACAGGTGGACTGAGAAGAGAAGCATGTTTGGGGTTTATGATAACATAGGCATTTTAGGTAAGTGTCCAACTACAGTTAATGCTTCTATTCCAAATTAACATTGGTTTCGTTTTTGTTGTTTTTGACTGACTTGCTTAACATGTCATAAACCTTTATTCAAAATTTGGGTTTGCAGTATCTATATTTTTTTCACCTGATTAGTATCTACTTAGCATGGTTTATAAGAGGATAAATTATTTAACATTTATGGAATTTAAATCAAATTTCATGACGTGTAGGTAAGAAACAAAACAGATTATTTAATTTTTCCATAGGTCTAATGAAAATTATTTTCCCCCTCCTGAGCTGAATTTACGTGGAACAAGTACCACACACTAGAATATGCCCTCATCAGCAAAAACAATCAATCAAGCAACTTTTATTTATATGATGTTTGGCTTTCAAGTCCACGCTGTTGCTTTATCCATGTGCCCCCGTTTCGTGTCATGAACGTGACAATAGCACATTATTCTACGTATTTTTTTTTCTTGCCCTTGGTACTTACAGTAATTAATTTACCTGACGGAACCTCCCTAAGGGATCAATAAAGTCCTACTTTACTCTCTCTATTTGCAGTTCCCAAAACATTGTTAAAAATCCATACTGCCACCTACTGGCAAAACGTTTGTTGCTGATGCATTTGATAAATCAATCAGTGTGATTTGACTGAATTATCAGCTCTCAGAATTAGCTATGGTTTCATTATTAGCTGAACCAAAGCACACATACCATCTAAATCATGAAATGATTTTTTCTCATGAATGACTTCACAGTTCACAGAAGATCACTGTGTGTGCATGTAAATTTCGTGTGTTCTTAAAAGTTGCAGTAGGCCTTAAGACCATTTAAAGATAAACTTTACATACTACAGTGTGAATTGAATTAATGTAAGTCCTGCTAAAAATAGTGGCTCTGATGGTGCCTGGTGGAGATTTGATCTGTCACCAAATGGCCTTTCCCCTACTTTCTTGCTTTCTCAGTTTTTTATGTCACACGTTCATTATGCACAAACTCATCTCCTCCCTTTATGTCTTCAGGGGACTTTAAAGTTCATCCCAAAGACCTTATTGTGGCTCCCGTCTGGCTAAAGGGCTTCAAAGGCAATGAACTGCAGCGTCTAATTAGAAAGAAGAAGATGGTCGGAGACAGAATGCTGACTCTGGAGAGACACAATTTGGAGAAGAGGATCCGCTTCCTCTACAGACGTTTCAACCGCACTGGCAAACACCGCTAGCACATATGCCACACTGGCATATGTGTAACCAGCAGAAAAAGACAGAGTAATTTCATTCTATCAAAGAACTGTGAATTGCTCTTTTGTTTAAGTACTTCTGTTTGATTTATGTTGTGCTCATTAACATACACAATATAAAATTTGAAGAAGATTCTAAAAATGAATGCAATGGAAATAAAGTGAAAATATTGTTTTTGGAGTCAACAGAAGAAATCCTAATCCATATTTTCACTCAAGTTTAGATCGTATTGGGGGGTCTATGAATCGTTTGGCCGTCTGTCGGTCATGTTTGGTTTCTGGAGCATAACTCCATCCCCGCCTAATATTCTTTCACAAATAATAATACATCACTGTGATGTTGTATAAAAGTACTATACTAAATATGTTTAGTTACCCTTCAAATCAAATACAGTATGTTTAAATTTTTAATTCCCCAGCAAAGCTCCAAACAGAAAGGTAGCAGCAGCTGCTTCTGCCTCGAAGGGGCTCCGGCTCTTTGAGCATTTGAAAACATTTGTTTTCAGAAGTTTCTACGTGTAATACCATGGTGAACATCACGATGGTTTATAGTGCGCCCTCGGTCTTTGCGGTCAATGCGTTCCTGGAACCACACGCGATTGAGGAATCTGTGATCAAGATTGCGATCGCTTGATCTTTTCACGGTAATTTAAACGTTTAGTAACCCTCCCGATACTGATATTAAACCACCTTCTATCTGAATTATCTTTTCCCATTCTCTTATCGACTGTTTAAAGCACTTTTCTGTCTCACGAAAGTCCGAGAGTGACAGAACAGCGCACTTCCGGATGCCGTCAGCCAATAGAATGCGCGTACGGTATCACGTGACTGCCGACCAAAAATCCGCGATGAATCAAAATTGCGCAATGTATGTATAAAACATATTATAAAAGGTTTTGGCTCAAATGGCACACTGAATGTTTTACTCCAAGGACAGAGAAACGTGATATCCAATGAGATGCATACATAATGTACTGTAAGTAAACGTAACATACAAACAAACATGTAGGTAACAACATAACGTATTTTTTTAATCAAATGTGCTTATTTGTGTGTTAGTACGTGTAAATAATTCTAACAATTCTGCTCTGAGACTTTAAAAATAACCCACTCACTGTTGATAATTAAATGGTGAATGAGCTACACTGTAGGTTCATATTTTTGTGAATCTAATTATGATGAGATCAGTGCCTCACCAGCCATGAACCTCACCGCACGTCACTGATACATACCTACAGTTCATTTGGGAGCGGCCAAGTAACCTGAAGCGCATGTTTTTGGAGGTGGGAGGAAGGCAGAGAACCCACGCAGACACGAAGAGAACATGCAAACCCCTGTGACGACTAGCGTCGCATGTGTTGTCTTTTGTTCCCTTGCTCCCTGTTTTCTGTATGCTCATTGTGGTATGCCGAGATGCAGGTTCGCTTGTGCCATCGCCCGACGATGATTGGGGGAGCGCACCTCTTCGCTCTTTTGACTGGCTGCACCAAGTCCTTACCGGGTATATGGAGATCAATGACGACGGTCCTTGGCAGCAGGGTGTCAGGCAGCGGATTGCCATCCTCTCCATCTCTCTTCTCATCCACTTCGTTCATTTTGGGCAACGATCTGCAACAGCATATTTGCACGCTCCTGTCAATTTCGAGATTTACATGAAACAGCCAGAGGGTTATGAAGTGACATCTGAAAATGGTGACATGATGGTGTGCAAATTGAAGAAATCCCTGTATGGTTTAAAACAATCGGGTAGAAACTGGAACAAGATATTGCATGATTATTTGAAAAGGTGATGAGCGATATCAAGAAAATGCTTACAGCTAAATTCAGAATGAAAGACATGGGTAAACTGAGACATTTTCTTGGTATTGATTTTGATCAAGATGATCACTGTGTAAAGATGTCACAGAAACGGTATATTGACAGAGTACTTGAAAGATTTGACATGCAAGATTGGAAGCGAAGAGTGACACCTTGTGAGGCAAAACTGAATTACACTGATAACATGGAGGTAATGGATGATGTTAGGAGGTACAGACAAGCTGTTGGCATGCTCATTTATTTGACCACATGCACAAGGCCAGATCTGAGTTTCATAGTTGGTAAGCTTTCACAATACTTTTCTGAGCCAACAGAAGAACAGTGGACAACTGTGAAACATGTGCTTAGGTATTTGAAGGGCACCAATGACAAGCAGTTATGTTACAGGAAGAGTGAAAATCAACTTGGATTGCAAGCATTCAGTCATGCAAATTGGGGAGAAGATGCAAGTGACAGACGTAGCACAAGTGGTTATTGTATCAGCTTAAACCAAGATGGTCCTTTGGTTTTATGGAGATCTAAAAAGCAGCCCACTGTAGCACTTTCTACTTGTGAATCAGAGTACATGGCTTTAGCAGCAACCATCCAAGGGTGTCTGTATTTGATTCAGCCGCTACAAGGTATTGATGGATCTCATTACATACAGCCAAAGGTTTATGAGGACAATCAATGTACAATAGCTTTAGCAAAGAATCCTGTTCAGAGACAGAGATTGAAACATATTGACATAAAATATCATTTTGTAAGGTCGACTGTTAATGATGGTAAAATGTTTCTCGAGTATTGTCCTACAGAACAGATGGTGGCTGATGTAATGACCAAACCAATTGCACAAATCAAATTGAAGAGTTTTGAGAGGTTTATGTTTGGAGAGTAACTTTTTTGATGTATTTTTGTTGTTGTTTGGTTTTTGTTTTAGGATATAAATCACTCAAGTCTTATTATTGTTCTGAAATGTCGAAGGTTTTATTGTTCCGATTTTTGAAATGTATCACTGCTGATATTATTGTAGGCTTATGGTTGATTTAATTGTATGGGTATTTAATTGCGAAATGGGTCTTCAATTGTATTTGGAAAAAAAAAGAAAGAAAACATGTATTTGTATGATCAAGTGGGAGTGTTGACATGTGATCACAAAATACATGCTTTATTGTGAAGTACTTTACCGGATGTGGCTAGACCGGAAGTAATAGTTACACCGTGTATTTAATGACGTTCAAATAAACTCCGGCAGATCTGTTGTATGACAAATACTGATGCCTCCCGGCTCGTTCATTCTGCGTTCCGTTTGTTCTTTTTCTCACCTAAATATTTCTGGCATAGCCTACGTATTTAGCACTGCAATGTGGCTCTGCTAACAGTCTCGGAGCCGTTGCCGTTCGCAAACGACTTCTAGACTGGGAGTCGTTCGCGAACGACAACGTCTCTGAGACCGCATCAGAGCGGTTTCAGAGCCGTTGTCGGTCGCGAACGAAACTGTCTCGGAGCCGTTGTCGTTCGCGAACGAAACTGTCTCGGAGCCGTTGTCGTTCGCGAACGAAACTGTCTCGGAGCCGTTGTCGTTCGCGAACGAAACTGTCTCGGAGCCGTTGTCGTTCGCGAACGAAACTGTCTCAGAGCCGTTGTCGTTGGCGAACGAAACTGTCTAGACTGGGAGTCGTTCACGAACGACAACGGCTGTGAGACCGCATCAGAGCGGTTTCAGAGCCGTTGTCGTTCGCGAACGAAACTGTCTCAGAGCCGTTGTCGTTCGCGAACGAAACTGTCTGGACTGGGAGTCGTTCGCGAACGACAACGGCTGTGAGACCGCATCAGAGCGGTTTCAGAGCCGTTGTCGTTTGCGATCGATAAGTCGTTCCGTTACGTTCGCGACCGACACATGACTAGGGGTAACGTGTAGTGATGTCGGTTGCGAAAGTAACGGCTCTGAGAGCCGGCTGTTTGAGGTGAACGACGGGAACCGGCTCCTCTGTGCCTCGGTGTCTGCGCTTAGTGCGCTCACTGTGCTGACCATAGGAGGGAGGGGCAGTTGTTATAGTTTAGTTTGAGTTTATGTATTGTTGCAATGAAGACCAAATATTTTTAATCAATATTATGTTGTGTTGTGTGTTTTTAAGGGATGCTGTGTTGCTTGTTTTCTGTATGCTCATTGTGGTATGCCGAGATGCAGATTAGCTTGTGCCATCGCCCGACGATGATTGGGGGAGCGCACCTCTTCGCTCTTTTGATTGGCTGCGTCAAGGCCTTCCCGTGTATATGGAGATCAGAGACGACAGTCCTTCGGTGGCAGCAGGGTGTCAGGCAGCGGAATTTCATCCTCTCCATCTCATCCTCATCCATTTCGTTCATTTTGGGCAACGATCTGGCCGGAGCAAATGTGTTTCCTCTGGCCGAGATTGTTGCTAATCCGTCTCACTGCTGCCTTGGTTCTGTCCCTCCATAATGAGAGAAAAAAAAAATGAAAAATGGAAGAAATGAATTAAATGGTTATATTTATCCGATGATGAGTATTATAAAGTTTTTTTATATTCAACATAACCACTTTTAGGTTATTTTTACTCAAAATCACTGAATTTTCACATTTTCCGCTGAAATTCTGAGAAGAGACCTGCGGTGAGGCACCAGCCAGCCGAGACTCACCGTGGACTGATCAATGTGTCGGCTTGCTGTGCTGGTATTCTCTACAGTGAGACCGTAATGCTATCTCTCTATACGTTGCTATTAAAATGTTCAAACACGTTTGCTCTATGAACTAAATTGCCATAATTTAGCTAATGTATTAGTGTCACTGGAAAAAAACAAGGTATGTTGTGAGATAGTTTGCAAGACGTCATCACAGCAGCACCACCGGCTTCGTTCACGGGAACGCCCACCGAGTCCGGGGCGTGTATTGGAGCGCCACAACAAATCGGACGTCACTACTAGGAAGCTGAGCTGTCCGTCTGGCAGACCTTCATCGTGGCCCGAGCGGCAGTCAGGCTGCAACAAACATGACCATCGATCAGTGAATCAATCGGTGAATCAATCGGTGAATCAATCGGTGAATCAATCGGTGAATCAATCGATGAATCAATCGGTGAATCAATCGATGAACCAATCGGTGAATCAATCGATGAATCAATCGGTGAATCAATCGATGAACCAATCGGTGAATCAATCGATGTCGGTCGCGAAAGTAGTGGCTCGTTCACTTTGAAGTGAAAGACAGGAACCGGCTCCTCTGTGCCTCAATGTCTGCGCTCACTGCGCTGAGCGGAGGAGGGAGGGGCAGTTCTTATAGTTTAGTTTTAGTTTATTTATTGTTGCACTGAAGAGTAATTATTTTAAATTTATATTTTTTTGGTGTTGCCTGTTTTTAAGGGATTCTTTGTTGCTTGACTTTAACTTTTGAGAAATACTGATCATTTCCAGTAAAAGGATAAACAAGTCAATCAAATAATAATTATTACAATAATGAGAATTGATGGTTGGGGACCGCTGATCTAGGGGTAACAAGTCATGTGAATTCCGGCTCCTTTTAGAGAACCAGCTCTTTCGGCTGGGCTCACTAAAAAGGCTCCCAAACGGCTATTCAGATTTTTTTTGTTGCTTTAATCAATGTATTACCAATAATATAAAATTCTAATGTAAAATTATGCACCTTTGAAAATGGTGACATGCTGGTGTGCAAATTGAAGAAATCCCTGTATGGTTTAAAGCAATCGGGTAGAAAGTGGAACAAGTTGTTGCATGATTATTTGACTGAAAATCAGTTTAGTCCGAATCCAGTTGATTATTGTGTGTACACAAGGGAAACGGACAACCAAAAAGTGTTCTTTTTTTGGGGGGTTGATGATATCATTATTGCAGCCAGTAATGAAAAGGTGATGAGCGATATCAAGAAAATGCTTACAGCTAAATTCAGAATGAAAGACATGGGTAAACTGAGACATTTTCTTGGTATTGATTTTGATCAAGATGATCACTGTGTAAAGATGTCACAGAAACAGTATATTGACAGAGTACTTGAAAGATTTGACATGCAAGATTGCAAGCCAAGAGTGACACCTTGTGAGGCGAAACTGAATTACACTGATAACATGGAGGTAATGGATGATGTTAGGAAGTACAGAGAAGCTGTTGGCAGGCTCATTTATTTGACCACATGCACAAGGCCAGATCTGAGTTTCATAGTTGGTAAGCTTTCACAATACTTTTCTGAGCCAACAGAAGAACAGTGGGCAACTGTGAAACATGTGCTTAGGTATTTGAAGGGCACCAATGACAAGCAGTTATGTTACAGGAAGAGTGAAAATCAACTTGGATTGCAAGCATTCAGTCATGCAAATTGGGCAGAAGATGCAAGTGACAGACGTAGCACAAGTGGTTCTTGTATCAGCTTAAACCAAGATGGGCCTTTGGTTTCATGGACATCTAAAAAGCAGCCCACTGTAGCACTTTCTACTTGTGAATCAGAGTACATGGCTTTAGCAGCAACCATCCAAGAGTGTCTGTATTTGATTCAGCCGCTACAAGGTATTGATGGATCTCATTACATACAGCCAAAGGTTTATGAGGACAATCAAGGTACAATAGCTTTAGCAAAGAATCCTGTTCAGAGACAGAGATCGAAACATATTGACATAAAATATCATTTTGTAAGGTCGACTGTTAATGATGGTAAAATGTTTCTCGAGTATTGTCCTACAGAACAGATGGTGGCTGATGTAATGACCAAACCAATTGCACAAATCAAATTGAAGAGTTTTGAGAGGTTTATGTTTGGAGAGTAACTTTTTTGATGTATTTTTGTTGTTGTTTGGTTTTTGTTTTAGGATATAAATCACTCAAGTCTTATTATTGTTCTGAAATGTCGAAGGTTTTATTGTTCCGATTTTTGAAATGTATCACTGCTGATATTATTGTAGGCTTATGGTTGATTTAATTGTATGGGTATTTAATTGCGAAATGGGTCTTCAATTGTATTTGGAAAAAAAAAGAAAGAAAACATGTATTTGTATGATCAAGTGGGAGTGTTGACATGTGATCACAAAATACATGCTTTATTGTGAAGTACTTTACCGGATGTGGCTAGACCGGAAGTAATAGTTACACCGTGTATTTAATGACGTTCAAATAAACTCCGGCAGATCTGTTGTATGACAAATACTGATGCCTCCCGGCTCGTTCATTCTGCGTTCCGTTTGTTCTTTTTCTCACCTAAATATTTCTGGCATAGCCTACGTATTTAGCACTGCAATGTGGCTCTGCTAACAGTCTCGGAGCCGTTGCCGTTCGCAAACGACTTCTAGACTGGGAGTCGTTCGCGAACGACAACGTCTCTGAGACCGCATCAGAGCGGTTTCAGAGCCGTTGTCGGTCGCGAACGAAACTGTCTCGGAGCCGTTGTCGTTCGCGAACGAAACTGTCTCGGAGCCGTTGTCGTTCGCGAACGAAACTGTCTCGGAGCCGTTGTCGTTCGCGAACGAAACTGTCTCGGAGCCGTTGTCGTTCGCGAACGAAACTGTCTCGGAGCCGTTGTCGTTCGCGAACGAAACTGTCTCGGAGCCGTTGTCGTTCGCGAACGAAACTGTCTAGACTGGGAGTCGTTCACGAACGACAACGGCTGTGAGACCGCATCAGAGCGGTTTCAGAGCCGTTGTCTTTCGCGAACGAAACTGTCTCGGAGCCGTTGTCGTTCGCGAACGAAACTGTCTCAGAGCCGTTGTCGTTCGCGAACGAAACTGTCTGGACTGGGAGTCTAGACTGGGAGTCGTTCTCGAACGACAACGGCTGTGAGACCGCATCAGAGCGGTTTCAGAGCCGTTGTCGTTTGCGATCGATAAGTCGTTCCGTTACGTTCGCGACCGACACATGACTAGGGGTAACGTGTAGTGATGTCGGTTGCGAAAGTAACGGCTCTGAGAGCCGGCTGTTTGAGGTGAACGACGGGAACCGGCTCCTCTGTGCCTCGGTGTCTGCGCTTAGTGCGCTCACTGTGCTGACCATAGGAGGGAGGGGCAGTTGTTATAGTTTAGTTTGAGTTTATGTATTGTTGCAATGAAGACCAAATATTTTTAATCAATATTATGTTGTGTTGCGTGTTTTTAAGGGATGCTGTGTTGCTTGTTTTCTGTATGCTCATTGTGGTATGCCGAGATGCAGATTAGCTTGTGCCATCGCCCGACGATGATTGGGGGAGCGCACCTCTTCGCTCTTTTGATTGGCTGCGTCAAGGCCTTCCCGTGTATATGGAGATCAAAGACGACAGTCCTTCGGTGGCAGCAGGGTGTCAGGCAGCGGAATTTCATCCTCTCCATCTCATCCTCATCCATTTCGTTCATTTTGGGCAACGATCTGGCCGGAGCAAATGTGTTTCCTCTGGCCGAGATTGTTGCTAATCCGTCTCACTGCTGCCTTGGTTCTGTCCCTCCATAATGAGAGAAAAAAAAATGAAAAATGGAAGAAATGAATTAAATGGTTATATTTATCCGATGATGAGTATTATAAAGTTTTTTTGTATTCAACATAACCACTTTTAGGTTATTTTTACTCAAAATCACTGAATTTTCACATTTTCCGCTGAAATTCTGAGAAGAGACCTGCGGTGAGGCACCAGCCAGCCGAGACTCACCGTGGACTGATCAATGTGTCGGCTTGCTGTGCTGGTATTCTCTACAGTGAGACCGTAATGCTATCTCTCTATACGTTGCTATTAAAATGTTCAAACACGTTTGCTCTATGAACTAAATTGCCATAATTTAGCTAATGTATTAGTGTCACTGGAAAAAAACAAGGTATGTTGTGAGATAGTTTGCAAGACGTCATCACAGCAGCACCACCGGCTTCGTTCACGGGAACGCCCACCGAGTCCGGGGCGTGTATTGGAGCGCCACAACAAATCGGACGTCACTACTAGGAAGCTGAGCTGTCCGTCTGGCAGACCTTCATCGTGGCCCGAGCGGCAGTCAGGCTGCAACAAACATGACCATCGATCAGTGAATCAATCGGTGAATCAATCGGTGAATCAATCGGTGAATCAATCGATGAATCAATCGGTGAATCAATCGATGAACCAATCGGTGAATCTATCGATGAATCAATCGGTGAATCAATCGATGAACCAATCGGTGAATCAATCGATGTCGGTCGCGAAAGTAGTGGCTCGTTCACTTTGAAGTGAAAGACAGGAACCGGCTCCTCTGTGCCTCAATGTCTGCGCTCACTGCGCTGAGCGGAGGAGGGAGGGGCAGTTCTTATAGTTTAGTTTTAGTTTATTTATTGTTGCACTGAAGAGTAATTATTTTAAATTTATATTTTTTTTGTGTTGCCTGTTTTTAAGGGATTCTTTGTTGCTTGACTTTAACTTTTGAGAAATACTGATCATTTCCAGTAAAAGGATAAACAAGTCAATCAAATAATAATTATTACAATAATGAGAATTGATGGTTGGGGACCGCTGATCTAGGGGTAACAAGTCATGTGAATTCCGGCTCCTTTTAGAGAACCAGCTCTTTCGGCTGGGCTCACTAAAAAGGCTCCCAAACGGCTATTCAGATTTTTTTTGTTGCTTTAATCAATGTATTACCAATAATATAAAATTTTAATGTAAAATTATGCACCTTTGAAAATGGTGACATGCTGGTGTGCAAATTGAAGAAATCCCTGTATGGTTTAAAGCAATCGGGTAGAAAGTGGAACAAGTTGTTGCATGATTATTTGACTGAAAATCAGTTTAGTCCAAATCCAGTTGATTATTGTGTGTACACAAGGGAAACGGACAACCAAAAACTGTTCATTTTGTTTTGGGTTGATGATATCATTATTGCAGCCAGTAATGAAAAGGTGATGAGCGATATCAAGAAAATGCTTACAGCTAAATTCAGAATGAAAGACATGGGTAAACTGAGACATTTTCTTGGTATTGATTTTGATCAAGATGATCACTGTGTAAAGATGTCACAGAAACAGTATATTTACAGAGTACTTGAAAGATTTGACATGCAAGATTGCAAGCCAAAAGTGACACCCTGTGAGGCGAAACTGAATTACACTGATAACATGGAGGTAATGGATGATGTTAGGAAGTACAGAGAAGCTGTTGGCAGGCTCATTTATTTGACCACATGCACAAGGCCAGATCTGAGTTTCATAGTTGGTAAGCTTTCACAATACTTTTCTGAGCCAACAGAAGAACAGTGGGCAACTGTGAAACATGTGCTTAGGTATTTGAAGGGCACCAATGACAAGCAGTTATGTTACAGGAAGAGTGAAAATCAACTTGGATTGCAAGCATTCAGTCATGCAAATTGGGAAGAAGATGCAAGTGACAGACGTAGCACAAGTGGTTCTTGTATCAGCTTAAACCAAGATGGGCCTTTGGTTTCATGGAGATCTAAAAAGCAGCCCACTGTAGCACTTTCTACTTGTGAATCAGAGTACATGGCTTTAGCAGCAACCATCCAAGAGTGTCTGTATTTGATTCAGCTGCTAAAAGGTATTGATGGATCTCATTACATACAGCCAAAGGTTTATGAGGACAATCAAGGTACAATAGCTTTAGCAAAGAATCCTGTTCAGAGACAGAGATTGAAACATATTGACATAAAATATCATTTTGTAAGGTCGACTGTTAATGATGGTAAAATGTTTCTCGAGTATTGTCCTACAGAACAGATGGTGGCTGATGTAATGACCAAACCAATTGCACAAATCAAATTGAAGAGTTTTGAGAGGTTTATGTTTGGAGAGTAACTTTTTTGATGTATTTTTGTTGTTGTTTGGTTTTTGTTTTAGGATATAAATCACTCAAGTCTTATTATTGTTCTGAAATGTCGAAGGTTTTATTGTTCCGATTTTTGAAATGTATCACTGCTGATATTATTGTAGACTTATGGTTGATTTAATTGTATGGGTATTTAATTGCGAAATGGGTCTTCAATTGTATTTGGAAAAAAAAAGAAAGAAAACATGTATTTGTATGATCAAGTGGGAGTGTTGACATGTGATCACAAAATACATGCTTTATTGTGAAGTACTTTACCGGATGTGGCTAGACCGGAAGTAATAGTTACACCGTGTATTTAATGACGTTCAAATAAACTCCGGCAGATCTGTTGTATGACAAATACTGATGCCTCCCGGCTCGTTCATTCTGCGTTCCGTTTGTTCTTTTTCTCACCTAAATATTTCTGGCATAGCCTACGTATTTAGCACTGCAATGTGGCTCTGCTAACAGTCTCGGAGCCGTTGCCGTTCGCAAACGACTTCTAGACTGGGAGTCGTTCGCGAACGACAACGTCTCTGAGACCGCATCAGAGCGGTTTCAGAGCCGTTGTCGGTCGCGAACGAAACTGTCTCGGAGCCGTTGTCGTTAGCGAACGAAACTGTCTAAGAGCCGTTGTCGTTCGCGAACGAAACTGTCTCGGAGCCGTTGTCGTTCGCGAACGAAACTGTCTCGGAGCCGTTGTCGTTCGCGAACGAAACTGTCTCGGAGCCGTTGTCGTTCGCGAACGAAACTGTCTCAGAGCCGTTGTCGTTGGCGAACGAAACTGTCTAGACTGGGAGTCGTTCACGAACGACAACGGCTGTGAGACCGCATCAGAGCGGTTTCAGAGCCGTTGTCTTTCGCGAACGAAACTGTCTCGGAGCCGTTGTCGTTCGCGAACGAAACTGTCTCAGAGCCGTTGTCGTTCGCGAACGAAACTGTCTGGACTGGGAGTCTAGACTGGGAGTCGTTCGCGAACGACAACGGCTGTGAGACCGCATCAGAGCGGTTTCAGAGCCGTTGTCGTTTGCGATCGATAAGTCGTTCCGTTACGTTCGCGACCGACACATGACTAGGGGTAACGTGTAGTGATGTCGGTTGCGAAAGTAACGGCTCTGAGAGCCGGCTGTTTGAGGTGAACGACGGGAACCGGCTCCTCTGTGCCTCGGTGTCTGCGCTTAGTGCGCTCACTCTGCTGACCATAGGAGGGAGGGGCAGTTGTTATAGTTTAGTTTGAGTTTATGTATTGTTGCAATGAAGACCAAATATTTTTAATCAATATTATGTTGTGTTGCGTGTTTTTAAGGGATGCTGTGTTGCTTGTTTTCTGTATGCTCATTGTGGTATGCCGAGATGCAGATTAGCTTGTGCCATCGCCCGACGATGATTGGGGGAGCGCACCTCTTCGCTCTTTTGATTGGCTGCGTCAAGGCCTTCCCGTGTATATGGAGATCAAAGACGACAGTCCTTCGGTGGCAGCAGGGTGTCAGGCAGCGGAATTTCATCCTCTCCATCTCATCCTCATCCATTTCGTTCATTTTGGGCAACGATCTGGCCGGAGCAAATGTGTTTCCTCTGGCCGAGATTGTTGCTAATCCGTCTCACTGCTGCCTTGGTTCTGTCCCTCCATAATGAGAGAAAAAAAAATGAAAAATGGAAGAAATGAATTAAATGGTTATATTTATCCGATGATGAGTATTATAAAGTTTTTTTATATTCAACATAACCACTTTTAGGTTATTTTTACTCAAAATCACTGAATTTTCACATTTTCCGCTGAAATTCTGAGAAGAGACCTGCGGTGAGGCACCAGCCAGCCGAGACTCACCGTGGACTGATCAATGTGTCGGCTTGCTGTGCTGGTATTCTCTACAGTGAGACCGTAATGCTATCTCTCTATACGTTGCTATTAAAATGTTCAAACACGTTTGCTCTATGAACTAAATTGCCATAATTTAGCTAATGTATTAGTGTCACTGGAAAAAAACAAGGTATGTTGTGAGATAGTTTGCAAGACGTCATCACAGCAGCACCACCGGCTTCGTTCACGGGAACGCCCACCGAGTCCGGGGCGTGTATTGGAGCGCCACAACAAATCGGACGTCACTACTAGGAAGCTGAGCTGTCCGTCTGGCAGACCTTCATCGTGGCCCGAGCGGCAGTCAGGCTGCAACAAACATGACCATCGATCAGTGAATCAATCGGTGAATCAATCGGTGAATCAATCGGTGAATCAATCGATGAATCAATCGGTGAATCAATCGATGAACCAATCGGTGAATCAATCGATGAATCAATCGGTGAATCAATCGATGAACCAATCGGTGAATCAATCGATGTCGGTCGCGAAAGTAGTGGCTCGTTCACTTTGAAGTGAAAGACAGGAACCGGCTCCTCTGTGCCTCAATGTCTGCGCTCACTGCGCTGAGCGGAGGAGGGAGGGGCAGTTCTTATAGTTTAGTTTTAGTTTATTTATTGTTGCACTGAAGAGTAATTATTTTAAATTTATATTTTTTTTGTGTTGCCTGTTATTAAGGGATTCTTTGTTGCTTGACTTTAACTTTTGAGAAATACTGATCATTTCCAGTAAAAGGATAAACAAGTCAATCAAATAATAATTATTACAATAATGAGAATTGATGGTTGGGGACCGCTGATCTAGGGGTAACAAGTCATGTGAATTCCGGCTCTTTTTAGAGAACCAGCTCTTTCGGCTGGGCTCACTAAAAAGGCTCCCAAACGGCTATTCAGATTTTTATTGTTGCTTTAATCAATGTATTACCAATAATATAAAATTCTAATGTAAAATTATGCACCTTTGAAAATGGTGACATGCTGGTGTGCAAATTGAAGAAATCCCTGTATGGTTTAAAGCAATCGGGTAGAAAGTGGAACAAGTTGTTGCATGATTATTTGACTGAAAATCAGTTTAGTCCGAATCCAGTTGATTATTGTGTGTACACAAGGGAAACGGACAACCAAAAAGTGTTCTTTTTTTTTTTTGGGTTGATGATATCATTATTGCAGCCAGTAATGAAAAGGTGATGAGCGATATCAAGAAAATGCTTACAGCTAAATTCAGAATGAAAGACATGGGTAAACTGAGACATTTTCTTGGTATTGATTTTGATCAAGATGATCACTGTGTAAAGATGTCACAGAAACAGTATATTTACAGAGTACTTGAAAGATTTGACATGCAAGATTGCAAGCCAAGAGTGACACCCTGTGAGGCGAAACTGAATTACACTGATAACATGGAGGTAATGGATGATGTTAGGAAGTACAGAGAAGCTGTTGGCAGGCTCATTTATTTGACCACATGCACAAGGCCAGATCTGAGTTTCATAGTTGGTAAGCTTTCACAATACTTTTCTGAGCCAACAGAAGAACAGTGGGCAACTGTGAAACATGTGCTTAGGTATTTGAAGGGCACCAATGACAAGCAGTTATGTTACAGGAAGAGTGAAAATCAACTTGGATTGCAAGCATTCAGTCATGCAAATTGGGAAGAAGATGCAAGTGACAGACGTAGCACAAGTGGTTCTTGTATCAGCTTAAACCAAGATGGGCCTTTGGCTTCATGGAGATCTAAAAAGCAGCCCACTGTAG
Source organism: Antennarius maculatus (assembly GCA_013358685.1). Taxonomy (NCBI): domain Eukaryota; kingdom Metazoa; phylum Chordata; class Actinopteri; order Lophiiformes; family Antennariidae; genus Antennarius; species Antennarius maculatus. The sequence goes on from CM023615.1 coordinate 16,776,809, forward strand.
CACTTTCTACTTGTGAATCAGAGTACATGGCTTTAGCAGCAACCATCCAAGAGTGTCTGTATTTGATTCAGCTGCTAAAAGGTATTGATGGATCTCATTACATACAGCCAAAGGTTTATGAGGACAATCAAGGTACAATAGCTTTAGCAAAGAATCCTGTTCAGAGACAGAGATTGAAACATATTGACATAAAATATCATTTTGTAAGGTCGACTGTTAATGATGGTAAAATGTTTCTCGAGTATTGTCCTACAGAACAGATGGTGGCTGATGTAATGACCAAACCAATTGAACAAATCAAATTGAAGAGTTTTGAGAGGTTTATGTTTGGAGAGTAACTTTTTTGATGTATTTTTGTTGTTGTTTGGTTTTTGTTTTAGGATATAAATCACTCAAGTCTTATTATTGTTCTGAAATGTCGAAGGTTTTATTGTTCCGATTTTTGAAATGTATCACTGCTGATATTATTGTAGACTTATGGTTGATTTAATTGTATGGGTATTTAATTGCGAAATGGGTCTTCAATTGTATTTGGAAAAAAAAAGAAAGAAAACATGTATTTGTATGATCAAGTGGGAGTGTTGACATGTGATCACAAAATACATGCTTTATTGTGAAGTACTTTACCGGATGTGGCTAGACCGGAAGTAATAGTTACACCGTGTATTTAATGACGTTCAAATAAACTCCGGCAGATCTGTTGTATGACAAATACTGATGCCTCCCGGCTCGTTCATTCTGCGTTCCGTTTGTTCTTTTTCTCACCTAAATATTTCTGGCATAGCCTACGTATTTAGCACTGCAATGTGGCTCTGCTAACAGTCTCGGAGCCGTTGCCGTTCGCAAACGACTTCTAGACTGGGAGTCGTTCGCGAACGACAACGTCTCTGAGACCGCATCAGAGCTGTTTCAGAGCCGTTGTCGTTAGCGAACGAAACTGTCTCGGAGCCGTTGTCGTTCGCGAACGAAACTGTCTCGGAGCCGTTGTCGTTCGCGAACGAAACTGTCTCGGAGCCGTTGTCGTTCGCGAACGAAACTGTCTCGGAGCCGTTGTCGTTCGCGAACGAAACTGTCTCAGAGCCGTTGTCGTTCGCGAACGAAACTGTCTCAGAGCCGTTGTCGTTGGCGAACGAAACTGTCTAGACTGGGAGTCGTTCACGAACGACAACGGCTGTGAGACCGCATCAGAGCGGTTTCAGAGCCGTTGTCTTTCGCGAACGAAACTGTCTCGGAGCCGTTGTCGTTCGCGAACGAAACTGTCTCAGAGCCGTTGTCGTTCGCGAACGAAACTGTCTGGACTGGGAGTCTAGACTGGGAGTCGTTCGCGAACGACAACGGCTGTGAGACCGCATCAGAGCGGTTTCAGAGCCGTTGTCGTTTGCGATCGATAAGTCGTTCCGTTACGTTCGCGACCGACACATGACTAGGGGTAACGTGTAGTGATGTCGGTTGCGAAAGTAACGGCTCTGAGAGCCGGCTGTTTGAGGTGAACGACGGGAACCGGCTCCTCTGTGCCTCGGTGTCTGCGCTTAGTGCGCTCACTCTGCTGACCATAGGAGGGAGGGGCAGTTGTTATAGTTTAGTTTGAGTTTATGTATTGTTGCAATGAAGACCAAATATTTTTAATCAATATTATGTTGTGTTGCGTGTTTTTAAGGGATGCTGTGTTGCTTGTTTTCTGTATGCTCATTGTGGTATGCCGAGATGCAGATTAGCTTGTGCCATCGCCCGACGATGATTGGGGGAGCGCACCTCTTCGCTCTTTTGATTGGCTGCGTCAAGGCCTTCCCGTGTATATGGAGATCAAAGACGACAGTCCTTCGGTGGCAGCAGGGTGTCAGGCAGCGGAATTTCATCCTCTCCATCTCATCCTCATCCATTTCGTTCATTTTGGGCAACGATCTGGCCGGAGCAAATGTGTTTCCTCTGGCCGAGATTGTTGCTAATCCGTCTCACTGCTGCCTTGGTTCTGTCCCTCCATAATGAGAGAAAAAAAAATGAAAAATGGAAGAAATGAATTAAATGGTTATATTTATCCGATGATGAGTATTATAAAGTTTTTTTATATTCAACATAACCACTTTTAGGTTATTTTTACTCAAAATCACTGAATTTTCACATTTTCCGCTGAAATTCTGAGAAGAGACCTGCGGTGAGGCACCAGCCAGCCGAGACTCACCGTGGACTGATCAATGTGTCGGCTTGCTGTGCTGGTATTCTCTACAGTGAGACCGTAATGCTATCTCTCTATACGTTGCTATTAAAATGTTCAAACACGTTTGCTCTATGAACTAAATTGCCATAATTTAGCTAATGTATTAGTGTCACTGGAAAAAAACAAGGTATGTTGTGAGATAGTTTGCAAGACGTCATCACAGCAGCACCACCGGCTTCGTTCACGGGAACGCCCACCGAGTCCGGGGCGTGTATTGGAGCGCCACAACAAATCGGACGTCACTACTAGGAAGCTGAGCTGTCCGTCTGGCAGACCTTCATCGTGGCCCGAGCGGCAGTCAGGCTGCAACAAACATGACCATCGATCAGTGAATCAATCGGTGAATCAATCGGTGAATCAATCGGTGAATCAATCGATGAATCAATCGGTGAATCAATCGATGAACCAATCGGTGAATCAATCGATGAATCAATCGGTGAATCAATCGATGAACCAATCGGTGAATCAATCGATGTCGGTCGCGAAAGTAGTGGCTCGTTCACTTTGAAGTGAAAGACAGGAACCGGCTCCTCTGTGCCTCAATGTCTGCGCTCACTGCGCTGAGCGGAGGAGGGAGGGGCAGTTCTTATAGTTTAGTTTTAGTTTATTTATTGTTGCACTGAAGAGTAATTATTTTAAATTTATATTTTTTTTGTGTTGCCTGTTATTAAGGGATTCTTTGTTGCTTGACTTTAACTTTTGAGAAATACTGATCATTTCCAGTAAAAGGATAAACAAGTCAATCAAATAATAATTATTACAATAATGAGAATTGATGGTTGGGGACCGCTGATCTAGGGGTAACAAGTCATGTGAATTCCGGCTCTTTTTAGAGAACCAGCTCTTTCGGCTGGGCTCACTAAAAAGGCTCCCAAACGGCTATTCAGATTTTTTTTGTTGCTTTAATCAATGTATTACCAATAATATAAAATTCTAATGTAAAATTATGCACCTTTGAAAATGGTGACATGCTGGTGTGCAAATTGAAGAAATCCCTGTATGGTTTAAAGCAATCGGGTAGAAAGTGGAACAAGTTGTTGCATGATTATTTGACTGAAAATCAGTTTAGTCCGAATCCAGTTGATTATTGTGTGTACACAAGGGAAACGGACAACCAAAAAGTGTTCATTTTTTTTTTGGGTTGATGATATCATTATTGCAGCCAGTAATGAAAAGGTGATGAGCGATATCAAGAAAATGCTTACAGCTAAATTCAGAATGAAAGACATGGGTAAACTGAGACATTTTCTTGGTATTGATTTTGATCAAGATGATCACTGTGTAAAGATGTCACAGAAACAGTATATTTACAGAGTACTTGAAAGATTTGACATGCAAGATTGCAAGCCAAGAGTGACACCCTGTGAGGCGAAACTGAATTACACTGATAACATGGAGGTAATGGATGATGTTAGGAAGTACAGAGAAGCTGTTGGCAGGCTCATTTATTTGACCACATGCACAAGGCCAGATCTGAGTTTCATAGTTGGTAAGCTTTCACAATACTTTTCTGAGCCAACAGAAGAACAGTGGGCAACTGTGAAACATGTGCTTAGGTATTTGAAGGGCACCAATGACAAGCAGTTATGTTACAGGAAGAGTGAAAATCAACTTGGATTGCAAGCATTCAGTCATGCAAATTGGGAAGAAGATGCAAGTGACAGACGTAGCACAAGTGGTTCTTGTATCAGCTTAAACCAAGATGGGCCTTTGGCTTCATGGAGATCTAAAAAGCAGCCCACTGTAGCACTTTCTACTTGTGAATCAGAGTACATGGCTTTAGCAGCAACCATCCAAGAGTGTCTGTATTTGATTCAGCTGCTAAAAGGTATTGATGGATCTCATTACATACAGCCAAAGGTTTATGAGGACAATCAAGGTACAATAGCTTTAGCAAAGAATCCTGTTCAGAGACAGAGATTGAAACATATTGACATAAAATATCATTTTGTAAGGTCGACTGTTAATGATGGTAAAATGTTTCTCGAGTATTGTCCTACAGAACAGATGGTGGCTGATGTAATGACCAAACCAATTGAACAAATCAAATTGAAGAGTTTTGAGAGGTTTATGTTTGGAGAGTAACTTTTTTGATGTATTTTTGTTGTTGTTTGGTTTTTGTTTTAGGATATAAATCACTCAAGTCTTATTATTGTTCTGAAATGTCGAAGGTTTTATTGTTCCGATTTTTGAAATGTATCACTGCTGATATTATTGTAGACTTATGGTTGATTTAATTGTATGGGTATTTAATTGCGAAATGGGTCTTCAATTGTATTTGGAAAAAAAAAGAAAGAAAACATGTATTTGTATGATCAAGTGGGAGTGTTGACATGTGATCACAAAATACATGCTTTATTGTGAAGTACTTTACCGGATGTGGCTAGACCGGAAGTAATAGTTACACCGTGTATTTAATGACGTTCAAATAAACTCCGGCAGATCTGTTGTATGACAAATACTGATGCCTCCCGGCTCGTTCATTCTGCGTTCCGTTTGTTCTTTTTCTCACCTAAATATTTCTGGCATAGCCTACGTATTTAGCACTGCAATGTGGCTCTGCTAACAGTCTCGGAGCCGTTGCCGTTCGCAAACGACTTCTAGACTGGGAGTCGTTCGCGAACGACAACGTCTCTGAGACCGCATCAGAGCTGTTTCAGAGCCGTTGTCGTTCGCGAACGAAACTGTCTCGGAGCCGTTGTCGTTCGCGAACGAAACTGTCTCGGAGCCGTTGTCGTTCGCGAACGAAACTGTCTCGGAGCCGTTGTCGTTCGCGAACGAAACTGTCTCAGAGCCGTTGTCGTTCGCGAACGAAACTGTCTCAGAGCCGTTGTCGTTGGCGAACGAAACTGTCTAGACTGGGAGTCGTTCACGAACGACAACGGCTGTGAGACCGCATCAGAGCGGTTTCAGAGCCGTTGTCGGTCGCGAACGAAACTGTCTCGGAGCCGTTGTCGTTCGCGAACGAAACTGTCTCAGAGCCGTTGTCGTTCGCGAACGAAACTGTCTCGGAGCCGTTGTCGTTCGCGAACGAAACTGTCTCGGAGCCGTTGTCGTTCGCGAACGAAACTGTCTCGGAGCCGTTGTCGTTCGCGAACGAAACTGTCTCAGAGCCGTTGTCGTTGGCGAACGAAACTGTCTAGACTGGGAGTCGTTCACGAACGACAACGGCTGTGAGACCGCATCAGAGCTGTTTCAGAGCCGTTGTCGGTCGCGAACGAAACTGTCTCGGAGCCGTTGTCGTTCGCGAACGAAACTGTCTCAGAGCCGTTGTCGTTCGCGAACGAAACTGTCTCGGAGCCGTTGTCGTTCGCGAACGAAACTGTCTCGGAGCCGTTGTCGTTCGCGAACGAAACTGTCTCGGAGCCGTTGTCGTTCGCGAACGAAACTGTCTCAGAGCCGTTGTCGTTGGCGAACGAAACTGTCTAGACTGGGAGTCGTTCACGAACGACAACGGCTGTGAGACCGCATCAGAGCGGTTTCAGAGCCGTTGTCTTTCGCGAACGAAACTGTCTCGGAGCCGTTGTCGTTCGCGAACGAAACTGTCTCAGAGCCGTTGTCGTTCGCGAACGAAACTGTCTGGACTGGGAGTCTAGACTGGGAGTCGTTCTCGAACGACAACGGCTGTGAGACCGCATCAGAGCGGTTTCAGAGCCGTTGTCGTTTGCGATCGATAAGTCGTTCCGTTACGTTCGCGACCGACACATGACTAGGGGTAACGTGTAGTGATGTCGGTTGCGAAAGTAACGGCTCTGAGAGCCGGCTGTTTGAGGTGAACGACGGGAACCGGCTCCTCTGTGCCTCGGTGTCTGCGCTTAGTGCGCTCACTCTGCTGACCATAGGAGGGAGGGGCAGTTGTTATAGTTTAGTTTGAGTTTATGTATTGTTGCAATGAAGACCAAATATTTTTAATCAATATTATGTTGTGTTGCGTGTTTTTAAGGGATGCTGTGTTGCTTGTTTTCTGTATGCTCATTGTGGTATGCCGAGATGCAGATTAGCTTGTGCCATCGCCCGACGATGATTGGGGGAGCGCACCTCTTCGCTCTTTTGATTGGCTGCGTCAAGGCCTTCCCGTGTATATGGAGATCAAAGACGACAGTCCTTCGGTGGCAGCAGGGTGTCAGGCAGCGGAATTTCATCCTCTCCATCTCATCCTCATCCATTTCGTTCATTTTGGGCAACGATCTGGCCGGAGCAAATGTGTTTCCTCTGGCCGAGATTGTTGCTAATCCGTCTCACTGCTGCCTTGGTTCTGTCCCTCCATAATGAGAGAAAAAAAAATGAAAAATGGAAGAAATGAATTAAATGGTTATATTTATCCGATGATGAGTATTATAAAGTTTTTTTATATTCAACATAACCACTTTTAGGTTATTTTTACTCAAAATCACTGAATTTTCACATTTTCCGCTGAAATTCTGAGAAGAGACCTGCGGTGAGGCACCAGCCAGCCGAGACTCACCGTGGACTGATCAATGTGTCGGCTTGCTGTGCTGGTATTCTCTACAGTGAGACCGTAATGCTATCTCTCTATACGTTGCTATTAAAATGTTCAAACACGTTTGCTCTATGAACTAAATTGCCATAATTTAGCTAATGTATTAGTGTCACTGGAAAAAAACAAGGTATGTTGTGAGATAGTTTGCAAGACGTCATCACAGCAGCACCACCGGCTTCGTTCACGGGAACGCCCACCGAGTCCGGGGCGTGTATTGGAGCGCCACAACAAATCGGACGTCACTACTAGGAAGCTGAGCTGTCCGTCTGGCAGACCTTCATCGTGGCCCGAGCGGCAGTCAGGCTGCAACAAACATGACCATCGATCAGTGAATCAATCGGTGAATCAATCGGTGAATCAATCGGTGAATCAATCGATGAATCAATCGGTGAATCAATCGATGAACCAATCGGTGAATCAATCGATGAATCAATCGGTGAATCAATCGATGAACCAATCGGTGAATCAATCGATGTCGGTCGCGAAAGTAGTGGCTCGTTCACTTTGAAGTGAAAGACAGGAACCGGCTCCTCTGTGCCTCAATGTCTGCGCTCACTGCGCTGAGCGGAGGAGGGAGGGGCAGTTCTTATAGTTTAGTTTTAGTTTATTTATTGTTGCACTGAAGAGTAATTATTTTAAATTTATATTTTTTTTGTGTTGCCTGTTATTAAGGGATTCTTTGTTGCTTGACTTTAACTTTTGAGAAATACTGATCATTTCCAGTAAAAGGATAAACAAGTCAATCAAATAATAATTATTACAATAATGAGAATTGATGGTTGGGGACCGCTGATCTAGGGGTAACAAGTCATGTGAATTCCGGCTCTTTTTAGAGAACCAGCTCTTTCGGCTGGGCTCACTAAAAAGGCTCCCAAACGGCTATTCAGATTTTTTTTGTTGCTTTAATCAATATATTACCAATAATATAAAATTCTAATGTAAAATTATGCACCTCCTCCCTCTGCTCAGCGCAGTGAGCGCACTAAGGGCAGACACAGAGGATATAACAAAAATAGCCCAGCCTATTTGGTTTATTATCCTGACAGTGGTAAAATGCAGAAGCACCGTTTCATTAAGTGTATGACCCCATCCATGGCAGAGCAACAGACACAGAGAGTCAAGTCAGAGGATGATGATGGTGATGGTGATGATGATGATGATGATGATGATGATGATGATGATGGTATTGATTCCAAGGTACATAGACGAATTAATATATTTAAGCAAGATCAACCCCTCTTACCACCAGAGCAGATCCATGAGCCTGCAGTAGATCTACCACAGGAGAGACAGATACAGTCATATGAGGCTAAGCCTCATGAGGCTAAACCTCAGAGTACACGTTATCCCTCAAGGAGATAGAGGAAGAAGCCAGTCTATCTTAATGATTATGAAACTAATGAGAGTGAAGACCAGGTTCAGATTAATATAGACTGCTGTTACAGGTTAATGTCTGATGTACCTCTTACATTCAGGGAAGCTCTAACATCATCTAACTCAAAAGAATGGATTCATGCAATGGATGAAGAAATGGAATCACTGAGTGAAAATGATACATTTACCCTAACCAAACTAACAGAGGACAAGAAAGCAGTGGGAGGTAGATGGGTGTATGCTTTAAAAACGAATGTAGATGGGTCTGACAAATTCAAGGCACGTTATGTGGCCAAAGGGTACAGTCAAAAGCATGGTGTGGATTATGATGAAACCTTTCCGCCTACTGCTAACCTTACTAGTGTGAGAGTGTTAATGCAAAAAGCAGCACAAGAGAGTATGATTTTACATACAAATACATAGAAAACATGTATTTGTATGATCAAGTGGGAGTGTTGACATGTGATCACAAAATACATGCTTTATTGTGAAGTACTTTACCGGATGTGGCTAGACCGGAAGTAATAGTTACACCGTGTATTTAATGACGTTCAAATAAACTCCGGCAGAGTATGAGAAATACTGATGCCTCCCGGCTCGTTCATTCTGCGTTCCGTTTGTTCTTTTTCTCACCTAAATATTTCTGGCATAGCCTACGTATTTAGCACTGCAATGTGGCTCTGCTAACAGTCTCAGAGCCGTTGCCGTTCGCAAACGACTTCTAGACTGGGAGTCGTTCGCGAACGACAACGGCTGTGAGACCGCATCAGAGCTGTTTCAGAGCCGTTGTCGTTCGCGAACGAAACTGTCTCAGAGCCGTTGTCGTTCGCGAACGAAACTGTCTGGACTGGGAGTCTAGACTGGGAGTCTAGACTGGGAGTCTAGACTGGGAGTCTAGACTGGGAGTCTAGACTGGGAGTCTAGACTGGGAGTTTAGACTGGGAGTCTAGACTCGGGAGTCGTTCGCGAACGACAACGGCTGTGAGACCGCATCAGAGCGGTTTCAGAGCCGTTGTCGTTCGCGATCGATAAGTCGTTCCGTTACGTTCGCGACCGACACATGACTAGGGGTAACGTGTAGTGATGTCGGTTGCGAAAGTAACGGCTCTGAGAGCCGGCTGTTTGAGGTGAACGACGGGAACCGGCTCCTCTGTGCCTCGGTGTCTGCGCTTAGTGCGCTCACTGTGCTGACCATAGGAGGGAGGGCAGTTGTTATAGTTTAGTTTGAGTTTATTTATTGTTGCAATGAAGACCAAATATTTTTAATCAATATTATGTTGTGTTGCATGTTTTTAAGGGATTCTGTGTTGCTTGACTTTAACTATGTATGTTTGTAAATCTAATTATGAGATCAGTGCCTCACCAGCCATGAACCTCACCGAACGTCACTGCCATCCCTTAACTGATGATTCAGCTAATCCCATAGATGAATACCTTTGAAGAGACCAGCGGAGTTCTTTCTCACGATATTCACACCCTGATGTCTTGGATATCGTCTTCTCCCCGATTGTGGCCACAAATAGAGACTGCTTTATAATGAGGGTTCAATCTTAGAAAACAAGAATACATTATATTAAAATTCAAGAATCATACACAGAACTTAATGTATTTTTGTCTGTACTCCTTTGGCCTTATGGTCTCTCATATTTTACATCCATGAAAAGTAAATGTTATTATTTGGCATTTGTCCCACTGACTTTTTACCTATTGTAATAACTCTATTATAACTATCTACAACAGTTACAAAGCTCAGAATCAAAAACAGGGCAGCAGGAGGAGGAGATAAATGGGAGAATCCCAGGCCGGGGAGGAAACAGTCGAGTCAACACTCCCCTGTACCGCAGTGTCGTCCCAGCCAGCACCGAGAGCTGCAGTACTGCAAAGTGTGAACGGGTGGGGAGAGAGAGAGAGGAGGGGAGGGGGTACCGCACTGTCGTTACGAGTCCAAGTGGAGAAAGCAGGAGCAGAGACGCATTATTGCAGTATCCTGTGTCGGTGCACTTAAAAGCGAAATTACCTCCAAAAGACGCACACAGAACACGGGACAGATTTTGCGTGATCGACATCTGGGTTTTCACGACCGGACTGGACTTTTTGCCCCCTCCCTTCATTTTGAAAATGCACGCAAATTCTAGGAGCATTTAGAAGACGCGAAGCAACCAGCCAATCACGTGTCCGCATTGAGGAGCCCTTCCTGGAGGACTCGCATCACTTGGAGCAGCTGGAAGCAGCCCTGCGAGAAACCATACCTGGATTTGACTTGAATGGATTATAAATAAGAAGTACGTCTATATCTTGTCCAGGCATTCGGTGAAATATCACCCGTTAACGTCTGACAGTATTGCGGTACTTTGTTGCGGTATAAATGCACCGCTGGAAGATCGGCTCCACTGCACCAAGAACCTCCACCTCTGTTCACACTTGGCGCGTCACTTTTCTAATTGGGAATAATAAGAAATGATAATTTACTCCATTTTCCTATCTCTTTCCTAGGTTTTTTTTTATACTTCGGACTCCCCCCTCCTGCCTCGCTGCCTGTCGCCCTCCCCCTCCCCAACGCAACCCGTGAGTCAATTCAAACAGCTGCATAGAAGATGTGAGTATTAATGCGGTTTTTCTGATGCGCTCTTTACACTTCAACAAAATTAAAAATATCTCTCAGTTATATCCGGATAACTAGACATCCCAGTGGGATCATTTCCACTCATATTTATTGTAAATTAATTGATTTCTTTCAGTTTGATGGATTTTGCTGACGCAAGTAAAAAATTCCGCCACAGCATCAGTAAATTATGCAGGGTCTGACTGATGCCACTCCATAGCGTAGAGTGGTTGTGAGCTTTTTGGCTACTGTTACATCACAGCAAAATGATTTATGACTTCTTGGGGTCGTGAAATTTTCTGTCCTGCTGCAGTGACTGATTTATTCTGTTTCTTGGGCTGAGGAGGCACTTTGCTCAGTTGGAATCCTTTACCATTGCCTCTGGCTTTGACTGGAATAACCCTTTCCCCTTCCGTTATAATTATTTTTTTACGACAAAATCTCCTGCTTCTATTATTGTCAGGCTATTCTTGGATGGAGGTGTCCAGCTTTACATCTGTGGCCTATATTTTCTGTCTTCTCTTCGCTTGTTTATGATCCAACCCTCATTGTTCACTCAGTAGACATTTTCTACTCTTCCTTTCTCCCCTTATTTTCTATTTTCTTCATTCATCTCTCTTCAACTTCATGCTTCCCTGAATAATATGCAGTTATTTTCTATAGCACATTCCTCATCTAAACTTCTCCTGACTCTGAGATTTTTATTAGGTTTAAGTGAAGCGCAGAATATATATTGTATACCATAATCCTTCACTTTGACCTCAATTACTTATTCTCCTACTCGTGCTTGTCAGGTCTGCCCCAGATGTTGCCCCAGCTGGAGCCCCTGGTGCTCCAGGCGCTCCCGGTGCAGATGGAGCCCCCGCTGGGCCGCCCAATACCACCAGCAATCGTAGGCTACAGCAGACACAGGCCCAAGTGGAGGAGGTGAGCTGGACCTGGAAGCCAGAGGAGTATGATGTTCCAGAAAGCATCTGGGGAACATTTCTAGTTATCATGAATTATCTTGTGTTTCTTGAAAGGCATTGTGGTTATACTTAACCAGAGACCAGTATGTAAAATGCTCTACTGTTGCTCTTTTGTGCTCTGGAAAGGTTTTGTCTTACAAACATGCTCTGCTGCTTTACATAACTCGTGAATAATTTGTAGTTTCAAGAAAGAAAAAACGTTTTCTCTGTGTTGTTTTTCTTAAGTCATACTTGATATCCTCTATGTTTCTCCTCCTAACAAATGCTGAATGCTGTCTCATCCCCACTCGGGTTGGCTAGGTGGTGGATATCATGCGGGTGAATGTGGACAAGGTTTTGGAAAGGGACCAGAAGCTTTCAGAGCTGGATGACAGAGCGGACGCTCTCCAAGCTGGAGCCTCCCAGTTTGAAAGCTGTGCAGCCAAGCTAAAGAACAAGTACTGGTGGAAAAACTGCAAGGTGAGCACATCAGTCTGGGCCCATTAGACACATTAGCAAATGAAAGAAATTTACTATATGATCTGAGTCCATTAATGTGGAGCCGTAGATACATGGCATTTAAAGATGAATCAGCTGTTTGTTTTCAAAGCGTCGAACAACTGTTCATGCTGAGATGTGAACACGTTGTTCTGTGGATGCCATCTTTGATCCGATGGGATTCCCAAAGCAAGATCTGCTGCAGAAGACAGCAGATGCTTTGGGAATACAAGGTCTGCTATTGTTTTCACAACAGACGTAGAAATACTTGAGTCTCGTTAAATGTCATTCAGATGAGTTCTTTTTTTTACCTTCACATATTCAAAGTGTGTTTTTTATTTATTCAATTTCTAATGTATTATTTTAACCCTCAGATGATGATCATGATGGGCATCATTGGAGTCATTGTGGTTGGGATAATATTCTGTGAGTAGAATCTTGCTTCATAGCAGACATGGGTTTAATCATGAATGATCTCTAAATGGGGAAAATAATCCTAAAGGTAGTTTGTTCATGTAGGCCTGTCTGTAATATTGGTGGATTAGTGCTGTTATTTTATTTGCGTTGATGTGTTGTTTTGCTTACTACAAAAACAAACATGTAGACACTTGATATCCTTCTTAAACAGTTTGCTCTTCGTTAAAGTGATTAAAGTGATGTACTGCCACATCCATTAGACTAATGATGTCCTCTGCCTCTCCTCTGAATTCACAGTGTACTTCTTCTACTGAGCTCATCCCATCAGTACAGATGGAAATGGACTTGAGAATGATATGAGAGGGAAGAGAAGAAAAAAAAACCCGGTTCCCCCTTTGACCTGTTGCCTCCTTCTTCTCTTCACACAGTCTTCTATCGATCCATCTTGCACTAATACATGACAGTATTGTTCCGCGACATCACGGATCTCTTTCCCTCCATTCTTGTTGCTTTCCTTCCTTCCTGTTTTTCCATCACTCTCTCCTGCCTATGCACCTTTTGTACAGTATTATTGAAGGATGCAGTGGGCAAAGTGAAAGAGGAAGAAAGAAAGGGAGGGAGGGAGAGGATTCTTGTGACTGAAGGAACATGTGTGTGGGGGGGGGTGAAAAATGTATGGATGGTGAATGTATGCAGAGATTATTGAAAGAGAGCTTGCAGTCCTTTCTACCCAATATGCCAAAGTTTGCTCCATAATCTTTTTTTTTTAAGTCCTACATTTGTAAATTGATGTTACATGCCCAACTAACACACTCCTCCTATCCCAGTGGTAAATACCATTTCTGCTTATTAACCCAAGGCCATGTTAGATTAAGTTTATGAACACTTCTGTCACTCGAGTGTCTATTTGTAATCCAAACCTTAGAAGCGAAAAGATTATTTTTTCAATATGTTTAGCTGCCAGGCTTTTATTATTTTTACAGTTTCACTGTGTTTATGACACAAGAGAAATAACTGCATGAAGAACAGGATTGTGTGACAGTATGAGGAAAGGAAGAAATAACAGGTAGCAGGAGTATTGTAGCATTTCATTCATGTTTTAATATAACAAATATAATTCTGAACTAATAAGCAGTTACTGATAAAATACTTGTATGACTATGATCCGATGGTTCTTGGCACTGCAATGCACTAAAAGAAATGCAGACAAGCAGTCATGAACAGACAATCTATTGTACACATGAGGTGACTGCTCTGACCCAGAGGAACATCTCTTAACACAGCCATAGACAGTCCAATGTGTAGCATCAAATTTTGAACGGGTACGAATGCCAACCTGCGTAGAAAGTTGTTTTTAAGTTGATTTTCAACTGCAGGAAAATTGAGCAAAGACATATAGAACTTTCTATCGTGTACCCCTCCACTCAACCAACATACACACACACATTGATACAAACTCACCCGCAGCGTGGCAACAGCCAAAATGAGGACTTTGTTTCTAACTTGCATGGCCAACGGTGTTTAAAACTTTTGCTTGTTTGCGTGACTTGTGTGTGTGCCATTTCTAAATCCAACTGCCGATTTTACATTGTTATGTTAGGTTTAAAAATCCTTCGTCAGTTTTGATCTGATAGCTATTGCTTACGCAATGATTGCTTTTAAGATAAAAAATAAGAATGACTGAAACATCAACTGCTACTATAGTAAACCGTTAAAAACACATAGTATTATATGCATAGAACAAGAAGTCTGCACAGTGTCAGATTATCCCCCTGAAAATGTCTTTATGAATTCTTTCAGCATTTGTTGGGGGGGTTTGTTGGTTTTAAAAGAAAAGCTAAATTTTCTTTTCTTTAGACCGATTTTGAGAGTTGATAGAATTACAAAAATATGAACGTTATGTCCAAAATACATTTATGCATAATTGTAGTAGTTAGCCATGATTACCTGGTAATACTGTAAAACAGTATTATTGGGTAATTACCTTGTAAAATATGAAAATATGTTTTGTGACTTCCAACATTAAAATGCAGTAAGAGATGAAACTGGGTTTGCAAAATCAAATGCATGCTTATCACTTTTGCTGATGCCAATAAATAAACGATCAACAGAAGTGACTGCTGACATGTAGTATGTTCTTTCTGCATACTGAATTTCAGTTTAAAAAATGTTTTTCTGCAATTTGGTCCACTCCAAGTGGAGTGGAGCTTTCATTTAGCTATACATCAACTACAGTATGTCAGGTCCACTGAAGTTTCACTTAGTGATTCATGATGAAATTATAGAAATATACTGTTAGTAATGTTAAGTACCCTGAATTTCTTGCTGGTCCACAAGATATTAAATCATGATGAAAGTAATAAAACTCATGCACAAAAGCAAGCAGAAACAACACATAAATACATAATTCTTCAAAACAGATTGGAACAGTAAATACATTTCAGTAATTTTGTCTGCAACTCTCCAATGAATGGTTTCAGCTTGACATTCCTTGAATATTCCAAAACCTTTAGCCCTTGTCTTGAAGCTAATAGAAAAGTCTGAATGCACGGCAAAGGCTTGTTATGACTTCAATTTTTTTTAAAACACCCGGAATAAGAATATAATTATTTTCACAATTCACATCAACAGAACAAATTCAGAAACAGAAATATTAAAAAGTAGAAAATTAACAAGTCCTGGAAAACTCTAACACAGTTTGATTCTGCATATTAATCTAAGAAGTCCTCAGCTGCCCGCCTAAATTTGAGGATGTCGTCAAAATTTCCAACTGTTAAAAGACAGTTTTACTCACCACAGATATCTATAACTATGCTAGACAATGTTGTACCGAGTACAGTAAAGTGCAGTTACTGTAATATTTTCATAAGTCTTACCCATCTTCTTTGCAAGTGTGTTTAACTCCTAACAACAATTTTACCATAATTTAGACAATTTAACAACTTGCACCAATATTTTTAAGTCAAAACAAGTAAAGGACAATCTGACCAGCAAACTGTTGAATCCAGCTGCCTTTAATTTAAGATCATAGACTGTATTACTCCCACTTTTGTAAATTCCGTTGTTGCCCAGGTCTCCCTGGTGCAGGATTATATCGGAAGGAGTTGCTGGATTATCGACCAATCCAGACCAATCCAACTTCCTCCTTTGTTCCTTCACCAGTTATATTTCATATTAGGCTGCAGAAAATATTTATACATAAAACTTAAAAACCCCCAATCTCACAACACATACACACACACACACACACACACACACACACACACACACACACACACACACACACACACACACACACACACACACACACACGCGAGCAGACTCCAAACTTTCTCCTCAGATATGTCTTACAGAAACAGACCCAAAAAAACCCAATAAAACTTAACCTTCAAAATTCAAACACAGTAGCTTTTTCCCTCAAAATTTCAGTTGAATAGAAAGCAAGATGACTTACAGCGATAAGAGTTTCTAGTTAATCAGTAGTAGATACACACTCACAAATGACGAAATGAAGTTCTCCTGAATTTGAAAATAATTAAAACTTGTAGTTTTGACTCTAGGTGAGTTACTAGATATTTCCTTCTAATTTATCTCATGACCTGCATAAAGAAAAGCGTAGTGACGATGAGGAAACCCAGAACCCACCAATAGGAATCTGTTAAGTGAAAGACAAAGAGAAGAATTAAAGATTATAAAAACAGGATGATTTACGTGTACAAAACAAGATACAGTACAACAGTTTCTGTTTAACACACAATTTTTAGATGGTTGTTAGCAGCAGACATCAGAGTGGTAGACAAACATTTCAAGTACCTGGCTGTGGACATTCTATCACCAGACTGACAGACAGAGTAATATGTGGGTCCAAGTGTGTCACCCTGCAGATAATTTTAGTTCCAGGTGAAACAGTGGAGGGCACAGAGAGATGAGACGTCAGGGAATAAGTTCCATCGCCGTGCTGTCTATGGCTGGACAGAGAGCCCTGATCTGGAAACAGCAGAGGCTCTTTGTCTGTTGGAGAGATGAACAACCACTCCATCTGAAATGAAGACAAAGCAGAGTGTTGTGATTAATTAATCATTCAATTAGTCAATCAAACAAATATCCTTCACATAATTTAGTGCCATCCAAAGTTGATATTCTATAAATATGAACAATAAAACTTAGGAGACCAATGATATTATGTAAAATGGGTAAATCCATCAAAACAAAATGCATGTAAAAAAGCCGAAATTGTTCTAGACAATAAAAAAATGAAAAATATAAACAATATTTTGTTTAAAATAATGTCCAATTGACATGACTCTTGTTAGTTGTGAGCCGTAATCAGGCAAGATAATGTTTGTTCCATTTCTATTTTTTCTAATCTAACAATAAGTCAATTAATATAAACCAACACTGTTAAGTGATAGAGATAAAGGGATAACATATCTGAGAACATGCTGGTAACAGACCTGAACATCCAGTGGATAGTATTTAGTGGAGTGGCAGCTCAGTGTCTGAGGAGACTCTGATTTAAAAACCAACTTCTCCTTTGACAGGAAGACATGTGGTGGTTCTAAAACAAAGAGCAGCAGAGGAAGAACTGCTGGACATTCTGAGGATTTTTTTCTGGACTCTAAGAAAGGAGCTGCAACTTACGAGTGATGTGGAGCCGAATAGCCTGCTGGCCATGCAAAGGCCCTACAGTGACAGTACAGATGTAGGTCCCTTCATCCAGTACTTTCACGTCGCTCAGAGTCACAGAGGCATCGCCATCCTTAACAACCCGGGTTGCATCCACAGTTGAACCATCCCGCTCTGCATTAACTGAGGACAAATATGAACAAGAAAATAAATTCAAATCAAGATAACCTTATTTGCTTGTTATGGGAATTTACATATTTACATATCACACGATAGATATTATAAACCTTAAATATCTTGTGGTTTGACAGCAAATTTCATGATGCTAAATAAAGTAGCATTCAAAAAAAAAAAAAGTTTTTATTGCCATTAATTTAATGTTTTATCAACTTATGCCACACATGTAGTGTCGGCGGCATGGTGACGCCTCACAACAAGAAGGTTCCAGGTTTGATTCCGTTCTGTGCAGAGTTTCTATATTCTCCTGTCTGCGTGGATTCGTTCCACGTTTTTCGACTTCTTTCCACCTCCAAAACATACAGATGAGATGAACTGGTCACACCAAATCGTCCTAGGTGGAAGTGTGAATGTGTGTGTTTGTTTGTCTTTCATGTGACCCCGGTGATGAGCTGGGATCTTATCTGGGGTGTACCCCACCTATCAACCGTAGCCAACTGAGATAGGCTCCAGCAGACTCGTGACCCACAAGGCAGAAAAGCGGTTGTAGATGAGACAAATGCGAAATTGATGGATGCAATAGTGTATACGGAGCTATTCCTCCTATATAAAATGACTATTTGGAAGCAGCAATAGAACATCATCAAAAGTCAGAGGGCCACAAATAGTAATCTTCACAGGTGAAATCTTCCTGAAGACCCTGGATAAATGTCAAGAGGCCATAAACACTCATTTATAAAGCGCTTACCCACAGAACTGCCATCTGCATCATCCAGCCTTGTCTTCATTTCAAGCACTTTTTTCCCTTTGCCCCTGTGCTGTATTCTCCATTCAATTCCCACCTCCTGACCTAATGGTATCTCCCGCTGCTTGAAGCGGCAGGTGAGGACAACTTCACTTCTCAGAGGGGCAGAGACAGACTTTTTGTCAGAAAACACCAAGAATATCACTGTGGAACAGACAGGTTCAACAGTAGAAGGAAAAAAACAGACTGATGTTAAAGAATAACTCACAAAACAAGAAATGGAAGCAATTAACGGCAACAATGAACAAAGATAAAATGGAGAATCAAACTCAGCATCTCACCCTCAGTCAGAAGAGTTCCCAATGGGCTGAGAGGCAGACCCAGTTTGTTTTGTATGAGGGCTGACTCATTCTTCTTCATCGTCAAAGTCTGCAGCAGAAGTGTGGTGCTGAACTCAACCCCTTCCACAGCAAGAGACACCATGAAATAGGGTGGGTCTGAGCTTTCTGAGGATTCATGAGTGAAGAAATGGCTTAATTCACACACAACCTCCTGTTCATTGCAGTCTGCGTGGAGCAACAGGTTCGCATGTGGGATCTGAGGTGATGACACTGTCACAGAGGGGTGAGAAGAGAAGTTTAACATATTGTTCCTATGTTACACCAAATTTTAGTCTCAGAGAAGGTAGGGGAAACCTTTGGCTTCTATGAGGATGGCATCCGGATCAGGTGCTGAAGGTGGGACAAATGGAGTGATAGTTTCCAGCGCTTCCCCAGAACCCACTAAAGCATCTCTGAAAATGAGGGTGGCTGGAGTCTTTGAGAGGAGAGCGTTGTGTCCCATTCCACCCACCTCTACCAAGGAGCAGGGAATCACGACATCTGCAAGCTCATTACCTGAGAAAAATGGCATGAATAAAACCTGTACAACGACATTAAGACAGATATAGATATATAGTTGATTAATCCCAAGGGAAATTAAAGGTTTAATGAAAGCTATTTCCCCACTACACACAGTAAATGATTATTAAAATTGAAATCTATTCAATATTTTCTACTTAATCACGTGACCTTTTATCCTCATGGATCCATTTCCTACTCTGTCGTTCAACATACACGAAACGAATGTAAACAGTTGAGCTCTTACCGTAAACGAACGCCAAGCAGCACCCGAACCAAACTAGCTCGATCATCATCATGAAGGTTTAGGTGTTCCGAGTTAAAAAGTTTGACTTTAATGAAACGAGGGACAGTTAACTAACTACGAGCAAACAAAAATACTTTCACTTTTGATTTCAGCAACGAATAACACGTCGTGTTTCTACAACCTGAGGAATGTACGCCGTTTTTCTTCACCCCTTTAAGCTAAACAGCGATAAACGGATCTGAGTTGTCAATCTACCAATAAACTAATGAGGTAACAGCAGAGACGTTCCATCGCTGTCTCTTTACGTGAAGAAGCGAAAGTACAAGTAACCACAATGGCTCGTCCAATGAAACGCCGAGCGTCAAAGGTCACCGTGGAAACAAGCCCCGCCTCCTGTTTTACCCAGGAAGAGCTCCTTTTCAGTTTCACTCAACGACAGTTTGTCTGATGACAATGCGAGCTGCAAATTCAAATGTTTAATCTTAAAGGAAAACTAGTTAGTTAGTTAGTTAGTTAGTTAGTTAGTTAGTTAGTTAGTTAGTTAGTTAGTTAGTTAGTTAGTTAGTTAGTTAGTTAGTTAGTTAGTAGCTTCAATATACGATAATATATTTTTAATGATTGGTTCAATAACTTCACCGCATGGGACTGGATTATTTACAACTGAATGAAACATTTGTGATGCAAAATAAACATTAATAACAAAACCAATCATTCCTAATTTCAAATTAAAGGAATGAACTTTTATCTGGCATAATTATAGGTTTGGGTAACAATGGTAAAAAACAAAACAAAAAAAACAATACAGTACTGTGTGGGCATTCTGGTCTAGTCTGGTATTTTAGCGATTAGAATAAGGTTCGAATTAGGGTAGGGAGTCTGCACAAACAATTACAGTAGATGATTTTTTTCTTTGGTCATGTTATAAATTCAGTTATTTTCTTTTGTCATTATTTCACAATAAAAAAACATACTTTAATCATTTGCACTCTGTCTTTTATGCACACTTTTTTAAAAACATTTTTTACATTTAATGAATTACAGTAAATTCAGTTTTCCTTCATTGTCCTGTTGATCCAGTCGAGATAGTTAGAGACTCTGGTATATACTCCATATGTTCCCTGTTGTCCACAGTCAACCCCCCAGCTAACAATCCCAGCAGCCCAAAAGACTCCATCATCACTTATGACGAAGGGACCTCCGCTGTCACCTTGACAGGAATCCTTCCCTCCTTCAGGGACTCCAGCACAAAACATGTTATTTGTCAGACTTGGTACTCTGTCCTTTGTGCTCCTTGCCAAAGTGATTGAAGAGTTGCATATCTCCTGCTCCACTACAGGAAGCTGCACATACTTCAGTTTATTTGTTAAAATCTGTCGTTTCCCAATATCTGAGATGCCGAAACCCGACACCAGCCTAAAAATAAATGTAGAAGAGACATTTATAGTGAAGTCAACTGAAAATACATAAAAAATGAAAGCCTCCTGGCAAGAATTATTCAGTGCCGGAAAAATGCAAATAAAAATAACTGTGTTCACTGACATAAAAGCAGAGAAAATTACTGCAACAATATATAAGGATGTACAGTATAACATAAAATATAACTCAACACTTATAGCTTTACCCTATTGCTCCGCTGCCATATGTGGCGTCCTCTGCTGGTAGACACACAGGCATGATGGATGCGTTGAATGTGATTGTGTCTTGCAGTTTTATCAAGGCTATGTCGTTGTTGAAGTCTAGGAGGTTAGGGTTGTTGTAATCAGGGTGAATATGGATTGAAGCAGCAAAAACAGGAGAGCTCATCAGGGTTTTAACATTGGTGAGTCCCATGAAAGTCTGTAAAATAATACCACAAGAGAAAAATCAAATATATGATAGCAATGGCATTGCCGGGATCAGTTTTGTTAACATGCTCACATACCCTCAAAACCTCATTTGATGCTGGATTTCCATTTTGTACTAGAACATGAGCTGCAGTCATAATCCAGCGGTCTGCAATCACCATCCCTCCTGCTCTTTTTCCATCTACACTCAATAACACCTGCCAAGGGATGGTGTTTATTGGAGCTTCACTTCCTCCAATGATCCTCTGATAGGCTGAGATGTGTTTTGTGGGCTGACCACAGACTGAATGGGATACAAATATATGTTAAAAGTTTCAAATGTTTCCAGTTAAACAGAACATTCTAGACTTGGTTAACAATACCTGCTATGCATGTTGGGCTGATACCAACGTTGATGTTAGATCTCCACTTTCTGTCTGCTTCACAGTTGAAGATTGCTGAAGAGCAGAGATATCACAGAATAAAAATAAAGATCGATGCGTGTCTGTACAAATAAATGCATGCAGTATTATTGGATGCAGTTACTGATGCAACATTTTAATCTTTAATCAACTGTATCATTATTGTTAAAATAATGATCATATGACAGTGTTATAAATAAACTGCAATTTGCCCATACTCAAAAAAATTCAACTCTAATGAGTTTCAATCTGCTAATGACACCTGTTTATGTTAGGAATGGTAGGAAACATCTAAACCAGTAGAACTTAGAACACAGTATACAAAAATTCTCACCACTTATGCCACCAAGGAGGGAATAAAAGGGTTCATTGCAGTGATATTGAACAGCAGAAAGGTATTGATTCTGACTGCCGGACAGAAAAGTCAAACCTCCATTGAGCAAAGGTTTGGGTTCTCCACAATCAATAACTGCAGATGATCAAAGCACAGGCATATTAAAATTTGTCAGTGAAGTAAAATGAAGAAAAGCATTCATTTATTTCCAAACTTGAAGGTAACATACTGTGACACTTTGGCAGAGGAAGGTGCCACTCTCCATTGCTCTGGCACATAGCAGAGAAGCTCTTCAACTCCTGCCCATCCTGACAAAGAAAATAACATAACTTATATAAAACCAGCTTATAATTAGTTTTTTCACACCTCATAATAACCAATGGATGATGTTAAACATCAGACATAAATCCAACCTTCATCAGCTTGTAGCCTGGGTCACAGCGCACAAAGATGTAGTCTCTGTAGAGATACTCCGACAGAGTAGGGGTGACCCTGCCATTTGCTACTTTGCCAGGAAATGGACACTGGACTCCTGGAAATGACATGAGCAACAAAACATGCAACAACTCCATATTTATAGTTGTTTAATTTCTAATTATGTTTTTTCCTCTTGATCTCACTGTTTGTGCTGTAGTCCAGACTCCAGCCGCTGCTCAGGCCGTTGTCATCGGTGTGGTACACCAACGTGACAATGCTGGAGTTTGTATGTATCAAACCTGGACTCTTTGTACCACACAGCTTTCTGAGCTCCCTGTCTGGGATGGTTACCTTTTCATAGAGGAGTACACAACTCATTTAACATTTAACATGTTATTGGTTTGTTTATTTCTACTTATTCCATATGCAACTATTGTTCGTTACCTTCAACCAGTGATAGAGACAGTTCGAGCCCTGTGGTGTGTCCACGCTATCGATGTGGAAGTTATCAGTGAAGTTTAGAGAGACGATGAAGCCAGGTTCTACAGAAATGATGTACTGACAGAAAACACCGTGAGGCGGGGCATTTGGGTAATCTGGGCTGAACAGATGTCCCTCTGGCTCATCAAATATACCCCCACTGCAGGATACTGGACAATCAGTGAAAAATGACATCATTCATAAAGATTCTGTACTCGTCTTCTCAACTCCATGAGCTTCGACATTTGCTCATTGTTCAGTTAAGATTCAAAATCAGGACCTTTTTCATGTACTAGTATACCTGAATATTTTGCTTTATATGCAGTATATCCTGTAGCTGCTTGGAAAACAGGCAACAACTAGCACATCATATTCGTGCAGGTGTACAATACATCCTTATTAACCTCTGGTTTCAGGTGTCATCTTTTTCTTTGAAAGTACTTTCAAAAGACACATTTTTGCACTAAATCTTTTTGCATAATCTTGTGTTATAAATGATCAGCTCATTCTCTGAAAAAAGAAAGGGTTATTAAACTATATCGCTAAGAATTTCTTTCCCAACAACACATTTGTGCACATCTCCACAATGCTTACAAACGCAGGTGCTCTGATCTGAGCGAAGCTCGAAGCCAGGGTAACAGGAGCAGAGGTACGAGCCCAGGGTGTTGAGGCAGATCTGAGAGCAGAGTGGACCTGAGCCATCTCCAGGTTCTGGTGCTGAACACTCATCAATGTCTGAAAGTGAGAAAGACATAACATATATGAGGGTGGCTCAAAAGTAGAAGCCATAGAAATGTTGACATGTGATGGAAGAGCTACCGATCGCCTGGTAATGAGCCGAGAATCCCACATTCTGGTGCTGCTCTGGGTTGTCTTCGTCAGTCTGAAAAATGAGGGTCAGTCTGTTTCCTGGAAATATCAAGGGCTGAGTCCCTGGATGATGTCCATTAGCAGAATTTTCCTGACCACAAAACTTTCCCAGGAGCTTATCTTCATGGAGAACCTGAAAGATCATACAAAGGATGAAGTTTTAATCTTGATGAGGTAGATTTGCTAATTTATCTACACTTCCTGACTCGGAGACCAAAGCAAATTAAAATGTCCAGGTTGTGTTCACAATTTATTGCACTGCCTCCACGTGGTTTAATAGAAGAATTTATTCAGACAATCTTCATAGCACCTGCCTGTATTTGGTAGGTTGTTTGTATTGATATAGATATGTATTAATGTCTTACAATATTGCATTTTCTAAGGAAATAGTGTTTTTGTATGAAACGGTTTCTTTGTTTGTCTGTTGGAGGGATTACCAAGAAATTGTCATTAAAAAACAGATCTTGACTACATTTTTTGAGCGGTTGGGTACGATCCAAAGAAAAATACATTAAACTTGACGATGAACCATATCATCCTTTGAGTTAAACTTCACAATCACAGTGTGTTAAAAGGTGACTCTGACTGTAAGGGCATCATAATGGCAGTCAGCTGAAGCTTCAATGTCCAGGTGTGTGAAGGTTAGCCGGATCTGGTAGCCCTCCGGCACACTGAGGTCCCATTGCTTCTGCAGGTTTGGGGGGTAAGGCTGAGGATACCCAGGGGAATGGACCTCCCCATGCATCAGAGGCTCGGGCAACGGCCCACAATCCCCCACCGACACATACAGAAGCCTGGAAACACATGAACACAGAGTTTAATGTCGTTATCAGTTTGTGGACATCTGAGCTGCTGGTCCAAAGTTGATGCAAACAGAAACAAAGCAAACATAGTGACACCATCAACACAACACAATAAGAAGTTGTCAAGTACGTTTTATTGAAATGTCTCACACAGTCACCCAATAAAACACCACTGTTTTACAATAGTAGTTAGAAGAGGCAGTTTAGATGAAGATGGTTTCAGAAGCAGGAGGCGCATCCAGTGAATGTTGGAATAAAGCTTGAAACACACACAAAAGAATAAAGACAATAATGAGTTTATATTTCCATCTAAACTTACCAGATAAAAAGGGATATCCAGCGCATCTCTACATTAAATATTAAATCCTCCTTCGTGAACTGATCCACTGTTGATCACATGAAACATTAATGCCAGAAAATCTGTTGTTTGCGTTATTTAGTCAGACACTGCGTAAATGCCAGGAAACTTCTTTGTTTGTTTTGGCAAAATTGGCTGAATGTTTGACTTGGAATAGAAGAGAAACGACGTTTGATTCCTCTAAAACAAGAAAAGTACTAAGTTCCTGCGAGCTACTATGTAATCACATCTAGTTCAATCCAAAATCTTATTTTCAAATATATTTTTATCTCCTGAAATCTACTTTAACTGTGAACTATTTCGGTTGCGTTTTTACGCGGCTCATACTCATGTTTCACCCACAAGCCTCATTTCACCACTAGAGAGCGCTTTAAGACCCTTTTCTGTCCCCTGGACGTTAAATTAGCTGCTGATTGGAGCGGCTAACATTGTGACGTCATGTGACGTCATTTTGAGGAACGCCAACGCATCAGTCTCCACTAATAAATTGAAACAATGTCAGTAATAGGTATTGATTTCTTAATTTTTCATGTGTGATCACGTGTGTTTGATATAATTCAATAACAAAGAAGCACCAGAGTAAAAATCATTTCATTACTTTATTTTTTTTCTTCTGTGATATCAATTCAGATGCACAGTTTATGAATTGTGGGAAGTGATTCATCACCAATATTCAGTAATTATGTCATACAATATTTATTTCTGCTTATATGATGCTTTTCAAGTTGATAGATTTGAATTTTGATTTGTAAAATCAAATAAATCTAAAATAAGATAAAATTCATTGTTTTTACATCGGTGATTAAAACACATTCTCAGCAGCTGGTTTGATTAGTAGATCTTGGAGATCTCAAGCAATTTACATGAAATGTTTTATCCCTCATCATTCCTCTGCTTCTATTGCCTCTATCGTCTCCTTAATCCAGTCTACATAATTTGACACTTTGGTATAATAACCCTTGTATTGCCTCTGCTGACAGGGTGCTCCCCAGGATACAATGCCTGTAAGATAAAAAGGCTCTCTGCCTTCAGCCAACATGGGGGAGACAAATGGACCTCCACTATCATGCCCACAGCTGTCCTTTCCCTCTGCTCCAGCACAGAACATGTTGTCAGTGAAAATCATTTGTTTGTTTTTTGATTGGGAAGGTGTGTTTTGGCATTCTGTGAGAGAGTAGACTCCGATATGAGCAAATTTTAAGATAGGAGATATGACAAAAACACCATTCCTCCTGTCCGTCAATCCCCAGCCCGACACTGTGCCTTGCTCATTTTCCATCAAGCTCATGTTTGCCTCTGGCAGACAAATGGGAAGAAGGTTTGGGCCTAAATTTACCCTGGAAGTAAACCTGATGAGAGCAATATCATTGTCATGATTAATACGTTCTCCAATACCCCTGACAAAGTTGGGGTGAATTATGATCCTCTCAGTGTCCAGGACAGCTACATTAGCTTCACTGCTTGTCGTTGTTCTTCCGTCTACCAGTCCACCATACAGCCGTAAAGATGTTTCCTTTATGTCTTCCACAACATGAGCAGCTGTGACAGCCCATCGGTCATTGATTAGAGATGCTCCTCCTCTTCTCCCTCCTTCCTCCCACCCTTTAATCAAGAGGTGCCAAGGAATTTCCCCCAGGTTTGCAGACTGACCTCCTAAAATCCTGGCAGTACTGACAGGATGTTTATCTGGCTTCCCACAGACTGAAATTCAAAAACAGCCATCAATAGATTCACATGAAAAAGGTCAAAACTGATGGCTATCATCACAAAATACAAGTAATTAATTTAAAGGTCATACCTTCAGTGCATTTTGGCATCTCCGTCTTTCCACCATTTGACATCCATTCACCTTCAGCATTGCAAGTGTATGCGTCTGAAAGATGGGACGAACACATTTAAATCAAAGCAGAGCCCTGGAAAGACTGACTCAAAGAAAGTAAACACAAAATCGATGTGAACATGAGTTCTATAGCTACCATCTCCTTCCAGTTGGTAGTACTTCGAACTGCATCTGAGCTGGATCTGATCTTTATACTGTGTAGATAGACTATCTGAACCCACTATCTGAAGGATGCTATCTTTGGGGATATCAGGAAAACCACAGTCCACCACTAGAAAAAAAAATTCAGTGAAAAGAATGTCAAAAAAAACAAGAGATTTTTTTCTTTTTTTTTTAAGGAAACAGAAATCGGTTACAGCCGGACTCACGTTCACAGACGTAATTTGGAGTCCATATTCCAGTTCTCTGACATGTGGTCACAAACTGCGATGAAAGGGCACGGGTGCTTTGCTACACAGCAAAAAGAAGAATTTCAATATTTCATGCTGATCAATGATATTGATACATCTCTATATACTCACAATATTCATAACATAACCAGGCTCACAATAGACCGTCACTGTTTGACCCTGATGATATTCAGGTTTTTGAGGAGTTGCTGTGGAGTGAGCAGTTACAACCGCTGGACACACCTTACCTGCATGCGGTTAAAAGAAAAATAACCATTTTGGTTATTTGTGATGAGTTTTCATCAAACCACGTATCATTTTTTTCATGTTATGTCACTGATGACAATGCATCTGTACCTCTGGTTTGGAAATGGAGTGTAAAGCCTTTGTTGCTTCCAAAGCCATCTGAGGTGAAGCGGATGAGGACATGACTGGAGTGGGTCAGGAGGGGAGATGGGGGAGGAGTGTGGCCACAGAATGGACCCAGAACCCCAGAGGGCGTCTCAATCTGTGAACAAAACAATATTTTATTGTAACTAAATATATGTTTTAGTAGTAAAAACACTGTAATAACCTCCTGTAATAAAGCACTGGTGTGTGAATGATTGAAGAATTTCATTTGTGATTGAGAGGGTCTGTTGTCGAGAATCAGAAGTTTGGATGGTTAAAAGGGAGCTCACACATTCCACCATGTTACAGTATTTATCATCATAAATTCGCCCTCCCCATTATGAAGTTGGGACTAGCAGAACAATGGAGATGTTTTTCTACAGCAGCCTCCGGGGGACAAAGATTGAGGGTAAAATAAAACCAGTTTGGAAAAGAACAATCTGCACAAAATTTGTAACCTGTTTGATTTGTTTTCCAGCGAGAGAATCAAACAATCATTTTTTCATTCATTAATTTTCTCGAACCGCTTCATCTGCTTGCACGGGTTGCAGGGAGCTGGGGCCTATCCCAGCTGTCTTGGGGTGTGAGGCAGGGGGAAACTCCGGGTGCAACGCCAATGCACCGCGGAGCCACACCATGACAGACAAACACGCACGCACTCACGCTCCACGGACACTTTGAAGCCGGCCAGTTAACCTGAAGCGCATGTTTTTGGAGGTGGGAGGAAGCCGGGGAACGTGGAAAAAACCCACGCAGATACGGGGAGAACATGCAAACTCCGCACAGAGCATTTATGTCTGAATTTTGGATTCGAACCCGGAACCGCCTTGCTGTGTGGCGACGGGGCTACCCACTGCGCCACTGTGCCGAACCTGTCAAACAATCTATTCTGGACAAATATACCTTTGCTCAACTGGAGCACCACTATCCAATTACAGTATTATGTGTTTTCTACTCAAAGATCTCTCTGTATTCACATTTGACCTTTGTTTGACTTTTCATATCACCAGAACAAAAAGAGTAACTAACATCCTGTAACTGATTGTTTGAAGACCAAAGAATATAAAATGCTTCAAAGTGTTCTATGTGTTTTGTAAATACAACAGACAAAAATGAAAATATACAAATACTATATGTACCAGACTTTGCTATAGAGTAACTAACTATCGAGTATAAAATCTTACATTCTGCTCTATAATACATTTTATAAACATATTTTACATATTTACATCTTCTGATGCATCACCTACCCTCAGTGTGTCTATGCATTGTCCATCAGGGCTTTGCTCTATATCAAAATCTTCAGAGAAGTGCAGCTCCAGCTGCAGGTGGGCCTCCACAGATAAGGTGTGCAGACAGTTGGCATACTCTGCATACGAAGCCGGCCAGGAGGGACTGGATACGACACCTCTGTTCAGCCCTGACAGATCCCCAGTGCAACTCACTGTGTCGAAGAAAACATCATCATAACACAATCTATGATTACCCAATCAGCCTTCTTCTGATCTGATTCCCGTCTTTCCCCTCCTTTTTTGTTTGCCTCGTTTGCCTGCTTCTGCTTCCTCTATTTTCCACATTTTCACTTCATGTTTCAGTGATAGGTCTCATTCTGCACTCTTTCTACTGTAATCTCACTCGTACCAGTGCAAGTGTGGTCGTCCGTGTCCAGGTGGTAACCATGGCGACAGGAGCAGTAGTACCCTCCAATGAAGTTGTGACAGAACTGAGTGCATCTGTTTTCAGGGTTGTCCCGACATTCATCAAAGTCTGAGGAGGCAAAGAAACGTAGAGTCACATGATTGTTCCATAAAAGGCTGCTACAGTTTGTTGTTTGCTGGTTATGGGACTTTGCTACTATCAGGTCATGTGACCTTAATACGAGGTTCTAGTAAAACACCCTCTGAAACTGAGTCCAGTGAGCACTGCTGAACTTCATTCTATTCTGTAGGCTTCAGTAGGATTGTGTGTAACCTGCAGCTGTCAGACAGGATTTAGACTTGAGTGGCTGCAGCTCTATCAGCACATCTAAACTGAAACAAAAACTTATAGAAGCACATAATTTTAGTTGTTAACACTAATTATTCTTTAGTTGTGACATTAAAACACATCTAACTTATTCCAAATATGTTTGAGCTTTGTGAACCACGACAAATTGTTGTCCATAAAAACTCCATTCCTAACATTATGATGAGAATATCAGACACTTTAGTGAAATGCATCTCACTCTTCTGAAGATTGTGTAGTGAAATGAGCATTAATAAGGTCAGCTGGACTCACACGACTCACTATGTCACTTCATTTGTCTTCAATGCCTCACCTTGACTGCTATAAAAGCCTCTGAAGCCAATGTGCCTCTTGGTGTTTGAGTAATCAGAGTGGAATGAAAGAGAGAGGCAGCCCCCCGGGGAGGAGAGGAGCATCGGATTTACAGATGACTGAAGCTCCTCAAATTCCATTTTGCCACACAAAATGGATATCAGGTCTCCATTTGAAAATATCTGGAAGAATTATTAAAGTTATTTTGTGGATTATACAATAACAGTGCTGTTGGGTCCTAACATAGGAGCCTTTGAGGTTCACTGACCTTCAAAGCATCATTTTCACATTCTTGGCTGTCCTCGAGGTCCAGGTGGATGAGCCTGATGGAGATGATGTGACCTTTGTCGGCACACCTGCTCCAGTTCAAACTGACGTGGGGCGAGTATCCGCTGGGGTATCCTGGAGACTCCACCCATCCCAACAGCATCAAGGAAGCAGGATGGAATAAGAGAAGTAGGAGACTGACGGAAAGTCTGAAAGTCAAGACATTCCAAGGGCGGAGGTGACTTATTGTAAAATCCATTGTCCACAGCGTCGGACAAAAGCTGTGATGCAGTCCTGAACATAATTCATAATCTGTTATACAAGTCTTTTGTGAATCTTTGTCAAAACATATTAATATAGAGCAATAATTTATCTTTTATTGGACTAAAGTCTGAAAATCCAAACCCACCTTGATCGCTGCATTGTGATCTGATCAAATCTCTTCTCAAATAACTTATTTCAACATGTCCTTCCCTTTTTTTAGAATTTACTTTCTATCTCTCACTCTTGCTCGCTGACCCCCTTTCTCTCTCACTGATTTTGCACGTGTAAGCACTTTATAAATATATTCTCGTTGATAGTTTTTGTACCATTGCAATATTAAAGAAGTGTGATTAAGGACACAGGAAAAAAAGACCGGGCCTACAACCTTAAAGAGCAACAGTTGCTTTGTGATCTGTTTGCTGCACCACAGGTACAAAAGTGAAAGGGAGGGTCGTACAGGACTGAGAAAATGTCTTATTGTGCTGCTTTGCATTTTGTCGGAATCAGACTTTTATGTCTGTAGCTATAAAAGGACACACATCTTACCTCAGTGCAAAAGTGCAAAGCGTGGAAAGGAAATGAGGGTAGACAGAGAGAGAGATAGATGGAGATAAATTAAGAGAGATGGAGGGGAAAACAGCGGAAAGAGGGTCACCGCGGTTTTCCACTGTGTGGCATGAGACATGAGAAGTGAGCTAGGTAGATTTAGGAGGGGAAGCACATATATAGTCTGAGACAAATCAGAGAGCAGAAAGAGAGCAAACAGAAGAACAGAAGCAGCGACAGGATGTCAGAAAAGGGTAGAGGAAAGAGCTGAGATCATTTCAACTAATTTTCTTTTTAAAAGATAAAAGTGAGTCTTTGGGGAGACCACGAGGGTCTCTGTACATTCAGGCTTAGATATTTCACACAGATGTGGTGAGTTGTAATCAAACGGGCTGCAAATGGCTGAGGCGACTTGCGTGAATGAGGATAAGTATCTCAGCAAAGATGGGAGATGCTGTGATCGCTGTCATGCAGGTCAGTCAACATTATTGTATGTAAATATTATAGATAATGTCTTTATGTGTCTTTTTGTGTGAACCACGTCAGTGTATGTGCTATGTTTGCGTGTGTGTGTGTGGGGGGGGGTTCCCAAACTGTGCTCACAACAGATTCCTCTGTTTGTTTCCTCAACCCTCTTCAGGTTTTCATATGAAAGCCGAGTGTAATGACAAAAAAAGGACTGAGTGCGTTGAATGCAGACGTGGTCTCTACACAGCCAGAAAAAATCACCTGAGCTCTTGTTATATTTGCCTGGAATGCAGTCACAGTAAGTCAGTTTGCACAGAGACGCACACTTACACAGTTTAAGTAAATACTCAAGCTTGTGTCTATCAGGTCACATTTCTAAAGCAGCACAGTCTTATGGGAAAGTATTACAATGTGGAAATAGGAATGGAAAATAGTCATGAGTGTAACTCAGCTGATTCGAAACAATCCAAACAGGTTGAATGTCTTGTTCTGTAAAAAGATCAAGACAGAAAGGGAAGGCAAAAGAGGCAGTAGAATCATGCCTGTGTAAAGACTGACGATTAGACCTGGTAGGATGGGGCAGGTGTGTGTTCCAACAACATGCTGTGTGTGTGATTCACCCCAGGAGGGATTCAGTCAACTAGCAGCAGTTAGCAGCTAACACAGGCGTAGGCAAACTACAACCTGCGGGCCAAGTAAGACCCGTTTGGCTTTGTAATCTGGCCTGTCCAACAAGTTTAAACTGATGTATATAATTAAATGTAATTATTACCAAATCATATTAATTTTAATTTTATATAATGGCTTTTACACGTCATTTTCATTTGCATTAGTACAAAGAAACACTCCATCGATCTGCCCTTCAAAGGATAAATGCACAGCCAGCAAATGCAGCACAAGTTGCCTTTATTCTTAAATAAGGACCACCAGTTTAACAACTATTATTTTCACATAATCACTGACCTCACTAATTTATCTCAGCACTGCTTTTTTTTTTAACACAGTTACAGTTAATGGCTTAGTTTTACAGAAGCAGCAGTGTGCACATCATTCCTGTTGGGTCCATTGGTTTTCTATACCTTTACTAAACCTTGTAGAAACTTACTTGCAATGTAGAAGTTGAATTTCTAACAAAAACAAGGACTTATCTTTCTAGTGATGCGGGACTGCTATTATTTTTAAACACAACTGTATTACTGGATATATGTACTGTACCTTTAACACAAAAGATGAAGATCAGACCTCTGCAGAGACAACAAAAGATGGAGCCCTCTTACAGGACAGAAATTATCCCTCTGATTTTTTCAGTAAACAACCAGAGGAAGGTGAAGGAGTGTACAGCTCAGGAGAACACAGTGTGTGAGTGTCTGCCTGGATTTTACTGTAATAATGACCAGTGTGACCACTGCATCCCAGTGAGTGTCTGCAGTCTGGGTGAAGGGGTCAAGGTCAAAGGTAAGCCTCTATTCTGGCATGCCAAGTGAACCATCCTGAACTCCAGTCACATCCTGCCATAATACGCAAACCAGGAAGTAAAAAAACAACAACCTCATTTGCCCTTGCAGCCACTCAAACCCATGACACAGTGTGTGCACCATGTGAAGAAGGGACCTACAGCAACATAACAGATTTCCACTCAGCCTGCCACTCACACACCAGGTCAGACCATTTTTTCCATTATTACTGTTACTACAAAAGCCGAGGTGGGGTGGTGATGTGGTGATGACATCAAGAAATGAATCAGTCACACACTGACGCAAAACATAAGTATATGGTTTCAGGTGACAAGCACATTCTGTGACTGTAAAACATCCCACATCATACCTTCTGTAACTATATCACAGCCACGTTTTATGAATAGGGAAATTATTCTGCATATTCTCTTAAAATTTGCATTCACACCTTTCAGAATGTCATCAATTTTGCTAGCTTTGCTCTCAGTACTTCCCCACTGTCAGTTTGTAGCAACACAGTATGTGGATA
The DNA here is from genome assembly GCA_013358685.1 of Antennarius maculatus. NCBI lineage: Eukaryota > Metazoa > Chordata > Actinopteri > Lophiiformes > Antennariidae > Antennarius > Antennarius maculatus. The sequence goes on from CM023615.1 coordinate 16,810,027, forward strand.
TTTATTTATTTTTGTCCCCTTTATACTGTCTGTAGATGTGAAGACATTGGAAGAGTCACAAAATTTCCAGGAACTCGCACAAACGACACCACCTGTGGTGACTTCATATCTCGTACGTGTCCATTTTCAAGTGTTCATCATCTCTTCATCATCTCCATAAAGGATATAAATCTGCACCTTCACAGCTTTGACTCATTCTATGCTAAAAATCTGCATTCAAAATTATAATTATTATTAGTTTGATTAGTTTGATTAGTTTGACCGGATCGGTCGAGGCCCGGGTTAACAACGACCGCCATCGGCGCTGTTGACCTACAGGGCGCCGGTGGAAATTGGATTACTGTTGGTCGAAGAAGGAGAGGAGGAAAGTGCGTTCGTACGAAGAAAGAGAAGAGGAGCGCCAAGAGTATAGGACTAAGAGTAGGGACGTTGAATGTTGGAACTATGACAGGAAAAGGTAGAGAGTTGGTCGACATGATGCAGAGGAGGAAGGTAGACATACTGTGTGTCCAGGAGACCAGGTGGAAAGGTAGCAAGGCTAGAAGTTTAGGAGCAGGGTTCAAGTTGTTCTATCATGGTGTAGATGGGAAGAGAAATGGAGTAGGAGTTATCTTGAAGGAGGAGTTTGTTAGGAATGTCCTGGAGGTAAAAAGAGTGTCAGATAGAGTGATGAGTCTGAAGCTAGAAATAGAAGGTGTGATGTTCAATGTTGTTAGTGGGTATGCTCCACAGGTAGGATGTGAGCTGGAGGAGAAGGAGAAATTCTGGTTGGACTTTGATGAAGTGATGCAGAGCATACCTAGAAGTGAGAGAGTTGTCATTGGCGCAGACTTCAATGGACATGTTGGTGCAGGTAACAGAGGTGATGAGGAAGTGATGGGCAGGTTTGGTATCCAGGAGAGGAACGCAGAAGGACAGATGGTAGTTGACTTTGCAAAAAGGATGGAAATGGCTGTAGTGAATACTTTCTTCCAGAAGAGGCAGGAACATAGGGTGACCTATAAGAGTGGTGGTAGGAGCACACAGGTAGACTACATCTTGTGTAGACGATGTAACCTGAAGGAGATCAGTGACTGTAAAGTAGTGGTAGGCGAGAGTGTAGCCAAACAGCATAGGATGGTGGTGTGTAGGATGACTCTGGTGGTGAGGAAGATGAAGAGGGCAAAGGCAGAGCAGAGGACGAAATGGTGGAAGATAAAAAAGGAAGGGTATTGCATGACCTTTAGGAAGGAGTTAAGACAGGCTCTGGGTGGTCAGGAGGTGCTTCCAGATGACTGGACAACTACAGCTAATGTGATCAGGGAGACAGGTAGGAGAGTATTTGGTGTGTCATCTGGAAGGAAAGTAGATAAGGAGACTTGGTGGTGGAATGAGGAGGTACAGGAGTGTATACAAAGAAAGAGGTTAGCTAAGAAGAAGTGGGACACTGAGAGGACTGAGGAGAGTAGACAGGAGTACAGGGAGATGCAGCGTAAGGTGAAAGTAGAGGTAGCAAAGGCCAAACAAGAAGCTTATGATGACTTGTATGCTAGGTTGGACAGTAAGGAGGGAGAGACTGATCTATACAGGCTGGCAAGACAGAGAGATGGGAAGGACGTGCAGCAGGTTAGGGTGATTAAGGATAGGGATGGAAGTCTATTGACAGGTGCCAGCAGTGTAATGGGAAGATGGAAAGAGTACTTTGAAGAGTTGATGAACGTGGAAAATGAGAGAGAACAAAGACTAGAAGAGGTGACTGTTGTGGACCAGGATGTAGCAAAGATTAGCCAGGATGAAGTGAGGAGAGCACTGAAGAGGATGAAGAGTGGAAAGGCAGTCGGTCCTGATGATATACCTGTAGAGGTTTGGAAGTGTCTAGGAGAGGTGGCAGTAGAGTTTCTGACTGGGTTGTTCAAAAGGATCTTAGATAGTGAGAAGATGCCTGAGGAGTGGAGGAGAAGTGTGCTGGTGCCCATTTTTAAGAACAAGGGAGATGTGCAGAGTTGTGGCAACTACAGAGGAATAAAGCTGATGAGCCATACAATGAAGTTATGGGAAAGAGTAGTGGAAGCTAGACTAAGGGCAGAAGTGAGCATTTGTGAGCAGCAGTATGGGTTCATGCCAAAAAAGAGTACTACAGATGCAGTATTTGCTTTGAGGATGTTGATAGAGAAGTACAGAGAAGGCCAGACGGAGCTGCATTGTGTTTTTGTAGATCTGGAGAAAGCTTATGACAGGGTGCCCAGAGAGGAACTGTGGTATTGTATGAGGAAGTCTGGAGTGGCAGAGAAGTATGTTAGAGCAGTGCAGGACATGTATGAGGACTGTAAGACAGTGGTGAGGTGTGCTGTAGGTGTGACAGAGGAGTTCAAGGTGGAGGTGGGACTGCATCAGGGATCAGCTCTGAGCCCCTTCTTGTTCGCTATGGTGATGGACAGGCTGACAGACGAGGTTAGACAGGAATCTCCATGGACTATGATGTTTGCAGATGACATTGTCATCTGCAGTGAGAGTAGGGAGTAGGTGGAGGAGAAGTTAGAGAAGTGGAGGTTTGTCCTGGAAAGGAGAGGGATGAAGGTTAGCCGCAGTAAGACAGAGTACATGTGTGTGAATGAAAGGGACCAAAGTGGAAGAGTGAGGTTACAGGGAGAAGAGATCAAGAAGGTGGAGGATTTTAAGTACTTAGGGTCAACAGTCCAGAGCAATGGAGAGTGGGGAAAAGAGGTGAAGAAATGTGTACAGGCAGGATGGAATGGGTGGAGAAAAGTGTCAGGTGTGATGTGTGATAGAAGAGTTTCAGCTAAAATGAAAGGAAAGGTGTACAAAACTGGTGAGACCAGCGATGTTGTTTGGTCTAGAGACAGTGTCACTGAGGAAAAGACAGGAGACAGAGCTGGAGGTAGCAGAGATGAAGATGCTGAGGTTCTCTTTGGGAGTGACCAGGAAGGATAGGATCAGGAATGAGTACATCAGAGGGACAGCACATGTTAGAGGTTTCGGAGATAAAGTCAGAGAGGCCAGATTGAGATGGTTTGGACATGTCCAGAGGAGAGATAGTGAATATATTGGTAGAAGGATGCTGAGTTTTAAACTGCCAGGTAGGAGGCTTAGAGGAAGACCAAAGAGGAGGTTTATGGATGTAGTGAAAGAGGACATGAAGGTAGTTGGTGTGAGAGAAGAGGATGCAAAGGACAGGGTTAGATGGAGGCAATTGATTCGCTGTGGCGACCCCTGAAGGGAAAAGCCGAAAGGAAAAGAAGAAGAAGAAGATTAGTTTGATTAAAAGATGCCAGCTTGGATGGAGACAACTAAGAGTGACTAACCAGTAAATACAGGAATTGTGAGGATGTAAAAGTCTAGCTCTTGTGTGATTCTAGAATGTCCATTCTATGGCAACAACTTCTGAGCTGTACAACAATTTAATAATTTCATTCATTTACCTCGGTGACAGTATCAGTTAGGAGTATATTGTTTCCATAAATTTCACCCAATTCCAGATTATCAGAAATTACTTGTGAAATCAAGAGAAAAACATCATTAAACCGTATCTTGTATCTTTGTTTATCAGATTGTCACTGGGTATTACCCACAGGCCTGTGGTCAGGACTCGTGCTGACGGCTCTCATCCTGTTTGGTTTCATCTGCTGGAGAGAAAAACGCAAATCATACAGAGCAGGTGAGAACACGCTGTACTGTGTAGGTGGGTTTCAGAAAAACGCACACATTGTTGACCTCATGTAGAAAAGTCTTAATGAAGAGGCAAAAAAAAAAGATCTAGGGACAGTATCAAACAGGATCTAGACAGTGCAAGTTCCTCACCACCATGACTCAAAAAAAATGAAGGTCACAGTTTCTCTCTTTCAATTATACCCAAGCAGATGTTTGTTTTTTTATGTTGATTTTTATATTGAAGCGTATTAAAATTAATTTTCATGCACACCTCAATGAATGGTATTAATCAGAATGTCTGAATATCAGTTAGAACATGTATAACGTGATGCTTCACAAGATCAACAAAACAACCAAGCTGAATCAGGAAACCACATCCTGCACATATTCAGACTGACACAGTTATTTTGTCTATTCTGACACAAACTCCGTCAGCAGTACACTCACACTGAGAAACAGGCCCCACGCATTTACAACAACAGCCACGTTACTTATGTTCAGTTTGTATTTCATTGACATTTACCGTCATATATGAGAGGAAATGTGGCAGCAGAGGAACTTACAGGTGAAGTTCCAGTAATCTGTTAGTAAGATTTTTGTTTGGAGGTTTTAGCTGCATGTGATAATGAATTACGTCATGGTGGTGATGATCACAGATAATGGACTTATAGCAATGATTCCCCACAGAAGAGTCTCAAACTGTTTTATTTTACAATATGTGGATATTTCAAAATATTTTAAAAAGTTTAATTGCAGTACTGGTATTGTCTGCTATGTATTTGAGTCATGACTGTCTACCATTTTTACTGCCAGTTCAAGACAAAACCAATGAAGAGAATTTTGGTTTGCACTGGCCAGAGCTCCATACTCATGTTGAATCGCTTTAACTACAAAAAGTTGTTCTGTCACGTAAAGAAACTAATACGTTCTTTTAATCTAGAAAATCAAACTGATTTTCAGTTTCAGTTCAGGTAAAGTCCCACTTGACTTAAAAATGTCTTTCAAATTTCATTTTATCGGTGCATGTTACAAAGAAACTGACGGGGGTCTTTCAGGTCTTGTTTCGGTTGAAACAACAGCATCACTGTCTGTAGGTTTGACAGGCGTAACAGGTTCATAACGTCATCTTGAAGGATGTTGTATGCGGTTTGTGATTGATCCTTATGCCAAAAGAAGAGAATTAGAGTAAAGAAGAGAGTTAAAATGTGAGTGATACTCAAAGGAAATAAGGAAGAGTCCTGTCTATGTTAACACTGACTCACACACATTTACATGGAGGTTTTTCCCTGGAAAAAGATGCTCATTTTGACCAAATACATCTGATTTTGTCATTTTTGTGCTTCAATCGCCACCTATAGGACAGTCATCATAATAACAGAGAGCATGATGCAAATGATTCATTTAGAACACACTTGATATATTTTATTTTACGGTACAAAGTTATCTTTTATCTCTTTCTGTGGTATTTTCTCTTTTTTAGCTGGATCCATCAATCCTTTAACCTTGACAGAAGTGGTTCCAGCAACCCCTGACAGAGCACTGGCCCTGTCCTTACCGTCCACAGAGATCAACCGTTCCTATCAGGGAAGCTTCACTGTGGATGGATATGACTTACAGCCATTTGACACAGGTAATAAAAACTCAAATCAGTTTTTACCCCAAGCATCAGTCTTTCTGATCTTCTTCCTGCATTGTCACAATTCCTTATTTGGAAGAGGCTGAAAGATCCACAAATTGAAAATTAATTAAAATGACACTGTACTTTCAAAAAAAGATATAAAGGAATAGAGAAAAAATACAATACATATGCAGTGCCTTCCATACTTCCCAGTTGGGATTGGCACCGTCTGTGACTCCGTACGACGGTGCAGCGAGGATGTTCTGGAAGCTCTTCCGCAAGAAGCACAACTATATCCTGGCTTTCCTTTTAAACTGGAAACCATCTGCATATCAGAGTGAAAAATGCATTCCTTCTTTTCGACACTTGAGCCATGGTCTGCGCTTTTAGCTTAATAAGATGTTCAGTAAAAAGCCTATTTAATGTCACATTAAAGGATGGCCACATTGAAAATCAATTTTACCATCCTCCCCAGATGATAATGTGACTGGTGGAAGCACCCAAGACAGTCTGGACAGCTGCCTTCCTATCACTCCGCTGAAGGCTTCCATTTCATTTGTCAAAACCAGTCATGACAATGGAAGTGCAGCTTACTCCACTGGAAAATTCCTCCGGACCTGCTCAGAGCCACAAGAGGACGAGTGGTATGGGACGTGACCAAAACTCACCATCACAAATGGCCTGGGAGATGCTACTTCTACATTATTTTTAAAACTTGAATCTGTACTTTTAATAGCAAAAAAAAATGTGCTGCTCCCTGCAGGACTTTACTGAGAAATTCATCACAATGTTGACCGCTATCTCCAACCATGAAGAAGGTGTTGGAGGGGCTAGGTTCTGTAAATTTCTGGGTTTTTGTTTTTTCTGCAGCAAAACCCAGAAACTTTCTACACAACTACTGACTAAATTGGTTCCATTTTTCTACTATGGAACCCTTTTTTTGTATTGTTTTTGTATTGCACAAATGTATCAAGCTGCCTTTTGATATTATGTGAATTTTAAGTATATTTTCTGTATTGAGAATTTAAATTTTTCTAAAACATGCAGAAACAGGAACAGTGATCAACAGGGAAAATTTCAATAACTTCTATCTTTGTTTAATAAAACGCCCCGTATTGTGGGAGTTCCTGAGTATTTAATGTTTATTATGTTTCTTCAATAAACCCCACTGCTGCAAATTTTAGCTATAGCTTAGTTGTATATTGATTTCATTACTGAAGAAAATACCAAAAACTAGTGACTGTCTATTAACGTACCAACAATTTACAATATATGCAGAGCCAAACCCTGAAGTCACTTATTCCTCCCGCTTTAATCTCTGACCCACATACTGAAGGTCCCTTCCTACGTGAACAAGAACATTATTTTGAGTGAACCCCATGTTCTATTCTGCTGCTGTAAATATTTCATGGGCACGTATATCAGTGCACAGCCGTGCATATTCCTCATTCCTGTCCTTCCTCACAGGGCAGCGAGGTCAGACAGAGAGAGACGGTCTAATACACATTTGCATTTTATGGGATTTGTTATAAAGAAGGAAAATATGAAAGAATTCTTGGCTTGTTCTTTAATGCAAGCAGTGTCTTAGGAATAACTTCTTCATGGACATCTTACACAGTGTTCTTCCAACAACATTGAGAATTGTGTTAGCTTTCTTTGACAGTACAACATATTGTGGGTTTTTACCACTCACTTTCAGTATTTATGAAATCATAAACCACAGAAACTACATTTTACTAACCTTAAAAGCAATTCCTTTAAAAAGAGACCTGGCAGAAGTATAACTTCTTTACAACATCGTGAAGACAGATAGTGCAATAAGAGGAGACATGTAGGAATGTTTACATGAAGAATTCTGCTCTCTTCTCAGTTCGTACCACCCGAGTCAAACAGTTGAGAACGACAAACATTCAGTTTCATTGTAACATTTCAAAACAATGTTGATTACAACTAAACAAAGAAAAAAAAATCTGGTGCCAAGTCATTAACTATATGCTACGGAGAATTAATTGACTTCATTGACTAGAACACATTTTTGGTTACTTCAATCAGCCTTCTTGAAGAGTTGCTTGGCAACGATGCCTTGAACTCTCATCTCCTGTGGAGAAGAAGAAACAACAGTGAGGAGGGGTCGGGGCAGAAGGATGGGGGGGGTAAACAAAGAGAGATTCAACAAAGACTGTTGGGATGTTCAAGAAAAAGTTGAATGTGTTATTAAAAAACCAAAGATTGTATCCAAAATACTATCCCTACTCCTGACCTACCTTTTCACCATCTACTCCTTTTAACCATCTGCCCCCATCCCCTCTTCATTAATCTCTTGCTCTATGTAACCTTTAAAATCCACCATTGATCCTCGCTGGCATTTCTTGAGCAACGCTCTCCTAAGGTTGGAGACAGCGTCAACAACACATCATTTTGTTCTGAGCAAAAGCTTTTAAAATCCTGTCTGATGCATCTTGTGGAACAGTACTGATTGTTTTACATCTTAATCTGGATTAACACATAATCTTTAGACTCTTTCACAACCAAAATGAGAAACATCAACAAGTTACTTCAATTAATTAACTCCCAATTTAAACACACAGCATTTCTAGCTCCTCACCTTTTTAAACAAATACTTTTGTCTTCAGCACACATGAGGAAAAAATGGTGATTGAAACATTTTCAGAAAATATCTCTAAACCCAGAACTGAGCAATGCACAGCATCACAATCCAGATAGCTGCACAGAACCGGAGTAGTTCTTATTCATGTTTCAATTAGACCTCCACAAAAGCTCCAAAATCCCTTCTTTAAAGAATTTCTTCCCACACCAACCGCATCATGACCATTAAGGTCATGGATAACTTTCCATATGTTTTATTTCCATCTTTTCCCTTTTTAAGCATATCGATTTTTGCTTCCTTTTTGTTTTACATATTTAATTTCCTTGTTCCATATGCACCTCCCTCCCTCCCTTTCCCCCACTCTTCTATTCACTCCATCCATTCATCCTCTTACCAAATGCAGCTTGTCATCCTCCAGCCAGTGTGTCCACCCTCGACCTTCTTTCTCGCCTCGCTGTACACAAATCAATTTGTCTCCTTCCCAGCTAACTGTCGTCTGAACAACCACAAAGATGTTGTGTTACTGTGTGCAGTTAAAATGTAAAGCAGCTCACAGACTTGGTCACACAAGGGGCTTCATGCAGCCTGACAGGGGGAGTTTTAAATACGTTTATTCTTTTACTTCTAGATGGTGTTTGTTTCACTTTGAAATAAATAGTAAAAATTGGTTTTGAGGGATGAAGGTTTTTCGTGTTTTCTTTTCCCACACATCATTCATTGCAGCCTGAATGCGGATTTAAACATTGGGGGGGTGATTACAACACCGAATTGCAGCAATAGGTGGGGCAACTTTCCAAATTAAACACACAGAGCAAACTTATATTACACGTAATGACGCTTTACAATCCCTACATCTGCCTGCACACATATTCATACAGGTCAAAGTCAAACATTTAGAGATGCAGCAGCACACCTGACAGGTACGACCATCCACTGGCCCCAGATCCTCGGTGAACTCCTCCCCAATCATGAAATCCATGTTGAAGTTCCTGAATGTGGTGAGAGTGCGGATCTTCATGGCTCCTGTGTCCGGATCATGGACAATCTCTTTACTGGGCTTCAACAGGCACACAATCTTCCTCAGAGCGAAATTAATATCTGTCAGGAGTCGATAGAACAGAAAATTAATGTAAAAAAGAGCATTCAGTATTGATAAAAGAAGGTCTGATGCATTCAGTGCAAATGGGTTGTGTGGGTCTTGTTTCTTTGTGTGCGTGTGTGTGATTTGTGTGTCTTGTCTGGGGTCATGTAAAGGACAAGGAGGTGATTTCAACACTCTAATATGTGCTGCTGCAAATGAATTTAATCTATATATATAAGAAATCTATGATATAGACTAAGAGGATTAAAAACGATTCAATATAATTATAATAATAATAATAATAATAATAATATTTTTAGATAAATAAATACAAACATCTGCATGTTATATTAGGGAGGATGGACTCATCTCTCCAGTCAGTCTTTACATTAGTAGAGGAGGAACATGCGCGCCTCCAGGCGGCTCACCTAACGCTTCGAGGTAGGCGTCCATATTCTCCTGCTCCACTAAATGAAACGTGCCGGAATAATTAGGTTTCGACATCTTGTTCCTTTTCCAAACTCCAGACAAGATGAGCCCCGCTCTGTACTTTCCCCTCTTTCTCGCTTTCCTTCCGTCGAGTGACGTCTGGGTCCCGCAGCCTGAGATCAGTTTCACTTCCCGGAGCGTTTGGACCCGATGGAGGACGAGGCTGCGTCAAGGTTGTGGAAGCCAGGCGCTGTGGAGGACTGCTCCGGCGTGTGGATTCTCTCTGCTCCGGTGGAAAGACGCACAATGGCTTCAGGGAAAAGAAAGAGTTCCTCACCCTGTTGCGTGAAGGGAGGTGGGGGTGAGGAGGTGCGGGGGGAGGAGGAGGAGGAGAAGGAGGAGGAGGTCCATGCGTCTGCCCCAGCGCTCCAGAGGGTTCTCTGTTTGGAGACTCCCATGTGGAGAATGTTGTGGAATAATGAAGTTACGGAAAATCTCCATGTACGAGTTGAGCAAAAATCGTTCCTCTGCTCATGACTTGATTGAACAGATTTACAGCCTGTCAGTGTTATTTCAGCGTAAGGTTTAATCCAGATTTATGGAGAAAGCCACATGCATGTGCGCCATAAATAAATTTCCCAGAACAAGACTGTAAATTTAAGTCTGGAAGACAGAGAGTATGGATGAGTTTTATTTCTGAATGAACACATTTATTTTGTGATAGATAAAAAAAAAATACAGACGCAGCACATTTCTTGTTTATTTTGAACCTTGAGTAACAACTGGATTAAGTGATGACTACTGAATTCCTGTACAACAATGTGTGGTTTAATGTAAACAGATTGTCACTTGTGTGAATGAGCGCTGATCACTGTTCTTTTGGGATGTGTTGACATTTGAAAATTGTGCATATTTGCACAAGAAAAGCAGTGCCATCGGTAGTAGTAATACTAACGGTGGTGGTGATTTGGAAGAAGAACAACAGATTGGTGAAGGGAGAAATCAGTGCCAAAAACGTGGGTATAAATGTTCTTTATTGTGACTGAATCCAACTAAAACTCTGATGATTTTTGCTAGTTATATATTCACAGGTTGAAGAAAATGAAGACCTGAAAATGTCCCCAATCTCGGATTAATAAAGGATTATTTTAGAGGATGAACATAAACATTTCCCTGTTTTTGGTTTTTTTTTTCTCTCTCTTAATTGTCTTGTCACTGAATCACATGGGGGTGTGATTATGGTCACTTTGGGTAAAGGTGTCTGGAATTACACCCACTGGGAAGAATAATACAATTAATTAGCACCAATGTGTGATGTAACATAGATTCCATGAGAAATCTAAGCTATCGTGTCATACTGTAGAAAAAAAAAATAAAGAGAACCAACTGGATCGCTGTGATTCACAGAAACAATTGGAATCCAGGCACTGAAAGGTGGCTCTGCAGCTGCTCAGGTCAGATCCGCTGTAGAATATAGAAGTGATGGGTAACATGATGTGTCATCCCTGTTTTTCAACATTGCTGCATGATCGCATGACCCTAAACTGGATAGTCGTTTATGAAAATGAATGAATGACTGAATGAACCTGAAGGACCATTGTTGTTCTTGTTACTTAAATTTCATCAGGAAATCCTGTCTTGGAATACGACCAAAAGTTGATGGAAAGCCGATCCTTCTGAGTGTCAAGAAAGCCCGTTTCTAGTCCTGTGTTAAGACCGCTGACTCTTCAGGACATAGTGAGGATGACAGTGTAATCCAAATGCCTTTAAAATTTTAGTTTGTTTTATTATCTTTAGATGTAAATTGATGTCAGTGCATCCCCCTATTGATATGGGTGTAAGAGTTGTCCTACTTCAGCAGCATTTCAAATATTTGAATTTAAAAAGACAAGGCAGGAGTATTTACACATCATTTTCTGCCTTTATTTTTAACAAAAGCATCAACCAAGCATTCATGTCACATTGGATATCAATGCGTTATCTTGTCTCTGATTTTTATACTTCCATTCTGACTGAATCCAAATTCTTTAACAAAAAAGTGCCTGCATAAATACAACAAAAGGACATACTTTGATGAAACTTTCTGTTGCTTATTTTTTTCTCACTGAGCCACTTTTCTTCTCAGACTTGTGCTTCTTCTCATTTTTGTTTGCCTTTGGCAGATTTTCATAAACGTCCTCCTTGTTTCTGGAAATAGACAAGGAATAAAATCTGATTAGTGAGTTCATCCATTGTGTTTATTTTAATACAGATCAGCATTGATTAAACAGAGTTTTGTTAGAAGTGATTTATAGACAAAGGGGATGTTCCTGAACGGAGCTGATTTAAACGGACCAACCAACCGTGACTCACTCACTCAAAGCTGGTAGCCCACTGTTCAGCGCTCCAAGTGGGTCAAAGTTTAGAGTTTGGGGCTGAATGATTCCTTGTTGTGAGCTATTTTATCTTTTCTAATTGGTTCATTATAATTGTACTCAGTTCAGGGTAGAGGTTAAAAATAATTACTCAAGACACATGTTTGGAATCTTCCCTCGTTAAAAAAATATAAATAATCTTGTTTATCAATGTGATCATTATATTGGACAGTTTAATAATTTCCATGTGAAGCCCATTAAATTGTCAAGAAGAGTGAGCACCATTTAAAACCAGTCTTCTGCTGCTTTGGAGTAACTTCCTGGTGTTTGTGATGTCATCAATGCGCTGAGGTAAATACTTTTTGAATTGCATTATGGGATTAGTAGGATCCATCATTTTTCTGAACTACAAGTTAAAATATCTCAGCCTCTGTTGCTCTTATCTGGGTAATTATTTTTCAAATCTTTCTAAATCCACTACACTGAAGGCATCACTGTATGGAATTAATTACTAAGAGGCTTAAATTAGCAAAAGGCTTAAATTACTAAGATCTTAAATCACCCAAGCAGCTCAACAGTGAGCCTGGACAAAAAAAAAAAAAGATATAAGCAATAAAAATCTGTTCACCAAGAAACAGAAAGTCAATGGCTGATCTGATCTCCATTATTCCAAGGTATTTGTATACTTTAAATATAACTTCAGTATTTTTTGTGATATTTCACTGGACTGCTGATGATGTTTGATGCAAACTTGTTGGCTCACAGTAACTATAAAGCAATTAGTCCAGATCTAATCAGCTGTATTGTTATAGTTCCTTAAACTGCTGACTTGCTGATGGCCTTTCATACTAGACTGGTTCAAGGTCTCCTTTCAGTGGTAGCTTTTGCAAAAATTGTAAAAAATGTTCTGTAATTCAAGCATGAATCAGGTTTTTATTCTAGTTACAGGGGCTTTACAGTTACAGTTGATTAAATAGTTTTTTTACACTGTAATCCACAAATGGGAATGGTCAAATTGAGGTGGAGTCCAGCTCTGTCAACAGGGCATCCTCCCTCCACCCACAGATCCCTCCACACAAAATGAGACTGCTGACATGAAAACTGAATGAGTCATTCTTTTGGAGCAGCAGTGTGATGTTTAGAGGAATCATGTGAATCCGAGCATTCAGTTCATACAGTATGTGTGTCACACACACTCACTTTGAAACCGTCCTGCTGGCTGGTTGGTGTTTGCGTTGCAGATTTCCATATTCGGTATCAGTTTCCTGCAAGAGAATGACACAGACACATTCAAACACGAAGAGATGACATGTGACTGATTTGGTCTTTGTGCTGGAATTGTTTCTGTCTCAGGGTCAACGTTCATCTTTCACAAACCCACTTTGATAACTTATCATTTTGTGTAGCAGGGAAACCATTAGCAGTCAAAAGTACAAGGGCCCATTGACCTATTAAGTCTTTTTTAAGCCCATTCAAAGGTAAATAAGGTTACACTCGTCCATCCAATGACATAACAGGAAATCGTATCTATCCACAAATCCATAGGAAATGCTATAATACAGAGGTCAGGGAAATATCACACATGATTTGAGCCCCAAAGGTCTGCAGCTCTTAACTTGTTACTTAAACTTGCATTTTAATTTACATTATCAGGCTACATTTTACCTACAAAAAAAATACTTTTTCTTCTGTTCTGTGTTTAATAGCCTGTGTCCAGCTAGACTTTCTAGTTTCATGTTTCTCACCATGTAGGCACAGTCTTTGGCCTTGGAGGTCTGTATGTACTCAGACACTGACAGATAGATGAACTTGTACTGGGCCTCTGTCTGCACCATCCCAGAGCGCTGCTCTCGCACCATCTGAATGTATTTTGGGATGTCAATGTCACAATCCAAGCCTGAAGAGGGATATGGGAAAACATTGGATAAATGAGGTTAAAGAAAGTAAAATGAACTGAGAAATGTGAATGCTTTTGTTTTGAATCAATATCTGATTTTCTTTCACCTATCGTGTCAATGGTCTGCAGGATCATGTCAATCACCAGAATTGTGCCTGTTCTACCGATGCCAGCACTGCATACATAAAAAAAACAACAATGATAAATCATCTATTATTCATAAAATATGTGAAACAATGACAAACAACTAAACTGCTATATTTAATATATTTAAATAGAATGATTTTAAGCAAAGGAAGTCATCCTGGGGATTCTTTGGATCCTTTCAGATGTTTGTGAGCTTTCTCATCTTCTTTTTTAATAAATAAAAGTGACAGTGTAGTGTTAAAATTCAAAAACTTAAAAAAGACACACATTGCTCATATCACAAACATGCACCACCTGTGAGGAAGGGTCCAATCTACAGTCAATATTGGATTGATTTAAAGGGGTAGCGTGTGAAAGATTTTTAAGAAGAGTTGTGTGAAGGGAAAGCATCTTATGACTGCAGTTACTTTGCAGCTTTGTGAACACACTCACGCACCGACATACTTACACAAGTCATGCAAACAAGTTTAAAAAAAAAAAAAAAGCACAAGTAGTCTCAGTGGTCCTCAGGTCACACGGGCAAAATTCCAAAAGGATAATTACTTGGTTACCTTTTGTTCAGCTACAACTAATCTAAATCCTGGAACTGTGATAATTTCAATCTTAAAACTCCAAGTGTTATCAACTAACTTCAGTGTGACATTCTCTTCAGCTTTCTTTAAGCTCAAGCACATGTTAACACAAGTTTACAGTTTGTGAATTTACCATCCACCTGACATGTGGCGTTACTCACCATTTTTGAAAAACTTCCATTTGGGAAACATTAATGTCTGCAACAGTAATCATGAGGCCCAACAACCCTACACATCTGTTCAGCTCTTACAATAGACAATACAAGAAAAGGAGCATGTTGTCTGAATCTACACCACACTGTATGAACTACAATACAAAAACACATAATTATAGGTTATTCCTGAGAAATAAGTGAAATTTTTGAGACATCCCTGATGTCACAAATATTTTTTGAGAAAAAATGTTGAGAAAAAACTCTTGGTCCAAATGTGCTTAGTTCTCTTCTAATTAGGCACAAAATTTATTTCTCTTCAAAGGAATGACACTCCTGCAAGGTTTGCATTTGCTTTCATGCAGTCAGGCTACTGCTGCTGTAGCTCTGACACAGTAAATATCTGTGGTCCCTACAGTCCTGCAGTCATGTCAGTGGGTCTCCACCCTCGGCACAGTCAGATGTTTTGTCTGTAGCTGCGTTGTACCTGCAGTGGATGACCATGGGTCCTGTATCGCAATGTTCAGCCTGTTTAGCGTTCACTTGTGTGAGGAAGCTGAGGACACCACTGGGCTCAAGAGGAACGCCGTGATCCGGCCAGCTCATGTACTGGTAGTGCCAGATTGTACGACAAGTCTTTGGCTGAAAAAATAAAAATTGCAAAAAAATAAAAAATATTATAGCTGCAGGGAGAATTAAATGAACACATGTAATTTTTTGGCTCATTGCATGTGTCAAAGTTTTTCTGACCTAAACTGAAGTCAATGTGGTCCACTCTCTAGGAGGAGTAGTGTAAAACTTGTCATTTCCTGTTGCGGCTAAGAGGCACGAGATCTATTACTGATTTCAGCATGCAGATGTCTTCAGGCTGGGATTCTTACCCAACAAGTGAAGTTTGGGAAAGATTGGACTACGGACAGGGGAGTTACAACAACTTCCTGTTTGATGGGGTAACATTTAAATGTGCTAGCTTGGCTACAGCGTTCAAGGAAATATCGTACATGACTTTAATAAACTTTCATGAAGTTTTCAGATTGCAATTGCCACAACAGAAGTGGAATCTATAGCAAGAGTTTACTGAAATACAAAGAGAGAACTTGGTGGAAAATTAAAAATGGTTTTAGGTCACGGTGCCCATAGATTTGGTGCAAATACCTACAGAATGTCCCACATTCATTGGTGCTCTTTAAGGGGGTCTGTGGAGGCAGATTGCTAATGACTCCGACTCATAAATCATGATATTAGCATGACTGAAGTTTCATGATTGTTTCATGAATCACAGACAACGAGAGAAGAGGGAGGAGGGATTACCTTATCAGCAAGACAAATCTCCAAAACTCGAATTTTGTAATCAGTGGATTCCGTCAGTGATGTGCAGGTCACCACATATCTACCCACATTCTTGGACATTTCATTGTCTGGCCAATATGGCACACATTTATTCTGTACAACAAAAAAAAACAATGAATGAAGGGAAAGACTTAAAATGCAGCCTCATGTGCAACAAGCACTAGTGTAGGTATTGATTATGTAATTGTTTACAATAGCTCACGCATTTTTTTAGATTTCCTTTTTTTAATAAGGGAGTTGCAACACATTTATTTTTCATATGAATGGTACATTTTAAATTTTAATCTAATCATAAATTAAACACAAGTCAAAGACTGTGTAAACAATTAAAGTTAGAAATTAAATAAACTGATTTGGTGGTCCTTGGTGGAGGTTTGTGTTCTACTGATTACGGCTATAGTTATTTATTTTTTAGATTTCAGAGGATTTAATATTGCACGAACAACAATATGAGAATTGGAGGTTGTTCTAATACTGACCCGCCCTTTCTCGACTTCTCTCGTGGTCATCACAATCACCTTCGTGTTCTCCTGCCACACCATCTGCCAGAAATCATTGATAGTTGTTGCCAGGCACCCCTGGGTGGCGATGTAAACCTTCTGATTTCCAGACTCCCACTGGGTGTTCTGGGAGCACACAGGGAGAACGCTTCAGTAAACAAACAACAGTCATCTTTAAGACTAAAACCACTACAAATGATGGAAAACAGAACATGAGATTATTTTGTTTGTCACCATGAGGCCAGTGACTTTACAGACTTACTCTAACATAATTGGCGTTGATGTAATCTGAACCCACAACATTCGGATCAGCATTCTGCAGGATGACCCTAGTGTCGTTGACTTGTGATCACAGGAGAAGAGAGGGAGAACAAGAGCGTGGGATTAATGCCAGTGTGATGAAAAAGTAAATGTATTCATGAAATGTTTGATTTTTTTAATTGAGAACAGTGAAAAGATTCAAAACTCACAGGGAAGAATATTCTTATATCTGTTTTTGGTTTTATTCTCTGGCCTCTGGCCTTCCTCTCTGCTCTTCTTCACCTTTGCTTCTAATTTTTGAAGAGTCTGCAGTAAAAGGAGATGACTGTTTGAAAACTGTTTGCTGTGCTTTTAGTGGATTAGACAATAAATTAATGAACAAATAACCAAACATTAACTGCTTTGACTGCTTCAGTCACATTTTAAGGAGAAATGACAAACATACTTCAGCTCCGTTTCATACTATTTTCTGACACTGGTTGAATTTAAGTACATTTACACGACTTTGATATAAACTTATGGGTGGGGGGTGGGGGGTGGGGGTTTCCGCTAACTTCTATTGCATTATAATGCATGAACATTGTGTTCTTTTTATGATCATGTTACGTGATGTTGGGCCAAGGCCATTTTTTTACCACCACAAGATGGTAGTATAGGCTCACACACTCCAGTTTTGATCAGCATAAGGAAGCCATAGGACATTAAAAGCTTCTTAGAAAATGTTGATAAATCATCTCAGTCTGAAACATTCTGGTAAGCAGCTTGACCAGATGAAACCTCACATCAAACTCCTCCCAGAAGCCGGCCTTGGGCTTCTCTCCCTCGCTTTCCTGCTGCTGCTGTGTGGTTTTGTCCAGCTGTTTCACTCTGCTTTCAATGTCAGCTGCGTTCACTCTGGTGGAGTAATATGGCTGTGAGGAACGTGCAGGCAGACACAAAGACAAGTCAAACTCAGCCAATGAGTGCAATGCACATCATCATCATCATCATCATCATCACCATCATTAGTCAGGCAACATTAAGACAAGCTCAAAGATGTGAGTAATATTTCCTATCGCTGCTCATCTTTTAAAATAATCCACACTGAAATTTGTTTTTCATCACTTGCTGACATTAAGGGTAAAACTTTCCAATAAGATACTCAAAATGTACGTAGATTTATCAGCAAACACATGAGGAATGAATGGATGCAAACTTTTCATGCACTGAGCCAAATTCCAGTTGTACGTTTTCATGGTGATGGAATCTGAAGACAGGTGTTGTATTTAATAGGAATCAAACTTGTGGAAAGGAATACTCTTTGAAGGGAACACTTATACTTTGTGGCGGTGTCCGGTCTCTGAACACTCTTGTGAATACTTTACTTTTTGTGCGTTTTGAAATGAAGTGGTGCGTCATACCAAGTTGTACCTGAACCATTCCTTCACCGTTACCTCTCCGTTATGCTTCAGGAACACACAACCTCACAGCATCCTGATTCATTCATTATTATTTTCCATGAAAATAACATTGTGGATCATAGCCCTGACAAATTTAAACCACTTTGATTGAATACAAATAGCAAGACCTGTTCACCTGTTTGAAATACACCCAGTTCCCAGACATCTCCTGGATGCCTTTGCGTTTGTAGTACTCCACCAAGTCAGTCAGCGTGTCGAACTTCTCTGAGCCTCCCACTGTGTACTGATCATTCTGAACACACAAGAAACAAATGCTTTCATTTTAACAATGAAAATTCTCCTCAGACATCAAATTATTTTTGTATTTCAGGACAAATTCTCTTCAATATCTAATGTAAAACTCAACACAGTGCAATGATATTATGAGCGTTAATATTTAAGTCCAGAGAAATGGATTTAAACTTAAGACCATTCACCTGACACATTATCTTGATGTGAGAGACCCTTTTTGCTCCAGTTTTGCTCATTTCGTTTGTCAGAACGGACAAGACACAGTCTCCAGGTTTGGACAGCGACTCTCTGACCAGAAAGGTATCCGGCTCGTCTCGCGCCACAAGCAGCTTCTCCGCATTCATCCCAGACAGATGACCGTGGTACCACCTGAGGCACAATTACAACCACACTGATACCTTTGCATTTTACTAGTGCCGTGCATAAACACACATAATAAGGTGTTTTTTGCAGAAAGTGTTAATAGCTGGAACTAAATAAAATCACCCCCTTCTATTGAAGTGCAAAGCTTCTGTACTACACCCTAAAATTATTTTTCAGACTGGGTAAGGTGAACACACTACACAGTGAGCAGAAATGGAAAGCCACAACAGAATCTAGTGCTTCATAGTCAGAAACAGTTTTTACAGGTGTCGGCTGCCACCTGTGGTTGAAGTCTGTCCATAGACATATGCTGGTGCGTGCGTGTGTGTGTGTGCGTGTGTGTGCGTGTGTGTGCGTGTGTGTGTGCGTGTGTGTGTGCGTGTGTGTGTGCGTGTGTGTGTGTGTGTGTGTGTGTGTGTAGAGAGTATGAATTAGTGAGGGCAGACTCAGTCGTGCTGGGTTGTGACTTAATTTTAGACCTGTGACACTTCTTGATTTCTTCTTCTACGCTTCCTGCTTCGCGGTCGGAAAATTTCTGATGACAGATTTCATGGCTGAAGAGAACAAAGTATTTATAGCCTGTCCCCCTCCTATTTGTAACATCCACACCGCCATCTCCGCCACACATTGTCTGCTCACTTTATGTATTTCACAGATGCTTTTAACACTTAATTCTTTGATTTTACATTAGTTTATGGTTTTACAGGAACAGAAATTTGGCTCTGAATTATGTTTTTTTTAAATAGACCTGCAAAACGCACATGCAGTAATGAAAAATGTTGCATTCAGGCAGTCCTGCACAAGTGAAGGAACAGCCTGTGCTGAGATATAAATGATGACCTGATCGTCTTCGTCATGCCTTCTGACCAGAGATAATCATACCAGATACTGTATTTGAAGGGGAAAAAAAACATAACCTGCTGAGGTGTGCGTGATCATGATTTAAGACCCCCCACCCCCTTACAAAATGATACGAGATGTGGAGGACAGCGAGTGAGCAAGAACACGATGGAGTGTGCAATAGAGGAAGGCAAGTAGGGTCTGGCCATTGCTTTTTCAAAACTTAAAGTTTCCAACCGCAGAAACAAAAGGGAAGTTAGACAACTGACAGAGAGAGAAGGATGAGGGGGGCAGAGGGTGAAGCTTCCAGCCACGGTGAAGCACATCTCACAAATACACACATGCATAATAAAAAAGGCCGTGTCCTCCCTGACTCATAAAAAGAGTTGACCTGTATGAATGTATTTTACTAGATGGCCATTAACCTCCATATTCAGCCAACAGGACCCAAAGTTCCCACGTGGGAAGAAACCTTTATCATCACCAAAACCACCCCTTTGTTTTTTTTTTGTTTTGTTTTAGGGTTTGTTTTTTTTTCAAATTTTATCTGACAAACAGCAAATATCTCAATTTTTTTATCTACAGCAACACTCAGGATGTCTTTAATCTAAAGGATGCTGCATGCAGACGGAGGAATCAGACAAAAATCAAAATTCACAAGCTACATATAGAAATCTGGAAAAACATTACTTTTTGTGAGTTTGTCTAATGTTGAATCTAAAAAGTTAATCTGTAAAGAAAGCAGTAGAAACAGCAGACAGATATAGGACATGCTTTGAAGCAGAACGCACAGTGTTTCCATTAGGTGGTTGCGTATATCTGCTCATCAGTGTGAAAGGGAAGCAGGTGTCTTGAATCACTGGACTTGCATTAGTTTTTTGTCCCTGTCCGTCATTATAAAACTTATTTTACTGAACGCTTAACGCAACAACAGAAATCCCCTCTTTTTAGTCAGTGACTGCAGCCTGCTGGAGCTAAAGGTTGGATGTAATTTTCAGGGTGTTGTAAAAGTTAAAGTCCCCCTCCACCTTGTGATCTGGTTACTCAGGTGTGATGATCAAGCTTTAGTTCACAGAACTGTTTTGGTGCAGTTTGACACCTTTCACACTTACACATAGTTTGTGTCCATGTTATTATTTAGATCAGAGCCTGTTTTTATGTCTAGAAGGTGTCTTGAAAATTTTTTTTTTTATTATTCTTGGTAAAGCAGCAGAATATTCAGGGTTCAAAAGATTTTTTTAAAAATCAAGATATTATTGAATCAAAGACCCCAAGTAGATAAAAAAATGAATTAATTACTAAACTGTTGAGAGAACTGTGGGAAGTAAGCCTGACCAGCTCTGGGTTCCCACCGTCTGGAGTGAGTGATTATTTTCACTGAGTCACATTCTGACAAAGATGCTGTGGAGCCAGAATTATCACAGGTGTCTTCATCGTCCCCAGAGGAAAATCATAAAACCTCATGGAATATCAAACCTACAAATGACACATATTGTTCCCTGTAGAAAAACAGCTTTAAGAGGAAATAATGCTAATCAAAACTGACAACAGTAGACTGAACTAATCAAATGTAACTAGAGCGTGTAGGTGGAGACAGCACAGAGGAAGCCGAGAGAGGCATTAATCATAAAAACTGAGTCTGGAGGTAGACGGAGGAGTGCACAGACCTCTCTGTGGTGGGGTCAGAGCAGTTGAGGGGGTACTTGAGTTCAATCAGAGTACCATCCTTGTCCTGCAGGATGCCATTCTCCGCTGTGTAGTATTCCACCAGCTCTGACAGGGTGGCAAACTTCTCCCCACCGTACAGGTCATAGTAGTCTCCTGTGTTTTGAATCCGGATGTGGGTCACCATCTCGCCCACCCTGAGAGGGTGAAACAGTCAAAACAGGCAAAGGTTTTTTCTCAGCAACAATCTTATAGATCACAATCAAAGGAGAATATATCTATTTAAGGAGTTTGAAGGTTAATACATTTAAAACTGATCATAACTTTTATTCATTTTGGGATGAAATGTTTCACCCAAAATGAAGTCACAAATCAGATCCTAAAAAAGTCTCTTGATTTCCGCAGACGCTGCAGCTGGAACTAGATGAGTGTGTTGTATCGACCGTTGGCTCCATACACAGTAACCATATTTGTCTATGGCACATACATGTGAATTTTTATCATTCACAATACAGTATGTGTTCATAATTACACAAAGGCGACTAATAAATTAGTTTTCTGACTTTTACCAATACAATTAAAGAACTTCTCTGAATTTGATATTTTATTTTTCAGGCAAATAAGTTTCAAAAAGCAAAACTTTTATTATTGACAGGAAGATGATAATATGGATATACCACTCTGAGATATTCATAATTTGGAGTTCTCTTCCAAGTTTGAGGGATTTCAGAGCTGCCACACAGTGAACACATCGTATTCATGTAACAGAATACTCTAGGGGAAATCTCAGATTTTTATACCTAAAAAATTATGTGAGGGTAGGAAGAAATTAATTTTAAAATGTTATTTTGATTTTTTTTATTATGGAGATGAATCAATACTATTCATCAAGAGAATGCATGTGAAGGGCTGACATCTGTTTCATATTTATAACTACTAATGTGTGCAGAATTTCATTTCAGATGTAAAATGTTTATTTAAAAAAATTAAGCTTTAATTGTTAAGCTTTAACCACTGACTGTAATACTGTGAGCCGTTTGTAACATTCAGGCACGCACACGTGAAGAAAATCATCGCCCAGAACAAGTACTTTTTTATCTGTAAATAAAGGAATTGTTTCTATTCTGCTAGAATTCTACATTTAGCGTTTTCAGTTATACCCATTCCGTTTTTTTATTTGTAAATTCAGTTTCATGTCAATTACAGTCTTTCATACTGTTAATATCAATGACAAATAAATAAAACATGAAATTATTTTATATCAATAAATATATAACATACTTTGTGCAGAGCAGTGCAAAGTCAGAAATAATATTCACATCACATTCACATATCGCTTCGGTCCAAAGTTACAAAAGGTTTACATGCGGCAACAGAATATTAAGTACAGCAAAGGCAGCAGTATCAGTTCGCATCTTAGTTCATTGAGCTAAATCATCTATATGCTGCAATAATCTGGATTTCCATATGAAATTTAAACAGAGCGTCTTTTTGCTTCACCTTGATGTTTGTACGTGTAAGAGCAACCATTTTCAGCACAGATTTAAAAGAAAGAAAAATCACATTTGTAAGCCTGTTGATTTAGAAAATTAAAAGAAAGATTTCAGGTGATTTGGAGGTGATTTTACCTGACAGACAAGGAGAAATCTCCGACGCTTCTCTTGCTGGGTCGAGCCAGAAAGCTGCCATGAATGCCTCGAGTCTTTAGTATCTCCTCGGCCTGCAGGCCTGAGATATCTCTGTGGAACCACCTGCATCAGCACATGTGTGACAAGGTTCAAATATACCTGATATGAAAACTGCAGCTTCCATAACAAATGCAAATAGATAAGACTTGTGTCTGTTTAATATAAGTATATGCATCTTCATACTGTACGTAAATGCTCATCTGGTCTTAATTATATTTAATTCATGTTTAATGTGAATGCGCCTCAGCACAGTCAGCAAAAATCATTTTATATTATTTAAATTTTCTGAGAGATTCTGTCATTTTATATGGAAAAACGACAAAATAATAGTTTGTTCATTAGATTTTTGACAGGTGGAGAGCTACACGTCTCATCAGGTCTGAAATGATTTATCAATAGCTGAAAATTTACAAATTATTTAATCTTACCAATCACCAATATGTATACGTACATACGTACACACATATATACATATATACATATACGTGTATATATATATGACGCATGAATGACACTTAGTGATGACAAGTTGACATTTTTCTTTACACTTTCCTGTTTGACAATAGTTAATTTTTTTAGAAAAAGTAATATAAAACTACATGCTGTAGACTTAATTTTTAATCATTCAATGGATAATTAAATTTTAACAACAATTTCTTTAACTCTTTTACCTTTTAACAGCACTTTTAACATTATACACTCATGCTAATATACAAAATGCAAACCCTGAGACTGAATATCTACGATTTTATCATTTCCACCTCAGGATGGGAAAAAGTGTCTTGTGGTCAAGCTCAGCTCATGCTGAAATAAGAAAGTACTTTTAGCATGTTAGAGAGTATAAATCCAGCAACACAAAATCTTATCATTTAAATATTAAATTACTTGTTATGCTATACCAAAGAGATAAAATAAATGCATGTTTTGATTTGTTCGTCTGATTCCTGCTGCTGAAAAAGTTTCAAATGGATTTTGATAACAAAGGAACCAATGCATTACAGAATGATGCATCTGAGGAACAATGTATTAAATTTCGGTGATAATCCAGATCATGATGTGAATACAGAATATTTCTCAATATTTTGTGACAATTGTAGGATTTGTGGGCGTTTACAAGATTTCCAAATTCAGAACGATGATGATATTTTCACTTATTTTTGCAGTTGTTTTGTAAAATGTACAATTTTAAAGAGAGAAAGTGACAAAACATCCAAGCCTGAGGAAGCTGTATGTACTTGCTTTGACAATTAGATTGTGTTTGCAGTTGTAACGTGTTTCTAGATTAACAGTTTTGTAATAATAGAGAAATGTCCCTCCACAATCATGACAGGAATTTCCTAAGGAAACCCTTTAAGAGTTTAATTGTTGAGGACACAAAAAAGTGTTTCTCAACCTATGAACTACTGCATCGTTTACGACATTAAAAAGCACACAACACATCAGAAATCATATGATAGAGGAACAGAGCATGATGAGTCAACAGCTGGGGAAAGACACAGAGAAGCTGTCATCATACAACAAATCAGCATACAGTGCACAAGGACTCACCGAACCATCTTGTATCTTTACTCCGTCTGGCACCAAAGAAGAGAGAGATTGAGAGTCACCTCTGTCTACACATGTGCAAAGTCAAAAGCATGAACACAATATTTTAATCTCTGATTTCATAAAGAAACCGCCAGTTCCTTATTATATCTCAATTTACAGCTGCACACTCCCCGAAGATGAAGATAACTTGCATTCATCATCATGTTTTCTGCACTCACACACCTCAACTTCTCAGACTTAAATCTATCCATTTGTATCAAAATTTTGTCCGTTACATCACTTTCACAAAACAACACTTAAACTACCCACACCCCTTGTCTGCTCCCACCATTTTTCCCTCCATCCAATCCTTTTTTAGTCACAACAGGAAAGCATGTAAACACTTACTCTTCTCAGCTGCCTCTGAAAACTGACACACACAGACGTTGAGACTCTATTTGCCGTTCTCTCCTCCTCGCTCATGCTCTTCCTTCCTTTTTATGTCTCCTTTCACCAAGTGTAGTGAAAGCAAGACAGGAACCAAATTAGCTGACAGGCCGGAATTCCTTGAACAGATATAGACTTTTTTTTTTTAAAGAGGACCAAAACAAAAACTCGTTACACTAGGTTTAAACTCTCAAAACTTGCTCTCTGAAGATTCCTCCCTCCATTTCTCCACCAGTCATGGTTTTCACACTGTTACCTTCATTGGTGAATCATAAGCAAGAGTGACTGTCCAGTACTGGTAATTCCACCATGGTTAGAAAAGTAAAAACATCCACTTGAAGTCCCCTCATGAACACCCACTCTGTCTCAGTCAGCTATTTGCAAAGGGGTTACCCTCCATCTTTCCGTGTCTACTATTGTTGTCTATTTAATCTGTACTTCCAGGTGTGTGTGTGTGTGTGTGTGTGTGTGTGTGTGTGTGTGTGTGTGTGTGTGTGTGTGTGTGTGTGTGTGTGTGTGTGTGTGTGTGTGTGAAAGTAACACACAAAGGTTAAAGTCACAGAGCACTTCCTTATTTGCAGTTCAACCTTCCCCCATCTGTGTGTGTGTGTGTGTGTGTGTGTGTGTGTGTGTGTGTGTGTGTGTGTGTGTGTGTGTGTGTGTGTGTGTGTGTGTGTGTGTGTGTGTGTGTGCAGGTAAACCATTTGCAAACATGAAGTCACTCTCAGCTTGCTGCTGAGGCACCACCTAAAGGCATGAGAGTGTTAAATCTTGAGTTCTAGTATTAATCCTTGAAGTTTAGAGGAGTTTGTAGGAGACGCTGGTTTGTCCACGTGAGGAAGATTTGGTTAGATTTGGGAATTTTAAAGGAACTCCATCCATCCATTTTCTTGCAGACAAGACAACAGAAATCCTAAATAATGTTTTAATGACGACAGCTTCAATTTGTAATATTTCTACTCACCTATTTTGCACTGTAAAAAGATGTTTTCCATTATTCTGTTGTCTCACTGGGTATCTTGTGTTGTGTATCTTGTGTTCATCAGGTAAATATAAAAATCAGTAAAGAAATTGTCATTTTTAAAACAGAAGGCCCCTTTTAGCCAGCAGCTCATAAGTAACTTGTCGTATCAATGGCGATCCATTTTGTCAGTTGTAAAACTTGCTGATTTATAGTTGGATAACACCACAGTCAGTGGTAACCAGCAGGTTTGCACCTTGCTCTCCGAGTCAGAAGTGAATAATTTATTTGTACATCCAATGACTAGATCCAATATCTAACCAATATCTATCTATATACATAAACACACACACATATACATACTGTATACATATACACATATACTGCACATATATATTGTATATACATATAGTATATATACTGTAAATATATACTGTATACATATATATACTATACACACACACACACACACCAAGAGGGATGGGGAAGATTCAACGTAACAGATCAACAGATACTGAATATGCTGACTCGTAAAAGTGAGGCATCGTATGCCAGAGAAATGTGGGCTCACTATTTGGCAAGAGACCAGCCATTGTTACCAATTCCATCTGATGTTTTTTGCAGCATACTTTAAAGTAATTTGTGCAGTACTCAATTCCTAATTATTGATAAACCAAATATGTGTACCCTGTAAAACCTACAGGAATAGCGTATACTGAAATTTCTGATTATTTATTAGGGTTTAGGGAGGACAGAACTAAATTAGAAATGACATAAAACTAAAACCTAAGGTCACTTACAGACACATTCTCCTCATTAAGCTGGAAAATGGGAACTACATGTTTAAGTGTTGGTGCAAGTTTGCTTGAAGCTTACAGTACAGTGTAACCCCAGAGTGATCCACTCCACACCCACACATTCAAACAGCACTGCAGGTGTCTTTCACTGTGGTTAACACACGTTAATGCCAGTTTGCTTATTCCCCTCACAGATTTGCATTTTGAACAGTGGAGTGAACTGTGTTTTCTCTTCCCATCTGGAATGACAGACCTTCACCTCTCTGCAACAATGTGGCAAACAACAACTGACTGAATATTTTTCACTGAAATATGACTTTTTGTCATTTTCATTTTGTCATTCATTTTCATTTTGTCATTCATTTTGAGTGTGGCAACACATAGGATTGTTGCAATGCATCGGATTAGGTATGTCAGGAAGAATGTACTGTACATGCTGTTCTGTTCTGTGTACTATTAATAAAGCTATTTAAAAAAATAATTATTCAACTATTCTCACATTAACTGCTACCTTTTTCAAAAGAACTTACTGCTGGTTGAAGTTTTAATGTCTTTGTAACTGTCTCAGAGTAATCTTGGGTTCTGGGAAATTGTGTAAGTAATTTTCTCCATCTTCTGAACTTTTTGTTGTATGTTTAAGGTTTTCTGTGCACTATATATTCATATTTAGAGATTTATAGCATAATATAATTGAGAAAATTTGAAATTCAAGAGACTCAGGTGATGTTTCATGGTCACATTTGTCTTGTATACAGCTGCTTATCTGCCTTGCGGGTCACAGGTCTGCTGGAGCCTATCCCAATCGGCTACAAGCGAGAGGTGGGGTACACCCCAAATAAGATGCCAGCTCATCGTGGGGCCACTTGAAAGACAAACAAACACACACACACTCAGACCTCCGAACAACTTGGTGTGACCACATTCACCTCAGCTGCACACTGTTTGCAGGTGGGAGGAAGCCGAAGAACCCGGAGAGAACCCACGCAGACATGGTTTGAACATAGAAAGGAACAGAAAGGAATCAAACCCAGAAACAGCGCTATTCACTGTGTTCCAATGCTGCCCATGTTCACATCCACACAGCTTAAAGTCAGTTCATTAGGACAGAGGAACAAACACACTCCACATGGAAACACTCCAGGTCTGGATTTTAACCCACAACCTCCTTGTGAGACTAGAATGCTTACCACTGTCAGTGAATTTAGTCAAGCATATAAAATAAAAAATGTACCACTCACTTGGATGACATTGTGGAGACTGACTAGTTGTCTATTCTTCTTCACCCAGAGGACGACTGTCTGTAGTCTGATGATGAGCAAAAAAACTCAAAAAGCACATTAGCAGTAGATATTTTTTTCCTGTTTGGTTTAGCTCCTCTCTCTTTTTTGTACTTCCTCCATCAAGCCTTGCTCTGGTCTAGCCTCCAACTGTCTCATGATAAGATATCAGGCTGCATTACTAGCCCAGTCAATCCTCCCGCCCAGTAATTTACTCTAATTTTCTTAATTACTCCAGTATCTATAGGAGAAAATGTGCCTGTTCCTGTTCACTTCCCTGCCTCATGTCCTCCTCATGTGTGATGGATCTTGTGCTTCTCCATGTCCCCGGATAAAAAAAAAATCATTTGCCTCCATGTAAATTCCACACCATCATTCACGGCCTGGATGCAAAGTTTGCCAAGCTCTTCTTATTTGTCCTTTGTTTTGTTTGGTTATATTTTTCAAGTATACAAGTTATTCTTACAAACACACGACAGTCAAAATGTCAACAAATGTCATAATGCTGGGATTAGTGGTCAGCCTCACTAATAAATTAGGCAGTGCTTCCTAATTCTGTCACTAAAACATTTACAGATGTAGGCATATTTTTGAGAGCATATTACCGCTCCAACAAAGCTCAGGAATACATGCCAAAGAAGGATTGAAGTTGTCGTGGCAGAGCATCACTAATTTTATTAAGAGCACTAATACGAGCGTGTTTATTAAATTAAATCAGGTACCTTGTTGATTCCAAACTTAAAGCAATGTGACATACTTTTTTATTTATTATTTATGCTCATCACATTCTTAGACCAGAATGTTGTACTGAAGTCAAATTGCAATAAATTGGCAGCATATCATTTCTGCAGGTGTTTAAATTTTTTTAGATTTGTCCTGAAGGTGTCACTAGAGAAGTCATTATTAAGACAACATCCTGAGGTCACATAAACACCTGTATGAGAACACAAGATATATCAAGACATTTCATTCATTCATTGTCGATATCCGCTTCTTCCACTTATCCCAGCCGACTGGGGGCGTGAGGCAGGGTACACCTCGGAGCCACATGTAGACAGACAGACACAGACTCACACCTACAGACAATTTGAGACCAATTCACCTGAAGTGCATTTTTTTGGCGGTGGGAGGAAGTCGGAGAACCCGAAGAGAACCCACGCAGACACGGGGAGAAAATACAAACTCCAAAACAGAGCGGGACTCGAACAGGGAACTGCCTTGCTGTGCCAGCGCTAACCACTGCGCCACCATGCCGCCCACATCACTCAAAACTTGAAAAATCCTGTTAGAACTTCACCAAAAAGTTGTAAGGATCACAAAGGCCAGTTGGATTAATTATTTGTTCTGCCACAAATTCCATGAATTGTCTGTCTCTTAATTGTTCTTGAAATACTCCATTCTGACTCAGAGTGGTGGCTTACGATGATAGCGCACATGTAGATTTCCTTAAAAGAATCAAGAACCTTGAAAAACGGTTGACTTTTTATTGTATACCATAAAAACAAACAGCAACAATAGAAACAATAAGTTGTTAACCATAGTAATAATATTCAGTAATGTAAAACAACATAACAGACAGTAAGCAATTAAATTAAGATTGCCATCGTTCTCAAAACTGTCCTATTTACTGTACCTACAAGCTGTGGAGCTATAGCCTGTCCATATTTTGGGCAGACACAGAAGTTTCCAGGGAGCAAATCTGTGGCACAGATAGGAATGTTGAGGTGCTGGTTAGGGCTGAGCATAGAGCGCTGCTCCTGGATCGGGTCACCTGACGAAAGAGGTAGAGGTTTGGGATGGAGGGCAACGATGCAGGAGGGGGGTAAAACCCGACTGACTCATACAAACGACAGTAATAGTCTCAGTGTCAGGAGCATTCTGCAGTAGAGGTGCACATTATTATGCCCTATTTTATACATACAGGAGTCACACACTCACACAACACAAGCACTCTCTTTCTCACCACACACACGCAAGCACATACACAGGTGCGTGCACGCACACACGCACACACACGAGGAATCGAATGACTGTTAAAAAAAAGTCACAATCTGAACAGCAAAATCCCTTGAATTCTTTTATAATCCAAATATTACTACAAAGCACCAATAAACTCCAAACATGCTGCTGCTGCTTTTCCTGGCTAGCCTCATTAGCTTCATGATACATTTACTTATATACACTAGTTTGACCCTGCTATAAAGAAGGAACAGGACAGAATGGTCACGCTTCTTGCTTTCCTGCTCAGGTTGAGAGTTGAATCGGAATCCCAGTGGAGGAGAAGGGCTTGTAAATAGCCTGTAAAGGAAAAATTAATTCTTCCATCCACTCCCATCCTACATCTATAGTTTCAGTCTTTTCAATAAAGCAGCACAACTGATGCTCTTCCAGAGTCTGGTGACGGGTTGTGGGTCAGAACGTGGATGAATTTGACTGTACTGTACAAGGTGGTTGGGGAGGGGGAGGTCTGCTACATGGCGGTGAGGTGAGAGCGACTGGCCTCGGTCAGTGAAAGTGAGGCAGGCAGGGTAATTGGTCAACGAGGCACCTGCATCTGCTGTGACGTCTGTGATTGGGTCTGGGAGGTGACCTCAGGGCCACGGCTGGCCAATCGGCTCAGGATGTTCCTTTCAGACATCTGGAGCCGCACAGCGACAGGGGGTATCCTGGCGATGGTCGCAGGGAGACGTGTGACGTCGGCCTTCATGTCACTCAGCAGTTCCTCCAGCTGTTTAAGAACTGGAAACAACAAAATGAGCCATGATCAACTTTATTAGAATATAAATGAAGGACCACTTTAGGTTTTAGGTCATTTTATGTCTGGTTAAATATTAATATCAGGCTCCAGTCAGATAGTAGTTGGGAGTGTTTATTTCCTAGAGTGGTAATAAAAAGCTGCATCAGAGGTTAGGAGTTATAATTAAGGCCCATAAAGAAATGATTTGTGTTTATATTACAGTCCCCTTTTGCCTGTTTTACAACAACAGATTTACAGTCTGCTTTGTTTTGTTCTTATTCAAAAACTGTTAAACATAACCTCAGAAACTTATTACAATTTGAGTAAATGGCACATTATTTCATGATGAAGAATACCGCAATATCCAGCCAAGAAGGAAGACTAATCTCAGTTTTCCAGGTAAATGAAAACCTCCATTAAACTTGCCATTTTCATCTTTTACCTTTATGTAAAACCGCATTGGCAGGCTTGTTTCCAGACATAGACTCCTTGCTGAGGTGCTGGTGGGACTCGGCGAGACACTCCACCTCACTGAAGCGAGTGTTGAGAGCCATTGAAGGGTGGGCCGGGTCTTCTGTCATGTTCAGGTAGGCTGCCCTACGCAACTGCTCTTCAATCACCAAGGCCTGTTCTAATAACTACACAGTAAATGAAGAAACACGAGATGCCTGATGAGACATGACAGAAATGCAGACAAAGAGAAATCATTATAGTGTTCTTAATTCACCTTGAACCTGCGGGCTAGAAACTTGTTCTTGATCTCCAAGAAGTTTCCTCTGCTCATTTCCCCTTTGAACGGTTCATTGAGGATGGCGAACCTCACGTCGTTCTGCACGTCCTGCCACCGAGCGTAGCCATGCCTGAGAGACGCTGAGGTCAAGTGTAACAACACTCTACTCTAGTGAAGATTAGAATATCCCAATTTTCTCAAGCAGGCTTTAAAGACCTCTACTGCTAGTTTTAACTAACAAAAAGCAAAAACCAACCACTTTTTTCCAATTTACAAGGATACTGTATAATGCCAGCCAGCAGCCAGTAGTCATGGCGACGGTGCCAAATCTCAAAAGTCTTCTTGGTGACGGTGGCGGCCCTCTCCTCATTCTGCCACAGAGAGTGGAGCTCTGAAAGGGAATACAGAAAAGTCAAAGAATAGAATCTAAGTGGACAGAAGAATAGAGACAGAGGAGCTCTTTGTGTGTTCACCTGTGAATCCTCCATCAGCGATGTTGAACATGAACCTCTGCTTGGTGGCTTTTTTCTTCTCCTCACTGATGTTAACCACCAGTGCAGCTGTTGCTCCTTCTTTGGTGTTCTCTCCATTCTGCAGTTTGCCAGATTCGTCTGATTTAACTACATCCTTCTCTTCTTTTTGTTCTGTGAGGAAAAAAACATGGAGACATGGGTAAATTTCAGTTGTGAAAAATATTTGAGTGCAAAATTAATAACTAATTCAAGATGACGCCATGCTTTTATTTCTAAATGTGAATGTTTGCATGTACTTACCTTTCTTTTCCTCTGTCAGCAAAACTGTGTCGTTCTTCTCATCTTTTCCCTCCTCAGCTTTAGACAGAGATGCAGTGTTATGACCGAAAACAAAAGAGAACGGGGCTTACTTGAAAACAGCTTGCACATGTAACTCACCCTTCACCCTGTCCTCCTCTGTATCCTTTTTGCCTTCCCAAACTTCACTCTTGACCTCAGCAGGAGTGTCCTTCTCCAGGTCTGAAGTCTTTTCTTTCTCCTCTTTCTCTTTGCCAACATCTCCACCTTCACTCCCTTGGCCTTGGTGCCCACTTCCCGTGTCCTTCTCTTTCTCTTCCTTCGCTGCAGTGGAGACTTCATCTCCTTCTTTTTTTTCAAGGACAGGGGATTTTTCAGACTCATCTGGGATTTCAATAATCTGGGGACGAGCAAGGTTCAATTTTCAATCTGATAAATCATACTTGACTGTTCCGAAAAATAAAAATGTGCGTGATGACTATAAAAACTGAGTTTACCTCGGGATCTTTTCCCTTTTTGGCTCCTTTACCATCCTCGCTCTCTTTCTTCATGTCTTCTTTGTCATCTGATTTAGACAAATCTTCTGAAAAACAGAACACACATGTCAGCAACATCTTCAAAAAGAGATTATTATTTATAGGCTGTTGTCACAAATTATTTTGAAAATTAACGTTTGAATATGGTTGAAAATGCATCTTATGGCCAGATATTATGTCTCTCTGTACGAGCTCAGCTGCAGTACTGTGTGCACCATGAAAATAAAATAGTATAAAGTACACACACACAGTACATATTTACATATTTGTTATAATAAAATACTGAGCATGAGATTGGTGTACGTGTGTTTGTGCACCTGGGACAGGAGTGTTGGGTTGTGTGTCTGCTGGTGTCCCAGTCGAAGGAGTTTTTGAGTCTTCACCTGCAGCCAAAGCTGCAGCCCTTTTGTTTTCCTCCAGCTCTGCCATCCAGGGCATCGACCACTGACCGTTCACATGTTCAAACTCCTGCACCTGCAAATCGACATGTGAACACATCAGGCCATAACTCAGTGACTCCATCATCTCAACATACGGTGTCTTCTCTAACTGGTAAATTACCTTTTTCCTTATGAGTGACATCACGCCAATGCGGGTGAGCACGTGTTGCCTTGACAGACCCTCCCGTGGGACACCATCTGCAAAGGTCTCTGCTCCATCGGCCCCCGGCTCACAAAGGTGACGCATGAACAGAGACACATAGGCCCTACAAACATATGTGAAGAAGGTGGAGGGGTGTCCGTTAAATGAATTTGGTAAATATCAAAACCTCAGGCTGCATGGCACAGAAAGCAGACTTCAAATCAAACAAAATGATGAATATTCATTCATTCGTTCATTCATTCATTCTTCCCCAGCTTCTTCTGCTGTCGTGGGTCGTGGGGTTAAAATGATGAATATATTACATAAAAAATAGACCAAGCCATTCACCAGTATGGGATAGAATAACATTTCGTCAGTTCCTTTGCAGAATCTAGTGGTGTATTAACTTTTTGGAGATATGATAAGGAGAACCCTTAAAAGTATCCTGAAAGTCATCCTCCCACAGAAAAGCTGAAAAACTCTAAAACGGCATTTCCATGGAAAGCTCACAAAATTTGCAAAAACTTCAAAATTTGCAAAAACTACAAAACATGTCTGATGTGTTTTATGACGTCAAAGTGTAAAGTTTGCTAAAAATGATAAAGACAAA
Source organism: Antennarius maculatus (assembly GCA_013358685.1). Taxonomy (NCBI): domain Eukaryota; kingdom Metazoa; phylum Chordata; class Actinopteri; order Lophiiformes; family Antennariidae; genus Antennarius; species Antennarius maculatus. Next base: position 16,843,865 of record CM023615.1, read on the forward strand.
ATCCTTCTAAGTTACCTAAAACAACCCGTTTCCATGGAAACAAAAGGAAAAAAATTTAATGACAATTCACAATATCAATGAGATAAAAATGTATCAAGATTCAATTTACAAGCCAGTAGAAAAAAAGACTAACTTGAATTCTTTCTCAGACTTCCCTCGGAGGTCCCTGACCAGCCACTGGTTGGTGAAAGCATCCTGGGGAGGCATCCCATAACGCATCACTGCATTCAGGAACGCTTTCCTCTGGCGTGCATTGAAGCCCAAAACCTGATTTTAAAAAAATGTAATAATTATGAGCAAAAACAGTATATTAACCAACACCTTTAAATACATTAACTCACTTAACTTCCAACGACATCAATAATGTTTTTCAACCGGCTGGGGTGACAGGCTGACGAAGCTTGTCGGTGAAAATTTGATTTCTAATCATGAAATTTAGTGTAAGGACGACTGATCCAGTTACGGAACAGAGGACGGCGAAATTGCTGAAGCTTATGATGCAACAAAGATTGAATACGTCAGCGAGCACCAGTGAGCATCTGGCGATCGGTCAAGAAAGGTCATTGGAAAAGTCCGCCAAAAAAAATGAAATACTACAAAGCCCCGGCAGCGAATTAGTTAATTACGGTTAGTTTATTTTTATGCCGATTACTTTTTATTCTGTGGGGACTCACCTCGATGTTTCCACCAACTCTGGCCAGCAGCGGGGGAAGGGGTTTGTCGCGATCGTTCCTGAGCCCTTTGCGGTTCGGTCTGCGAGCGTTGGCTTAAAACCAAAGGAACACAATTAGTCTAGTCCCTTCTACATTGCAGGAAGTGCATTTCACAGAAGCCGTGAAAATTTTGAGATGGGAAAAAAAAACAAAAAACCCAACAACTCTGATGTATCGTCATGTGTCCTTAGTGTCCTAAAGCTGCTGAAGATGTTCCACTTACGGATCATCAGGGCACATTCTGTTCTTGCTCCAGTCGTCCCTCCTCACAATCTCTCCCTCGGCACTTCTACATAAAATGCTTCTCCTTCAAGCGTAAAGCTTTCAGAACATTTACAACTGAAAGCAGTCTTGTTACACGTTGCATTTAATGATACTCAGTCAACAGAGCCATACTTGATTAGAACCGGAAACAATTGATGCAAACATATCCAGTGATTGGGGCTTATAAACAAAGTGCACAATTTCACTGTACTTCAATTAACTTAAAGAATAAAGCATTCTGAAACAATCATGAGAGAAACACATTCAGTGTACTTCAAAACATGACAGGTGCTTTGAATATAAATCTGTTTAAAGTGTTGTGTTAGCCGAGACACTGTTCAATCTAACTTTCAATTGTTTTCTTCCGGTTCTTTTTCTTTCCGTCTTTCCTTGCCTTTCTACGCCCAGAGCAGACGATGCAGTTACAAGTTCTGGTTCTTGAATAGTCGTAGATGTTGTTAAAGAGGATATCATAGCTGTCGTCTGAATCTGAATTAGCATCTGTAGGGGCAGTTAGTGAAAGCGGTTAGTTTTTGAAAAACTGGGGCTCAGAGAGTAGATTCCTTACTCAAAGGAAGTTCTCACTTTTTGAATGACTAATATTTCACAGTGGTGAATGCATTCACAGGTTAGCATACTCAGACATGCCTCTTCTCTTAAGAACAGTCTTGGTGAACCTTACCTTCACTGCGTTCATCAAAATCTTCATCACCTTCCTCCGAGGCCACCGAGTAGTCAGACTGGTTATCAGACTGATCCTCCTGCCAGTCTGTAGGGAGAGCAGAGAGACGAAGACTGATGAAGAGGAAAATAAAAAGGTAAAAATCCCTTCACAACTTGTACAGAATCTTACTGGTAGATGAGATAAACTAGATTTGCACTCCCAGTAAAGAAGCTTTGAAATCAACATCAAACAGAATGTTCGCCAGAAGGGGGAGGCACTGCTTCAGAACCACGTTTTTATATCAACAAGCAAAGGGAATAATTTAATCACTAAAAAATAGATTCGAAAGGCAGCACCAGTTTATTTGTATCAACACAATCACCTTTTATTTAAATGTTTTAACTAAGGAACTGTTTATTTCAATTTTTTTTCTCAGAAACATTTTAATGGTTTACAGGTGATTTCTTTGTAATTCTGGACTCACCTGAAATTACATCAGTTTCAAGTGGGCCACAGTAGATTTGGGGGGGGGTTTCATATAGTTTAAGTTTTTGTTCGGGTTTTTAATCAGTAAAATATGACATACTTGGTTGTCATTTACAGCACAACTTTAAGTGCAAATATTATATGCAGCAGCATTGTATCTTCTGACAAATAAGACTTCATGATATCTAGCCTAATCTAATTTAATCTAATCTACTCCATTTACAGCCATAAAAAACTGTTGTTAAATGGAAAAGGCTGATTTCATCACAAATGTGGAGGCTGTTTGTTTCAGATGAAACAATTTGACCCTTTCTGTGAAGTTGTTTTGATTCTCATCTTGTCTATCCCACAAAAGGTGATGCTTCTCCTCGTTCTCAGTTACAACAATCAAACAGGCAAATTCATGCAATATTATCTTTTACTTTTGAGTATTTTTTCCTAATGACTGTAGATTGTATTTTGATCAGGATCTTAAAACACATTTAGTCTTATTCTGGTTATATATTGTGCATCTAATGATTTCAAGCAGCTTTTTACATATCACTTTGGTTTTGCAGATTTAAAAAACTTTGATTAAAACTTTATAATCTTTTATAGGAATATCTTCAAGATTCAAAATGTTTAAACATGTTTCATCTGAAAAACAAATACATTTCTAAATAACACACAACATGCTTTTAAATGCACAAAACGTGCCATGCACTGACTGGCTCTCCGACGACGTTACACTAACACCACACAAACACATGACAACCAACAGCACTTCACAATACACACTCACACACAAGAAGAGGTTGCATTATGTATTGTTCTGTACCCTGTCTTATACCTCGTTCCTCTTGGGAGCCATCGTTATAGTTGACTGGCTTTCGAGTTCTTTTGCCTTTGCCCAGATTTCGGGCCAGATCCTCCTGCTGCTGCTCATAATGGTGACGGAGCAACTTTTCCCAGTAGTCAGGGTCAACACTTTCCTCCTGCTTGATCACCTCCCTTTCCACCTCCTCCTCCTTGAGAACAGGAAAGAACACTTTTTAAATATTACATTTTAGTGTTAAAATCGAATTGTTTTTGGCATTGGTTATTACAAAATATCTTAAGCACTTAAAGCCCATAGATTTAGCATTCTAAATCCTTTGATGATACTCAAAATATAAAATACACAGATCTAAAACAACACTCAAGTCAAACCTCAGTAAAGGAACATTATTAGAGAGCCCCTTTTGACTGACTGAAACAGTTTTGTTTTATTCAGTTATAGACTTGTACACAGATCTTTTGTAGAAGCACTCATACCTCATCGTCTTCATCTTTGACCACATACTGAGCCACCTTAAAGGAGCTGAGGTATTCATTCATGCTCTGTAACTCAGTGTCATCGGTAGCATCCTGGTTCCTGTCCAGCAAACGGTCGATTGCATGGTCATCGTAATGGATGACACTGCTGTCATCCTCCTTGTTGTCTCCTGAAAGTAAAGTAAACCAAATGAAGAAGGAAACAAAATCAGACATCCAAGGTTGAAATAATCCCAGTACTCATCTTCTATCACTAATATCCAAACCTGTTAACATTCTGTTTACATGATAGCATAAGAAAGCATGGTGCGGTATATTAAAGTTAATTTAACTATGATATGAGAGCTGTTATAAATATTAATAGTATAAAACAATAGAAAGCTCAAAATTAGATTTTTTTGTATTGTAAAAATGCCAACTATAATTTGCCTTGTGGGTCACATCAATCACAGACCTTTGAATTTTATGACACATGAGCTGTTTTAACACAGTTGAAATTATCGAGGTGCAATTTTGAATTTGTATAGTAAAATGTAGTACAAAATGAATGTCACCGATCAGAAATAAATGCCTCTGGCAGTGGGTTGAAGTCAACTCACCCTCTCCAGCTTCATCTTTGAATAACTCTTCAGTTCCAAACTTCAGGATGTCATCAAGCTCCTGCTTGGACATGGAGCCTGTCTTGGAGCCAAGACCAGGTCGCACCACCAGATGAGTGAGCATCATCTTTTTCTTCGCCACCTAGTGGAAAGCAGTCAACATATGACACACAAGGTTAAGAAAATGGTCCCAGAATTCTGACATGTTTTTTTTTTTTCTTTTTCTACACAGACCTGTGTTATCCTCTCCTCGACAGAGGCTTTGGTAACAAAGCGATAAATCATCACTTTCCTGTTCTGGCCAATTCGATGAGCCCTGCTGAACGCCTACAAACGCACAAGTGTGAAACAAACAGCATCATTACAGATCGCCCCATCATAAACATACATGCTGACATGGATTAGAGGTGTTTCCATACCTGGATATCATTGTGAGGGTTCCAGTCAGAGTCATAGATGATAACAGTATCAGCAGAGGCAAGATTGATGCCCAAACCACCAGCTCTGGTAGAGAGGAGGAAAGCAAACTGGGGGGCACCGGGAGCTGTTTGGATGAACAGAAAAACAGGCATGTGGAGAAGGAACCTTTTGGCACTGAAGGCATTACTGAAAACTGATTTTAAAAATTAAATATTTCAATGACCAACCATTAAAGCGATCAATAGCTTCTTGTCTCAAGTTTCCAGTGACTCCTCCATCAATTCTCTCATATTTGTAACCTTCATTCTCCAGGAAGTCCTCCAGTAGGTCTAACATTTTTGTCATCTGGGAGAAGACGAGAACCCTGTGTCCACCTTCCTTCAGCTTCCTCATCATCTTCTGGAGCAGCATCAGCTTTCCTGAAGACTTGGTCAGAGCATTGCCCTCATACATGCCATTTGGAAGTTTTGGTGCCTCCTGCAATCCAGAGGAAAAGTTAGAATAAACTGACACCATAATCCCTTGTAAAACATTATATTAAGGAACGCTAACAAATAGGTCAAGATATCGCACAACATGCACCCCCTGAAAGAAACCATGCTTATATAAAAGTGAATGAAAAAGATTTGGACCGTACTGTAGCAGCTGCAGGAAAAAGGTAGGGGTGGTTGCAACACTTTTTCAGGTCCATCACCACATTGAGCAGAGAAACCTGGTTTCCTCCTCCCCGAGTGTTCAGAGCCTCAAAGTTACGTGTGAGGATGAACTTGTAGTATTTCCTGGTTTATAATGAAGAAAAAGAAATGTCAGTGAATGCACAATGGAAAATATTCCACACACGTTTTTTGTGTTTGTTTGTTTTTAATACAGGTTGTATTAGTTAAAAAAAAAAAGTCTTAGGGAATAGTGCTTTCGTATGTAGAGTAGTAATGGCATTTGAATGAGCTCATATGGCAATTATAAAATGGAATTTAATAAATAGCAATTTACAAACAATTCAACTGACGAACAAGCTCTCAGAAAAATTATGTTCGAAGGCTAACAACTACCTGTCTTTGTATGAGGGTTCAGTGTAGAGCTGTTCAAAATTATAGATGAGAATTCTGGATAAGAAGTTAAGTTTTCATGTTTAAACAACTGTAATATATTGGTGATGATTAATATCTCGTCACTCACTTCTGCATAGGGCTGAGCTCCACTCGAACAATGAGCTCAGTCTTTGAAGGCATGTGTTTAAAAACATCAGCCTTCAGCCTTCTAAGCATGTGTGGTCCAAGCATGTCGTGAAGCTTCTTGATCTGGTCCTCTTTGGCAATGTCTGCAAACTCCTCCAGAAACCCTTCCAGGTTGCTGTAAAGAGTACAAAAAAATAAGAGGGAAAAAAATGAATATTTATAGGGAAAGCGTGGGTGTATTCATTCTGTCTGCAAAGCTGCCACATATTCTACAATCACATATGGGGCTACTGACTTGAATCTCTCTGGGGTCAAGAAGTTCAGCAAGTGGAACAGCTCCTCCAGGTTGTTTTGAAGCGGAGTACCAGTTAGCAGCAGTTTGTGTTGCAGTGGGTAGTTGTTCAACACTCTGAAGAACTAATAACAGGCAGAGAGAAAGAGAAGCGAAAAAATGTTTGGGATTAGACAGCATGTTTGACAGAGCTGTGGTTCAGGTGTAAATCAGAATTTTTTCGATAACAAGGGGTCCATTTGAAACAAAGCATGAATAAATGAAAATAACTAGACATTTCTGCTCAAGCATTCTACTGTCAAGTTTCCATGACATGGAATAGATTGACCCACCTTTCATGGTATTTGCACTACTTTAAAGTACTCAATACTTGCAACCTTTTTTTTTGACATTACTTCAATCAAGGTTCCAAATACTCTGAGCAGACACTAATAGGTGATGCGGAAACACTGCAGACCACTGACTGGACAGACAGGATCATCATTGTTGAGCACAAACTAAATACTCTGCATATCACAAACCCTTTTTAAAGTATTTTTATGGTCAGCAGTTTTTGTTCATGTCTGCTAAGGTTCAGATGTTTCTCTCTTTCGTAACTGCCAAAAAGATCGTATGAGCTGGACAAAGGTGTGTATCGCACTGAAGATGACATCACGGCAGTACTGCAAGGCATCACTATGACAACCACCTACACTGAAGCAGTACCGTCCTCTAATGGAAAACAACCTCCACAAAAGTACCTGATTGCAAAAATGAGTCGAGTCGAGTAGAGCCAATACCATGAAGTGGAAACTCAGCTGATGTTCTCACCTTTGACTGGTTATTTTTGAGTCTGTGAGCCTCGTCCACAACCAGACAGGCCCATTCAATGGAGCCTAGTGCAGCCTGGTCAATGGTGATCAACTCATACGATGTCAGCAGGACGTGGAACTTGACTGGGGAGTCTTTCTGTAATGCACAAACATAGTGAAGAATAAATGGCCAAATAAAAGGATTAGGAAGACGTAAGATCAGGCAGCAAGACGACTGTATTCCTGTTTTCATCCTGTCCTTCATTTCTCTCACACATACTCGTGTCTTAATTTCCTGTTCTCATCGTCTCAGTCTGTCACATCAAACTAGTAGGATAGTGACATGCCTAAATTGTTAGCCTGCCTTCTTAAATGTGATTCTTTTGCTGTCTTTCGTGGTGTTTTGAGCAACCGTCCAGCTCCCCATCACCAGCAGTCTTCGCAGATTCAACAGCTTTATCATTTATTCAGGCTCATCAGCATCATCAGCCACCACCACCACATGTGTCTGGCCTCCATGAGAGGGTTTCTGCTGCTGCTCATGTTGTTGCTCCTAATCACTTTACGTGCCAGAGACTGATGTGACGAAGTATAAGAAATCACTAACTCTACTTTATTCTCTGGTCTTTTATGATTGACATACTTGCATCACTATTGCTATTTTTTCCCTTACCTTCATCTTGGATGCTTTTTTCCCGCCTCGAATGGCATTTCCCTCAAAAGAGAATTCATTCTCCCGAATGACAGCCCTGCTGTCTTTGTCCCCAACGTAGGTTACCACGTACATGTCAGGGGCCCACATCTCAAACTCTCTCTCCCAGTTAATTATGGTAGACAGGGGAGCACTAACCAGGAAGGGACCTTTGGAGTGACCCTGCAATAGTGGAAGATGAAGTCAGCATGAACAAACTACAAGAGGGTAGTTATGTTAGAAACTGCACTTGTCCTGTCCTGCCTTTAGAATACAGTTCTTTACTTGGAACCCACCCCCTTTAATGGACAGAGTTATTGTGTGTCACATGTCTGAAACCCACCATACTGATCACTATGGGAGGACAGACTGGACAAATCAGTCAGGACGAAACAACTTGCAGATAACGCCATTCATAACATTTGTTCTTCATCTATATTTTATCACATACACGTTTCAAGGCAGCATTAACCATATAAAATACACAAAGCATACCAATGTCTGGAGAATCTGAAAACAAACAATTCTCACCTCCTTGTACAATGAGTAGAGGAAAACTGCAGTCTGTACAGTCTTGCCTAAACCCATCTCATCTGCAAGGATTGTGTCTGTGGCCTGAGCCCAAGAAAACCTGAGCCAGTTCAATCCCTCCAGCTGGTAAGGATGAAGAGTGCCTCCTGTGCTGTCCAGGTACTCAGGCTGGCGATCAAATTTGATAGTGGGCTTGAAGGAAGAAAGAGGAAGATCAAGTCCCCATGTGTCCTGATCAATACTACATCACCAGACTGATTGGTCCATTATAAAACCTACACATCTGGATAAATATTCAAAACTAGGTTCGGAAATAGTTTCAAAATACTTACATCCACAACAGGATTAGCAGGTGGTCGCTCTGCCTTCTTGACTTTGACAGCTTTCTTCAGCTTTTTACCAGGTCTGCCCTCCTCACCCACCATTAGCTCCCTGAAAGAATATAATAGTATGTGAAGTAAAATCTATTCTCAGTTGCATTGATCAGACATTTATTAAATCTCTGCACACCTGTGATTCCAGTATGTCTGCTTGTAGGTGTCAAACTCAGGGATGTCCATGTCTTCACTTTCCCAGGTTGACTGGTCATACGGCAGATCTCTCCATTTTATCAAGTAATGTACGTTATTCTTTTTATCAACACTGAGATGACAAAGATACAGAAAAGTTGTTTAACCGTAATGTAGTCTGATAACTTCACATCTTCAGAGCAAAGAATTTGACTATACACTTCTTATAGATGATGTATTATTTCAAATGAGTATTGTACATGCGTTCGTTACCTGTGGTTTAGGATGCGGTGAATCATCAGCCACTCCATCTTGACTCCAAAACGGTAAAACTCCTCCTCCATGTGAACAAATAGAGGGTCTTTGTTCTTCCTCTTTGTACTTTTGTCATCATCAACGTCACCTCCAAAATCCACGGGTGGAGGTTCGTCCATGTCAGTCTTTCTCTGGTAATTGCGGAACATCACCTGGCAGTTCAGTTCCAGCTAAGAGGGTGCAGCCGGAGAAAAAGAGAACCGATGGTTTATTTATTTTGTGTTTATATATGTAGGAAATAAAAAGAAGTCCAATCTAACGGTACCTGTAACTCCAGCACCCAGGAGCAGTGCCAGTAGGACATATTGCACCATTTGACAAAGAACTCCCTTTCTCTGCGCCCCGTCAGTGGTGGCGGATCAGGTGCATCAGCAGGTAGGTCAGCAGGCCGAGGGACAGGTGTGGGGGCTGGTGGCTCACCCCATTTCCATGTTATAACCTTCTGGACTTTACCCTTCATCGGTGGACACTGTTACACCGTAAGAAGAGAAGAAATAATTAAGGATATATTTTTTTTTAATGAACTAAGTCAACAAAATGAAAAGGAAAAAAAATGAGTGCCGTGATGGTTTGCACAAGATGAAATCTGTGCACACACACCAACTCATATGCACCAGTGCACAACTCTCACCTTGCAGCGGGGGCAGATCCATTCACCATTGGGAATTTCAGGGAGAGGAGGGTTGAGGCAGTGAATGTGGTAGGAGGAGGGGCAGGTGTCACAGCACAGCAACTCCCCTCCATCCTTGCACACTCGGCAGAACTCAATGTGGTGGTCATCTTCTTCCTCCACCCCTTCATCCCTCCGGTCTTCCTCATCCTCCCCTTCGACTTCCGAGAGATCCTCTCTGGCCTCCCACTGGATCCCCTCCTTCTCCTGGTGGCAGGATTACAAACGGAAGGAGGAGGTGAGGGGGAGGGGGAGGGTGGCAGACAGGCAGAGAAGATATGAGGAATGGAGTGAAAGGAAAAAGGGAGGGGTGTGGGGTGATTTTCGAGAGAGCCAGGGGGAGTGTGTGTGTGTGTGTGGTGGGGGGTGAGGGGTGGGGCATAGCGTGCGTGTGCATATTTGCGTGTGGAGCCATGGTGCAGGAAGGGACGGAGCGTGAGGGGAGGGATAAGAATAGGAAATGGAAGGGGTGGGGGGGGGCGGTGAAATGTGTGGTGGGGAATAGGAGAGGTTCGATAGGACCATGAGCAAAATGGGGGCAGAGGACAAAGAGAACGTGAATACTTGAAATCACCTTTAGTGATCAAACCTGCCACCAGTGGAATTTTCCATTTATACATTATTTTTCAGACACAGTAATTTTTCCTGTATTGTTTGTCTTATTTTCATACTTGGAGGTGAGTTCAAAACACTCACACAGTGTGGGCAGCTCCACTTGCCCTCAGGTGCTTTCTCCATGTCGGGGTCCAGACAGACCATGTGATAAGCTCTGGGACAGGTGTCACACAAAATGATCTCTCCCCCCTGCTGGCACACTTCACAGTAATCCTGGTGGTCCGTCTCGTAGCCGTCGCCGTCGTCTGCCTCTACTAAGAGAACAAACCAACAGGAAATAACGTTCAAACAATCAGGCCATGACTTTGATCTTATTTCTCAAAGCAAAAACTTCCTGCGTGAAGTTGTTCTTAGGTCGTTCGCTGACGCAGCAACAACCTAACAGAGTTTTTATTTTAGTAACAAGTCCAGGCCAACCTTTCTTCTTTTTCTTTGCATTCTTGGATTTTTTCTTTGGACGGCTACTGCGGTTAGAGCCATCTGACACAGAGAAACTCCCATCTTCAAAGTCGCTGTCAACATCTGGTTCATCTTCATCACTCTGACAGGGAAACAGCGAAAGAGAGAAATCTGGAGATAACTGAAACTCTCAAGGTTTGTTTGGTCCTCAAACATAGAGCGAAGCCAAACTCTTTCTTACTGAGGAGCGTTTCCTCTTGCTGTTGAGGCCACCTAGTTTTATCTTCAGTGGAGCCACCTTCTTAGGCTTGGGCTTTTGCTGAGGCTTAGGCGGAGGCTTTGACCTCTTGCGAGCATTTGGACCTAAGAGGAGACAGAGATTACAGCTTAATCAATATAATTAGAATAATGTCTAATGGATAAATCTATTTATTAATGAAAAAGACGACTTTATCCTCAAATATAATGATCAGGTTAATTAAGCCTGAGAATCAAATTCATCCTGATTCACCTTTGCCCTCTTTGGTCTTAGCCTTGCGAAGTGGGGGTGCTGGGGCTTCTTGGGGTACAGCAGGCGTTGGGGCAGTGGCAGCAGCAGGTGTGGGTGACGCAGCAACACTGGTTTCTACCCCCCCATCTGTCCCCACCACCACCATACTCTCCACAGCTGCAGCCACATTGGCAGCTGCCAGGGCTGCATTGGCAGTCGCACAACCCTACAAAGAGACACACAACGGAGTGGAAAATTCTACTCTGTACTGTCACATTCACAAAAGGACAGCAATTATGAACACCAGGTCTCATTCATTACACGTCAGATTTCCATCTTTGTAAGTTGTAATACCTTTAGAGGGTTGTTGGTGCTGAATTCTCTCCATTTAGCCATCATTAAAGTCATCATCTTGGACACAGCAATTTTTGGGTTCTTAGCTGCAATTAAGGGCCTGAGAACAAAATTTAATGACATAGAAAGTAATAATTTTTATATGAATACAGAGACAGGTCCTTAATTATGAGGAAAACAATATCAATTTAAAAGTAAAAGCTGTTTCCTGACCTGACAAACTGGCTGAAGGCCTTGTAGTTGGTGAGGGAGTTGTAGTCTTCCTGAGTAAAGACATGGTCGATGTCTTTCATGCCCCACGCTTCCAGCAGCTGGATGGAGCTTTTCGGCTGAAATATATGATCAGCCAGGGGGAGGTTAGTTTGTCAAGTTAACACCAAGGAAGTTTTTATCCGACCCGCATCTGAGTATAAACAAGTTTTTACCTGATAATCATCATCATCATCCTCATCATCGTCTGGTTCTGGATCTTTCCGTTTGCTTTTCAAACTGGATGACCCTGCTTTCTCTGCTGCTGCACCTGTTTTCTTCTTTTCTTTGGCAGAGCTGGAGCGTTTTTTCTTCTTCCTCCCAGGGGCATAATCACTTCCCTCACTCTCTGACCGCACACCTCCTTCGTCAACATCATGCTCTGCTGTGTCTACTCCAATCAGATGCTCTGGAGAGCTAAGTGGCAACTCCTGTGAGACACAGACCAATTTGATGAACTAGACATTTTGTACAACACATAAATTATGAATTAATATGTCATCATCATCTTCATTTTATTTCAGCAACAATTTGCAACTACATAGAGATAGAAAGAAGCTACATCTGTCTGTGCAAGATTCACCACTTAATAGTCCTTAAATCCACTGGTTGATTGACAGAGATATGTTAACAAAGACTTGGTTTTAAAATCACTGGTAATGCTTAATTGTCAATGAAGATGATGAGGAAAACAAAAAAAAACATCTGCAAGGCTAGAGACAGTGTCATTTTGTTTAAATACTTACTTTAAAATGCTAACAGCTGTTGAATAATGACATAACAGTAATGTAACAGCGCTCAGTAGAAAAGCACTTTAATTCTGATGATTGCTCATAAGCAGAAAACCAAGATCACAATTTAGACGATAAGATTACTGTGAACTTACAATGTAAACAATTAGAACTATTTTCTGTGAGTATTTCTACATGCCCTGCAAACTTACTCCCTCCCTGTTGTAAAGTCTACTACACAAGCAGGAGTTCACGTGGAGAGTTGATAGTTACAGAACTGTTTGCTGGGTCAAAGCTTATAAAATGTTTATTCTAAGGTGTCAGACACTGATAGCATTTTAAAATAACAAGCGGACAAAAAAGCGACAGACCTCTCTGATGGGTCTCTGCCTCTTGCTACTCCGGTTCTCTCGGCTGCTCTTCTTAGCTTTCTTCTTTTTCTTGGACTTGGGTACCTCGTCTACGTCAGACACAGCATCCTCCGGCTCGTCCTCACCTGCGGGTGACATGCTTTCATTTGCCGGGAGATGACGGCGTGTTCACGGATCGGGCTACCGCTGCACCCGCGGAAAGAACGGAGACCGGCCGCGCGCTGGCACGATACGGTCACGTCCGTGCACGCGCGTACACACACGCGCGCGCACACGCACACAACGCGAATGCCACAACAGCAAAGAAAACTTGTCTGTTCTGTGTTTGAAACTTTGACAGACCTACCAGCCCTCCATAAAGCACACACGTGGGTTAATGAATGAAATGTGCCGGAAATGAAACCAAAACAATCCTCACTTGCTTGACAAGTTAGCCAACTAGCTAATCTATGACGGCGGGTGACGGATGGCCCGAGCCGACTACTCCTGGTTAGCTTAGGCTAACGCTAGCCACGGCGAGCTGAAGTGACACAGAGATGGACCTTGTTCAGGGGGAAAAAAGCGAGCTTACCGTGGAGAAGTGAGTGTTCATCCGTGGGTCTGAAGTCTCCCCTCTCATCCTCGCTCCCCGACATGTTCTTTGCGTTTTAATTGTATTTCTTGCTGGTCGAATTAATCCCCCCCTTGACGCTAAACCTTGTTCCACGGTCGGCGAGGGAGGAGGGAAAATGACGTGGGACTGTTGGGAGAGTGGACCGGGGGTGTCCAGTAGGGGAGGGGGGGTGCTGGAAAGACATAAATAAAAAAAAAAAAAAAATGGCATTGGTCGGTGGTCACTCCTTGCTGGTCTCTTACTGTTTTCGTGTGGTTTTAATTGACCACCTGCGTGTTCAAACAAGTTGAATAAACAGCATTAGCTACGCTTTGGCATCAACAGCATGCCATTTTCAGGTATTTTGGTACAAAGGAGTGAATGAAGTGTGGCATACATCATAATTTCAAATATGAGCGGCAAATACGCGCAGTGGAGTTAAAATAATTCATCACGGAAAAGTTTAAGCATTTGAAGCCCATTTTCACACATTAAAAACTTACTGTAGTGTATGAAATAGTCCCGGGTCGAGGTGTGCTCTCTCTCTCCCTCGCGGTGCAAAAATTAAATACAAGTCAGACAGTTTGAGCAGCAGTTGTTGTCATTTAGTGTTCATTCATTTATCCCGGCGGAACCAGTGATAAACGAATTGGGAAAAAATGAGCCGTCAACGACCTAAAACTCGTTTATCCGTGCCCCTCTTATCTCTGCCCCAACCTTAAAGGCAGAGCTTAGCTAACATCCTCACAAACACACAAAGGGGGCAGACATCCCATAATAATCCCCCCTCCCACACAAGACTCTGCATAGTTACCTCGCAACGGACAGACCATAATACTCAGCCTTCCCCCAACCCCCTCCACCATGCGCGCGTGTGCGCGCGCGCGCGCAGGCTCATGCACGCATACACGTACACTACCTCTGCTAGACATGCATGCACCGGGCTCATTGCATGCACACTCCTTCCCCTTTCCACTAGTAGTCCCAGCCCCCTTAGCAACTCCGTTGTCATGGTGACACCCCCCCCTCCCTGCACCTCCTAGGCAGACCATAATATTCCAACAGTAGCAGCATACATCCCATAATATGCAACTCCTAAAAAGATAAGAAACATAAAAAAAAAAAAAACCAATCACATGGTCGCCAAGGGAGCTCGTGACCGCTGGTGACAGCCCATAATACTTAGTGAGCATGAGCATAACTATGCTTATGTAGACTTTTGTGCATGAGCAGTCTACACAGAGGTAAACCAAATGGCTGCTACATGCAGGTCAAACAGGCCTGCCCAGCTTGAACAGGAGTGGATGTGTGTCAACTCTGACAATGTCTGCTGAGCGTCCCATCTGTGGGCTGAGGCCTCCTGTCACAACCTACATCTGGACCTCTGCATCTGTCTCACCAAGCAGACAGCAGATCTTGACTAACTCTAAAAACAAAGACCAACAGGTGTACGGAGACAAAAAAACCATAAAAGACAAAATTCAGTTTCACTTAACACATTACAGAGTAAATATTTACTTTGAAACAGCAATTAGGCTGTTGCCCACATTCCGAAGACTCCGGGTTTGAATTCTGGGAACTCCCAGCTTGGAGTTTGTGTTTTCTCTCTGTCACTCTGGGTTCCCTCTGAGTGCTCCGGTGTTCTCCCACAGTCCAAAAACATGCAATGTAAGTGAACAGTGACTCTGCTTGTACGAGGGAATGTAAGTAAGACTGGTTGTCTCTCTGCCTTGTGATGAACTTGTGATCTGTCCGGAGTGTACCCCAGTTCTTACCACATCGCTAGCTGGGATAGGCTCCAGCTCCCCTGTGGCCCTGCAAAGGAAAACTGATGCATGAATGGGATTGAAAACACTAATTATAACCATGAAATGTGTGTTTTTTTTAGTGTTGTGATAGTACCACTATGTTATGCTTAAGGATTTGAGCACAAAGACATCAACTGCAGATGGTAATTATGGTGTATGAAATAAAACATGTCAAATAAATTTAGCTAAAGCATCCATTACTTTGCTGGTCTCATTGCAAATTTCTCCTCATAGACCTTGCGCTGCACATTATTGTGGTTTTATGCTCTTTACAAATTTAAAATCTTTGAAAATCTGGGACACTTGAAGACATGGGTGCAATGTGCTCAGCACAAATATCATAACTTACTAAACTGTAGGCTTTATTATCTATTTGATTTATGTGTACATGTAATTTCTGTATATTTTGCTATCTGGAGCAGAGCATACCTAATCTGTTGTCTAAATAGAAAAAAAACAGATCATTAAGGATTGTTTCATTTCTTCTGGTTAATACATGCAGAAATAAAGAATAGGATTATGAAAGGAAGAAGAGTGGATAAAATATAAAATATGAGAAAAGGAGATGTATGATTTAGGAATGTGGACAAAATACGACAATAATGAAAACATGAGAGTGACAAACAATATACAAACAGAAAACTAGTAGTATTTCACAGTACAAATGCAACATATTACCGGAATCTTAAATTACAAAACAATTTCTTTGTTGAAAATATGGTATGTGTTTGAAAAGACATTATGTAATGGACTAATGATAAGCAATCTGAGTGGGATGCAAACAACCTTCAAATTCCTTTTATACACACAGTATCCCAATCAAAATTACACCTCTTTAAAAAATGTAATTATAATGTTTTAAAACTTTGTAAGATATTCTGTAAAATGAGTAAGCAAACAGAAAAAGTAAAACCTTCCTTGCAGATTTATAAAATGAATAAAACTAAATGGTGATTCTCACAGAAGAGGAAATGTTGTTTGTTGCTTTCACATGAACATTTCAAAGTAAAAGCATTTAAGTATTCAACAAGTTGAAGAGCTTAGAAGCTGCACTTGAACACAGCATAGGACTCTCATCATTCCAAATGCAGATTTATTGAATTTATGAGAGAGTCACTCATTCTCCTCTTTAAATTGTACTTCTTTTTCCTTTCTAAATCAGATTTAGGTACGTCTTTTTAAAATGACACTCACCATGCCACTCAGCATCCCACAAGTGGGTTGCTGCCTTTTGTCAGAATTGTGCTACAGCCAGACAACAACAGATATGTCTCGCTGAGAAAAAACACTGAATATACCATGCATGACTACGTCAAGCTGGGGGTACGCCCTTGTCAGATGACTCAAGAAGAGTAAAAATAAGAACCATCTTAAGGTTGGTTGAATACATTTCAAGTCTTATCCAAGAGGCTTCTTCGGATCAGGATTGCTGAAAATCTACATAGACACCTGCTCAAGCGGCAGGTTCACCACAAAGATGACAGTCAGACAATGATTCATGCACCTATTCACACCTATGGGCAATTTGAGTGCTTGCAATGGATATTACTGTATTGTGTTTGATATACAGTATGTGATGCAGAGAAGGTGCACTTCCTCTAGTAGCCTCCGTGGCTGTGGGTACTCAGCTACAAACAGTACTGTACTTGTGAAAAAAATACCCAATAAGTAGAATTACAGTATTTTAGCCTCTAAAATACTGTACAGTATACCTTAAGATTCTTTCCGCAAATGCACGTATTTATTGAGATTAGCCAACATGTTTCCATTACAGTGCTTTCATCAGAACAATATATCAGTGCAATATGGTTCAAAGTACTATGGGCATGAAACAAAAGGATACTTGATGGAAAATAACACATTTGATCAAGAAAGGTACATTTCATAGGAGAATTACATAGAATAAGCATGAAGTTGTTGTATCATATCATTATGGGAGGCAAAGAAATAATAAATATTGGTTCGAGCATACAACTCTGTCAGAAAACCACAAATTTCAGAAATAATTACAATATTCTTGATTGATCAATAGTAGGAACATAAGCATAAGCATATCAAGAAGTCACAAGTCACACTGCAATATTTAAACTTATAGAAGCCAGAATGTCAATTGTATCGTATAATCAATCAGAAAACATGGACAGGCACGAAAATCTTCAAGGTAATCAGAAGTAGACATACATTGTAAACTTGTTGTATCACTGCACACCAAAGCCAACCAATGAATCTGCCCTTTGGTTGGTTGGGATAGAACTAAATCACTGCGTCACCTGGGGAGAGACAGGGAGAAAAGCTGAGCACAGAACCACAATGTCATTAGATTTAATAAATTCAAAATTAGTGAAATACAGCACATATACCTTTAATTTGAATCTGAAAAATACTGCAGGTACTACCAGGATTCAAAATATAGTTCTGATGGTTTGGCTGCACAGCATGGCTTAATGACACTGGTGGCCTGCTGCTTGTTAAGAAATCGTTAAGGAATAGTTAAGACAAGTTACTTAAGTGAATTACAATGTTATACTGCAATTTGCATTTTGAATAGATGTCCTATTATTTCAGTATACAGTGGAGTCAGTTTCATTCAAGATGATAAAGTTTTTATCATTTAACAAATACAGTATTTTATATTTGATAATTACCTAATACCATCTGACTTATAGGTTTGTACCCATCAGTCAATGAAGGCTAAAAGTGCATTTACAGAATACAATAATTTTTCTTTTTTTATCAACTTATTTCTTTTTCTTTTTTATTTGAACAAATAATATAAGACATATAACTGAGAAAATAGGTCATTCCCTGACATTGGACTGTAGACCACTTTTTTTTTCCCCCAGGACAAAGTCAGTCATGTGTCAGGTTGTGTTACAGCTTTCAACATTCATTAACTCTCAAGTATGTTGTGACACATTTCCACCTCTGATTACAATTGTCCATCTTCTGTTGAAGTCTTGCAGTCATCTGTTCCATCATGCAAATGTGTTTTACTCTCTGACTCCAGAGCTACTGGTGGTTTCACATCCTTCCATTTTGTACTTGTCATCTTCTTAGCAATCAGTAAAAAAAAAAATCCATGACATGTAGCCCTGATCCACACTATACATCTCACCAGGGATTATTCCCAGCAGTAACAATCTACGATTTTCCATTTCTTTTTTCAACATTTCTCCAGAACTCCTGGATTACAGTACTGGGTAATCCCAAAACACATGTGTGTGATCCCATATCATTCCACAATTCTTCAAGCAAAAACTTATGAGGTTTCCTTGACATATAGAGAGATGTTAGAAGGTGTATTGAAATATTTAATTTTTAATTTCAATCAATTTTTTCCATAATTGACTATTTTATTTCCTTTTACTACTGGAACATAAATCTTCCCATTCTTTATTGTCTTTATCATTATGGCTCTTGAGATTGACACAGAGCTCCTGAATATTTTTTTTTTTTACTGCGGTCCACACTTTAATAGTGTTTTTAGAGTCTGTTTTATCCACTCATTTTCTATTTTAAATTTGTTCATTGATTAGATATTAAGAAAAGGCAGTATTGCCAAGTCAGGCTATACCCTTACTTGTACTCTGTTCTACCGTCAATCACCCTGTTTCTTCAATCTTTGTAATCCATGCCACTATTGCAGTTAGTTGTGGAGCCCAATAGAATTTGTTTTTAAATTGCCAAGGTTAAGGCCTCCCCTGTCTTTTGGAATTAAAATAGTTTTATGTCTTATCCTAGGTCTCTTATTCTGCCAATTAAATTTGGAAATTGGTTTGTTTAACATATTAAAGATGTAGACTGGAACTCCTATAGGAAATGACTGGAATAGGAAAAGAAGTCAAGGGAGCAAGTTCATTTTTACTGTCTCACCACTCCCAGTTAGAGAGAGAGGGGCAGGATCCCCCAGCGTGCTGTGTCATGTCATTTTTTTGTGTGTGTGTGTTATCAATTTATTATAGTTAACATTAAATTACTATGTGGAATGAGGTGTCATAGTAAAACCCAAATATCTAAATGCTTGTTTGGACCAGCAAAAAGAGACATGTTTATTTTACTGTGTATGCCAATTTCTCGATATCATCACAGAATAATTTTTCAATTTCACCTGGTTCTTTTTTCTTAATAATCAAGGTTTATTGCAATAGAGATGGTATTTTTTTGAATGGAAAAAAAAACAGGATAATAAGAATAGTCAACAGAAATGGTAACCAACTATTATGGCCAGACTGCAATATTCCACACTGCAGTACATGCAGATCACATAGCAACAAAGGCCTACGTCCGCTGTCTGTTACGGGCGTTTGAACGCTTATGCATGTATATACTGTATGTGTGTACAGGCAATCACGTGCAGCACAGTCACTGACACCTCATCCTACTCCCTCTATCGTGTTCAGCTATCTTTAAACCTCACATGCGCTGTACAACCCCCCCGCCCCCCCACAGACACACGCACACACACACACACACACACACACACACACACACACACACACACACACACACAAACACACACACCAAAAAAAAAAATCACCATCATTTCATAATATTCATGGGTCGTCCACTCCCTCTGCCCCCTTCCCCCTCCCCTGCGTGCGCGCAGCTCAACACCCACTCTGTCACCCCCACTTCCCTGCCTGACAACACCACTGCTGGCCATCCCATAATATTCATGCACACGCTCAAATTCATACACAGCAGTGTATTCGGTTCTTTGTTGGCTGAGGTGCCTGAGCAATGTCAGCGTGCTCATGCACAGCCGTTCCGTCTCTGCCTGCTGGGATTCTTCCATCTCCACTCAGACTGCGGAGGCAGGTAGCCCTCAAGTGCAGAATTAACGTAGCAAATAGAGGAGCGAGCAAAAACTGTTGGCTTACATTTCTATCTCATGGTGACCTTGGGCACAAATGTCTTCATGACGTCCAGAGCGACTCAGAGGCGACCGTCTCTGAATGAGGCCCATCATCCATTCTTGGTAGGCATCATGGGGACAAACAAAGATCAGTTTATAATTGCCCCTCCTCAAAGTAGACTCTCCAAGTCTTGCACTGCCTCCCACCATAACAGAGAGAATGCAAGTCACTTCAACGTATACAGTATGTCATGCTGAAGCTTTAACAAGCACCTCTTTTGGCTCTGCAACCTGGCTACAGTCAATCAGTACCGGACCATTTCAGCATGATAAAATCTCCACTAAATGGGGAAAGATACAGATATAAAAGAGGACAAGTTATTTACGAGAGAGGGGTGAAGGGATGAGCATAACAGAGGCGCCGGACATGACAGTGAGCAGCTCATCACTATGGTGTTGCTGTGGGAGACTGCAGAAGACGTCACTTGAAGAAACAGGGGACACAAAAGAGGAATACGACATGAGTAGGACAAAAAAGGAGACACGGGGGCCAACAAGGACCCTGTCTTTGCAGATACAGATAGGGAAAAATGAGTGTTTTTGTGTGTGTGTGTGTGTGTGTGTGTGTGTGTGTGTGTGTGTGTGTGTGTGTGTGTGTGTGTGTGTGTGTGTGTGTGTGTGTGTGTGTGTGTGTGTGTGACTGGAGTGACCACATTTACTGCAGTGACTCAACTGATTTAACAAATGAGCATGTAAATTAAATATGTTTTATCAGATATGACAATATTGTGGCATAACCTGATAATAATCATAATAATAACTACTATTTATGGCTCAGATTAAAACAGAATCTTTATTTGTTTTTAATATCTTAGGTTTTGTTTGATCTTAAATAGTCAATGCTGTTAACAAAAGATACAAAATAAATTATGATAAAATAGTCAATGCATAAACAATATACAGTATAACTACTGCCTTAACTGAATTTAATATACATATTGATTTTTTCCCTTCAACTTGAGAGATGGATAAATGTAATTTAGTGATGCTGTGTTTTATGGAAATTGATTTTACATTTGTTTTGGGAGATGGGGATGATTATACTAATGATGTAACCCAGAGATAACCAGTCTAATAATAAACAGCAAATCAAACAACAGCATAAAACAAGGACTAAGTGAAAATAAAGTTCATACCTTCATCATAAATTACTGCCTGTTTCTTCACACAATGGAACAAAGGGGACAGAATTCTCTTTCAAAAGTCCTTCAGCTAAGAGAAACCCAATGTGACAAAAATTAAAAGTGGAGCACACAGGTAAAATTATGGTAACTCAAGCAAACAATGTTAGCCTTTAATTTAGCCACATACCAGGCTTGGCTTATACAATATGATAATATACAATAATATACAAGACATATTCTCTGTAAGCTTGCATCACTGACTAAACAGAAATAAACAAAGAAAATGTATAATTTTAAAATTATTTAAAAAATATGTTGTATGGTGGATAAAATGTAAAAAAAAAAAAAAAAAGATAGCTACTCTGAATATAATTTAAATGAGTTCCATCTCAATCGTAAAATATAACTTTTGTTATAACTATTTATTCCAGCACTTTCTCAGTACTGGAATAAATAGAAAAATCATTATTTGGAGTAATTTAAGTTTCACTCTTAACCATTACATCTACACACATAATCTTTTCAATTTTTGTCTCATATATGACAAACCTCCTTTGTTATTCTTTATTACTTTTTCCTCACCCCAGTATAGCACTCCTGATGCCCTCCTTTCCCTCCTATCTCTTGATTTATTTGCCTCAGTTCCAATATTTGTCGGCAGTGTGTTTTCTACCCCTTGTCTAAATGTCACCCCTTCTTCTAAGACAATATAGGGAGTGGGAGAGAGGGAAAACGAGAAGACAAATGCAGGGATAAAGGCAGAGGAGGGGGGGACTCGTAAAATGAGCAACAAAGTTTGGGAAAATTAAACATTAGGTAAGACACTTTTTCCAAATGCATATACATATAACATGGAAACAGCCATACTGTGTCATAGATGCTGTTTTGTTGTAAATCTGCTGGTGCAATATTCCCTCTGAGTATTTCCTGAGAGTAAACAAAAGACTCCAGTTTGTGGTTCTCATCAGAAATACATTCCTGAATGAACAGGAATGCACGGATAAAAGAACACCCACACACACATGCATTTTTGATGATCATTTAAGGGACATTATCTCCATAATAAGATTTAAAGTCTCCAGCCAAACAAACACAACAGAAAGCATAGTTACATGCTTATTATTCACTCAAGGTTGCTATTATCCTCCCCAAAGCCTCCACCTCCACCTCCCCTCCCTTTCCCATGCATCACTCTACACCCTGGATCGCGTCTGTCCTCTCCCTCCCATCCTCATTCTCTTCCTCCTTTATAACCCATCACTCCTATTTCACTGCTCTCACTCATTCTTGCAGTTTCAGTTTGGAATAGACACTTTTTTCTTGGGAACAATTCTCACTAATGCCAACGTTATCTTTTTTTTTCCTTAAAAAGTTGAACTTTACCAGCATATCTGGATTTTTAAGTGTTTTTTTTTATAGATTCTGCTAAAATGTTCAGTTAAATTGGGATATATTACTTATTTTTTAAGTAAAGTATGATTTTTGCTTGCAGTTTATAAGAAATTCCTGTGAGCATGCTTTTGCTGTCGCTGACAGCAGAAGTGAAGAAACAGATGAACAGCTTTTTTGATTTGAATTGGAATTGCATTTTGTCGACACAAAATCCAAACGACTAGTAACTCGTGTCAACGGATTATGAACTGGTAAGAATTAGTGTTGATTTTGTAACATATAAATTTATGTTTAGTATTAGTGCATCCAAGCTTGCAGAAAAATAATTTTTAAGACAGAAAAATAATCAACTACTCCAGCAGTGCTTTGTCATTAAACTTGTTAACTTTGTCATTTCAACAGATATGTGGGGATCATCCCCTCACTAGAGAATAAACTGACACTACGACAGACAGACAGACAGACAGGTGGAGACAGGGAGAGTGCTGTCCCAAGACTAAGCCTGACACACGGAGACGGACAGACAGACGGACAGTCTGATGCCAACTGTCTCTACTGTCAATCTCACGGCACCACTCCTCCTCCTGTTGCTATGGGCAACCCACCCCACCATGGCAACCAACTGGCTGTAAGTCTAATGTGCATGGGACCAAGAGAAAGAGGGAGTTTGTTTGTCATGCTATAACTTTTAAAAGATGGTGACATGTGTCTAAATCTCTTTCAGTTGCTCCCCTCACTTCCTTTGTCTCACTCCTGGTGACCTTTTCTCTTTTCTTTCTGTGTCTTCCTTGCCCGGTCTTCCCCTTGTTTCCATGCTCTCTAAAACTCTGCCAGGTTGTTACTTCTTCATCCCTTTTGCAAAGTCTTTTTTCTTCTTCATATGGTCTTCTTTTTCCTCTCTCCCTTTTTGTCATTATTCTCTCTTTTTTGCTCTCTTGACCAATAATTTCCCTTTCCAAACGCACACTGGGTCACCATTCCATTCCCCACCATCTGTGTCCCAGCTCCTTGGCGAGGTTACCTCGCTCCAGGCCTGTGTCCGGTGCTGCTCCATGTGCACGACTGAGGGGGCTGACCCCAGGACAGGTGGGGGTGTGCAGAGCACGAGGGGAGGTCATGGAGTCAGTACGCAAGGCGGCCGAAATGGTCATAGAGGAGGTACGGTTGGAGGGCATTATGTCTTAGGGATCATGATCTGCATGCATCAGAACCATTTATCTCACAGACCAAACTGAAAATACTATCACACTTAGCATCATCAGTGTGTTTGACTTACTGTACTGTATGTGCTGTATGTACTGTCCAACTAGTGCCAGCATCAGTTCAGGAATCGCCGTTGGAACTGCTCCACCACACCACGTGGTATCAATGTCTTTGGCAGAGTCATGAACCAAGGTATCCTTGAAATTATCATGCAGAATTACATCCCGATGTATGCAAAGAGTAAACTTTTGTGTGCACTTAAAAAAATAAACTCCTGCATCTCTGTTTTGGGTTCAGGAACTCGAGAGGCAGCCTTTGTGCATGCGCTCTCTTCAGCAGCTCTGGCAGTGGCTGTGACCCAAGCCTGCACCCGCGGGGAGCTGGAGAGGTGTGGCTGCGATAGGAAAGTCAGGGGGGTCAGCCCGGAGGGTGAGCTTGGATTCCATTGCATGAAAATGCAAACGGTAAATCCACACTGAGTCACACACACCAAAAAAAACTGCTGCTACACAACTGTTTGTGGGTTAAACCAGTGTTGGGGATGTGCACAGGTTAGAAAACCAGCTGTTATAGACTGGAAGCGTATGAACTTGAGAAAAGCTGTCCTAATAAAGTCTGACTTATTTGACATAAAATAGTTTGAAAAACTAGCTCATAGTCCATCACAAAACTTATCAGCATGACAATGTACATATGAATTGAAATTCTACCAAATATAATCCCAAAAAGTCGGTTCAGGTTATCACAAAGATTGCTCAAATGCTTACAGGTCAGTGAATCTTAAGCAAAAAACAACTGAACAATTTCTAGACTTTTCTTTATTTAAAATTTTTTTTAAAGTTATGCTGTTCAATGTTATTCATTTGCATTAGTAGGCCCCTCGTGATTTTTAATCAGGCTGAAATTTGAAAGATTTATATCCAACGCCCAATGTACAAAGGTCAGTGTGTGTTGATGGCTACCTGATACACAGCCAGGATGACATTAAGAGTGAATGGAGCTGATTCCTCAAAGTTCAATTACAGTACAGATGCAATGGTACATAAAAACCTGTGTCTGCACAAAAGTAACCAAAACGTAATTTAACATTCATTAAATATGAATGTAGATGAACTACCATCCAACATCTTGCTGTAAAACATAATAAAATGATACCATAGGCAGTCAGGTGAGATACCTGTGCTGATTAGTGTGTTAAAAAGCACATATGAAAATTTGTCAGGCAGGGGTGTAGCAGCTGTTTCCATCTTGTGTGATCCATCGTTGGATTTACAAATTAGCTTTAATTATAAGTATAATTGCTTCCAGGGTGCAATGATCCACTGTACTCTCTCCAATCATAGGTTTCCAGTGGTCAGGATGCAGTGACAACCTGTCCTATGGTGTGGCTTTCTCCCAAACGTTTGTAGATGACCCAGAGCGAGCCAAGGGCCTGTCGGCAGGGCGACCGCTCATGAATCTACATAACAACGAGGCTGGTCGAAAGGTTAGCAATAGCACTCTGTCAACAAAGCAGGTAATCTCTGACTTTATTGTGACCTCCTTCATGTTCTCACATCCTCAGGCCATCCTTCACAACATGCAGGTGGAATGTAAGTGTCATGGCGTATCTGGCTCCTGTGAGTTGAGGACCTGCTGGAAGGTCATGCCTCCATTCAGGCGTGTCAGTGTCGTGCTAAAGGAACGCTTTGATGGAGCCACAGAGGTATCAATACGCTACGACTTCCTTCGAAACTTCCAAGTGATTTCAGTCTGTCTAGCTGTCCGCACATCATCCTCCTTTTAGGTTCGCCTGACTCGTATTGGATCAAGGACAGCTCTACTTTCCCGTGACCCCCAGGTCAAACCTCCTGCAGCCAGAGACCTTCTGTACCTGGCACCTTCCCCGGATTTCTGTCATCTTGACCCTGACAATGGTATCCCTGGGACTGCTGGCAGGAGATGTAATGGTAAGACTGACGCCGTATCCATCTTACAAGAAAACAATCAAGATAATTTGTCATATAACTTCAAATGATTGAGGAACTTTCATGATGATCTCTTGTGCCCACACTTAGGAACCTCTCGGTTGGCACCAGATGGCTGTGAGCTGGTGTGTTGTGGGTCTGGATACAGAGCGGGTCGGGCTGAGGTGGTACAGCGCTGCTCTTGCAAATTTTCCTGGTGCTGCTCAGTCCGCTGTCAGCAATGCAAGAACACAGTCACCATTCATACCTGCAGAGTCTAAGAGGGCCCAGAAACCCAGCTGACCCCAGACTGCAAGACAGGACAAAGACAAGAATGTTTCCGATAACTAAATCAAGTCTCTCGCACCAAATTATCTTTAATTCTGTCCAATATCTGTCTTATTTAAACTCTTTTGAACTGCAGTGAGGTCAGAGCTTAGAGTTTGGAGACTGCAAAATTAGACAGCTACAAAAGTTAGCACACATGAAAATAAAGTACAATGGCAAAGCATTGGCAGAATATAAGGTATGAAATCACCAGACAGCTACATGGCCAGGTACAAACATGCATGCATAAAAACACACAAACATACACAACAGTTAATTTTACATTGAACTGACAGAGCTTTAAAAGCTGAACTTAATCAAAACTAACAGGAAAACACTGCAGTATTATTTTTGTCATTTACATTGTGTCACAGACTAGCAGGTCTTTGGACAATGACTGTATTTATGTCGTCCCCTCTGTTCTGGTTTATTTATTTATATATATATCTGAGTCTTTTCTTTACGTAAGCCTCCAACACATCTTGAATAGCAAGAATAACTCCTACTTAAATCAGTGTCTGTTGTGTTTTGTTGCTCATCTTTATGTGAAACTCCCTTCTGATCAAGCACTAGCGGTGCATTTAGGTTTTGAAAAATCAAATAAATACTTTAGCTATGTCCAAAATACATGCTTCCTGAGATTCTTATGGGCCAAAGGTGTGAAATATTGTCAGACTCAATGTATATTAGCTGCAAAATTAAAGATGACAGGTTGAGTTTTTCACCACTGGTAATCTCAAAGCGCAATGTGTTAATAGGCAGGCTCCATAATTAAGAACTTTCTATTCCCTAGTTGCAAATACGCATACATGGACAGGCCATTTGTCTAATAACTGTGTAGGTTTTTGGTATTGTATTGTTGTGATTTTTCCACCAGTGCTGTGATTCACACATCTCAACTGTGAAGGTTGTTGATAAAGCAACATAATTTTTAGGTTGGTAGGATACACTATATGCTTTAGTGAGAAATACTGCATATAAACATGGCAGTTAGTTCATAAGAGTTTATTAGAATTACATCTCCCATGACTGCTTGTACATGCAGAATTTTCCCTAAAACATAAAAAACAATGGCTAATTCCAAATTAAACCATTTTATTAAAAATTTTCTGTGATTACAAACACCCAGGATTTTACTAGAAATGGTTATCATCTCAATCTGTACCAAGATTAAGAAAAATTGAAAATATTACAACTTCATTAATTATACTATCAGTCACTCAAAACTGTTAATCTAGCAATAAAAAAATTCATAAACTAAATTTCACAACGAATAACTGCTTGAAAAAATTCCCAAAACAGAATGACAGATTTAATACAATACACAAAAATAAGAATAAAACAAATATTCAAAAGTCAAGAAGAAGAGAGCTTTGGGAATTTGAAGAACTGACTATAGATATCTTCCTTTGTTTGAGTCGAAATCCATTTCGCTTTCATTATTCTATTCAAAAGAAAGCCAAGCAGAGTACCACCTTACATTAACTTGCCCCTTTCATTTAAAAGCTGAGTGTTACAAGTGTTTCCTATTAAATTCCCTACCTTGTGTTCAGAAGCCCCAGAAAAGGCCACAATGGGAAAAGTAAATCACAAAAGGAACAAACGGCTACTAGATAACATAACATCTCTCTTTCTTTAATTGAGATGCTGACAGGTAGGGGGTCCTGCCCCACCTGAAAATTTATAGAGAAAACACTGCGATATCGATACCTTTCAGGAAATAAGATGGGTGACACTTGTTGCATTAACTGCATGCTGAAGTTTTGCTCCTTCAGCCTCTTTCAAAGTTTATTTTGAAGGCACAATCAGTGTATACATGTATTAGAATACATATCAGTGGCACTGTGCCTCCCTGTCCCTTTGTCCGTTTTCATAATGGCCATTGATCTTTAATAGACTTTGATTCACTCCTTTTACTTACACCATCATACCTATGACTGTCAATTTTCTATAGTAGAATGCACTTTTTCTTAGTCTTGGTCTCCGGAGGCTCCAAGGCTGCCAGGATGGCCTCGTCAAACACATTCTTAAGCCCTCTCTAGTTGAAAAGAAGGAAAACAACAGAAAACATGAACTACAATGCTGTCTGTCATTATTAACTGTTGTTTTCAGAAAAAAAGTGAGGTGAAATTTTAGCAATGGCTGATACCTGTGTCAAAGCAGAGCACTCCACATATTTGACAGCCTTGAGCTCACGAGCCAGCTTGTCTCCACTCTCAGGAAATAGGGGGCGCTGTTTGTTCTTTGCCAGCTTCTCGATTGTGTTTGAGTCATCTCGTAAATCCACTTGTGTCCCCACTAACAGAAAGGGTGTGCGTGTGCAGTGGTGAGAAATCTCAGGAACCCACTGAGAAAAAGAAGATCACATTGACATTTACTGCATGGGACAGGACATTTCAATACTTTTGTTGTACTTCAGCAAAAGTGCTCTTTGCTAAGAGTATTTGAAAGCTGTCTGAAAGATGGCACTTAATAAAATATCATATTTAGTATCTTTTAATTGTAACTTAATTAAAGTATTCTTCAATTAATCAGTAAACACTTAAACTATGATACTCCCTTTGCACTATTTTCTTAAATTTCATATGCAGTATGTACACAATGATAAATATATTGTTTTGTGAAGAAACTACAATTTAAAAATCCAAACATTGCATATTCAAACATTATACAACTCAGCACATGCAAAAACAAAGGTTAAAATCATGTTTTCAAAAATTAATTTAAAAACTTGCCTTCTCTTTGACATTTTCAAATGATGAGGGAGAGACAACAGAGAAACAAACGAGGAACACATCTGTTTGTGGATAGCTGAGGGGACGCAGTCTGTCGTAATCCTCCTGACCTGGATGCAACCAGGCATATTAGTTTTAGTGACACATGTAAGGCACAGAGACAAATAGCAATTATCAAATACATTCATCTTACCTGCGGTGTCAAACAGGCCAAGTGTATATGGCTCTCCCCCAATCATCACAGTCACTGCATAATTGTCAAAAACCTTTAAAAAAAAAAAAGACAAATAATGTGACGAACCAAATGGACAATGTATTTAAAACAATGAGGAAAGGTTAGAAGAATATTTTTAAGCCAATGTGCTTACAACATAAAGCTTGCACAGAGCTTTCTAAAACAATTTGATAAATACTAAATCTTACCGTAGGAACATATTCTGAGGGGAACTTGTTGGTAGTGTAGGAGATCAATAAGCAGGTCTTTCCTACCGCACCGTCCCCCACCACTACACATTTTATAGTCTGCATCTATCGCGATATAAAGAGAACAGGAAGCAACAAAACAGTGTCAACAAATGCAGCGTATGACACATTAGTCAGACCTTGAGAAAGGTTTTAGAAGAAATTTTTTAGAGGATGTAGTTTCTGTTGTTGAGCTGTACTTTTATTCCCTTTTACTTTTATACCATCACAGATATGATTAGGGTGAAATACTTAAGTTTGTGTTCTCTGCTGAAAGACCCACATTTCTTACAAAATTCTGAGCTATTTTCACTTGTAAAATTTCTCCCATAGATGACAAAATTCATTGTTTAAGAGAGTTTTCAGCGATGAGAAAAACAAATGAAGACATTTAGACATAGAATAAAATAAGAATAGCACCTTAATTAGTGGACCATGGCATAAAGTTCAGACGCACTCTCGATTCAATCTAGCATGCAATTATTTTTTTTTCTATTTTGGGAGGTACCTAAATTAAAATCTTTATGACTGCAGAAATGGGGTTGAAAATAATGAGAAAATCCTTCAGATAATCCCACTGTGCCTGTTATTACATGTTCATGCTAAGGACGATTGATGACAGTGAATCACTTCCGCATAGGCTAAATACCAGAGCTGAAAAACGACGGCCTTTGCCTTAAGTAGGTAATTTAGTAACATTCGCTGGTCAGCACTTTCGCAAAATGTTATATGACAAGCTTTGGACTAAAAAAAAAACCCAACAACTTGTAGTAACTGTCTCCACAAAAGAAGCACCTGAAGCTGTTCGTGGACGCAGCAAGCTTCACCGAGGACGTGCTGTACTGCCGCAGCTCAGATTGATTAAGTCAGTAAAGTTGTCACCTGTCACGTTGCTCTATCAGTTAACCGAGTTCACTTAACCCACAAAACTATAAACAGCTAAATATTTAACAATAAACACAAGAACATTGGAGCGCAAACGGCTGTTTGCAAAACTGTCAATTTCATTAACATGAGTGTTTGTGAGCGAGCACTAAATGAAGCCTGACTGCTTCGAAACTTTGACACCGCGAATGGATCAGAGCCGTAAACAAGCTTTTCCTCTCGGTAACAAATTTATAGTGTCAAGCGGAGCCTGCTACGTCTGTCCCGCCGTGTAATAAACCACAAATAGTTATTTCAGACTGTTTTCTAACTCCACTACTCACCGCTTTTCTTTAGACAGGTTAGGCGTTGGTTACATCCGGGTTTGAGGATCGGATTACTTTCAGCGCAGGCGCAATAGCCCCAAGATAGAAATACCGTCGCCTGCTGGTCATAACCACACATTATCTATCTATCTATCTATCTATCTATCTATCTATCTATCTATCTATCTATCTATCTATCTATCTATCTATCTATCTATCTATCTATCTATCTATCTATCTATCTATCTATCTATCTATCTACCTGTCTGTCTGTCTGTCTGTCTGTCTGTCTGTCTGTCTGTCTGTCCGTCTGTCTGTCCGTCCGTCCGTCCGTCCGTCATCTCAAACACCATATATTACTAGAAATTTTTTTTTAAAATGTCATATAAGTAAAATAAATAAATAAATACTGATATTCCCAAACCGTGTACAAAAAAAAGTCGTATTTGAATTGTTTGATTGTGCACGTAAGATTTGCTCGGCAAGTCTACAGAAACATGTTTATTTTGAAAAGGCAATCGGGAAGTCATGTTTTTCGCAAACCTGAAATAAACTTTATTCTGGAAAACAAGTATACCGGAACTTGTGGCTGGCTGTAACATTAAATTGATAGCAGCTTCTCTTTGTCAGAGGACCGACTTCCGTTTTCATGTGTAGTCTTCCCACAGTTTCTGGAATTTGCTGCCTTGTGAGACTGTGTAATCTGTCATTTTGGTAAACGATACCAAGGATTTATTACTTTAGTACCGGAGCCGGTTAAAGGTTCTCCATTTTAGCCTGACCAAAGTTTGACTCCGTTATTCATTTCATCCACGACTGTTTTTACCCAGCTAGCTGGCTAGCAACAGCCAGCTGAGTCAAATAACCTAGCATGTTTCGTTTCTTGAATGACGTTGATGACGACCCTTATATGATGTAAGTGTGGAATTTAATTTTTCAGACAATGATAGCACTCTGTGTTTTGCAGGAAATGGGAAATGTAGAGACTTGACAATGTGATATTTTTACCGTGCTTAAAGCAGGTAGGCTGCTCAACGTTACTTCTAGCCAGCTGTGGGGGCCTCCAGTGTTCCACCATATTGGATTGACAATAACAAAAAAGCTGTCATAGCTCGGCGGTACTTGGACTGTCCTATTATTATCTAAAATATCCAAATACCACCACAGCAAGCTTCACATTGTTTCTCAAATAACGTTGACATTGAGATTTGGCTATATAACACCAATTCACAGATGATTTTCTAATCTTGGTAACTGTTCACTACTTATTACGAATACATGTTACTGAAAATTTACAGACCATTCATGTCTAATTATTGGTGTCAATCACAGGCAGATTCTAAAGTATTTAGAATATCATGAACCTTTACAGACTTTCTACATAATCCCACACAAGCTTTTAATTCTAGTTTTAATTAAAACAGAAACCTCTGTGGTTTGTCTTCCCCAACTATAATTACATGTTTTTATACATTTTTGATGGAATTGAATTTGCTTCTCAAATGTAAAAATTGACTGTTTTTCTCTGTTAACATTCATTGAATTGTTAACAGACAATTCAATTAATTGAACTGGGCCTGTGAACTTGTTCTGGACTTTTTTTTTTGTTCTCGAAAGAGTTATACAGTACTTAGTTGAACTTAGACTATAATCTGTAAATGATAACATTTAAATCTGTAGACACTTGATAAAATGATTATAAAACATTTTAATTCTGAAAAGGACTAATTTTAACATGCCACAACTTACAATACTTTGTGCCATTGACACATTTTTCACACCTGCATCTTCCTACTCTGTTACAGTCCTTACATGTAACAAGCTTCCCATCCACCATATTTTCAGGTTTGACTGCATTCAATCACTTCAGACAACTCATAAGACATTGATAGTTTTCTGTGATTTCTTCCAGGGACCCCTTTGCAGCTCACAGGCAGCAGATGAGGGCTCTGTTTGGACCATTTGCCATGGACCCCTTTGCCCTCACCCCCCAAATACAACCACACCGTGCACCACGCAGACAGGTGACTTTTGGTTGTCAATGGACTGTGTTAATGCTTTTATTTGTTTTGTTTTGTATTTTCATTTTCACCCTTGGTTATTATTGAAGTATTCTCACGCTGATTTTGATTCCATCATAGTTGCTATATTGTATTTTTGAAGTTTCTGAGTTTCATGCCACTGTTTTCTTCCAGACTGGTCCACTGGCTCCCTTTGGCATGATGGGAATGGTGAGCATCCTTCGATATTACAGATTACATTTGGACTGTCAGTGTCGATGTGTTAGTCATCAAAACAAACGTCAGGTGGAAAGTACTGTATTGGGTCCAACTCAGTCAACAGGTGTTGTAGTTGAAATTTCAAATTAAACACTTGAGTTCTGTTAGGAATTGTGGAAGGGTCATACTGTATCTGTAGGAGAAAGTTTTAGTCTTGTCTGAGCTCAGTCAGCAGCACACACAATGTGAATTTCTTCAAGATAACACAGTGGTTAGAGAATTGCCAGGGATCACAGCACAACTGACCAACCATTTTTGCTGTAAGAATATGATGATAGGAATTCTCATTGAACTGACAACAACAGGTGTATCATTCTGGTTATACTTACAGTTTCATCGAGTAGACTTCAAAAGCTGTGATTTTAATTTATTTCTGCAGGGTGGAGGGTTCATGGATATGTTTGGCATGATGGGAGAAATGATGGGAAACATGGTGAGTAGATCTGTCAAGCAGTTTCACATTAGCAGAAAGTAATAATGAATGAAATCTGTTCGTGAACATAACTCCATCTGTTTGATATTATTGTCTCTCATTTAGGAAAGAATGTCCAGTTCACCAAACTGCCAGACGTTTTCCTCTTCAACAGTGATTTCCTACTCCTCTACAGACTCAGGGCCTCCTGAAGTTTACCAGCAGACCAGTGAAACCAGAACAGGCCCTGGAGGGGTGAGAAGCTATAGCACTGATTTGAAATTATTATAATACACAGTTACAGTCCTCAACCTTGAGTAGCAAACTTGACTGGACATTTGACCTTCATGTTTTATTTGTCCATGCATGACGTTGCCTTCTGCTTGCATTGCCACATGAAATCACCGGTAACTGTGATAACTGTAAATGCAGGATGTACAATATAAATATCATAGTATTATCATATCATAGTACAGTACTAGTCTGAGTTCATCCAGATGGAAGAGCTTCATGAAATGTTTTCACTTACTTACTGTCATTCCTTACCTCAGATCCGTGAGACACGTCAGTCCATGAGGGACAGTGAGAGTGGCCTAGAGCGTCTCGCCATTGGCCACCACATTGGGGATCGTGCGCACATAATGGAGCGGTCACGAAATCGCCGCACTGGAGATCGCGAAGAACGACAAGACTTCATTAATCTCGATGAGAGTAAGTCACTGGCTCAGAAGGATAAGGACCATTTGTTTTAAAGTATACAACAAATATCAGATTATTTTTATAGCCTTACTTGAAAGAATGTAAAAAAAACCCAATGTTATTTAAGTTTGAAGTGTGGAATATTTGTCCCCCCCTTCTGGCAGTGAGGATACTTGCATTTATCCTGCTAATGCATACTTAACAGCTGTGGCTACACTTTCTCGCTCCTTCAGTTTTTGCAAATATTTTTTTTTTGATTGACATAAAAAGCAATGCCACTGCAGTTTCAAGATTTTTTTAAGTAAGATTTTTAAATTAAGATTAAGATTTTTTTTTTTTTTGGTCCAGTATCCTATACAATACAGATAGATTTAATTTGTGATGATAGGTTCCTTAAGCTTGGTGTAAGCTGTTATGACAAGGGTTTGAATCTGACAGAATTTCTATTAAATTTCCTGCCTGCAGATATTTAAATAATAACTGGCATGTATACTTATTATCCCAAAATTGTTACTTCACAACCTGTCTTCTGTTACAGCTGATGCCGCAGCATTTGATGAAGAATGGAGGAGGGAGGCAGGAAGATACGTTCCCCCTAATGCCCGTATGCTGGACTACACCCGAGATCGACGTGGGGGTGGCCAGCAGCTGGCCCTTACTGCCCCACCCAGCTCAACGTCTCCACCAGGCCATCGCCATGAGTCCCCCAGACACCGTCAGCCCCAAACCCGTCCACGTTACGACTGGTGAGAGGTAAGAGGCAAGTATTTACATCTATTGTCAATCAGTTTTCCAGTTTCTAATGTACCATCTACTACACCCTCTCTGGTGTTACATGTTAGTATCATTAACTGATGGTGTCTAAGCTCCTGAAGGTACACTGAAGACGATGTGTATTTGTCAGCTTGGTCACTCTACATGTCAACATTTTTGAGAAACATTTATTCAAGCTTTAGTGATGAAGCTCTGATTCATGCAGGCTCCAGTAAGTCTCCTGCAATATTTGCGTCAACTGTGATACAATTCAAGCAGATTCATTTGAGGAATCCACATTCTGCCACTTTTCCAGCAGCCGTCCTTTTAGTGGGCTGTGGGCCTTGGCAAAAGCCAATTTGCCTTTTGTTCATGACCTGGAGGCCATTTCTGGTTAACATTGAGGTAACCAGGCCTGGTGGAGCTCTGCTGCAGCAGACAAGGGGCTGGTCCTCCCCAGCAGTTTTCTGGCAGGGTCTGCCGGACCTTGGCTTGTCAAAAACGTCTCCAGTCTCGTGAAAACTTTTTCTCATTCTTTGTTGTTGACACTAAGACACATTGAAGGTGTCTGTTATTGACAAAGCTGCAATTAGTAATTACAGCCTTGTCATATGATTGAGTGTATCACATGACAAGGCGACAAAACATTTGTCTTGCCAAAATCTGATCTCTCTGTGTTCCTTAATTGATCAATCTTTCTTTATTGAAGTAAATTTATTTTAGTACATTAAACGTAATTTAGGATGGTTTTAGCTTTCATATGAGTCATTTCTGAAACCAATGGATTAATTAAAAGTCAGGTTATAAGCTGTTGTTTCTACAAAATGGATAAGTGACAAGACTTTTGTCAAGGACTGTACACATTGTCAGCTCTTCATCCATCTGTACCAGTCTGGTGTT
This sequence comes from Antennarius maculatus, assembly GCA_013358685.1. NCBI lineage: Eukaryota > Metazoa > Chordata > Actinopteri > Lophiiformes > Antennariidae > Antennarius > Antennarius maculatus. Next base: position 16,879,224 of record CM023615.1, read on the forward strand.
CAAATAAAATAATTCAAGCTGCATTAAACTGCCTTATTCTACTGAATCACATCACCGCTTTGAATCAACAACTGTGTTTCCTGTTGTGTGAAAACAGTAAAAGTCGGGATGAGACTACCTGCCTTCCTGTCACGTTTAACACTGTGTCCCTGTTTGATTGACTCCCCCAGGTGTCACACTTGATCGACCAGATAGAAGGAGTAGAGGGAAGATTTCCCCGATGCTGTGAACAACGCTTAAGACGGAAGTTGATGATTGTCACAACTGCCTGTCGTAAATGTTTGATATGACTGGACTGTCCTTCCATAAACAATAAACTGACATACAGCAAAAAACCCCTCACACTTAATAATTAGATATACATTTTTGCTTTCCCTCTCTGGTGTTAAACTGAGCACACACACACACACACACACACACACAAACAAATACACAAACAAATACATACATCACACACACTCTTGTGCATCCATATATACAGTGCATCTGCTGTACAGTCCATTTTATGTTTGTGAAGACACGTATGTGTCAGTGATTGAATTGTATGCTGTTAACTAATTAACTAAATAAAAGTTCATTAAACATTGTTAGATAATTACAAAATGTGTCTGTGTTTGAGATTGCATGTGTTCAGTTTTTTTAATAAAATGTTATTGCACACACTGCATTACAAGTATGAAACTTCTGTCTGTACTTTGAGCTGTACTTTGTTCTTCTGCCCAATTCTGCTATTATACTGCAAATTAAACTGACTCCCCAGCTTTACTAGTATGCATATCCTCCCACGTCCAAGATACGCCGCGTCTATAGGTCATGGGATATCCAGATGGAGCACCAGAAGTGGTGCAGCCAATGAAAACGGTTTTCTTTTCACAAATCACTCCCACAGCAGCCTCTGTCTGTGTGTGCTGTATCTTTTATTACATCCATGACTATTTATAAACGCGCATCCCAGCCTCTCCCATCAAGAACTGTTCTCGTCACCTGTCTACCTGTCTTCTTGTCTCTTTTAATCCTCATGTTAGATCTCCTAAGTTCTCAAAAGACTGCTGGTTTTGTGCATCAGTCTTGCCTTGGATGTACCACCGTTATCACTCCTTTGCTTAGATATTTTTAGCCTGTCATCCGCATCTAAATATACAGATGCTTGTTTTTGCTTCTGCAGCAAACCCTCATTTGTGTGACATTTATTGCAGGATGACAGAACTACCTGGATTTTGCAGCAAATCACCTTTTCATGTTAATGCTTTGTTGGGGCAGTATATATACACACTTGTCATGAGTACCACTGTAGTTAGTTAGCAGACGCACACTCAGCAGGCGGTGACAGGAATATAATTTTAGAGATATAATTGGTACCCAGTGAGAAAGATAGATGTAAATTGTAATACATCTTGATTATCAAGAGGCATTATTGCCATTTCATTTAAATATATTAAATCCCTATTTTTTTTTAGTTGAACCTCTTTATTTTCCCAGTGTTGCTCCCTCCCTCTCCCTGCATCTTCCAATGATTCACATGCTCCCCCTCCCCCCAGTGTGTCATATGCTATCACTCCCTCTCCCTTGCATTTGCCCATATTCGCTGACTCTCGCCACCAGGCTTCAAACAAGCTGCAGGTAACATTGAAGATTGATCTATTTTTTAAATTCCTTCCATTCCTCTATGTTGCCTTCATTATCCTCCTCCCCCTTCTCCTCATCTGCTCTTGCTCTACGTTTTCTCACCGACTCATCTCTCCATTGCTCCATATTTATATTCACTGACTGAAACAGCACAGGAAAATTGAAATGGCTTGTGGTCTGGAACAGCTTGACAGTAGATCCATAAATAGGTACACGTTATTAGCCTTTGATTTATGCTTTCTTCCCTGCGTATATGTGCGTTCCACCATCTTCCGAGGCAGCATCTTTTCCAGAGCTATCCATCCTCACGACAGTGGGCAGTATTATCACAGTGTGTATGCATGTGAGGAAGGGGAAGACTTGCGTGAAGTCCTGGTGACTACCCTTACTGAAAGGCGTTTTGTTTTTTTGATATATTGATGTACAATCACGCTCTACCCTGATTCTCTTTGTCATTATCCCTTTTCAAGCAAAATCAGGTGTAACATTTGTATGAAATTGCACATGAGTTCTTGTTTGTAATATGCAGTTGAAATACTTGAATAAAAACAAGGCATTTCTTCTTTTCTTACAGGATGTCCATAGTCAATATTGTTGCCAGGGAGATCCTGGACTCCAGGGGAAACCCAACTGTGGAAGTAGATCTTCATACTGCCAAAGGTTGAAAATATAAACGGATTGAAAAATATTTGTGACAAAATGTACTCCACAATGTACCTAGTCTAATTTAACCCTTTAAAAGTGACCTTTACAACCCTTCTCCTTGCTTCTTTGACCTCGAAACCATTACCATCCTCTTCATAAACTCATCTTCTTGTCTCTATTTCAGGTATTTTCAGGGCTGCTGTGCCCAGTGGTGCATCTACTGGAATCTATGAGGCTCTGGAGCTCCGGGATGGAGACAAGACTCGCTACAAGGGCAAAGGTGAACACTTAAAATTAAATCGTATTGTGTCACTTGTCTTTGGTCGTGTATCTTCTTTATCAAATGAGGTTTTGTCATAAAATGTGGGCTCTGCATTAGTATTCCATTGATCCAAATGTCTCTCTCTGTCCTGCTCTGTAAGGTGTTACAAAAGCTGTTAATCACATTAATGACACCCTTGGACCAGCTCTCATGCAGTCTGTAAGTAGCAGTGCCACATTGGTTCCATTTGAAGTGGATATAGCAGCATGCGTAATTAAGCATTATTATCTAGTGAGAATATTTTTACTCTTGTCTGTCAGGGAATCGGCGTGTTGGAGCAGGAGAAACTGGATAATGTAATGATTGAAATGGACGGCACTGACAACAAATGTAAGCCTCTCTCCCATCAATACCGTGGTGACGTGTTTGTGCAGTGACATTCTTCTGCTCCAGCGGCCACTGGATCCATGTGTTATGTGACTGCTACTGTGTCTCCTCAAGCTAAGTTTGGGGCCAATTCTATTCTTGGAGTATCACTGGCAATATGCAAGGCTGGCGCAGCAGAGAAAGGCGTCCCTCTGTACCGTCACATCGCTGATCTGGCAGGAAACAGAGAGGTGGTTCTCCCAGTTCCTGTGAGTCCAAAAACTGCAATTTTATCAAACACAAACGCCCAAATACAATCTCATCTCATCTTATGTGCCCCCTGTGCTTAGGCTTTTAATGTGATCAATGGGGGGTCCCATGCTGGAAACAGACTGGCTATGCAGGAGTTCATGGTGCTCCCTGTGGGGGCGGAGTCTTTTCGTGATGCTCTGCGTGTGGGGGCGGAGCTCTACCAGACACTGAGGGGTGTCATCAAGGAGAAATATGGTCAGGATGCTACAAATGTAGGAGATGAAGGAGGGTTTGCCCCAAATATTCAAGAGAACAGTGAAGGTAAGCACAGCCACAACTTAAAGTCACCCCTCTATTGCTTTTTTATGACATTGCTTGTCATCTTTCCATTTGTCTTTGTCAGCTTTGGAGCTGCTGAAGACGGCCATAGAGAAAGCCGGCTTCACAGACAAAGTGGTGATAGGGATGGATGTCGCTGCTTCAGAATTCTTCATTGAGGGCAAGTATGACCTGGACTTTAAGTCTCCGCCTAACGCTGCCCGAAACATCAGCGCTGATGAGCTGGCCAGCATCTACCAGGACTTCATTAACAACTACCCAGGTGTGTATTGTGAAGTCTTTGAGACTGTGTGTCAAGTTCAAACACATATCAGGTTTATTTAGTTTTATTCAGAGGACAAAAAGCCAACAATGATTATCACTGGCACTTATCACAGTGGCTCATGTGAAGACAAGGTGCTGGATTTGTACTTCTATCAGTAACTGCACTCTCCAGCCTTCTCTTCACATCTCTACAATTGCCATTTTCTTTCACAACCTCTTCTGAGAGAACAAGAGTGCTTGATGTCTGCACAGAATGGCCTCTTTTCCTTCCACTCAGGCCTGTTAAAGAGGTTTTAATTAAGGGCTATAGTGCACATTTGGTGAGCAGGTACTGACTCCGATGTGGCTCTTTACCCTGTCAACGCTGTGCTTCCTGCTTTTGTGGGCAAGTGATTGTGTGCAGCTGTGTGTAATATGAGTGCATTTTAAGACGTTAGTCCTATTAGAACGTTCACTGGCAATCGCTGGTGCTCCAACTGGAGGGTGAGTAATGGAAAAAATGAGGGGTTCTCCAAGCAGGTTGGATATTAAATGAATACGAATCACCCTCCTGTCTATCCTCCAGTGGTGTCGATTGAAGATCCTTTCGACCAGGATGACTGGCCTGCTTGGTCACAGTTTACGGCCTCAGTGGGCATCCAGGTACGGTTATCACATTAGTTCTTGTTATGAACAAAGAATAATTCATAGAGGGTTGCTCTTTAAAAAAATGTAGACAAGAAATAGTTTGTTGGATGGCTGCAACGGGTGTGTCAGAAAACTCAGTGTGGCATTTCATGAACACTCTTTGACCATGTCACCAACTTGCATGAGTGAGATTAAAGGCTGCTTTTAGCTTTATGTTTTCAGTCTTTATGTTTTTACAATTCACTCATCTTACAGAATTTTTGCCACCTCATTTCACTACTTTTTCATATGTAAAAAAAAATACATATGATAAATATCTTGGCTCTTGACTCTTAAAAAAACCTCTATAACTTTGTTTAACGCATCGTGCAGGTGGTTGGAGACGATTTGACTGTCACCAACCCACGAAGGATACAACGAGCAGTGGAGGATAAGGCCTGCAACTGCCTACTGCTAAAAGTCAACCAGATTGGCTCTGTGACGGAGGCTATCAAGGCGTGAGTTGATTTGGTTTGGTATTTGCATGAACATAGGTGTGTGAGTATGCATGAGAGAATGTGCATCATATTATATTCACCTGTCTCTCAGATGTAAGCTGGCTCAGGAGAATGGCTGGGGTGTGATGGTGAGCCACCGCTCAGGAGAAACAGAAGACACCTTTATAGCAGACCTGGTGGTTGGTCTCTGTACTGGACAGGTAGTACACACACACACACACACACACACACACACACACACATACACACACACACACACACACACAGTCTCCATTACCTCAAGTCTAGAAATCACTGCAACAAGATACAAGATTACATAACAAGCACGCACTTTCACTTAATATTTATCATTAAATAACTACTACTAATAACTTAATAAAAAATAACCAAAATAACATAATTCATTACATAAAAAAGATTTGTACAAATTTAAAGAAATATATCCTGATTAAACCATAAGTGCTATTATAACAAAAACAGGCTTCTGTGTGGAAAAGATAGATAATATAACTGTTTGTTTGTGAGCATGACTTTTTTTGGTCTTCCTTCAGATTAAGACTGGAGCTCCCTGTCGATCAGAACGTCTAGCAAAGTACAATCAGCTCATGAGGTGCGTATTTGTCCCTTCATTTGTGTCTGTGCGCTCTGGTATAGAAAATCTTTGACGTTAACTCTAACCCTTGTCCCATTTTCTCTCCTTCCCCACTTTGTTTCATCCCATTCACATTATAATTCTGATGCCATACATTTCTTTTTCACCTCCTCTTTATCTCAGGATTGAAGAAGAGCTGGGAGACCAGGCTCACTTTGCTGGTCACAACTTTCGTAATCCGATTACCCTTTGAACACCAATGCTATCAGCAATGCCACACAAGAAAGCACACACACACACGCACACGCACGCACGCGCACACACACACAGACACACACACATACACACTCACACTAAACATGTTGTATTTCCTTAACACAAATATAGTAATTGAAGAACACCACCTGTTTTGGCACAGCTCTACTCACTAAAACACACTGAAAATATTAAAACAAATTTGTTTTAAGAAATAATGCGCACTGTCTACTTTACATTGCTTCAGTATGGACCAAACTGATTCCATTCAACTGATGCAAAGCCTGGAGTGAAAATCAATGTTTCAGCTCAAAGCAAATGAGTAATTCCCCTGATGTGTTTCTTGTTTCATTTACCTGTCTCCTTCTCACCTTGCAGAAGAGCTTTGAGCTTTTGTACACTATTATTTTCTCTCCCTCCATTTCCTCATTCTGTTTTTGATGTGAATACTCAGCAGCATGCTACACAACTGCTAACTGTATCTGTTAATTTGTCTGTCAGGTATTAATCTTAATAAACAAACAAATACGCATTAACTCCGACCACAACTCTGTGTGTTTGCTTAAAGGGCAGGGACTACTTTGTGACTACTTTCATTTCTCACTTGCTTATATTAACATAATTAATGTAAAAATGCCTGAAAACAAAAAATCCACCAGTGTAAAACTTTGTCAATATTTGAATGTGTTCTGTCAAGGCTAAAAATTTATGTGAAAAAATGGTGTCTCACATCACTTATATGAAAGTCCAACAGGAATTCTGCAAAAGAAGAGTAAGGATCATCCTTGTAGCTGATAGAATTCAATGAGAGCCCACAGAGTTGATCATTTCTCTTTTAACAACTATAAAGAAATCTTTATTGAAATTTAAAGAACTGACGAGAGTTCATCACAGGAAACATTTAAATCTTCTGCAGAGACTTAAAAGGATTTGACAGATGATTGCAGGTAAAACACGGGTGTCCTTGATGTTGGGTCATTTCATCTAGAGGCCCAGCAGATGCCTGGGTTACATTTGCTGTAACATTTTGCAGAAATACATGTCAGACAGGGATGTTAACTCTGGTTGTGTGGCATATTTAATATTATTTTGGTAATATTTGTCGCACGTCTTGCTTGATTGTTTGTTTTTAATAAACCCCATGGAGTTTTCTTATCTGATTTGGGTTGGTGTGGAGTGTCGCTCGCCTCATTGCGCCACTTTAACGAAGGGCGGAACAAACATTGGGTCCCTATTTCCGTTCTGATTTTAAAGCAACAGATAATAAATAATAAAATGAACAGCGCGTGCCGTAGACATCCTTCAATACTTTATCACATTATAACGCACAGTCGCTCAACTGCACGGTTTTGTTAGTCTTACAATCCTGTTGCAGTACAACAAATCAAGCGCCCCTTTAATTCAACGCACAATAACACAGAATGGAGTAGCTGTAACTGTCGCGCGACTCCAAATCAACCGTCACGCGCTGTTTTCCATTCAAGTTGAGCAGCAGAGGGAGCGCGAGCGCGCTTCTGACGCCGTTCCTGTCGTGTCGGGGGCGCTGGTGATGAAGGAAGACTGGATCCAGCCGCGCAGGCGCATCGGCTACAGTCTCCGGACGGGTTTCCATGGTTACCACACAATAGGAGACGGGACAGGGGGCTGCGTGAAGGGGGGAGAGAGGGAGAGAACGACAGCAGCGGAGCGGAGGAGAGGGAGGGAGGGGAGGAGAAGGAAGGAGGAGGTCTGCAGAGCCGCTTGAATGGACACACCACTGCAAGCTTCTCCCAGACAGACAGGCAGACTGGGAGCTGCTGGACGGGAACAGAGGCCATGTGTTCGCTGTTTGATGATCCCAAACGATTTTATTATGAAGGTCACATAATTAGCTTTATTTTTGTTTTCTGTCGTCCAGCGTTCAGTTTGTTTGGCGTTAAAATTCAAGACGATTTTAAGAACAAAGAGACGTCCTGTGCGTAAAGACTTCTTCTGTGTGGAGCGTACAGTAAAGGTGACTCTGGAGGGACTAGGCAACAGAGACACAGACCCTCCCTCTTGATCCCCTCCCTCTTCAGAGTTTTAGGCCTCTCTTTGCGCCTCTCTTCCTCCTTCTCCCTGCCTCACTACTCCCCACTCCCTCCCTTATTCTCCTCCTCCTCTCTCCTCATGCAAATCACGCCCTCTCCTCTCCCTTTCTCTCACCCGACGTGCATCCCTCACCCCTCAGCTAAAAATTGTGACTGTAAGACCGGAGAGGGGTATAAAAAAAGTGCATGTCGTGTTAGAGGAAGAGGGGGAGTACATAGGGTGGGAGAGGGGGGTAACAAGAAAAAGGGGGCGAAAGGGGGTGGGGAAGAGTCGAGGGTACGCATCAATTTGTAGTCTTCAGTTGGCACCCCTGTTTTCCCTGCAACGAATAGAAAGAGATTTCTTCTGCATTATTGTTATTACTGGAACCCTTTGCAATATGAGGCAGCACAATCCTCTGTTGACACACGCCTGGGCTCTGAGGTGTGTGTGTCCGCGCGCAACATAAAACGACAGAACAGGGAGAGAAAGGAAAGGGAGAGTGAGAGCACGCATCGCTGGATATTATAGGTAAGGAGAAGGGAAAATGGATGCGTAAAGACTGTGTTTGGAGCTATTCCTGTTAGCCACGTCTGTGCTCTCCTTCCATTTTTTTTTTCCTTTGTGTGTGTTAATGTACTCCTGTGTTGTGGCTAAATTATGTCCCGGTGAATTTATGTTAATAGACCCACATTCCAGTGAGGAACGAGAAGGGAGAGAACCGGTGCGAAATAGTATGGTTCGCCATTCCATATGATCTTTCTTTTAAGATGCGTCTGGAAACTGCACCGCACAGGCATCTATTTGTGATTGTGAACGCATATGTGGCTGAACGCGGCCGTCGATCCGTCGTAGGTAGGACTGTCTGAGGCGGGCTGTGCAGCAGCGTCGGCCGGTCTCCTCTGCGTGTGTATCAATAACATTCATTGGAAGAAAGAAGAAAGAGTCGTTGCAGTCCCCGCTCGCTGGTGATGTAAGCAGAGCAACTGCATGCTGCTTGCTTCGCATATCTTGCAGCGGACAGTTTGTTGATAATGCATGTGTTGTGCAGAAAGGCTCTGGATGTGTGGAGCCATCTGAATGCGTCCTGTTTGTTTACTGACCATGACCGAGGACCTGTCAGCGAGGACCACAGGCAGGCCAGGAGCTGCCACCTGTAACTGAATTGCTTGGTGTATACAGTCACCCACAGGGCTCAGTATGTTTTATACTCCTGCGCTATAAACTTCGTCATCAGGTCGACTGGACTTGCACGGCGTCGCCTATAAATGCAGGTTAAATCTTTTATGCGTAATGGAAAAGAGTGTTTGTGACAATAAAGGTTTCACTCCTATCTGATTGAATCAGTCACTGCAGCATGCACTAATAATTAATGCATAGCCGTGTGTAGTGGAGCTTGTCTGCTTTGACACACACACACACACACACACACACACACACACACACACACACACACACACACACACACACACACACACACACACACACACACACACACACAACTCTGTGTAGCTTCTGTATTTATTGGTTGCATAGCAGCGTGCTGTAGCTCAGCTAACTCCTCGGACAAACATAACCGTTTTTCATCCAGTGCTGTGCACTATTTCTATCCTCATTCAATATAGATGAGACATTTTTCATCACTGTGGTAGATAAATGAATGGATTAGAGGGGGCCTTGCAAAGTAGTCCACCTATGTATGTCGTTAGGCACACCGAAATGGATTAAAGATCCTGACAGTGGTTCCTAATGGTTGACTGGTTGTATAAATAAGCATGTGTTTCTACTGGGTTTGAGAGGTTAACCTACAGTGACTGTAGGTTTTGGCTGTTATGATAAAAGTAGAAGGGGGGGGGGGGGCATATTCCTGAAATGTTTGCTGGTATCTTATGCAAACTGCCTGCAAAGATGGTGTCTACCAATACGCACTCTTTCCATCTGCTCTTATTCTGCAGTTATACCATGTCCAATCCAGTGCATTCTGTTATTGAATAAACTATTGTCCATGTGGGTTTTTGCTGCTGTGGTAAAGACTGGTGGTGGAAACTTTTTGGAGTAGTGTAAAACAGTTATGCCAATAAAATGTTGACCATGTTGTAAATTGAAGTATTTTCACAATCTTTTTAAACTCATTTGTTTACATATTGCTGCAAATTCTTGACTTCTACACTTGGAGAGAGAATCATTATTGTTTCCCTCTGCATCCTTGAATTGGTACTCCTCTGCATTAGACTTCCATGCAGATAAATCAAATAATGCTTTCATTTGTTTTGCTTCTTTACAGGTTTTGGTAGCACACATGGTGTAACACATAGCCCAGTCAGTCGAACAACAGGTTCAGGCCCTGCGATGGCTTGTGTTGTAAAGTGGGCATTTTAAAGAAGAAATAATGAAAACACGGACACACAAAGAATCGGTATGAACAAGGTTTATGTCTATTTTTCACAATGATACCAAGGACAATACATTTCTGCCATCTTGTTCTGTAGATTGTACATTTTTGAATATGTCTGCTTCATAGTCAGAATTACTGTTCCCATTGGTAAAATCCACCTTGAAATGAGAGAAATTGGAATTTCTTGTCATTGCTTGTAGTATTTGTTTTACTGAAACCAACTCAACTCCCCATGTCTCTCTAAATTTCTCCGTATCCTTGTCACTCTACCCCATTTAATGCCTTTTTCCTAACTTCTATGTTTTCCTCTTTTCCTGGACTTGGGGTTTTGCAGATGCCCATGCGCAGTGGCCGACGGCGGGGGGCAAGTGAGGAAAGAAGGGGTAGACGCCCGCACCCCAGCCCCACTCGCCCTGACCGCAGCGACAGACCGGTGGTTAGAGCCTACCTCTTTTGCCTTTTTTTCTTTCCTGTCATTGTTTTGAACACAAGTGTATTATGTGTATGCAAGTCGAACAGTCATGAACAATGAGGAACTGTCTCCTTGTGTTCTGTCACGTGTGTTGCATGTGTGTGTTTGCCTTGTCGATGAGTCATCAGTGTAGTTACCACAGGCATGCAGTGTGTTGTAGTATTGTGCTGAATGGCTGTCCACTTTGAAATATTGATATTTTTGTTTTTGACATTCCAGTTCTGTATGTGTGTGAGCTTTCTTGTGTACTTGCATACGAGTGTGTGTGTTTGTGTGTGAATTCCAAGCCTGTCTCTACCTACTAATAGCAGCCACTGTCCTTTTAAGGATTCAAAGGCTTCACTATAGAATTAAAAGTATTGTGTTCTTTTAGCAAAGAGGTGCTGGTGAGGAATTGGCTGGAAATCGCTTCAATCGCAGATCACAAGGGCATGATTCATCAGAGAGTGAGGGGGAGGAACTTGTGTCTCCTCCAAAGAGGCAAAAAGTTCAGGTTTGTGCTTCATTTCATCAACCTGTTATATAAAGACCAAGTTTAAAATTGATTCAGCTAAATCATCCAAACAAACACTGCCTATGCTATTATGAATTATTTTCTGTGTTTATAAAAAACATAAAACCCGTCAAAGACAGCATATCCACGAAATTCACATTTATAGTACAACCATGAATTGTCTTGTCTTGTCAGGATTCAGCCTCTACCCCAAACCCTCCTACATCAACACACTCGACTGACAGCTCGGCTCCTTCCACCATCCCACCCCCAGCCTCCATTACAAACCAATCCCGTGAGAGTGACAATGAAGATGGCCAATCCCAGGGCAGTAGGAGTTCAGTTGTAGGGAGCTTGGCCAATAGTAGCAGTAGCTTGAGCAGTGGACGCGATATAGACCAGGACAATCGTTCCTCATCCCCAAGTCTCTCGGCTTCCCCTCTAGGTAGCCTGGACTCCGATTCTGATGGCCCTGACTCACCAAAGCAAGGGGAGAGAGAGAGAGAGAAAGCCAAGGAGGGAGGAGCAGGGAAGGTGGGAGGAGAGGACAGGAGAGTGCTAAGAGATGGGAGAGGGGAGGAGACCTGTGGGGAAGGAGAAAAGCAGGATCTGGATGCAAGAATTGAAGACTGTCCATCTCTTAAGCCCTCCTCCACTCCTTGCACCTCCTCTGGTCTGACTCCATCTGTGCGTGGAGCAGGAGATTCATCAATCGACAGCAATAGTGGGAGGAAGTCTTATTTCTCCCTAGACTCTAAATTAATGTGCAAAGTTGACTATGGTGGACCGACAGGTGTGGATGGTGCACTCAGTGGCACTAGAATGAATTCCAAAGCCAGCACACAGTGTGTGTCAAAGACAACTATGTCAGGAGGAGATTTTTCCCACAACAGCCCCAACATTCCTCATTCTTTGCCTCCTCCTCTTCCTCCTCCACCTGCCCTGAAGCCCTTGGAGCTTGGGGGACAAAACTTGGCCACTGAGGTTAAGACAGAAAGAGACAAGTTAGAAAAGCCAGACAAACTCCTGGACAAAGCTCAGTCCACCCCTCCCTGTCTGTTGCCACAGACCAGCTCACAGTCCCAATCCCAGCCTCAAGCCCAACCTTCCAACCACCCTCACCACTACAGCTCCACCAGCTGGCAGAGTGGCTCAGCAACCGGATGTCAGGGGAGCTGGAGCTACACTCGTTACCCCGGAAATCACCACCCACATCAACCACATCACCAGCCGCCAGTGCAGCAGCAGCAACTTCCCTCGGTTTACAACCCTCCATCCTCTCGCCACTCCTCCACCCATCCCTCTTACCTCCCCCATCCTCACCCTCACCCCCACAGAGAGTACCTTCCCAGGTATGCTGGAGGGGGAGGAGACAGAGAGAGGGGGGCTGCAGGAGAGAGGGAGAGGGGAGTGAGGGGGGAATGTGGGGGGAGAGAAGTCAACCGGGAGTTCTCTGCTCCCATTGGTAACAGCAGCAACAGTGGTAGTGGAGGGAATAGTAATAGTAGTTGTGGTGGGATGATTGGGACCAACAGTATTCAAAGCAGGGAGTTTGTGGGTCTTTCAGTGAGTCAGAACCGGGATTTTCAAGCTTCAGGGAGAGATGGACCTAATTTGGGACCTGAAAGAAGAGACTTTGGTCCAGCTTTCAGAGACAGAGACAGAGAAAGGGACAGGGAACGTGATGCCGGGAGGGAATTTCCTCTGCCAAACCAAAACCAGAGTAGAGACTATGGTCCCAATGGAACTGGAGGGGGACATCCCAGAGACAAAGATGGAGGCAGATGGGGTGAGTTTGGGAATCAGACAAGAGAGGTTGTGGGTAATAGTAACCCAAACAACAACTCTGTCTCACAGAGTAACCCCCCAAATTCAACTAGTTCACTACCTCTCACCCCTATGCTGAACCGAGACCAGCCTGCATCACCCCAAAACAATCCAAATTACCCTTCTCATTCCTCCCTGCCCCCACAGCCTCACCCACACCCCCAAAACCCATCCAGCCGAGACTTCCCCACTCCCATGGACCAGGCACAAATCCCCTCGTCTGGAGCAGATCACTTCCACAGAGAATATCCACCCACAGGAGGAAAAGATTTTCCTGCTGGGCAGCCTCCTTCCACTGGCACAAATCGAGAGTACCTCAGCCCCCCTGGGGTGACTCAAAACCTAGGGCGAGAGTATACAGGGCCCGGAGGAACCCATCACCCTCATCAAGCTCACCCCCACTACCAGTCCGGGCCAAGAGACAGAGACTCAACCCTGCGAGAGTCTGCTCTGTACCAAAACCGTGGGGGCCCAAATCAACCCCCTGCACTCTCTCCATCCTCCTCTTCCATTCATCATGGGCATCCTCCAAATGCTCCTTATCCTCCGCCACCACCCCAGCCTCCTCTACCTCCACCTCAAAACCCACATGCCCAGCCACCTCCATCAGGTATGGCACCAAATGCACGTCCTTCACACTACCAGTCCGCCCAGACTCCCCCTATACCCCTCTCACCTTTACCGAGCCCATCTACAAATCAGATGGGAGGCTTCTCATCTTTTCCGCCTGGTTCCTCCTCTGGGCCCAATATGCCACTTCCTGGTGCAAGTATGTCATCCAGCTGTTCACCTGGATGTCGGCCGTCACCTTTTCATGGCACTTTGAACAACCACCCTCCATTTAGCGGAACATACCACTCCAATGGGAATAGCGGAAGTAACATGGCCAACAGCAATAGCAGCAGTAGTGCCCCCAATAGCAGCAATAATAATTCACAATCACTCTCACCTCAAAATATCTCAAAAGGACCTCCACCTCTTAGCAACTCATCCGCAAACAACAGTATTTCAACCCCTGCCTCCAGTTCTTCAGTGCCTGGTGGAGACGGACATTCAGATTCAGGCCCACCTCCAACTCCTGTTATCAAGGAGGAACCATTAGAAGAGAGGGAAGAGACTGAAAGCCCACCGCCTGTATTGAGGAGCCCCTCTCCCGAACCGAAACCTGTAGACATTCCCATCCACGCCAGCCAATCAGCAAGGTAACGTCAAAATATATTCATTACCCTATTTGAGATTGTTGATGTGTCAATCATTTTGATCCCTTTTAATGTAATCAGATGTAATCTATAGTAATTATGTGTGTTCTGGTGGTGATTTTTGACTCTCGATGATTTTACAAGCAGCTGTGTCATTCACTTGCAGGTTTCACAAGGTTCTTGACCGTGGCAGTGGAAACTCTTGCGCCCGCAGTGATGTTCTCTTTGTCCCATTGGATGGTTCCAAACTGTGGAAGAAGAGAAATGAGGTGATTGAAAGGGCGCGTAGGGAAGTTGAACAGCGGGCCAGAGACCTGAGAGAAAAAGAGAGGGAACGGGAGAGGGAGCGTGAGCGTGAGAGGGAACTGGATCGGCATTTACAGGTGTGCACATTTGAGCGTAATAATTATGTAGCATGTCAGAGTTAATGGATATGATGCAGATTAAATTGATCACTTTAATGGGTGGGGAGTACATCACACCAGGGCAGACGTGACTTACGGCTTTTATTGTTTTCTCTACAGCAGCAGAAAGATATCAACACTGCTGGAGGGTGTCGGCAGGGCTCCTCTCTCTTCTTCCCCTCCTCATCTTCCATCATCCTTGACCCTTCGTCTTCTGCTTCTTCATCTTCGGGAAACTCAGTCCCCCATCCTCCCCCACATCCCCAACATCACTCCTCCAACCCTCACGCACACCTTCCTCCAGCACACCATCTTCACCCATCCCTAGCTCACTCTATTCCCCATTCCCTCCTCCTGCCATCTATGGGTGGGGCAACAACAATGGTTGGCCCACAAGGAGCCCTGGGAATAGGTTTAGGAGGTCCATACCTTGGCCCTGACACCCCAGCACTGAGAACCCTGAGCGAGTATGCTCGTCCTCATGCTATGTCTCCATTGGGAGCAGTCAGCCGTGCCCAGGCACACCATGCACAAGTCCACCATGGCCACCCCCATGTCCACCCCTCATTCTTCCTTCCCCAGTTCCAGAATCATGCTTTAGCCCACCCGCACCATCTGCCTACCGATGCAGCTACAGCTGCGGCAATCTTGGGCTTTTTATATGGCGGAGGTCTTGAAGGTGGTCCAGGTGTTGCAGGTCATGCAGGGGTGGCAGGAGGACCAATACCCGGAGGGATTGGGGGAGCAGGGTTAGGAGGAATCAGCTTTCCCCACGCCATGGCTGCACATCGAGATCGAATAAAACCAGGGTTTGAGTTTAAGAGCGATGAGCGAGTTTATCCGCCAGGATCCATACCTGATCACGCAGCTCTCGCTCTTGCTCATTCTCATTCCCATCATGCTCACGCCAATGCCCAAGTGCATGCACATTCCCTGCTCCTTGGAGGAGGTGCAGCAGGAGCAAATGAAGTGTCACTTTATGGCACTCCTCCTCCACCAGCTCCTGCTGGTCCTCCACACCTCCAGAACCCAAGTCTGGCACCTATAACACGACCTCCCAACCCTCCTGCCCCCCAGTCCCTGTCCAATGCACCCCCTTCCTCTATCCTCCCACCCTCTCTCCCTTCTCACCCATCATCAGCAACACCGACCGCTGCTCAAGCCCCAGCAGGCCCAGCTGCTCCTCCACCAGCTCCTCCCCCACCTGGCCCTCCAACCTCCAATGCTGCCCCACTTCATCACCCAGTCCCCCATTCTTCTTTCCCCAGCTCCCTGTCCTCTCATTTGCCACCAGCCCCTGCCCCAGCAGCCGCTCCCCCCGAGACCTATCCCACTCCCACTCGCTCTCCTCACTCTTACGAGCGAGATCGCAGTGGAGAAAGGGAGAGGGAGAGAGAGAGAGTAACTTTGCCGGCCTTTGGGGACAGAGAGCGAGAAAGAGAAAGAGAGAGAGAAAGGGGAGGAAGTGGGAGTGCAGGAGGAGGAAGTGCAGGTGGAGGTGGAGGTGGAAGCGGAGGAGGAGGAGGAGGAAGTGGAGGTGGAACAGCCGGAGGAGGTGGAGGAGAGAATCTGGGGCGTCTTCAGATGTTAAATGTGACACCTCATCACCACCAGCATTCTCACATCCACTCACATCTTCATCTGCACCAGCAAGACACAGGTACCCACTGCTACTAACAATGCTTTCTTAGTCAGCATCACCAGTTGTGTACTGTGTAAAAACTAGTTAAAGGATTAAGACAGTGATACTTTGTAGACCTTAGACCTCCACTAGAAATACTCATCACGTTCTTGGATGTGAATATATTTGCACTTCATACTGTTTCAAAATAATGGGTGTATAATATACTGTAGTGTCTTACAGAAATGTTTTTACAATTTAGCAATGCTTATATATTACTTATTTTGGTGATTTATAATTTTGATTTAACAAATAAAATTGTAAAAAAAAAATTTTTTTTTTCATGCTTTATGTATCTTTGTTTTGAATTCCCTGCTTTGACTCTTATTAAATAAGTCCTGTATTTCCTATTACATTACTGGCATCTAGCGACGGGCGGGGTTCACCCCCTGATGGACCCGTTGGCGTCGGGGGCTCCTTTGGCACGCCTACCTTACCCAGGAGCCACACTAGGCACCCCCATCCTGGCTCACCCCCTCACTGACAGCGAGGTGCTCCGCCAACAGCTGTTCGGTGAGGAGAAGGCTCCTCGTCCATGTACTTGTTCAGTTTTTTTCCTCTAAAAACTCCATAATGCAGAAACTTTATGAAAAAGACTTTGAAAATGATAATCATTTTTGACTTCCATGCTCTTCTCTGTTTTCCTGTTATATTCCCACCTACTCGTCCTCTTTCTTGTCTGCTTCGTCCACAGGTGCTCCTTTCCGTGAACTGCCCCAGCCGTCCTCCCTCACTGGTCCCATGTCAGCAGCTCATCAGCTCCAGGCAATGCAGCAGGCCCAGAGCGCAGAGCTGCAGATCCAGAGACTGGCCCTGGAACAACAGTGGATCCATCACCATCACCACCACACCCTCACCCAGGATGAATATTACAGGTACAAATAGTTGATTAGATTAATTCAGCACAGATTGGAATGAGACATTTTTCATTAAACTGCTGATTGTTATTCGGATTAATTGCTAAACTAAGGGTGACAAATGGCAGACTTTGCCTTTTAACAGACCTGCACTCCATTAGTGGTAAACATGTTAAACTAAAACAAGAACCATCCAGGTCATGGTAAGCCTTGAAAGTTGAATCCAAAGCAACTGAACTTCTACTGAGGGCACAGTTTAAATATCTCTGCTCATATCTTGGACGAGAAGTGAAACATCTTCAAACCCCAAACCAAAGTCCAGTTGTTTCAGATTCAAGCTTCAACCTTGATACTGACATTGACAAACTTAAACAATGATTAACATCATTAATCCTTTGAATGTTCTAGTCACCTGAAGAAGGAAAGTGATAAGACCCTGTGAGGGAGGGGCACAGCAAAGAGCAGCATGGAGAAACCGAGGGAAGATGTGTGCGAAATATGAATGAAGAAAATCGAAAGCACTGAAAACAATGAAGGACTAAAGACTGCTCCTGATTAAACCTTTGAGAACTTGGAACGAAGATTGGAATAATGGACTGGAATTTCACTGAAAGAAGCAAGAACATTTTGAAAAATCTTCATAATAGGGAGGAGGGCGTGAAAATGTTGCACACTGTCCCTGCTAACTGCACCATATTGAAGGTCCAGACTCCAGCACTTCCCCACATAATGTTCTTAAACTCCAGGCCTGTTTCGAGCCGTTCTCTGTACAGTATATTAGATGGGGCTGGCAATAGTGAAGTACAGTATGTGTAAAATACTTGATGCCAGATGGAATGTGGATATAAGTCTCTTTTATGTCACTGCATGTAGCTAGGCACTTATTCTGAACTGGTGGAACTTTTGGTTCTATTTTTAGTAATTCCCCCCTCTTTTGTACATGAGGGGTGTTCTATATGCATGAGACCAGCGATTTAGTGTTTCGTTTATGATCAATAGTATTGTTACTATGATTAATGTTGTCTGTTTGTTGATAATGATATAATTATATATACAGTACATATTATTTGTATTATTTTTTTACATTTTCATGGTATGGCAGTTGGTTTTCATTTTTATTTTTTATTTACCTTGTGAAACAAGATGCAAATGAAGGCAAAAATCTGGAAATAAATTATAATCTTTTTTGATAGTCTCCTGCGTATTCATGCGTACAGTATTTCTTTCTCCCATCATATACATTCATACTATTTGTGCTCTCTTTGTTTTATAAAAGTCACTCATGCAAAAAGCATATCAGATTCCTCGCTCCCCTCCCCATCCCCCCTCTTTTCTCCTTCTAACTCCCCCTCTTTCTCCCTGTCGGTCCGTCGCCCCTCTTCTCTTGGTGAGTGTAGCTAATAGAAGACACATGGGATGAGTGTGAGACATGGGAGTTGAGCCGCTCCAATGAACACCAGCCACCCTGTAGAGCGAGCATTCCTTACTCCACTGTAAAAATGAAAAGTAAAGAAAAAAAGTAGAGAGAGAGAAATGGAAAGGAGAAAGAAAGGAGGAGCCGTGAGTGTGTGATTTACGGACACTGCTGAAGGCTCAAGGCAGTGTGGGGGGAATCTCCTTCAAACATACATGGATCAGTGAATACGGTCTTCATATTTCAAGAGCAAATTGCTGCTGGTTCACAGATATAGGGGACTGATCAATCTGGTTAAACAAATTTGATAACACAGTAATAATGCAGTGTTAATTTTTTTTCTTAGAATTGCAGCAGGGTCCTGACGTCTGCATTGCTTTTCTTTCTTTATGCAATAGGAACTCCACCGTGATTTGGCATTGACTGATCTGTAAAAATGATTTCAGAAATGATGGTGATACTGAATGTGAATGTTTTAGTGTGTGAAATTGGTAGAGTATTTGAGTTGGTATGGGTGTGTCATTTAAAGTCACCTTGAATAAGTGTGTCAACATGATGTAAAGTATCCTCTAGCCTGACAAATCTGATTTTCCCCCTGGTGACATCACATCTGGAGGATATTCTTAGCACTTCATCAGTCGTTTCTCAGTGTGTTGTGAAAGGTATAGATGAAAGATGAAAGGCCTTTTAGGCACTGAACTTCATGTGGACCCAGTATTATTACTACACTCTTTTTCTTTGGCAACTTTGTGTGTAAAATTAAGTTTATTATTAGCAGCTGTTGTTTTCAAATCTTTGGCAAATAATTGCCGTTGTTTGATTTTGACCTACTTTTAGTGCCAGATAGGAATAGAATATAATAATAGAAAAGGAATGTGATACCAATTTGCATGGATGAAGCAAACAAGACACAGATCAAAACTCTATTTTGTAATAATTTAAGTCACACTGTTATCAAAGAGGATCAGCTCCTAATCTACATTTACATCGGCTGAAATCAAGAGATGATGTCAAAGTCATACAAGCCTAATAAAATCCGAAACACGCCCCAAACACGGTGAATGCCCAAACAAACACGGCCTAGTATTTGGCATGTTGATGTGTTATGTGTAGTTATCATTTGCACGCTCATCAAAGCTGGTGACACTTGTAATTAAATAGGTCAAAGAAAAATAAAATGATACCCATCACTCCCTCACAGATATAGGATGTGGTTGAACACTGAACTGGCTCCCTATATATGATCCACTACTCCCTTATTCCATTATCCCTACAGAGCCAGATACCTCCGAGTGTTACCACAGGCTAGATCGAGGCACTGCCATAGATCATATGTTCACCTTTGATGCTTGTATGGTATTCTTTAACTGGGACTAATCTGCTTTAGTTGCTGCCCCACAACTCCCTCCAGCAAAAAAAATAAAAAAAATTCCCCCCATAACAGGGTTTGCTGTGAATTCTTGATGACATTTCTTTGCTCCACAATTGCCTTTTCTCACAAACACTATGATGCTACTGACCCTGTATGCCACCTGTCCACTCTGTTTATCTGAGCGCTGACTGTAGCTGCTATGCTATGCTCTGCTGTTCCATGCTTTTTCCCGGTTAGCACAGAAGCTTCTGAGCTCTTATTAGACTGTCAAACTCAGTTTTGCTGTCAGGGTTCCTGTCTTTGGTCAGTTCATTTGGATGTATAATGTTTCATAGACAGACCCTAACCGTGGTGAGCAAATCCTCCAACATCTCATTTATCTGCAGGATTCTCAGCCACTGGTCTGTTTGCTTTTGCTGAGAACTGAGTCTGTTTCGTTTTTCATTTCCTTCCACCTGTGCAATCAACCTTTTCTGACCCCTTTTCTCACTCCTGGAGAAGAAGTTCCAGCAGGGATCAGATTGGTGCATTACTTTGCATTTTGAGTTGGTTGTTGTCACCATGTGGGAAAATGAAATGAAATGTTAAATAAAGCAGAATGCTTAAAAATTAAAAACTGTGAGGATGATTATGATCAATTCGTTTTGTGAAAAGATCACAAAAAAGGAATACTCTCTCTCTCTCTCTCTCTCCCTCTCTCTCATTGTTGAAGACAAAAAAAGTCCCTGGATCCGCCTCAAAGCATAATCAACTCCTCCTTGACCCAAGAATTACTGCTGCAAAAAGTTTTATCAGTTAGTTGCCAACTTTTTTTCAGTTTAAAAGACAAATGAACAAAAACAAAAGTTAGATTTAGTTGTACTGTGGAGTTACCAAACTAAATTCTGAACAAACCTATGAATGGTTGTTGGTTGTCATAGGACTGCCTTATAAATTAAATGACCTATTCAAACTTCCTTTGCATTTTTCAAAAGATGGTAGATTGTTTCCAGCCAGTATATTTTTCTTTAAATACCTGAAACATTATGTACCACTGCATTGGAACAAAGGGACAAAGAGCCCTTCTAAACTAGGACTAATGGGTAGCATGTTGCTAGATAGGAGACTTTATTGTACAATCTGTCTCTAATATTTGTGTGTCATCCTATCAACACATCATCTGCAGACTGCGTTGTAAAAATATGTAATAAGGGCATCCGTGGTGTCATGACTTGAGTTGTTGTTTTGTAATCTCACCATATAGAGCTGATGAACACTCTGTTCCATGGGTTTACCCACATGTTTTGGAGCAAAGCCCCAGCAAATAGTTCAGCTATAGTCCAAACCAGATTTTCAGTTTATGATGTGTCATCATTTTAATTCTGCACATTTGTTGTAAGAGGTTGAATTAAGTTGAATTTAGACGAGAGCGCTCAGGAGATGTCCCAGTTGAATGAGGTGTTTAACAATATTATACGTGAATAAAGTGCAAAAAACTGGTTGATGCACGAAAAAGGGATGCAAACCGAAAAAAAAAAAACATTGAAAGTTGCGTGCTCCCTTCTTGAACCTACTGTAACTGAAGCCACAATGAGTTCTGCATCTCTTCAATTTAAAACAGCTACTACTTGATATCTGTGAATGCCTGTGAATTGAAATGATAAGGAACATATTTAATCCTATCAGTGTCATTGAATGTGTGTATGGAGGTAGCTATTAAGATTTGGAGATGGAAAGTTTCTCAAGTACAGTATAAATATGTTAATCATAACTTGGATTTAGTTCTACTGCCTCTCTTCTTCAACTCCAACATTTCAGAGGGAAATACTATTTTTGGTACCTTTGCTTGTTGCTTTATAAATTTACCCTGTAAAAAATCAACCACAAGACTTTTTAAACAGGTAGCAGAGATTTGTTCCACTTAAGAGTCCATTAGTGGGCATTTTGGACCCTGGTGTTGGCTGATAAGGCGCTGGCTTCACAGTAAACCTGTTTATTCTCAAAGGTGTCACCTCATGCACCTGATTAGTGTGTCAGACAAAATTTCTTTCTTTAAATGCAATTCTGATTTTTCTGTGTTAAAACAAATGCTTGCATTGACAATCGTCAAGGACAAGCAGTTTGATACAACCTCACATCCCAACAGCTGGCACGTTAAAACATGTCTAAACTGATTAATGCGAATTTGCTTTTGGATACGTGTTCCTGAACTCCTAAACTTAAAATGCCCACTCCTGCTTCAGAGTATCTGATTTAAGCCTTTCACCATATGGGGAAGCTTGATTTCCATGCAGTCCCTGAAGTACCATCAACCATGTGGTTGTCTGCCAAGACAGTTGAGAGGTATTATCTTTATCTCTGTATCTACCTATACCAATATGGAAGAACTTCATATACAGAATGGCACATTCTAAAATAATGTACAAGAATATTTTTTCAATGGATTTCACGCATTGATATTCTGTAATGTGGGGTTATTTTGAACCTTTTTACACAAAATACTTCAAGATTTTTGATTGTTTAATCTTAAAACTGTTAACCTTTACAAATATTAAATAATGGAGTACATAACAGAGGAGGAATCATATATTTCTTCCTGAAATACAGTAAATGTAAAGTAGTAGAAAATGTTATTTCCTTGGTTACCACTCTTTTTAAATCTTTTAGATTCACATTTTACAAGTGTTTAAAATTTACTGATTGCCAATTGTGAATGAGACGCAGCGACTGCCACCTTGTGGACAACTATGGAACTTCTCTTCAATCTGTAGCAGCATAAGGAATACATTAAAAACTACAAATATCAGCGCTATTTTATTGTCATAATACATTTTCAATACAATTGTAAAATTTGTTTTCTACAATTTACTTGCATGACACAGACTACAACTAAACACAAGGCTTGATACAGACTAGCAACATGAATACACAACAAACAAATCTAACATTCTTTGATCAGACATATCAGGAGTTTCCTGGTGAACATAGAAAAACATTATAGTACGTGGTGAGATTTCCATGCGAGTCATACAGAGGAATTTTGTCCCTTGTGCACACTTTTCACGTGTCTAGAAAGAGATTCCATCCACTTGAAGGATTTACCACAGAGATTACAGACATATTGCTTCCCTTCAGTGTGGATTGTCTTGTGTCTGTTCAGTGCGCTTGTTGTAATAAAATTCTTTTTGCATATTTCACATTTGTAAGGTCTTTCTCCCGTGTGCGTCCTGATATGAACAGCGAGGTGGGAGCAGTTACTGAAACTCCTGTCACACACAAAACAGCAGTAAGGCCTGTCTTTATTCTCCTCGCCAGTGTTGCTGTGATGGAAGACCATGATGGGGTCCTGCAGATTGTCTCTCTGACTGGAGGCAGGTGAAATGAAGTCTTTGATATCTGAATCAAGGCTGTCCAGCTGGCCTTCATCTGGATCCATCCAAAAGTGGCTCTTTTGCTGCTCCTTCTTCACCTCTGAGGGCTCCTGATGCTCCTGCTCCATGGTGCTGCACCCATCTTCTTTGCAGTGCTCGCTGTCAGGAGCGTCCACTGCAGGGAATGGCGGATGGTGGATCTCCTGCTGTGGAGAATCTCCCAGAGACGTTTCGATCTTGGTCTCTGAACACACACAAATAATCGCAGGAAAGCAATTTTTGTGAAATATAACACAGTATGATTTGATTCAAGGTGTTTGTTGTTCAAACTAACCTGACTTGAGGAGCCTCAGCTGAATCCTGAGACGACTGATTTCTAAATCTTTCGAACGAGAAATCTCCTCTTTGTATTCGGCCATTGTCTTTTTGACAACTTCAAATATCTCTTCCGCCGCTGCCGTCAGTCTGTCGGTTAAATAATCCTTCAGGGAAAACATTTTGGATATCTATATGGAAAGCTGGTATTTTCTAGTGGAGCTAGTCGATGTATTCTTGCGTATCCTTAAACGTCACGCTCCACCGGTAAAAACGGACGTGGGCTGCGCCGCTTTAACAAAACGTTTAACGTAACTCACTACCGCCGCCTGGTGGACAGGAGGGTAAAGACAAGGCCGCTGCATGGGAGCGTCCAGTGCAGTAAGAAGACACACACACACACACACACACACACACACACACACACACACACACACACACACACACACACACACACACACACACACACACACACACACACACACACACTCCAAGGGCTCATCTAAGATTTCATTTTCTTTATTTTAAATGTTGTTCATTGTATATTAAAGATATATATTTAGGGAATATGTTGTGATAATTCTTAGGATATCAGGTTTAGTCTGGTCTCACAAATTTCCCCACTGTGGGACAATAAAGGGTTATCTTATCTTATCTTATCTTATCTTATCTTATCTTATCTTATCTTATCTTACCTTTTTGAGTAGTATTGAGTCAAATAAGACATCTGTTAGAAAAATTGCCGCAATGCCCAAATGTGAAAAATGTACGAATGGAACACAGCTGTTGTTTTTTTTTTAATTTCTAAATACAACAATATATAATTTACTGACTCAGAAATCACAACTAATGTTTTACTTTACAGGAGGTTCTAATCCCAGCTGTTCAAACTAACATGAAATTATCAATTCACTTCCAGGGGTCGAGGATGAAATTACTTTGTGGTTATTTAACCAATCACCATTTTTCTTTTTTCTTATTCTTTTTGGATATATGCACAAGTGGTTTTGTTAATAGGTAATCTGTTGTCATGTTTCAAATCCGGTAGTTTCTTTATGACTCTGTTACTGTGATCTTCCAAAAATGTTTAAGGACCTTTGAATCAAATTATCCAATATAAAAAATATGAACTCATCCAGCTCAGTATCTAAACAAGGTTTAGTTTAAATACTTATTCAAAATGTTTCTCTAATTTCTAGTTAAATTTAAAGCCAAGACTTGAAGCAGAAATATGTTCTACTTACAACAAAGACAAGAAGGATTGCTGCATGTTTTACTTTAGTGGTGTGATAAAAATAGCAGTCAAGCTTTCTTTGGATGGTATTGTCTTAACAGGAGTTCACCGCTGTAACGAGACACTCACTGCCATCCTGTGAATACCACTGGGGTTACCATCAAGCGGCCTGAGAGGCAGACTCACAAAATAAATGCCTGTATAGCCCACAGCTCACCAATTAGAGGCTCATGAAGGAAAATTAATATTCTGCCATGGGATCACATTTCTCCACTGCAATGGCACGTTAGGGGGTGGCTCATCATGTTTTATTCATTTTAAGGGCATCCATTTGTACCTTTTATCATGCTTCCTACCATAGGAGAGCTCCTTACTATGTTTTCTCCACGGGAAATGCACCCTAAAGCACATTTGATCACTTATTGTCAACGGCAGGGCTGGAAGGGCACCATAGAATGGAAATTAATTTTCTTTTTAATAAAAAAAACTCCCCAGAGGGAATCTAATCATATTTTCTCCACTGGTAAGGCATTTAATAGTTTCTATCACATATTTTCATTGGAGGGGCCTTTTCTCATAATTTTTTGCACCCAAGAGAAAACCTCATTTGCCCCACAAAAACAAACAATGGAGGGAATTTTTCCCACTTGATGGATACCTTCTAGGCAGGTGGAAAGGCTTTCATTTTGTCCAATGCAAAGGCACCTTAGAGTGCAGATTATCACGTTTTACCATAGTTTGTCCTTTAATAGGGCACTGCAAAACATCACTTACAACATTTTCTCTGCAGAAAGTTTAACCCCAGAGCAATTTCTTTTTCCCCATGCAAGTGCACCATAAAGGGACCTTGATTTTCCCCGCTGGAAGACATTTCATGTGCAGATAACTGTGTTTTGTCTATTTTCTTTTATCCACTGGATGGGAGAAATTCCTATGAAATCCGTTACTCTGAAGGTCATTAATGATGATTGGTTCATTTTGTGAAAATGTCACAAATATAGGAACTGTCACTGTTAAAGACAAGTAAAAAAAAATGCCTGTATTGTTCCCAAAATGTTATCAACTTTTTTCCCCAAGAACCACCCACACAGTTTTATCTGAAGTTGTCAACTTTTTCAGAATTATTGCAGTTTAAAGACAAATGAACAAAAACAGCAGCTAAATTTAGTTACAGAGTGGACAAAAACCTGAATAAACCAGGAAAGTGTTGTTTCTCATAGAACAATCTTGTACACTGTTCAAATTTTCTATGCTTTTTTCAAATATTGTAAATTGTGAATGGAATGCAGTGACTGCCACCTTGTGGGCAACTGTGGAACTTTTCCTATTTTGTAGCTTCAGAAAGAACTAATTAAAGAATACAAAGAATATAGACTATCATTTCATTTTCAGAATGCATTTTTCATTCTTTACTTATAAATTATGTTTTCTACAGTTAACTTGCATGATGCTGACTACAACGTGTACACAAGGCTACAGTGTAGCCTTGTGCTACTGACATGAGTGGGACAGGTCCCACCCAGAGAGTTGTGCAAACCCAGCTGTAGGTGTCACCTTTGGACTCTAGGTTCCTACTCTAGGGAGATTGGAGTCACCTGGAAGTCGTTGGATGACGGTTATGTCGTTTGCTCCCTAAAGTCACGCAAATGAGGTGTGAGCTTCCTGGGGAGATAATCCAACACAGTCCTGCATGTGGAGGACAGCTAAAGGGAGAAACCTCCTCTTCTGTCGAGTGACGGCTTCTTTAATCCCTCTTTCAGACCATCTGTCTCCCATGTTCACAATGTTATCTTCACAGTTGTGTCTGGGTGTTCTGTCATTTGGGGGAATTAGCTTCTGTCTCAGTGTCTTGGTGGGTTTAAAGTGTATTGGGATGTTTCGTTTACTAAAGATTGTCTCCCTGTTTTGAGTGTTTGACTGTTTTGTTCTGGTGTCTTGAACTTAAGCCCAGTTGGGGAAACCACGTTAGGAGTGTGTTCTCTGCATGTTTCTTACATGAGAGTCAAACTGTAGATATTGAGGTGTGCAGGTATGTTTCCTGAACACTTGTACACTGAGGGGCCTGTTCCTGACAACCAGTATCACACAATCCAAAGCAACCAAACTGCTGTCTCTGAAGTTCTCCCTGGTGAACTGTGTGTTCACCAGGGAGAGCAATGAGGTGTTCTGTGAGTGCTTCCACTTCCTGGAAGTTGTCCAGGCCTCTCATAAACCTTCAGACATCTACTAACACAAATAAACAGAAAATGAATGTGACATACTTTGTTCAAACATGAGTTTCATGATTAACACAGAAAAACAACATTACAGTACATGGTGGGATTCAGGCATATTTTCTACCTTGTGCACACATATGACATGTCTGCGAAGAGAATCCATCCACTTGAAAGATTTACCACAAATGTTACAGACATATTGCTTCCCTTCAGTGTGGATTGTTTGATGTCTGTTCAGTGCACTTGTTGTAATAAAAAACTTTTTGCATATTTCACATCTGTAAGGTCTTTCTCCCGTGTGTGTCCTGATATGAGCTGCAAGGTGGGAGCAGTTACCAAAACGCTTTTCACAAACGGAGCAGCAGTAAGGCCTGTCTTTATTCTCTTCGCCAGTGTTGCTGTGGTGGAAGACCATGATGGGGTCCTGCAGATTGTCTCTCTGACTGGAGGCAGGTGAAATGAGGTCTTTGATATCTGAATCAAGGCTGTCCAGCTGGCCTTCATCTGGATCCATCCAAAAGTGGCTCTTTTGCTGCTCCTTCTTCACCTCTGAGGGCTCCTGATGCTCCTGCTCCATGGTGCTGCACCCATCTTCTTTGCAGTGCTCGCTGTCAGGAGCGTCCACTGCAGGGAATGGCGGATGGTGGATGCGCTGCACAGGCGGAGGAGGATGGTGATGGTGGGTCTCCTGCTGTGGAGGTCCTCCTCCAAAGCAGGTATCGAACCTGGTGTCTAGACATGAGCAAAACATCAGTTTATATCAAATATAACACAGTATGATTTGATTCAAGGTGTTTGTTGTTCAAACTAACCTGACTTGAGGAGCCTCAGCTGAATCCTGAGACGACTGATTTCTAAATCTTTCGAACGAGAAATCTCCTCTTTGTATTCGGCCATTGTCTTTTTGACAACTTCAAATATCTCTTCCGCCGCTGCCGTCAGTCTGTCGGTTAAATAATCCTTCAGGGAAAACATTTTGGATGTTTATACAGAAAGCTAGTATTTTCTAGTGGAGCTAGTTGACGTATTCATGCGTGTCCTTAAACGTCACGCTCCACCGGTAAAAACGGACGTGGGCTGCGCCGCTTTAACAAAACGTTTAACGTAACTCACTACCGCCGCCTGGTGGACAGGAGGGTAAAGACAAGGCCGCTGAATGGGAGCGTCCAGTGCAGTAAGAAGACACACACACAGGCCAAGGATTTAAAACTTCCATATGCTGAAGAAGCACAATCAAGTGGAAATATATACCTATATTACCTTTATAAGAGAATTATTTTTTATTATTTTTAGGGCTGTCACTTTAACGCGTTAAGTAGATTAATTAATTACGCTGCTAATGCGCAAGCATTTTAAATTTGGCCCATTGAGTGACCCGTAGGCTGCAGTGACGTCACTTCATACCTGCGCCACTTGTCAAAAGCAGGGTGACTGATAACAGAGATGGACGCGACACAGGAGAGCGAGGCAAGCCCACTCGGACCTTTGGGCGGAGGACGAGCCAGCAGCGAAGAAGAGCCTCCTCCTGCTGTCTTCAGACAAGGAGGAGCAGGAGCCTCCAGCCGCTACAAAGCTGAGCCGTGCATTGGAATGCATGAGTGTCCACTGGGGTGGTGGGCAGCTCACGAAGGAGCTGACGAACAGCTGTCCTCTCTTGCGCGCAAATACCTGGCTACCCCTGCCACGTCTGTGCCATGTGAGACTCTTTTCACTCACAGGTAACATCATTCAAAAGAAGAGGGCAGCCTTACACTCAGACAATGGAAACAAGCTTGTTTGTCTGAGCAACTCGCTCAAGGACACATAGAGTTGTCTGTTGTCAGTTATTTTATTTAACTGTATTTGTATTGCTTTTTTGAGAAAGACACCTGGCCTAATTGGTTTGCTGATGTGTGGCCTTTTTTCTTTTGAATTTAATTTATAAAGCAGACTTAACCAATAAAAATGTGGATTTCAAATTGTCTCTTCTTGGTGTATTCTGGGCTTGCGCTAGCCACGTCGCCATAGGCGAAGTAAATTCCATATGGCTACAAGATTTTTAGCTTGTGTAGCCACAGTGGTGTTCTTATTTTTAGGAAAAAAAGGCTAAAACATACAACTTTTTTGGACTCACGAAAATCCCCAAACGATAACAAACTTTTTCTCTCGCTAGCGCCGCTATTTCCGTCGGGGCATGACCCGAACGCTCCCGATCATTAAATATGCACTCGGGTCATGACCTCCTTTCGTCCAATAAAAAACAAAAAGATTCTATTTTTACAAGCTAAACCTGCGAATTGGTGTGCAAGGTGAGGACGATTGATCGAAAGAAATTAAGAATCCAGTGTTGTATAGTCGAGTTTGTGTTAAAACCATTATTAAACAACAAAAGGTGAATGCTGAGAGGGGGTAGGAGTGGTGACAGACCAATCAGAAGGTAAATGAAAAATATTTTGTTCTTCTGCTGTACAAATCTACAGCAAAAAGTGGACAAAAGTATCAGAATAGACTAATATTTGTCTAAATTTTAGTGTTTGCTGAGGACAGACATGGAGATTGTGATGGAATGATTTTGGACCTCAGCCTATTCTCCAGGACTGGTTGAGGTTTCAGGAATCCAAAATGCGAAAGACTGTTGTCCTGTTTCAAATCTGTTCCTTTCCATTTGTATCTGATGTTTTTTTTTCCCAGATGAATTTAGAAGCAGGAATATATTCCACTTACAACAAAGACAGAAGGATTGCTGCATGTTTTACTTTAGTGGTGTGATAAAAATAGCAGTCAAGCTATCTCTGGATGGCATTGTCTTAACAGGAGTTCACTGCTGTAACGAGACACTCACTGCCATCCTATGAATACCACTGGGGTTACCATCAAGCTGCCTGAGAGGCAGACGCACAAAATAAATGCCTGTATAGCCCACAGCTCACCAATTAGAGGCTCATGGAGGCAAATTCATATTCTTTCATAGGATCACATTTCTCACCTAGAATGGCATCTTAGAAGGTGGCTCACCTCCTTTTCTCTGCAGAAAGCTTAACCTCAGGGCAATTTTTTTCCCCAATGCAAGCACACTATAAAGGGAACTTTATTTTCTCCACAGGAAGATACTTCATTTGCAAATAACTGTGTTTTGTCCCTTATTCCATTCACTAACACATGACTGTAAATGGCACTGGATCACATTTTTCACACTGGAAATTCAGTCAAGTATTCTCAACTGGAAAGGCAGCCCAGATGTTTAAGGTTTACTTTACCATGCAGGAATCCAAGAAGACACCGCTGCAGAATTTTCCTTCTCTAGAATGGGTGATGACAGCTATTAGTAGCTGACATGGAAGGGTTTCCATGAGATATACATCAACACAACAACAAAACAAGATACTAAAACTGTTTCTACACCATTTATTATGTTTCACAACAGCCTTCTCACCCTTTGACCCACTGGCCAATATGGTTAACATGTAATGGACAGATCCCTCTTGGCAGAAGAACCAAAGAGAGAGCAGATCATGCACGTCTACAGGGAAGAAAAAGCCATCAAACATAATTACACAAAAGAGAAGCACATATTAAACAGAAAAATACATCTGATTGAGAAGAGTTGTGACACTGTTACATAAAAAAGTTTCTGAAACTTTTCAAGTAAAGGTGAGGATTGGCAGTTCACCTCAAGGTTTAACTGTTGATCGTTGCAGCACTTGGTATGAAAGTTAATATGCATGTAGGTTATTAGCAGTGGAGTTAACTCTTTTCAGTGCAGCACCGTGTATTTGTCAGCCTGTTGCTTTTCTTTATGAGAAACTATACTAAAAAATAAAGAAAATGAGGGAATGGCATCATTACACAAATGCTTTGAATAGAAAGAGGACTAAGTGCTTAGTGAGGGACGATGGAACTGGGTCATCTGGACTTTATCTCGCTGCAGCTGTTACAGTTCTTATTATGCCCTGGCATTGATGATTTCAATAAACTCTGGCTTGAGGGAGGCTCCACCCACGAGGAAACCATCAACGTCCTTCTGGGAGGCGAGCTCTTTGCAGGTAGCACCAGTCACAGAACCTGTGAGGAACAGGTTCATGAGCCGAGATTGACATGAGAAAAAAAATGAGAATGAAAACAAAAAGTCTCTCTGACTTACCTCCATAGATGATTCTCACAGAGTTGGCGACAGCCTCGGACACGTTAGTCTTCATCCAGTCCCTCAGTTTACAATGAACTTCCTGAGCCTGAGATTACAGACAAAAAAAAAGTTATTGTGGCTCATGAGAAAAAGCTCATTAAAAAAAAAAAAAAAAAAACATTTTTAGCGGCTCCTTATATCTACCTGCTGTGGGGAGGCAGTTTTGCCAGTGCCAATGGCCCACACAGGTTCATATGCAAGCACAACCTTGCTCCAGTCCTTTACATTTTCTGTCAAAGAGATATGTGATAAGACTGGAATCTGTATTTTGCAAGTTCCACCACCGTCTATCTTGCACAAACATTCCCTGAAATGTGCGTCAAAACATCGAAAATTCTCTCTAGTGTGTGTTTAACTCTTTGGGGGGGGGGGGTTATCTGAAGTGGCGTACCTGCAATGACCTTAGTCTGAGCAAAGACAACCTTGTCGGTGATGCCTCCCTCCCTCTCGTCCAGTTTCTCACCAATGCAGGCGATGACACCAAGGCCACTCTCCAGAGCGTGGGCCGTCTTCTGACCAATGAGCTAACAACACAAAAACCTTTTTAACAATCACTGCAGACAGTGATCAAGATGTGGTGTATGATAAAATCTTCCATAATTACCTCATCGCTCTCTCCAAAGACATGGCGCCTCTCAGAGTGTCCCAGGATCACCCAGTTCACACCACAGTCCTTGATCATTGCAGGGCTGCAGACAAACAATATTAATAATAAAAAAAATCATGGTTTTAGTACAGTGAAGTGAAACAATATCAACACTTCATATTTATGTTTAGATCATCCAAGTCTGAAGACTGTGCTTCTGACTCTACATGAAGAATTAACTCCACCCATATTTAATTGCCCGTTATCACTCCCTCCCTACCTGATCTCCCCAGTGAAGGCACCCTTGGGAACTTTGTAGCAGTTCTGAGCAGCCACACCAAACTTGGCATCCAGCTTGGATCTAGCAAAGTCCAGGTAGATGGAGGGAGCGCCACACACCACCTCTGTTGATACAGAAAAAGAATTAAGCATAGGATTTTTGTTTAGCTCACACATTTAGAGTAAGATTATGTTTATATTTAGCTGGTCAGTCAAACAACAACTCATTATTATACACAATTAAACTGACATGTGTGTTTTACAAAGACAAAATTTTCCATCTGATGTCTCGTGGAGTCCGCATGGCTCACATAGAGCACAGTACAGTCCAAACACTGACATTCAACATGTAACTGTATCTTGGGGTTACTGGAGTCTATATTAAAGGCCTCCTGTTAATGCTGGTCTGGTAAAGGTCATATCTCCCTGCCACACTCAAGACGTCCTGAATTAAAGGTCAGAGTTCAGCATGCCAATAGATAGCGCAGAGGTCAGAGAAACTTCATGATACAGCATTACAAAATGATCAAATAAAAACAGGTTAAATATCCAACATTAGGAAAGCATCTGGGTCGGGGAAAAGATTGAACTTTGACTTTAAAGGTCTGCAGGGGCCAGTGGGACCAGTCTGCTTGAGTTTCACTCCAGCATTGTAAGGGCGAGGGGACATTAATTGAGCAAAGTTGAAGGAGAGTTGGAACTAAAAAGATCAGAGCAGCAGTTTGGCCCAGACCTGTGATTGGTATACACATAACGCCATGACGTGATTCTCATATCATGAAATAACCTTTGATGCATTCAGTGTCTCCTTGCTTGTCTTACTTTGCTGGGGAGTTTTGTACACCTATTGAAAACTGAAACACATTTCAGGAGCTCACACCACCACCAAGTTATTTAAACCCTGTATTGATTGTTTGACAGAGGTGAATTACTAATTATTAAATAAAAAGAATATGTAAAGCTGTTTGATTTCAGCTTAATTTTTGTGTCAGTGTAATTTCTCTACCTCTCTCCATTCTAACAATGCACACTGCCAGCCTCCAAATGCACAGCATATCTAATCCTGTTTTGATCCAAATTACGATCTGGATCCACTTGTACATAGTGGCAGAAACATTGTGACTTTTCAAGTCAATTAGATATACCTGCTGTTTTTTTTTCATCATGTTGGCAAAATCGTTTTAAAAAATACCCTAACTTGGCGTTTTAAAGGCTGTAAACAAGAGTAATTTGCATATGGCATAAAATGAAAAACTGCTTACAATTTTGACAACAATGACATTCCATTTTCAGAGCAATCCATACAAGCATCTATCTGATCACAAACAAGATTTTCTTTATTTTTCCTTTGTTCTCTATAAGGAAAAATGCATTTCACGTAATTTCTGGTATAAATGTACAATTAACCCAGAAGCACTTTACACACCTGCATTTGCTTCAAAAACAAAAGTAATTGCATGACCAAAATTGCCTCAAATTATTTTTTCTCCCAAATATGACAAATTATAAGGTCTAAAAGAGCAAACGGCGCATTCCTTGCAGCCAGAGTTGTGACTATATCCCGAATTACAAAACGAGGGGGAATTGAAACTAAACTCACATTACAAGCCTCATTATTATGAAGGAAACGCAAGTGATCCAGAATCCGAATCCGATTTAATCAACTCTTCCTAAGCACTAGATTGCCGTTATACCAAATTTCAAATGCAGTTCCAACTGTCTGAGAGTGGAATGAATGATACAGGTTGAGGCTGGCAAACGTATTGCTGCATTCAGGTCACACTCGGAAAACTGGAAACGAGAATATATGAACTGAAATCTCTATTCATTCGAGCAACATGCGGCCTTCACTGATGAATGCATATTAGAACTTTAGTTGCAATTACAATAATGCAAATATTATTCGGTGATTGCAAAAGGAATAATTACTCATTAGGTCAAGTACTCGATTACACCCATAGGTTACACAGTAAAGGCAAAGCTGACTGGACTACGTGCGGCTGGAAGAGCACGCCCACCATCGGTTCCGACATGACTGAAAATCTGTCATCTGAATTCAGACATCTTTCTGTCTGGGGTTTTGGGTTATGTTGGTTAACTTAGCAATAAATACAATACTCACGTGAATGCAACTTAATTAGGGAGGAGAAAGAAATGCGATGCAACGCTGTGATACTATTGATGACACTGAATTATTCAATGACCCAGCCATTTTGACTTTGCATGGACATCCGGCAGGGACTTTCACAGAGAACACGTTAATAGGTCTGATGACTGACAACATGGCCATGTTACTCAGAAATCAAATATTAAAACGTTAAACGTCCAAGACAATATTTGGTGAAGAACTTATCAATATCCACGTACCGACATTTGGATCCACCGTGGCGTCGTTCAGGGCCTGAATGAGATCCCCGAGGCTTTTCTTGTCGCCATTCATCTTCCAGTTTCCACCAACGAAGAATTTTCTGCTCATGGCTGCGATTTCTTGTGAGTGTATGCTACAGTACAAAACGGCACCTCGTCTGGGGTAAGAGAGCGGACGTGCAAGTGCTCGTCAGTGTATTTATGAACACGAAAAATTTAACTCCTCCTCCCTCTGACTGCCATTGGTGCACGGCGCGCGCCCCCTTGCTCAGTTTTGAACCATACTATGGTAGAAGTGTTGCTAACGCTACTCTTCCTCCTAATTGGCTAGTACATGTGGCTTTGGCTGGCTTGGTTGGATAGATCTAACCATGATGGGTGATAATTGGTTATAAATAAGTCATAAATAAGTCCATAATGTCATATTCAACCAATCAGGAGGATCATTGCTGGCATTGGCGTAGCCATAGTAGGACTAGTAAAGGGGAAGTAGAAAACGTCATGATGTGTTCACAGTTATCCGTTAAATTAGGGACTGATGGGATTAGCTCATGTTGCAGGTTATTACTGACGGAATTCATGTATCGTAGCTGAGGTAAAAAGAAAAAAAATGTTAGTATATAACTATGTAATCATTAACTTAGAATTATGTAATTCATTTATTGAGTTATGATGATAGATGAATTAATGTAATAATCACATCACTATTTCAGGTGATAATGGCTGCAAAAATGGCTGACATGTAGTGGAGTGGAAGGATAGAAACTAACTAACTAAAAACAAACAAACAAACAAACAAACAAACAAACACAAGTGATTAGCTACCCTTAAAATCAGGTCAATCGTGTGTATTGCCACTATATAGAACCTACATGCATTACAATGGGTTCGGTGTGCTTGAAGTGTGTGAGTAAAAAGTAGTGATCTCCCATTTGATTGGGTGAGAAGATAAAACTTCCAACCATTTCTGCTTCCTGGTTTAACATTGTGAGCTCTGATTGGAGAATATTTAGTTCCGTTTTGCATACCTAATTTTTCTTATCAAAGTCACTTTGAATCCTATTAAGGAGCGTTTATAGCAATTCAAAGGGATTTTATTGAAACGTATACACTAGTTTTATTGTACGTGTTGTTATTCAATCGTGTCCGCAATCCACTACAGTGTGACACCATAATAACAAGGGACAGTGTCGGTGGACTACTTTGTACGTAAGGCAAAATTATCGTTAGGAATTACGCTCTTTTAGTATTTCTCCAGCAGGTTCCCTATAAAGGGGAGCCCCTAAGTCTTTGTTGAAGAGAAAATTTTGTGATCTTTGGGTGTCACGGTTATAACTTCTTGAAGTTATCAAATACATTGCAGAATGCATATATAATTCCGTAGGTAAGCTCATATATGTATATAGAGCTAACTAACAGTAATACATTGTTCTTTATTTATCATGGGTGCTCACATTTTTCATGCGAGCTATTTATAAAAAGACCAAGTCAAAACGATCTACTGGCTACTGCTAAATACTGTATATTGAGAATTCGTTATATTTGCAGTGCATGTTGAATGCCTTGCATAACTGTCTAGGGTTGTGAACAGCGCTAAAGAGAGACACGGGGATAACTTGAAATACGGTAAATAACTGAATTAAACAAAACAGTTCAACAATAAAAATAACAAAAAGAATAATAAAGTGTTCAAGTCCAGTCAGTTCAGTGTTAAGTCATTGGATCAATCATTGGGGCCAAACCCAGGTGTATGTGAGGTTCAGTTTATACAGTATATTCTACCACACCATGGAGTGGCAAAGCAGTCTCCACTTAGAACCAATGGCCTTATCTCATTCTCTCAGGGTTACTACTCATAAATAGAAGACCTCTTTTCTATGTCAAAGTAAAATCCAAGGTAAATATCTGATATTATAGGTCTTTCATTGCCATAAGAGCCATAGGTATTGCTGTGATCATTTTAAAACAAACTTAAGTTTTAAGTTGCTTGTGCTACTTTATAGTTAAACTCACCCTAGCACTGAGAGCACACAAATCGTTTTGGCATTTTAGGTGAGTGAGGAGAACCTTAGAGTTGTTGAAAAGTACTACATTTCAGTTGCAAAGTTAATTAATCAGCTATCGCCTTAAGTGGTCAAGTAACTGCATGTCTGCAAAGATTAATTAACATATTCTCTTGCAAGTCACTACAACGTGACACCATAATAACAGGGTACAGTATTTGGGTACTAGTTGTAACTAAGGCCCATGTGAAAGCAGGAACTGCAGGCTCAGTATTTCTCAAGTCGAATGTATGAAAAGGAACGACTTAATAGTTGAGATCGCATGAATGGCTTTTTTGCACTGTAGGTTCGTGAGGGGAACTTTAAAATTGTTATGGCAGTACGTTTTAGCTGCAAAACTGTTAATCAACAAGTAAACTATGACCTTAAGTAGTCAAATAACATAGTAGTCTCTTGCCATGGGGAGCAGAATTGGAATAGTGAAATGCTTTATTGATAGTCATTGATATTGATGTCATGATAGTCCAGACATGGAGGAAATATGAACATTTAGCTCATTCAGAACACAAAGACAGACCCTGTTCTTGTTCTGTTGTTTTTTCTCTGTGGCCACGCGAGGGCGCTATAACAGCACGAACATTTTATCATCGCTATAACGAATTGAGGTTTTCCACCTAAACACCATGGTGCCAAAATTAACTTATTTAGTAGTGTCATTATTCTTCGTATACCGTTACAGCCGCCTCACAAGCCTGATATTAAAAAAAGCAACATTGTTAGAACGTAAAGTCAACAAATGGGTGGCAGAGAGGGATGGGCTGCGTCGAGAGGGGCGGTGGGAAGAGAAGGGCAGCCGAACTTTTAAAGGCGGCTGATCTCGAAACAGTCGAGTTTACAGAACCGTCGCGAGACATTTCCGCCCACAAGAAACATGGCGGCTCCCTTGCTGGAGAGTCTGTCGGAGTCATTGGGTTCTCCAGAGCCAGCGGTTCGACTCATTTTGTCTATATTAATCGGTAAGTTTTGCTTTACAAATCGGTTATTTGATATAGTTAAAGCTAAGGGAAAGAGCACACATCTGCGTGGCTTGTTTTTGTGTTGAAGTTCTCTCACTGTTGTGTAGAAGTGTTCAACTCCCTGCTAACCATCACGGTCAGTCACTCTGTAGGTTCACTGTGACACATGTAGAGAACTGTTCTGCCCTACTATTGTTAACCCGGCTGCACAATCAATGATGGGGTTCCTCATACACTAATTTTCAACAAATTGCCAACGATTATCATCACTAGCTAAGTGGAACCGGTTTACAGACGTGCTGGCGGTTTTGTTGTTTTGCAGGAATCAGACTAGTTTGGCTCGTATAAAGTCGTGCCATGTACTGACAGCCGTCGTTTGGATTACGTTATAAATTTGTCAGATTGAGCAAGTGAGCTTTTACAATTACAAAATGTTGTCTGCTGCTACACACCCTGCAAGTTATGTTCTGATATTTGCAGGCAGGAATATAGTTAGCCTGTTTATTTAGCACAACTACCGACGTTTATGTTGAGTGATAATAATAGCATCATTGTTGTTGGGGAAGGCAGATGCTTTAATAGTAGAGTTGATGTTGCCAACCCCTCCTTATTTTCCCAGGTGAGGACCTGAGAGTGGAACTCTGTGGGCGTTCCTGAAACTTAATTCAAACTTGACAACTTGCACGCAAGATGTCCACTTTTTTTGCAGGTTGCAACACGTCAGGGAGGGGTTGGGGGTGTGTGGTTTCACTGGGGGAAATCGTCCGCTCTGCTAAGTCTGTACTTTGTTCCGACAAATGTACACGTCCGCGTTTCAAGCAGGAACAATGCAACAGGCTGATTGCCTCAAACCATTTAGGACTTTGATTGGCTCAGGCCAGGAACCTCTCCTTGTGGCATCATCTTACCCTTTTGTAGCTTCACGTGTCTTGCATAAGATTGTCATGTATTTACTGCCTTGCACTATTACTGTGCAAGTCTTAAGGATCATGTGGTCTGGTCAGCTTTTCCTCAGCTATGCATGTATGGACTTACGCAATTTGTTCTGCGTTTTGCTGACTGCTTTTCAGGAGCAACTACACTGTGCAGTTTCTGAATCCACAGTCTGGATCTTGACATTTGATTCCACAAACACATGACTGCAATATGTAAGCAGAATCTTCTGTACCCCTACAGCTCCAAATTAGTTTCAAAAGAAGCTTGTAGGACTGTGAATCCAATTGACTCTGAGATTAGCCCATGCTGCCCTGTGTTTGGTTTATTGGATTGAAAAGTTTTTAAAGGATAAGAGGACAGTAATAGTCTGGTCTTGGAACACTTTAAGGTCCTTCCACAAGAAAATGATTTATTATCCTCAACATAAAATAAATAGGAATATATTTGCCAGTATGTTCCTTATCGGCTAGTCCATTTTATTTTGTTGAAAGCATATTTATAAATTCTATATAGAATTTTTGCCAACTTTTACACATATCTTAAACAATTTGCTGTGACTTTTATCATTTTGAATTTTTTGTGAATTTCATTGTGCGGTTTCTATTAAAAAGTGATTTTTTAAAGATTGTTCAGATGGGCGGTCATCTTGTCTGGAGCATAACTGGCAAACTGTACATACTAACTTCACCCAACTTAGTTAAATAGCCATCATAAGTAGTTTCGACTCAATAACAGTTACTGCCGTCATCCACTGTTTTGATAACCCTGAAATTTGGTCTTTATAACATATTTTCAAGAAAAAATATACACTATACACAAGACTCTAGACTCATCAAAGGAAGGGAGTATAAGTTGTGGACTAATGTATTTGATGTGCACTTTTTGGGAGGTGTTTCGGAGGGGATATGTCGACTTCAAATGGTTTGATAATGAAAGAACTGTTATTTTGCCAAAGTCAGTGTAAATAAAATGAAGAGGTATAGATAATAAATGGCTCAAAAGGAGAATCATAAAACCTGCTAATAAGATTTTCTGCGGACTATTTACAGACGTAAATTCTCTGTCTTTCATTGTTTTACATTAATTTGACTCAAGCGGTACCAAGGATGGTCCAGGTATGTGTAATCCACCAATAGGGAAAACTTTGATAATGTTTCGCCTTTGCAAGACAAAGTAGCTGGGACATCTGATACATTCAGAGAATTAATTCAACATTTTCAAGCCAAACTTGAACAAGCCAACTTGAACAAGCCAAACTTGTTTTTCTATATTCCTGCTTGGGGCAGATCTCTTTCTCCTTGAGATACCAGCAACAGGATTTGGTGTGTTGTGTGTGTGCGTGTGTGTAAGGAGGTGTCAACATTGGGTCACTTAGCAGACATGAAGACACACCACAATTTAGGTCGATTGATATTTTTCTTTCTGTCTTTCCTGCAGGATATCCCTTTGCTCTGGTGTACCGTCAGTTCCTGTTCTACCAGTCTGCCACAGTTCTGCACTTGTTTCATTTGCTATCTGGATTGGCTCTAGCAACGTTCAACTTTGGTGAGCCAAAGAATTTAAGGGCGTGTGCTTTCAGTTTGTTAAAAAAACAACAAAGATAATTATTTCTGTGTAATTGTGTTCCATTGCAATATCTGTGTTTTACATCATCTATTGGCAGGTTTCACCTCTTTCCGACTGGACAGGAAGTAAACTGATAACCAGTAACACCTGGTTTAAGGGGATTATATCAAGTCATTGTTAGTCCTGTGTCACATCACAGGATCAGATTCATAATTCATCTTCAGCTCAAATCGTCTTTTAATACACTGTTGAGTGCACTTTTAATATGATCATTAACTTCAGGTAATTCCAGTTAGACAGTGATGTGGTCATAAAACTGGACAATCATCTTCCTTGCTTATTGCATCTCTTAATAATGTATTTACAAATAAAAATTTCTCCTTAGTATCCCTTCAACTCCTGAGCAGTCAACCAAAATCTATTTTATATAAACGATCAGTCAGTCATTTCAATATTTTTTAGCCCATAAAATTCTTCGTAAAAATGAAGAATGTAAAGGTTCATTAACCTGATGTGATGTTTTTAAAGTGTTTATTTGATCATCTGTCCAAAAACCCAAACATTTTAAATTTAGAATTGCAAATCCTTTTCTACACAAAGAAGTTGATGCTTTTTTGTCTTTTCTATTTTTTCATCCCATTCTTGTTGCTCAGAGGTAGTAAAACGATGTCCTTAGAGATCTGAATAAATGGTGGATATGAGAAAAATATTGCCTAATACTACCGAAAATATCAACTAGAAAATTCTTCTTATCTTTTGATTTATAAGAGTTTAAGTCTTGGCTTCCAGAAGAATTTGCAGCATAACAGTGGTTTGCAGGGTTCCTCTAGAAAGGATGTATCGATGGAGTTTCCTCCATCATGAGAATGACTTCCTGGATCAACACAAACTAACATTGATCTCTTTCATTTGCTCTCCTGCGGCTGCACTTGGATTTTACAGCAGGTCTGTCACTTCATTGGTTCTTCTAGTGGAATATTTCCGTTTTTATTTTAACCCTCTTAGAAACATCATTTCATGTTGCATGAGTATAATGGATCTGCATCATTGTTCTTTCTCCATCTTACTAGATATTGAACTGTGCAGGAAAAATACTGTTGACATGTCCAGTCCTAAAGGTCAGTCGTGACTTGTCATCCCCATCCCCCCTCTGTTCGTGTCTCTCCCAGGCTCTCAGATCTGTCACTCTGCAGTATGCATCCTTGTTCAATTCGTGATGCTGAGGCTCATGGGAAGGACGATAACGACCGTCCTGAGCAGCCTTATCTTTCAAATGGTGAGATGTCTCGGTCTTTCCTTTCCCTTTGCATCCAGACTTACATTAGCTCCCATTTGTCTGACGTCAAAGCGTTCCTGCCACGATGCAGCTACTGCCCACTCGTTTTTCTGCACAGTTTAATATCTGATCTCTGCATTAGCACTCTGCAATTTCATTTAATTGCCTTGTTAACGCCCACCAACTGTTTGTCCCATGCATTAAATGGCGACACATAGCCAAGGTCAATAATAATGTTTTGCATTCATATTCCACCGCCTGTGGAAATACTAGTCTTTATTTTTTGCAAATCCCTGCGTTTATTGCTGACAGTCGTACAGATACGGCAACGAAAGCAAGTTTTAAAAACAAAAATGTCACTTAAGGTCACTTAAGTTTTGTTGTTTTTTTTTTTTTAACCAACATA
Organism: Antennarius maculatus; assembly: GCA_013358685.1. Taxonomy (NCBI): domain Eukaryota; kingdom Metazoa; phylum Chordata; class Actinopteri; order Lophiiformes; family Antennariidae; genus Antennarius; species Antennarius maculatus. The sequence continues at coordinate 16,920,824 of CM023615.1, forward strand.
CTTCCTGTGATTTGGTGTGGTAGTGTCCTTATTTTCTCATATCAAGCTGTGCCACATGTCACACGATACAGAATCATACTTGCTTGATGTCATTCAATCTTTGCCTTCTGTCCTCCTACAGGTGTACCTGCTGGCAGGGTATTACTACACAGCTACGGATGAGTACGACATCAAATGGACTATGCCTCACTGCGTCCTCACACTCAAACTTATTGGCGAGTTAACTGTAGCTTTCCTTACATTCCTCTGTTGTCACGCGGATGTTTTAACATTGTGTTTGTTCAACCTGTTGCTGTAGTCACAATCTCCCTCTGTGCTCTAGTGAACAATTTTAACAAACCGATAAACTCTGACATCTGCCTTTGCATGGGTTAAGATATTCATTAATGTAATCATGACAGCGTTAGTCATCCTAACATAGTTTCTGACAGCAGTTGCATTTTCTGATTACAGGTTTGTCATTTGATTTCTATGACGGTGGAAAGGAACCAGTGAGTTGGTTGATCTCTTGATCTCTCTTGCTTTTGCCTGCCTGATTAGTAGAATATGAATATGCGGTTACTGTTCACTTTATCTCTCAGTCAATACTCATTCACCTTTATCATTTTGTTCTGAGTGAAAGACAGTAGATGAAGGTTTTAATTCAATGAACATTAACAGTTTTCTCCATCAAAAAGTAAATGAACACTTTGCACATTGACAGTTACTTATTACTAGATTAAATAGTAAAGCAAAGGAGAAAAAAAGAAGTCTATAACTACAATATGTGAGAGGACTAGGGTTTTGCTGATTTGTCACAAAAACAGCATAACATTAAATATTCATACCAAGTTACTTGAAATAAAACATAACTGCAAAACAGTAGAACGCAACTAGTTACAATGATTTTATCTGTTATGCAGTTATGTTTTCCACTTGTTGCTCAGGTCATCTTCAGTGTATTTTTTAATTCCGCTAGTTCTTCTGTGACAATTGCAGATTTTCTATTCTGTTGCATTATTTAATTGCTTTGTTCTATTAAATCTTTTGCTTTCTCTCCAGTCTCAACTAAGTGAAGAGCAGAAGAAAGCGGCCCTGACGTCTGTGCCCTCGCTGATCGAGGTGCTCGGATTTTCTTACTTCTACGGGGGCTTCCTGGTGGGGCCTCAATTCACGCTGCGCAACTACCAGCGGCTGGTGGCAGGGGAGCTCACCGACTGCCCTGGACAGCCTCCCAACAGGTAAAAAAGGCAAAAAAAAAGTGCAGTGATGGGGGGGACGAGCTGAGAGTTAGAGCACAGAAAAGTAGCCAGTTGTAGTAGATGACAGGCTGAAGCTAATATTACTTGTGTATCCTTGTTCTTGTCTTTCTCTTTCAGTGTTGTACCTGCTTTGCAGAGGTTTTCTCTCGGGTTCCTCAGCCTGGCAATATATGCAATATTCAGTCCCTATTACCAAGATGGCTACATGTTAACAGATGAATATGACGTGAGAATGACAAAATGAAACTCTTTGCATGTGTATGTTGTTTCATACATGTGATCTCAAATGTAAAACTGTGTCCTTCACAGGCTCAGCCCTTCTGGTATCGCTGTGTGTTTATTCTGCTGTGGGCAAAAATAGTTTTGTATAAATATGTCTGCTGTTGGCTCATAGCGGTAAGTCACCCTCTAACCCGCAAATATATACATGAGTTTAAATAGTCAGACAGCTAACAGCCCACAGATTGGGTACTAATAATAAAGCCTCTGTTGTATAAGCTGTATTTACATTTAAACTACAGTTAACATATCTTTACATGCACAAAATTCCACCATTATCTGCTGCATTTAATTGGTGCAGTTCTCCATTGTCAGGGTCTTGTGCTTTGCTTTGAGGCCTGATATGTACACATGACGTTTTGTGTGTTGTAGGAGGGTGTTTGTATATTAAGCGGTTTGGGCTACAACGGTATAGTGGATGGAAAACCCAAATGGGACGCCTGCGCCAATATGAAGGTGTGGCTCTATGAAACCACACCACTTTTTGGAGGAACCATTGCATCCTTCAACATCAACACAAATACCTGGGCTGCCAGGTCAGTGTCGAGTCCACAATCTGTGTAGTTCTTGGCTTCAGAACTGTGCTGTAAAGGTTAACTATTTACATAAAAGATAACCGTGCATTAGAGGGCAATTACAGATTAATTCGGCCTGGTATCACAACGCCTTCACACTGTTTTAACATCACGGGGATCTTTACAGAGAAGAATCTCAAACAAAAGGGTTTAAAAGACTGAAAATTCCAAATAGCATGTTGGAACATCATTTGAAAGTGGACAATCTGTTGAACACAGTTCATTATGTGGTCCATTTTAGTTGAATGCATTAGCTACTCATGCTTGGTGTTACTTTCTACCATCCAAAATTGCACGAGACAGAGAATGGAAGAGGGAATTGGCACATGCTCTGAGATAAAATAGTTATAATTCTCTCTGCACACATTTACATAGTTTAGAATTAAATTGGTTAAGCTTGAGATTTAATTTCTATTTTTGAAAGCCTTACAAATGTTTCAATTCTTACAACAAAGAAGAAACCTGTGGGAATGAGAGGCTTATATTACGAGGACAGTGTTTCATATGCAGATGCCCCTCCAGAGGTCATCACGCTTCAGACGCTCTGGTTTCCTCAGAAATATTGTTAATTGCTGTTCGGAGTGGTCGTATTCTTCAGAGGCGTGGTGAAAAGACTTGATATGCAAGACTTTAACCGTGTTGCACACATGAAAATATCCAGAAGCAGTTGTGTGAAGCGTGAATAAAAAGAGCTCAAGAGAATTTTATATTCTGTATACTTGGTCCCCTGAGCACCTTTCCAGTCACCTGGTGAAGAGGGTGCTTGTCAGGGGTTCAGAGCGAGATTTTTAAACGACGAGTACTTCACGTACTTTGTCTGATCCTGTTCTCGAGGTTGATAATGCAGCTTGTTGCCAATGTCTTGTCATGAAAAAAAAAGTGTGGGAATTTAACACAAGTGTAAACAATGTGTTTACACTTGCCTAAGGTATTATAACAGTATCCGGGCCCGTTTTTTTTTTTTTTTTGAAGACAAATCTTCAAGCGGTTGAAGTTCATGGGGAACAAGACCTTGTCTCAGGTGTTGACACTCCTCTTTCTGACCATTTGGCACGGCCTTCACTCTGGATACATAATGTGCTTCTCCATGGAGTTCTTCATCATGACTGTAGAGAGACAGGTAGGCTGCAGATGAAAAAACGCTTAATTTAAAGAGAGAAGAAGCTCAAAACGTCTGGGTTTTCACCTCAGTGTTTCATTCTCATTTGTTGCTTCAATTTATTTTCTCAAGAAAAGCAACTTTACTTTTTATGTGTACAATAAACCAATCTCTTCTTGTCAAATATAGGCCCAGGCATTGGTGAGGGACAGCCCCTTGCTGACAAAGCTGGCCAACAGTATGCTGTACCCTCTCTTCTATGTAGTTCAGCAGTTTATCCACTGGCTGTTCATGGGCTACGCCCTAGTGCCATTCTGCCTCTTCGCCTATGACAAATGGTTCAAGGTAACTCGCAACGCTGAAACGACACGGGTCACAGGACAGATACTGTTCATCTCACACTTGCAAGCTCTGGGTATCACAGTTCCAGCTGACAACAAAGAAAATGACCCAGAGACAAGCAGGGGGTATGAATTACTGGGTGTTATGCCCAGAAATGGAACTACAGATAATGGATAATGTCTCAGGGTGGGAGCTTTTTTATTATTATTATTATTATTATATAGACCAGAATCATTTGATTCAGGGATGCACAAACTTTGCATTGCACAGTATTAGCTGTTTTTGATTCAAATATGGAAAAAGTCCCCAGAAGGAAAAATCATCAGGGTAGAAATGCAAGAAACCTTAGGAAAGCCTAGGATGGCCCACAGGTTCACCCTTACAAACATGTAATAATAACCGGTCATTTGTAAATCTCATGGCTGACACATAGACAGCCATCAGATTTCTTGTTTCATACGTCTACAATATATTTAATGTTTTTGGGCTGTGGTGAGAATACAGGAATACACTTGCAGCAGCACTAGCCAGAGGCATCAACACTGCCCAGTATGCCACTGAAATGATGCAACATAAGAACTGTCTGTCTGTTTCAGTAATACTTGTACACTTCAAGTACTTGAGACAACAGGATTCTTTGCATCTGTTGCAGTGAAGTAAAATAATGAAGAGACTGGCTCTCTAAACACATCCTTAAAGGCAGCTTCCCCAAAACAGCAACAAGAGGGCAGTATTAAACACGGGCAGGCAGGCTGTCAAGAGCTGGGCAATGGCTAGTATTTATACACCACGGTATGTTGAGGGACATGTATGATCTGACGTGACACTGTGAGAGAGCTATGCAGAGTAGCAGGGTCAGGGAGCTGTTGATGGTACCTGCTGAATGGCTGGGATAGGGACGAGACATCTGTCATCGTGAAGGTGGATTTTAACTCCGCTGTTCTGTCACCTCTGTTTTTCAGGTGTATTCATCCGTCTATGTCTGCGGCCACGTGTTCTTCCTTGTAGCCTTTTTAATTATGCCATACCTCCGTAAGGTGCTGGTGCCTAAGAAAGAACGAGGCCAGAAAAAGGAGGACTAAAAGTTGGTATAAAGACTTAACATAGTAAGCATGTTTAGACCTTGAGGTTTGTTGTGTTCTCTATAACAGTGATGTAGAGATTAATGGCAAACTTAATAAATTTTTTGATTATTAAATGATCTGTTTTCTTCCAGGTCCACCTGAGGCTAAATATCCACTGAAGGGAACTGTGACTTTCAAGGAGGAGAATGGAAATTTTTTAAGGCCTTCAGTAAAAAGAAAAAGCCCAACCTTATATATATAATATATATATTATATATATAATATATAGTATATATAAATTATATATATATGTACAAATAAATTTCTATATATATTTTTGTGTTTTAAATGGGAAGGTCTTTTTTATAAACATTTTGAAAAAAAGTTTACAGGAAATGACCGTCGTGCCACATGGGTTAATTGTGAGCCAACCAGAGGTGATTTCCTGTTGGTTTTTGTTTTCTTTCTTTCTTTTTCCGCTTTTCTTTTTTAAATTTGGGACTTGCAGAACTTGAGAGACTTACAAGCTGTTGACACAGAATTGCACTCATCAGTCACGGGTTTAGAGTCTGTCACTGGCTCTGTTTTGTTTTTCTATTTTTTTTTTTTTTTCTTGTTTCTGTATGTCAGGTCTACCACTGCATTCAACAGCAGCATTGAATTGTCCAAGGACATTTAAGCACAAGGCCAGCATATGCGGCACAGTAATGTAATAATATGACAGACATATAGATTTCTTTAAAAGAAAGATTACAATGGTAATTATTACAATAATAATGATTATCATAATGGGAGCTCTTGAAAATTGTTTCCAGTTGTTACATAACCACCGGAAAGCCACCCCCAACACTAACCTCTAAATCAAAATGGCCTTGTGTCCATGAATGTTATTCACAGTACACATTTGTTCTGAATGAATTGAGTTTGTAATGAAGTAGGCTTGTTTTATGATATTTTTTAATGAAAAAGAACACCATGTCATTTTGTGGCTTGGTTAAGATAGCGTGAAAATAATTTATGACGTTCTTCATGTGATGTTACAGGTTTCTTTTTGCTTGCCATGTATCTTCTTCTTCCTCTTTTCAGTAGACACCGCTCCTTCGTTGGCCTTGATTCATTCCCGGCCCTCAGCTCCAAAATGCGCAGATATAACGGTGAAGAATATCAGTCTAGTTTCACACAGCTCTGTCACTGCAGTTGATCACTTCTGTTCATCTTGCATTTACTCTAATCTCCATAAATAGGCTGAGGAATTGTTGCTGGAAGCAAAACAAACAAACAAAAAATCCGCACCAGATTTTCACTAATGTTTTCTTCTTCTTACAACAGCATTTTCTGATTGAAGAGGTGAAGTAGAAGCATCCCATCTCACTGTGGGAATGCCACTTTATTTTGTTCATTTAACTTCTATTTGTGGTGGAAATGGGGGGGTCTCTAATTTATGGTATGCTGGAGGAAGCCCCGGTGCTGCTGCTGTCATTTCTTGCTGATGCACTCACACACATATGGAGAACAGACGTCACTGTAGCATCAGCCCAGATTTTAGTAATATTTATACATGACTTGGTGTTTATTAATTAATGTGAATTCCTATTTCAATGATCGACTCTTTTTGCCTTATTCCTACCAAATGAACAAAGAAAACTTGAGATGGGAGGTGTTGATTTTCAAATACAGTTTTATAATGTTTATTAAAATGCTGCATTTCAAGCAAGGACTCCGTGTCGTTTTGTGTCCCGTTGCTTTTCGTGCGTGTGAGGCAAAAATCACGGGCCAAAAAAATAAATTTAAAAAAAAAAAAAAAAAGGTGATGTGACGTCATTTTGCAGTCTGGGAAAGCTTGAGTAGTGAACATTGGGGGAATGAATATTATAATAAATGGGGTGTGTGAAACATCAGGAAGGACAAAAAGTAACGAGATAGGATGAAATACTGCGCTGCGGTCTGAGTCACTCAATGTGCAGTTTAAAAATCGCCAGAACAGCAGTCTGGATCGGAGCTGGCGTGGGCCGGAGAGAGAAGCAGGGAGAAGGACGCAGTGTGGGCGGGATAAGACGCGCCGAGAGGGAGGGAACGCCAGCGTTACGTCCCCACTTCTCTTCTGCTCTCTCGCAGAAAAAACAAGGGACATCCATCGGTCTTAAAATCTTCCAAACATCTCGTCACCGGAACGGGTAAAAAAGAAAAAAAAAACCCTCTCTTGGGCCGTGTGAGCTCTCTACCTGGAGGTTTATTCCCACCCGGCGTGGGATCTCCGATCCGAGCGGCAGGGGCGTGAGAGGCGGATGCTGCGAGCGTAGAGGTTGGGTACCAACCAGGAGCATCACCCCACTCACTACGGTAACGTCTCAATCTGCTGGTTCCTGCTTCGGATAACCTCCATTTTCGCGACACGTCCTCTCCTTACGCTACTATAAGCTCTCGACATGGCTATGGGCGCTCACGGGGAAACAAATTCTCCCTGTGAATTTGTCTCGGTAGCAAATCGAATGATTATGGTCGCATCTCATGTTTCTCTGCTGTTGGATGTGTGTATCCTATGCACAGATGAAGTGTCCAGTTAAAATTTGTCCTCCTTTTTAGATGTAATCTACAGTGCAGCCTGTAGCCTGTCAAATACTGCAGCAATGGGGAAAAAAAAAAAAAGGTTGAGGCTTGTTATGTCAATGAGAGCTGAAACCCCCAAGGACTCATTTTGGCCATTGCAGTTGCGTTTCATAAATATCCAACCAGCCAAAATGAAAACGTTGGCAAACACCCACACCACCACATGCAAACCTAAACCAGTGACACACTCATGACCAGGTGTGTGTATGCTCCTTAGAATATAGACCCTGCAGCGGCAAGGATGTCAGTCTGATATTGTCGGATGCTGAAAACAATGTGAAACTTATGGACCAGTGTTTATCAATTCTTATTCAATCTGTGGCTCCAAAGTTGACAATGTAGGGCCTTTATCAGGACTACGAATGTTGCATACATGACACAAGAGTGTTGATTTCTACTGCACGAACACAGCAAGGTAAAACCATCCATGCAGCATCTGAGAGGCCTGAGCTGTTTGTCTCTCTCTGTCCTGTTACTGTCTCTTCCAGTGCTGATCAGTTAGTGATGCATGTACTATATTCCTTCTCCCTTCCTCACCCCACCCTGTTGCCCCCTCCACCTTTACCTTCCTCCCTCAGATGGACAGAATGCATATTTTCTCCTTCTTCCTCCTTTGCTTGACTTCGGTTGCTAGTGGCAACAAAGGTCAGTTTCTCATCCTTTTTACTGTTAATTGTGAAGTGTTGAGATGAAGCAGAACATTGCCATGGGGGGGGGGGTTACAGACCTGTCAAGATTGCTTGGGATAGGGTCGTGGCTGTTTTGTCCTGAAATGTTTATTCATCATCAATATTCATGTGTTTCAGCTTTGTCATTGTATGAACTGTATATTTGAGACCTCAGCCACACATGTTAATTTCTGTTTCATGTCGTGACCCAGTGTGCATGTTCCTGTTTTCCCAGTCCTGTGACTTGGAGGGGATGATAAACCTGTTTCATCTTCTGTAGTACATTTATCATTGTGGATAGCCATGACAGTGATTCAACATCAATGTTCCAATGATTATCATGCTTCTGGAAGGTGAATAAAGAACACTGTGTGTAAGGAGAATATTTGAGAAGGAGGTAGAGGAGAGTGATGCAAGGAAGATGAGTAAATTGAAGGAGAGAGCAGAGAGACGGAGCAGAAGGAGCTGTGACAGAAAAGGACGTAGCCAAAAAGACGCAGGCTGATAAGGAGGGATGAGGAGGAGGAGGAGGTAGAAAGAGGTAGTACAGGAGATCAGGTGACACGAGGGAGGATACTGGAGCATTCTGGTACGTAAATGTATAGATGTGTGTGTGTGTGTGTGTGTATTGTGGATGGATGGTGTGACAGACAGAGGAAGAGTGCCAGTAGAGGCAGACAGAGATGGAATAGGATTCCTCTCAATCTGTAATCCTGGATGTAATCCACAGGCCTGATGCTCAGATTAATGCTACGTAGCAGAGGAGGGAGGGAGAAAATCAGACGAGGGGACAGAGGGGAGATAAATGACCAAAAAATAGACATGGAAAAGGACCGTGGAAATGGTGAGGAGGAGGAGACGATGTCAGGCTGGACCTTGAAAGCAGACAATAAATTACCTTCCTTTCATTAGGGCAGGGTATTTATTAAACCTCAACCACCTTTTTAACGCAGACCACAAAAAAATCTAAGACATGGACCTTCACAAATCATCTAACATGGAAAGCTTTTTCAGATTTGACCCCATATTTCTTTATTTAAAATATGCCCATGTCAGACTAGTAGTATATTTAGTGTTGCAGCTGTTTGTATTTGAACATTTAATAAGATTCATAAGTTTTATGTGACCTGTTTTTATTAAAAGTGTATTTGTGAAAAAACATGGTGAAACACATTGATTTTCTTCGCGATTAATCTGCCGGTTATTTCCTCAAGTAGATTAGATGGTACATAAAATCTCAGAGAAGAGTGAAAAATGCCTGTCATTTTTAGAAGAGCCCAGTTAATGTCCCCAAACTGATTATTTTATACAACCAAATGTACAAACCCAGAAAAAGTCATTTTATAAGAATTAATAATAATGAAATAAGAAAAAAATGTTCTCTTATAAAGAATAATCAGTGACTCAGTTCCTAAAATGGTAATTTATGAATTTTACTTCACCAGGCTTTTTCAGTTATCTAATTGTTTCAATACTAAAAACTGCCTTTTGGCTTGTCCCGTTAGGGGTCACCGCAGTGTGTCATCCTTTTTTCATTTTAAATAAATGCACATAGTTTGACAAAGTTTTTTAAACTGGATGCCCTTCCTGCCACAACCCTCTGCATTCATCCGGGCTTGGGATCGGCCAACAGTTCACATTGGCTTGTGCCCCCATAGGGATGATGGTGGGATTTCAACCTAGGGCAGCGTACAAAAGAAACATGTGCTCTATCACTGAGCTACATCCCATAATTGTTTCAATGCTAAAATTTCCAGTATTTCAGTGTAAAAATAAGCCAATGAAGTAACATTCCTGCATTCAAATTTTTGCTTTTATGACTTTTATGTTTTTTCAGTAAGATTTTACATTTTAGATTCATCCAGAACTCATTTTTAAGCAGTTTGACTTCTTTCAAAATGAAAGAATATTGTTGGTTCATTTTTCCTGAGTGTTGGTGGTTGAACTGTAAATAATTGCGAAAGGATAAATTGTAAAAAAAAAAAAAAAATTGGGGGGGTTTAAAAGGTGCAATTTTCCTTCTGAATTACACACATTAGAACACATCAGAAGAATAAAATAATCTAAATTAAACTAAGGCCATTCCGAATTGTATTCAATTTTAGAATTTGAACAGCTGTCATCCATAAAGTTATGAAGCTAAGGTTCAGAGAGAGTACTGTATAATCATATTGACTGTGTGATGTCAAACAATAGCAGCGCCGTTAGAGCATAAAGCACCATTTTCCTCTGTCAACTCTCCCCTCACAGACGAGACAGTCAAATTAGTTCCAGGCAGATTTTCTGGGAAACTCACAGTGCAGAGACGGCAGTCGCTCAAACCCAATCTTGTGCCTCGGTCTTATTTCAAACTCCAGCCTCAGCATAAAGAGACTGACGACAACAGAGCTGAAGCGCTTTTGTTTTTGCTTCTTGTTGGAGTGTAAAATTATCATCCTTCTGGCTCATTACTTTGGCCTTTGATCACACAGCACTGGGATGAATAATTAATTCACAATTAAAGGTTAAATTCACAGATAACCTCAGGCATTTGCTTTTCACTGGGCTGCTTTTCTTGTGCATTATTGTGCAGTGCTTGTGGCAGTTTAGTTTGTCTGATTGATTCGAGCAATATTCCCCTCTGTGTGTGACAAGGTGAAAGCTGACTGGCTTTAATTACTCTGTCAACTTAAGTGGTGTTTGATTTTTTATTTCTTTTATTTAACCTTTATTTAACCTAGAAGTCTCTTGAGACAAAATCTGTCTGACGGCGACTGGTGTATGTTATGTGTTTGTTTGTGTGTGGATGTAAAATCTATATAGAGAAAGGGGAAAAAAGGAGGAATCTGTGAGGTTGTGAACGTGATCAAACTGTCTCTGTGATCACACACATACGTACATTATCTGTTTCCTATTCATACACTCACTCATCATGCCCTTGCCTATAATGGAGTGTTAAAAATAGACACATTGGTTCTGTATAATTGCTCCATTTAACCCAAAGCTTCTTCGGTCTCTCCACATCTCTGCGCCGTTCAGCCAATAAGCACAAGCCATGGATCGAGACAGAGTACCAGGGGATTGTCATGGAGAACGACAACACCGTGCTGCTCAATCCCCCTCTCTTTGCGCTGGACAAAGATGCTCCACTTCACTACGCTGGTAATACCAACAGCAAGGCAGAGCAGAGGATGAGAGAGTGGAGAAAATGCTTATAAATATTTGGCCAATTCCACGAATTTGCTGGAACATCCGCAGAATGTGTGACATGTGTGAAAAATAGGTCAAATCAAGTTCGTCACCCAATGCCAAATTGAAAATGGTCTCACCAGGCATTGCATGAGCTTTTAATAGTAAACATGCTGATTTTTACAGAAAGACATTTGAGGTTATCAGACCCATGCTATTTCCAGCTATCTTTCCAAACAGACGGCCTGAAAGACAACGTCCTCAGTCACAGAGTCCATTATTTTTAGAACATCATAGCGTAATTCAACCCTTCATCTCAGGAGCAGTCTTCAGTACATACTCTGCTTCTGCAGCCTGATGAAATAAGGTTATTGGATTTGCACCACTGGAAATAACCATGTTCAGTCAAATTATCAACTAGAATTACTCAAGTGCTCCCTGAAGCTTATTAGGCTCATGTCAAAAAGGAAGATAAAATTCGGGGTTTGAGCAAGAACCTTTCCCACCTTTAACTCAGACCAGAGGAGATTGTCTGTAATACTGAGAGCTTTATTTAGACTCTCAACTGCTATCTATTCCTAAAGATAAAACTCTGTTTAAAGGAATCCTTCAGGTAACCGTATGCCCTCTGATATTGTCAGAAATTAATAACTACTTAATGTTAAGCTAGATTGTCCCCATTTCTTCAAAATGTATGAAGGAGGCTGATATTTCCCTCTTCCTGACTGGGCTGATTGACTCATTTTCTAGTTATATTTCACCTTTTGTTGTGATAGTTATAATAAAATTTTATAGTTATGACCTTTTCAAGTCCAAAATGTAAATTTTGACATAAAATGGGAGAAAGAACATTAAGACAACACAACTAATTGGGATGATAAAAAGAGAATGTGACAAGAAACTTTAATGCTTCTCTTTACTGGCGATTTCAGTTCATATTTAAAGGAATAACTACATTTTAATTAGAGCGCAATTTCAAAGTTGAGCAGGCTTTGCCTCTAAAGTTAAAATAATCAGTTTGAATGATAACAAGAGATTCAAAGATTTGTCAAAGTTAGTCAATTATAGTAATAGGAAGTTAATAAATATCACCAGAAATATTTCAGACAATATTTTAATATTAATTACAATATGAGCAAATTTATTGCGACTTCTTCTCTTCTTTTAGGTGAAATCTGTGGCTTTCGGGTTCATAATGGCCCTTCGGGTTCAGGTTCAGTCCAGTTTGAAGCGGTGGTTCTGGACCGATCCACAGGTGAGGGTCTGGTCCGGGCGAAGGAGCCTCTGGACTGTGAGAGTCAGCGAGAGCACAGCTTCACCATCCAAGCCTACGACTGCGGAGAAGGACCTGATGGCGTGAACAGCAAGAAATCCCACAAGTTTGTCAACCCCCTCCAGATTTACACAGAAAATATTTAAACTCTTCACTAGTAATTTGAGCCTCCATCTGAAGATCATCATACTGTGCGCTATTTCTGATTCCTGTTTTCTACCATAATGCTTCTCACTCTGTTCCTGTTCTCTTCCCACTCCTCCTCCGTCCCTCAGGGCCACTGTGCATGTTCGTGTAAATGACGTCAACGAGTTCTCCCCCGTGTTCGTTGAACGTCGCTATGAGGCTTCGGTCCCAGAGGGCCGTCTGTTTGACCGAATTGTGCGTGTGGAGGCTCTGGATGCCGACTGCTCCCCGCAGTACAGTCAGATTTGCTTCTATGACATCATCACTCCCAATGTGCCGTTTGCCATCGACAACGACGGTGAGATATGTTTTATCTTGTATCACTAAGCGAACAGGTGTTTCACTTAATATTCGTCTCTCTCTGCAACGATAATTCAATATCCCCACCAATCATCCAGCTATTTTCCTTTTAAAGCTGTCGGCACTATCTGCTCTGTGTATAGTGACTAAATTCAATATTCAGTTCAGTTAACTCAAACTCCAGATGTTCTCATGCGTGAAAAGCACACAAGCCAGGCTCTGTGGAGATACCGATGTCTGCCTCACGTCGCAGCCACTTTCAGGTGCTTATTTCCTCTCACAAGTAAAAACAGAAAGATGTTAAAATAGACTTTCTGTGGGCAGATTTATGAAGCTGTTTGATACAAGTAGCATCTTTTTATTCCCGGGTGCTCGTAGAATCCCTAAATTCTTCTTTGTTGTTTCTGTATCTACTACCTGTCAATTATTCGTGACTCAGCAGCTAAGGAGGACTCTGTTCTATCATTGTCCTGAGCTCGGAGGCTTTTTGCAGAGGATGAGCAGTTCTTTTCTTTCTTGGGTCAGACCAGTGCCGCATCATAGAAAGCTTTTGTTCAAACCATGTCCGGATACTGTGGGCTTGTCATTGTCCTTTTATTTTTCTGACTGTGTCTTTTCTTTTGTTGCCACTATCGCTTTCATCCTTCTGTTTCTCCCCTCAACGTGTCACAGCATCTTCTGTCTCACCTACTGTTTGGCAGCTGACACACTGAGCACAGAGTCGCTGGTACTTTTATCTCTTGCATACAGGAAAAGTCCATCCATTTTCATTTTATTTGCAATTCATCCTCCTCTGTTTGGGCTTTTTTTTTTTTTTTTTTCTGTTCCTGAATGTCATGCACTAAAGAGCTTTTGTTAACGCATACACACAGTGTTAAACACTCTATCACTGATTGGCTGTTCATGCTGGACTTTCAGTTACACAAGCTTGTTGTTGATGACTAACACTTTCTATTTCTGTGTCTTGTTTATTTTTTGTGGTCTATATTTTCTGCGTGTGTCTCTCTCCGTTTCCTAGGTAACATTAAGAACACAGAGCCTTTGGATTCGAAGCTCCAGCGTGTTCACACCTTCTGGGTGACCGCCTTCGACTGTGGGAAGAACCGCGCTCAGGCTGATGCTCAGGTTGTCGTCACGGTCAAGCCGTCCTGCAAACCCGGCTGGATTGGTAAACAGTGTTACATCTCTGTTCTGATCCGTGGAGAACTCTCTTAAGTCTTAGCTTTGCTCTGATATTTCCTTACTTGTTGGTACATTTAAAGTAGATATATTCTAAAATCTAATCTTTAGTAATCTCTCTGTGAATTTATGCATGTTGTTGTCAGGTTCAGGTTGTGATTAGAATGTTATATAGACTTACATCATTTTTTTTCAGGATGGACCAAGCGTGTGGAATACACACCTGGATCTGGCAGCATCCCCCTGTTCCCCAGCCTGCATCTGGAGACTTGTGAAGAAACTGTGTGGAACATCCAGGCCACCGTAGAGCTCCAGACCGGCCACATTGGGAAGGGCTGCGACAGAGACAGCTACTCTGACCGATCTGTGCGACGACTGTGTGGTGAGTTTTGGCTCCAAGGTCAGCCCATGTGAATATTTACAAGGTAGAATGCTTTATGAATATCCTTCATTTATCCTTCATCTCCTCAGGTGCTGTCAGAGGAGAAGTGGACCTCCTCCCACCACCATCTCCTGCCGCCAACTGGACCTCAGTTCTGCCCACTCTCCCCTCCTCTGATTCATCCCTGGTGTTCTCCTTCAACGGGTCTAACCACGTCGCCGTGGTGCCGGATGCTGTTGTGTCTGCATTATCAGGTGACCACTTCACCCTGCAGCTATGGATGCGCCGGGGTGGGGCCAACATCCAGCCTGCGACCTCTCAGACGAGAGGAAATCGCAAGGAGGAGGAGACAATTGTGTGCAGCACTGTCAGAAACGGTGAGTTATTTTACATGATTGTGCCTTTAATAGCATTCAGAGAAATTTTAAGACTGTTTTCAATGTTTGGAGGATGTAATAGACCTTTTTAGTAAGTAATGTCTTCAGTTGTTCATTTCCACATTAAATCCTCAGAAGGTTACCCACTCAAATTCCCAGAACTGCAGGGGGAATAAAAGTTTATTGCTTAAACAACTACTCTCAAGGTGTTCTTGTGAGAGATACTTAAATCCCAGCTGCTCCACTTGAGCAGCCAAGTGAACGGCAAGGAAATAAAACACTGCAGTTGTGCCAGGCATATTATTGTGTGCATCGGGAATATGTTCTACTGTATGACTTTGTAGATTGCTTTGCTAAATAGCATTATGTTTAAGAAACCTTCACTTAGTAAAAAGAGGGATAAAATTCACAAGTGAGAAAGCAAAGCAATGATAAAAATGAAATAAATAGTGTGCACATTCAGAGTTTCAACACATTACACTGACCCACCATTTATTTCCTGGTCCTCTGCTCTCCTGCTTCACAGACGACTCCTTCTCCCACTACTCCCTGTCCGTGCACGGTTGTCGTCTGTCTCTCTTCTACTGGCCTGACGTCTCTGCTGCACGGCCCGTCAAGTTCTTGTGGAAACTAGAGCAGGTATAGGAGGACATGTTCAATGCAGTCACCTCTATTTATTTCCTCTGTGTACCAACCTGGAAAAACTCAAGACATGATAGGGATACACCATCTGCTGAAATAGAACCCCCCCCCCCCCACAACTAAAATAGAGCATAAAATAGTTCTTAAATTATTGTGCTGTTGTGGTGTTTAGATAAAGGTTCATCACTGGCCAGGCCAGAACTCCAGATTCTGTTCCAGCACACCAACAAGACAAGCCATGCTTTCCCAGCTGCAGCACACTCATATCTGTCTACCATGATAAATAGAATATCATTGTTATAAGAGGGAAAGTTTTTTTTTCTTAAACTGGTCTAAAAATGAGTAATGCAATTTTCAATCCCATGAGTGTACTTTGAAAGTTAGGTAGAAAATTTCAAGTAGCGGTCCCACAAGTTCATCCTGATAAAGGGCCTTTCCTCATCTCCAGGCTTCCTCCAATTAATTGGGTACTTAAAACATCTCTGCATGAACCGCCAACTCTGTCTATGTGTAAATTAACCATTGTGCTATTCCCACTAAGGAGGACATTAAATAATCAAAAATTTAAAAAAAAATAAAAATCTATTTTTATCATTCAGAGGCTTTCATTCTTTGTGGTTAAACATAAAATCTCAGCTGGGCCTGCAAGATCTTCATTTTTCATATGAAATACATGAAATAGCATTCTTATTTAAATTCATATTTTGTCAGCTTAAACCTGCATATAAATGATAGCAGCGATGCCTGCATGCGGGTGAGCATAAATTGGTTCCGCGGCAATTCTTCTGAATATTGATCATATGCCAAACTTACATACCTGCATGCATGTCAGTGCGTGTACTTCTGCTGTGTGAGGCTGGTTGTTTTGACTGAAGTCACTGAGCCCAGACAGATTGAAACGGCGTGGATTAAAAGATCCTGAGCTGATTTTGAGAAGATTTGTCAAATCCCTCTGTCTGAACCATGATATATTATTACGGTCACTTTAATTTATTCCCCTGTCTTTTGTGTTCCTTCTGTTGTCACCGAGAAAGCTCAAACTGACTAATTTAAAAAATATATCTTCATATACTGTATGTACTTTTTATTACGTATTTTATCTTATTACTAACAAATGAAGAAATACTGTATATCTGTAAGATATTTGTGTCCTCTGACCAAGTCTTTTCTGTCTCACAGGTGTGTGACAGCGAGTGGCATCATCTTTCCCTCAGCGTCCAGTTCCCCTCTGTCACTCTGTATGTTGATGGTGTAACCTTTGACCCCGCTCTGATCCATGACAATGGAGCCATCCCCAACCCGGCACCCCGCCAGAGGATGTTCATTGGTGCCTGCTGGGGTAAAGACATTTCAACTCTATGTTTCATTCCAGCATATTTGTGCATTTTGACAGAAATGAATGCAAAAATCGAACAATGAATTTTGCTTATCTTTTATTTATTTATTTGGAGGGGTTGCAAAAATTGCACATTGAAATGCCACACATTTCCAAGGATAGCAAACTGATGTTGCCAGTATATGCATCAGCAATTCCCAAATCATCTCGTCCATCAACCAAGACATTTTGCCTATCACTCAATCATTCCAGTCACTAGTAATTTGGTTGATGCATTTTGTCTTTGAGGGCTAATAATATAACTGACTTATCAATTATTCAGGGCAGCAGAATAACATGTGGGCTAGACCACTTACACCCCAGCCGCTGGTTAAACTGGAAGACTCTGGCTGCCAATTAGCAGTAAAACACAAACACACATATGCACACACACATATGTGCACACACACACACACACACACACACACACACACACACACACACACACACACACACACACACACACACACACACACACACACACACACACCACACACACTGATGCTCTTCTACTCCATAGTGGAAGTCACTCATCTGCCTGCTCAACAACAGCTGCAGCCAGATAATGAGGAGATGGTGCAAATGTGAACGTGATCCACAGTTTCCTTGCTAAAGTTTCTCACTCGTGTCTGCTGGTGTTATTATTTTTTTATTCTTCATGACAATCCCTGACATCTTCAGTTTTCCTGTCTCTTCCCTTTCATACGTTACTGTCTTTAAGTATCTCTCTCAGCGGACCTTATTATGTTCTCTTCCCTTCTGTCTTTCCATTTTTTTTTCTGCAGAGCCTGAGGAGAAGCAGAAGGAGATACTTAACAACACCATCCCAGAGGGTAAAGACTCAGGTGACCTTATGTTGTCAGATTGGTAGTGTATAGACTGTTTATCTTGTTGTGGCATTGTTGTTGTGCATAATTTATGTGTTCATTACATGATAATCATGACGATATGAAAGTGGTGGTAACTGGGCTTCTGGACTGTGTGATCATTAGTGAAGTATGTGGGTGGTTATCATGGCCTGCTGTCCGGCGTGACGGTGCGTCCTGGGAGCGTGGAGCCTCACAGTGTGGTGGAGTGTCTATACGCCTGCAGGGAGGGCCTGGACTTCGGAGACTTGGAGACTCTGGGCTCTGGGATGAAGGTGATGTTGATTGTCACATAAATAATGGAGCATAAAAACACTGATGGAGTGCCTTTTCCTTTAATCTCACACATTAACATTTAAAATATACCTCTCTTTTTGTAAAATATAATACCGTTAAGAATGCAGATCTACATTGTCATTAATTTTCTTTAAAGAAAACAAATGTCTTCCTATTAAGGAAAACGTCTGCATCTGCAGATTGCATTTTATATTGGAACAGTACAGTAATCATCATCAAAAATCGTCGCTTGTTCCACAGCTACTAAAAGATAGATTTTTATTAGAAATTCAGTGTTTTATGAGACAATAGGTATTTTATGAATTTTTTCTTCTTGCCTTTATTTTACTTTTGTAAAAAGAACAGTTTTGCAAGGTGTCTCATATAATATAATATAATATAATATAATATAGGGCGAGTCCCGCTCTGTGCGGAGTTTGCATGCTCTCCCCATGTCTGCGTGGGTTCTCTCCAGGTTCTCCGGCTTCCTCCCACCTCCAAAAACATGCGCTTCAGGTTAACTGGCCGTTCTAAATTGCCCATAGTGTGTGAGTGTGAGCATGCACGGTTGTCTGTCTTTGTGTGGCTCTGCGGCGCACTGGCATCGCACCTGGCGTTTCCCCCGCCTCACGCCCTCAGTCAGCTGGGATAGGCTCCAGCTCCCCGTGACCCGCTACGGCAGATAAAGCGGTTCGGAAGATGAATGAATAATGTATTTTAATATTCTACAATTTTTGAAGTTGGAACTAACTAATGATGACGCAAGGAGAACTTGTTTAAATTTTTATAAGAACATCTGACTTCTGTCTTAATACGTGGAAGTGTGTGAACCTATTCTCTGAATACAAACACTATTTGTGTGACTGAAGGTGTTTCTAACCTCGTTTAGTTGTGGCTTGTTGTTTATGAGTTATTTCCTTGACATGTTTGTCCAGCGTGATTGCTCTTGATGCCCATTAAGGCAATGTGTGATTTAAACTAATAAAAAACTGATCATATTATTATTTTATTGCTGTCAAATCAGATTCAACAAGATTACACCGTTGTACATTTTTCCTTTTCTTTTTTAATTATAAAGAGCAGATTGAAAAAAGTCCGCTGTGTGTTCAGTTTTGTCTCTGGGCTTGTTAACATGATGCTTGACTAAAAATCATTTTAATTGTCTTGTTTGACCTTCTTTCAGGTCCATGTGAACCCCAGTCAGTCGGTTCTAGTGCTGGAGGGAGACGACATTGAGAGCTTTAATCGTGCAGTGCAACAGGTCACCTACAGGAACTCTCTGCGATTCGCCACTCCTGGAGTCCGACCCCTGAAACTAACCACCTCCCTCAGGTACAAAAACACTCTTACATATGATTAAATGAATGAGGTCTTATTTCCACTAAAAATACAGAGACAGAGATTCAGATTTCATCATTGTAAATATTTGAATATTCACAGACGCTAAAAGCTCAACATCCTCTTACAGTAAGAAGGGCTTGAATTGAAAACCAAAATGGTCTTGCTGTGTTTATGTGTTTTACCCTTGTCTGCCAGCCCACTTTTGCTTGTCCCCCCCCCCCCCCCATCATCATGGATTCCCTCTGGGCATGAATGTCCAAAAATATGCAGTATAGGTGAACTACTGTCTCTAAAAAGCACATACTGTATGTCTGAATGTGATTGGGGCTGGTTGTTTGTGTCAGCCCTATGATGAACTGTCGACCTGTCCGTGATATCCTGCCTCTCACCTAATGTCCTTTGGGATAGTGCCCCCCCCACCCCCCCGTGACCCTGCAGATGATAAATGAATCACAGAAAATGGATGATTGAAAGACAGTCTGGCTCAGTAGGATATGAGACATGCTCAAGGAAATTAATAGAAGTGTAAAGTATCACACTGGACAAATGGTACATCAGACCCTTGCTAACACTTTTAATAGTATCTAAGAGTCCCACAGTGTCGCTCTGAAATCTTCTTTACCATTGATCTCATCAAACATGGACCTTGCCTGGACTGAGATAAGAGCTGGTGGGACATAAAACACTTGGCTATATAGGGAACATGTCAAAGGAGAGATAACAAGAAATATCTTATCTCTCTGTTCATTCAACCACCAGATATCTTTGGTTTAAACAGATAAAAATTGCATATGTTAAATTGGCAGTGACTTTGGTGAAGGATGAACTTAAATATGTCATTTTAATATTGTTCCTTTTTAGTATGCCCCAGTGAAAAATAAAGAGCCTGTCCTGTTATTCAGTTATTTACACAGGAGAAAAGCAGTTCATATTGTCCATATTTTTTCACGGTAACCTTGATGATTCCACACAGACTGACAGCACAGTGTTGTTCAGCTGCAGGACAATCCCTGCATACTGGTTCTGTCCGCATCACTCTGAAGAGCCCGGCTGTGAAAATGAAAAGCACACAAACTCAGTTTCCGTGTCAGTGCTCAACCATGCTTAACATTTGCAAACTGGCTCTCTGGCTTTAGCAGCCACTTTTAGCTTCTGCAATATTAATTCACATAGGAAAGTACAGTCAAGCGCATATGCTCTGTGGTATATTGTGTATTTATACTTAAGCTAGCTGCCTGCCAAAAAAGAAATCAGATGCTATAAAACTCTCAAGCTGCACAGATTTTTATAATTGTCTTTTGTGGTAGTTATTTTCATCACATGTGTATAAAATTTAAATTATTACCACATCACAACTTGCTGCCAGAAGATTTTTTCCACATAGTGTTTGTAAGATCCCAAAAGCTCAAGGTCATGGACAGATTTTCTTTCCTTGGTTTAACTCAAGTCTATTGCAGTTTTTTTTTTCTTCTGCATGTTTTATTGCGTGTGTGAAGATTAGACTGATTTGAGGCCAGGAGTTACCCAGATGGCTGAACATCAGGCCCTTCTGGAGAGGCAGCTGTTCACTCTGATAGTAGAAATCTAACTCACACACATGGACATACTTTGCAAAATCCCTTTGCTGATATGATGCTGAATTATAGTGCAGATGAATAAATATGTGTGCAGCTTGTCATCAATTTGATTTGCTTTCCCCTCTTCTGGAAGGAAAAAAAACATTTTTCATAAGCAGAGCAACTTTGGAAAGACATTCACCGCTTTCAGTGTCACAACTAGACACCATTCAGGGAGCACAAACCTCCGTCAAGGCAGCTCAGATTCCCCATTGTGTCATCGTGACTGATGAGCCCCATAGATAGAAACACTGAACCTTATAATATTAGTCCTTGACCCATAGAATTTATAATCACAATGATATCATTATTAGTTTGACGGTTATTCAATAAAAATCTATTTCTGTAAAGCTCAGTAAACAATCATGATATGTCAAATTTAACTTTTAACTGAATCAACACAGTTTCAGCTACGACGTGTTTACTAGTTGAAAGTCTCTAATGCTATTATTTGTTATCTCATAGAAGAGAATGTTGCTTGGATCCAGGTCATACTTTGTTGTGTAATGTGTGATGGATCTTATCGAGATGTGATTGTGTCATTTTTGCCCACATATTATACTCATGAGATTTAAGTTAGTTAAGTTACCAAACCATTACATTTTTCAATCCTCCTTTTATATCCCACTCTTCGTCTTTATCTGCCAGATGTTTCAATGAGGAGAGCTGCTTGGCCCTGAAACAGCTGGAAGGATACCTGGTGGTCCTCCAGCCGGACGCCCCTCAGATCTCCCTCTCCGGGGTCGGTCCTCATCTGGCCCGTCCTGCGCCTGAGTTTGAAGGTCCGCGTGGTGTCCCCCTTTTCCCTGAGCTCCGGATCGTCTGTTCCTTGTCTCATGCTGTCAACACAGCTGCACAGGGTATGGAGGGTGGAGGTGAGTCATGCGTTAAATAACGCCATTACAACTGCACATCTACGAGGTATTATGAGATGATTTGAAATAAATCTAAATTGTTTACCACACAGCTCCTCATTATAATTAACTGTCTGTAAAATTGAGTCAATAATGTTGACATTTATCTCCTTTTCACTGCCTGTTAGCTCTGATGTCTGATGCTATTGCTCACACACTGGATGGCTGTGAAGTCCAACCACTTGGGGAAGAGCTGAACCCAGAGAGGGAAGAGCTTCTGGTGGACATGGATGTAGTGCGAGAGAGAGGACTGGAAATCATCAATACCACTGCATACATTGCCATCACAGGTAATGTGCATAAAGACACTCCGACAAGTTTAAACAGTCATATCTATATTTTCCTGTGAAAGGTCCCGTACTGAAACCTTTCCAATAAATGTACCGGTAATTACACCTGGTTCAGAAAAAATATGTGGAAAGTATTCTTTTGTTATCATTTTTGGCATTATTAGCATTAATTATTGTCCAGGCCACAATAGGCACCAATACATCTATTGTAATAAAAGTATTGATTGTGTCTCAGAAAATGTTTGTACAGGACATTTCCTTTTTTCCGGATGAGTAGATTACAAGCAAAATATAAAATAATCTCTAACTTGAAAGAACCTTTAAAACCTCCACATTCAATTCTGTTAAAATTCTATTACCAGTTATCTAATCTGTATAATTTTTCCCTCAGTAGTTTTTATTCTATCTTTATATTTCTACACTCCTTCCAGGTGCTGAATCTATCTCTGTGTATGAGGATGTCCTTCGCTCAGTCCACTACCGGCTGGCCAAAGGCTCAGCTCGTTTCGAGAGACGGTTCCGCCTGTCCTGCTCTGAGATGAATGGCAGATACACAAGTAATGAATTGACTCTCGAGGTGAGAGAGAGAGATTATCCCCTGGTACCAACATGGATGTACACCAATCTTTTAGATTAAGCAATCAGAAGAGTCACGATACAGTAATTGCATTGTGTTATTTTGAGGCACCAACACTGAGCTCATTAGTTCTTCTTCTTTGTTCCTCCCTACCGCCAACCTTGCAGGTGAATTTCCTCCATTCCCTTGACAGTCTGTACCACCCATCCCACCTCCTGGCCTCTCAACAGCAGTTTCTCCATCCATCCCACCATGCTGGAGAGCTGAGTGGACACACTCTGCCCAACCCACATCGTAACTCAGGTGACATTTTCCTTTCATCATCATTTCCTGCATTGTAGCATGTATTATAAATGCTTCATAACAGAGGACAAAAAGATACAGAATACAGTCATAGCATGATATGGAATGGCAGTAGCCTTAGACTGTTCATTGCTACGGTGCATACAGCATGGTTACCATCCAAGCTAAATCAAATAGTTTTATTTTAAGTATGTCAGCTGATGGTTGACTTGTATTGTAAATCAGTATTCTTAAGGTTTTATTAGGAAAGAAACACTCTGAAGATGTTGGTCGGATCTGAAAGATACAGACAATGACTTTTGGTGATACATACTGAATGCAAACATAACTTTATTGTTTGTTTACAAAGAAACTCCATAGGGCACCTTTAAGTCCAGAGGAGATCATTTTAGAGTTCGGGAGCTGCAACCTCTAAGGAACAGTCTTTTAGTTTTATGCCTTGGGTGAGGATCAAGCAATAAACCCAAATTAAAAAGACCCCTGGAAACCTAACTAGTGATAAATGTCTGCAGCAGAGCTTTAATGAAGGCAGGTGCCTGAGCATACGGAGCCGGTGTGGTGAACAGAGTTCACGGTGAGGCAGTCATACCAGTCTGCTACAATTATTTTCTTAATTTCTGCAATAATTGCAGTTACTCAGTTGTTGGCACTGTCAGGTTGAACCTTATTGTCCACACCTGAAAATTTTAGATTTTAAAATGTATTCATGGTGAAGATAGAAATCCTTAAAACTGGTAAGAGTTGTTTGCAGTACAGTATAAATATTTAAAAGTGGAACAATCATTCAAAAAGTGAATTTTAATGCACTGCTTACAAATGACAAAGAGAATGATAGAGACCATTTACTAAGAACTACCTTTTCTAATTCCATTTTTGGGGGGAGGGCTGTGATGTGTTTATTTTTTTCCAGTTATTAATTGTCTTTATTGCCTGTTTGTTTGAATTTGTTCAACACCAACTTGTTCACCTGGTTTTTGCTGAATTATATTCCGCACCTCAGTCAACACTTTCGGCTTGACTTGACTCATTGGCATACATACTCTAAATATTATCTTATTATTCATAATCATCCTGGGGTGTTTTCTTTTTCTACCTTCCAGTGGTGCCAGGAGCAGCAACAGTTATTATAATGGTGTGTGTTGGTTTCCTGGTTGTCATGGTGATCCTTGGGGTGTTCCGTATTCGCTCCATACATCGCCGTGGAGAAGGTGCCAGAGGCGGGTCTAAGGACGGTAATGGCCAATGGGATGACTCTGCACTCACCATCATTGTCAACCCTATGGAGGTAAAAAGACGCTGTTGGCATTTTGGTAGTAAATGAACACACGTTTTTGATTTTATCCTAACTTTGTTCTTTTATACAGTCCTATGAGTCTCGCATGGGCATATCCGCTGACACTGAGGGCGAGGGGGAGGAGGATGAGGAGGTGGAGGAGTCACCTGATGACGCCAATGATGACCAGCGAATCATTATCAAAAAGGAGGGGAGGGATGGCAACGCCCGTCGCTACTGAGTCACACGTGTCTCGGCTCCAGTTCTCATGGGAACCGCACACTGGATCACCAGTTACACACTCAAACACTTAATATCAACAACTGCTTACACCATTTGTAAAAGGAATGTATGCTTACAAACACAGTCACTGTAATACTCTTGACACTCAACACCATATGTGACCTATAGCCAACAATGAGCAGTTGTTCTCCACCTAAATGTTCTATGGCACAATGTATACAGTTTATGTAATTTAACCACTTTAACAAGCCCCACCAAAAGTATACGTGGTGCACCAGTGCTAAGTCACGAGATGGTAATGTGTTTGTATAGTGAAATACTGGTTGAATGAGACAGCTTTTTTTATTCAAAAATAAGAAGATTGTATCTTATTGTTTCATTATTCAACAGAGAATGAAATCTTGTTCTTCATCTTGATCTAAATCTTTACACAAAATCTGAAATCTGGAGGAATCCATAACACGCAGGGCTTGACCAGATATGCAGGCACAAAATCAAAGCCTCGATCCGCGGCTCAGCACCACTTTATTAGATTGACTTGAGAAGTCCATGCACAAGCTCTTCTCCTCCTTTGCATCCTCTCTCCTCACATTTCTAAATCACCATTGACCAGAAAGGAAAAACACTGCAGGTCTGACGTTACGGTCACTCTTCAACATATTTATTAAACCTAAAAATCTATTTGAAAGTACTTTTCTTCTGGTATTGTGACTATTTTAGTGCTTCAGCTCTTGACTGTATCTTATGTGGGGCTGATGATTAGATGAGAAGATTTGAGCACTATCAACCTTCCTTTTCATAAGCTTGTACTATTGCAATACGCCATTGATACACAGTGAAGGCCTGAATGTGTTGAGTCCATGTCTGTGTGATTTCTGGGCCATATCAGAGTTTGTACCACTAAATGACAAAACATCACTGTCTTCAATAAACCTGACCTCGATCACCTCTGACAGACACACACACACACACACACACACACACACACACACACACACACACACACACACACACACACACACACACACACACACACACACACACACACACACACACACTGACTGCTGGAATGTCTCTAAATGACTCACTGCTTTTACTATAACTGAAAGACATCTCAGACAAACCCATAAATGCTCACATGCACATCCCATAATGCTACCCCTGCTGTTTCCAGAATGTCAGCTCAGCTTGGGCAGTTTTTGATTGTATTGATTGTAATGAATTTTCTGTACATACAATGATTAATATTATGATATTATTGTTATTACTATTATTATTGCGGCCACACTTTTTCTGCGCATTATGTGAGGGAGCAAATTATGATTTTCTTGTACTTCAAATTTAGTAATTCATCTTTGCAGCATCAAAAACAGTAAAAATGATAATAATAGTAGTAGTGATAAGGATGATAATCCCTGGCTTGATGAGTGTCTCTTAATTTGTGTGTAATATTGTTGTAATTTAAGAGCTCGTCAATATTTGAATCACAGAAAAAGGAGGGCACAATGTTGTGATACTTAGATATGTCTCACTCATTTTATATTTCACAACTGTGTGTCATTTTTTTCACATTTTATAAACTTCTTCCCTCTTGTTTTCTCTCCATCAGATATCTTTGGTTTAATGAATGTAAAACTGTGTGCTTCTCCTCACCTTCCACCCTTCCCTTTTCCCTCACCTCTCTCTCTCTTTGTGTCTCTTGCTGTCTTTCTATGTAGCCTATCAATGTGCAGTGCTAAACCTGTCAGTAAATAAAGCCTGTCGTTTTTGAGTGTGATGTTAAGAAGGAATAAACATTGCATTGATTAATAACTTATATTATTACTGTTACTATTGGAGCATTACCTGTAATTATTGATACGATGATGACATGGATTATGCTGACTAACTGTTATTGTCAGAAAACATTCAACATTCATAATAAAAACACAATATGAGATCTCCAAGACATAGTGTCCTTGTTAGAATAATAATAATGGTGGCATCGTAGAATATTTTTTTAAAGTAATGCCACAAATAAAAATGTACAGTTACATTTGTACCACACCACAATTAGCTTAGCCCTGGAGTGACTACTTTTCCAGTTAATATAAGATTAAAATATAAAAAATTTTAAAAACTTGATTGTATAGATTAAGATATATTCTTAATTTTCCTTCTGGGATTATAACAGTATATATATTAAAAAACAAACAAACAATATTAGTAATAAGAGGTAGACATTGACAAACTACTGCTTATGCAGTTCAACCACAACAATCCAATATGCTGGTAAGAGAACTGTTTAGATCATTGAATATTAATAATAGAAGGTAATATTTTTAAAAAAATCATTAAAATTGCAATAGTATAGCAGTATGTGCCTCGAGTTGTAAAGTAAAAACACATTTAATCTTCCAGAAATATCGTCAAGGATTCTGCATGGCTGCTTGCATTTATTAGTGATGCATAAAAGTACAACATTCCATCGTAGTTTAGGAGAGGACCATATGTTATATGAAAATATATAATTTATATATATATATTTAAAAGAGGACAGTTAATAAATGTGAGAATTTTCTTTTGTTTTTGTTTTATTGATGGAAGATCAGGTGAGTGATCAGATACATAGGGAATTAGAACCTAATATTGTTGACCTTGCATCAATATGAGGAGCATATAAGGTTACCCTTGCCATCTGTGGTTCCATAAAGCAGTTTGGTCTATGTAGATCCTGGAAATTTCTAATTCTAATTTCTAATTCTATTTTCACAATAAATTTGATGCAATCAATTCCTTGGATATACTCAATATTGTACAAACATTTTCAAAACAAAACATTTAACATTCAAGCAAATCAATGTTTCAATTTTCTAAATGTCTCAACCAAAGTAACTTGACAAAATAATTAGTAATAGGTTAAAAAAAATTATGAAAGGACATGACAGAAGATAAGCAGCTAGAGCTTGACATAATCCCAATCATTAATTTTGTGAGTGGGATTGTATACTTCTTCCTGTATTTTGTATGTATTTCATGTACTGTACTTCATGTATTTTGCGTATTAGTTTGTGGACGGGTGTAATGTGCGCCACAAGAGTCTTTGTATATAATAAATTATAATAGCCCTCAAATGAAGTGGCAGCGTGGTAGACACACACAATTACACTATCAAAAGTTATATTATGGTCATATGTTTTGTTTTTATATATCATATGAACGTCTTAAACACAACATACCAACATACCAAATGATTTGCACCTGGCCACAACATTTCGGTTTTTACGGACTTTGATCTCCAGCATTAAATCTTTGCGTAAATTCCGCCTCACTACGTTAGTTTTTGATGAGCGACGACATTTTCTTACGTAAATCTGTGTGAGAATACAAACCCATCGTTGCGTTACGAGACACTCAAGTGATCGGTGGAGGGTTTTGTGGGTCATGGAGGCAGAAGGTAAATAACAGAGAAGCGTCAGGAAGCGGAGTACACACAGCAGCTGGATTCAGACGGCTACTACCAGGATTGTCTGAGGCAACTTTTGCACCAATACGGTTAGAATCAGGAAGAAAGGGCTGACCAGAGCCGAGGGAGCAAAGCAGCTGCTGTCGGTGGTGAGATGAACATCATGCTACTCTCTATCCTTACAGTAGCTAGCTAGTACCATTAGCTCCCTCTAGCTACATTCGCTTTTGTTGAAAGGGACGTCGTTTTTTTTAAAAAAAATCTTCTTCTTTTGACTCACTGGCGTTATTTAATGAACAAAGAGAATTACAGACACGTTAGCTTGATCAACGTGTGCCAAGCTAATGGCGGTGTTTGAGGAAAACATCACAATTAGTTTCAGAAAATTAAAGCTACAAGTGCACAGAGGCACCGCTGCCAGTGCAGTTAGCCGGTCTGATAGACGGTGTGTGGAGGTGAGTTCTCACACTGGGCTGCTTTTAGCTGTGCAATGTGTGAAAGTTTTCATTGTGACATATTTTTGGAGACTGAAGTGATTCTCGAAACCAGGCATCTCCTATTTGTAATATGTGGGTAAGCTAGAAAACATGTGACACAGTGGCCTATCTGTAATAGCGTGTTTATATTAATATCTTGTGTAATCCTCTTACATTGACCCTAATCATCATACAACAGCTGATTAAATCGGTATCAACTCCCCATTGTCTATTAGGTTTTTTGGGAAATACTGTTTACTGCTATTCCATAACCAAATCAAATAAAGGCAGTTCAAGTAACTATTAAACACGGTTTCTCCAAATATAACAAAGAATTTTTGTTTTACCAGCTTACTATGGTTTCAAAATGAATCAGCTTGCATGTCAAGTGCCTCTAGTACTGTGTACAGCATCCTTTTGGTGCTATGAAACATGATGCACATGTTTACAGCAGGTTTACAGACGCCAGCTCCTACCAGCCTTCTTGAGAAATCTTCCAGTCAAAGACCCCAAGTTATGTAATATTCCTGGGTTAATGTGTTGCAACTTCATTCTTCACATCTCACCTGAGATTTTCCACGGGTATTCAAGTTGAAAGAGTCTTTGTGGACTTTGAGATCTGATGGGATCACCATCTTATTGTCTCATGATACCCAAGCTTCAGTATGCTCTGAGATGGCAAAATGCTTTCTTTTGTGATTTCCTGATACTTGCTGTAATCCATCCGACCCTCTGTGCACCACAAGATTCCTGGGTCAAAGCAAGCAAAGTAGCCCCAGAGCATCACAAAGCCACCACCGCGTTACAGTGTAGGTAGGAAGTTCTGTTCTGCGTATGCTTATTTCTTCTTCTTCCAGACATACCAGTGAACCGGATAGGTTACAGTTTAGTTTCATCACTCCACACAGCAGCATCCCACTGGAGCTGACTATGTGCTTTTGGGTTAGCTTTGGTGTGCATCGTAGAGTTTAGAGCCCTTGTCTAAATTTAGACCTGAACAGAAATGCATCTGATTTGCATTTGTGTGTTTAGTGGGTATTGAAATTATGATAAATAACATATTTTGCCAACAAACCTAACATACAATGGTGGTTGAATAATATCTTTTAAAATATTACTGGGCCTGAAGAACAAATGTATACAGATTGTCTGTTTTACCCGTAATTCTTACAAGAGATAAATAGTAGTTAAATATATGACAAAACTATACAAATACAAATGTGTAGTGTGTTTGGATAAGCCCGTTGATGCATGTCTGTTTGTGTTTTACAGCTGTATGTTTCAGCCACCTCTGGGGATAGTGGAGGTCATAAATCTAGTCAGGACTCTATAAGAGTAAGATTGGCTGCCCACTTGTAGAATGAGCTCCCCTCTACAGTATTTTCTGTAGTGAAAGTAAGCTAACACTGCAATAATAGAGAATTAAATTTCTATTTCTGACAGTTCATTATGGAAATTGAAGCATTGCACATCCCTCTAGGGAGATGAAACAAATTGTTTGGGCCGGCATATATAACAGTCTGTCAGCTGTTTGTCGCTGGGCCTGGATGTAGGTCAGGAAGTTGAGTTGCAGATGTTCATCATGGACCCAATAAAAGAGGACAGTTAATAAATTTGAGAATTTTCTTTTGTTTTTGTTTTATTGATGGAAGATCAGGTGAGTGATCAGATACATAGTGAATTAGAACCTAATATTGTTGACCTTGCATCAATATGAGGAGCATATAAGGTTACCCTTGCCATCTGTGGTTCCATAAAGCAGTTTGGTCTATGTAGATCTTGGAAATTTCCAATTCTAATTTGTAATTCTATTTTCACAATAAATTTGATGCAATCAATTCCTTGGATATACTCAATATTGTACAAATATTTACAAAACAAAACATTTAACAATCAAGCAAATCAATGTTTCAATTTTCTAAATTGTCTCAACCAAAGTAGGTTGACAAAATAATTAGTAATAGGTTAAAAAAAATTATGAAACAAAAGGACATGACAGAAAATAAGCAGCTAGAGCTTGACATAATCCCAATCATTAATTTTGTGAGTGGGATTGTATACTTCTTCCTGTATTTTGTATGTATTTCATGTACTGTACTTCATGTATTTTGCGTATTAGTTTGTTGACGGGTGTAATGTGCGCCACATTCAGTGCTAATGTTTCAGTGATAAAGATGTTGAGCCTGAACAGCTACGTTCTTCTTTTTGGAGATTAACCTTGAAATGCATCCATTCATTTTCTTCATGTTCTCAGGTGGTCTGAGTGGTTGCCTCGTCTCTCTATTGCCATGGCGATGCGGGAGTTGGTGGAGGCAGAATGTGGGGGAGCCAACCCTCTCATGAAGTTGACCAGTCACATGACAAAGGAAGGCGGAGCATGGCAGCACCGCTCAACACCTACAGTGAGTAATTTGTATATGTAAGATGACAAGTTTTTGGCACACTTTATACGTATATTGTAGTCTTATTAAGAAGTTTGCTGCTCAGCAGCAGACATGGCATAAGTAGTTCATTACATTTTGTTCCTCCATTCTTTCCTTCCAGATTCCCCCCAGTGCTATAGAGATCGCAACTGAGGAAGAGGTTTGTAATTGTGTTTACTCTTTGTATGTTCTTAAAGTCTTTTAAAAGGAGAATACTTGTATTAGGTATGGAAACATGATTTTGTTTTGCTCTAGCTGGTAAATGAGTTCCTTCAGACCCCCCCACGACCCCCACACACATTTGACATGGGTCAGCTGTTGGAAGAAATGCAGCAAATTGACCAGCAAAGCTACAGACAAGCTCCACAGAGGGGTACATTAACACATTCATGTATTTTGGATATTAGTTTCAAGTTGTTGTTGTTTTGTTTTTTTCAGCATAAGATATAAAATGTTTTCAACTTCTTACACACATATGCATATTTCCTTGTCCTAGCCCCAGATGTGGCAGCATTGGCCCTGTCTGGTGACTGGGCAGCTGAGTTCATCTCAGGTTCTGGTTCTGACTCTGCCTCTGCTCCGGGGATCATCAATCTTGGTGATGCAGCAGATGCTGATTGGACGAGAGAATTTATTGCTGAGGCTGCAGGTATCTTCATTTTGTAATAGTTGTGCTTTCTTATGCTCATATGTTTCACTCTGGAAACATGTGTTTTTATGGTGCATATCGTGAGTGAATTTTTCTATGTGCTGAGTCGCTTTTTTTCCCCCACTCTCTCTTTCAGATCCTGGACGCTGGGCAGAGGAGTATCTGGAGCAGTCAGAGGAGAAGTTGTGGTTGGGGGACCTTGGAGACAAAGAAAATGACTGGTTAGGATAGGGCATGGGGGATGTGAATAGAGTGTGAAAATGTACAGTATGAAAATTAACCTTTGGGCTGATGTTCATCACTGTCAAATGAAGTGATGACTCGTCTAAAAATAAAGGTTGTTTTACAAGAATTTTATGTTACACTGACAGGACGAAAGAGTACCAACCAGGAGAGGAGCTGAGGCAAACAGCCAATGAGCTTGTCGCGAAGGTTGATGACCCAAAGTTGAAGAACACGGAGGTGAGCAGTGACAGGATAGGATTGGATCCCATTTATACTGTAACTCATTTGTTTTTACATATCTGACACCATTTCTTTTATCTACGTCTTGGGCATTTTTGTGGAATGTTTCCATAGGGGCAGAGTTTAGTGGTTGTGTTGAGTTTTATTATTTACATTTGGTCAGATAACTTGTTCGTTTTGAAATAAACTAGCAGTATTCTAGTGTAAATCTGATAAGTGATAAATATTTTTTTGCTTTCATTTTTTTTTTCATTGTTGTGTAGTTCCTGCGATTCATTAGACAAATTGGCGAGGGCAGTGTGACAGTGGAGAGCAGAACAGACAAACAGCTCACAGATAAAGCTCAGGCCGAGGAGGCTCAAAACTGGGCCTCCAACCTCAACCAGGTACGAGTTAATGCCCACTGAGGAGGGAATGGTTGAAACTGGGAACAGAGGGGTGGAGCACATGGTTTCTCTTTTTCTACAGTAAAGCCTTGTGACTCATTTTCCAAAGATTTTCCAAACATGTAACCAAAAGCAGCTTCTCAGTTCCCCGTAACTTGAAGTTATTGCAGATGGAATTTGAGCAGCAATGAAATGAGTCTGCCTCTTTTCCTGTGCATTAAGATCTTAATGCTCATAGTTTAGCTCTGCTTATTCCCATCTTGATTCAGTTTTTCTTCAGTTCCTGTCTTTGCTGAAACTGTAACCAATTACTTCTTTCGCTTCACACAGAAAATTTCCCATCAAGTCATAAAGTATGAAAGCCCATTTCTGCCAAGAAGTAAAAAAACAAAGTTAGTTATGAGAAAATCTTATTCTGCATATCAATTCAGCCGCAAGTTATGACATAAAACTGAAAACAACAGTACATTCCTCATCAGTTTAACCAACTAAAAACACAAGACAGCACTCTAAAGCTGGGTTTGGTCAATTTGAAGAAACAAGCCAGAAAAGTGTTAATGGAAACCAAACACACAATGTGCTGACTTTTTATTTGAATAAATATTTAGTTCAATAAACAATTATGTTAAATGCCACCCTCAATTTACCACTGAATGAATGACTATTACTGCATTACACTTAAAGCATAAATTCAGAGTATTAGTAGCTACCCCAGGCAGGCTAACCGGCACAATATAAATCTTCGGTCCAATTATATTGAAGCAGTTTGAGATGGGTATTGATGGATTGAGTTGAGCATTTGAGTATAACTCATATCTTCTCCAATCCTAAACTGATCCATTCAGTCCTGTTATGTCTAATGGAGTCTTGATATTATTGACTGGAGGTTATTTGACCCCCACCAGTGTTCACGCATAAATATGGTTAAAGGACATTGTATATCAAACTATATAAAAGAAGCTTCTTAGTTGTAAATGTATAAAAAGCGTGTTTAAAGGATGTACAGTATTTATTTGTTATTCAAATGAGAGTATTATCTTTTTTCTTTGTCTATATTCCAGATTTTATAAAATGATTTTCTGCCTACATTGTAAATCCCTGTTATCATCCATCAAATCCTGTATTGGTTCCATGAAAGCAAAGCAGAGTCACCCAAAAAATATTGGACATTATGACAGACTCTTATAATCAGCAAGTTTTTTTGACAGACTGTAAATAGAATGTCAAGTCCTTACACGCCTCCTCTCTCGTGGTAAATCAATAAGTGGTATTCGCAAAGTTGACTTCTTGTTTCAAATAAACTTTGAATGTAGTTGCTTAATTTTTCAATAAACAACTAGAAAGGACTCTATGATGTCAAAGACTTGAACATGACTGATACTAAATTGTTTCACAACCAACCCGTCATCTATTTTCTTTTAATCTTGGGAGGGATGGGTTTAATATTATACTGAGCGAGTGTAGCTCTTCCTCTAGTGTATCATTAACATCTTTTAAACTTGGCTCCTTTATACTTTATTGCCATCTACCTTGGACATTTTTTAACCTGCATTGTAACTCGTGGCTTACCATTACCTCACTTAACAACCACCATTCATCTGCACCTCCTCCTATTTTAAATTGGTCCTGCCCCATCCACCCCTCCAAAAACCTCAACAATTGCACCCCTCCTTCAAAACACCCTGTTCCTACTTCTTCCTTACCTAATGCCATAGTTCCTGGTGGAGACAGGGGGAGGGAGTCTTCCCTTGGAACCCCCAGAGAAGAATGAGAAGATTGAGAAAGTTAAAGCTAAGCAAGCAGAGCAATGGGCCAAGGTCGTCAGGCAGGTAGGGCCTTTGTAGTCATGGTAATGATAGGTAGTGCTTTTTTTTAGCTGTGGGTAGCAGCTTTTGCTAGTGTTGTACGTAGAGTTTTGTCCTACATATAAATTGTAAGACACATTTTTATTATATATTTATAAAATTAAATTCTGCTCAGCGCATTTTACTATCAGAAAAAAAAGTTCAATTAGAGGAGTGAGAGAGAATGAGCCTTTTTGTATAGTTTTGTTTTTTCACCTTTTTCCTCCTTATCATTCACTTCCTTCTGTTTTTCCTGTCTTAACTCCACCCTCCTCACTTCCAAAAACAAACATATTACCCAGCACTTGCTTACTCTAGGCAACCAGTTTTACTGCTTTTCATCTCTGTTTAGGTGTCACTGGACTCAGCTGAGGCCTGGGTGGATGAGTTTACCACATCAGGAACAGATTTCCAAGAAGCTAAAGCTGCAGTGGAGGTGAGATAAAAACCAACCAATATTTAAGTTTAAATACACTGGAAACACAGTTGGTGAAGCACACAACCCTTGAGAAAAACATCCGGTTAAAGAAAAGAAGAAACCAGTCTCTCTCTGCAAATACAGCATCAGTATGTTCTTGTCAGTCTCTCAGAAAAGTAGTGCTCGAGTATGTCTGTGGTACAGTAGGCTATATGATATGAGGAGACCATTAAATCATGATGTGTTTCATGTTGTCATGTTGTCAGAGTGATGTGGATTTCTGGGAGAAACTGCAGCAGGAGTGGGAGGAAATGGCTAAGAGGGATGCAGAGAGCCATCCCTGGCTGTCAGACTTCGATCAGCTGCTGAATACCTCCTATGACAAGGTAGCTTTCAACATGCTGAGCAACCTGGTTTGCTGTTCCTGGATTTTTGGATTTCTTTGCTTTCTCACAGCTCAGCATTCAGTACATACACTGTTTTGACACCTGATAATACTGTGACGTGCACGTAAGGCATTCTGAGCAGTATATACATTTTCTTGTGTCTCAGGGGTATCAGTTTGAAGATGAAAACCCCTACTTATCCCACCCAGACCCTTTGTCAGAGGGAGTGAAGAGGATGGAGGCAGGGGATATCCCAGGTGCTGTACGATTCTTTGAAAGCGCTGTACAGAAAGAGCCAGACAACCAGCTGGTGAGACTCTTCCAACTTGTGGTTTCAGCCATTAACAGCCTTCAATTCAGTGATTGCCTGTTTTAATAATAATTTATGTATATGTAAGAACAAATTTAACTCTGCATACATTTACATTGATTTAAATTCCAGGCATGGCAGTATCTTGGAACCTGTCAAGCAGAAAATGAGCAAGAATTTGCTGCTATCAGCGCCCTCCGGAGGTGGGACATTAGAATTGCAAAATAATAGTATAAAATCACCACTTCAGAGGTAAAACAAAGGCAAAATATTATTAGTATACCTGAGTTTGTAAAGCAGTATCACTGCCTCTAGCATGTTATTTTATAGAGTCACCTGTTTTCTTTGAATATACAGTTTGAAATTGTAAATATTTTTGTACTTATATAACTTGTATAAGGCATCACATTGATGCAGTGGGTAGCACTGTTGCCTAACAGCAAGGCAGTCCTTCGCTCGATTCCACCAGGGCCTTTCTGTGTGGAGTTTGCATATTCTCCCTATATCTACGTGGGGTCTCTCCAGGTTCTCCGGCCTCTGCCCACCATCAAAAACACGCTCTATAAATTTTCTGTAGGTATGATAGTTCGAGTGAATATTTGTCTATGTGTGGTCCTGGGATAAACTGGCACCTGTCCAGGGTGTACCCTATCTCCAACCAGATCTCCAATCCCATCTCCAACCAGCTGGCATAGGCTCCAGCGTAAACCTGTAACCCTGATTTGGGTGAGTAGTTTAAGATGAGGCAAATTCTGATCATCTTTTCTTCAAGAAGATGAATGAATGACTTAGTACCATACACGTGTATATGGTACTAGTATATTGGAATTAGTTGTCATTCATAGGTTAGTAGCTCTTTTATGAGCTCCATGCCTGCAGGTGCTTTTCTGTTGCTTCCTTTTTTTAAACATCCTTGAAAAATTTTAAATAGTGTCATAAAAGCAAATCAGTCAGTCATGGAAATAGATACCTTCAGGGTTAAGTGTTTTGGTTATAGTCTTTGATGTGCAACAAAACATATTCAGTGGTGGCCCTGTACCTGTACGAGTTGTGTTAAAACACTCAGGTTATTGTAAACATATGTTCTATATATTTTGTTGTCCACATATAGAAAGATTTTATGGACACCAAGTCATGCACTGCTTCCACAATAATTTCAAGTGAACAAAAGAAATGATGAGCAACATTACAGCCTGAAATAAATGCTTTTTTTAAAAAAAAAAAGATTTAAGTAAGCTATTCATTGTTTTTCATAATGAGATGCCCATTCCTTGTGTGCCACATTTACAAAACCCAGTAGATCCTTATAGATACTCATAGATCCCAACCAAAAACATTTCAAGGAAGTGAAAGGGGAAATGTCAAAAACAAATATTAAAACTAACAGAGACTGAGTGGAACAAAACTACAGTATTTTGTTTGGAGGGCTTAGCAGTGTAATATCAAATAAAAGAAAATCCAAAGCACATATTGGATCAGCTCCATGAACTGTTAGAGAAGCTGAAAGAAAGTGATCGGATGTAAAAATTGAATCCAAAAGGTTTGTAGTTGCTCACTTGTTTTAGTGTAGCTGTTCAGTCTTAAACCTGAAAAGACATGTGAGCAATAAAAAGAATATTCCTAATCTAGGTTCAGATTTCAGTGGGGACAATTGTTTTCAACCAAACATTTACAGATTTGTTAGCTCTATAAGTCAAAATATCTTCAAACAGGTTAGATGCAAACCTTCCTATAATTCAAAGCATGTTTTTGTCTAAGTAAAAATTCTCCTTTGTTGCTTTCAAAAATGACAACAAAAACAAGACAGCCACACATCTTTCTGATCAACAACATTGTCATTCAGGTAAAAATGTGAGAACATAAACAATCCTCAAATTATTCAATCTATGTGTTTATACACATACAGTATAATCACAAAAAAATTATGTATATAGATCTAACATCAATCCAGACTGTCCACGAACACAAGCACCCCTGTGCATTATCAGACATACTGTATACTATATGCTGAGGTGGTTTTTCATGTGAGGATGGAGGTTTATTTTGTGATGTAACCCTGAAGTGTTACTGAAATTTTGGTGTAAGCTCTGCAAAAGTATGTGTAGAGATCTGCACCTTTTTATATTCTCTCTCATTATATTCAGGTGTGTGTGTGTGTATATATATATATATATATATATATATATATATACACACACACACACACACACACACACACACACACACACACACACACATACACCAATGTTTGCGGTGATATGTGCTCGCACACATTTCATCTGCTTTGATCATCCGTTTAGGAAACTATATCTTGAATAGATACAAATTCTAAGCCCAGGCTCTGAATGTTCCCTCTCTCAACTGCAGGAGTGCTGCTTCTGCACTCTTTAGGACCCTCTTGTCACCTAATTTATATGTGATATGAGTGCATATCACTCTTTCACATCAGATTTTTCTGCACCTTTTGCCAGTTATCCTCTGTTAACTGTGCCATTATGTGTTTGACAATTTATAACATCTATCTTAGCATAAAGCCTGCCATAGTGTAACACCAATATGATTTTCACTATGCCTTCTTTCCTCTTCCCTTTGCCACCTTTTTTGTCATTAGATGTGTAGAACTGAAGAATGACAACCTGACTGCTCTGATGGCATTAGCTGTTAGTTTCACCAATGAGTCGCTACATAGACAAGCCTGTGAGACTCTTCGCGACTGGCTGAAGCACAATCCAAAATACCATTCCGTGTGGGAACAGAATGAGCATGAGCGCCTAAAGGATGGTGCCACAGAACGGGAGAAGGAAATGGAGAGGTTCGGGTCACTGCTGCCAGAGTGAGTGTCCCAATGGGACAGAATGGTTTCAGGCCTAAAGTGCGACAAGCAGATACACCATCAAGTTGGTCTAAAATGTTTTTGATGCTGTCCCTAATTCTATTTAACTCTTTCTTGGCCAGATCTTTGTTCTCGGATGTTCAGTCCCTGTTTCTACATGCAGCCAATAGTGACCCTGCCCAGGTGGATCCCCAGCTACAATGTGGTCTGGGAGTTTTGTTCAACCTCAGCGGGGAGTATGACAAGGCAGTGGACTGCTTCAGCGCTGCTCTGTCCGTCACACCACAGGTTGGTTTAGCACCTGAGATCCCAAAAAATCTTCATACAGTGTTTGTTTCTGAGCTGTCACTCGATGTCTTTGGTCTCCATTAGGACTACCTGCTGTGGAATAAGTTGGGTGCCACACTTGCTAATGGAAGTCGCTCAGAGGAGGCAGTGGCCGCCTATAGGAGGGCTCTGGAACTGCAACCGGGTTTTGTCCGCAGTCGCTACAACTTGGGAATCAGCTGTGTCAACCTAGGAGCTCACAGGTGAGGAAGTGCTCACCAAAAATGTACAGATGTTTCTTTCTTAAACCTAACTACTCTGAAATTATCCTTCTCATGTGTAACTTTTGACTTCATTGCCTTTACTGCATCTGAATAAAAAAGAATTTACAGTTGATTGTTCAGAGATCATTTTAAGAAACATCAGCTTAACAGAGAATTAATTTTTTTATAATTAGATGTGATTATTTTATATTATATACAATACTTGTCAGAAGGTTTATCAATCAAGTGAATGGGAAGTCTCTCCAAATGTTTGATTCATGATTACCATACATTACTCCAACTATTACCTTTCAGGGATCAAAGTCATTTGCAGAAAAAAATTGAATTTGCTGCTTTTTATCTCACTTTAATTTGCTGTCTTTCACCTTTTTCCTCAGGGAGGCAGTGGAGCACTTCCTTGAGGCTTTATCTTTACAGCGCCAAGCGGCCGGGGATGGAGCGAGAGCTGCAAGGGGTCCTGGAGGTGCTGCAGCCACCCTGATGTCTGACAACATCTGGTCCACCTTGCGCATGGCCCTTAGCATGATGGGAGAGAGTTCTCTATACACTGCTGCTGACCGCCGGGACTTAGACACATTGCTGGCTCACTTCTGCCAAAGAGAGGTGGAAGGTGGGTCTGAATGAAGACTAGCCAAGCGGTGGGGCCACATTGAGTGTGAGTGTGTTTCACAGGGAAGTAAATGCCTGGGTGACTAAAAGATGCACAGAGGAATCCCGAGTGCCCGCGGTTACAGAGGAATGGAAGAAGGAAGACACTTTCGTATGTCTGCCATCTTGGAGACATCATCTTGTGAATGACTTTTGTTAAATGAAGCAGCGCTGAGGATGCAGCCAGCAGTAAAACAATCATGTAACACATGTTTGACAGACAGTTATGATATGGAAAACTGGATATATTGATATTTCACTTTGATTTGAAATTTGGTCTCGGTGAAGAAAATCAATCATGAAGTATTCATGAATTCATTCTGTATTCAGCAACAAACAGTTAAGTTCATCAGGTTTAACTTTATACTCACTACAGTTATATAAATGAAAGATGCAGTATTGCTGTAGTATAAAGTACAGAGTACAAACTCTAACTAGAAGCCGCTTTTTTTAATATAATTTGCAAATATTTAATTTTCTAGCAATCGGATATCAACCATGATGATGAAATGAAATCCAGCCGGACTGTTACTGTTATGGTAAGGAGTGTGTTTGTATGCATGTGTATGAGTGTGTGTATGTGAGTGTATGCATGCATGCGTGCATACGTGTGTGTGTGTGTGTGTGTGTGTGTGTGTGTGTGAGTTATATGGGTTGAGTATTAACCAGAAATTGAATGAAAAGGTCATATGACTGTAATATCATTGAGATTGATTTGTCTGGGCTCCCCCCCCTCATGTTCTTATTCATTTGCTCTTGTAAAACAATTTGCTTCATTGTAAGATAATGCTATATGCCATTTTGTGTACTGTAACATAATTGTTGCACTATAACTGTTTTCAGGTCAGTTAAATGCTGACCTCAATGTTTAATTTCATATTCAGCAATAAAGCTTTGATTTCAAACACGTTTGTTTGGCTGTCCTACAAGTATGGAGCGCTGATCCAAGGATGTTTAAATCAGCCCACTAGATCTGTAGAAAGTTCTTTGAAGACCTGTTACCTCTCATCCAAGAGGCTTCTTGGATGAGAATCGGCAATACATGATGTCCCAGAGCATCCCATTTCTAGAGGGTTTCTCTCACTGTCCTTTCAAACCATATATCTGAGGTGCTGGTTCTTCTGTGATATGTCCTGTCCTGTTCTGTCCTGTGACCGGCTTCAGCAGTCTTCCTTCAGCTCAAGAAAACAGGACATTCATTTCAAGA
Source organism: Antennarius maculatus (assembly GCA_013358685.1). NCBI lineage: Eukaryota > Metazoa > Chordata > Actinopteri > Lophiiformes > Antennariidae > Antennarius > Antennarius maculatus. The sequence goes on from CM023615.1 coordinate 16,961,321, forward strand.
CACCAATGTGCAGATTTTGGACAAGGAAGATATAGATACAGTAATGTTGTTTTTCACAATGTACGGTATGCTCTTTGTGTGTGTGTGTGTGTGTGTGTGTGTGTGTGTGTGTGTGTGTCTGTGCGAGTGCATGCGTAGGGGCCTGTACCAGTATATACGCCTGTGATTATCAGAATGGAAAACAGTAATATTGATGATGATTATTATTATTAATATAAATGGTGGAGGATTGGATTTCATGGAAAATAGTACAGTAATTGACCAGTAAGAAGAATTATTAAAAAAATAAACATCTTTTGCTGTTTAAGGCACAGTTTTAGAGAAATATAATTATTAACCCTTGAACTTGGATAATGAATAGTGAGCAGTGCAAATCCCGAAAAATTCTGTTGGAACGCCTACATCCGTTTTTCAAGATTTATTAGGGTTCTTTTCCTCGCGTATTATAGAATTTGTATTTTCCTGCGTTACCTTTGTTCGTAACTCTTCTGACCGTTTGATCTGGATGATTCATGTTTCAAGAACATGTATTAATTTAACATGTATTTCCTCTTTTTGTTTAACTTCTCTGTTCATTTTTCTCCGTAGACGTGATAAACAAGGCTTTCATTATCAGTACTGTAGTTGAACTTCCCAGTGAAATAAATGATAACGCCCAGTTTGTTAGTTATAGCCAATCAGCGCTCAGCTAACGGAGACAACGTTCACGCTGATTGGTCGATTCAAAAATAACAGCACGCACGCACGCTATTTAAATGTTTTAAACCAACGCTTCTCGTGTTGATTGAGTCGACTCGAGTGTGGATTCAGAAGTTTTCGTCGTGCACAAACTAATCGAGCGAGTTTATTTCAAACTTTACTCCTCAGGTAATGTTTGTTATGTTTATCTGTCACAGTCATTAACCTACACGTTTGACATCAATGTTGATTCTTACCTGAAAGTTAGGATGAAGTCAAGAAACAGGGTTAGTTAAGTTAGTTTGCTCGTAAACTTGCTTAACAGTTCTTAGAAGTTATGGTAAAGATAACTATGCTACCAGGAATACTAACTTCAGTTCGTTTTTGAGCTTTACATTGACGTTATGTTAAATGTGAGAAAACACTGGAAGACATGTCATTTTTTTCTTTTACGATTGTGAAGTCAATTTGAACATGAATGTTCCAACGTACCATGCCATACAGGCATTAATTTAAATTATGTACGAACATGACACAATCTTGTTCCAAGGTTTTGCTGTAAAAAATGTTTTAACTTTTTGTCTTCTTCATATTCTGTGTGTAACAAAATATTATAGTAAACCTGCAGGTAGATGAAGACTAACTTTTTTTTTAGTTGTATGGAAATTTATCTAGGTGTTATTTTAGTTTGATGAAACTCTGTGAATTCAAGGTGTTATTTTTCATTGTTGTCATAATGTTTTTGTATGTTTTTATTGAGTTTTGTTTTGAAAACTCTTCTCTTTTAGTCTCTGTGAGCTTTAAATAAGTATTATGGGGTCCAGTAAGAGCAAAGCTGCAGAAACTTCACCCATGATGATAGAACCAGCCATCAAGAACAGTCGAGTTCAATGTCTGGTGGATCCACGCTCTCCTTCAGCAGAAATCAACCGAACACCCATTCAGGCAGGTTTCCTAGCTGACTTACTATCAGACTTCCTGTTATCTGTGTGGAGACGTTTAATCTCATGGTACTCATTCTAAAATTATCTTGCTAGGTCAGTGGATTTGTGCCAAAAAATGTCACAGATTCAAAAACGGAATGTCCTGTGGCATTTGTAGATCCCCGCTCCCCCACAGTTGGCATTATGCGCACCCCTATGAGAGACACCATAAGAGGTAACAATTTGGTAATGGTTAACTTTCAGGTTGGCTTTCCTTGTCTGCAAATGACCTGCAATATTTTCTTACATTTATCCTTACAGAGACAGTTGGCTCCTATGCCCGCCGTCTGGGCTCACTTTTCCACAATGAGACCGAAGGCAAAGTCCCTCAAAAAAACGCCAGTGATGGTATGAATGGCTTTAAGGGTGAAGAATTGGCCTCCACCAATCCCGTTGTGACTCCTCTGAAGCACTGCACCTTTGACTCTATGGCTGAGCATGCAAATCTTCTGGTTTCCCCTGTAACACCTCCTCTCCAGTCTGTTAACGACTCAAGCCCCTTTGTGCTTCTTCAGCATCCACAATTTGAGGTGGAGCTGGAGACTGAAGAAATGAGCCTAGAGGAGGCCGAAGAAGCGAGAGAGTCCCCTTTTGACAAGAGGCTGAGCTTGAGTCTGTTAACTTGTCATGAGGGAGCAACATCATCCCAGATTTTTGCTGATGTGCACTGTGACGGTACATCATCTCCGACACCTAGTATGGAACAGGACCTACCTGGGTATGGTTATGATCATTCTTATGCCATTCCAACTATCACTCTTACAACGGAGTCTCCTCTTGCAACTGAAGAACCCACTGATGCAGATTGTTCACCAGCCCAAGTGATCCATCCACAGTCAGAGGAAGCAAAAGAAATGGCGTCTACATTGCCCTCTTCTCCTCCTCTGTCAGATCAACAAACTGTCCTCAGCTTGACAGAACCACAATCCTGCACCAGCATCCATTGCCCCATTTTGGAAGCAAGGAGGAGCCCCAGTACAGTTGTGTTAAAACCACAGTGGTTGGGAAAAGGTTTTGGTGCTACTGGGCAAAGAGCTAGAGGTGTGCAGGGGCACAGTGGAAAAGGAAGCTCCTCTGCTCTTGCTATGAAGGTGGCTGTGAAGAATATAGCCAATGAAAACACGGGACCATCTGGCAAACGAATCCAGACAGGTACACGGAAGGTTTTTGGCATCCTATTATCTGATAACAAGGTAATGTTGTTGATAATATTTCCATTCTTTTTCAAGGCACTGAGGGTCGCTCCCCACTGCAAGTCCTGAAGGAAACCAACTCGCCCAGAATCCAACGTCGTCAGGTACCGTAAACAAGCACTGATGCATTGCTAGTGATCCCAGCTGTTCTTGTTTACTGAATCTCAATTTGAAGATGTGTAAGGGGAAGTGTGATTTTAATTCACGATCAACTAACGTAATGTGTTCTCCTGTTTTTCCAGCGGAAGCTGAAGGTGTCCACCCCTGACAGGCAGAGGCTTGGAGAGATGGACCACAGGATACTGTCAGTCTCTTTTGATAAGGAGAACAGATGATTCACTGCATTGGAGAAGATACAGCGTTTTATGCCGAGTTCTGCCACTTTTATTGTCTCTTAAAACAAGATTTTATATGTACAGTGTTCTTGAATTGATGCCGTGGATATATTGCTTTTACTTACACTTCAAGCATTTTTCTATTCTGATATTTTGTAAATATAAATAAAATTTTGTTGCCTGATCTAATCTGTAGCGCTTTTTCTGCTCATATGATTTTTTTTAGACTTACTGTCCTTTCTCAATACCCAAATTGCAATAGTCCTGATTGCAAGTACCTCACAAATGATAAATGTTTACTACTAAATGTGTTAATTTTGAAAACATTGCAAATGCCATATTTTTATTTACCTTCTGAATTCCTGGTTATGATACTTCAGTTGAACATTTTATAATATGGTATACTATTAAATGCTAGAGTTAATGCAGTAATTGGATATATAGAACAATTCATTGTCCTCTAGGACTGAAAAACATACAGATGCTGTATATTACCACTGATGCCATACTTCATGTCTAACTGCAGGTGTAATTACGAACTTGCAGGAAGCGAGATTCTTGCTCAAAGAAGTTGCCATGTCAGAACTTAAAGTCAAAACCAGGTTTAATGCAGAATCCCATTTTATTACAGTGTTCTCAAGAACTGCAGTATTGCAAAGTTGTGTATGTCCACTGTTGGAAAAGATGCAGTACAAATTTGTGTCAGAACTTCCAGGTTTTTTGTTTGTATGTTCATAAAACTTCAAGCTCATCTTGTACTATTACAGAGGAAAAGGTAAGCAGTCATACACAGACTCAGATGTGCTGCTCATTCATGATAAAAATCCATTTAATAACACTCGTACCAACGTCCGCCTGAGACAAATGGGTCATTTTTTTGTAAGTGCTCAGTGAACCATGGTAACTATTTATTATCCCATCTGCCACTTTTTGACCAAAGCACTTTTTAGGTCTAGCTACTGGGGGAGGAGGGGGGATTAGACCAAACAATGAGACCCATATTCTGCTATATCATCCATCAATCACATACAAAACAGCTCAAACACTAATATAGACATCTGCAAACTAAAACTCCATTTTAATTAAAATTAGAAAACGAAGATTAAGTAAATGTAAGCAGGTAGGGAATCTATGAAAACTAAGAATAAATTGGTCTGAAACAAAAATGCAAATGCTCACATGATTCATATGACAACTTATGCTTGGATATAAAACACAGCATATAGTAGCTGGTGTGAACCTACACAGGCTATAACTTCACACATTTTGCTCTATCATCCAGTGCGCTACCATTTCCATTTTGGCATCTGATCTCATTGGGTGATCTCTCAAAGTTGCAGCGATAAAATTGTTATCGATTTAAATGCAATGTAGAAAACTTAACAGGACTATTCTTTTCTGAGACCCCAACCATTTGTGCCACCCCATATCCTCCCATGAAAAGAGAGCGCGATGTGACAGACAGGAGGAAATCTTCACATTACAATTCAACGTAAGATAGGACTTGGCACAATTGAAATACCCTCTTCTCACCCTATGCAGCTCCTATTTCTCCTCATTCCCTCCCCCAAGCTCAAATTCTTTTTTTACTCTCCTTTGCTTTCTGGTATCCACTCTTCTCTTGTTTTGTAGCAAGGAATAGCTTCAGTTCCATATCTTGAGGAAGCTGTCCCAGGATCCTGTGCAACATGCCATGCCATCTGAGGACACTCCGATGCAGCTCACTCTGTTGTCATGACCGGCCAGCACTCCTGGACCACAGCACAGAAGAAAAAACATCATGTGATCTGAGAAAAGTGCCACTGAAATTATTCAAATTGAAAACACTGATCCCCATCTTAAAAATGAAACTCTTGAACCGGTACTAACCCACTCTCTCAGCCTTAAGTGTGTCCCAGATGTTGACGTTAAAATCATCATAGCCAGCAAGTAGCAGACGTCCAGACAGGGACGAGGCCAGGGAGGTCACCCCGCACATGATGCTGGAGTCCTGGTAGGTGATGAGCTCCTGGTCAGCTCGCAGATCATACAGCTTACAGGTGGCATCATCTGACCCTGTTATCACCGCAGTGCCACTGGGGAAGAACTGGAGTAATGACAGTGATTAGAAACTGGCCCTCCCACGAGCAGAAAACAAAGTTAAAACTCTCAAACGGAAGGATCTTCACCCCGATGGCATTGATGTCACTTTCATGGCCTCCAAAGGTCTGTCTGCATGTGCCCTCCCTGATGTCCCACAGCTTGGCCGTGAAGTCGCAGGCCCCTGAAATGAAGAACTTGAAGTCTGGGGACACAGCTAAGGACATGCAGTCTCCTTGGTGCCCTGCAAAGATGGTCTTCTGGGTCCCTGTCTCAATGTCCCATAGTACGCTGGAGGAGACAGACCACAGGTGGTGTTTATTTCTGCTTCATCACCAGTGGATAGGGTCGTAAGATCCTTTATAAAGGGATTAATCATGATGTATTCTCACCAAGTGCAGTCTCCAGAGCTGGTGATGATCTCACTGTCACTGAGGAAACGACAGCAGGACAGGTAGCCTGGCAAAGCAAAGAATATTATATGAGAAGAGACCAAAAAGCAGTGCAAGCACTACAAAAAGAAATCCCACCATCGGTGACTTCAAGAGTTCACATTTGTAAGCCGTCGTCCTACCTGTGTGTGCTGCCAGCTCGCGCATGACTTTGACGTTTCCATCTTTGCCCTTGAGGTTGTAGATGGAGCACATGTTGTCCAGACCTCCACAAGCCACTAGGTTCCCAGAAGGTGCATAAGCACAAGTCATCACCCATGATGACTTCAGAGGGATGGCGTTCACCTGGAAACAAAAAAGAAGACACGAGAGAAACTCTTCTTTAACCGCTGAAGGCAAACAAACTTCTGTTGCAGGTCCTTGGCACAGTGTTTTCTGCCAAAGTGAGAAACATTTTGTTTCTTTAATGACAGTCGTTGGGTCTTTGATCAAATATTAAATTTTATAAAACACCAAAAAAAGCCTATTTTAAGGACCTATTCCTGTCTAGCTACTTCTTAACATTTGAGTTTTAGTGAAATATTTGTTTTCAGGAGTTTCAAGGCCTTAGGGCTTGACAGTATGCACATGTACTTATATTGGCTAAAGGTTGGTTCTGCACTGCAAAGTTTAATTCTCAGTGTCAATTGAAAAAGTCTGTATCACTAGGATCGTCAAACATCACTCCTTCATTATGTCCTACCTTGTTGGTTGTAATGCTGTCCCACACTATGAGTTTTCCATCTTGTGAGGCACTGACACACAGCCTGATGTTACAGCAATTGCAATTAGGACAAACCATGGAAACAGGAAGAAAATGAAATGTAAGTTAGTGCATTTTATGACACTCCACAATTTAGCAATTTAACCCCTTTTGGCCATGAAATTAAACCGCATGTGTTCTTTAAATTTGTGTTTAATTTTCTGTGTATTTTACTTGGACTCAGCAGCCCAGTGCATGGCGTAGATCTTAGCGAGGTGACCCCGTAGTGTTTTCCTGGTCTTCATTTGGACTCGAGCCACCACGGTGGTCCCTGCTGCTGCTTCCTGCAGTGTGGTGTCCTGCACTGCCTTACGAGCTGCCTGGAGAACACACGTAAACAAAGATAATCTGGTACCTACTACTGGGCTAACATTGAAATTTTAACAATATTAATCAGAGTAAAAAGCCAAACCACATCATGTCACAATGGACAACTAAATTTCTCTCCCTCCAATTAAAGATGTTGTTGATGGTCCTACTGACAGTGATCTGATCCTTGAGACTTTCTGCCTCCTTTCGCAGTTCCTCCATTTCACCCATGGCGATGTCTGTTAGGCACTGTCACCAGTGATATTTGGCAAGAAAAGCAGATGATCCTGAAATGAAGACATACCAAACAAAAAACTAGAATTCAATGTCTGTGACATAACTCAAGAAAACAGTTACGATTAGATTCTACGACCGACTGAACGCTCAATTATAGATTTTACCTGCTCCGATGTTAAAAGGTATTGAACCTTCCTATCTCCGGTCTCTGACTAAGTGTGTTTTTGCAAGTCAAAACAACTCTCATCTACTTTGCAAACTTCTGTAAACACACAGAAACACACAGAAACCCACAGAACACACCTACTCATGCATTGGTTTATGCATGTACACACAGACTCACAGACTGTATGAATATACAAGCATGACATTCACAGAAAGTATTTGATCATCGTAATATGTGACACACATCCTCACCCTGAATGTACACACAAACCGGTATGTCCTGTAATAATGTCATTAGAGTATCAACTTGAATCCAGCGCATCTCACCGCTTGATAAATTCCCAAACAATAAGTGCCATTAACAATCCATCCAGAGAGCCTTCACTTGTCCCTGATGGCTATTGAATTTAGTAATGCTGTGATTAAATGTGAAATGTTTATCAGTCACCAATCACCTAATGGACAAAGTAATGCAGTGTGACAAATGTAATCAAGAGACAATTGAAAAGGCAGTCTCGATCTCAAGTTGATGGTTCAAAGTTGAATCTTCAGCACATTACCCAACTCAGCTACAACCTATTCTTCCCAGATATGAACAGATACTACAAAGAGTTTTTCTTTCTTAAAAAAATAGATGTCTCAATGCTATTTTCTTCATCTTACCTTGAAAACTGATGAGAGGGAACACTTGGGTTAATCTTTTTGTTTGCCTACCTGCAGCGATAGCTCTCTCTCTCTCTCACTCTCTCGTTCACTATTTGAATGACTGTCCCTGTCAAAACACATGACTTGGCTGATTTGCCTCTAATTTGTTTGAAGTGAAAAGAAGAGGAAAGGAGTGACTGAGGGAGTGACTCTTTCAAAAAAAGATATTCAATGGCTTGTCATTGGGCTCTAACCTTTATCCATTGGTTATGCTTAAAGTGAATGAAAGATGACCTGAAAACACATTATAATTAAAATCAGAATGTTGATTTATGGCCTTTATAATACTGCAGTGTTCCACACTTCTTAGTAACAAGAGCATGGCTGCCCTACCTTCAGCTGCTGAGGACTTCATGAAGTTGGAAACAGAATTTTAGGCTTTTGTTCCAGATGGCAAATTGCTTTGATAATGAATGTCGTAATGAATACTTGAGTGTTTGAGTCGTGCTATTACCCTTTTGCCATTCTGTTCCCGGGAGCCTGCCATTGTTCCATGTGATTAAATGAATGCTAGCGGTTTCTGGATGGTGAAGTGCATTAATGCAGCCAGGGAGAAAAGGGGCAGGGGGAGGGGGTGGGGGGTTGGGTCGGAGTAAGAGGCGAGTCAGGAGAGTGAGATTTAAATCTGACTGAGTTTTTAAGGGAAGCCTTTTGAATCAAATCTGCTCTCATCCGATTACTGACTGCTCTTTGCATCTGGATAAGAGATGGAGAAATGGAATGGGGGGCGGGGGGGGTGGCAATACTGGGATGAGAGTTATGGAGGGGGCAGGTGGAGGAGCTCGGGTGGGACGCTGAAAGAGTTGTGAGATTGGAAATCAGTGAAAGGATTTTTGAATAAGACTGGGCCTGTGACTAGGGTGCTATAAAAGTTGCATCTTAAATGCAATAAAGTTAAATTGTCCTAATTTCTTGTGTATTTCACCTGAAGTTACTGGATAAGTATTGTCTCCAAGTACTTCCTAAAAAGAGTTGGATGATAAGACGTTAACTGTTCTAGGCGCATAAGGCAATTGTGTGAAATGTCAGTGATTGAAAAGTATTTATTGTAATCACAACTTTTTACGAAGTAACTTTTTGTGTAAGCTATATGAACCCCTGATTCACCATAAACAATTGTGTTTTATAATTTTATCCATCATTACCTTTTCAGCAGAGATTATTCTATTATCACATGTATCATGCACCAGTATAAAATTTCATTTGCCATCATGAAGATTTTTTTTTTCTCCATCAGGCCAAAAACATATTCTCTCATCTGCAAAGCTTTAATAAATGTGATTTCAAACCAAAACCTTACTATCTAGAGTGTCAATATTACAACCCACTCCATCTATAAATCAAGATTATTTAATCTGATACATTTAACAGTCATAAAAATAAACATGTATGTAACATGTACGTACAGCATCTCCATGTTTGATGTCAACATATCTGTTAACTTCAAATACATCCCATGCACCGTGTTAAAAGTTTGCAGCATTTAAAATATTTGCAACTTTTTGATTCAAGATTTTATTTTTTTCATCAGGATATCTTATCATAATAATCATTCAGTTTGTCAAGCTATAAAGCCAGTTTTCAATAGTCTGGTTTCTTATCCAGCACCTCAGCAGCATCACACAACTTTCCACGAAGCCCCAAAACTATCAATGTCAGCATTATCACATGACCATCCACTTACTGATCAGAAGTCTCTTCTCAAGGCGTTGGTCAGATTTTCAATCAGTGCTCCTCCAGCGGTCTCTCTCTGGTCCTTGTCATAAGTTGAGCGTGTGTGTGTTAACACACTTTCTCCTGTTCTTTCACTTTTGGTATCACACACAGCAGGATAGTTGTCCGTCACTCAGTCTCTCCACTGCTCCTATGAGGAACAGATGAGGATTGGAGGGATGAAGGGAGATCAGCAATGAAGGGATAAACTCCAGGATGGACAGAAAGAGGGGTGGGGGTAAAAGAGACAGAGAGGGAGAGGAGGCATTGGGGGAAACCAAACAAGGTGTAAAACGTGGTTCTGGGGTCACAAGACATGAGCTAGGTTAAATCCAAATCAAAAACTAGGATGGAAATCATGGAGGGGAGGGGATAGAAGATAAATAGAGGCCCAGAGAACATGGCTTTTTATGGTCTTGGGGTTGCCTTTAACAGATCCGTGACTGGCAAGAGGGTTTTGTGTTTTGTAAACCCGAGGTGAAGCTAATATTAGAAATTTTATGGGCAGATGGGGAGAATGGCAGAGCAAAGATCAGACTGGGTCCATTGGTGATGTACAGAGTGACTATTAGATTTAGGAGAGGTCTGTAAGGTTCATTCTTACTATGCAAACAGTTCCACCAGGCATGGACGCTCACTTTAACAGGGTCTGTGCTACTACTACTCTCACTGACTTACAGTCTGTCCTTTCTTGTGTGAAATTATTTCTTTCACTTAGCGATGCTTCATGTCACCTTCTGTTCATCCCAAATCCGGCATAGGGGTATCTAAATCCTCCACTCTCCTCTCCAACACACCTTTGCCTATTAGGTAGCATGAAACACACTGGTACGCTTGATCTACCATTATCTAACAAAGTAAATCACGTGCATTGGTTATGAAATAGCACTCACTGTCATGAGACAGCAATTCCAGCACTGCATTATCACAGAAAATTTACTATGCTGAACAAAAAACTCTGTCAGTCATCATTAATGTCAGCATGTTTGTTTCTGTGGGGACCCTTTCCTGTGTACGACACCTTTGTCTGTCATGTTTTCAAACAAAATCACACTTCCAGGAAGGATGTATAAAGAATAAAGTTGTACTATGGAGGAAGTGACACTGAGACCATTTATGTAGAAATTATAAATATGCCACAGCAGACTTTTACTATACATGTGTTACTTCCTACATCTTTTTAACATTTTGACTTTTTCTCACTCAAGCATGATGTAGACAGAAAAAAAATGTCTGAGCTTAATGAGCTGGGCCTGAACTTTTAGAAATGAAATTGAAGAGCTTTGGGCTGTGAGATGGATCACAGAACTGATTAAAAATATAAAGAAAAAGGATTTGTTAGCAGTCAAACAAGCACTACTCTTGACAAAGGCATGCAGTGTGTTATTTTAGTTCAAATCAACAATGTTTTGATCTCATTCTATCTATATAATCTTGTCTGTAAATTATTTCCAGCATTGCTGCAGTTTATCCGATATTTTTAAAGTCATTGTTAAGCGAGTACAGTATATTTTTAGTCTGTAAAGCCTGAAAAGGGTCAGCGAATCATTACACTTGGTTTGAATAAATGCAATAAGTGGTGAGGAGGGGTGGGAGTGACCAGATTAAATGAGACATCAGTCAGTCAAACAACTATTGTGACATGATTGTAGGTTAGATGCACAAATTGAGATCCTCCTATTGAAGCTCATCATACAGCCTCATGCAGGAAGAACAGAAATCATCAGCAGGATTCGTGACAATCGCATGACAGTTGGTGGGTTGGATGTCTGCCACTCACCAGACAGAGCAGTCAATAATAATAACAGCAGGATGGGATCTCAGTTTTATAACGACACTGTTAATCCTTACATAATTTATGCTAATCATATAAAACATGAAAAAGACGTCGTACTTGCTTTTCTGACAAGTGTGTAATTGGAGCAGTAGATGGACGTGGTGCTTAGTGTGAGGACATCTCTGATGCATTATATAGACATAACACCTACTTAAGAGTAGATTAATGCAGACTTTTAGGGTGCTGCATGGTTTCAACGTGTTAGGGAGGGAAGAGGTTAAAACCAAGACTCCATTAAACAAGCCTGCCGACCCAATTCGGCAGCAGTGGGGGATTATAACACAGAGGGGAGTGAGAGTGTTAATATGGGCTGTAAACAGTACTTGACTCAGTTCCTAATGCACTAAAGGAGAGGGGGGCTGAAAGGAGCCACTGGTTGTAATGGGAAGGATAAGATGGAAGTGGGTGAGAGGGTGACACTCCACGGTGGATGTGAATGATTAAATCATCTCTTGCTGGATTACCATTCCATATTCTAAATGGGAGATTTTTTAAGCTTCATAAACAAATGCACTCATTTATGAGAGATTACTGGTAATCTCTCTCTTTCTATCCTTTTTTCCCCGTACAGATCTCTCCCTCTCTGTTCCCTTCCCTCTCTCTTACTGACTTGAACAGTAGTTTCTGACGTACTCTGCTAATGCAACTGCTTTTTTTTTTTTTTTAAAGTTTCCTACTGCTGCGTTGTTGTCTAATCACATATCATATCACATGCTTGTACTCCTAACAGACAAACCCAGATTGCAGAATGCAACAATGCTCTATCTTCTAAATCGACAGACACACAAGAGAATGTGGAGTAATCACTGAACAGATGACATAACTTGTCTTTAACTTGTCTGCCCCTTTTTGTCCCATCTGTTTCTAATGCTCTTAGAATTTGTTACTGGTGTGTACAAAAGCGTAAGAAATACTCCATCTGGAGTATTTCTGTCTCCCATACGAAGATCTTCAAACACAATTTGAAATTTTAAAAAAAGGCAACTCCAGAAAACACTAAATGTAATTATAAAAGACAAATGGTGAAAAGCTAGTTGCTCCACCTTTAGGAGTGACTGACAAACAGATGCTACAGATAACTGCATCAGTCCCAGACATCACCAGGATTCAACTCTGCAGCCACTCTGGCAGTTTTAACTGTACGAACTTCAGGTCCTGCTATGGTATCTAAATGAGGCTGAAGTCCAGGATTTGACTAGGCCACTCACTTTCACAGGTGATGTGATGTACTTAATGCTTGAGATTATCTTTCTGGATGTCCCAGTTGTGCTTAAGCATCAATTGACAAACCCGTGACCCGATATTTTCCTTCAGAACTTCCGTAGCAGGGAGCAGAGTTCAGGTTTCTATTAATTATGGTGAATTATCCTGACCATGAAGTAGCTGAGTTGACCTCAAAGCATTACGCTGAGACCTCAATACCTGACCGCAGGTATGTTTTATATGGATACTCTTCCATGGATACTTTTTTTAAAAATGTCTGGTGACTTTCAAAATGTGGAGCCATGAACACTGACATTAATCAAGGTAAGAGAATTCCAGCTCCTCTGATGTTTTACTTGGCTCTCTTGTCTTCTTCAATGAGAGTTCATCACACTCCAGGAAGGTTGTCCACTTCTGGCAAGGTTCATTGTTGTTCTAAGTCTTCTCAAGCTGCAGATAATGTTTCTCACTGTGGATCTGTGGAGTCCCACAACCTTAGAAATAGCTTTGCAACCCTGCCAATACCGACTCCTATCAACGTCATCCTCATGTCTTCCGGAGTTTCTTTCCATTTTATGTAATTCTGTTGAAATTGTTGAACAGGCCTGAGCATATCGACTTTAGCTGCAACCATTAATGATGCAGTTTTGGGGATTTAGTGTTAACAGGGGCAAATCATATCACAAAGCTTCCATGTTACCAGTTTACTCATCCTGTCTTCATTCTATATTAAATTATGTTTTAAAATAAAACTTTTTAGCAGCTCTGTATATTAAAGACGCACATTGATTTCTTTTATTCCATCTTACTGTAATTTCAAAATGGAGTGAAATCAATCACTACTGCTGCTTTTAAACAGTTCAGATTGAAATTAGGATGATAAAAGAGCAGCGTTATCTCACATGTCTTCATCACATACATTATAAACAGTGTCTGCAAACATGCATTCAGCTTCACAAAAAAATACATTCAAATTTACAAAACAATGCAGTAGGTGAAAAGTGAATGTGGGGTTAAAAACTAAAGTGTCTGTTGTTGGTGTGATGTTTGACTGGGACACTGGAGTGGAGTCAGATGACGTACTCCAGTCTGGGTGTTTCAGTTTGTCGGGTTTTGTTGTGTCTCTCACAACTCATCTCTACCACCAACCACCCTCCCTCTACTCGTTTCCTTTGGAGCCTGGATCCGAGCATTCCGGGTGACTTTTCCTTCTTCCTTTTCATCGTTGTTCACCACTTTGTGTCCATCTGCAGCCCATATGGCCTCTGCCTCCTCTCGCTCCTGAGGGAGAGAAGAAAAATCATAGCAATTAATGGAAAAAATATTATTTCCAGGGATTTGACAACAATAGATTCAAATTATTATTATATTATTATTTGGACATTTTATGGAACATGGGAGTCCCAATATCCCCATCTATATGACAATATTGTGTGATGTAATCATGCTCACCATGTCCCTGTAGAGCTTCTCCTTTGAGAACCAGAGGGCCAGCGCGCACCGCCGCCCGCTGGTCACCGCCGTAACACCATGTGGGTTGACTGGACCTGAGGAGAAGCCCACCAGTCGACCGCAGCTTGGTTTTACTCTGGCCTTGAGGCGCGGAAAGGGAAGGAAAAAACAGGTTTTATTCCTCCCAAAAGGGAGTGGCCTTATATTGAAAATTGACTTACTGTTACTGCCTTGGTATCTCTGGTTGTGAAGAACAACTCTCCTCCATCAAAGTTGTCATTCAGGTAGAGGATGGCACTGTGAGGGAACACACTCAGCTGTAAAAAGATTCATTATTGTTTCTGCTGGTTAACCTTTGACTTAATAACTCAATAATTCTACTGTGAAGGCAAACAAATTAATTTTGGGTCATTGAATTCCTACTACATTGGCACAGTTTTACACAGCATTACTAATACAGTTTGTCTTTTTGCTTGCTGTGCCTGCTTCCTTATCAGATTACTTTTGAGTACCTGAGGTCTCTGTGTGTGAATGCTGGAGGTTCTCTCCAACACTGCTTTGTCTCAGGCTCCAGGAGACAGTTGTCAACATGGACAGGGTGAGAGAGGTCGACTCTGCCCTCCTGGTCACCTCAGCACAGAAAATCAAAGGAACTCTTTCACTTCCCCAAACGACAGATATAAATTGACAGGTAAAAGTCAGACTAGATTGCTGTTGTAGTTCCACATGCTCATCTTTTCCAGCTAATAATAGTGATCTCAAATAACAGAGGCTGAGATAATTTGGGATTACCTGCAACGGCGGTGCGACAGACCAGGTGTGTGAAAGTGATGTAGAGTCCTGAGGGGCTCCTGAAGTAGGAGTGCAGCAGGACTCTTACTCTCTCACCCAGCTCATGTAGAAGCCTGGAATCTGTTTGGTTCACCAGGCCATCCTGAGCCAACTTCAAAAGATAAAGTCATGTTAAATAATGCACTGACTTCATAAAACATGTTCAAGCACAGGATTTATATCAAGTTGATATAATACATTGGGCGTTTAAAGCATTTCACCAATACCTCTTGGTCGCCTACCTTCACAGCCCTGAGAACTGTCAGGCCCTCAAATGTCTCATGAGGTGTGTGTGGTGACCGTCGTCCCCGGTAACCATCTCCGACAGATGCTGCAGCCTATCAGAGATTAAAGGAAACTGCAGGTGAGAGTGTTACTACATCTGTCCTGACTCTCTAAACAATCTGAACTTACCGCTGCCAGATGCAGTATTCTTTCACACTCCTTCTCAGTCATGACCCCATCGAGTACTACACGGTTGGTCCCATTTAGGATTTCATCATCCATGGTGATGGTTACACCCACCTGTGGGACTGATCCACCTGAAGAGAGGACAAATAAGAAAAGATGAGAGAGAGGATGAAAAATGACAGGATATGAGATGTGAGTTGGTAAATTCTTAACCACTAGAGATGAAAACAAGACGATGGAATCACCTGCAAAAAATCCACTGTCATCCACTTCCTCCTGCTCATCTCCGGCTTGCATTCTGTCATACATTTTCTCCTTTTCAGCTCTGAAAGTTAAATGTGAAAAAACTGTGCTGAAGGCACATTAAGTTTGACAAATGCTCATAGCATAAAATATATTTCCTTCAGACCTTCTCACCTCCAGGTATTCTTTAGCGATTCTGGTACAACTTCTTCTGGGGTCCATAGATCCTAAAAGGAAAGGCATGCTTGAATGTGTGTATGCAGTTTTGTGGATGTGCATATTTGGCTCAGTTTGGGCTACATGATATGTTGACTATGACAGAACTTGGCAGAGAATTACTTGGGATATAAAATTGTGTTTGTGTCACGCATCTCTAGTCTCACTACTTACAGGGTCAATGAAACCAAAGTCAAGGTTCTCCATACCAAAATATAACAACTTTTTCTCCTGCAAAGAGCGGCTGACATATGTGACAATTTCCTGCATGACAAATACACAGAAATATATAATCAGCATGACTAAAGAATTTGAAGTCTGGCGTGTCGAGACAGCGACTTGATGTTCTTTACTGCTATAAATTAAATCTGAAAGCATGCTAGATTATTATAACTATAGTGGTGATTTTAATGCAATATCATTAAATAGTACCTGTGCAGGCTGAGTGCTCTGTGACTCTGTATCTCCTCCTAGTGTTTCAGAATAGAACTGCAGGTTATCTAAGGAATCTTTGTCAGAAGGGTAAAACAGGAGAAGGGAGCGAAGAGTCTGCACTGCTCCACGAACATCACCACCTGTGGGGAAGAGGGACCACAAAATAAGGTCAACTATAAGGTCAACTGGCACTTAGATTTGAATGAATGACGAAGATACCCATATGCTGAATTGTAACCTGAAATTTAACCTCTTAACCCTGACCTTTAAACTGTGCAATATGCAGATGTTCTAGCTGTAAGGGCAGGAAGTCCTCTTGAGCAGAGATCCTTCCAGGTCTTGTGGCCACCTGAGTCACACAGGACAGTCGGCATGCAAGGAGGGACAAGGAAAGAGCTACGCAAAAAAGACAATAGATGGGGTCATTAACAGATTACTATTCAAATTTGGTTATTTTTGTTCTTTTTCATTCGAGTTTAAAGCAGAGAAATCAAGTGACAGTCTAGTTTTTACCTGCAGCCTTCTCAAATACACCATCAACACTTTCTTCTCCCCTGTCCTCAGGCAGAGGTTGAGAGGCAACTTCACATTGCACCCTGCACTCCTCTATCTGCCTCATAGTTTCATTCACACACGCTTTCCACTTCTCAACTGCCTTCAACCAGTCAGAGGAGGCTTCATGCTGAAGAGCAGAATCATACAGGACCTGGGTTTGAAGTAGGGGGAGAGGAAAAAAAATAAATATAAAATTGAAATATTTAACTTCTTTTAAACAGGAATACTAAAAAGACAAACTTAACACTGTCCTCTCTTTCTCATTATTTGGAATGTGAATAGGAAAGAATGAAATACCCAGTGTTTCTCATGCTCAACCTCTCTGTCCTGGAAAGCATCCTCTGTCACTCCCTTCATCCGTCTGTACTTCTCAATGTTGTTCCTCATCTCCAGGTGATTGGGGTTGGCCACAAAGTAGGTATGAGCTGCTGATGCTGCTTTCTGCAACTTTTGTAACTGATAAACAGGAACAAAGAATTAATGGAAGATACAGTATATCCACAATCATCAGCAATAATCTTATAGGTGTCACAGCTTTTTGCTTATAAGGCTGCATAGCCACAGACTGGTTAAGGTGCCCATCCTGACCCCTTTCCACCTCTGAGAAGGGTTACAATTGGCACATGACCATTACAACTTAACTAAGGAGAAATAGAATAAGGTGGCAGTGATGGGTACCTGAATAGAAGCTTACCTTGTAGTACGTGACCTGCAAAAAGTTGTAAGGGTTGCGACTGCTGAATTCATACTCAATGTCGGTAGAAACAGGGAGTTGTCCTAGATGTGTGACAGAGCGTCCCATACAGAACTTCAAACACTCAGCCTTCTGCTGTATCCAATCCAAGGCCCAAACGTCCCACAGATTCCCATTATCAGAGTCTAACAAAGTGGAAATAGCGTCATTGTTGGAAAATATAGAACTTCTGTTATTCATGCAAATGATAATAATGTTCAAATGATTACAGTAGATGTTTTCTAGGCATCATCAACATTTGGAATAAATATGACACTTGTTTTTAATGTGCATGCTGTGCATTGATGACTGATGAACAATTCCGCATTCGTAACCAGTAACTATCTTTGCTTCAGATCTGTTTGTTTGCTGGGCCTTATTCCATTAAATAGCAAAGGTAATTATATATTTATTATTTATTTATTATTTCATTATGTTTGATGCACATTGATTAACACCAATGTTAAGGTAACATGCGTTTTTATGAAGACATGATTTGTTTGACATGACTGTAAAGCTGATGGATCACTGAATTGGTGTTGATAGTCCTGCAAAAGTTCCTTGCAAAATTCTGATGTGTCATGATTACAATGACTACAAAGACTAAAATGAACGTACTGCACCGTGTTACACAGAATTACTGTAATTTTTACCTTTTCAAAGGAGTCGGATGACTTGTTCTAATGTTCAGATTATAAAATAAGGTGTCACAAGAACACATGATACGAGACATACATAAGAGGGGTTGTTTCGGAGTTCGCACTGTATAATTACTGTAATGAAAAATACACAACGTTTGATAAATGACTTACCCAGTTTATCGAATGCCTCTTTCCCTGCTGCCACACACTCATCGTGACACTCTCTGCGGATTCTGAACAGTGATTCCTTGGCTGCGATGGATTTCTCCAGAAGCTCCGCAGCCTTCCCCCATTCCTTGCCAAAATATGCCCGTACTCCACTGTAATACAAAAAATCATACGGCTGCAGAAGTGACGACACTTTATGGATGTCACTGCTCGGATCTGCAAAAGCAAAACTAAATATTGCCACTATAACAAAGTGAAACGCCACGTATACAGTGAGACAGTCTGAGCGCAACGCCATGGCTGGAGACGCAAACTGTGGAGGAGAGACAGAGTTGGAAGAAGAGGAGGGACTATGGAAATCCTTAAGGAAGAAAGTTTGGTCTCGATTTAGGATGCATCACATGGGTGTTTAAATGAAATGCCCTGTCTGACTGGTTCTTTTTTTTTTATTTTTATTTTTTTATTAAATCGTGGTAGGGGTAACTGAGAGGGCTGAACTGGCCGATGGATTTGTCCAAGTCTGTAGTTGTGCAGCGGAGCCGCGAGAGGAAATTCGTTAATGTTGTGTTCATGGATATTACCGTAAATATACAAATAATAGGATGGAAAACAATCATTACTCATTGACTCATAAACTTCTAAACTACTATGTAAAAATTCGACTTTAATTGATTTATTGATTCCGAAATATAACCAAAGAATCGATTTGTGGGGAAAAAAAAAAAAAAAACCACTATGAATGTTATTGCTTTTTTCAGAGCTTTGAACCGGTTCATGGAATGAAAACGAAACCAAAAACTTCACATTTTTTAGTGTTCTGGAACAGAAACGGTTATTGAAAATAATAGTAACCGGTTACTACCTTTTTTTATTCTTGAAAAAATATTTGACCTCATGCTTCTCAATGCGTGATTAGAGCGCAGAGAACGACATCACCAGCAGTCAAGGAACATCCAGTTTCCCAATCTCGTTATATTCATAATTATATTCATTCGTTTTTTAACTAATTAACCCACTACGTTTAAGACAAACTAAACTCTAAACTAACTAGTTTTGAACTAACTAGGTTTTAAACTAACTAGGGTTGGAACTAACCCATTAGGTTTTGAACTAACTAGGTTTTTGAACTATGTTTTGAATTAAGTACGTTTAAACCAACTAACTAGTTTTTAAACTAACTAGTTTTTAAACTAAATAACTAGGTTTTTAAATTAACTAGGTCTTGAATTAACTAACTGCGTTTTCAAACTAACTAGTTTCTGAACTAACTGACTAACACACTAGGTTTAGAGCAAATTAGGTTCTAAACTAACTAGGTTTTGTACTAACTAGGTTTTGAACAAACTCACTAGGTTTTGAACTAACTTGGTTTTGAATTGTTATGTAACAAAAACATTTTATTTATATTTCTGTTGTTATTTAATTTAATTATTATTTATTTTTATTGTTTATGTTTACACTATATATTTGCACATTTACACTAATCCTGCCTTATGTGCTTTCAATTACCCCCTGGGGACTAATAAAGTTTTTTGAATTGAATTGACTAAGAGGTAAACGCTGCAGTTTGTCAATCTGAAAAAATGTTTGATTTAGACATTAACTTCTTGGCTGCAGCCATTTTCAGAGAAGAGTTCCCCGGACTTTGAAGATTTGAAACTTTGAAGTTACCTATTTATATTTACAAGGAACGTTATTAACCGGCCCCGGAACTATTTTTTGTTGTAACCGGTTCAAGAACGACAATTCTTGGGTGGAACGTAAAACCGGAAACGTTCTGATATTGTCTCTGTTCGGGACTAACCAATTGGCAAAAAATTTCTGGTTCAAAGTCCTGCTTTTTACAAACGCGACAGGTGGCGACATTCTGTGTATTACGGTAACGAGCTGCAGTCGAACGGCCTTCCCTCAACATCAGTGAACAGCTCATGATTCATTCACCCAAATACACACAGCAGAAGACAGGCTAGACAACGGACACACTTCCGAGCCGTTAACCCAGGAGGCTACGGATTCAAACTCAAGAGGAGCAAAGTGTCCCAGTGAAAGGCGGAAACTCGCAAGCCTGACATGGCGGATGTTGGTGAGGTTTTGATGTCGGTTTTGTCCACAATTCGGGTTCCGAAACCTGGAGACCGCGTCCACAAAGACGAATGCGCCTTGTCATTTTCCTCGCCGGTGAGCTATCTTCCCCTTACAAAACAAAACGCCAGCCAACAAACTGTGCTCCTTTGCCTCTGATAATCATCCACCCTCTTGTTATCGTCACGTTTAATATTCTATCAGTACAGTCCCACTCCGATTCTTTGACGTGCTTGATTTTCCTGCTTAAACTTACTAGTGAGCTAGCGGCAAGCTAAGCTAATAATGCACTGTAATGGAAACTTAGCTACTCGAGCTTTTTTTTTATGCTAGCTGTGCCAGTGTAATTGTGTTTGCTGTCAAATCAGCTAGCAAGATAACTTAGTAATGTTCACTCATAAATGTGATACGACTATATTGTTATTTTACTTTTAACAAAATTAGAAAATGTTTTAATCGTGACGTTGAAGTGGACTGACATCATTTGATTAGTGTAGAATTGAATAACATGTGTTAGCAGGTTTGCTGGGAAGCTAGTTGGCTAAAATGAAACCTCTAAACTTTGTTTTGCCACGACAAAGAGTGGACTGAACAGACAGCAGCATCCTGTGTCTTCTCTACAGGAGAGCGATGGAGGTCTCTACGTGTGTATGAACACTTTCCTGGGCTTTGGGAGTCACTATGTGGAAAGGCACCACGCTCGGACTGGCCAGAGGGCTTATTTACATATCACTCGCACACGGAAGGCCAAGGTGGACAGTTTTTCTTTTCCATTCTGATTTCTTTCCCCGGTGACAGTTGACACATGTCTCTGTTATTTTGGACACTCTCTACGTCATTTCATTACTGGTCAAGTGAACCACTGCAGTCTCACAACCTGATGTTATGTTGTGTTCCTACAGAAGGAAGATGATAACAACTCTGGATCCGGACATCCACCTAAGAAGAAGCCCACCAGATTGGCAATAGGTCAGAGCGTGAGTCAATGCTAACACAGATAATACAGGACTTCCCTTTGACGATGATGTGTGTCTACCTCCCCTCGTTTTTATGGTCTGTTCAGGGATTGAAGGAGGTTTTGATGTGGAGCAGGAGCAGTATGAGGAGGATGTAAAGGTGGTTGTTTTACCTGATAGACAAGAAGTGACATCAGAGGACCTTGCTACCATGCCTGACGTTGTGAAAGAGAGGGTGAGGACTCGAATTTTGTTTTGAAACTAGTTATTAACTCTATTACATTATCAGTTACAGTATTATGACATTTTGTAATATAGTGATTGCTCTTATTAGCATGTGCTTATGACAGTTGGGGCTTGCTGCAATCTTCAAAAATCTGTGACAAGCACATTATTACGATATTCATTCCTTCTTTCGACAACCGCCTCATCCGCTGCGGTGGATCGCGGGGAGCTGGAGTCTACGCCCTCAGTCAGCTGGGATTATTACAATATATTAAATTAATTTTAGCACATTGGGACACATCCACATTGCACTAAACAGACACATGTGCATACATTATTACTCTCAGTTGTACATTGAGCTGTTTGTCAGAACTAGTTTGTTTCATTCAGTATCTTTTGCTGTTCCACAAGGTGTCCCTGTCAATGGCGGGTATTATGGCAGCCGACTCAGTGTCTCACACTTTACAAGTTCAACAGTGGGATGGAGAAGTGAGGCAGGAGTCTAAACATGCCGCTGACCTTAAACAGCTTGACAATGGAGTCAAGATCCCTCCCAGGTGAGACTTTAGATCAGTTTTATTCTAAGTCACCATTTACTTCTTTATGTAGACTACTGTATTCAACCAATAGCAGAACCACCAGGAAAAGGTATTATCCCCCCAGGTCCACCAAATTCAAATTTATTTGCATTAATAGAAACTCCAATGCAAGTCTAAAATTTCTAGATGGCAAAAGATGTAAAGATGCATTTTATCACAATTAACTGACAATATACAAACCTGTTTCATAGTTTAAATGGACTATTTTTTCCAAAAAGAAAAAAAAAAATCATAAAATAATATTTAAGTTTTTTGTTTATCTTCCAGTCAAAAAAGTATTTTGTGACAGTCAGAGGGATAGTGATATGCATTGTATGACGGGAGCATAACAAAGCTTCTTTTTCATGCAAAGATTCTACTTAAATCAAAAATAGGTTGTAAAATTGCAACTGATAGCTGTCTCTACATAGAAGTTGCGGAAGTATATTGAGTCCAATATATGAATGTCCAACTATGGAATGAGTACGTATGAGCCATCAAATTAATGCATGCACCAGTCTGTTAATGCTGTTGTCTGTTTTGAACTTCCTAGTGGCTGGAGGTGTGAGGTGTGTGACCTCCAGGAGAATATTTGGATGAACTTGACAGATGGGAAAGTGCTGTGTGGTCGCAGGTATTTTGATGGCTCTGGTGGCAACAACCATGCCCTTATCCATTTCCAAGAGACAGGATACCCACTCGCTGTCAAACTGGGTACCATCACCCCTGATGGTGCAGGTAGGTCATTTTGAGTACACAGATGTAGTATTTGTTTTCATATCGTTAGCTGACCAAAAGCAATTCACTGTCCTACGGTATGTGCTTTTATTTTAATTTACTGCTTCAGTGACCTAAGTGCTCCTAAAATTCTGTATTTCCAGATGTGTATTCCTATGATGAGGATGACATGGTACTGGATTCTAAGTTACCAGAGCATCTGGCCCATTTTGGCATCAATATGATGACCATGGAGAAGGCAAGTTTCCTGCTTTTTTTGCTGGGATTTTTGTGTCATTGACCACTGCGGCTATCAAATGGAGACATTTGTCCACTGGTTTATGTTTATTTAAAAGACTTTCTTGTATAGTTCTTGTATGTTTACTTCTTGTACTGGAGTGATGCTCCGTCTCCTGGTTTGTTTGAAATGAGAGATGATGGATTTGGTTATTTTGTTTGTTTGTTTTTTGTTGTTTTTTTAATGTTAGAGGACAGTCTGTCAGTAACGGCTGGTCTGATCAAAGCTTCAGTTAGACAACCACTTACTTTTCAAAGCTAATGCTTTAGCAGATCCAAATATTCAAAATTGGCCACCCTTTTTGTCTGGTTCTCCCATTTTTTTCTTGCCAGCAGTATTTAGCACGTTGCTAATTCTTGTGTGCACAGTTTATAACAGTAGCAACACTACGTTTCTTTGGGTGCTCTTACTTTCTTAGCATACCCGTGATTTTATTCACCCATTTTTCAAGGATTCAGAGACTTTCTGCCACACCTGCTTCTACTTATCTGTTGGAATGATTTATTTGCCAACTGCATCTTCTCTCCTATAGAGTGAAGACAGGAAAACAAGTCTTAGATCTTTGTACCACTCACTGTGCACTCTAATGCTGTTTTTCTAATGTATTGCCGCACACCCATAATGATGCTGCATAGACAGGGGGTGGAGGGATTTTGCAAGAATGGAGCAGAAGACAAAGTGCAGCACTTAGTATTGTATCTACCTACTGTTGTTACCGCTCAAAAACCTGCTTTTAGAGATATGATGGCTGTCTCCTAGTCTTTTATGTGTCAGTATCCTAGGTTTTTCTTCCCCTTTCATCATTTTATTTTTCCGAGGTCAGACTGAACGAACAATGACAGAGCTGGAGATTGCCGTGAACCAGCGTGTGGGTGAATGGGAGGTAATCCAGGAATCGGGGACCACCCTACGGCCCCTGTTTGGTCCCGGCCTGACTGGCATGAAGAATCTTGGTAACAGCTGCTACCTCAACTCTGTCATGCAAGTGCTTTTCACCGTTCCAGACTTCCAGAGCAAGTTAGTGCCCTCTTTTACTTATTACCCATCCTATATTCTGTTTTTGGTTAAATTTAGTTATTAAATGGATTATGTATGCAACAGCAGAAGTGAAATATTTATTCTTAGATTCTTCAATATGCCTATTATGAGAAATGCATTTTACACTCCAGCGTTGTTTGAAAGGTAAGGAATGTAATGATTTAACTGCTATCATCCGTTTCATGCTTTCCAGGTATGTGTCTAATATTGATAAGATCATTGATGAAGCCCCAAGTGACCCCACCCAAGACTTCAAAACTCAAGTGTGAGTGTCCTGTTCTTATGCCTGGTTATTGTTTCTCCTTTTAACAACCATCATTCAATGCACAAAATCAAGGACACTTAAATAAAAGTTGGCAGTTTTCTAAATGCTTTCTTTTGCATATCTCATCTCTCTGGCGCATTTACACACACACACACACACACACACACACACACACACACACACACACACACACACGACTTTGTGACGCAATGCTTTATAGTTGGATGTGCAGTGATGTCAGCTTTGTTTATCACAGAGCCAAACTTGGGTACGGTTTGTTGTCAGGAGAATATTCCAAGCCAGCACCAGATCCTGGAGATGAAAACGGTGCATCTGAACCCAGGGTAAGAGCAATGACTTGGGTTAAACAGTTATTCATGTGACGTGCATGTGGGATTCACTCTCAGAAATAGTTGAGAATGCAACCTGTCTAATATTAACCCCCACTATTGACTACTCCCATATTTACAGGGAGATCAAGCTGGCATAGCACCACGAATGTTCAAAGCTCTTGTTGGGAGGGGCCACCCGGAATTCTCCACCAATCGACAACAGGATGCTCAGGAGTTTTTATTGCACTTCATTAACATGGTGGAGGTAAAGCAACACCCACATCCCACACCTCTTTTACTTCCCAGCTTTTCCCTTATATTATTGCTTTTCTCTACTAGAGAAACTGTCGCTCTGGGTCCAACCCATCCGAAGCCTTCAGATTCCTGGTGGAGGAGAGGATTGTTTGCCAGCAGTCACTGAAAGCCAAGTACACACAGCGGGTAGATTACATCATCCAGCTGCCTGTGCCGATGGACCAGGCTACCAACACAGGTGAGGGGCTCATGGGAAACAATACAATGTCCAACCTATACAGCCTCCGACTTCATGGTTCATCAGCAGTTTAAGCTGTGTTCTTTACAGGGGGTAGGACAATCTAAAGACTAGTAACGTATGTCATCAGGATGTGTCAGGTAGCAAGCAAGGGCTGAGAAATTGCGAATAAACACATAACAGTGACTCCATTAAGGAAAGTTTGTGGATTATATTAAATAGTTCCAGTTTAATGCCAACAGTTTTCTGATAGCTGGCGTCTAAGTAGAATATGAGAAATGAACAGAAGTTGGACGCTTGATATCCTTTCACAAATGACAGTACAGACAACTAAAACAGGCTAATCTTGGAGAATAATTTGTAAAACAGAGGTTTACGTTGGTGTAAAGGGATTCTAGTGTTCTATGGTTTGATGAGAATTCTATGTGTTCTCACCTATCGACTCTAAAGTAGATCAAATGAACAGTTCTCAAAACAGGCAAATTACAGAGAGATATTTTTGTTCCTCGCTACTTTTTTGAATGTTTGAAACAGAAGAGCTTCAGGAGGCAGAGCGTCGACGTGAGGAGGGCGATCCATCCGCCCCTACAGTCCGTGCCCAAATCCCCTTCACAGCTTGCATGGCAGCACTCAGTGAACCAGAGATCCTCACAGACTTCTGGAGCTCAGCTGTGCAGACTAAGACTACTGCCACCAAGTATGAAAAGAGCCCACACATAATGAGAGCCACTGAATGAAGCAAATTTTAAGTTGCATTCATTGATATCAGTGTTTGTCTCATTTGTCAGAACGACCCGCTTTGCCTCGTTTCCTGACCATCTGGTCATCCAGATAAAGAAGTTCACCTTTGGCCTTGACTGGGTTCCCAAGAAACTAGGTGAGTAAAATTGATATTGTGTTTAAAAGTCAACTGTCTGAGAACGACAGCCTTAATAATAATGTCAGGAATGAATGTGTAGAAAACAAACATCTGGAATGCAGCAGATGTGATTTGAAGGTTTGTCCCTGCAGACGTGAGCATCGACGTTCCCGATACTCTGGACTTGAGCGCTCTGCGTGCGACCGGCCAGCAGCCAGGGGAAGAGCTTTTACCAGAGGTGGCCCCGCCCCCACTCATGACCCCAGATGTGGAGGTTAAAGGTATCCTGGGTTCCCATGGCAACGAGGAGGACGACTCACTCTACTCCCCACTGCTGTGTTAGTCTGTCTGTCACTTCCGATCTGCTCCTTCCTTCTCTGTTCCCTTATTTGTCCATCCTTGTTTCCTCCTTTTCTTTCTTTTCTGCCGTATCAGTTGTCTTACGTCCTTCCGTTGCCTTATTTATTATTTATTTATTTACTTTTGCATAATGTGAAGTGATTTGAAACTTGTCAAACTGAACAGTGATTTTTCTGGAGCATATCAGTCGTTTGAAGCTTTTTAGAACCTAGTATATTTAAGAAAATTGTCAACTTTTTTACAAACAAAATCAAGCCCCCTCCCTCCCAAAAGAAAATAAAACCAAACAAACTGTACGGTGTGCATTCCACAAACTTCATCAAAGTAATTAAAACTTTTCACACAATAGCTCCTGTCTTGGATGACTGCACCGTCTCTCAGTTATGTGAAATGGGATTCCCATTGGAGGCTTGCAGGAAAGCAGTGTACTATGCTGGGAACACTGGAATTGATGGAGCCATGAATTGGATTATGGGCCACATGGAGGATCCAGGTGTGCAGAGCAGAAGGGAATTTAAGATAAACCCAAGATGAGTATGACATGTTCTGACACTCCTGACATGTTCTCTTCTTTTTGACTGGCTGCAGACTTCTCGGCCCCCCTGGTGTTACCAGGCTGCAGCTCCGGTCCTGGAACCACACCCACAGAGAGCCTCTCTGAGGAGCACTTGGCAACTATTGTCTCTATGGGCTTCAGTCGAGACCAAGCAACAAGAGCACTTCGGGCCACGGTTAGAATCAAGCTCAGTCTTGGTAGTATTTCAATTTTACTAATTGAAATACTACTTGGCAGTCATAAAAATGAACTGCCAAGTTAAAAATTACTAATATTAATACAACATCATTTATCAGCCATCACATATTTTTAACTCGATCTACCTCCTAAAGCCCTCAAAAATTACAGTTACCTGTTCATGTCACAGAGTAACGTTGTGGACCGGGCAGTAGACTGGATTTTCTCTCACCTTGATCTGGAGTCCATGGATGTGTCTGAAAGCGGTCGCTCAGCAGCAGAGAGCGAGAGTGGCCGAGATCCTCCGCCTGGACCTCATGTCAGAGACGGACCAGGCAGTGAGTCCCATGATCTGAGCCTCGGAATTCTCTCTCTCATATTAGCTGCAGAAATGTGTTCATAAGCTAACATCAGCAATGCTACCGCCGCCTTGTGAAATTCTGCATTGGTTATCATTTGAAAAAATAATTGTTCTGGTCGCTTCTTTCTTTTCACCAGAATACGAGTTATTTGCATTCATCAGTCACATGGGGACAAGCACAATGTGCGGTCACTACGTCTGTCACATTAAGAAAGATCAACAGTAAGTGTTTTCATTTTTTATTGCCCTTCTGTTCCTTTGGGAGATTTTAAAAGCCTCATTGTGTCTGTCTATAGCACATCTAATCTGCCTGTAAAGAAAGGAATTCCCATACGTACATATGCAACTCCATTTTCTCTTTCACCTGATCAACATGATTGTCAAGTGTTTTGTTGTTGACTCAAGCAAATCCAGTGTTGAGTGTGTGTAGTTCGAATGAGCAGAAACATGAAATGAACAACGGTCAGTGTAGCGCTGAAGACAAGTTGAAGTTTATCAGTTCATGTGATCAGACACACTTGCTGTATGTCTGTGATCGCAGCAGGAGTATTTTGAAAGCCGCAGAAAAACACTGATCAACTCAATAAATGAAATGTTTCTTGTTTCTAATCAGCAGTTAATTCATTAAACATCTGTTCCAATGTAAAGGAGTTTCTGATCCTATAAGACCTCAGCAGGGGGCGCCAAACTCCGGGTCTGACCTCAACAATAACAGCTGCTGATGTGATCACAGTGAAAACTAGTCCCCTGTAGGAAGCTTAACTTTTGGGGGGGGATTGTATTCACTTACAAATGCTATATCTGTGTTTCACAGGTGGGTCATCTTCAATGATCAGAAGGTGTGTGCTTCTGAGAAACCTCCCAAAGACATGGGATACCTCTACTTCTATCGGAGAGTGGCCGAATGAGACAAAGGAGCATTGCATTAGAAGTGAAGGAGGAGAAATTTGGACCCTATCTCAAAGACACCAGACAAAATTCACCCAAACAAGCTCTAGCACACTTTGCATTAGAAGTGTACATAAAAATCTCATATTACATGAATAAACAGTTGAATAAATTGGTGTAGGTGTACAGATATGGTGTTCGAAAGCCTACATCATGGAATCAACCACAGACAACAGAACTGTTGCTCAGAACCTTCACCCCGTATTAAAAATTATGCTTGATTTCCACTGCCGAAATAGTCACTGCCCCTCTGCATCCAGATATGTTACTTGCAGCCTCCTTGTTTTGTTGGATGGTTGTAGTTCACTGTCAACTTTTTAGCCTGGTGTTAACTCTGTTAACATTTAGGTAAAGTGAAGAAAGTTCAACATCTGCATTAATAAAATATCTGTAAATCATACAAAGAACTCACAAATGACTGTTTCAGAGAGAAGAAAAAAAATCAAACTTGTGAGGGTGATATCTGGGTGTGATCTAGTTTTTTGGTTTTTTTTGCAAATAAATCCCGAGTTACTTCTGCTGTGACAAATAAAGAATTGTCTTTCTGTTATAATCAGTTGGTTTTCAGATACAATTTCTCTGGTGGTGGGTGACTTATGCTTCACGTTGAAACTGCAGACTGAATAAAATCCCAGGCCTAGATTGCAAGAAAGGTGCTGCTGGCATGAGGCGCAGACTCAAAGCTGGGGTTGCATCGACCTACTCCCTTCCAAACTACAGGTTTCTCTTCCGCCTTGTGCAGTTTTTCCGTCCTTTTGCTCTTGTGTCTTGAAAAAATGCAGCACAAAGGATGAGGAAAGATTTTTGAACTTAAGTCATAGCACAAAAGTCTACTCTGCTTCAAAATTAAGGTAAGAACTTTGAATTTTTAAATTAAGTTTTTTATGTATAATATCAGTCCTCCAGTGGACACATTTTTAAGAATTTCCTCAGACTTTGGAAAATCTTCAATGTGAAAAAGGAAAAGCGTGCTGATAACGACATCAAGACCAATTTTTAAATATCAGTTTAAAGCTATTCAATAATAACAGGACATAATTATACCCTTAATGTGATTTTTTTTTAAAAAAAACATTTATTTTGATAGTTATATTATCTAGTACATTTAGATTGTAATTCTAAAATAACTGCAAGGTCTTTGTGACTTCAAAATGGAACAGTGATATTTCGATCAGCGTTAACCGCATTTAATTCTCTACATCTTTGAAAAAAATTATGAAACAGCTGAGAACACAGTGAGAGAAAACTAAAACCAGCTTTTCATAAGACAAATTTTGATTTTGTTAATAGAAAGATAATAAAATGTTTATTAAACAAATATATCTGCTGTGTAAGCCGACAGCTCCAGAACAGATCTACAGCAAAGCATATTGACATTTTTAACACAAGGTTTAAAATGTGCTTGGAGCGTCCCAGCAGCGTTTTTATGAAGACCTATGAAGCAAATTTATAAATGTTTTCTTCGATGAAATAGAGAGGAAGGAAGTTGAAACACAGTTTGGTGGTTAAAGATCATATGTTGCTCATCTCAAACAGAAGCTGAGTGCGGTATCTCTAACCTTGAAAAATTTGCAAGCGCACAATGAACTACTGCATTAGTTTTTTTCTTTTAATCATAGTAACTGAAATGCCTATTTTTAATTCATCTCTTTAGCTATCAGCATTCCAAATGAAGGCAGTTGTGTGGCTTTGGATTGGTGAGTGAAGATACTTACATGCAGAATAAATAATCTTTGAGAATAAACAGTTAATAACTTGCCAATAACTTTAATTTGTCCTTGCAGAGCACTCTTTTAATCTACACTGGAAAAAAGCTGCATTTGTGTTTTGCTCATCCCAGATGCTTTGAAAATTAATTTAATATGACCTCTAACGTCACATTCAGTTTATAAATGTATAATATAAAGTAACAACAGTATATTGCAATGATGTCAGTTTGTCCTAATGTAATTTATTTGAATTGTAGCTCATGAATGTGATTCTATCTTTAGTGCTGGATGTTTTACCAGCCACTGCCAAAGTTTTCCTGACATCACCAGGACAGAGTATCACCATCGAGTGTGGGGAAGACGATATTTACTCCAACTTGGCATGGTATCATAAAAGTGAACTGATTATTAAAATCGGCCGGAATGGCATTCCTCATAAAGGTATCAACAGACGTTAGACATTCTCTACAGCTACAGCTGAAAATTTATAGTATATAGTTTCAAAACTTTATCTTCACAAACTATGTGACGTGTATTTCTGCTTTAGGCAAAACTGAAATTGCGGTTAGGAGGACAAGTCTGCAGAACACAAATCTTGTGATCAACCAAGTGAAGGAAAGTGATGCCGGAATGTTCAAATGTGAGATAAATGGCAAGTCTCATGAGCATACACTCCTTGTAGCCACAGGTAAATGAACACCCAGGAGGACAATGTTTGCATTTATTTCTCGATTTTGATTTTTCTTTTGCATATATTTTTGAATTCCCCCCTGCCAGTCTCAGCCACCCCCCCTGGGGATCTCCTGCTAGGCAGTAAGGCCACACTCCAGTGTCAGGTCAGAGGTCTGATAGGTTCCCATGTGCAGTGGAAGAATCCATTTGGAAATCCACACTCGGGATCTGAGCTAAATCCAGTAACCCGCTCACATGACGGCTCGTGGAACTGTGTATTCTCCCATTATGGGGTGACATACGATGTGAAACTGGTTGTCAAGGTTACAGGTAGGGAACTGGCTCCTACCAAAGTCTTTGCATCTGATTTTTTTAGCATCACGAAAATAAAACAGACTTGTTGTGCTGCTTTCAGAGCCTGCTCCAACAACACCTGCACTGAACCCTTCTGCAAGCTCAGATGGCATCCCTGATGCGCGCTGCACCAATTGTGCGTATCACTTATGTTTGTTTGCTTCCTAAACGCAGTATGAGCACATAAATGCCTGTGGTGATTCTTCACTGGATTCATTCATGATTCAAAGTCTCTCCATTGGTCTGTTTCCATGACTCATCCAGGTGTTACAACCCTCTCACACGACGGAGAGCCACCCCTGGGCCTCAGCTGGTGGATGTGGGTTGTAATTGGAGTGGCGTGTGTGGTTTTGCTTGTCCTGATGGTCACCATCTTTTGCTTGTACAAGACGATCAAAAGGAAGAAGGTAAGTAAAGAAAATTATACAGTATGTACAGTTATGGAGCTTCATATGCTGCATATGATGAGATCAGATTGTTCTTTCTGCTTCAGAGAAAGCTGATGAAGATGAGGAATGGCCACCAGCCCCTGACACCCAGGCGATACTGCCAGTGTATCCGGTAAACGTTCTTAACTTCCTTCTACCCAGAAGAACAGTACTTTATCCCCTGTAATCCTCAGTCACTCTACAGATGCTTTCTAATGGACTCTATTCACTTTAATATTCATAACTGTGTGACCTCGATTTTCAACGTGCCTTTTACTGAGTGCTTCATTATCGTGTTGTTATTAGCGTCAAAACTTTTTCTTTACTCTCTTTATCACAGTCCGACAGCTGCTGCGAAACTGGAGCAAAGACACGGGAGGAAGAGGCAATCAGCGCCCCCCCTGCAACTCCTCCTAGCAGAGTGACTGATTGAAGAAAAGGAACAGACAAAAAAAGAAAAGCAGAAAGATAGGGAAAGAGAAAAACAGAGGCAGAGAGAGGGAACGGGTGAAAGAGGACCCAGATGTGAATGTGCCATGAATTTAAATGTGTTTTTGAATGCTATAATAAAATAAAAATTTAAAAAAAGCCCCAAATGTAAGCATGTGGACGTTGAGCTTTTTCAACAAATAGAACCAGTGAACTGAATGCAAATAAGCTCTTCACTACAGGAGAGAAAAAGCAACAGTCACCAGCTTTCATACTTGTGCAGCATATTAATGTCAACCCTTTGTAGCATCTTAAATTTTATTCATTCCTTCACATATTTTACAGATAGACCTTTAGGTGTATTTTATTTACATAGGTTTCAAATGTAAATAATATTGTACTGACATGTTGTTGTTTTTTTGAAAAAGTACAAAAAAATAAAGAGCTACAATATTTGTGTATTATCTTCAACATTATTTAGTGAAAGCTGTTGTGTGCACATATGCGCTGAAGGACTATTCCAAGAGAAAGTTTGTAAAATAAAACATAAAACGAATAAAAAGCTAAACATCCAAACTTTAAAGCTGTCCCATGTGTCTTTTGATATATTGTAAACCATTCCTGCATGCAGAGGCTCTGTATTCCCCACAATTGGTGCAGGAAAAAGCAGGTGTTCAGACCAGTGCATCGCTACATGTGTTGAACGCACAGCAGACACCTGTTTAACACAGTAACGCAATGGCACCAATGACATGTGCATGCGCTGTTGTGTGAATTTGTATTTAAAGTTGAGAAAAAATACTACATGTCCTATAAGAAGAGATTTTCAGATATTCAAACTTGACTCAGTTCTCAATTGAATGTCTATTACAATAGGAATGATGGAAGTATAGGTGACTTCCTGTGTGTGTGTGTGTGTGTGTGTGTGTGTGTGTGTGTGTGTGTGTGTGTGTGTGTGTGTGTGTGTGTGTGTGTGTGAGAGAGATAGAGAGAGAGAGAGAGAGAGAGAGAGAGAGAGAGAGAGAGAGAGAGACAGAGACAGAGACAGAGAGAGAGACAGACAGAGAGAGAGTGAGAGAAACAGAGAGGTAGACTGTCTCTACACAGTTCACCAAATGTTAAAGCTGAACTCATCGCTATACTGAAAGCGGCAAATGTGAGTACTTTTAAATATACTGTACTTCATTTTCTACTTGCTAAAAACTGCTAGGAAATATTCTGAGAGCAGGATGATGCATAAGTCAAGACACCAGCGTGTCTCTCTAGTGTACACAGACAAAATGTTTCTGTAAATTCTCACAAACCTCTCAAACACTGCTGGAGATTCAGTCTGAGATGGGATTCATAGAGTTTTGATCCAATCTGGTCTCATTCTAGGCCACATTTTTACAGCTGTTTTTCTAATTTCACATTATGCTCGATTTGTCTCGGTCTAATCTGTCTGTTTTATTTGCTTTCTGTCTTGTCAACTGATACAAATGACCCCAAACTATTACGAGAATATGAAAAGCTTGAATATCTGAATTGCTTTTGATATTTAGCTGATAAAACACAGATGAAATCAATCAGTTAAAACAGTAATGAAGGACTTTCTCTGTTTAATCGCTAGCCCCAAAGAAATAATAATAAATAAACAAGCATTTCAGATTCCATTTGTGGATTTCGTCCTGAAGTGCAGAAGGGTTTGGGTTGTGCTCTTCCCAACTAAAGCAGAAATAAAGTTGTCAAAACCCCAAATATATTTCTATAATTCCTATATAAGAGAATAGTTCCTTATTCTCTTGAAGCATAATACTAAAAACACACATAATAGAACTTAAGTGCTGATTAGGAGCTAAACATAATCTGTACACACTATAAATACAACAGATCGTTTTATGCTCAATGTAATTGTGGCCTACAAACTGACTCATAACAATGAAAACACTCTTGCAACTTTCATAAACTAGTTTGTATTAAAAATTCAGCCTCTATTTTACGACTATATTTACTAAATAATAAATTATTTAGTAAACACTGAAAATGTTCTTATTATATAATGACCTTTTTAACTTGGAAAAGCACAATTATGATGACATAATGTAATAGTTGTGTAAGTGTTTTCAATAATGACGTTAGAGTAAACACTGCACCATATGTTCATGGATGTGTTTGTTGTCACAGTCCACAGGTTTTTAGTGGCATATGGTGTAAAGAAACAGAATGTACCCTGTCAGTTCTGTGTGTATCCACGAAATGCAAAGAAAAGCTAAAACATTCAAACAAATTTAGACTTTGTCTGGTAACTCATAATTTATTAGTCATTATGAACTGAGTTTCAGTCTAAACGCAACGCATATATCTGCTGTTTTTTAACTTTAGGATAGCAAATATAGGATATGTTAAAAAACAACATAAATTAAACACGATTCTGTGCAGAAAAAGGAAGTTGATTTAACAACTAATTGGAAAAGTTGATAATACGATATTTAAATGGTGCAGGAATACTCCTAACTGTTTAATATAATTATATAATAATACATATTAATATAGAGACTTTATTGTCATCTGTCAAGTGGAAATATTCTCATTTTACCTCGAGTTGAACGAATAAAGCATCGCAATTTAATGCGATGTGGGTCACTGTGTGAGCAAAAGTAATTTTTCCTGAATGAACAAACCAACTTCTATATTGACTTACAAATTAGCTACAGCCTTTTGTGTCACATTAATTTGTTGATAACAAGATTATTTTAACCTTAATTCATTCAGTAGCAAAACAACTTCAGGTGTATTATGTGTGTCAATGAAATGTTTATGAAAATCAAGTTAAAGCATAGATGTTTTACATATTAATACTTAATATTTTTTGACAACGGAATAGGCCTACCATTCTCATGTATAGTTCGTGTTCTATTCACTGCTTCTAGATGTAGTGCGAAAACTAGTCAGTGTAGAAGAATTCAATATAAAATACTTTCCTATTTACAGTGAGTCTTATTTGTGACGGTTTGGTGTGCTCTTTTGAATCTGTACAAGAGCCTCGGCAAATGTTTCTTGCAGATTGACGATAAAAATGGGAGGAGAATAATCATAGTTTTTGATGTGTTGGTTAATTTGATTTGAATTTAAATAATGGATCAGAAAAATTGAAGCTCTGATTTAATCTGTAAGTGTTTACATCAAATAGACAATACGCGGAAAAGCAATACATTTAAACCAAATGCATTGGACCGAAAATGTGTTTGTCAAGTCAGATGTTATAAAAACAATCAGTATTTGATTGTAGGTTTGTAGTTAATAATCGACCAACAGATAGCAGCAGCTGTTTATTACTGATGCTTTGCAATATTTGAATTATGAAGCTCTTCATGTGTCTGTAGTTTTCAGAGCTTTTGCATTCATCCTAATCTTCCTCAAATAGCACACCAGTCTTGACACTTTGCTTATTTATTTATCAGTGGGCCTTTGTTTTCTTTTATTTTTAATATTGTTGAAGGGTTAGTAAAGGTCTTTTATCAAGATGTCCACATTGTATTTGTACAAGGATCTGCCTCACATTTAACCAACTCCGAGGATCTTGGTCGGAGGTGACCAAGATCCTCCCAACACAAAATTCCTTCAAATCAGTTCATGGTACATTATGGAACAGCAAGCAAACAAACAAACTCAAAAAAACAAATGTAGACAAAGACATAACGTATTCCAGGTCCAGTTGGAGGAAGTCATGATGGACCACATTTTGCAGTAAAGGGAAAGAAAGTGATGTATTCTTCTCTACCACTCGTTGTTGTGAGGAACATGTCAACATTCATATTTATGCCCAGTGTGTGTGTGTGTGTGTGTGTGTGTGTGTGTGTGTGTGTGTGTGTGTGTGTGTGTGTGTGTGTGTGTGTGTGTGTGTGTGTGTCTGTGTGTGTGTGTTTCTGTAGGAGCTTAACAAACCATGAATCCCTCACTCTATGAAAATACAACATCTGTGTTGTCCTGGGGGTGTTTTCATACGTGACAGTAGGATTCCCTTCTCTTGGCTATTACTCAGCTCTGTCTCATTGTCTGTGTCACACAAATGAACACAGTCATTCAAAGTGAAACTGAAATTTCTTCACATTTGTCTTGCCCACCCTTTGTTTTCCGTTTGGGTTCTAACTGAATGAAGACAAAACATCTGGACCCAAATTCAGATCACACTTCCAGAATAGAATTATTTGCAGTCCATAAAGTACAAAATAAACCCAAGCCATGTGGCGGTGAAGACAATGTTGTAATGCAACAAACACAGCTATTCCATAAAATCCCAATCAGTATAATTTTCTGGACAATGATGCAGTTACATAGAGCACAGACCACATACAGTAGTCTGTGCTCCATTTGTAGGTGTAAACTGATCCGAACTGATTTTTAACTCCTTTTTAACTTCTTCAATTTAGAAAGATCATCTAAGAGGTGGCTTCCTGTTAGGTAAACTCAAGTTTCAGTTCCAAGCAGGTTTCATTTGTCAAGGCAGATTTTCATGACTTTCAGTTAGTTTAAAATAACATAATCAATTACCAAGTGAAATAATGTATTTTGCGTTGCTGCCTTTTCAACTTTAACATAATGATGTTTGGGTGATGCCACATCTTTTGCGAATTTTGGTAAAAAATTTGCAGAGGAAACTGGCAAGGATTTAATGTACTGAACCAGGAAGTAGATGATAATCTTTAAACTGTTCACACGCTGATACTCTGGGAAGGACAACAGTGAATTTGTCCACGTGTTTTCTCATCAGTTGTGGGAGTTTTGCCACCAGCTATTTGGACACATTTTGGCCATTAGAACCATTAGAACTACTTCAATTCTTTGTAATATTCACATGACTCTCTGCAGTTATGTCAGCATGATGCCGATTTCCCGTTCCACCTCATCCCAGCAGTGATCTATTGTTATGAGACCGTGAAGTCATAAACATGAAATTCTGACCCCACTGTCTGAATGCTGCTGCAAGTGTTTCAAATCTTCTGTTGTACAGTTTTGACAGGCCTGTGACAAATTTGTTCTCAATCTCCTCAACTTTGGTGTAATAGGTGTCATACAAGATCATACAACATCATACAACAATATGAACAGTGCTATAAAAATTCACTCAATTTTAGAATTTATTTAAAGTGTATAAAATTTATTTGCTGTGTTGCACACATTTTTTGTTTTGCATCATTTTTACACTTGTGATACTTGTAGAGTGAGTTGCGACACAGCGCTGCAGACTGCATCCCTCATGGGCCGTGAACGCTTCCACAGGCGAGGATAGACCCAGTGTCTCCCCACAGAC
The DNA here is from genome assembly GCA_013358685.1 of Antennarius maculatus. NCBI lineage: Eukaryota > Metazoa > Chordata > Actinopteri > Lophiiformes > Antennariidae > Antennarius > Antennarius maculatus. The sequence continues at coordinate 16,998,764 of CM023615.1, forward strand.
TCATCGCCACCGGGAAACCGTAGCATGAGAGAATTTGATTTGAGTAGAAATAGAAGAGACGCTCGTTCCGTGTGTAGAGGGATGAAAGAAGCCGTTGTTGTCATCCTGATTGGGACTACCAGTAGTTAAATTTTACTTTTGCTGACATGGCAAACTTCAGGATCTATAATAAATGACTGAATCTCCATTGTCTTAACTCCATATTGCTGGTAGAGTTATGTCTCTCACGTCTCTCTCTGTTACCTGATACAAATGTACCTCTTCAGATGTGTATCTGATTCTCATTGATCCAGGTTATGATCCAGATCTGGATCTGCTAACTCATGGACGTGGAAATGTCTCAGCTTTTCATGACTGAGTACTTTCATTTCAATGAATGCCACCAATATTTTTTTTTAAATGCCGTATTCTGAATGTTGAGGAAAAAATATTCCAGATACGCCTCGGAGAAGATCTCACACCTGGAAAACAACTATTCAGAATATCTTCCACACAAAACAAACCACCAAACAAACATGGATGATCACATAACAACTCTATTAATTTATCCATTGTGCTATATATATATTTTTTACTCTAACATCATGAGGATTAAAAGTAAATGCTTCATAATCTTTGCATTGTGATTCTCTTTTCATATCTGTTGCTGCACTATGTCATACTACAGTATACAGTATATACATGCAGTAAAACTGGCTGGGCTGCATTAGTAAATAAAATTTTCCAAAGGCTTTAATATGAAAAGTGAATTAAATTGGATCGTGTTTTTAAGGAGATAATGTATGCCTACAAGAAGGTTAGAATTTCAATCTACACTGTTTTTACAATAAATAAGCTATCGATGTGATTCCCATTTGCACTTCAGTTAAAAGTGGACGGGTCTTATTCTAATCATTAACTATATCAAAAATGTTTTTGAATGAGTGATTTATGAGAAAGCAGAACCATTGAAACGGTTACTGCTGCATACATGTATGTAGGCGATGAGGGACTGTACATCAGTTTTTCCATGGTATTACCAACGTCATCATTCAGCTCAGCTTCAACAAATCAGCTTCATGCATGACAACTTTATAAAATACTTAAATATGAACTATATTTTGTCTCTTGTTGAATCATGATGTAGTTTTATAATGGCAAATATACTCCTGTTTAGTTTGATACAGAAAATTAACTTGAAACTTAAAACCTCTTCCAATGTAACCGTCTTGGTAACTGCTAAAAACTAGATATAATCTGACAAAAGGATTATTCTGCAGCTTTAAAACAGAACAGCAACATACAAAAAGAACCCCATATGTACTGTATGTGTATAAATGATGGAGGTGAAGTGGTGAGTGGGAGAGATAGAAGAGAGCTTTGCTATCTTTGTATAGACTGTTTCGCAAAGTTTCAAAGGAGCTTGAATGTTGAAGCTCCTCTGACCGTTTTCAGTCACTGAGGACTTAATGTCACTTCTTTCTGATTCACAACATCTTTTCCACTGACATTTGTTTGTTTCTGAAACACCAGAACAAACTCATGTAGTACAACTCCTTTGGGGCCTTCCTGTCTACTCAGAGCTGCAGACATCCTACAGTATTTTTGCAATTCCCACATAAAATAGCTCTAAAACTCACAAACAAAGTCAGGCAGACTCGGTATTGCACGGTGAGGGAAACCCTCTGTAGGAGAGAATGGAGGATGAGGAGAGGATATAAGGGTGACTCACCCTTTCTTGCTTGTGGCCCACACTTTCTGGCCTTTTCTCTTTCAGTCATGACAGTGGGGCGCCTACACCCGCATTAAGTGTGTGACTAATGAGGGATTCCACACTTTCAGGTGTTTTACGCTAAAATCACAGAAACAGACGTGTAGCTATTGCGGAGGAAATTTTCTTATGGACCTATTCTTTGTGACAGATTTATATCCAGATGTTCAGAATGTACTCTCTGTAGGCCCGAGAAATAAATGTGTCAGTGTGGCAGCCATAAATAAACGGGTTTATTCAAGAAAATTACTTTCTTCATTTTGAGCTCGCAGAGAACAGAAGCAGGTGTTCACCCTTTATGAAGACAGCACGGAGCCAAGCAGAGAAACTTCAGAGAGGCACATAAGACGTGCTCAATATATTTGTTTTGTCCTTGTTGTGGTTCCTGTGTCTAAACCACCGCTGCAGTTTTTTTGTCTTTGTCTTTTTGCTTTTTTAATGAAATTTCATAAACTTCCTTTACATAGTTTTTTGCTTTACAGTTTAAGTACTAATAAACAGATATTTAGGTGCTTATCATAGTTTGGCAGAAGTAAACAAATATTTAAATCCATGGTGAGCGTAGACGCCATTGTGTTTTCACAGATGTTACATTACTGCTGCGTTGAGTGCAGACAAAACTTGACAGCAGGTTTGGAAGCAAGATAAGCACAAGCAGTTGTTTGGTGCTGCACAGGTGTTCATAAGTATTATAAGAGTTACTCCACTGTGTAGAGTGTAATCTGTATCTTACTGTCTTCATCATTTTTCATCCAAAAATTCAATGCAATATGAAATGAAACACTAATATTAAAATAAGCAGGACTGTAAAATGTTGTCAAATTAAATACCAAGTGCTGCAACAACTGAAGACGTACTAATTCCTCCATCGGTTCATGATGACGGTTCCACAAACAGCCGTACAGGCAGGGAATGCTGGACCGTATTTACTGATATCTTTATTTAGTCAGTTTAAGCATACATTATTTAAAGACAAATGTTATTATCAATGAGATGACACAAGAAGAGGTTCATACCCAACACGCGAGACGAATCAGTGTCGAAAATGATGCCGTCAAAAAAAAAAGTCTTGAATTTGAATGTTTTTGCACAGTATCAGTGTGACAGACTGCATGTGTCCTAAATGCATGCCGGGTGTCCATCCTTGTAGATATGTTTCTGTAACTGACTGATTTTATTTGATCAATGCTTTTACACGTGCAAAACTAAACTGTTGTGAACAACGACATCAAGTGCTTTGATTTGACAAATTGCTCCGCAGACCTTCAGTTTGAGACTACGAATCATGATAATGTTCATACACCACAGTCTCAACATAGCAGTATTTGCTGTTAAAGTCATATAAATCATTTAATTATTGATCGGTTGATTGATTGATCCTAGTATTGACAAAAGTCAACTGGACTGTAGCTGAAGCTTTTCTGAGACTGAAAAGCTTCGCAGACACCTTATCATTAAGTTTCAACTAACGTTTCAACTAGCAATAATCGTGCCTCAGATAAACCTCATAGGCTACGATACTGCCACTGCGCATAGTTAATTTAATGAGAGTTCATAAAAGGAAAGGTCACCATGTGAAAATAAAGAACGGAGCGGCCCCTAACTGCTTGGTCTCATGGATGCGAGGATCAAATTATTTGATCGTTGACTTTTTAATATTTGAGACCTGCATTTGAGACCTACAGCACAGTGGACAGTGTGCTGTACTATATTAAACTGACATTTCTATGGGTATTGGAATGAGACAGTCTCCTTCTGTTCCCTCGTTTAATTCGTTTTTTTTAAGAAGAGATGTGTTTTTTTTATTAATAATTGAGGCATTTCTGTGTAGTTTGGAGATCTGAGAATAAATGAAAGAATGAATATTTATTTGTCTAAACAACTAGAGTTGTGATGGGAAAATGAACACGTCAGTTATAAAAAATAATCAGTTTAGCGGCTAAACTCAAAAGGGCTTTTACATCAACACAACAATTTTAGCCGCTAAAAGTCAGTTGTCTTACTGAACGAATAAAAACAGTAAAATGAAATAAAGAAAATCATGAGTATATTTGAATTTGCTAATTAAAATTATTTAACTATAGGTTTTGTTTTAATCTGCCTTTGTTATTGATCAAATGCATTTTTACCTTAACCAGCATATTATGCAATTTATTGATTAAAAAAACAAAACAAAATATGTGACATGTCCTCTTTCTCTGAAACAACCAATCGAAGTTTGTTATTCCAATTTCAGTTTGATCAACAACCCTGTGCTCTGTTTCTAGACCAATCGCTGGCGAGGGAGGAACAAGGACTCTTTAAAACAAGATTCTTCTCTTAAATTTTCAACATTTACACCCGACTCCAGATCACCGCAGTCCGAAGAACTCTCATCACTCATCATTATTTGTAAGTATATACTTTATTTAGTGTAGAGTTCTAATTAAAATATAGTCCTCCTAAATATAAAAGCATTTAATGTCTAGACAATAAACTGTTAACTGTTTCCCATCCCCGATTGAGTGATAAACCTGACGTAGTTCTATTTAATTACAACAAATGTGTACAATGTATAAATTAAAATCATGTGCTGATACTTTAAATAAAGTGAAACTGAAAAAACTGTACAAAAAAAGAAGAACAATAAAAATATTGTTTCAATAAGTTTCTTTTTTTGATCAGTTTTAGTTCATGCTGTAAATATAGTATTTTTTTGTTACGTTCAATGATTTGAGTCCATAAATTCAAAACCGTTGACCAGTACATTAAGGACAACATGTAATACACGTTAAATTGATCTAAATGGATATTTTTAAAGATAATTGTATCAGTGCACTGATTTTACATGAACATATAAGACGATATGATCAATGATGGATTTAGGAAAAAACACCACATACAAGAATAATTTAAAAAATAATAACTCTAAATTTGGTTTTCTGTGAAAGGTCATTAGAAAGTTTGTCCCCTGCTTAAACTGTGTTGTTTGTTTATAATTCACCGAGGTATAATATTTAAAAGGCAAGAAAATATTAAATTTAGTCAAAATAAACAATTCTTCAGTAATCACATCTGAGCTGTGTTTTAATTTTTCTGTTCGCTCTCCTCTGCTCCTCCACTCCTCCACCCTCCCCTCCATCTTTGCTTGTCGTTTCATCCTCACCAGATGAAATGATCTTGGTTTCCTGGTTTTCACTGCGCAAGATGATTGTTAATGTTTATTTAGCTGTAATTTGCTTCTATCATTTTCTTACAAATCAGATTTCAGTCATAATAAATAAACAATAAACATATCAAATATATGTTTTTACAGTCTTTTGAAAATATCAATTAATGTGTTCAAAACAGAGCTGTTTGGAAAGATTATTTTGCATTCTCTGCCTGTATTGGTCAGAGAACGGCAGAGAGAGAAAGAAGGGAAGCCAGATGATATGCAATTTTGACTAAAGATGTCATCTCGCTTTCCAGCAAAATCTCAGATCTTAGTCTTAAATGAGGTTCAAAGACCAAACAGATTTTATCAATTTCTTATTGCTCTGGACTGTGTGGTCGCATTCTCAAATAATTTAATCACAGTAAAGAATATATTTGATTATTTATCGTCTGATTTTGAGTTCTTTGGTCAAGGTTTTTTAATCTATTTTCAAAGCATTAATGCAGAATTGTACATTACAAATATTCATTTTAAAATCAAGAAGCAGACTCCCACTCGTCCACCCACCCAGTCCCTAGACGCTACAGGCAGACAAATACATCACAGACACACAAATCATAAGCACAGTAAAGATGAACCTAAAAAAGAAAACCAAAGTGAATAAAATAATGAAATGTTAATTATTAAAATTGGTGGTTGGTTGGATAACAAGCACATTATGGTGTGCCTGTGTTAATACCATGACAGTCAGTCAGAGGCCCTTAAGTGAAGGTTTGGAAGAATTCATTACCCTATACTATACTACCCTTATATGAGATACTAGTCTATAATGGGGCGGCAGTGGCTCAGCGGTAGAGCGGACGTCTTATGACCAGACATCGCAGGGCGGTTCAATTCCTGCTCCCGCCAGACATCATCAGAGCTAACTGTGTGAGGTGTCAGCTCGACCCCTGGCCATTGCTGAGGCGCCCTTGAGCAAGGCCCTTACAAGCTGCTCAATTGCCCGTCACTCTGCCTCCCCATATACTGTTGTGTTACTAACTGCATGCTCACAGGCCCCTTGTGTGTTGTGATTGTGTTTCAGGGGCCTGTACAAAAAAAAAATTCTGTATCTAACAAAAAGATATGTAGAGTGTAAAGAGTAATTTCCCCGTTAGGGGATTAATAAAGTGGAGCTTCTTCTTCTAATTGAGATAATGTAATAGATATAGATATATACTGTATGTATATACACACACACACACACACATATATGTATATATATATATATATATATATATATATATATATATATATATATATATATATATATATATATATATATATATATATATATATATATATACTGTATGTATACACACACACACACACACACACACACACACACACACATATATATATATAAATATAAAATCATGGGAGTGTTTCTAATTTTGTAAAATATTGTATGAATGCTTAAAGATCTACTTGTGGAGTGAATTTGACTTCATCTAATTTTTTAAAAAACTGATTTGATTTCTAATTAAAATGGACGTTTGATTTAAGTAACATATTTGCCTTATTTCAAAGGATCAGAAAAAGCAACAAATTAAAGCAGTACTTAAAACCGATATGATTTCATTTCTTTATTTTTCTTTGTTCTTTATTCAGACATGACAAAGTTTGCACTGTAGACGAGCAACACAAAGGGGGAGCATGAAGGGGAGAGGGAACGATGGGAGGGAGACAGGGAGAGACAATACAGAGGCATCTACCTTGAACCACAGTTTAGGTGCTGTGGTCTCTTTTTTCTTCTCTTCTCAAGCACAGACAGCTCTGTCTTTCGGGGAACAGGGGAGGAAGAGAGGGGGTGTGAGAGTCAGAGGGGGAGGACTGGGATAAGAATCTGCACTTAAACTAAATCATGCCCACCGCAACGCAGCGTACGCTCTGTGTCTTCCCTCCAACAATTGTCTGTTGTCATCCAAAACCCACCACAGAACGCCTACTCTCAACTCTCAGCTTTGTCTTTCATCCTGTCAAATCTCTGTGATTCTGAGACCACCACAAAACTCTTTCTACTTCCTGTTCAACACAGTACTTGATAAACAAACTCCTACAATAAAATAGGGATGTTACAACTTAGAATTTATTTAATTGTTGATTATGCTCTGAGACTTCATTTTCTTTGTGTAAAAGCAGTTTATTGAACACTTCTTAATATCTGCCATCTACTGTTTCAGCTTTCTAAAAATAATTTTTAGCATTCACATAAAAATAACAGATCAAAACAACGCCAAGTAGATAGTTTATAAAAAAGAAAATTAAAAGTAAAACTTAGAAATTCAAATTAAAATCAGATTCACACAGAATTTGCATGAATGTTTATCCTCTGTTTTTACTAAATATACTGTTTTGCAGACTGACATGAAAACCTTAATTCAAACCATTCTCATCCTCATCAATGTGATTCTGTTACCCACAGGTAAGATGCAATGATTGCATTCTGCAGCTTTCTGTGGGACTGAATTGCGTCCCAACACTAAATTCTTCTCACTCTCTTAGGAGCGCAGGAGGTAACCTATGCTCAGGTTGGAGGGACTGTTACCTTAAAGCCTCCAGAAGGTGTTTATTTACAAGAAGATTACTTGTTCTGGTATTTTGGTGATCTGGAGATTGCGTGGCGCAACATTTTTGGAGGAACAGGGTTCAGTAAAGGTGAACAATGCCTTGAGCTATTTACAGATCTGAAAGTATATTTTTACCATCGGTAACATGCACATCTACTTTAAAAAATAATCATCGTATAAACTTACAAGCACTTTTTTAAAATTAACTATCATTCTCTTTGCAGATGAAAAGTGGAAAAACACATTGTCCTCACATGATGGCTCACTGATTATCAAAGGCCTCAAACACGAACACTTCGGGACTTTTACATGTGTAGCGAAGAAGAAAGGTGTCCAAACTAAGGCCACCATCAAATATACACTACTCAAGATCACTGGTGAGAGTACAAATACTGTGACAGTCACGTTCACCTGACTGTGTACTTGTGAAGTTCAGTTTGCCACTTAAGGAGTGTGAATATAACACATCAAGCTCTAGAACCTTTTGGCTTTTACCACCCTTCATTAAAAAATTAATAAACATCATACTCAAATAACAAGCCAAGCCTGTTTCCTGATAATTTGTCATTGAGGGCTGAATGTGTTACTACATATTTGGTTGCAAATGTGCAGCCAAATAGGAATAGAAATATTAAATTATCTGTAGTATCAAGGAAATAACAAATGCTCATTGTTACATGTCTTTCCTGTACTGAATTTCCTCTGTAGTGTCTATGAACCCTCCATCCCCTCTGCTGCCTGAGGAATCTCTGTCTCTGGCCTGCGATGCGGAGGCTCCTCCGGGTCAGAAGAAGCCAGAGGTCCACTGGATAAACCCCCAGGGAGAGAAAGAGATAACCAGCCAAAGAGGAATCACAGTGAAAGCTGCAGCCAAGCACAGTGGGCAGTGGACCTGTGCTGTGACAAATGGTGCAAAAGAAATCAAAGTCAAAATCTCCGTTGCAGTTGTGGGTGTGTAAATGTATACATGTATGCATATTTTTGTTTTAAAATCACGTCTTCTCAGACTGAAAATCAATTTATAATTATCTTTCTTTTATTAGACATGTCCCCAGCCCCTTTACACCCCCAATATACATCTAAATCCACACCTCTCACCATCCCTTGTTCCATTGCATCTCATATCTCCTGGAACCAAATCAAATCTAAAGGCATCCAAGGAGGAATCTGGCATTTCTTCCCTAAATCAGGCTCGAATCTCAGGTCTGCAGCTCCACAGAGGCTCTTTTCCCTGTCTCTGAAGAATCCGCTGTCATGGACGCCAGACCAACACAGAGGCCTGACTCCGGTACCAGACCTTCAAAAGGGGGTTCTCTCTTTGACCAGAACCAAAGGGAGGGAAGATGACGGCGGAGTGTACGTGTGCTCCCTGGAATTTAATAACAGCATGACCCTGAGCAGGACCGTGAACATAAGTGTGTTGCAAAGTAAGTTGAAACCAACTGCCTCGTTAAAGCCCAGCTCCGTGTTGTAGTGAGATGTATAACATGATGATTTATTTCCTTCTCATTGAAGTCTCATTTATCTCACTGATGTCCAGTTTTTTTGCTCCCTCCTTCTAGTGAATCATAAGCTGGAAATATTATTTAATTTTCACCTCTCTGGGTTTGAACGTGCTTTCCTGCTTTTTCATTTCTGTTTTGTAGAGTCTTTTAGAGTCGCTGACGTGACACGTGTTATATGAATTGATTCATACGCTTGTCCTGCTCCTGCTGTTTTCGCTAAAATTGATTGTAATTGGACATAAATCATCTAATGAGCTTAATTTTGTACTTTAGATGAAGAGGTTATCCAACCATTCCAAATCATACAAATGTTTGACATCTGGGGTGTGCGTGTATAACTTCATTCAGAGCTGTAGCTTCTAATTGTTTTATTATACATGACATACTTTTCTCAATGGATTAATAAAGGTCTGTTTCATTAGCTGACAGAGGAGAGTGAAGAATGCCTGACTACCAGTAAATTCAATTCACCGTCACAGCCATCAAAAAACAAACCAGAACATTCAAAAAAAGTAATTTCCCTATGGGGATCATTAAATTATTATTATTATTACTATTAGTAGTAGTAGTAGTAGTAGTAGTAGTAGTAGTATTAGTATTAGTATCATTATTATTATTATTATTATTATTATTATTATTATTATTATTAAAAAGGGTGAGGGGAGAATTTTTTAAAGGGCATAAGATATCTGAAAATACAGGCATTTTCTTTTTTTGTTGATGATGATGTGTCATGTTTACATTATTATTATTCTAAAAACTTCATAGGACTCAAAAAGTGACAAACACAATGCACAACATAGTCATGGACTGTCAAAAATTGTGAAATGTCTCATGCATTTTATATTTACTGTGAAAAATAATCTTTTTTTTTTTTTTTTTTTTATTCCTTTCCCCAACTTCCCTCTCCTACTCCAGTTACCTCCTACCCAGGGACAGATTTAATTGCTGGCCAGCAGGTCAACCTCACCTGCGGCCTTGGCCATCCGCTGCCCTCTGACCTGCAACTGAAATGGTTTCCTCCTGAACAGCCGTCCCGGTTGCCGCTGACGCCTGACCATCGTTCCACTCATCTCACCATCCCGGAAGTGGGTGCAGGAGATGGAGGAGTGTGGAGGTGTGAGCTGTGGCGGGGCGACACATGGCTAACCTCAGCTGTGATAAAACTGAAGATCGGTGAGTGCAGGAAGTGAGAAGGGAGCAGGAAACACGACATGGGCATGACCTTGATGCCACGATCTTCTGTTCGCCTGATAGATGGGTTACATGTCATCTCTGGAGTCTTACTGTTTGATATGTTTGTTTCTGTTGTACACAGACCACAAGATGAGCTGGTGGATGCAGGTAGTAATATGTAGTGTCACAGTCATTGTAGTCCTCACTCTCATCATCATCTTCTACCGATGCAGACAGGTAAAGGTAAATGATCCCTATTCCTTGTTTGACCACACTTCATTCTTAATATGGTGCCAATATGGTTTGTCTCCCTCTAACTCTCTCTCTCTCTTTCTCTTTCTCTTTCTCTCTCTCTGTCTCTCTAACTCTCTTCGACATTAGCGGAAGATCACACATCCTCGGCATCGACTCTGTCAGTGCAAAAAGTATGTAACAATCACTTCCTGGACTAATGAAATGACTCATATTCACATTAATCAGCTCTGAAATATTTTATTCATAAGATGTTTCATGAAGATTAAAAAAAACTTTGCTTCTTGTAGCTCTGTGGCTCTTTCTCCAACTCAAACCTTTGATTTTTTTTGTTTCAGCCCCAAGCCCAGAGGATTCTACCGAACGTAACATCTCCAGGAAAAGATGCTTTCAATTTTTCATTGTAATAAGATAAGATGGACTTTTCTACATATCTACTTCACTGTGAACCTCTGTTAAGTGTGAAGGATGAGACCCTGAAAGAACAGAGTCTGGCAACTGCTGAAAAGTCTTATTTTATCCTTGCACACATTTCAACATAATAATTCAAAATGTAGGATAAAATATTTTACTTTTTTTTTTAAATTTTGGCAGAATTGCTCTGTGAAACGGTTTTATTGTTTAAATAACAATATATCACCATTTTAAATTCTAATAACCCTTCTGTTTGTTTCTTTGTTTGCTAGCAAGAATGCATAAAATTATCTTAATTGGATATTCTTGAAATGTATTGGGATGGACATGAAGTCAGGAGTATTCCTGGATAATGGGTCAGATTCTAAATTTTCCTGTCTGTTTTTTTTTTTTTTTGAGCATTGAGCATTGAGCATTGAGCTAAAAAGCTCTTTTGAGGCTTTTTCAGATTTATGCATAAGCCACTTGGTGGATTCTCACTAAACTGAGCTGAAGGGCAGGCATGTCTTACAGAAGGAACCATGCAATTTTGGAGTGGATCAAGATAAAGGACACAGGGTCTTTGACTTTTCTTTCACTCTCCTTAATACTGCAAATTTTTTTCAGCTATTTTTCTAACAATTATTCATAAACGTCTTGACAGCTCTTCATGAAGCTTGACAAACACATCCCAAAGAGGGAACCGATGAATTCTAGAATAGATCCTGATGAATGGGTGAATCCTGGATTCATTTTTCAAACATTTTTTTCAACATTCCAAGAATCGCAATGTTAAACATCTTGATGATGATCATGTATTTTCTCGCTCTCTCTCACTCACCTCTATTCTGGATTTTTCATTCTTCATCTTGCATACTTTTTTTTGTTTTTTTTTTGGTGTTGCATTGATAGGCTTTGTAACCTGCTTTAATAAATATTTAGGCATATATATTATTTTCATGGTGAGCTAGTTGTAAATACAAAAAATGAATGACTTTATTACCCAGATCAGAACATGTCTCTTTTCTTAGAGGATGTTTATTTGTACATTGGTCCTTGAAGTAATGCAATAAAGAATTCATTTCTTTTTCAGTTGTGTGTGGTGGGGCTCGCTGGAATGGGATGGGGTTTATCTGATGGATTTGGATGTACAAGAAGGAGCAAAATATGAATGAAATCAAAATGAAATGTAAAATTACAAAATAGCATATTCCACTACGGTTGTCAGACAACTGCAATAACTACATGCTTTTCAAATTATCCATGTACTTACTGTCAAATGAAAACCACATAACTTCAAAGCGGTCAACATCTTCCTACTTCTGCAGCCAAATAAAACAAAACATAAAGTTCAGCTATGAACTAATAACAACTGATTTTTGGAGCTCATGAAAGGTTTTTTACCAAAGAAATATGCCAATTTCTGGACATAATGCATGTTTCTAAGGGCGGCAGAACTAGTAGGAAGATATGATCACAGCTTTGGTCCGGACTGAAATAGCTCAACAATCGCTAAATCAGTTTCTATGCAAAGATTTATCATGCTAACACACTGATAAGTCAAAGTCAAGTCAAAGTCAGCTTTATTGTCAAGTGTGCCATATATGCATGACATACAGCACAGATGAAATTACTGTCCTCTCAGACCCACGGTAAGCAGGCAGTACAACAGGCAGTACAACACAGGCAGTACAACAGGCAGTGCAACACAGGCAGGACAACACAGGCAGGAAAACACAGGCAGGACAACACAGGCAGGACAACACAGGCAGTACAACACAGGCAGGGCAACACAGGCAGGACAATACAAGCAGTATAACAGGCAGTACAACACAGACGGTACATCAGACAGTACAGCATGAAGTATTAGACGAAACACAAGGGATGGTAAACATCTCTATGCACTCTAATCCCATAAGGGAAGTGACGTGTGCGTAGTCCCTGAGTTAATGGGGGGGGAAAGAGATAGATAGTCAGGTGCTGGGGGGAGGGCAGGGCAGTATGAGGGTAGAGTTCAAGGCTATGGCAGGGGCAGAGCAGAGAGGGAGTTGAGCCTCCTGACTGCATGGTGAAAGAAACTGTCCTTGAGCCTTCTGGTTCTGGCCCGCAGACTCTGCAGTCTCCTACCTGATGGCAGCAGGCTGAAAAGGCTGTGAGAGAGGTGGGTGGGATCACCTGCAATGCTGATGGCTTTGTGGGTGAGGCGGGTGTTGTAAATGTCTGTGAGGGAAGGGAGAGAGATACCAGTGATCTTTTCAGCTGCTCTCACGATGCATTGCAGGGTCTTACAGCAGGAAACGGTGCAGGCGCCGTACCACACAGTGATGCAGCTGGTTAAGATGCTCTCAATGGTGCCTCTGTAGAAGATGAGCATGATCGGAGGTGGGGCTCTTGCTCTCCTCAGTTTGCGGAGAAAGTAGAGGCGCTGTTGGGCTTTTTTGGCCAGCGATGTGGTGTTGCTGTCCCAGGACAGGTCCTCTGAGATGTGCACACCCAGGAAGTTGGTGCTGCTGACCCATTCCACTGCAGCACCGTCGATGGTTAGTGGAGCATGCTGAGTGTGTGTTCTCCTGAAGTCCACAACAATCTCCTTCGTCTTCTCCACATTCAGATGGAGATTGTTGTCATTGCACCACATAGCCAGGAGACTCACCTCATTTCTGTAGACTGTCTCGTTGTTGTTGATGAGACCCACCACAGTCGTGTCTTCTGCAAACTCAATGTAGAGGTTGGAGCTGGAATTCGGTGTGCAGTAATGGGTTAGCAGAGTGAAGAGGAGGGGGCTCAGAACACATCCTTAGGGGGCTCCTGTGTTGTTGTGTGATGGTGCTGGAGGTGTTGTTACCGACTCGAACTGCCTGTCGTCTCACTGTCAGGAAGTCCAGCAGCCAGTTGTGTATGGAGGTGTTGAGTCCAAGCTGGTCCAGTTTGTAGATGAGCTGCTGGGGGATGATTGTGTTGAATGCTGAGTTGTAGTTGATGAACAGCATTCTGGCGTACGAGTCTTTAGTCTCCAGGTGGATGAGGGTTGGATGTAGGGCAGTGGAGATGGCGTCATCGGTTGAGCAGTTGGACCGGTAAGCAAACTGAAAAGGGTCCAGGGTTGAAGGGAGGGCAGATTTGATGTGGTGCATGACTAGCCGCTCGAAGCACTTCATGAGGATAAGAGTGAGTAAAACTGGGCGGTAGTCGTTGAAGCCAGATGGGGGCGACTTCTTCAGGACTGGGATGATGGTGGTAGCTTTGAGGCAGGTGGAGACAACAGCCTGGCTCAGGGAGGTGTTGAAGATGTCTGTGAAGACATCTGTGAGCTCATCAGCACATTCTCTCAGGACACAACCAGACATGTTGTCAGGACCTGGGGCTTTTCAGGCGTTGGTCCTTCTGAGGACTTGCCTCACACTGTCCAGAGAAAGCGTCAACACCTGGTCGCCAGGAGGGGGTGAACTCTTCTCTGCCAGAATGCTGTTGTCTGCCTCAAAGTGCACAAAGAAGTCATTCAGCTGATTCAGCAGAGTGGTGGAGCTGTTGCAGGACTGCAGAAGGGGCTTGTAGTCCGTAATGGACTGAATACCCCGCCACATGTTCCTGGTGTCTCTGCTGTCGCTGAAGTGGCTGGCGATCCTCCTGGAGTACTGTCTCTTGGCCACTGGGATGCCTCGTGACAGGTTGGCCCAAGCTGTCCTCAGGCCCACCTTGTCCCCAGCTCTGAAGGCCGCGTTCCGTGCCCTCAGGAGCCTGTGAACTTCCCTGTCAGCCATGGCTTCTGGTTGGCTTCGAATGGAGATGGTTCTGGTGACCCTGACATCATCCATACATTTCCTCATGTATGCCGTTACGGTCTCTGTGTACTCCTGGAGGTCTGTGGTGTTGTGGGTGGCTGCGTCTTTGAATACGCTCCAGTCTGTGGTTGAGAAGCAGTCCCGGAGTGCCTTAGACGACCCATCAGGCCACACCCGTATCTGCCTTTTCACAGGTCTGACGACTAACGAGCGGTCTGTATGCAGGCATTGGCATAACAGTAGTCTGGTCTGACGCCCCAAGGTGGGGGAGGGCAAGGGCCTTGTACGCATCTTTATGTGTTGTGTAGACATTGTCCAGGATGTTAGCTCCTCTGGTGGCAAAGTTGATATGTCTATGTAATTTTGGAAACACACTCTTGGGATTTGCATGGTTAAAGTCCCCCGCCAGAATGAGGAAGGCATCTGGGTGGACTGTCTGCTGCTCACCGATGAGATGGTAGAGATCATGTAGTGCCTCACTCCTGTTATTGCTGGAGGTGGGAGGGATATATATTGCCACCAGCAATATGGCAGAAAACTCCCTGGGCAGGTAGAATGGCCAGCATCTGATGATCACAAGCTCCACCAGAGGAGAGCAGTGTGTGCAAACCACAGCAGCGTCGCGGCACCAAGCATCCCTGATGTAAACATAGAGTCCCCCGCCGCGGGTCTTCTCCCCCTCGACGAGCGCTCTGTCAGCCCGGTGGCATGTTAGCCGGTCCAGCTGAATGGCACAGTCCTGGACGTTGTCAGTGAGCCATGTTTCCACCAATACAAAGACACAACACTCATTCACAGACTTAGTTGATGATCGGAGCAGGCGGATGTAGTCTAGTTTATTGAGTGTACCTGTTAAATATCACCACGTTAGCATTGTTTCTAACATTCAACTCAAAGACCTGTGCAGCACAACTTCACACAGTCACTAGAATGACCTAATGTCTTTCAGAGTATTGTGAAATATTTGCAACAAAAAAAGCAGGCAGACAAACAAGCAAATCCGAGTGATCCCATAACCTCCTCCAACTATCATTGGCAAAGGCAACAAAACCTAATTAGCTAATGGAAAATAAATGTAGCAGATGGTTTACAGAGTGATACAGAATACGTAGGATTGCAGCATAATGGATGTATATAAAAAGATGATGAATTATTGCATCTGTGCTGGTGTCTGTAGCTATTCATCAAAAGGTTGAGTTTCAGTTTCAGAAACTTCTTTCAGTTGAGTGTCTGCAGCCTTCAGAAGCTTCCAGATTCCAGACCAATGAGAACAAATAGGATGGAATAGCCTCTGTTTTCCAGCATGCCTGCAGGTGCACCCAGCAAATTTGACAGTATGTACTAGCAAACAGAACCACATACAGAGCCATCATTTGTGCACGTTGTATGAGGAGCGTCAGTGTTTCATATGTTCAGTCAACCAGTAGAATATCATGAACTGTAGCCCTCTCTCTCTCTCTCTCTCTCTCTCTCTCTCTCTCTCTCTCTCTCTCTCTCTCTCTCCCTCTCTCTCTCTCGCTCTCTCTGATTTCTGGTATTTAATAGAACATGAAAGGGGTGGAGGCAGACTGTCCAGATTGCACAAATTATCCGGACAGATTTGAATTTGCATGTTCATCAAACTGTATAAACTCAGATGGTGCAATATCTTGAAGCCAAACCATTGATGACCTGCCATGTTGGATATGATGAATCCATCATCAAATAAGTACTTGATGATGAAGCTCTGGCATTCAGGTTGGTCATTAGTCATTAATTCAAAGTAAAAGTCTCCTACATTGTTAAAAATTGGCAAAGTTCTAGGTCCAAAAAGTATGAGTCTGCATTAATTAACTTGTTGTGTCTGTATGTGACTTATTTGCAGTCTCTTCTTTAGTAGAACAGCTGCAAAAATATCACCTCCACACCACACACATTCACACACACACCAGATGCCCACTCTGGAGCGCCAACAGACTGTCAACATTTTTTGGGCTATATGTTCTATTCATTATTTTATTCTTGGCATATATTCCCATAGCTACTGTCGACTCTGCTACTGCAGGAGGTTTTGTTAATCACACCAAACTAATTAAAGCAGAGCAGGAGTACTGGATGTTTATGTCCATGCCACTGACAGCTGAGCTAAAGTTATAGTCACACATCACAACAAATCTTCATCAGCTGAATTTGTGCTCTTTCACTTGATTTAGAGATTGGCGCTTTTTTTTTTCTTCCTTAGGTTGTTGTCTAAGGGTCCAGATGCTATGCCATCACTAGCTAAAGGTACTTGCTATTGTTTTCCCATCTACAGTGGTACCTCTACTTACGAACGTCTCTACTTACGAAATTTTCTACTTACGAAATTTCTCAGCAGGAAAATATTGCCTCTAGTTACGAAAGAAATTTCGACTTACGTAAGGTAAAAATACAGTATCGGCTGATACTCGCAGCTCCCACAGGTTCCTGAACGCACCATTCTCATAGCTGCTCTGTCATTGGCTGTTACCTAGTATCTTCCTGGCATCCCATTGGCTAAGAGGGACCTCTGTGTGAAGCTAGATCGGTGTTGATGCAGGATCCTCCTCTTTCGGCTCTCGATCTGTGAGGTGTTCTGATGGTTTTACGCAAATATACTGTATTAACTTTTTGAGTATTCGTTATGGACCCCAAGAAAGTGACGTAGAAAAGAGGAAAAGAAAAGACGAAGAAAAGTTTTTTGTCCATACAAACAAAGCAAGATATCATAGAAAAGCATGAAAAAGGGATGCGTTTGGTTGATCTCACCAAAGAATATCACCGCAATGCATCTACAATCGCCACGTTAATTAAAACAAAAGGAAGTTTAAGGAGTTTAAGGCATCGCATGGGTGGTTGGAGAAGTTCAAAAGAAGGACTGGAATTCACTCTGTTTTTTGGCATGGTGAGGCAGGAGCGCATTAACCAAAGACGACAAAAAACAATGAGGACAGCAGTTAAAAGGTAAATGACCATCATTTTCATTCTTTATTCTTTGTTTTTTACGTTATGCACAACTCTCATTTATTGTGTAATAATCTAATTGTAACATGTATTTGTTAAATGTTTTGATGCATTTTTATGCTTTATAAAACTTTTATGTCGGAATTTTGGGGGCTTGGAACGGATTAGGGCATTTGCATGGAAAACGCGTCTCTACTTACTAAATTTTCTACTTACGTGATTTCTTCCAGAACCAATTAATTTCATAAGTAGAGGTACCACTGTATTTAAAAAAAACTATTTTCTCCCACTTTGACACACACCCACATGATGCACTGTCACTTCCAGAATAAATGCTACTCTCCAAACTGAGCTCCCCACTGAAGAAACTACTGCGACTGTGCAAAGGCAAAGTTTGCCAACAAAGGGAATTACAAAGGGACTGTCTTTGCCAATAGACAGTCAGATTTTGATGACCAGATTCTTTTTTACAAAATGTTTTTCAAGGAGCTCAAATTCTTTTGTTGTTGATACAAGATAGTTCAAATGAATAGCATTTCTCTGAGCACATTTGTCATAGCACAGCTATGGTCTCGTAAGCACCATGAATAAATGTAATTTCAGGGATAATTGCTGCTGCTTGTGGTGAAGTACACCAAAGCCTTTCAAACCCAAGGTGTAAGTAGGAGTGTTAACAAGCCATGAAGGAGGAACCTAACTACGGTAGCCTACATGGTTCAGAGAGTATAAAGTAAAAGTAAAACTACTCAACTATAACCCTCTGAGACAATGTGATGTCATCAGACATCAAAAGTCTGCTGGAGTTCAAACCGTGGATCATTTGAAATGGAATGTTTATTGGTGCCAGACAGACTGATGTGAATATTTCAGAGACTGTTGATGCACTGAGACTTTCACACACACAGCATCTTTAGGGTTTAAACAGAAAGAGAGAAGAGGGAATATCGAGTAATTGAAAATGCCTTGCTGATGGCACGAGTCACTGGAGAACAGCCAGACATTTTTCGAGCTGATAAAGACAACAGTTGTCATGAGGCACCAACATGACCGTGAAGCAGATGGGCAACTCAGCAGGAGGCTGTACCGGAGGCAGGAAAGCACATAATGGAGAACCGTTTATGTGTCAGAAATACAAAAATGTCAGAGCTAAAGTGAGATTTTTTTTTTTTTTTTACTTCAGTTTCCTTCAAATGTCTCTAATTGATTGATCTCCATCATGGGTGTGCAGAGAACAGATCTGTTACAAATATGTAGATATATGCTGTTAATATAGAATAAACTCTGTAAGAAATGTTTCCATCGCCTTGTTGAATGACATGTATTTATCTAAATGCATGTGTTCTTTTTGTATTGGTGTGTATATAGATAGATAGATATACACTTTATTAATCCCGGAGGAAATTGCACATATCCACTGCTCAGGCATTACATAACGAATACATACTGGATAAACACCAGGAGAAAAAGAAATACTGACATCACAGGACAAACCACAAGACATACACTACACTAAACGGTATAAAATTAAATAAAATCCATTCAACCACCTGCTGACCTTGCCACCTCCCCCCTGCTCCTCCTGAGAGAGTCATTGTACCCCCTGACGGCACGGGGCACAAAGAAGGACCTCAGCCTCTCTGTGGAGGCGCTGTGTGACAGCAGTCTGCTGCTGAAGGTGCTTCTCTGCTGGGAGAAGGTGTTGCGCAGGGGGTGGCTGGTGTTGTTCATGATAGCCCTGACTTTAGACATGGTCTTGCTCTCCAGAAGTGTCTCCACAGAGTCCAGGCTCAGACCGACCACTGAGCCCGGTCTGCGGATGAGTCTGTTAAGACGGTCCATATCTCTTTTCCTGGCCCCACCACCCCAACACACAATGGCGTATGACAGCACACTGGAGACTACGGACTGATAGAACATGAGAAGGAGCTTAGGACAGATGCTGAAGGAGGCCAGCCTCCTCAGGAAGTACATCCTGCTCTGCCCCTTCTTGTACACACAGTCCGAGTTGAATGACCAATTCCAGTCTGCTGTCTAGCTGCAGTCCCAGGTACTTATAGTTTCCTACCACCTCCACCTCACTGCCCTCAATGATCACTGGCTGTGGAGAGGGAGGTGCCCGCCGGAAATCCAGCACCATCTCCTTCGTCTTGGAGACGTTGAGCTGGAGCTGGTTCTGTTGGCACTACTCCACGAAGTCAGCCACCAATGCCCTGTACTCTCCCTCATCACCCTCCCAGATACATGCCACAATCGCAGTGTCATTGTAGTACTTCTGTATGTGGCATGTATCCGAGTTGTGCTTGAAGTCCGATGTGTAAAGGGTTAAGAGAATGGGGGAGAGCACAGTCCCTTGTGGCGCGCCCGTGCTGCTGGTCACCATAGAAGACAAACAGTCCCCCATACGGACGTACTGGGGTCTGTCCGTTAGGTAGTCCGTCATCCAGCTCACGAGGTAGGGGTCCACAGCCATGGAGATCAGTTTATCCTGCAGGAGCCGGGGCTGGATGGGAAGAGATCTATCCTACTGACCTATAGCCTTCAGCAGACATACTACATTGTCATTTAGGAGTGGTATATGACATGAAGCAAAATTCTGGTCAAACAGCTTGGCTCTGCAATTACCTTTTACTAAAAGTTAGCACTACCCCAGGCAAAGGGTTTAGAAAACGGTGAATTCAGAGCCACCATGCTGCAGATTGTTGTCGTTTATCAGACTCCCAGGGACTTCAGCGGTGTACTGAGTGTTTGAGGGGTCAGATTGCTTTTCCTGATGGTTATTAGCTTTTCGGCCTCCATCTGCACTAGAAATGACTGACTGTGACTCAGTAAGTATACACATTGTCTTACAACCTCCCATCTTCCCTGCCCTCCAGTCTGAGTACGTCTGTCTCTCTGTCTCTCTCTATTCCTCACCCTCTCTGATTATTCTCTCTTTATTTCAGATCAGTGTGCTTTTGGACACCTATAATTGGCAATAAAAAAGATAAAGTGCTCTCCTCAGTCCGGTGAGGGTCATGTAAAAGAAAAAGCACATAAGTCTATAATTGTGAAATATTTCCCCCACAGGGCCGGCAGTCTCTGGCAGCTCAGCCTGATAGTGTGCTTGTGAGGACACTCTCATTTAAAATAAGCACCTCTGGGGATGTACCTATATGCTTGATCTATTACCAGCATATGCAAGCACACACATAGTTGTTCATACGCACAAACAAAAGCCACTGAGCACAATTTCAGTGTGTGAAAATGATGACTTGCCACACATAATAGGGAAATAAAAAAAAACACGTGACTTTCTACGATAGCTGATCATGTAACATGTTGGACTCTCTTAATGGAAGAAGAATTGATTCCATTCTACTTCATAAATGTTGCATACAGGAAGAGATTATTCATTATTATAAGAGATTATTCATCACAATGGATTGGCCAAAATTCCTGGTAGTTTTGGGTCATTTAAGCTGGTATTTAAATCTTTGGCCTTTCTCTATGTGAACTGCTGTTTCAGTAAACCAAAGCGGCCATATATAAACATTCAGCATGTTTGACTATTTATTAAATAAATCTCACAATTGATGTAATGAAAATAAGTGTTGAATAAAAAGTAAATGTGCAGCACCTGTGTGTTTATATGAGTTGGTGTGTTAGGAGATGACGATCTAGCAAAAGTTCTGGAAATCTGTGTTTTTTATAAGCTTCAGCAGAGTAATCAGCCACCATCACCACCTGTGCCCAGGCTCTATGAGGGAATTTAATGTTTTGCTGCTCAGTCAAAGCCCCTTGATTATAATCTCCCTGGGGAGTCTACACACCAGCTACACTGACAGGCAAATTATCACATATCATCTGCTGCAATAAACAATTTTGGATTTATTTTTCTCTCTTGACTGATTGGCAATAAATCATTAGTTCTACCGAAATTAACAGTTGCATTTCACAAAGTTCTGATGTGATTCTCTATCCACCTCAAAAATCTGTCTTAAATGACATTTAATCAAGGTCAAGCCCCTCATACAGTTAGTCACAGGTTTTACATTCAATTCTTTTAGATCTGCTGGGTGATGACAGTCAAGTTACAAAGTCATCCTGAGATGTTTTTTCTGTTTATGACCTTTTAATGATCTTTTAATGAAAGCCATATAAATATCTTTCATCTTTATTTATGTGTCACATTACTCCAATTATTCTTGTGACAAATTGTTATGTCTTTTATCAAAGCATTTGGAAAGAGTTTTGATAGGTAAAGGCAAAGTGGCAATATAAACAGAGGGAATACAAATGTGAAAAAATATGCTGCAATGGAACCAGAGAAAATTCATATCATAAATGATCATTCTTTGCAGCCAGAGGGAGCTCATATAAACTCAATTATTCCGGCAACAGCGGCAATATAATCTTAGCGATTCAAAGACTGCACAAAAGGCCACCCTGTATTTGAAGAGGGAGGAAATTGTGGTTGGTGAAAAAGCCTTACAAAAGAAACTTTGATCCATCTATCTGTATGTCTATCTATCTTTCATCTGTCTCTCCTCTCATCAACAGTTGAACAGTTAAGGGAATGTCCTGAAAGGATGCCTTGATGTCAGAGATTAGTGTTACTTAAATAGATTGGATCAGCTGGAGCAGAAACAGCTGTGTGGAGGAAGGCAGCCATTTCACTATTCAGCACAGTACAGCACAGTGTGGTGAATGTGAAGAGGTCCGAAATGACATGCACAACTTAGCAAAAAAATTTTAAGAATTATTCAGACATGCATGAGCACTTCCTGCAGAGCCCTGCTGAACAGCACAGGTACTCCTCATTTCCCCTTAATTGGGTCGGTTACTGGGTGCTGTTCTCAAGACAACTTTAAGACAGGTGTGTGTGTGTGTGTGTGTGTGTGTGTGTGTGTGTGTGTGTGTGTGTGTGTGTGTGTGTGTGTGTGTGTGTGTGTGTGTGTGTGTGTGTGTGTGTGTGTGTGTGTGTCTGTGCGCGCGTAAAAATGGCAAGGTATCTTTGTGAGGACCGTTTGCTTAATACAGGCTTCACTTCTCCGAGATATGCTGTTAAGATTAGATTCTAGGCCATGATAACTTTGTCTCTGAGCAGGAATTTCAAATTACCGCTGTGGAACAAGTTAACCTATTAATTAAGAGATCCGTTGGTGCCCCAGTAAATTGAGACAGTATAACTGCATGCACAATAGCATGAGGTAAGATAAACCTTTGTTTGTCCCACAGTAGGGAAATTTGCACGGTTGAGGCAGCAGAGAATGGGGGGTTCAAACATTTATACCTCAGTCAAACATACAGACATACATACATACATACATAAATACAGATATACATATTAACAATTTACAATGACACTGTTATTCAAGCACAAAATGGGATCAAGCAACAATAACTACTTTGAAATGTCAAAATATCAAACTTAATTGAAATACTGCCCTTGTGAATGACATATTCATATTCGAAGAGAACATTGTTACAAGAAAACAATCAGGTACCCAAGCAAAACAGAAAAGTCTAATCTGTAACTGATGTTCTGTAGATTTTCTGTGTGTTCTCACCAGTTATGTCATCAAGCTAGTAATGATTTGAATTCTGAGATTTGCTTTGCTGTCATCCTATTGACCCTAGCCTTTGTCATATTTAGCATTTATTTACCTATAATATTTTTTATTTTGAAATCCATCCAGGTCTATGTTGTTTAATGTTATCACCGTGTCCTCAAAGTTTAGGAATAGTTATTGTATTATCACAGCTTCAAACTGAGATGCAAATCTCAAAATACATATTGTAAATTTTATATGATCGTAAGTAAAGACGATCGCATGTATTGATATCACAATTTAAATCTGCTTAATATGAAGGATTGAACAGTGTTTCAACAGGAGAAAAACAAATTAACGACAGGACAGAAGACAAAACTTCGCCCTTTATTGCTCGTTTTGTGACGCCGTAGCCCGGTTCATTGTGGCTGCGAAATCACATTGACTGGTGTAAATCACCACCAGGTGGCGCTGTTATTCACTGTCCCGTTCACAAATGATGATCGACGGTGACATATATCCCGCCCACTCCATTTTATTGTCCAATCAACGATTACGTTGCTTTGTTGTCGTACGTGTGCTGAGAGCGGAACTGAACGAACGGGAGGCCGCCCGCTAGGCTAGAAACCAACACAACAAGGTAAATTAAAGAGATCACAGTCGAATTTCAATTTACTTTCGTACATATTAACGCGCTTATCATGTTTTCCGGTTATTTGTGCATTACAATGGTATGAATTAACTCTCTAGAAGGGCGAAAATTAAACCGAGGCCTAATAACGACGCTCAATTGAAGCCTTGCGGTTGGTTTTGCTGGTAGCAAGCGAGCTAGCATGACACACTGGTTTGACGAGCAGTTTATCTGGAAGCTATCTATGTGCATTTGTTTCCGTTAGTTCGTGGGCTAGCTGAGATCGTAGAGGTCGTAAATATATGTGCAAGGAGTTTGGCTGAGCAAACCTGAATGCAACTACCTAGCTAGCTTGACACTTAGCTTTCGTGATTCACTGACAGTTACTGTCCTGGAAAGTATTGGAACCAGCAGTTCAGGTTTATGTTCAAGTAAGAGTGATCGTGGTAGTAGAATGTAACGTTAACTTCACTAACCAAAGCTTCGATCTTATGCATGATCTTTGAGTCTACATATCACTTCAAGAGTGGACTATACTCCAATACCCGTGACTGTATATTAGTGGAATTTGTATGGTTGGATGTTTTACTTCGAGGAAGTTTTATAAGTTTGGTATAAGTTTGCCATTAGCAGTATTTAGTCTGACCTTATTCTGTTCATTACTTTCTATTGAGAGCAATAAAAATCTGGCGACTCCAGAGAGTTTACAGTTGGTCAAGATGGGACTACAGTAGCTAGTTAGAAGGTAGTTTAATTATTAACTAAAATATTCCTGCTAACACAAGTTTTTAACATGATATCTTAAAAGTAAGCATTTAAATAAACTTACTATACTGGCTACATATATTTGTATAATACACAATATTTTACATAATAAAAGTATTGCTATTAAGTTTTCCTTTGTAACTTTAAAGTAATTTATGTCTTGGACAGATTGGCAATTTGATGCTTTATATCATAGGTCATCTTCATCACATTTTTTTTTAAATCCTCAATGTAATTTCTTTATTTTTTATGTCTACAATGTGTGAAATATTTTTGAGATAAACTCAAGAGCTCATGTTTGTATGGTTACATCATTCCATCCACTGGATATATACAGTATATGCACTACCACTCAACAGTTTAAGAACACCCCAATTTTTCCAGAATTTCATTGAAAAGGATCCAGTTCAATGTCTCTGTTCAGAGTCTCTGTGTACTCTGAACTTAAAGCATAGAACAAATAAACAATTTTAGATTAAAAAGAAATCATGGAATCAATTTCAAAGCCAGTAGTTTCTTTATGTAGCTTGGATTTATGTTTTGGGTCATTATCTTGGTGTAGGATGGGCCCCTGACAAACTAGGTGCATCATGCTTCCTCCTCCATGTTTGACAATTGATGTCACACACTGAGGAACCATCCTTTCTCCCACTCAATGGTGTACAAAAGTCTTACGGGATGAACCAAAGATGTAAAATTTTGATTCATCAGTCTGTAACACCTTCTTCCAGTTTTCAGCGGCCCATTGGCAGTGTTTCATGGCCCAGGCAAGCCTCTTTTTCTTATCTTGAAGTCTCAGCAATGGATTTCTTGCTGCAATTCAACCCATCAAACCTGCAATGCGATGTCTTCTTTTGACAGTTGAAATTGAGACTTGCTTACTACGACCACGACTGAGCTGTGCTTGAAGCTGTTGTCCTGTCATTCGCCTATCACACAAGCTGTTGACTCTCAGAAACTTGTCTTCTGATTGTGTTGTGGCTTTGGGTCTCCCAGACCTCGTCATGTCGGCACTTCTCCCAGTTTCTGAGTGCCTTTTGATGGTGAAGTACTGGTACACTGTGCTTACTGACACCTTGACTGACTTGGCAATTTCTTTGTAGGAAAGACCTACATTTTTAAGTGTTATTATGGTCTGTCTCTCTCCTATTGTTAATTGCCTTTTACTCTCCATTTTTATAGTAACACACTACTTTCTGCAATACTACACTGTTCAAATAATGGTCACAACAGTATCATGCCAAGCGTGTTCTAACTCTACTTTAATGTAGACAGAGGGGGTTAGAAGTAGTTAAACGTTGAGACTCTTGTTAGAATTGGTAGCACCAACTTTTGAGGCTTGATCAACCTCCATTACAGAACTGCTTAACCCAGTTCTTGTTTGCCTTTTTCTATGAACCTGAAATAAATATTACTTTCTTTTTTTTAACATTACTTTTTTTCTTTTTTTTTTAATCGCTGGCGATTCACCACTTACATTTGTACCATTTCAAGCTGTTCACTAGACTTGGAATGCATGAATTGCAATACAGAACTGGAAAATTGGGGTCTTCCGAAACTTTTGACCGGGAGTGTAGCGCTTGCCACGTGGATTCAGTGCAAGGCAGCATAGTGGCGCAGTGGGTAGATGTTTCTGTGGGTTCCTTCTAGGTTCTCCAGATTCCAATCACCTCCAAAAGCATGCAACTTAGGTGAATTAGATGCTCTAGACTGTGTATGACTGTGAGAGTGAATATATGTGTATGTGTCGTTCTGCGATTAACTGGTAACTTGTCCAAAGTATATCCTACCCCCACCCAATGTCAGTTGGGATTGGTTCCGTTGTAAACCCTTGATCCGAACCTGGATTCAAATAAGCAGTTGAAGACGAGATTTTTACTGGTGTTCTCGTGTTCAAGAAGATGAATAAATTAACAAATGAATCACTGAGGAATGTAGATTGTTAAATGGAATGGTGAGTCTTCTGATTAAATGCTTCTTAAGTGAGTTTTGGAGGAGAAGCACAGCAGTGGAGATTACATTGATTTACTCATTTTATTAACTTTTTTCTTTAATTCATCTTGTACCTTGTTATTATCATAAATGAAATATGCATACATACACAGAGCTCTAGATCAAATGTCAGTCAGAGTCAGAGAAGGATACTTACAGAATGGTATCAGAACAATAAAGCCACAAAACCAGTAAAACACATTTGAAATGCTTTAAATGGGTCTTGTGATCCATCTTGTACCACAAAAATATATAAGAAGGTTTTGGAGCAATCAATAATTAACAGTTTTAAGGAATTGACTGATTGCACAAAACATATCTTGGCATGTCACAGTAGAAATCTAACTGGATATTAATGACTGGTGGATATTAATGGCATCTTCCTGGTGTGAAAAGTCAAAATGACTTGTGATTCCAGTCCAACAAGAATGTTTCCCCACACTCGTATTATATGTCCTTATCATATAATAAGGCCGTTATTATATAATAAATCATTACAAGTAAATGTTCATCTCATTGTATCTGAGTTCTGGCAATAATTGTAAAATAATTATTGCTTGTGAAATAAGTAATATTTATGTATATGTGTTTAATATTATGATTACCTAAGAGCTTCATATTTTAACAGCTGCCTGTTGAATATTGAGCAGGTTCACTCAACATATTCCTCTAGCCAGCTCTCACTGAAATGCCACCAGGTCTTTTTTTCCTTTTAAGTTCAATGGAGATTGACAGATGGATATGATCCTCACATTTCACACACTCAGTGCTTTATATGACTTCTTCAGAGTCCCTGAAATGAAGAGACGCCATCTCTTGAATAGGAATGGGCATTTTAAGCAAAAATACTAATCAATAATTGCTCTAAACTAATCTGCTACTAATGAAACTATATTATCATCATGTGGTTTCTTTAGTCTTGCAGTAAAATCAAAGATGCTGTTCAGCACACCGAACATCAAAATGAACTTCATTTGCTGATGAAGCTAGCCATTGGCTTTTGAACTATGGTCAGTCCTTTTCCCATTCATGCTTTCCTTTGACTTGTGATAAAGTTTAACATGACAGTCTTTTAGCAGCACACTTCATCAAGTTTATTGATTATAGTTTAGTCATTAATTATTCTGAAATGGTTCAATGCTAACTTCACAGATATTGTTGTTAACTCACCATTGTGAGTAACTGCCGTGTTTGCCTGTAATTTACTGACAATTAAACTATTTGAAAATCATTGCCCATTCCTGCCCTTAAATGGCGTAGGTTAATTTGTTTGACCTGCGTACTCATCAGTTCAGTTTTCCAGAGAACATGCTCTGACAACCTCCTTGGTAGTAGTCCACTGGGGTAACAGATGTGAAATGTGCATGGATGTATCTCAATCAGATTAATGATGATGCATCGGCTCTATAAGCATTCATTCAGTTGACTGAACCAATCAGAAAAGTCCTTGCATATCAGTGTGTATCGTGACCCTGTTGCATTTATTTTAGTGAAACGTCCTCAGATCATTAGACCAGTCCTTTTCGACTGCAATGTCTGTGTGTACTTGGAACTTTTTCCTTGTGTCTCAAGATACATCATCTGAGATGAAGTTCCTAGAAGCCAATGGGCTTACAATGGGATAATTGTTTGTAAAATATTTTAATTTGAATGCATGATTAGAATTAGACCTGCTCTGTTTTTATCATCAAATTAGATTGCGGTAACGTGAGGTTATGAGTCAGGGAATGTATCTTGTTTTTGTTATTTTTATTATCAATTTTATGCATTTTGAGTATCTGCTGGAGGTACAGGTAGATTCCTTTCTCTTCTTTGGTAATTATTCTGCCGTTGCCTTCAGACATCGCATCATCTTTATGCAGAGAAAGGGTTTTGTTGAATATAAATTCCCTGCTTGGCATTCATTGCACTTCTTGTCTGTATTGTACTTCCTGGAGCCACTACTCACACCATCTGAGAGGCTCTTTGGGTAATTTGAGGGTTAAGTCCTGAGATCAAGAGCACTTTTCTGTTTTCCATGTCAAATGAAAAGGGACTCTTTTCCTAAATTCTGTATCTTTTCAATTGGACAGAAATGTCTGGACTATGATATAGGGGCCTGACAAGAATACCCACATGTGGTGTTCATTAATACAGCTGCCAGAATATAAAGTGACAGTCACTTTTCCATAGATGTTATTTCCAAATTCTTTTCTGTATAACTGCTATGCTATCGTTTGTTCTGTTAAAAGTGTGTCTCACCTGTTTCCTCCGGCGTTAGATGGAGGTGGAGCAGCTCCTGTCTCTGTCAGGCTCAGCACTGGCCCAGGCTGTTAGCGCTCTGCTGGAGACCCCAGGCCTCTACGTCTTCTCTGACATCCTGGAGCTGCCTAATGTCAGAGAGGTAAACACTGACTCTCTTATTTCTTTCTTGTTCAAGAAAAATCCACCTTAATCACAACAAGACTGTCTTTCGAACACAATTCTCCAGAGACATCACCACACTTTAGACCTGGGGTGTCAAACTCATTTTCACCGAGGGCCACATCAGCATAACGGCTGCCCTCAAAGGGCCAGTTGTAACTTATAAATGTAACTAAATGTAATGTAATAAAAATTTAACTACTCCTTAATGTTAAATAACTCTAAATTTATTACTGATTGAAGTTACAAACATTACAGTTGCACAGAAAAAAATGTTTGCTTGTTGCTCTGTTATAACATAAATCTTTGTAATTTGTCAGGTTATTAAACCCTCTGACCTTTTATGCTCTCGCGGGCCACATAAAATGATGTGGCGGGCCACATCTGGCCCCCGGTCCCTGATTTTGTCACATGTGCTTTAGACCCTATTATTTTCAATGTATTTCAACTTTTGCATCCTACCAAAACACTTGCTAAATGTTTCTAATATATTACAAATAAATGGTGAATCTGGTAAACCAAACCACTTCCAGAGATGCTGTATCCTCACCACGTCTCACCAAGTGGAATTCATTCGTACATTAACGATACACCAATCAACTCCTCTGTTGGATAGAATTCCTGGCTGTGATATTAATATCCATTTCAAAACGAAATGAGATATTATGTTTATTACGTTTATGAAACCTTTAAAATAAAATGCAGTAAACACTTAGATAGATTACAACAGTGCGGCACATTTTAGGAAAGTTTTCATACCACTGCTACCAGGGGGGTTTATAATTTGTGTCTATTTTTATTCAGCGAATAATTGCATTTTTATGCACTTATTAAAAAAAAAAACCACATTGTGGTTTTGTGCTGATTCAGACAGAGGATATTGAGCCAGAAATCTAATGTATAAGAAATGCTTAAAGTCTACCGCTCTGTTTTATTGGAAAAACACATAGAGCGAGGTAAAAAAGATTAGCCGTGGAGGAACACAGAGTAGGAGAGACAGGGAGTGAAACAGTGAGAAAAAATTGATTCAAATAATGAAAATACTTCAGTGATGTATGCACTTATAAAAAGATGCATTAAAAAGTTCCCATAAACAAAAGAGAATCAATACAACTTGCTAGTTGACACAAGTTCACATCAGCTTTGCAGAGAGATTGTCTGCTTCACTTTGTGTTTTCCTGACTCTTAATGGCAGATCCAGTCCAGCAGGATATTAATGAAACAGACAGTAATTTTTGATAAGAAGGGCTGTTTTTGTTACTTTTTTAATATGTTTAAATTGATAATATAGTCAGAGGACTTCCAATCTCACCAAAAAACATGCAGCTATTATTTCCTCATACAGGCTTTCACTTAGAGGATGAAAAAAACACTTGCATTTCCAAGCCTCTTTCCAAACAGCATTACTGGTTCAACAGCAGAGAACATTTTCTTTTGCTCTTCGCTTCTTTTCAAACCTCATCGGCTTTTATAGAAATTAGATGATTTGAGGTTGAGGTCATTTACATCTATGTAGAAAATACGGAATTCTCTGCCTGTTGTCATTTTTGTTAGATCTAATTGGTATCTCCTGGCTGTTTACAGTGACTGGTCCATTACATTTCTTGTAAAAGACAGTTACAACAGCTTTGATTGACCCATGCAGAAACAATGGAGATGATTCACTTTTTTACATATTGAAAGTGAAGCTAAAGGCTGATCAGAAAGAATGAGTGGAGACATTTGTTGATGAATGCCTCCCTGCCCTGATTACTCCAGTTTGAATATAATGATCTAGTCTGTGTGTTCCCTCTCTGACTGTCACTCGTCACTGCTCTCCTCTGTCGTTTGTTGTATAAAGACAGACTGCATTTGCTCATTTTATATGTCGAGTCTCATTACTTCTGGTTTTCTGTCACATTTTTCTCCCTTTCCCCTTGTGTTCCCTTTAAACCACAGCTGGAGAATGGCCCTCATGCACCTGTGTACCAGCTCCTCAACCTCTTTGCCTATGGAACCTACTGCGACTACAAAGGTATTTTCAGTGGCAGCTCAGTATAAATAAGTAATAGGGCAGCCCTGCAACCCTTTTCATTATGAGCTGTGTTTCTTCGCTGCAAGGCAGACACCTTGACACAACAGCTTAAACTCCCTTACCTGAAACACTACAAGGGGGGTTATTCGCAGGCAGATACTGGACTGCATGAATCTATTTGTGCAGCCTTTTTTCAAGAACTCTTAGCAGCTGATGATTGTCTCACAGCAGCACTTGAGCAAGTGTACCACAAACTAATCTTTTTCCAAGTTAATTTGCTGTCTTTGTAAGGCACTGAGAAGCTTCGACAAGAAGTGCAATGTTAATTATGTCTAAATTTATACTGAATATCAACCAATAGCCTGGAAAAAGAATGTAGCCTACTTTACTGTTCCCTTGCCTTTCGAGTCACATTGACAGGGAGCAGATTTATGTTCATAGAGGGGTGTAATGGAGCACTAAGAGAAGCTGTCAGTGCTGCTGTTTCTGAGCATGTGTGTCCCGTCACCAGGGGAACATGGAAGCAGACAGTCACTAGAGAGTGACTTCATGCCGACTGTGTTCTCTGACTTCTTAAACAGTTCTCCCCATCACTGTAATATTACACTTCTAAGTGATAAGTAGTGATTATGTGTCCCTGTTTGACCCGTAGCAAGGTGACATTTACACTCTGCTTCTGGTGTCATATTTTTGTTTCTAATTTGACGTTATTTTCTGCTTCTCTAGAGAGAGCCGCCTCTCTTCCAGAGTTGACCCCCGCACAGAGAAACAAACTCCGCCATCTGTCCATCATCAGCCTGGCATCCAATCTCAAGGTTCTAGTTCAGACTTTTATATTTGATGTGCTCACAGAAAAGAGCAGATGATCTGCAATGATGTGTTTGTCTCCAAAATAGAAAAGACATTTAATTTGTGTCATCATTTCGCTGTAGGCTTCATAAAGCAAGATGTTAATAATTTATTAACAATTTGCATATGGCTTTGCTATTTTGTTGAGCTTCATGTGAGACTGGCTGTTGCTTAATTTATTTTAGTTTGTTAAGGCTTTGTTAATAACTTGGGTATTCAAATTCTATCAGCATTTGAATGTTTCCGTTTTGCTTTTGCACGTTTGAACCTGGTGTATCTGCACATTTGCAGATACTGATTATGCAAGAATAAGATTACTAACATTATACAGCTTGGAGAATTCGATTTTTGGTTTAAATTTTTTTTTTCTCAACTTGCGTGAGCCAAGCATTTGCAGTAACCCCACAGCTTTGCAAAGTTCAATAGTTGAAATTTATTAGGTACATGTTATTTTTTCTGCACATCTGCTGAAACAATCTGGTTCAATAAAAAGAAATAAATTGTCGTTTAGCCTTTCAAAAGCAAGATCTTCACTATGTTCAAAAACGATTTGCTCTCACACGTTGTGCCCTTTGGGCGCAGCACCTGCGTTATGAACAGGTTCGGCTGGCAGCATTCTAATAATCCAAAATTACATTTATATAAAAAAATAATAATAATAAAAAGTTATCTGTGTCAGCTGCTTGTCTCCCCTTCTCAGGTTGAGACCACAGTTAGTGATCAGAGTAGAGTTCCTCACAGGTGATGTTGATTCTTACTGCATGAAAAAAAAACAAACGATAGGCCTTGTATCTGCTTACGAACTCAGTAATACCTGCCTCTTAACGCCCGTTTGGAGCCTGTGAATGTTGCTATATACAATTAATTGTCAGGAACAAATCACCGGAGGTGGTTTGCTGCTGCTATCTGTGGCTTGAATACACGTGTAAATGCACAGATTATTCACAACCCTATTTTTCAGTGGTGGCTTTAATCCAATAATAGCAAATCACTAAATTTGTTACAATAAAATATCATGTTAATCCAATTCAAATGAGGATTTTGCTAGAGGAGACTTAAATTTAACCTTTATTGAGGCAGGTAATCTGTAGACACAGGGTCACATTTTCAGGAGGGACTTAGTCAAATTTATTCCCTTTAATATGTCACTACTTTTCCTATATTTAGGCTTGAACTCAAATCGCCCTGAGCAGAATTGTTAAAATGTCCAAACTGTCCTTTCATCTTTCTCTGGCAGTGACATTTAAACAAATGGGAATTTTTGCTGAACATTTGTTTTGTCATTTTTCCATCAAACCATGAAAGTGAAATCAGATTATCTGCCTGTGTATATTGATTAAAAATAGAAGAGAATAGGAAGAAACAATTCTGTGTCTTCCCCCCACCTCAGTGCCTGCCGTACTCGCTCCTCTTGCAGCAGCTTGAGCTGAAGAATGTGCGGGAGCTGGAGGACCTGCTGATTGAAGCCGTTTACTGTGACATCATTCAGGGTAAACTGGACCAGAGGAACCAGCAGGTGGAGGTGGACTGCAGCATGGGTCGCGACTTGGGCCCCAACGAGCTCCCAAACATAATCAACACACTGCAGGAGTGGTCAGTTCCTCATCTGTGCAAACTCTTCAGATATATGTCTGTTTTTGCTAAATCCTGACTGTCCGACCTTCTACTGCCCTCGTCGTCCTTTCTCATTCAGGTGCACGGGGTGTGAGGCGGTGCTGTGTGGTATTGAGGAACAGGTTTCAAGGGCAAACCAATATAGAGAGAGCCAGTTGAAGGTCAAAGTCCAAGTGGAAACAGAGGTCAGTCCTTCATCCCCTCTGTCTGCAGTTCTCTTTCCCTTCCAGTCCAGTAAATGTGACTTTTTCTTCTGTTTTTGATTTTTGTTTTTCTCTGACTGCTTATTTTCTTTTTGTGCCTGTTGAGTCCATTCCTTCTCTTCATAATCACTTAAATAATCCCCGTCTTCTGTGTACCTGGTCTAGATGTAAGAATGGAACAAAATTCACATCCCTTGTTTCCTAGTAAATGGCATCCAATGTGACTAAATAGACCATAACCTTTGTAAAGGCTCCATTTTATTTTTGACTTTGAAGACTAATAAATCTAATAGGTCTCATTTTAGCTTCATATAAACTTTTCAAAACCCATTTCATTGACTGTGGGTTATGTCTCCCATCATCAAAGGATCTTATAACCGACTGCTATCACAAATTAAAGCAAAACAAAAACCCCTGAGGTGTTCACATGGAGAACCTACAAATATTTTATCACACATTTGAAAAGCCATTCCCTTATCTCACTTTTTGTTATAAATCCTTCTTTTTAAATGTCTCTTAGCTTCACCGGTTACTTCTTCACTTTTCCCTCAGGTCTCAAACCTACAGAAAACACTAAAGGCCAGCGCCGCCTCGCCATCATCAGGCCCCGCCCCTGCTGGAGCTGCCACCAATCAGGACGCAGACCAGCCGGCAGAACCACGTGATCCCGCATCCTCTCAGGAACCCCGACAACCGGGCAAAAAAAGCTCAAAGGTTAAAGGGTGAGTATTGCTCGTCACCTTTTGTAATTACTGTGATGATCCAGACGTCTTTGAGAACATGCAGAGAAGGAGGCAATCAAATATTTTTCAGATGGTTGGAGTTCTCTCAGGCAAACAAAGAAATTACATTTGTTTTTCTGAAACATGGCTTAACATTTCAGAAATTCAGCATCTTAAGTATATTTAGCCATGTAGAATAATTTACTGAAATTAGGTTTTATTTCAAATTCCTGATGCAGTTTTTATTATTATTTATTATTAAGCATGTCTTGTTTTTTATAACAAGACATGCTTCTTCTTTTTCCCCCATTTCCATCAAGTAACTTTCATTTTTGCTCCTGCTTTTGTTCTGCGAAGCACTTCATGCACATTTGTGGGTTTTGAAAGGTGCTTCATAAATTAAAATTTAGAGTGATAACCAGAGCACTAAATTAAAGCCATTAGTCCAATGTTCTCGTGGAGTGCAAAGTTAATTCAGCACAGAACCTGCTATGTTTCCCTTTTCTCAATAAAAAACCAGCTGCTAGACGGAGTGGTGTTTGTGTGCAAGCACGTCCGCATAAAGCAGCTTTATTATCGGATGCACATCTGTGTTCTGCGGTGGCTCTCTAACCTTGTTATCAGTGATTCTTTGTCTTCTGCTTCCATTCGGCCCAATTTCCAATGGACAATTCCGCATCTGTCCTGGATTGTAAAATGTCACTGGATATACAAATGCCCCATGTGCTCCCCTTTTGAAAAAGCTGTTTATCCCTCCAGTGATCTTAAGAGATGCTTAGCTCGTCTGCTGTTTATGTTGTCACTGCCTAACAGAAAGCGGTGATTATTTTCTGGTTGCCTGTCACATTTTGCCAAAGCATGGAGCCCTGTAATTTTCATCAACAGTATTACCCTTCACTCAAATGAAGATCCACTTAATGTTTTGAAATTCAAATGAATGATATCGTACCCTTCTATCTCAAAGTGAAAGGAATTTTGACACCATTTCGATGGAAAGAAGACTGATTGTGACTGATTATGCTGTGGCTATTATTAGAAATAAGTTCTTTGTAGTTTCTTTTAATTTGCAGAAATGTAAAATTCAGTGAGATTAGATTCTATGCCTGAATAGTGATGTTCACCAACCCAAGACTTCTGCAACAAGATTGTTTTATTAAATATACTGGTTTAACAATGCGAGTGGAAAGTCAACATAAACTTAATAAGATTATCCGAACAAAATCACAACAGTGTACCAATGCAGTATTATTTCTTGTTCCCCACTCAGGTTGCGTGGCAGTGGAAAAATCTGGTCCAAGTCCAACTGAAGACAAGAGACTGAGATGTGGAGACAAGAGCACTGATAGACACTCTCACTGATTAACTACTATACGGACATGTTGATGGACAAACGGATACGATGTGACCAATGTTCCAGGGACACCCTTGTCACGTACACTCGCCACAATGAAACCAAGAGGCTTCAAGGGAACTTTTCATCAAATCCCTCCTACATGACTGATTCAGAAACTCACTTTGGTTGATGGGAATGACAGGTGCGACATCCTCACGTGCAGTTCTTAATGACCTGACAAGTGGTCTGTTAGTACCCACCTGTCAGGAAACACACACTGACACAGCACTTGCACCACATCCAAGTCAGAACAATCTGCAGTAGAAGTCAGTTGCCTTTGACCAGAAACAGGATCAGTGTATTTGATGCGTGTGCGTGTGTGTGTATCTCTCTTGGTATGAAATGTTTTTGCTTTTGTTTTTTTGGTTTTTAGATTAATTCTATGTTGCTTTGTATTTTTTCTCTCTGCTGAGTATAAAATCTGAATATAACTTGTTGGGAAATAAAGCAAAGCCCTGTACTTATTCTGACCGTCTCATTAATGTCACTGTCACTTCTTTATGAAATGCACTTCAAAGTGCATCTCTGGAGGGCGCATAGCTAAATGTTAACTCGCAGAAGGGGGCTACCATTAGGAGGTCAAGCCTTTAATTAGGGCATGTCCCCAAAGAGACTAATGTATTATAGAGCTGAGGTTTCCCCTGTGTGCAGCCAGCATGGTTACCCACAAACCAACTGCATTCATATTTCATGTTTTGCCCACAGCTTGTATTTCAATGTCAAAATTTCCTGTTAAAATCGCCCTCCGCTCTGTCTGATACCTCTTGTCTTTCAGTGAAAATTGCCTTTGCCATGCTGGCCTCGTCCGAGTCTCTCTCTTCCCACCTTGTTTTCTGTGTTTTCCACATTTCATTTCGACACTGCTGGTGGAAATTAGCTGACCAGCAGCAACAGTGAGCGGGAGAAAAATGTTGGTTGTGTGTCTTTAATCCATGCATCTTTTTCTCCCCCTTCCTTCCCTCCAACATGCCTCCCACCTCTATAAATAGTGGTGTTAATTTCAGTCAGTGTGATTGGGCCTGATTGGTTAAGTTTTTACCAGACTGGAGCTGTGAATTCTAACAGCTGTACACCTCTCAGTGTGTTTGCTCGTGAAAAATGAGGGGGGGGGGGTAGCTGGCGTATGAATATGACAGTTGTCTGGTGTGTTTATTATAGGTGTGAGCATGAGTTGACTTCTGAGTACAAAGCTAACTTCTGCTTTACTGTTTGTCATTTGTCCACCGTTGTTACAGATTGCTGCAGCATCTGCTGGTATGTGCGTCATAACTAGATGGTCATTAAAACTTCCAAGTGGAACAAAGCCAATCAATTATTCTGATCAGTAACTTGCCCAGAGGAACTGGCTGTGCAGCGATTGGTGGAGAATCTCAACACACTTGGGTGGCATTTCTCCACTTGTGCCCGTCTTGATTTTTATTGACATTTGTTTGAAAAACTGCACACAGAGGAAATTCTTGCTTAACATCCTGTTAATCTTTCTGAAGGGAGAGGAATCCATATGAGGTGAGGAGATAAGGAAAAGCTTCACACACAGGCAGTCGGCTTATTCTTCCTTTTCAGCTGCTCCTCACTGGTAAAAACATGATTGGCACATGCTGAACATTTTAATGCCAAGCCCGTGGTTCAAAATCAATGCAAGGCGGTGGACTAAACGTTCACTTCAGGGAGAGAAAGATTAGGATACAAGGGTAGCTATTAAAATGCACGGTATAAGCTTTGTCATTCCCATAAAGCATTGCAGATCGCACAGCTCCCAGGAGAATTCATCCAAACATGCACAGAAATAAACAGACATAGAGCTGCCAGTGTTGAGTCTTTATTTAACTTCCATGGTACAGAAAGACCAAATTCTACAGGAATGCTACTAAATCTCACAAGACTGGGTATCTGGAGAATTCCATAAGTCACGCATGCCACCAGCACGATGTCTGAAGTGGAAATGTGTGCAAGTAGAGGGTTCATGTCTTCAAAGATACTTAGAAAAGTTGCCAAACACAAACTGACATTTGGCTTTAAAAGGTTCTGTAAGATATCACTCACTGATAGATAAAATAGACATTTATAAATAAAAGATTTGAAGCAACTCTCACAGGTTTTGTCACTGTACACATGCAGACTCATTGGAGACAGGAATGATGCTTATTGATGTACTACTTTCCTTTGGTGTGCACCCCAGACAGCTGATATACAGTGACTTGATAACGGTACGAGGGGAAATGACGATGGTTTTGTTCTCCAGATTGAGATGTTTGGCTGTCAGGTGCAGAAGAATTTCCTGGTAGTGATAACACGAGTCCTTTGATCAGGCGTACAGTCCACAGATGCTCATTTACATGACAACATAAATCTGTCTCTTGGTGCACATCGTCCAAAACCTTTGGGAATCATTGATTTTCAACAGGACTGTCTACTCTCCTCATCCCCCTTTCTACATATTATATCGCCACTGTGATAAAGCGCTCTAATCTTAACACACCTCTACACAGTCCGACAGGAAGAAAGGGCTCACCATGGATTGACAAAGAGGTGAATCCAAGCCAGATAATTAAGAGAACAAATCATGAGGAACAACAACCAGTCCTCCACACACAGCAGAGGGGAAAAAAAAATTGCCACGCTATTTGCATTTCAGGTGCCCAAAGCGGGGAATAAACAGCAGTTTTTGGAGCGTGACATGTTAAACACATTGCCTGTTGGATCCAGCCGTGCCAAACAGCTTCGAATATCCCGTTTGGTGTTGGAGAACCGAGGAGAAAAGACATTTTTAACCATTTACAAACCAGATAGTCTGCTAAACTGAATGGAAATCAAGTGTGATTTCACCAAAGTAAACAGTCTGCTTGATTAGAATTAACACTGAAGAGCCTAACGTGTGCAGCTGAATCTCTTGGAAACAGCCACGGAAGCACAGGTAGGGCATTTCAGAGGTAATGGGATGTTGTACGGCTGTTAAAACTGCTTGTTTTAGAATTAGTCATGGCAGGTCGAAGCGCAGACTGACTGGGTAGCTCGGCAGAGCTCGGGGCCATACAGGGAATGGCAAACAGGGAGCAGGTTACAGGGAAGCAGAGACACATAAAAGAAATTTATACCGAACACGCAGGAAAAACAGAAGGATGGAGAGAGCAGCGGGGAGATGAGATTGGGTGTTTCAGACCTCAGAGGAGCCGAGGAGTTTTTTTTGTGATGGCTGGATACCTGGGATCCCTGAATTTATTTCACAGTTTCAGAGAAAATAAAACGGCGCTGCGGGCACACCCTCTGGTCGTGTTGATGTTCCTCCTCGTGCCCAGAAGAAATGTTTAGCATATGGAAGAACAGTCACCTCAGAGGTTCACAACTGGGATCCTGACACAGCAAGAGACACAGAGAAGAGTAAGACAGAATAAAAGAGGGGGGGGGGGAGAAAGAAATGGAGAGGGGGTGTGGGAAGCTTGGGAGTCCTGATGACGGGAGGAAAGGCAAGGAAAAAGAGAAGTGGAGCAGAGATGCCTGAAGCTGGAAAAGTACATGCAAATGGTAAGCTGCATCACAGGGGACCGAGAGGGGCGACCGGGGAAAGAGATGGAAGAGGAGGAGGAAGAAGAGGAAGATGGAGGAAAAGCTGAAGGGGTGGGGAGGGGGGAGGAAGTGAGAGGGAGCACTGGAGTACAGCACTATAATTATCCTGATTGAGATTAACTTTAAACACCCTCAAATAAAAGCATGATTTCATGAAAGGCGGCTGAACGCCTTTTTACAGACCCATGATGACTCATCCAGAGAGGGAGTTTAAAACACTGAAACATCTTACAGCAGCACCAACACTCCAGCGCTGAGTACTCCCCAGAGGATAGCACCACAGTCCAATTATACTCTGTGCGTCCTCACAATACACACAACACAGGTAAATGTGGCTGCTTGACTCGCTCGAACCGCACACACACACACACAAAGAAGCAAGCTGGAATCCAGAGGTGCACACACACAGAGACACACAGATCAGACTCATGGACTTATACACACACACACACACACACACTCAGACTGTGCGGGGCTGGCGAGGCGACTCATTACCTCTCCCTGTCGGTGAATGAGGAGGAGGTGCTGTGCAACGTCTGCCGGCTGTCCTCAGAAGCAAGGGAGCGAGGGAGGGCGAGGGAGAGTGGGGGAGCCACGCCACGGGAAAGCGGGGGCGGATGCTGGGAACAGCTGCGATCGTAACTGGAGGAGGAGGGTAGTAGCAGAGATAGATGGAGAGAGGGGAAGGCGAGGAGGATAAGGCATGGAGGGAGGTAAGAAGAGAAGAAGAAAGGAATGGATGAGGGGTGAAAGGAGGTCATTGGAAAGGAAGAGGAGAAATGAAAACAGATGCAGGAGAAAGGTGGGGATAAAGGGAAACACAAGGAAGAGAGATGAGAATAGAAATAGATAAAAGGACAAAGAAAGTTGGGGAAAAAGTAGGTGAAGGGAGTTGGGGAGGAGAGAAAGAAGGTGAGGATGAAATGAAGGGAGATAGACAGAGAGACAGATATGGAGAAAGAGTTGAATAAAGAGGAGGAGGATTTCAGGAAACAAAGTCACAAATAGTGGAGATATTTAGCATCAACGAACACATTACGCTGCCACTGTGAGAGAGAATTAGTGCACTGATCTGACTCATTATGACACTGTCAGAGAGGAGAGGGAAGCAGAGCGAGACCTGGGGAAGGAGACAGACATTGTGGGATGACGAGGGGGAGTCTGAAGGGAATGAGACGGGAAGACAAACGAGGAACAGAAATGGACAGAGGGGTGACGCTATTATTTCAGTAAAAGTAATGAATTAAGGTGAAGTCACGGCCAGGAGTCACAGGTCCCAGCTCTTGAGAGTCCGACAAAGCTCTCCTCTCAGCTGTAAAAACCATCCTGCACCCTCAACTTCCCTCATTAAATCCTTTCTTCTTCTTCTTCTGGCGAACTGCTATCTCCACACACAGTTTCACACAAACATCGTCACACTTGACAACATTAGTCACACTGACGATTTCAGGGCTCGGAAAATCACTGAGCACATATGCTGTTCTTCTATAATCATAATGAACTGGGCTCTGGCCAATTTCCACTATAGGGCTATCATTTCAGTCCATCTGTAGCAGCCTCCCGTTCTTTCTCCCTATAACACATGGTGTTATTTACACATTTATGACACTGATACGCAAGCCAGTCTATAGAGAGGGGCTGCTGCCATGTCTCCAGAATGTATCCTGCAAAGATCACTTTTGTATAGCCACTTTGGATCCAGCAGCAGTGTTTTCAGGGTTTTCCTCCCTGGCAGGAGGGAGTGGAGTAAGTTATCCAAACAACAGTGAAGGCCAGTCTCAGGAACAGAGAGAAATGAGGTTTATCATGTATCAG
This sequence comes from Antennarius maculatus, assembly GCA_013358685.1. Taxonomy (NCBI): domain Eukaryota; kingdom Metazoa; phylum Chordata; class Actinopteri; order Lophiiformes; family Antennariidae; genus Antennarius; species Antennarius maculatus. The sequence continues at coordinate 17,039,824 of CM023615.1, forward strand.
CTCACAGCAAGCAGGAGGATTATCTGTGGATCTGCAGCCAGACTAGGGGTGCTGGGAGAGATAGGAGACTGGTGAGAGAGATAAGGGGGTGTACCAGCTGTACGAAAAAAACAGACAGGCAGCGGTAAAGCAACTGGAAATAAGTGAAAGAACCTGAAAGAAAAAAGGCTGGATCGCAAATATTCAGAGAAAGAAAAAGGGGGAAGGAGGTGCAAGAAGGTAGGGGAGGGAAAAGAGAGAGAGAGAGATGATGTGGGAGTGTGGGAGCAAAACTGAGATTAAAAGAGAGGTTATGAAAAAGGGATATGAAGGAGAAGGAATTATACCGATTTGAACGATGAAATGAAAAAATATGATATAACAGAAATGTGGGAAAGATGAGTCGATAAGAGAATTACAGTTCAAGTACAAATTATGGGGGAGGAATGGGGGGAGATTGACAAAAAAAAAAAAAAAAAAGGAAAAAGCAGATTGTGGCATGCAGCAGGAGAAAGGAGAGATGTTCCCAGTGGTCAGATAAAGTGGGTGTTATTGGTTTGATCAGCATCGCGTACTAGTGCTCCACTACATCACACAGATGACTCCCCATCTCCAGCTAATGGCCATGCGTGCAGCGAGCGCTTCCTACGAGGCCTGAAAGCAGAACATACACAGCACCGAGCCCCCACTTTGTGCTCACATGCTCTGAGATGTTTAATGTCCTGTGGGCTGTTAAAGCAGCTTAACACCACTGAAGTCACATTATTGCTTAAACCCGGCAGGCAACGGATCCGTCTTTGCTTTCCCATCCTGATGGTTATGAGAAATGTTGGATGTTAGTGGCAGTAAAGGGTGCATCTGTACCACCTGTGATTTCCAGGAACACAAGTGTTGTTAATAGTGTTTAGTGAGTATTTAGCTCTCAGATTACGCTGGAATACGTAGATGAGTTGTGTAATAATGGAAGACGGGGCAGGCAGACACCATGACATCATGCATATGTCTTCAACTATCAACGTGACTTCCTCACTAAAACAAACACATTAATCTCCAAAATCTAGGCTCGTGTTTATTCCCTCGTGTAAAGGGCAAAACACGCTTTCTGTGTCATTTTTTCAATGCCAGGATGTCGTAAACAATCTGTTCACATATGACAACAGCACCAACTAACAAAATCCAACATTTTACTACCAAAAACTGAGATGTGATTGGACAGGTCTGCTGATATTTATGATGTAAAGACAAGTGGATTAGTTCCATTTAATATTAAAGAAGTCCAATTTTCTAGTAGTAAGCAGGATATAAAGATAATCCTCAAATCTGTCATGTGGGTGTTTATGGGAATGAGAATCCCCCGGGACAGGAACTATGTTGTTCTAATCACATTTACAAATGACCTAAACACGTCTCAATGTCACTGACGTACAGATGTGTATGTTTACTTTTTTAAATCCAGAAATCTACATGATCACTGATGAAACACCCCATTCAGCCTCAGTGTTGATCTTAGGAATCCAAGATGACGTCTCAAGTGAAGTATCTTGTATTGATCTCACGACAGCCTAATAACTAATCAACACATTAGACTGTGAAAACACTTCTCCTTGGTTTGTAAATCGGGTGAAGCGGCAGCACCCTTCTGCTGGATGGGTGTTTAGCTCAAACGTGATTCACTGATCAGTCACAGTTTATATGTGACGGCTGACACACACACACAAACACACACACACACACACACACACACATACAAAACAGACATTTATGAGGACAGACTTCAGGTTCCTACCAGAGTTTGGCTGTAATAACCACTGCCGTCAAGATGAGCAGCGAGGAAATGGTCACGGTGACGTAGAACTGAGGGTCCACTGTAACACACACACACACACACACACACACACACACAACCAAGACTATAATATCCACAGATAAAGAGCATATTGACAAAGCTGAAAAATGAAGTCAGTTGCACAGGATACCCCCACAAACTGATACAATCCAATGAAATCTCGCAATTTGACAGGGGCCAATTCCTGCCTGTGAGTGATGAGGACTTTATTAGACATTACCCACCGCAGACACAGCCGGCTGCACACAGCAGTGACAGCCTTCACCATGCTGACAGCCAATTCCCTGGAGGACTAGTGGCATGTGCGTGTGTTCTTAAAAACTGTGTCTCAAGGCCACCTTTATTTTAGAAATCCTTCATGTGCATCGTCTGATGCCCACCTTCCTCAGGCTCCTTCTCCTCTGCCTCTGTCCCTCCATCTTCCACTCCCTCCTGGTCTCTTGACTCCAGCAGCACCTCCTCTCTGGGCTGTGAACTCGTGTCAGAATAAGACCAGTCCTCTGAGGTGAGGGTGCTGGCCTCCTGCTGGCTCCCATGCTGATGCAAGGGGTCTGTGTCCTGGCTGGGGAGGAGGTGGTAAGTCTCATCCTCCAGAGTCTGAGTGGGACCCCAGTCCACGGCCCACAGTGGGGTGGGTGTGACCTGGGCTGTGACAGACAGCTGGACTGGCAGGGTGTCTGCCTGCCCCTCACTCTCACTGCTGTCACGGTTGCAGGAGGAGGGCTGTGTCACCAAAAAAATCAGGAGGAGAGAAATGAGGCAGCAAGGGGTGGTCAGTCGTGCGACAGGAGAGATGGAGCTGGGGGAGAAACGGAGGAGAAAGAATGAGAGGTGGCGGAGTGACAGAGAAGTTATCTGAGAGAATGTATTGTCTGCAGGCATCTTATTGCTCAACATTGATTCCCACACCAGCCATCACTCACAATGACATTTTATACATCTGCACCCGCTGCATCCCTCCTTCACCCCAGATACTATCCATCTTACCATCTCTCCATCGCTTCGGTCTGTTCACTGAGACTCCGCTACTTCGATCATCTTGCTCTAAGACAGGACAGAGGGGCAAGATAGAGATGGAGAAGGTACGAAAGGGGGAGGGTCCAGCTTTCATTTATCGACAAATAAATGAGATTTAAAAAAACAACAACATTCAAACACAGATATGAGCATGAGTACGTGTAGAGAAAACTGTCATTTTTTTGTAAAAAAAAAAAAAAAAAAAAAAAAAAAAGTCTCTGGACTTTTAAATTTAGCAGAAAATTAAAGCCACATGCCCACAGACTCCACGTCTGCTTCTAAAAACAGTGTCAACACACTGATTGCCCATCTCTCTCACACACACATTTAGTGTACAGCACACCTGAGAACAACACATTCATCATCATTAGAGGTATCATGCATGGAGCCAACACTAGAGTCCACTTTGCACAGACAGTGGTAACTTCCCATCAAATGCTTCTGCCCTAAATGCCACAGAAATGTCACGTAAAGACAAAAAGAGCACACGGGAACGGACACAAACGCACACACACTCCGACACATATCAGTTATCATACCTACCTCTGGCACTGGAGAGAGGGAATGAGAGAGGGAGACAGAGAGAAAGGGGTAGATACAGAGAGCAAGTCAGAAAAAAAGGCATCCGTTGCCGTAGCGACTGGGTTTGCTAGAGTAGGAGAGGGGAGAGAGAAAACGGTGGTGGTGGCGGTGGTGGTGGTGAGGGGGGCACAAGAGTGTAGGAAGAGATTTAAATGCTAATTATGTTTTTTAAAAAGGAGTTCAATTAAATGGATGCAGAGGAACCAAAATGAATTTGATGAAGCAAACAGACTTGATACTGAGGGCGACATTAATGTGATCATTTAAAAAGAAAGTCCTCAATTATGTTTACAAACAGCAAAAAACACCCCAGAGACAAAAAAAAAAACCCCAGACAAGAAAAAAGGGGTAAAAAAGGAAGGGATGAGTGGAATAAAGATTGAATAAAATTTAATTTCAATTCATTTCCACAGTCTGAACCGGCTGAGCAGCAACAAACCAGTGTTTGAAGAAGGAGTAGGGTCACATTGGAGTAAAAAAACCACACTTGCAAATGTGAAGGTGGGAATTATAGTGTCACAGCTTTATTTCATGTGGAAATATTTACATAGAAAATAATATCTACTACTTACACATACAGACACACACACACACACACACACACACACACACACACACACACACACACACTTTCTCAATCCATATGCTCCTCTTCTGATACTGATACTCAGGTCTTTCACACTCCACCCCCTTATACTGTCACTACACTCCCTCCTTCTCATCTCTTCTTCATGGCTCCAGGCCTTGGTGTCCTCCGTGTGAGAAAAACCAGCGCTCATTGGAGAACGCAGCGCAACCACGAGCCAGCCGTTCCGTCCGCTGCACCGTCACATTGGCTGTCTCTTCCCTCATCGCCGTCATCATCCACACAATCTAAATTTGCCAAGGAAGTGACAAAGATTCATCAAGACACGCAACGTCTAAAATGATCTTGACAGTGGTTACTCATTCAGCATCTGCGTCAGAAAAGGTGTAACATTGCAGCATGTGTTTAGGTGTGTGTTTGTATACCATCAGAGTCTTCGTCATCGTCTGAGTCCCCCTCTGACTCCAATAAGCAGGACTCCAATCGACTGTCTCTCTTCACTGTCACATCGCCTCTGTAACATTTATAGCCAGAATCCATTAATAAGAGTCATCTGGAAATGACATATCATACAAAAGCCACGCAAAAAAAAAAAGTACAACAAATGGATCGGTGTATGAAATTATGCTCCATTCATTTAATGAGCTTAGAGAAGTGTAAATTGTTTTGGATACTTGCTGTGGACAAAGAGATCACCCTTCAGATTTACCTACAGGTTAAAGTTAAAAATGGATGATGATACAGATGTAGTCTTCCATTAATTTTGTTTCTCGGAGCACAGTTTTCGAAAAGCTTGTGGATTTGGACAAAAGGGTGCAGAACCACCGGAAATCATGGGGGGCAGTGTACACATAATTCACGCAAGACATGACAAAACAACAGACACGTCTTCTGGAAAAAAACTTTCTGTTCATATGAAAAATGTATTTAATGCCATTACAGACAACTAATGATTACCTAACCCGCCTATGCTTTGATTAATTAACAACATTACGACAGCATCCAATCATTTTTGTTATTGTCAAAATGGTCAAATCTTCGCTGGCCTCCTGTGGATGGATCAACGCCAACATAAAGGGCATGCAAGGGCAGAAACGCTTGAAACATATGCATATATTTTCATTTGTAGATGATGAAAAAACAACATTTTTACATGGAACAACAAAAAACACATTTTTGAGATATGTGCCTTTTGATATTTTAACATAATCAAAAGGTGTCTGTTCTTTTAATAGTAGTCCATAGTGTTATGTTTAAATAAGCAACACTGTCGGAGGTGAGATGAAACTTACAGTTGAGAGTCAGGATGCAAAGGCTGAAATCATCAAAAATTACAGTTGCACAAAAAATTGCAAACTGCTCCGAAGAACTGGAGAATATAATGTATGAACTGCAGAACAGACAGGAGTGTTTTTAAGGTGTGAGTTACTGAAAAATTCAGTTTCTGCTACATGAAATAATTATTATTTTAGACAAAAATGAAGAACCAATAAATAACACATATCTCCACGTTTTTTTTTAACAATGAATGTGTACCTGTCTTTTGATATTCAAAATGTCAAAAGACACACTTATTCACCACAATTCAAATATGAGTAAGGTTCGGTGAAGCTGGATGTATAGTTCCAGATATGTTCCAGATTCTTTTGGCCCAACACATCATGGTCAGGGGGATAAAAAGTAATTTCAGCATAAATTTGTTTCAAGATCCTTTAAATACACAAGCACATTATAAATCCCAGTATAGTTTTAGAATTAGCAATGCGCTGCCCTGAGAAGAATTATGCAGGAAATATAATTGTGCAGTTTCAACTGAAAACTTCTTCTTCTTCTGTGTTGATAAGTGTTACACCCACCTCTGCTTCCCAGAACCCGGGAGCTGCTCCCATACGATAAGGTTGCGACCTCCGGTGACCCACCGGTGGTCTCCGCTCCCTGTGGTCCATGAAGCAAAGCAGAGAATTCTGGGAGCATCAGACCAGGTCAGAGAGGCCAGGTACTGACACTGTGGCAGGGAGAATACTAGAGGGAGGGGACGATGACAAAGGGAACAGAGGTCAACAGAGGGAAACAAAGTGCTTTTGATTTTGCATTAATTCTTTCAATCACTCAGAGAGGAGTGGGTAAGTTTAAGTTGCACATGGGTTTTGATGACACTCACAATTTAATGAGCTCTCTCCATTCACCAGATCATAGCAGGAGCCAATTAGGAGGCCTCCTGTCTGGTGAGCACAATCTGTTACCCCGGTGATACTGCTGTGATTGGTCAGTCTGGACATGGTTCCTGTGATAATTGGACAGATGTTGGTTGGAAGGATTATGCAAATGTTCCAAAAATCTACCTTCTATTTCAAATCTTTCTCTATCTCACACACATACTCCACTCATCCCATTCCAAAGCTCACCAGTCCTCCAGTTCAAAATCTTGATCCAGGCTTGACCGTGAGCCAGAAAAACTCTGTCCCCCCGTGGGCTGAGTATCAGACGCCCACCCTGTCCCCCTCCGCAGCCCGTCACCCGGCCGCTCCAGTGGTGCAGCAGTCTCAAAGGGTCTCGATCCCAACACCGGTTCTCCCACACAGAAACCCCTCCCTCAGCCGAGCCAGTGAACACCAGTGGACCCTGAGACTAGAGAGCACAGGAGACATGGTTGTCATGGTGATCTGAGTCTTAACGCACTATGTGTGTGCTGAATGTGCTCGCATGTGAGCAGTTTTAATATGTAAATGTCTTTGCCGCCATTGGTTCTAAATGGATTGTGTGCACGACAAACAACAAAAACGGCCACAATGACGTGCCATGCTTTCACGCTTTGGGCGTATTTGGATGATTGCTTTTTGAGAATAAATGTACACATGCAGCAGCAGATTTCAATACCCAATATAAAAGGCCTTTTTGCTCAAAATACATACAGTATTCTCTCTAAAATTGGCCAAGCTCCACAGCTTACATCTCAAAAAAACATCTTTGGTTTTCATTTGAAAGCACTAAACACAGAAAGTGTGTGTGGGAATCAATGTGCAGAAATATGTTTGATGTTGATGCCGTTTGATTTCCTCAGGAGAGGCTTTTTCACATATTAATAATAAAAATGTACTAAAATTATTTTAGACAGCTTCTACAGAGAAAGAAAGGCACTGGTGGAATTTTGTGTTGGCCATCAATATAATAAAAATAGGCTGAACAATTAAACACCAGCTCGAGCATCCTCGCCACGGACAGCAGTCCCGCGTTAAGTAGGTAAATGATGGACCCACCTGCACAGAGGTGACTGCTTCCTGGTGAGCGTTGACTGACTGGCAGTTCTCAAAAGTGTGCCAGCTCCAGGCTTGAACTTTACCCCCGTCTGAAGGGGTGACAGTCTGAGGTTAGCGTGTGCTCACAGGCATCTGGAAGTCATTACCGCTGGTCACGGTCAACCCACCTGAGACCAACTGTCTAAACTGTGAGCCTGCATCTCTCTGATTTGTCCTGATAACTCTCTGCTACACTCTCTAACTTGCTGGCAGATTATGTCGCCACATGAGTCTCTGCCTTTAAATCAGTAATGACACGTACACTCACCTACACACTAATTAGGACACATACACGTACAAATATGATGTGAAATGACAGCATCCCACTCCAATTATACTGTTCATTGTGTCACAAACTGTTTTTTTTTTTTTTTTTCCTCACGTTCACCTTCTTGCTTCACAAAAAACTCACCTGATCCAGTGATGATGCAGCCGTCCTCCTCTGGGACAAAGCAGAGTGCAGTCACGGCATTGAATGTGTAGATAGACTTAACACACTGCCCTGAAGGTAACAGGAAATTCTAATTTAATTGACAGGGCACGGAAACCACAAGTTACAGAGGAAAACACTGATTACGATGCGTATACACACCAGTTTCCCAGACAGGACCCTGAAGCGCTGTGTATCTTAATAATACATATATGTATATGCCAGTGTGTGTTTGTGTGGTTGTGCATACCAATGCTCAGGGCCCAGATCTTCACATAGCAGTCTGAGGAGCCGCTCAAAATAAACCTCTCCTTGTCGGACAGAGACAGGGCCCGGGCTGGGGAAAGGGCAAACACACACACACACACACACACACACACACACACACACACACACACACACAGAAGAGTGGGAGGGAATATAAGAAAGAGGGGGAGAAACGAAAAGGTTCAGATAAGGATAGAGGAGAAAAATGAAGATGGAATGATGTAAAAAGAAGACTGCTAGAAAGAGGTCAAAATCAGAGGTGATTTAAAAAATAAAATAAATTTGTGAATGAGCACAATGTGGCAGTACTTGGCTGAGTTGCTTCCTGAATGTGCTGCGCTACATCACTTGAAATCTGAAGTTGGGGAAGCAGGTGGGGAGGGAGTAAAGGTGGAGCCACTGGAGTTCAACTGATGGAAGGCAGCCTGTTTCAGACAGACAGGGGATTGCCTAAAGTGTCCACTGAGATTACCTCTAACTGGAGCTGATCTGATGAACGGCTCCTATAATTACTAGACCGTTGGACACAGCCATTACTCAGCTGTAGTCAACCCACACGTGAGTGTGTCTGTGTGTGTGTCTCTGTGTGTGTATGTGTGTGCGTGTCCTCACACAGCCTTTTGCAGTACTCAGGGGGAGGTGCAGACAGACAGGTGACCCCACCAGTGTGACCCCCCAGGTTCTTGTGCTCCGTCGCCGTGGGAACATGCCATACCTTGACTGTCGTATCTCGGCTAGGAGCAGAAACACAGGCAGTGACAGAAAGGGAGCACGTAGGAGGACAAAGTGTGAGTTTTGGTGAGTGAGATGAGGCAGGAAAACACCAGCAATGTTAAAAGGCTTACAACATTAATCATGAGAGACTCGTGCCGAGAGAAGGTAGAAAAACAAATACCCGTCAGGCAGCAAGAGAGAAAGCAGGGGAATATTAAGTGATAAATTAGGTGAACTGTTCAATTTGCACTTCCATTATGTAAATTAGGGCTTCTTTTCTGCGTTACCTTCCAGAAATCACCAGGTTGTCAACAGCAGCCACACAGGTGACGATGTCATTGTGACCTTCCAACAGCCTCAAGCGAAACTTTGCCTTCTCCCAAGATGATCTGAGGGATGTAAATTCAGCATCTGTGAAGGAAACGATTTGTGTAATTAGCAGTGTTGCCTCATCACAACCCCGTATGTTAATCTACACAGCAGATTCAGCTTAGATCAGTCCACCACCAACTGTGGAGGTAATTTTGCAAATGCAGCCTGTTGATTTTAACACTGACAGCTACATGTACTTGTAAGTCCTGTATTACAGTGGGTATACCTGTAATACCTGATTTCATATAATAAAATAAGGAACTAAATTCTACTTTTAAAGTAATGAAAGTGGCTTTTTTGAATTATCCCACCTTCTTGTCGAAGTCGTTGATCGGACTCGCTGGCTGACTCTGTCCTTTCCCACCGCATGCCTGTCTCTGCTCCCCCTCCTCCGTCCTCCTGCCTGGCAGCCGCCTCTGGCATTGCTTCAGCATTGGACACCTCTTCTTCCTTACGGACCTTAGAGGCTGGAGGTGTTTGTGATGGAAGAGTCTCAGGGGCATCCTCCCTGTGCCAGTGCAGGGAACAAGAGCTGAATGAATAATCAAAATGCAAACAGCACACAACATTTTGACAGAGAACATACCTGTTGAGGGTCTGAGTCCCACTCAAAACAATTTCTCCTCACTAATGACCTACTAGTCTCTATATATACAATCTGTGTATCTTATTCAGGGTAATGTTGATACCCCCCCCCCCACGTGATTTTACTGATGTCTTCAGATGCCCTTAGGGCCTTTAATACGGAGTATGACATCCCTGAGTGATGTTTACATTGACACAATATGAGCAGTAAAAAGTTCCAATTTTCTTCAAACGTGACAGCATTTCACCTCCAGTGTGTTTGGACAGACACACATAAAAGATCAAAAGCTTCAAAGTGAATGTTGTTGCTTTTGAAGAATTATGCTTCTCTCAATCTGCCCCCCCCCCTTGCTAGTACCTCTCCCTCACTTCCTTACACTTGTCTTTTCATCTTCTCCTCTTTTCCGTCTCCCACAATCCCTGGAGTTTGCTGCAGGCCAGAAAGCTGCAGCTGAACCTCAGCCAATCTAGAACGCAGCTCCGCCTTCCTGGAGATCTGACAGGCAAGAAGACACAAGATTGGTAGTAAACCAAGCTGCTAAATCCACAACTTGTTTATATGCACAGCCGACATACTCAGCCTGCCATAATTTATTACCGTACAACTGGCAACATCGGTTGTGTATGTCATCTTCCTAGTGGGCAGAGAGCACTCCACCAGAATTACAAATTAAAGGTCAACTACATTGAAAGCACAAACACATATATTTGCTGTGGATCTGGCGCTGCAAAATTAAGTTTTAAAAATATATCAGTGGTCTCCTCTGGATTATCACGGCTCAGTCTTGCAGACTACAATATCTTGGAAGACTGAGATTATGAGGTTTGAAAATACTATCTAACTTTTAGATAGGAAGGTCTAATAAAAACAGAGGTGCATTGTGGGGAATGTAGGATGATTGTTAACCCTTTCTGGAGACATCCAAATAACTGTTAGTAATTGTTCATAGAAAAAGAAAATCTGTCTGTTGTATTTATAGTCCTTTCAATACAAAGAAGGACAATAAATATGGACGTATTGCACTGAAATAAAAGCATTAATACACAAAGTAAAGTCACATTTTATACACTATATACAGTATATTTTCTTTAAAATGCAAATCTGAAAAGTAACCATACGTTCCAGATCAAAAAAAATGGAATGAAAAGAAAAACATGTCAAAATATAATAATATAACAAATTCAAAGTATACACTAGACTACAAGAGATAAAAGCCATGTACAGTACAAATACTGTACAGAAACAGTCTAGGAAAGTTTTTTAAAAAATGTACATCCGAGAACTTTTGCCACATTTTAATGATGATGCAATTCATCATATGAAATGCAGAATTATAGGGAACATTTTGTGTAACACACTATTTCATAAGACAAGTTCACACAAAGGAAATGCAACACTCACATAAATGATTAATGGCTACTGTTAGCAACCTTCATCATCTTCACTAAATGATCTTATACTACTGATGCGTAGGCCGCCACATTCCTCTCCCTTTCCAATTAAGTGACATTAATACAGCAGAACAATGAACGGATTCATTTTCACTATATTATGAAAATGCCTCAGTAATATAGTAATATAGTAATGTAATTTTATATACTAACTTCATCATTATTTGTTCTGCTCACACCCTTTAAGGAAATATCTGTCATATTACATTTGCAACTATTGTTATCAAGTCAGATTTATCACATATTTGTCTTCTTTATTATATCAACATTTTCATGCTTAGTATACGATGCCTTACATCACAACTTTGGAGCGTTCTAGCATCAATATATAATCCTACTTTATCGATTTATTTGCCGTTGACGTGTTTCTGTACCTTAAATCTCTCCTCTGGAGTGAGACTGAATTTCAATTCCAGATTTTCAATCTGTCTCAACTTCTTCTGTAGTTTCCTCACCTCCCCCATCTGAAACTAATGCTGAACCTGGCTGCACTTTAAACGGCCTGACTCTCACTCACTCAGAAAGATGTCAAATATACAACATCGCCGACAAGTAAAATAACTGGGGAGGTTCAGGTAAATTAAACGTGAAGCGGCAGCTCCGCGGTATGAAGACGTGTTGCCGGATGTTGACGACAGGAAAGACGTGTGTGACTGTCGCCACAGCGACACCGTGTGGTTAAATTGGGAATTCCACTAACAGGAGTTTCACCGGTGACGCAAAAGTTTGCAGTTTTATGTTTTATTCTCATTTTAAAAACTATCTATGACATTACGCTGCATAGACTAAAAGACACAAGCGTGTGTTATGTTTAACTGAAAACCTAACGAAAAAGTCAACCTAAAATGAAAGGCGTTTTGAAAAACTGAACAAAACTGCATTTTCTGAATCATACTGGATGTATGACATTGTAGAGGAATGCACAGTATAATGCTATTGGATTAACAATATATAGTGCAGATGTTGGTATTTTTTGGTCAATAATTATCTATGTCAGTGATTTAATTACAATACTACAAAAAGGTGTTTCGGCACATTCACGTATTGGTAGGGATGAACACACATCCTTAATTTAACAAAAATAAGTAATTTGAGTGTACAAATTGGGAAAACTATGAGGAAATTACACAAATATTTAATACACATTAAGGATTAATCTCAGAAGCAACAAACATACAATGGATGGAACAGAAAACATTTGCATCAGAATTTACTTTTGCCACACCTGGATTATACATTTTACACAACCAGAAATTAGTGACACCTCCACCCCCAACAATAGTAGTCCACCTACTTATGGCATAACCTTCATTTGTCTTAATTTACAATGGTAACCTATTCTAGCTCCTCAAAGTTGCAAACCTGAAGGCTTACAGTGGATCTGAGGTAAGGGCTCAGGCTGGTCAGGCAACAGCTCAGTGAAACCACCTGGCAATGGCAGATTCTCAGAAATGTCACAACTCCTGAGGTATTTCTAAACATGTAATTTTATTCCCATATTTGAACCTTTTTATAGATGTGTTTATTCCAAGGAGGGGTCATTTGGGACAACATGGGTGAAGAGATCATGGTCATTTCTCTAACAATTGTTTTCAGGTTTCACACAAATCCTACAGAAACAGATAAATAAAATTAAAACCTAGTGTATAATTCTGGAGAAGACCTAAATAAATGCTGGGGTATTAATGGGCCTTGATGGATGTCTGTGCTCTGATGACTGCCATATCATTTTGCATCAACACCCGACAGCATTGAACACGTTAAACTACCTTCACACAGCTAATCTAAATACTGATCCGTGTACGTCATTTATTTATCTGCTGTTGTAAAATCACCAAACGAAGGACAGCAGGTATTTTAAGCATTTTAGACACGATGCCCGAGATTTTCAGGAAGTGACGTCACCACACGCTTCTTTTGTTCGACGACCGTATCCGGAGGAAGTAAAGCTTGACTCGGCAGCTCCTTCACCGGAGGGGGGAAAAAAAAAACCTAAAAAAAAAAAAAAAAAAAAAAAAAAAACACAGAGGCGGAAAAACTTCATTGGTTTGTGAGAATTCGGACAACTTTGTCCAAATCTCTCCGGCCTACGACAGTTCCGGGGAGGTGGACGGAGTCGTCGTTGCCGGTAATCGCCACTCGTTTCCATGCAGTCCGGAGTATTTTGTAGTAGATTTGCATGACTGCTGCCGTCTGCACCGTCTCCACAGCCGGAAGTCTGTAAAGATGGTCTGTTGTGGGGTTTTTTTTCTCTTCGCTTTTTTTTAAAAAATCGTATGGGATTTTTTTTGCTCTCCCTTCTATTTCATCTAAGGCAAGCGGGAATTAGAGAGACACTTAGCTGAATGCTAGCTAACTGTTGAATAAAGAGCTCGTCAGGCCTGTTTAAACTCAACTTGACGAAACCGAGCACTTCTCTTGAGCTCGTTGTTGACATTTAATTGTTGTTGACGTTTACGTCCCATTAATTAACGTTGTTTGGTTAATTTATATCTCAGTTTACATGTAGCAGCTCAAAATCAGTGACGTCTCGTCATGATAGTTGTGTATTACTATGTCATTAACATACCAGGAACATTAGCTAGTTTACACTTGATTGCGTTGTGCCAAAAACATTTTTGACTATATTTTCATTTTGTCACCACACTTATGTCCTCTAGTCAGTTATTAAATCTTGGTAACTAATGCTAGTCAGTTTCTCTCTGTGTTAGCTATGGTTACGCCGCACGCTAGTGCCATTTTTATGTTTATACACCTGGAAGCTTAGTATATTGGGTTTGTTCTGACATACTCTTCAGCACATGTTTTATGCAATAACCAGTCAGACAAAAACAGCTGGGTTAGTTCTATGCAACAGATTTTAAGTGCAACACAAAATACTACTTTTAATGACTGCTGCAGCCTCTGAATTTTCCAACCGTCTGATTGGCATTCTTCAAAAAAGCAAACTCTTGCAAATCAGGTGTAGTTAAAACACTGTGTCAAGGATTAAATTTACATGACAGATCCATGTCCTACACACCAATATGTTCAGCACTACTAACCCCAAGCGACAAGAAATGACAGCCCAAACATGCTCAGGACCATCTATTATATAATCTGCCGATTTTTGTCTCTGTAGCTGTGGGGGAAAAACATCAGTATGGAGGAGGGGAAATGAAGCACATGCTAATAAGAAGAATAGAATTAGAAAAGAGAAGTTGGATCATTTAAACTCAGGAATGTTACACAACTGGAGTCCTTAGAACATGGGGAATGGGCTAAGATTTGTTAGACCGCTGCTGGAAGAATTTTTTTGTTATATTTGAGCTTGACTATTGTTATATTTGAGCATTGAGCTATTGAAATGGTTCTTGCTTAATTGGTTATTAAGATCAATTGTATGTTACGGTAAGCCTGATGTACAATGGACATTAAATATTTTTAATTCCAGCTGGATGCGACATCATTTTGTTTTTGTTTTTTTTCTGGGTAGTGTAAATGGAATGAATCACAAGGGACCTGACACTATGAGGGTTAGTGTAAGTTGAGGCAGAAAAAAAATTTAATCGTGTCTAATAAAATTTATCGTAGCTGGTTGTGGTTGGATACTTAAATAAGTTTTTCCAGGATTTTCTATTTACATATTATTGATTTGGAGGAGACTTTAAAGTGTTCCGTTTGACCAAAAAATTATGTCTGCTTCTGTTTGTCAACTTATCCTAAATACACATGTTAAATCAGTTTTATTTATATAGTGGTAAATCACAGCAAAAGTTAAATCTAGGTACTTCTCGAGAAGATTATGTCTAGATCGATTCTGTATTCTACAGAGGCCCAGTTAAGTCCCCCATGGGCGAGAACATGGATATAGTGATGATGACAAACTGCCTTTTAATGATAGAGATCACAGATAGAACCTGACTCCTTTTGGGGAGAGAAAGCTCGACAGAGGGAGTGAGGAAGAAGAACACAGACGTGTGCAACCATAATAACATTCACAGTTATTACAGTAGTTTACAGATGCTTGGACTTCTTCTTTTCCTTTCGGTTTTTCCCTTCAGGGGTCGCCACAGCGAATCAATTGCCTCCATTTAACCATGTCTTCTGCATCCTCCTCTCTCACACCAACTACCTACATGTCCTTTTTCACTACATTTACAGTTGCTAGGACAACACCTGTAATAACAAGTATGATGATAATGTCAGTCATGATCACAGCAGTGGATCCAATCACAGTCCATGGTAACTTGTGGACTGAGAAAGAAGTTAGTTACATGAATTAGTGACATGAATGTATAGAAAAGGAGAGGGAGAGTGCAAAAGAAAGGGAGGATGAAATGAATCCCTGTGGTGCTCCTGTATTTTCATAGATTACTAAAGGAAAAGAATGTTTGGAGAATTGTACTTCTTTGTAATAATTTTTAAATTCTTTTGATTATGGAAGGCTTATGGCTTATTATGAAGTCGGTTTTGGTTATGCTATGCAGTACTTCTTTAACTATTATTGTTGGCACTGTCAATTGTGGTGGTGTATTGTAATTGTCAGCTTTTGTGTGTTCGTCCGTTAGTCCACCAATAATCTTCACAACTGTTGCAGATAGAAAGATTAAGCAAAAACACATTACTTTTGTACACTCAGGAATCTGATAAGATGGAAAGACGAGGGAGGCCAGTGTGAGTAAGACCATAGATCAAAGCTAGTGCTTTGATCAAAATTTTACCTTGACTTACTTGCATAGGTCAAAGATCAAAGCTAGTGCTCTGACTTACTTTCATAGATCAAAGCTAGTGCTTTCATAGATCAAAGCTAGTGCTTTGATGAAAGTACGTCAGAGCACTAGCTTTGATCTTTGACCTATGCAAGTACGTCAGGGTAAAATTAATCGTGTCTAATAAAATTTATCGTAGCTGGGGTGTCGCGGGATGTTGCAGTCTCTGACTGCATTGGTTCTTGTTAGTCATACCAACAATGCAGTTATGATTATTTGTTGCTGAATCTTTTGTGTCATTGCAGATATGATGGAGGATTCTCACTTTAATTCATCCTACTTCTGGTCTCCCATTCCCACTGTACCAGGACAGGTGTGTTTGAACAATAAATCAAGATAATGTAAATAAGCCTCAGTCTACAGGAACATTGAGGCTTGTCTGTTAAATCCAATGAAGAATCTCTTCTTAATTTGCAGATTGAGAATGCTATGTTCTTAAACAAGGTAAAAGAGCAACAGGAAAAGAGTGCAGCCTTCTCGCCTCCATCTGCTCCCCACTACCAAACAGCTCTTCTCACCATCCCCACCTCTGGGACCAAGACAGATGGAGGAGGGCAGGCGGGTACCATTGCACACTCTCACCCTCCTCACAGCAGCCAGAACCTGCTGCCTGTCCCATCCACAGGCATCATGACAGCAGGTGAGCTTGTGTATGCAAGGATGTCTCAGCTCTATCTCAGCTGGTCTTGTTTATTCCACAACATACTTCATGTAAAACAGTTTGAATCGGAGTGCCGCTAAATGTTAAAGCTAACTAATACTAGTCCGTATTAGTTAGCTTTAACAGTTAATTCTTAATTGTTTAGTAATTGAAATTCATATATTATAATTTGATGAGAGCAAATTCTAGTTCTGTTGGCCAACCAAGCAACCCTAAGGGCTCATTACAGTTTGTAAAATAAACACCAGTGTGTCTCAATTTATGCAACAACCTCAGGCTTGCATTCTAATAACAGAAAAGGTAGTGCTATGCTTAATTGTTAATACTGTCACTTCAAGGTTGAGCATATAGAGCATGAAATGTAGTTAAGATTATTTTTTTGTGGCTTCCTTCACTTCCTGTGAAGCAGGTCTAGTCATCACGACACCTCAGGGAACACTCGTCTCTCCCAACTCATCTCAGCCATTTGTCTCTGGTCATCCAGCAACAACCATGATTGTTTCAGCACTCCATTCTTCAGGTAAGCAAGCACATTGAATATTGTGTCTCGGATATGGTTCAGAAATGCAATGTTTTTTGTTGTTGGTTCTCTCAAAAAATGTATTCTACAAAATGTAGTGGCTTAGCAGATCAATCCTGTTCATTATGCAGTGTACAGAAGAAAATAAATTAGGTTTTCTTCAGTTTGCTCTTTATGATATCTCTAAGCTAATGAACTGTACTGAGCACTTCTCTCTAAAGCAGCAATAGTTCCCAGACATTAAACAGCAGCACAACCATCAAATGAGCCACTAATGATTGAGTACTTACCCATACTGTGACACATACTTTTGCTTTTATGGATTAAATAAATCGGGTTTTCCCACATTTGAATTCAAGAGGTAGTGTCACAGTCTGATTTTCTGTCCAAAGTATGAGTTGTAATATAATTTTAAAAGGTTATTTAGACATACTTTATTAACAGTGAGTCATATTTTTATGTGTTCTTTCAATTAAACCCGGAAGAAAATATAGATTCAAATCTCATGACTTACTACAGGTACATTAAGTTTGAGTCAGTATACTCACAGAGCAACACGTGGAGGACAAAGAATATACTGAAGGATCGCTTATAGAAACACAACTGTTACTCAGAAACTATTCAAAACTCTTCTGTTGTGTTGTTCACCGGTATGGTCTCCTTTTCACCTGCCGCTGTTGGTATTGTTGTAGACAAAAAAGAAGGGGACGGAGCGCCCCACGTGGTTCTGATGCCTGCACCCTCCAAACGAGGCAGGAAGAAGAAGGTAACAATGACCAGAGTTGGTCCTGGAGGTGAACCAGGAGGTGAAACACTAATACTGGCTCATCTGGCTGCTGGTGGCCAGGTAAGGAAAATGCAAATAGAAAGGAAAAATGGAGTTCATAAAACATGATTACATATTTCAATTCTTTTTTTTTGACAGGTAGCAACTTTGCAGCATCATATCGGACACACATATGACCCGTCAAATGAGGGGGAAGGTCATGGCCCAAAAGACAGTACTAAGACATACAGGTACTGTATGGTGTAACCTGCTGTGTATCACCAATCATCCTCACTCTTGCTATGGAATGCAAGCACACCTGCTGCTCTGTGTCTTGTCGAAATCAGTAGAGAGGCAATTTTTTTCTGTAGAAACACTAGATGCTGCTGGATAGAAGCATTTATCACACACAAACACCATCTCTAAACCCATTTTGATGCATGGTGTGGCAGAGCTTACAGCTTTTTAGTGGACGATTGATTCTTTCTTTTCATGTATTTTATACACAAATACATTTGTGCTATATGGTTGCTGTCTCTGCACACTGCAAATCAAAGCTCCCTAGCTTTTACTGTTCTTTTTTTTATTCCTTTACATAGCATGCTCTCCAGTGTCTGCATGCCTTACCACCCCAGTTCTCGTTGATGTTTGTCTTGACATCTTTATGTGTCACACAATAAATGTAACCCCTCCGTCGTCCTGTTTTCATTGATATATCCTGTAGTACATTTTCCTTTTTTATTGTAAGCATAATTATCTATTATATCTTTCTTCTGTCAGTGGGTCAGTGTTTCATTCCCCTATCTCTTCAACAATCTTCATTTCCTTTTTTTTCTCCTCTTTCCATATACTTCTCTTATCTCCTTTTCCTGTTGTGCGTTTCCTTACTTTCTTTTTGTTGCTCTATCCCCTCCCTCCTATTTCTGTGTCTCTCCGCCTGTAGGTGCCGGATGTGTGCGGCGACCTTCCTCAGTAAGTCAGACATGCAGATCCACTCCAAGTCGCACACAGAGGCCAAACCTCACAAGTGTCCTCACTGCGCCAAGTCATTCGCCAACTCCAGCTACCTGGCCCAGCACATCCGCATCCACAGTGGGGCCAAGCCTTACACCTGCTCCTACTGCCAGAAATCTTTCAGGCAGCTCAGTCATTTACAGCAGCACACACGGTACTGCAAACGCCCCCTCATTCACCAGCCCATACCATCTCCCTCTGTTGTGTTACCATGTCCTGCCAATTGCATTTTAGAACCTCAGGCTTTCTTTGTCTTCTTCCTCCTGGGGAAGGGATGGGAGAAGTGTGCAGATGCTTATTTCACTGACCTGTGGATGTTGGCTTGCATGGAAGCAAATCTGTCCAGAAGTGACCTTTTCAAAAACCTGAATCCTAATTACTGTACACATAAATGTGGTCTCAGTCCAGCCGAAGACTTTCCATATTTTACACGATATTCAGATCAGAATGGCCATTTCAATAAATGGAGGTGTGTTATAGTGCATGTCACAATGAGAGAATTTACCATTGCACCCCCTCTCCTCATTTGTGTTTCACTCTTCTTGCGTCTTTCTGTACTCTGCATTTTCTAACTTTACTTTTCCTTTTGTCTTTTTTCTGAGTAATTTCTTCTGCCAGTGCCTTTTCAGTAGAAACACACACACATGCATTTAGAATTTTACTTATGTTTAAATAAGGGTTTACTTACAGACTTCTTTCCATTTTATGATTTTTGTGCGTATGTCATGATCAATCCCTTTTCTTACTGCCTCCTCTGAATGGTGGAGCTGTCTTACTCTGCTGTCTTGCTTTCTGCACACATTTTGTAGTCATCCTGTTGATTTTCTTTTCATAAAATCAGTTTATGCTACATTCACATTACTTGGCTAATGTGAATGAATGCTAGACAAATCCAATTCTCTTCTTTATAAACAAAAATATCAAGGCTTTTCAAATCAGATTTTAGTCGCATTTATTTGTTTTCCAAGATCTGATACATGCGCAGTTTATGGTTATGTAAAATGAACAAGAATGATCAGATCGAAGTTCTTGTGGCCTACTGCGTATCTATATGCAGCGAGTGCTTTCGTCATCAGCCACCAGTGTCAGCACAGTAAATCAAAATGATGACAGATAACAACATCATAGACTGTCAGCTATTCATGATCTGCTTGTTCGAGCATTTCCATCCTCCAGAGCAAAATTGCATGCATGCATCTGCTGAGAGCACATCCATTCGCTGCTAGTGCATCCATTTCAGATTGAATACCAGGAATTGTCCTCAAATATTTTGTTGCTGATGATGCAGATTACCCATGCAAACATATCACTGTGTGCATGCCTGTCATTTCAGAGTACAGATGCTTAACATTAGAGCTAGATATAGGTCACTTTTAATTGAGTGTTGGTTTAAAATTAAAATTAAGCAGGCTTGAAATGTTGGTGTGGCTTTGTTTGTGTACATTCATCAGTTATAACCATTCAAAAAAAGTAAATTCCAGCTAATTTTTCTCTGGACTTATTTCTATGCTGGTATTGGTGCATGCATTTGTATAACCCTTAAGTTGTGGTTATTGCATCTCAATCATCTGGAAGTGTGTGCGTCAAATCGCCATAGAAAATTATTCATGATTTGTCTTTGTAATTTTTCTCTGATTGTGTGAAACTTTATACTTTTCATTTGAAAACAGATTTTTTTTAAGAGATATAAACTGCGACTGGTGCTTTATAGAGCAAACCATATTCTGTAAGTTGCTCTGGATAAAAGCATCTGCTAAGTGACTAAATGTAAATATACATTTTTCTAATTTTTTAATTCTTTACATTCCTTTTTTCCTTTCCATTTCATCTCTCCCCTCTGCCCTCATCAGCAACCACACAGAGTCAAAGCCTCACAAGTGTCTCCATTGTACCAAGTCATTTGCCAATTCTAGTTATCTGGCTCAACATGTCCGCATTCACACCGGAGTGAAACCCTACACCTGCTCCTACTGTCAAAAGTGCTTCAGGCAACTCAGTCACCTTCAACAACACAACAGGTAAGCTAACGTATTTACCTTCAATGTCTTTCTGCAGGCAGCTTAGATCTGCATGAACACATTAGGAGTTTGTGTATGTACATGTACTGTATTTGATAACTTGTGTTCAGGATTCACACTGGAGATCGACCATACAAGTGTACCCATTCAGGGTGTGAGAAATCCTTCACGCAACTCTCTAATTTGCAGGTGAGAGAGAATTTTGGTTTCCTTTCATACAATGAGTCCACATAATGTTAATTATTACCTATGTTACAGGAATCATGCTATGCATTAATTATTTTTTTTTCCAGTCCCACCGACGACAACACAACAAGGACAAGCCCTTCAAGTGCACCAACTGCAATAAAGGATATGTAGATGCATCAAGTCTGGAGGTTCACATGTCTACACATACAGTCAAACATGCAAGGATCTACTCGTGTGGACTCTGCAACCGTACTTACACCTCGGTAAAACTAATTACCTTTTCTGAACTGAAGTACATTTTCAAGAACTGAAGTACATTTCTGTATGAAATAGTATGAATTACCTCTCCGGCATTAAACAAATGTTTACTTCATGTAGTTATGTGCTGACTTCCCCCTCTGCCTGTCTGCTCACCAGGAGACATATCTGGTGAAACACATGGAGAAACACAACCCAGACCAGCTGACCACACCGCCGGCCGTGACCATCCAGGCGGCACAGCAAAACCAGAACCAACGCCTGGCAGGAGCTCAGAGCCAGATAGAGGGCACAGATGCAGGACTGAGCCAACCTGGAGGCAACACAACTGGAGGAGTCGGTGGGGGTCAGCAGGGACGGACCCAAAGCAACTACCCAGAGACAGGAACCATCTCATGTCCATTTGACCTGCATCAGTACAAGACTGTGTCTGCCAGTGACATCCAGTACAAACCAGTCTCTGTAGCGGACATTACTTCCAACAAGGACCTCTGTCTCACTGTTTCAGCATCCACCATTCAAGTGGAGCATCTCAATTCTTAGAGGTGATCAAAAGACAGGCACGTTGAGCTGTGGGGATGTTAAATTGATTCAAGAATTGAAGGGAGATTGAATGATAAAAGCAATACTGCAGACATGATACAAGAACTTTGGAACACATAAATGACTGCCTGATGACCGTTTGAAGCACAGGACAGATTTTATTGTGTCACAGACTGTTGAAGGCTTTTTTTTTTTAGCTTAGCTCATTTTTTTCTTTTTGGCTCATTTGATTTGTTTTCCCATTGCTTATCTGTCCTGTCTGAATATAAATTTCATGTGAAGACTGCAATAATTACGATTCAGTCCATCTCAGTGATGGTTTTACGACAGAGAAGAGAGTCAAAGAGACAGCACTTCTCTCTATTTATTTTTTTTTACCACCTGTTCTTCCTCACCAATGAAACTTTGGCCACAACAATTTTTGGCCATTCTCCTGACTAAATAAATGGTTGACTGACAAGGTTTTTTTCCTTGTCAGGAAAGATAAATATCAATCAAGTATGTACATTGATGTATACTATCACTTCATAAAAATGAGATTGTTTAAAAGATGAGGTAATCCATAAGACTTATTCAAACCTTTTGCATATGACCATCAGAGGGATGATAAGTTCAAAATTCATGACATCCTATTGTACTGCTTTGTGTGTGTCCTTGGAAGTCCTAAAATTTTATCCTAACGTGTTTTTGCTATTGTATTTCCACAATAACGATGTTTAAAATACTTCATTATGGACATTCTGTCATCTTAAAGTGTTCTTTCTGCACATAATACAGTACATTAAAATATTATACAAAATTTGTCATTGCCATCTTTCAGTTACTAGTTTATAATTCAGAATGTTTGAATGCCACACAGTAACAAAAAATTTGAATAGATAATATAAACAAATGCAAAGTTTGGTATGAAGATTTTATTCTAAATTCATTTGAAATTGTTTCAAAATATCTTGAGAGGCTTAAAACGACTACTCGATAAATATTCAAATACAAGGATATTTAGTATCAGATAAGATCCCAAAGCAAATATTTGTCATTTTGGCTTTGTAACATTGCTGAGAAAAAAGTTTTTTCTCAAAATATAGTAACTTCTGTCAAAGAGTTGTCATGAGATTTTTAATAGATGACAAACAGTGCTTTGAAATGTCTTCAGATGTGATTAAGTGCTATATAAATAAAAGTTTATTGATTGATTGAAACAAAAGGAGGCAGCCACAGACTGTAACATCCCACGACACCCCCGAATTCAAAATTTTACCCTGACCTACTTGCATAGGTCAGAGATCAAAGCAAGTGCTCTGACCTACTGTCATTGATCAAAGCACTATAGCCTTGATCTATGGTCTTACTCACACTGGCCTTTTCCCTCGTCTTTCAATCTTATCAGGTCCCTGAGTGTCCCATGACCTAGTTTTCTCAAGGTCAAGGTAATTATCTCATTTTCATCCCCTTTGCCGCCCGAGTAATGTGCTTTTTGTTTCATCTTTCTATCTGCAACGGTTGCGAAGATATTTGGTGGACATACTAACGGACAAACGAACACTGACAATTGCAATTCATCACCGCTTGGAAGCGGAATGTAATCAGTTTCTGTGTTCTTGTTCTAATGGTCTTGATGGGGCTTGACGCTCCCGTACAGGCAGGTATGTTGAATATTTGAAGCGTGCTGGAACGAGAGCGTTTCAGGTGTTTACAAAAGTTGGACCGTACCATTAAAGGTGAGAGGAACTATTATCAGGTTATTTCAATTCTAGTTGGAATAGGTCCATTTGTTTTAGACGTTATGATTATTTTAAAGTAAGATTATTTTAAAGTAAAACAATCTAAAATCTATATGATCAAAACTTTGGCAGTCTGCAAACAACGAAATGTGGACTAGTCCAGTCTGCAGTGGGTCTCTAGTGGTGTCACTGGTGAAGTGAAGGAGTCAAGAACATCAACAAGAAAGCTGCGTTATAAGCTGTCATAAGACGTAGGCTATACAGTAGTGAAGTGACGTTTTCACAGCGATATAAAGCCCTCAGTCTCCATTCAAAATGTGGATGTTTGATGGAGAGTTGAGGTCAGTGAGTTTGGAAACAGTTTATACATACATATAAAAACAGTGTACTGCCATCTCTAAAATATACATGTTTTGCATACCTCCTTATTTTGCTGAGTTTCATTCGCAGGCATTCTGTACACGCACACGCACGCACGCACGCACACGCACACACACACACACACACACACACACACACACACACACACACACACACACACACACACACACACACACACACACACACACACACACACCTCAGAGCGGTTGCATCCAGTAGATGTCCTACTAGAGCAAATGAAGCCTCGAGAAGCTTTTCTCTGGCGAAGGCAAAGGATGAAAGGCTTCAAAGCTTCATGAAGCGTCGTCTGCCTCAAATATAGCTGTATAGAATATAGCAGCTTATTCTAAGTATGCCTCGGAAAAAGCCATTTAGCAACAAACAGAAGAAGAAACAACTACAAGTCAAACGGGAGCGAAAGAGAGGTAACGTCAACAACTGCCGTTAGCTTTAGAATGCTAGCCTAGCTGCTAGCTAGCGATGGGACGACAGTTTGTTTCTGAGTCGAGTTGATTTGATCAGAATTTGAAGTACTTCCTGTTTCCATAGCATGTTAGCTAGCTGTAACACAAACCCGTAGAATACATTATCTATAACTTGCCTTTGAACTTGATGGCTTAAATTCTAACGCGAAACACGTCAGATTTGTAAATATAAATATTAAGTGCCAACTCCTCAGAATTCATAGACATCATGTAAGTTCTTAACAACCTATAACAGTGTTGATATCTAAGTTTAAAGACTTCTATCGGGTTTGTTTCAGTATGTTCAAGTACTCGGGCAAGCTGCAGACAACAATTTGACATTTTCATATTTGTTTCACTATTGACCTTTTTTTATTGTCACTATTAGAACAAGATGTTCTCTGACATTCCATCACATCTTAAAATTGCAGACGTCACACGTGTTACTCAGAACCGCGTAACTGACTTTGAAATGTACCTTCATTGTCTGACTTCAATCCTACTGTTACCTGCTGGAACTTGATTCCTGACACCTGACTTAAGGATGTCAACATTCATATCAACTAATATGTGTGGAGAAAATAGATTTTGGTTATGCAATAATATACTAAAATCACATTTAGATGTGTTTGACAGATGTGTGATGACACTGACTTGTAGGTGAGACAGGTTCCGGGCCGAGCAGCCGCAATGGCAGTGTGGAGCGGGGAGGACAGCGACAGTCGGACACCTCAGACAGTGAGACGACTGATGTTAGGAGAATAAACCAGCAGCCCCTCAGCAGAGAAGGAAAATATGACCCCAACAGGTGAGGTGTCAGCAGCAATACTCACCATCATTTTCAACTGAAAGTGTGAAGTTATGAAGAGATAAAAACAAGTTGGACAGAAATGCTCTGTTATTTGAAATTGATTTTTGCTAGTTTGGCTACAAGAACACATTTAACATGTTTTTGTTTTTTTAGCGTATTATGTGACCTATTTGGAAGAATTGCAACAAGGTACAAAATTTAATCTCATCGATGCTCTCTGTTTTTCATCCTCAGGTTCCGACTGCACTTTGAAAAAGAGAGTAAAGAGGAAGTGGAAAAGAGAAAGAAGTTGGCCAGGGAAAAGACACTGCAGCCCATATCAGACAAAGAACTTGAGGTCAACATCAACGACATCTACCCCCCAGACAAAGGTCTCACTTTTTTAATGCTTCCTCATGACAAACTCAAACGAAGTCAAACAGATGAGCAGAGTAGGTGAATGGAGGGGGTCACTGTGTGAACCTGCTAAAACTTGCTTATTTACTGTTAGGTCTTGGTTTCCCACGGCGACCACCCTGGAATTATGAGATGACGCGAGAGAGCCTCTTGAGGAAAGAGGAGAAGTCATACAGAGACTACTTGGAAGATCTGAACTCCAGAAACCTGCCTGGGTCTCTCAGCCACTTTGAACACAATCTGGAGGTGGGTTATGTAATTCAAACTCTTTAGACTTGTTGACCATCCAAATGCCAGTGCTGGATGATATATTTTTTTAATTTATCATAGTTCATTTGAATTTTGTTTTGAAAATTAAATTTAAATGAACTCAGTTAAATTTCATTTTTGAAATTTTAATCTGTACATACAGAAAAATAACAACTCAAATGACTTCCTAGTTTGTTCTTTCAGTGCCTGCAGTAAAAAAAAGTGCGTTGACATTATAGTACACAAACATACTAAAAGAGCATTTTCATTGTTTATTGTTCTAGTCTTGGTAAATCAGTTTCATAAATGTGTCTCATGATTTTGAGTAAGTTCCCTCTTTTGAAAGGCGTACTTGTCCATGATGTAATTGAATTTTTTTCATTGAAATTTATAAAGTTGGTATTGAAGGAGAGAATTATTCAGAAGTATCAGTATTAGTGTCTGTGAATGTGAATGTCTAATTATATCCACAAAGATACTCTTGAGTTAAACTGAATAGTTAATTGTCTGAAAGTTGGATCATGCAAGGATGTGCACTTTTGACATACCTCTGCATTTTGTTATACTTTGCTTGCAGCCATGTTGTTTGTATTGCTCAAGCTGCGCAAATGGTAACACAATTCATCAAAATCCAAAACAGATTATTGCAGATCATGTAATTTCAAAGCGTAGGCTGAGCTCAGGAGGCACATCACAGCATGACACTCATTGAGCAGCTGGTGGTTGGATAAGTGACTCTAAGTAATCTGGAGATGATGGCTTTTTAAGTGGCGCTAAGGATCAAGATGATGGAAAATATAACACATATCTTCTATGGTTTTGCATTGTTTTGCCCCGTGTGCTGTGGTGAAAAGGCTCCACTTCAAAAAGTTACCAAACAATCAAAACAGATCTTAAAACAACACAAAAATGGGGACTGCCTGTTTTGGATGTTTGAGGTAATTAGGTGCCCTCCTTCACCAGAAGACTTGCGTGCTGGTCCATGCGGTCTGCAAATTACATACCAGTAAAAACGCCCACAACGCTCCTGTCTCATTTAATATGACCTGAATGCTGGAGCATTCAGTTACTCCAGGTTGCCTTTTACTCTCTGTTCCCATTATCAGCAGAAAATTGTCCCAGTGCTGGTTAAAAGTTAGAAAGATGTCACAGAGCTGGTCTTTGTATTTACTGCTGTTTTTTGACATCGTTCATCCCTTAATGATAGAATAAGGGCTGCTTTGAACTTCACCTTACTTTTGATTTCTTTTAGACATGGCGGCAGCTTTGGAGAGTGCTGGAGATGTCAGACATTATCCTGCTTATTGTGGACCTCAGACACCCGGTAGGTGTTTCTGCGGGCTCAAATCAGCGGAATGGATTTGACCACTAGATGGCAACACAGTCAAAGTCCATCTGAGCAGCTTACATACACCTGTAGATGGATATACGTTAATGATCCCTAACTGGGAAATTCTCATATACATTCAGATGTCATGTGCAATGTTGATTATTTATGAACATATTTACCTGGCACAATTTCATTTGCTAATGTTTGATGTTGATGTGGTCCACTGAAATAATTTTCTTTTAAGAATTTCTGTTTTTGAAAACTTGAAATTGGTGCTTGTCATTGCCATCATAAGGGTCTTGTTAAATCTTAGTAATATTGTCTTAGCTTTGCTTATAAATCCATGAAAAATTATCACATTTAGTAATCTGCTGTCTTCCAAGTTATAATTAAACATAATTTTTTTGGTTCTAAATATAAGCCCATGACATACTTATTTTAACAAATCAAGTGTACTTTGTGTGAAGTGATTTCACATCTTTCATTTATAGTTTCCATTGTGAGTGTGTATGTAAAGTTCATGGGAATATTTTGTTATCAACTTCTGTTTGCCATTTTTTTAACATAAACAAGACGCATACTCTTCTAAATCTATACAGGTGCTGCAGTTCCCTCCATCGTTGTATCACTACA
This sequence comes from Antennarius maculatus, assembly GCA_013358685.1. NCBI lineage: Eukaryota > Metazoa > Chordata > Actinopteri > Lophiiformes > Antennariidae > Antennarius > Antennarius maculatus. The sequence continues at coordinate 17,067,655 of CM023615.1, forward strand.
TCACAGGAGAGCTCCAAAAGCAGGTGGTCCTGGTGTTGAACAAAATTGACCTGTGTCCTCCCCCACTGGTGATTGCCTGGAAACACTACATGACCTCCCAATTTCCCCACCTGCAAATCGTGTGCTTCACCTCCCACCCCGGACAGCCCTACAGTACAGGTATGGGAGAACTGGTGGGAGAAGAAGAGTAAAGAGTGACATAGAAAAAGCATGACATTGAACAGGCATCCAAATATAAATAAACCCATCACTCGGCATATATATTTAAGTCTTTTGCCATTTGAATCACCTTAGAGGCTCTGGTTTCAGTAACATTAACAATCTATTTTTCCTCTTGCCTGGCTTGTAGTGCTTCAAAAGAAGAAGATGAGGAGGAAGGCTGGCTGGAGTCAAGCTGGAGGTCCTATAGATATCCTTAAGGCATGTCAAGACATCACTGCGGGCAAAGGTAATTGTGTCCACCTCCACAGTCTTCCACACACATTAGAAAGTTGTGATAACAAAGCTCTCTTGACTTCCCATCAAGCGTGTTTGTGTTGCATCATTCTGAGTGTTAACTGCTTTTTTTTTTCATAGTTGACCTCTCCAGTTGGGAGCTGAAGATTCAGAGAGACTCTGCTGCTGAGCGTAGTGATGGGGAACAACCAGACGAAGGCGAGTCGGTGGTGGTGGAACATCAGAGTGACAGTACTATGGATATCAGCAGTCCATCACAGGAGCTCTACAAAGATGGGGTTCTCACACTGGGCTGCATTGGTACGGACAGTTAGAAACTTGTTGCCTTATTTAGTGCAAGATCAACAAACACTAGTAATTTACACCAGTTGTTTTCCCACAGGTTTTCCAAATGTTGGCAAGTCATCTGTTATAAACAGCCTGGTGGGGAGAAAGGTAGTAAGTGTTTCTCGAACCCCAGGCCACACCAAATACTTTCAGACCTACTACCTCACCCCAACTGTCAAACTCTGCGATTGCCCTGGATTGGTTTTTCCCTCTCGAGTTAATAAACAGCTCCAGGTAAGAGTTCTTATTTGCATATTAGAGAGCAGAGGTGACTTAAACTTTACTTCTGTTTAATCTCAGTATTGTCACACTCCTCTGGGATATATGTATTGTTTTGCGCAGTCCCATTGGTTATGTTTGTTTGGCTCTTTGTTAATTCCAGGGTTGTTTTTGTGTGATGTCTGTTCAACTTTTTGGTACTGGGATACTATCTTGCCTTTTTCAAGATTGGTTTTTCTTTTGGGTTTATTGTTTCGATCTTCTTTTTTTTCCATCTCAGCTTTCTATTTTTTTGTGTCTGTTTTATCCTGTAGATTCTGGCAGGCATCTACCCGGTATCACAGCTGCAGGAGCCCTACAGCTCAGTTGGTTATCTGTGTGAAAGGACGTCGTTCTTATCTGTGCTGAAGCTCAAACATCCTAGTTTGCTAGAAAACGACTGCCACGAAGGAGAGCTGAGGTCTGAGGACTTCAAGTGGACTGCCTGGGATGTTTGTGAGGGTGAGTTATTTCTGAGAGACACCGATAATGAGTTGTTTGGTATCTTTTTAGAGTTTGAAGAAAGCCAGAGAAAGCCAGTCATGTGTAAGACACTTGTTAATCTTTGCTGCTAATTTCAACAAACCAACAACACCAAAGTCCATCTTTCAGTATCGCCTTCTTTTTTGTGTTGTTTGGGTATGTTCTTAAACAAGTGTGTCACTTTTTATGCAATCCTTAGCATGGGCGGAGAGAAGAGGCTATAAAACAGCAAAAGCAGCTCGCAATGATGTCTACCGTGCAGCGAACAGTCTTCTACGGTTGGCAGTTGATGGCAGGTTGTGCCTCTGCCTGAGGCCACCAGGCTACAGTTGCCTCAGAGGTGAAAACACTCTTCAGTTTTCATAATTTCAGTTCAACATATTTGTAAAGTTATAGTGGACAGCAGATTGAAATAATTTATTTTGGGGGGATTATCTGTGGTCTGCAGAACATTGGGAAAATCACCCAGACTTGCCGGAAATCATTGCTCTTCAGGGAAGGACGACAGAGGAGGGAGAAAGAGATAGGGATGATGAAGACAATGGGGAGTCCAGCACTGAGCCAGAGGAAGAGAGAGATCGAGATGCAGATGACGATGAAGATGGAGATGATGAAGATGAGGGGTTTGGACATCCTAAACTGAAGGACGATAAGTCATGTGGCTTCACTGTCAACATGTACAGCGTTCTTGGGGGAAAAGAGTGCGAGTGATAAAGGAAGGAAAGACAAGCTCGGAGACTGAAGTTACTCTCCTTGCATCCTTTCCATTCTACTCCAGTTCCCTTATCGATCCTCATTTCCCAAATCTGCATTCCTTCTCAGCTTTTCTTGCATGCCCATTCTTTGCATTGTTATATATACAGTATACATAATCTCTTTGAATTTATGGATCTGTGACTCCATTAAAATTATGGATTGCTTCTATGACAATTTGTTTTTTCATCGAGTTATTAAGAACACATTCATGTATTTCATGCTGCATCTTTGCTCTACTTGTTTATTCATTGAGAGTAATCTTAATGCTGCTTCCAGGAATGAGTGTGGTTTTATTTAATTTAATCAATTTTTCTTTCCCTTTTTTTTGTGTGTTCTCATGAAAAACTGAGAAACCCAGCTTTGTTCAATTTGGAATGGGTTTTATTCTCTTTAATGAAAACAGCTGAGATGCCTAAGTTCAGGCCAGGTTGATTAAATTGTTGATATGTTGTCATTCACTGGAGCAGCCTTTTGGCTTTCATAGCAGCTGGAATTTTAAGAACACAACTCTGTGGCTTGTTTAGAGGACATTTGTCTGTAATAAAAATAGTGTATGGGATGGAATAGTGGAGATATGAGAAATACAGATAGTTTTTGTGCTACCTGTATTACAGTTCTGCTAGAGGTTCATTTATCTAAAATGGGTTGTTGGTTATGCCGTATCTCAAAAATGATATTTGTTTTTTTCACATTCAGCAGGAAATGTGGATGAGCGTGGTTAAATACAAGGCTGTTTTTGTATCGTGTTTTAAATACTACAAAATACCATTCTTTGATGCCGGTAAAGTATTAAATACAGGATTTTTGTTCCAGTTATTCAACAAATTTATTTGCTAATGGAAATACTGGCTTTGATCCCAGCAATATCTTTGAGTCTGCGTAGTTACTTCCATTGTTAGCTGAGAAGATAGATGCCAATTTTGTGTCCATCTGAAAGGAAGTTTAGAATTGGAAGGAAAGAGGTGGCCTATATCAAAGACAACAAAAACTACCCCCTGTGGGCAGAACAGTATTTATGGCGCTCAGTCGTTTTTATCTGAACTGTACCTAAATTTGTGTCAGAAATAGTTTCCAGACTTTTTTCTAACCCAGGCTACCACTGTACTGGCTGTAGGGTCATATTTGCCTGAAGTGAGAGTGATATTGATCTTTTAATAGGTATTATACCTCATTCCCACATATTTCCTTTTGCCACGCAGAGAGAATGACCATCTTTCTTTTTATCCTTAAACACCTTATCTCTGCTGATTTGTCTTCTTTATGAGCTGTAGGTTCAAGACAACATCATGGAAGTCAGATCTTTGCTGTACACAGACGTTAGCAATCATGACCATATTTTCTGTTAAAATTAGAACAATGTGTATTTTTGCTTTTTGACTGCTATCTCCTCCTCTGGGACTTCTTGTGGCTCCGCTCAAATCCTGGACGCTGTATCATCGTCAGCTGTTGACTTTCCTCATTCACATTTTCACTGAGGGGATTTGACTGTACAGTTCTGTGTTACTGTGCAATGCATCAAGCTGCAGCCAAATGCAGTCATTTCTACTATCAGTACAGCGTTAAGCAATTACTCAACTCTGCTATGCTGTTAGACACATTGGACATTTGTTTGTGTTGTGGATTTTTGGCTATTTGGAAATATTACAGCTGACAGCATCTGGATTGTGTTATGAAGACTTGTTCAGGCTGTTTGCTGCATTCTTCATTTCATTCCTAGTGTTCCTAATAAAGACTGGACTGCTTTCTGCAATAAAAGAAAATAATCCTTGAAACCATGAAGGTGTCTGTGACATTTTTTGACAAATGTAAATTTAAATATGAACTTGAAGCGAGTATATACTGTATAGATAATTAAATAGAATATGTATCATAAAAGAAAGGTCCTTCAATGGCAAACACTTTTATGAAGAGACATAATACCATTAAGCTCATTTCAGATGTACATAATTAAATTGACAGCAAATGAGTTGGGGGGGGGGTTGTTCAGTATTATAAACTACCAGCTTCTGCAGTGTTTCTGTAAGCAATATTAAAGAACATTATCAAATTGACCTGTTTAATAATGCTTGGAACACAGAGTGTGATTTACATGTTCTTGACTTCTCTGATTCCCCTCAAGGACAGAGAATAATTAGTCTCTTGAAGAAGTGATGTAGTTGAATCTGCTTGTTTTAACGAGGGTGTTTATTACGCCACTACCTATTTTCATTTTAAATCTGCTGTATGCTTTACGTGACTAAACTGAATTAAACGAAATGGAAGGAGGAGCCGATTACTCACTGGAGCATATGGAATAAATTATCACCTCACAGTTTTCAATAAAAAAATTTTTGCGGTCATGCATAAAGAATCTGAAACACGTTCTTCTGCGGTATGTCTCATTTGACTGGTACATGATGGGATGACTGTATAGATGGTGTAGGTCAAGTCAATCACACTCTTGTCAATTCGACAGTCCTCTTGTCAGAGCAAATATGGCAGCAGCTCTTTTTTCATTGGGTCACGATCGTTTCAGATCGTGACCCAGTGGACACAATTTATGGTGAGCTGAGACTGCATAATGATAATCACCGCTGAGGATTGCCATAATCATCATTTAAGGAACAGAAGTGGGTGTAAATTGCCTCATTTTACACAATTTAGATTCAGAGCCTACTTGTATGGTACTCAGAAACATCATTTGCTGACTGGATAAAGTAAGTAGGAAGAGACATTATCTGGAATTGTTTCTGATTTGCAGTCATAGCAATGAGCTGCTTTATTTCCTCAACTAGACATTTAACCACAGTGTGGACCTCAGAACTGCAACTGTGATTACAGCAGACAAAAAGCCCCAGATTTACAAACTCGTCATGAGGCCAGGCTGGTTTCACTGAAGCATGACACCATAAATTTCAATGCTGTTAACTAAATGCTGGTGTGTTAAATGTCTTTACGTTGGTCACACCTATAATGTCCATGTGGTTTGAGTTTGGCCTCTTTTTCTTGGAAAGCTTTCTCATGATGCAATCAGTTTGTTGTGCAGACTATTCCCCCTACCCCCCCATCACGCTTATTTGCCACATTATTGCTCCCTATGTGACCCCTACAAAATGTAGGTGACACCGGGGAGTAAAGAATTGGTTTCATATGAGCTCCAGCAGAACAGTCAGATTCATTAGTCTGGTTATTATGTTTCCGAGACACACAAGGGTGGGAAGGAGTGAGAAGTTGTATTGGGGGAAAAAACTCTCAAGAAGAAGCAGAACAACAATAGCTATTAATATTAATGTTTTGTTTCAGACAAAATGTTTAAATAAAAAGTCCCAGTTGATTTTATAGAAACAACTACATTGTAGTAAGTCTCATTACACAATATCGTAGTTTTATTTCTCAGCTGACAGCTACACCACTGTGGTCACTAGAGGGCTATCAAAGCCAGCATTAGCCTGAGTCCCTGCTGCAATAAATAATCACCAACTTCATTGCGCACATGCATCTCATTTATGGTGTAGAACTGAGTATATGCAGCAGTATTTTACATGGCATTACAAGCATGATTAGATTTATCGCCTTTAGAAAAAGGTGGGTCATAAACTGTGATGAGGGTCTAATTCAGATTACTGAAATAAAGGCAGGCCAAGCCAAATAGCACACCAGGAAAATCTGGTACAGTAATGTAAAACCAGCCAGAAAGTAAAACTGTAGAAATGGTATCAACTACATGGAATTGTACTCTTTAGGGAGTAAAAGATCCCCTGTGACTCATATATTATTGACTATGACCGTTTCATTATTTTATTGTTGTAGCTTTGTGAGGTGAAGCTACATCTAGCTGGTTCAATAAGAAGTTGGACTCTTCAGAAAGGCATTGAGGTGGGAAGATGATTTAAAAAATGTTTTTAGATTAAGTGCTCCCTGCTAACAACTCATGGTCTTAACCACGTTAATCTTTAACAAAAAATGTTTATGTGATCAAGCGAAAATGAAATCTACATGTTCTGGAGTAGAAAACAACATTTCTCTCTGGAATACGGTGGAGTTGAAATAAAAAGTAACTCAAAAACACTTTATGAGTCATTTAATGTTTATTTATTTTATTTTACTTTTACATTTTAAAACAAGACCCCAACTTCTTCAGTTGTTTCAGAGGGTCCTGGACGCTTTTCTTCTATCAAGTTCCATAAAAGTTTTATGGTCTAAGAAACGTCGCCCTATTTTCCTTCAGCATGGGGTGATTAAATAATGATTGAAGTTTTGTTTTTGTATTAAATGCTCCTTTATGCACAATGCTTTAGGAGTAAACCACACACTTAGCTGACACAGGTTAGCTTGAACACAGCGTGTAACATCTCACCAGAGATCTCTTCACACAATTCCTTAATACACCATGGAAGGAGTAGAGGGTATGCCAGAAATCTCTATATTTCTATATCAGCACACAAACATTTCACTCATATACAAAGACCACACACACACACACACACACACACACACACACACACACACACACACACACACACACACACACACACACACACACACACACACACACACACACACACACACACACACACACACACACACACACACTGATTTACAGCTCTGGCAGTTGTCCCTTCCTTCTGTGACCTGGCGGGGCCAGCGTCCTCCTCAACTTCTTCTGATGTTGGTTTGCCTACAGTCTGCAGTCTGTACTGATACTGAAGTGTTTAAGTGGGTACAAATTGTAGGATTGTCGGTATAAAACAGACTTTATTCCTTTATGTGTCAAATTAAACTTTATCATAAGGATGCATTGTTGAAATAACTCCCATTCTTTTTGTTCGTTTCATTTTTCCTCAACACATCTACACTTCTACTCTTGATATTAAATAAATATTCAAGACTATATGAAAAAATATTTAATATAAGAACATACAATAGAAGTTTTTATATCTTTTTCCAATAATCAATGCACTGGAGATTAATCTTGAGCCCACAGAGAGCTCTAAACCACCAGTTTAGAAACAGTAAATTAAAGTTTGACACTACATAAAAGTAACTGAGCTTCTTCTCAGCCAAACTCCAGCCAGTGTAACGATTCTTAGTCATTTATAATTTTTCTTCAGTAAAAGGGTTTGGAGTGCTGCTTTTCTGATGAAAACCATTCAGTGCTACAAAAAAATTGGTGAATCTGAAAGAAGTTTTTGGTGGCAAAGTGTCAGAATCTTTCCTGGGTGGTTAAAACAAATTTTTCCAGACCAGATGTAGCGCCAGATTAATCTCTACTGGGTGGTATAGGCACATTTTTGTCACTGAAGAACTCGCCCTTGTGCCCGCCACACCCAGAATTTGTAATAATGGCTCTGAAAACTGAGCTTGCCTATTCTTAAGGGGATCAAGCTTGGCAAACTCTCCCAGTAATATGTCATCTGAGGCAAGCTCAGAAACAATATTTGCCACAAAGAGCTTTCATCACAGTGTGTGCAGAGCAGCTTTCCCATATTCTTCCAGCAGAGGGTCACAATATGGCAGCTGAGGTTGTTTGTTTAGAGGGCTTGTAACTTGAGTGTGGAAGTGGCCTGCTCTCCGTTAGACATGGAGCTTTCTAAAACACAAAGCGCTGCCAACGCTAACTCAGATGGATTCACTGTTTCATGGTTCAGTCTGAGCATCAATATATTCCAACAGTTTCATGACTGAGTGTGCATTTTTTCACACATATACATGCATTTCTGTGCTTTTTCCGTGGCTACTATTGCATGAATGAGACCCCTTCAAGTCACTGCCTTGTGTGTTTGTGACCCTGTTTAAGAGTTGGAGTCCATGTGTCAATAGATATTTTTAGCACTACCTCTCACTGCATTGCAATGACACTCATTTGCACCCCTTTGAGCCACAACCCCCCGCCATCCTCCTAATTCTCCTCTCCCACCCACCCACTCACCCACCCACGATTTCTTCAGTGCCTTTCAATCCACCACAACATTCACTCTCACTGGAAAGAGCCAGCAGGAGTCTGAATGTTTTGCATAAGGGTGGGAGTCTGAGTTCCAGGAGTGGAGACGGGGGGCAGATCAGACATATCAGGTGTTCAACTATGTCACCAGTAAATTTGCAAAGCTTTGTTTCTCCCCTGAGCTTTGGTCAATATGTATATTAATTGAATTGATAAAAGTATAGCTGCAATTATAGGTATTTACAGATACACACACAGACCTTGGGAACCCTGACATGCTTGTTGGAGGTAGTGATCAGCCAAATGAAACAACTGTTTGAGCCACAGACCAGCTGCATGGAAAGACTAAACATGTAATTGGGAAAGGCAGAAGGATGGCGGAACAGACAAATAAGATGGGAGCACATCCAATGGTGGCTACCACAAATAATTCCCAAAGCTCTATTGTTAGCAACGCAGCGAGATTGGAGAAGAAAGGGAGGCTATTCATTCAACGGCTGGCTCAGACAGGTGAGGTGAGGAGGGAGGGGAGGGGTGAGAAAAGGGAAGTCAAATTCTAGAGGGGCTGCAGGGGCAGTTTGAACAGAAGGCGACAGTTGTACAGGAGCCTCCCAAATGCCATAGCAGAGGCTGCAGTCCTCTACCCTGTCAGATGTGTGTGTGTGTGTGTGTGTGTGTGTGTGTGTGTGTGTACAAATGAATACCAGGGGATTTGGGGAGGGGTGGGGGGGTGGCTGATACTCAAAAAAGAGTTTGAATCCTCCTCCCTCCTTCCTTCCTTCCCTCCTTCACTCCTGCTATGAGGGTGGGTGGGGGAGCTTGGTGGGTCTCCAGGGACTCCCGATTGTGTGTGAGGGGTCATCGGTGATGCCACCCGACAACCAACGAAACACCCATCGACTCCTCCCCCCACCCCTCAGCCTCCCCGTCACCCATGACCCTCTCTGCCCACATTCCCCTGACAACACAGCGCTCATCACGCTCATCACACATCCAGCTGTGTGATCACAAGGACAGGCAGGATGTGATTCCTTCCATCATCGACAGACTCTGCATGGCATCAGAGAGTTCCATTTATTTGATGCACAATAATTTCCCTGCCTGTAAATGCAACATGGTGTTACCAAGAGAGAAAAGGTGGATCGAAAAAGGGGTTTAATTTCCTCTTATAATACCACTACAGAAAACAAAATTCAAACAAGTCAGTGAGGAGATGTTTAAGTCACCAGGATAGCCCCTTATTTTGAGATTATCAGTGGATTATGGTATGTCTCTTAATAGCTAACAACTAGTAAGTGTTATAAGATAATTAAATAATCGTCCAAATGTTTCATTTGTGAATAAATCTGAAAGAGAATTTTTTTTTTTTTTTCAGTGCTGAATTGCAAATGTTAGAATGCCGACAAGCTTAACAAAAATGTGTTGTTTATATCACAGCATCAGAGAGCTGCATTCTTTAGTGTGCATGTTTAATCTTGATGACAATACCGACAATCTTTACTCCAAAAATAGAAACACCAGCAATCAAACAGAGATGACAGAAAATAAAGAGTGCTCTGTGGAAAGTGGGAAAGTGAGAGGAGCTGACATGACCGTTTTTCTCTCAGATGACCCAAAAAGAAAGCTCCAGGCTTGTGATGAACACTTGACCCCTCCAGCCAGGAACTTCCCCCCAGGTCAGGCACTGACCCTGTCACCCCAGACACCTCCACCACTCCCAGCTCCTCTCCAGGGGCCAATCAAATACAACCTGCCATGCGCCCGTGACACTGATACTGACAGAGCACAGACAAATAGACAGTAAACACACATTGGGGGGGTTTGTACATTTCATGGACACACACACACACACACACACACACACACACAGTCATGTATGTTTAAACCACACATCTACCTGTAGTCACACATGAGTGAGAAAAACAGCAGTTCTTTTGGGGCGGCAGGAGTGGCGGTGCTCTCTGGGGGACTATAATTTGACCATAACAAATCTGAGATATTTACTAGTTTTGGATGTTTCCAGTGACATCGGTGGTGTTCCAGTAGGTAGTATGCTTGGTATGTGGTTTTTACGCCGGTTCCCAACATACTGCAAGCCTCGCATTCTGCAACTGATCTGTGTTGTCTGAATCCTGTAGCCATGGACAGCTGTCAGACTAGGAGAGGGGGTGGACAGGCTGCCTCTGTGTGTGTGTGTGTGTGTGTGTGTGTGTGTGTGTGTGTGTGTGTGTGTGTGTGTGTGTGTGTGTGTGTGTGTGCGTGTGTGTGTGTGTGCGTGTGTGTGTGTCTCATGTCTTTACATTGAGCACTTTCATTTGTCATTCAGGTGTTTGTACTTTGTTGTTGTTCATACTGAACTGATATCAGAGGGGTGATAAATTCAAGCAGCCCACTGAAAATGACAAGGCAGTTGATCATTTTTATCCCTCCAGAATGTAAACTCTGGATGAAACTAGAGCTTTTCTACTGAATCCAATAATTGTTTTAAATCTAAAGACTTTATTTGAACTTTAAACACATTTATCTGTTAAAACCTCTTTTCTGTTCTTCATGAGAGACCATTGATTTTTTTTTACAGCACTTCTTTCTTGTGCCTTTTCTTCCTCTTTCTTTACTCTTCACAGCAAAGTGTGTTTTTGCTAACCCATAACTGCAATTCAACTTGAACTCTCTCACTAAATGAATTCCTCACAGGATCAGACCTGCTTTTAATGCTTCACTGCTTTTCACTCAAAGCAAGAATGAGAAGAGAAGGAAGGGGGGGGGGGGGGTTACTAACAACAAACTAAAACTCAACGGAGGAATTGTGCATATTTTGTGAAAAAGTCCAAAAATATACATTTAAAGGAATCGGGTCAAAAAGAATTTCAGACAAAAGTGAAAAGGAGAGAAGAGACTTTGGGTGGAGAGGAAATAATTCTGAAAAAGGTCATTATTTCTGCCAGGGGATTTGCAGTTGCCCGGACAACGAACAAAGCAGAGCTACTTGGGCAATGTGCACAACAGAAAAGACTGTAAAGCAATGTGAAAAGACTCTGGAGAGTGAGAGAGCAAGAACTGAGATTTACTGTGTTCATCCACAGGATCATTCCTGTCAAAGTTGTGTATAATAGCTCTCAAATATCTGCTGTGATTTTGTCATCACTCTTTTTAAAAAATTGTTGCGCATTATTGGAAAACAAAGTTAAGGGGAAACTGACTCCAGAGAAGCAGAAAACATGAATAAATCATGAAAGCGTTGCAGCTGAACAGGGAATAAAATTCTGCTCTCACAAGACTATTTTTTTCATGTACAGAATGGAAAAGGGGGAAAACTTAACCATTAAACACGAGGAGTGATGAGTGTTTTGGTCTGCTTTGGCTCTAAATTGAAAGGCAGTGAGAGAATGTTAATGATATGCAGAGAGAATGAGGCCAGATGAAAGTCCAGCTAAAGTCTTTTCCAAAAAGAGAAACTTGAAGAGCAATGGAGGAATGGCTACGGGGCAGGAATGGGGAAGTGGAGAGGGTGGATTGAGGTAGAGGTGGATTTAATGGAGCAGAAACAATAAAGATTAATCAAGAGCATATATCAATAAAACTTAGTGAGCATTTCAAATATTTTGTATTTGTGTGCATATGCATGCAGCTCTTGCAGCTTTTACGTGTTAAGTTATAATTGTATATTTCTGTTTCATTTTATCATTTTTCTAACATATAACTATGAATATATAATTTAAAAACATTATGAAGCAGCCTTAGCACACATACTAGTGTTGTAAATATTTTTGTTCTGGATAAAATACAGATTTTTAAAAATCCCTGAAGTCATTGACAGCAATGCCATGAAAAAAATCCTACTGCAAATTGCAGTCCTGTGGTATTTCACTTAAAGCACGTAACGCATGACATGTACAGATTAGTTGCTGTGTTACCCAATGATATTACTGTATTATAATTATTGTTGTTATTGCCACACATTAGGAGTACTTAAGTGTTATTACAAGTAGAATAGATTTATGTAAGAGTGAGCAATAACGTTTCTAAACTGATCATTTATTTAATCTGAAAACCATTCAGTTATTGCAAATGCAGCAGAGTAGAAAGCACTGCTTTTCCACAAAAATTGTACAAAATTACATGAATTGTTCACTCTACTGACAAAACGTCTTTCACTTATTGACAAGACTGCCTCATTGCAAATAGTTCCTGAAGTTATGTTTGTGTTAGGCGAGCTGAAACACATTTACATGCACATGCATTTCCACACACAGAAGAAGGAAAGAACATTAGGCAGTAGGGAGTTTATCTGTGTTCCTCTCCTGAGGTGGAGCTCTGAGTGTGTTAAATGACCTTTATTGTCCCTTGCTGCTGATTGAGCACAGTCTAAAGTTTCCCTCCCCTCAGTCAGGAAGGCAAGTACCAACACATACTGTAACATTTGCACGACCTTGTTCTAAGCTGCCAGTGTATAACTGGTTTAATTTTTGATGAAATCGTTAAACATCCACACATGTGGTTCTATTAGAACATAAATGTCCACCTCACTCTTAACTTGCCTCAGGGTCTCATATTAAAAGCTTTTTTGCTTTCAGATCTATCGTTGAGTTTCATTGCAAACCCTTCATTCTGACTCATTATAGCCCAGGGCAGTGATAGCATGGTGTTCCACCACCAGTACTCTGTAATGAAGTTCCCTTTAGAGCTAAATACCAACCCAGAGTGCGTTGGTCTACATTTACTGATTCAGATACAAAGAGCCTGAGCAGATAGTTCAGGTTTTACAAGTTAACATGATCAAAGAATATATTTTAAAAAACAGCGGACATCTTCTTACTCTTACATGCAAAGGGTTAATCTGTTGAGAGCACTATGCTTGCTGTATCGGATGTCATATTCCCCAAATCTCAGCGTTGCTGTAACAAAGAAACTCCCATTGCCCCCAAAGGCTCCACATTGAAATTTCATTTTACAGTGTCGTTCAGATCACAAACCCCGCCCATAGGAAGCTTTGATTGGATGATGCGCCTACTTGAATATTCAATAAGACACCTTGCTCGGGGCTGTGATTGGACAGAGCCGGTGCAGTTATGTAAATGAGCACCTGGTGGCGCCTTCTGCTACCCCGGCTCCTGAGCACCGAGAGAAGTTGGAGCTGCGTAGCCGCCCGGGGGCTGAGATAGAAACGGCCGAAGCTGAGCATTTCCAGGACGGCGTGACACTGTTTTCACAGCTCTTCAAGTGCCGACAAGTTTTTCCAACTATTCAACCTCAGCACGTCAAGTTCAAGACGGGCTGCGGGTCCGGTGCGTTCAGCTTATTCAGATAAATCAGTGTTATCTTTGTTTTTATAGAAATCGAACCACTGAGCGCAAGAACTGACCCCAGAACACGGTTTGGATTATTTATTGGACGTGTTCAGGACAGCTTCATACATCTGATACAGACTTCATCTAAAAGTTTGGACCACTGTCATAGCGCACTTTTCCGCGTATTTTAGGTAAGTATCCTACTTCTTTAAAATCCTTCGCGCGTTTCTCCAAGACTCCATAATAAGCGACTGCAATAATATTGCAACGGATATCTCCAGCTGTCTGTCTGCCTGTCTGCCTCTCGTCTGTGGCTTGGCGTCTATATGTCTCGCTGCGTGACGATCGCGGCTCTGGACGCCGGCCACGGGCTGCTGGGAAGCGCATGTGAGGTGAAACGTTGCGCCCCGGGTTTCCTTGCGCACGTCCGTGTGGATCCCGGCTCTCATCGACCATGCAGCGGAAATAATCCGGTAGTAATCCGTTATTGTCTGAAACCGATTTATATGTGTACTTATTTTAAATGTGGACACTTGGCAGCAGAGAGTCGTGATTTGTATCAGCCATCATCTAACAATCGTTCTTCGCCTGTGACATCCCCTAACTATGATGTGCGTTTTATTATCCACGGACACTTTACTCTCGACTATAAAAGTAACTCTTCATTAGCCTTGCATCACAAAAAACACACTCAAGCATTACAAGTTGAACAAGACATATTCCCTTTGGAGCTGCAGCAGCTCCAATTCACAGGTCAGTAAGTTATATTGGCCAGGAAGACCCCATTACATCCAGGTGTTGGTCATCACCCCCCCCCCACCACCACCACCATTAACCTTGTGACCTTGCTACACCACAGGTGACCTCCTGTAAGAGCATCCGCTCTGGTTTCATTCACCCCTGGCCCTAGAGGTGGTGCTTCTCCTTCTATAGAATATAAATTCAGAACTTGAGTTCATTGCTGGGTGGCCTGGCTGTGTTGATACAGAAAACATTTGCAGGCTCTGGGGTGGAGCTGCCAGGACCGCTTTCAGAATGTTCACGATTCCATAGGAAGGGCTACAGCGGTGAGGATGGATTCTGTTCTCTATGAGAGCAGAAGAAGTTCTGCTTAGAGACATTTCAAACAGTCTGTGAGGCAGGAGTGGGACAGGAGGAGAGAGGTGAAACGTGGGTGTGATGACAAGTTTCTCTGGTCAGCTTCTTTGTGCTTCCGTGTGTTGACAATCGGCTTCAGCGGTTGGAGAAGCCATCGCCTGTCCCACCACAGGAAAATGGTACATATGGGCACACGGAGCGGGTAGTCCAGACAAGCTGTAGGATTGTTAGACTGTTGGGATGAGGAGGTTAGTGTGTCGTTGGGGAGGGGGTGAGTTTGCCAATAGATAAAGAGGCAATAAAAGGCAATTTTCTCTCTTCCTGGTCTGTCCCTCTTTGTAGCAATGGCAGGGATATAAAGTGAGGTGGAGCCCTGAGTGTAGGTGCACAGGCTCTCTCCACAAGCACAGGACTGCTGGATCCTGGTCTAATGGGCATCTGGCAGCTAATTCCCCCACAACATCCCACGAGAGCCATTGGCCCCGCATAGCTGCATTTTATCAGCACTGTAGTCCAGCAGAAGAGACACATAATATACTAAATAGTTGGATAGACCTGTTACATGAGTATAATTGTTCTTGCTGAGGGAACATAGGAACAGCTATTTGTGATGATTGATGTGTTTTTGTCATGGTACAATAAGGAGACAATTATATTAATTGCTCAAAACTTGAAACACAAGCAACTCAACTTATTTTATGGCATTTTATTCTGTCATTTGTTATTTAGGATATCTAAGAGGTGAAAAGAGTCTTCAAAGACTGTATTGTTAATCTTCAAAAGCCATATTTTATGTACAAGGAAGGAAAAATGAATTGAATCTTGCAGTTTGTGCAATGTCTGTGTTTGTGTTAATGAAAACACGCAGATGTTTGTCTGTGTGAGAGCTTACACAAGCTTACACTTAGGTCTGGCCTTTCTGGTCTGGCTGATCATTAACCTCAGTCTATTGTCCTCTATCTGGGTCATTCTGTTGGTGGTGGCCAGGCTTTGTGACTTTGTGTTTCTGGTTATTGGGTATTCTGAAAAGACTTTTAGCAGGTGGATACACACTGAAAACACAAAGGCAGATCCGGCACAATCATTTAATTTCATGTCTTGCACAGTTACCTGATCTTCACGGCATTGGAGCGCAAACGGTTGTTAACCACATGAAAGAGCACAATGATGACTGGTGTTCTGAGTCCACAGGAGCTGCCTCTCAGGCGACGTTTCTCTTTGGCGATCATGTATAAGGAAACAACTCCATTTCTGTTTTTTGCTAGTAATTGGATCCCAACTGACTGAGCAAGAACCTTGAGGCGAGTGAAAGAATTCATTTACGCTTACTTGTCTCCTTTCTGTCCCCCTTCCAATGGGAAATGAAATGAAGCTTAGACCCTACTGTCCACCATGTTTTCTTAAACCAATCTTCCTTCAAGTCTAGACAGCTGGACACTTAAATTCCATTTGTCAGACGTGTGGTCACTTGAAAAACCAGCTTCACCAATGTCGAAGAAAGAAATTCATCAAGTAATGGGCTGTGACGCTTCAAAGCTCCGTCTGGGGGTGGGTGGGTGGGGGGGGGGTTGGGGTTAGGAGAGGGTTGGGATTTAGTTGTCAGTGACTTTTCAAATCTGTGTTTGATTTCCTTGCTGTGAATCTCCATCTCTAAAGTCCTACCATCTTTCAGATTAGCCCTCCCTTCCACTACAGTGGGCCTTCATCTCTTCATCTAGCGTACTTTGATCCCCTAATTGATCATTCCGTGGTTGTGTCTCTCTCTGCATCTAACATGGAACACACACATACTTCTTCATCTTATATCTCGCCCGTGCCTTTGAAGCAACACTAGATGTTTCATTTATACACCTCCTCCCTCCACTCATCCATCTCATCCCCAGCCTGCTCTCTCCTATCTTCCCTCATTTATCTGTTTGCTCTTCATGCCAAGGGTGTCCTGGATAGATAACAATGTTTGCTGCTTGGATGCGAGCAAACTGGGGCCATATTTTAGCTGTTTTCTGTCTTCAAAGAATTTGTCACAATATCTTATCAAGGTATGTCAGGCTTTGACTTCAGTGAAACTCGACAACATGCAGAATATTTTTGCATATGACCTAAAATCAACTCAGTTTAGGAGTTGCTAATGTCCAAAATAGAATTTAATAGGTTATCAGCAAATGGGAAATGTTTATACAGCTAGTGTATAATTTCTGATCTGTAATATATGTTTGTAAAGAATTCTGCACATATTTAGCATCCTGCTCTTGTAATATTGTCAGATTTTGTTGAATAATTTATCAAAAAAATATTAATAGAACCAGAAATGGTCTTTTTTTTTGTATTCAAAGCATTCTTCTTCTTTATTAAAAACCTATATCATTACCCCTAATTCAACTGAACTGTGAATAATTAATTCAGAGTCAGGTGTTGTGCTAGCGGCATATAATGTAGCTTTGAGCAGCGATTAGTGATAATTGATGTGCAGCAGAGGTTTGGGAACCTCACTTCTGTCTTACACCACTTTCTCAGATATTTTTGGCTTAAAACTTGTATCTACAACCAAATTTTCCTCAAACAGACTCCAACCTGAGGCAATCTGTAAGACTTCATCTACCTCCATTGGGAGACACATAGTTTTAAATAACTTCCTGTGTAGTTATACTCCCCAACCCTTGTGAAGGCAAAGGATTGTATAAGATGTGAGCTATTTTAACTTAAAGCAAGCATCTGGTGTTAAAATAAGGATCTAATTAACAAAGGATGCCGCCCAATCCAGCGTGTTCAAACCGACCTTGGCTTCACATCGAGCTCGACTGGCAGATGAAGTTGTCACGACAGATAAAAGTAGAGGGACCTTATGAAAAATGGAAACGTTCCAACTTTAATTAGAAGTCGATGCAAGCACTGCTTTCTCTCTGTTGGCTTTTTTTTTTTTCTAAGAAAAAATTGATTGTAGTTTCTCATCCCTAATCAAATCCTCACACTACAGTGTTGTTATTGTCTGAGCACGTATCGCTCCTCTCGTGAATCACTACTAATGCTTTTGAAACCCTGTTTGAACAGAGAAGAAAATTATGCTTAGCATCAAACATGGCTGTCTTTTTAAAATGTCCTGTCGTCATGTGATGGATTTGTATGGTAACGACGTCCCCACGAACGGGGCAGACCGTTTGAGTGTTTCCCTCCCAGGGTTTAGGGATACATTAGCATCAGGAAGCTGTTATGTGATGTGTAATTTAGTTCTTTTTAGGAGGCTTTTTTTCTGAAAGAGGTGGGCTGGAAGTGTGATGGAGGTGATTGCCTGAGGCTTTTAACAGAGATCAGTTGGTTCTGTGTGTTGCTGTTTGGAGCTTTAACGAAGCCACCACCAAATTTTTGTGTCCTAATTAGGTTTTGCTGAGCGTATTCCTTTTTTTTTTTTTGCGTGCTCTGCCAAATCGAAACATTAAACAGCTCAAAAGACATCTGACAATCTTTTCCTTCACTGCTCAGCTGTTGTTCATTAGAAATGAGATGGAGATATCTGAGAGAAGGTTGGGTTTGGCTGGGCTGTTTTTCTCTGACTCAAAATGCTTAGTCTCACTCAATTCACTCCTGTTGAACCCGATCTCCGTGATGTTTCATTCTGTTCTGTTTTCCTCCAGGCCATCCCAGCTTCATTCCCACCCTTCTGTCATCCCTCTGTCCTGCTTTTCCATTCCTTATATTTGTTTCAATAGCAGCTCAGACGATAAAGCCTTTGCCCCGGTCTTTCTCCATCTTTTCTGGGCCTTTTCATTTGATTGTTAGAGGGAATTTTCCTCAATCATAACATTCCTGAGTCTGTCTTTGTGTATTTTCTCTCCAACCATTGTGAGACTAGCACTGTGCTGTCACATGCCCTCCTTTCACCCTATCATCCCTCTGCTTCTCACTGGTGCTCTGACAGGTGGCAGTGAGACTGTGCAAATTGAATTCAGGGAATCGGGCTGCTGCTTGCCATCACACCACAGCCATAAAACGGCCTCGGCGTCACACGAGCGCCAAATACGCTCTGCTGCCAGACTGTGATATTGCCGCGCTAATGCTACCACATATATGCTAGATTCTCTATATTATTTTCACGTTCATGCTTCAAATGAGGTCAAATGTAATGGTTTGTGTTTTTGCACCACATGACTAGTTCAGCAGAGGTCTCTCATTAACTTGCTTTCACTGAAACGTGAAATGACTCTCTTTTCATTCCAGGGGTATTGAATGGAGACAGAAAAGTGCTGAGAACGGCCGAATACGTGTACCGACATGCATGAAACTTCAAGCCCTTACAAAAAATGCTTTTCCGTTGATGACGGTTTTTGGTATTCAAATCCTATTTCCAAGAACAACTGGAGATACACTCTCCTCTTTTTTTTTTTTTTTCTGACTGTGCAGAGAGGACTTTGCTCTTTCATCCCGCTTTTGATCCAGCTAATGAACAACAAACTCACCATAGATCCCATTGATTGAGTGAGGTGGTGAAAATGAGATAAGAGGAATAGCATGACTTCAGTTTGGTGACAGACATTGTTATAACTTGGAGTCTTTGTCAAATTTAAACTCCCACACACCTTTATTTGTTAACTCCGGCAATGAGGTAATGGCATTGCATTACTGGTTGTGTTGTGTGACTTTTAACTGGATAATTCAGGAATTTTAAATTGAATTGTTTTGGCAATTATGATCAAATATCAAATTTGACATCTCTTGAAAAGTCAGAGAAAGAGCTTGAAAGAAACCAGCCTTAGTGAATTATAATTTCCTTGACTAGTTGTCAATACATGATGTGTTTGATGATGACATAATACTGGAGAACAATGATGGCTCTACTAAACAACTGTCCAGAATTAATATTCTGTTTGTCTTCATTCAGTTAAAGAAATGTTGGTTTTATCTAGTCGTTGCCTTTTGATTTACAGCTTACTCATTTTCTGATTATTGCCAGAATTGAAGTTCAGTTTTTCCACATTTTCCAAGCTTTTAACTGGCTCAAAGTTGATATAAAGCTGCTGTCAAAAATGAAGTCACCAAGAAAATTACAAGCAACGTAACACCAACATTACTTTCAAGGCACTGAAATATATTGGAGCAGACTATACAGATTGTTGATAAACCACTATTTTGTTCCAATTTAACATATTTTCCTAGCTTGTTCAGTGTTTTCGTTTGTGTTTGTCTGCTAACAGCCATCATTGTGCGTGTCTACTCTTAGGGGGTAAGTAAACCACGTCTACGTCTACCAAAAATCTGACAATACATCCAAAAAGCTGCCTTCCCTCTGGCTATTGTCCCAAATGACTGCCAGTTCCTAAGAGTCTCAACTTTTTAAATTGTTTTTGTTCTTTTGAAGGCATTTGCAAAATTGGATACATGTGCCTATTCAGTATTGATTGATGCATTTTAAACAGTAGATGTTTGTGTATTTTCCTTTAATATATACCACCTCCACAAACCTGTAATGTGTCTCGTCTACTCCAAAGCTTTAGAAAAAAGGAAAGAAAATCAAGGAAAATGTGTTTCTGGCTATCAGCCTTGCGTAATGCTTTGTCTCAACATTTGAAAATAGGTTTAGTCTGGTGTTGATGAGGGCATTCTTCATTTTCCAGACCAACCTGTGGTAATCAGTCACCATTTGTCTCTTTCTGCCATGCACTTAAAATGCTGAGCATTGCTGCAAATGGGCTGAAGGGCCAAGTAGATCTGCTTTCAAGTATGAGCAGGAAAGACAGGTGGTGGTTTAACATTTTATTTATGATTAATAGGATTTCAGATTTGTGTTGCTGCATGCTTATGAGCTCATTTTTTTTCTTTAAATTGTTTTTTTGCAGCACCTTTTAGACTGGGCTAATAGGTGCCTATGCTTGCCTACCACCAGAGGTAACTCGTGAATGGGATCTTCTGTGTGCTGAGCTGTTTTACATCTCTGCTTTATGACACTGCCCTGCTTAAACCGCACTGCCAGGAAGGTTTTTTTTTTTTTTAAGGTCTTAATGAGTCATGCAAAGTTCAGTACAACTTAACTATTCTGGGAAACCTGTTTTTGTCCTTTTCAATCCCCTTACCATGCTCTCCAAATTCCACAATGATTCACCTCCTTCGGTCATGCAATTTCTCCTTTCCCTTGCTGCAGATTAATTTGTTCATCTGACTCGGCATTGCCGTGTTTAACTGACTCATCCGTTCTTCCCTGTTGCTTCCTCTACCTCTGCTAAGACTCAGTGAAATCAGATTCCATGGTTGTGACTGGCACTTCCTTATATAGATGAATATTATGACACATAACTCTAGAATTTGATGACCAACGTATGACCACTAACATCAGACATTACCCACAGCTCCCTGATATGTTGTGGCTCATCTGTGGATGGGCGGGATGGTGATTATGAGAAATGCACTGCCTGTATTTTCACATTTAATATTGAACTGAACTGCAGGATTTTTTTTTTCAAGAGGAAAAAGAACGCAGACGGTTTTGTGCAACCAAACAGCTCATCTTTATCCTACTCAGCTTAAACAATGAACCCGTCGCCCTTCAGAGAGAAGCACTTTACTCACAACATCCCCGAATGCACACACTCAAGTCTTGTTTTCGGGAAAGCGTAAAATGACCTTGTTTGACTGGCACGGTCACCCTTCAGTGTGTTGTGAAGTTTGAAGATTAATTCCAGCTTCCTCCTCTCCGGGACAGGGAGGTTAGTGGTGCGTGCGACCTCACCAGCTTCCTCACACACTGACGGAAATCCAAAAACAAAGAGCTTCCTACCGTCTGTCTCCCAGTGTCCATTAGTCATGTCTAAATGAGTATTACTCACCGGCTGTGATAAGAGATTTCACACGTTTAGGTCCGTGTACAGACAAGACAGACGTTGCAGCAGAGAAGCAAGCCTTAGAGGTTTTAGCAAATTAGCCACTGTCTGTTTGAACTTACTGTAACCATCACAGTGAACATGAGGGTTCATCAGTGCGATGCAGCAAATTCAGTTTAGTATAGGCCACGTTTTACAGGTATGATGTCGTCGGCGTATTTCACGAGATGAAATCACAATGTATGTTTTGTCAGGAAAAATATAACAGAATGTAGTAATAAACTGTTGTTTTGTGATTTATTGTAATTTCAAACTCTTGATTACAGAGCGTCCTCACGCATTCAACGCTCGCGACTCCATGTCATCGTGGATTTTTGGTCGGCAGTCATGTGATACCGTACGTATTGGCTGACGGCATCCGGAAGTGCGCTCCGTTTCCTCAGTCTCAGACTTTCGTGAGACACAAAAGTGTTTTAAACAGTCAAGAAGAGTGTGGGAGAAGGTAATACAGATAGAAAGTTGTTTAATATCAGTATGGGGAGAGCTTATAAATGTTTAAATTACTGTAAATAATAAGATAAATAGATTGCGACCTTGATTGCGGATTCCTTAATTGCGTTCCTGGATTCTTTAATTGTGGTTCCTGGAACACATGAACCGCAAAGAACGAGGGCGCACTGTACTTCCTGTTCAACAGCTCTCAGATTATGTACTTTAAGGAATGCGGACTAAATTATGATTTATTACCTTTTTAGGATTCAACTTCACCATATTGTCTTTATGTAATAATTTAAACGAATGGCTGTCTGGACTGCGGGGAAATCACCAGACAAAACAACTGAAAAGTTTTGGAAAATCCTTCGCACTGATGTAAAGCTTTGGCCACACGATTTGCAGTTAATGGGCTAAAACACGCAAAAATCATTTGTCCTCCAGGTCAAAACTAATTGTTGGACTGGCTTCATACTAACTGGAAAGAATAACGAATGCAAACATTTCATTCCAACACTGGGGAAGCGCTAGAAAAGATGCTAACCAGCGCCAACGCAGTCTTGCCAGTTTTTCACGGAGCAATCTAATTATAGAGACTCTGGCAAACTATCTTTTAATGATGCAACAACCTCTAAAAGAAAAGGTTCTGCACGTCTCTTTGCTCTCGACTCTTCAGTTACGTGTTGCTGCGGAACGCTGCTGCTCGTACGTTTTCATTAGTCTGCTTTTAGATTAGGCACGACAAAATGTGAGAATGAAGATTGGGCTCCACGCTGAGCTGCCTTCTCCAGAGCGCAGCGGGCCCCGCTCTCATCTCCGTGAACGCTAACCACAGCTGTTCAACACCACTTGACATTTCCAACAGCAATGTTCTTGGATGGTTGCAGCAACTTTTGTTCCTTCTTTTCAGTGTGTTGTCTCGTCTTCAACGCCCTCGTCTCTCTCTGTGTTTCTCCTTCACAGACAAACCCTTCATGTAACAGTGTTGAAAATGATGTTTGTTGACACCCACTGGGGCCCAGTCATCAGTTTCTCAGTTCTGTTTTTTTTGCACACACAGCTTAGTCCATTTTTCAGTATTTTGTCATATGGCTTGATTGCACGCATATTCGGGCAACGTGGGTGTTTCTTCTGTAAAGGAAAGAAGCCGTCAGCTTGTCTTTTTCTCATTTTTTTTCTCCCCACTCGGAACACATGCATCAAGTATCGATTGCGTTTTGTCTTCCACTCTGGACAGCTGCACCGACTGGCTACGCCTGAGATCTTCTCCATGCCCACATCCACGCCCCACGGACCCATGCAGACACACAGCAGAATGCCATAAGTCACCCCCTCCAGACCACCTCTCTTCTCCTGACTACACACACACACACACAAGCAGCCATGTCATCACCACACTTGTTCCATCATCTCTTCTCTTTTGTGCCTCAACTTACTCAGCCATCCACACTGTTTCCATACATTCCCTATCCATGCACACCCCCCCTTCAATTTTTTGTCACTACAGCTGTGTGTCAGCTGTTGGCTTGTCCCAGTCTAGCCAGAGCTGAAGCCGAAACACAGCGGGTCTACAGGAAAGACAGCCTGGCCTCTCTGTCCCAGCTGTTACTCCCACTTATCATGAAATTTACTCCAACTTATTTGAATTGAGTCAATAGTAAAAGTTTTCACAAGGCATGGTAAAAGTTTGTTATTACATTTGTTCAGTAAAATATTGTTGGTGTCAGACAAAATACATTTGAAAGAAAGCATGGAGTATCGTGCCATTTTAAAAATAGTGTTGATGTACTGTTAAAATTTATTTTAAGTCGATCCCCTTAATGATCAAATCTTTCATTTCTGCTCCAGACATGTTTCTGTTCTCTACTCGGACACCTGTCTTTGTATCGTTCTTCACTCATTTGCTTTCATTTTTTTCATTTTTTACAGCTAAATCCGTTTATTCATTCCAACCAAGTATGTCCCAACCACATGGGCCAAGTATGCTCTGTACATTTTTTGTTTTGGAGAATTTAATGGCATTTCAAATACAGAAGGAATAAAATTAAGTCACCGTAAACGGGATTGGCTAATCATACCACCCTTAATTACCAAGCTGTTTGTACTTTTTCAAAAGGCAGAAAACTATTGTTATATCTCCACATTCTGCTGCCAGAGGGGGGAAAAAAAAGACAAATTAGCATGTGAAAGTGGGCTTTGCTGCCCAGCTTTGTGTCTCTCCTTTGGGGTTTTTCCCATTGCTGAGCTTGGCATGAATGTTGTTGAGAAACAAATGACTGGGACGTGCTGCGTGCTTTGGACTAAGAAGATTTGATTGAGACTCGACTCGGCGATGCAGATAAAAGAGCCTAGCGATGGTGGTTGGTGTTTTTTTTTTTTTTTCAACAAGCACAGTCAAGAGTTCAGATCTGAAGAGATCTTTTTTGTTGTTGTTTTTTTTTACAGGTATGCCTGTGAGGATCAGTGTGTCGCCAGACAGGTAACCAGGTGTATTGATGCTGTCATGGCCTTGCAATTGTTTCCCGTCACTCTGCTCACCGTCTTGGTGATGCTGGTGTCGTCTTCAGAGGAACATGAGTGGCACTTTAACCCCGGTAAGATGTCACACACTCACACACATGCAGCCAAGAGAGGATTTAAATCTGATCAGTTAATTTCCTTTTGTCATCTCTCGATTTTAAACAAAAACTTTCCACATGTGGAAAAGCTCTGCTGGTTCGTTCTTCACATAAACTCACGCTTTTAAAAACCTCATGCCGCATTCTTCTTCCTCTAGTGCAGCATTCTTCCCGTCCAGCTGTTCTGACCCTCTCAGATAAATAAGGTCGGGCTCACAGTACAGGAATAAAGCTGATTTCATCAAATTCACCCTGATAGTCAAGAGAGGATACTGGTACGGAACTGTGATTGGATCCGATGTTTTGCCCAGATTATCTGGTAGCCCTTATCGATCCAGTCTCACACCTTCCAGTCTGAGGCCCACGTTAATGCTTTCCTCATCTACACTCTTTTCCCCTGTTGTTGTAGTTTCTTAGCTCCTCCAGTACTTTCATACACTGCATTCCCCCCCAGGCACAAGAATCGTATTGTGAATTCACGGTGTGTGTGATGGCCCCATTATTTGCAGGTCTTGCTGTCTGTGCGTGTTTGATATTCAAGAGAAGATAGTCTGTGGAGATTCTTGTCATAAAACCCGATTCAACAATCAGTTCGGATTTTAAAAAGTCCTGTAACGCGAGCCCGGCGTAATGCTCATTCTGCGTCCGCTATCAACAGGCTATCCTGTGTCCGCTCCGCATCTGCCAGCCAGTCGTGTGTAACAGGAGAATGAGATAGGTGCCCCCACCCCCCTCTTCACACTGCCCCCCACCCCTAGCTCGTCAAGACCGTTAATGCACAGGCAGCTCATGAAAGTGTCAGTCAAAATATCAAGGAAGGGGGCGGCGAGCATGAGAGGTTAGAGATTGAGAACCGGCCAGGTGAAATCAGAGGAGGCAGTTCGCTGGCTAGAACGGCCCAAACTATGAATGGGAACGAGGAGATGGGCGTTTATTGTTGTGTGTAGTGTTTGGTTGAGATGGGTGAGTAGAAAGCGAGGCCCGAACAGAAGCCTGTTCGGAACAGAAACCCATGACAAGTTGTCATGGGTTTGATTCAGCCTTTTTTGCAGCGTGCCTTCACCCATTCTGTCAACTCTTGTGTTGTCCTTTCAAACAATAAAGGCTAAAAAAAAAAGATTTAAAACATATCAGAATTTTTTTTTTTTTTTTTTTTTAAATACGGTGATTCTCAAGTGTATCAGTGTTATTTTATGCCTCTAGTATTCCCAATCCCCTGCTGTTCTTCCTATGTAGTGTAAATGGCCAAGTCTGAAACCTAGTAAGAATCCATGAGGAAGTCCTGTCAGCATGCTAACATTAGCATTTCCTGCAGTCAATTTAAAGCTTTTACTTCTTTTCTGAAACGTGCATCCGTGCATCATAAAACACCTAACGGTTAACCTTCAGTCGTTCGTCCTGTAGTTCATCTCAGATGTTCTAGTTTCCACGTTTACGGAAGGGTTTGTTGCTACATTGATGGGAAGGAAATAGACTGTAGCACAAAACACACTCACTCACCTGTGTTGTTTATAGCCCGACGGCGTGAGCGGAGAGCCTCGGTGGGTGGGCCGATGTTTTTATTAGAAATTACATCAAGAGAAAGTGAAAACAAAGGACGCGGAGAGGGACGAGACGGAGAGCGGGGAAAAGATGGCAGATAGCAGGGTGTTGACTGGTGTTATGTGTCAGGAGGATGACGTAATGAAACGGTCACCTGTCTGTGGGGTGTGAAAGAAGTG
Organism: Antennarius maculatus; assembly: GCA_013358685.1. Classification (NCBI taxonomy): domain Eukaryota; kingdom Metazoa; phylum Chordata; class Actinopteri; order Lophiiformes; family Antennariidae; genus Antennarius; species Antennarius maculatus. Next base: position 17,093,878 of record CM023615.1, read on the forward strand.
TGTGTGTGTGTGTGTGTGTGTGTGTGTGTGTATGTGTGTGTGTTGGACCCCGTGGGGTTTATAGTGTTTGCCATCCAGCCCAACATTCCTGTCCGTTTACTCAATGACAGAAACTGAGTTAGACGCCTACCCACCCCCCAGCCCCCGCCTCTTTCTGTCACCCCCAGCCCTCCTCTCTGTATCACTGTCAGTACCCCCACCTACTTTATCACCATCCCAACCTGTGAGCCTCTCCACCCCGCCCATTTTGTCAGCATGAATGACTTCAGAGCAGATAGCTGGGGCATTTGGTAATTCCTGCCCGGGGCCATCCTGTCTGGTTGACTTGATAATGCCGCCATCGGGGTGACAGTGCAGATATCTGAGACCCGTTTGTCTTCATTCATTTTTCCTTTATTTATTTCTCCCCTTTTTGTCTCCTCCTGCAAATCCCTGAATAGTGGTAAATAGAACAGGGTCTGGGCTGGATGTCTGGAGCCCTGAGGAGATGGAAAAAATAAATACAAAAAGGGGGTTGAAGGAGGTGGGGTGGGGGTGGCGTCGCTCAGTGCTCTAAAGATGCAGTTGAGTTTTAATGACTAGCACTGATGGAGTTGCTCTTGACAGGACGAAGAAATAAACGATGTGAAACACGGTCGTTCCCTCTGAAAGACATGAACTCTGCCCTGAAATTCCGTAAGAAATCAAATGAGGATGGAGTCGCTGAAGACACCCCCCCCCAGACACACACACACAAACACACCACCCCCACCTCCCATGCATGAAGCATGAAGTCCTGATGATTTTCCAGGGATGACATAACAACATTATTCTCCGTGACCAACGATGGCTCCACATTCTAATGGAAATATTACTTTTTCCCTCGGACAAATTCTTCATACAAATGAGAATGTTTCACATTTTTCTCTACATTTCTCTCCTCATCTCCATCTTTTTTTTTTTTGTTTTGTAAAGCTCAGTGTCGTTACGCCCTGGGGATGGAGGATGGCACCATCCCAGACGCTGACATCACTGCCTCCAGTGCCTGGTCAGATTCCACAGAGGCCAAACATGGAAGGTAGGAAATGTGTAAATGTGTAAACGTGTCCGTGCACAGGCTCGAAAAGGAGCAACCAAGAAGAGGACCTTCCTGTATTGTTTATGTGACTGATGAGTAACTTCATGATTTCTGGTGTAGGAACTCAAGCATGACCTTGAAATTATGGAGGGAGGAGGGAGCAGCGTCATCAGTACATCCATCTGTCCCTCACTATTTCTTTGTCCAGTGCGTCTTAAACTAAACATCCCAGCCTCATAAAACTCTACAGGGATATTGCATTGTAATATTTTGTTTCATTTTAGGATATTAAGGTTCTCTCCGTTGCATATATCAAAAACAATCACTGCTCGAGGCTCAACAACAGAATGGAGGATTTGTTTTATACTACTGAAGTTATTGAATTTTTTTTTGTGAGGGCTCAAGGGGATATTTCATCCTAGGATGTCTCTTGATTCAGCCTGTTGGCCCCAAGCTGAACCGGTTTGTCAGAAGTCAGTTCGATATGATAGAAAATGAGAGTGGGTGTCTCTGTAAAGACCACTTGTTAACTGCATTACCACCTTATCTGTGTGGGTAGAGGTCAGAGTCACGAGAGAGAGCCAAGTGCAGTGTGGTATAGTGTGTGTGTGTGTGTGTGTGTGTGTGTGTGTGTGTGTGTGTGTGTGTGTGTGTGTGTGTGTGTGTGTGTGTGTGTGTGTCTATGTGCTTTGGTATGTTGGTCTGTTGGGATTTGTCTCTTTGCTGAGCGTCTAACCATTTGGAAATAATTATTAGCCAACCCTATTTAAGAGGCATCGGGGAGACAGTGAGAGTGAAAACAGAGAATAGTGGACACTAAAAAAAGAAAAGTGAGAGATGGATCACAATGATGGTGCACTGAATGCTGGAGAATAATTAAACTACATAAACAGTGTATGAGGGGAAGGAGTCGGGTGAAGAATGGTAGAGAGGGACCCAGAGTAGGTAAATATTTCTTTTTCTTGGCTCTAACTTTTCTGGAGCAGTGAATTATCATCATATCGGTCTAAAAGAGAGAGAGAGGGGATGGGGTGGGGGGGGGGGCAAATAAGGAAAGAAGGAGGTAAATGAGAGCAAGTGAAGAGGAATGAAATGTTGGCTGGTATTTAACTAGGAAGCACAAGACAGACCCAGGGAGAAATAGGAGACAAATGAGGTTCTTGGCGGAACAGTGTGCTGTAATGTTATCCCGCTGGCTGGTGCAGGCTGGACGCAACTCTCCACAGAAACATTCCTCTTTCCTCTCTCCTCGTGCTCTCCCCCCTCCACCTCCTTCAATCAAAGGACACTCTGTGAAGCACTAATGTGTTGATATCATCTCGTGGTTTCTAGCAGTATGACGTCACCCGTCGAGGAGGAGAACGGGTTTTGATTAAGTACCACCACCGCTGTCAATGTCACCAAGTGGATCCGGTGATTTGTTCTTGCGGTACGAGCAGCGGCTTTTCGTTTTGAGAGGAGGCCCACTGGTGGTCAGAACACGGCCGCGGGCTGGCATCCGCACCAAAGCGCCACATACGAGTCGATGCCACATCACAAGCCAAACGTTTGTGGTCTTTCTGTGGCTGAGATGTGTTGGTAGTGTGGACTTTTCTTCTCAAACTGGGCCGAGGAAGTTCAAACTGAGGGAAAATCCTTCACTGGTGAATGTGTGTGTGATCATTAGAAGGCCTGAGGAGTTGTGAGTAGATGGGTCGTGACGTTCAACATCAGATCTGGTCGCGGGGTTTGAAGGGAAAGAAAGAGAAACTTTTCACCCATCTCTTTTAATCTCTTATTCTCTCTTCCTGTATTCTGTTTATTTTCCATCTGTCATCAGATGCTCGTTCTGTCTTCATTGCCAGTGGTGTTCCTTTGGCTGTGGCCAAGTCTGTCACTTTTTATGTGTCTCTTTCCGGCCCATTTTTTTCTGTGAATATCTGGCTGCTGTGGAGTCCAGTATTCACTATGATAGTTCCAAACTGGACTGTTTGTATTGATTTGTCATGCGTACTTTTAACTCCACATCTTGCTGGCACTTGGGGGTTTGATTCACAGTTGTAGGTAGTGTGAATCTTAAGCGTGGGACTGCGATGTGATGAACTTTTGGATGTATTTCAGGTTGTTATCTAACTAGTAGCTCTTTGTGTCTCTCAGGTTGAGTACTGGTGAGGGGGATGGAGCTTGGTGTCCTGCAGGAGCCGTTTTCCCCAGAGGATCAGAGTACCTTCAGGTCAGATGTTCTGTTTTGGACCCTTCATATTTAAAGTTTCATTTGGAGTCAGGCCTTAGAGCAATTTTTTTTTTACTTTTTGATGCTGATATAAAATGTAATATATTTCTAAACGGCTGTTCCATTGTCTTTTTGGGTGTTTTTTGAGGATACATGCTACTTAACAACCCCGTTTCTAGTGCTTCTGCTAAGCTAAGCTAACAGAGCCATGTCTGTGACTACATATTGATATACCTGTTATGACAGAAATATAATTTAATTGTATATTAATCTATGTTTTATATAGGGATATATGTTTTAATCATGCATTGATTATCTCCTATAGGTAGACCTGCATAAACTCCACTTCCTGGCCCTGGTCGGGACTCAGGGTCGTCATGCCGACGGCCACGGCCAGGAATTTGCCCGAAGTTATCGACTCCATTATTCCCGAGATGGAGTGAAATGGATCACTTGGAAGGATCGCTGGGGCCAGGAGGTAAGAGAATAATTTCATTTTGGGAATTTCACATGTTCACAAATCATAGACGTGACGATTTCAATTTCTTTGAATGATTTGAATGATTAATTATTATTTTTTAGTCATTGGAGTGGCAGCCAAACCACACTTTTCAGCTAAAGCAGCACCTGAGATTTCAACACTATAAAATGAATGCCTTACCTTCTATAGATAAACGCACCTTTAATTTTATTTAGTAGTTATCCAGTATGTCATGTGGCGATAAACTCTCTCCTACATTAACATCCTGTGAGTTTAAATCTGAAACTATTTTAGACATCACATAAAAATTGCAAATCCTCCGGTAAAGTCTGCTACTTTCTGTGCCTGGGGCTCTCACTCTAAAATCAGTCCTTTGCACCTTTATGTGTGAAAGAAAAAAAATTCAGCCAGTTCATTTAACAGAACTAGAATACACAGACTGAAGGAGAAGTTCAAGCCTTCAGGCCAGATTCCTTCAGCCATTCCTGGTGATGAGCAGGGAAGACGAGTAATGGGCTGTGTTTAGATATTTGTACTTCTCTCTCCCAGGTGGTGTCAGGCAATGAGAACACCTACGATGTGGTACTAAAGGACCTTGGTCCTCCCATTGTGGCCCGAATGGTTCGTTTCTACCCCCTGGCGGACCGGGTGATGAGTGTGTGTCTGCGGGTGGAGCTCTACGGTTGTGTGTGGAATGGTAAAGCAACACAAACAACAAACTGTCTCTGCTTTGGTGAATTCTTGGATATTTATTTGATCTAATTCTGGTATTTGGTGAAAATGACCAACTCCATTATCATCCTGTAGTCAATCCTGTGTTCAGCGGAGAAGGGCTTGAGTGATTACAAGTGCATGTTTTCACCATACACTGAAGGCTGTGCATGCTTTTTACATCCTCACTTGGGGGGTTTTCTGTATAAAAGAAGGCGCACCGTGATAAATGATGTTGGCGTCCATGTTTCCTGAAGCACAACACTGACTTGCTGAGTATTTATTACCAGCTCACCTTTGCTCCTGCCTCATCTGCATCCCTCAGACTGCATCAAGCAGCCTTTAAATCAGACGTGTCGCCGACGCTAAAAGCTCCCCGTCTGCCATCGTTCCATTAGATGGATTCAGATTTACACAGAATCTTCTAAATGTTTTACACGTGTTTAACCTCTCATCTTACCTCATATCAGATATGATATCTCTGTCGCACTCCGGAGGTGCGTCATCCTTCTATGTAGACTCACACAAGTACGTGAAACACAGTCGAGTGCGTGATCCTTTCTGCAGACATCCGTCTATGGGCAAATAGAGCATTCTTCACGCATACTGTAAATCCAATATGAGGCGTTGTTTATTATGGGCAGCAGAGCAGTGGGCTGTAGGGCAATGCTGCTGACGTCACCTCTGTCCTCATGGAACAGGCTGATTAGCTGAATATTTTAGCAGAGAGGCTTGAGTTTCACCAGCTAATGGCGGCTGGAGCTGAGCAGACATGAGCAGCGGACCTGTGTTTGTTTTCCTACTTAAAACCCATCTGTAGACGTTTCCCTGTGGCAGTGATTACTGTTGAATGTTGGCTCAGGGAAAGCGTAGCTGCTCACGACGAAAATAAATAGCTGCTCAAATTAAAAAGCAAAGTTACACATACCGCGTGTGCATGTTTTGTTTCAGCAATCACATGACTGTTACTGAATACTTCTACATGCTTCTCTCTCTCTCACCCAGACGGGTTGAAGGCTTATACAGCTCCGGTGGGTCACGTCATGCACCTATCTGGTATGCCTGTCTATCTTAATGACTCCACCTACGATGGAGGCACTGAGCAAGGGTAAGATATTCAACTCACCTGAGCTTCTTATTCTCCTTGTTTTAATTTAGGAATAAACTTCTCATGTAATAATTCTCATTATTTACTTCCTTAGATTTGATTTTCGTGTGTCATGGGGTTGTAAATTGTGATGCCGCTTTTGCTAACATCACGCAAATGTCACACAAGTGTTTTGACAAACAATGTGGAGTGAAATATGTTTGTTTAAATGGAATAGGAAAAGCTTACCCACAGTGCTCATCACATCTGTTAGTACTAAAGCGGAGCCTCAGCCAAATCTTTTGTTGAAACATTATTCTGGTGTCCGCCTAATCGAAAGGGAATAACATTATTTTCTTAGTCACTCTGGGATTTGAGGCTTGTTTCCTGACCACAGTGTTTTGGCAGGGAGTCTAGGAGGGGTGAACAAGGAAATGGGGTGGGGGTCCACACGTCCATGGGTTGTGTGGTTAATGGGGCTGAAATATTTCTAGTAGGTGAGCTAACTCTTTTGATGTAATCCAGGTGTAATGTGTGTGTGTGTGTGTGTGTGTGTGTGTGTGTGTGTGTGTGTGTGTGTGTGTGTGTGTGTGTGTGTGTGTGTGTGTGTGTGTGTGTGACAGACGTGACAGGCTGGGAATGACGGGACCCATTTGATTTCTCTGTTGCTGCGTTCCTGTTAATGTATGTGAAATAAAGGAAGACATAATGCATTGTGTAGTTTGTTTGCAAATGTGAATATATGTGCTAGAATGTTTGTATGTGTATCGATGACTATTGGCCTATTTGTGCCTCTGTGCAAGCAAATATATCAGTGACTATAGGAAGCGATGAGCAGACCACACTCCATTTGTAGCTGCGTGCTAACTGATGCAGGGCTGTGTGTGCAGGATGCAGTTTGGAGGCCTGGGTCAGCTTTGTGACGGCGTCCTGGGAGGAGACGACTTCATTCAAACCAAGGAGCTGAGGGTGTGGCCCGGGTACGACTACCTGGGCTGGAGTCGGGAAGCCCTTGGGCAAGGCAGCGTAGATATTGAATTCCACTTTGAGAAACCACGCATCTTCCACAACATGCAGGTAAGCTGTGAAAATTGTGTGTCCTGGTGCAACTGTATTTGATTTATTCTGTGGGGAATTGCATGGGACTTTTTTTGCACCATTGAAAACTTGTGGCTAGTAAAAAAATATTTCAATGTTGGTAAAGTCTCCATTTCCTGGCCTGTGTCTTCATAGAGACCATCTCTCTAAATTATGTCAGGTTAATTACGGTAAAGCACTGCAGCCCCATTTGTTCTCATGCCAGCGATCGGTCGATCTGCAGAATGTCAAGAGCAACTAGAGTGAATACCGTGTCTACTTGCATACTCGGGCTTCATCCATTCAAAGTTCCTCATTTGGTTTCAGCTGAAATCAGTTTCATCTGAAAACCCCCAGCCACTTTAATCCCTTGCTACAAAATTGTTGAAGGATATTGGAACGGTTCCTTCTGTCTGTGTGGGTTTGGTTTTAACATTTCTTTTTTGTGGCATCATCAAATATCAGCTTTATCATCTACTGTAATACATGATTCAAATTTTGCTTGTATTATATCATGTTTCTCGAACACTCTGAATCAACGTCTGAATGAAGTATCTCTCTGATCATCCATTAATAGATAAACACTTCTCTCCATCATCAGTACAACAATGTTCTAGAATGCAGGTAGCCACTTAGCTTAATAAATGTTTTATGCTAATAGTAGCTGCTTCCTTACAGAACTATCATTCATCATCACACTTTGTCCTCCTCATTTCCTCATTACTAAATGTTTCTTATTATCAAAGAATGCATCGTGTAGCGTGTAGTATTGATTGTTATCATACGGACTATTTCTCCTGATCTATGACCGTATCTTTGTCAAATTTACAGTGAAAGAAAAAAACTAGTTAAAAAAAAAATCAGCACAAACTTCAGGCATATATTTGCATATTAAGCAAATGTCATTAATTTTTATTACTCCTTAATGTCTTATATAATGGTTCCTATCTGTAATGTGAAGATTTGCGGGCAAAGCAATAATTCTTTGTTGATTGATTTGGTAAAATGTCTCATTAACACAAGATAAGCATGAAATTGATATTTCTGCAGAACATTAGCTTCATTGTTTATCTGTGCATTTGATGGATCTCCTTAGAAATTCCAATAGTTCCAACTAATGCAGGTTGTGTGTGTGTGTGTGTGTGTGTGTGTGTGTGTGTGTGTGTGTGTGTGTGTGTGTGTGTGTGTGTGTGTTCGGACTGGAATAGTTCTGCATTCATATGCCAGACTGTCTGTCCTCCACTCTTTCCTTGCCGCTGATTTGCATCACAGTCTGTCTGTGTGTCGGTGTTACTTTTGGTGTTTAGGTGGTGAAACAACAGCGGGGGATGATAATATGAAGCAACCCAATTTGACTCATAACTATGTTTTCCTATTGGTGGTGGAGTGGAATTTGATTTGATTAAATGCACTCCGTGAAGAGCGTTAACTCCGAGTCACTTTTATTAAGTTGTAAAATAAAATTTTAGAGGTCTGGATTTTACTTGGATCTAAATTTTCTGGTTGCTCTCCCTCAACTTCTTTTCTCCCCCTAGTATTCAAGTGTTTCCCAGTTACCTTTTAAAGTCTTTCCCAGTGGTATTTCACGTGTTTTCCTTAACTTATAATGTTTTTCCTGTCTATTCCCTTGTGGCTTCTCCTCCCCAACCTCAGCTTGAATACACCGTTAAGCTCGCCTGGCAGAGCGGATATGTCACACACACTTCACATAAATAACACGAGGAAACCTGAACATAATTCTGGCTCGACTTGGCTCTGTAGTTCCTTAACCTGCACCTAATCACTCTCTCATGCTCCCAAAGGGAAAACTGCTCTTTGACCTCTCATCAAGCATTAAAGGCTCTTCCTACAGGACCTTTAACAAACTGGAGATGCCCTCTGATTTTTCTTTATAAAGTTTCGTTCCTTTGGGAATATACGTACGTAAAACTTGTCAGCTTGCGTTAAAGACACAACAACTGCACAAAAAAAAAAAATCTGAGGGAATTCCTGATAGAGGTTAGTGAAAGAAAGAAAACGTAATGAACGGAACACTAGACTCTCAAATTAAGTTTTGTGCAGGTGGTCAGTGGAGCTGTTTTCCTAAAGGAGTAGCGAATTACCTTGGTTTGTTTGACGTAATCGACCCCCACCCCTGCCATCAACATGGAGTACAAACCCCCTACCCCCATTTGAATCAATTACACATCACCTCTGCATCTGGTGCAGCTGTTCTGCCTGTGTCTCGTGTGTGTGCATTAACATGTGGATTAGGTTAGAGCGGCTGACCTTGCAATAAGTGTCAGGATAATCGCTAACCTATCGGAGCAACTCACACCAGCCTTTTCTCTCTTGGAGGAATAAAATTTCCCACCATCTTCTTCCTCAGTCAGAACTACATTTTTGGATTCTATCTGTCTGATTTAAACACCTCCATCCTCCTCCACAACCCTCCCTCTTTATCTCGAGCTCCTTGCGACCTCAACGACCCCTCATATATTTGACAGTCTTTTATGGATCCTCCCTGCTTGCGAAAACAACCAAGTCACTATATCCTCTTCATTCCTGTCATTCACATTCTTTTCTTCCATCCTTTCATTTCCTTTACTTGTTCTGATTTGGTCCATTTGTAGTCCTGCTCCACTTGAAGTTGTGCCAAAGCAATTATACTTGAACAAGATGAGAATGTGTCATTAATTTTGTGCCTTAATTGAATCTGTTCCTGCTTCTCTATGAATAATAAATGAATACAAGTTTAATTTTCCCTGAATTTTCCGTGTGTTTGAACAAGTGTCGCGCTAATTCAAATATGTGGATGATGAAGGGATTGTCTAACATCTTGCATCATTATGTATATTCTTACTTCCTTTCTTTTTCCTCTAGGTGCACAGTAACAACCGTCACACTCAGGGTGTGCGAGTCTTCAGTAAAGTTGAGTGTCTTTTTAAGCCTGGCATCCTCCAGCAGTGGTCCAGTCCCCTCTCACTGCCCGTACCCCTAGAGGATCTGAAAGACCCTTCTTCACGACCCATTTCTCTCCCTCTTGGTGGCCGGGCGGCTCAAATCCTCCGCTGCAAGTTCTACTTCGCCGACCGCTGGTTGCTCATCAGCGAGATATCTTTCCTCTCTGGTGGGAAACATAATCATTTCTGTCTATATGTGATAAATGTGTTCTTTTGCAGTACAGTAATAATCAAATGACGTGAAACTTCCTGAAGTTTAATTGATGTTAGATGCTTTTAATTGAGTTAAGGTTCCAGTGTTTATTTATAGTCAAGGACATTATTCAGAAAAATCACACTGTGCCTAAATTAATTGAACAATTAAACAAACAATTTTAGACACAAGTGAATCATAATGTGTTCTATCATTTAGAACCACAATATTATAGTCACTTAATTAATTTTAAGAAGGTCAAAATCAACAGAATAAATGCCTGTATCCTCTCCATCTGTTGTCACACCTTCCCTATCTTCCAGTCTAGACTGAAATGGGCCCATGCTGCAGATGGAGAAGTGGGTTTCAATATCTCCCCATAAGGGTTAATCTGATTGGAAGTTAGATACAGGAGTCCTCTTCTGCTCGCCAAATGGGATTTCTGTGACGAATCAAACTGTCCTCTCTCCTCAAAAACAATGTCAGCTGTAGTGGGATAAGAGTTAACCGAGTGCTCAATAATCAAACTGGACTCTTGTGGAAAATATTACATGATTTAAAGTGGGCTGTTGTGTCTGGTTGCTGGAGAAGAGCCAGACTGTTGAACGGTTTGAACCCGTAGTCTGGTCTGCTTCAGGGTCCTGAAGGTTCTAATACACATGTGTCAAACTCAAGGCTCAGGGGTCAAATATGACCGGTCACATCATTTTATGTGGCCCGCGAGAGCATAAAAGGTCAGAGTGTCTAAAAATAAATAGCTCAAAAGTGTGCCTTGACCAAAAACTACATTTCCCACAAAGTTTTGAACAAAGTCAATTTCCTAACTTGTGTTTGATGTTATTTTTCTTTATTCACTAGTTTGATCCTTGATTGATGGAGTTTTGTGGGTTTAATAACCTGACAAATTAAAAGGATTTATGTTAGAACAGAGCTACAAGCAAACATATATTTTCTGTGTAACTGTAATGTTTTAACTTGAATATTAAATTCAGAGTTATTTAATATTAAGGGGTAATTACATTTATATTACATTACATTGAGTTACATTTACATTTATAAGTTACATCTGGCCCTTTGAGGACAGCCATTATGCTGATGTGGCCCTCAATTAAAATGAGTTTGACAGCCCTGGTCTACACCATCAAAGCTACTCTCAACTTTATTTCGTGGCACTGCCTTAACTTTAGTTTGGACTTCTGGGACCAGAACAAATTAGGTCTTAAGCAACAATGACATCAGCTGGATTATTTACATTTGTGACAAACTGTCAGCCATCTATTTGTCCTTCTATTTCTTTAAATGTCAGTGTTGCTACAGCACACGGTGGTCAGCTGGCAAATCAACACTGTGGTCACAAATAGTCCACACACATTCCATGAAGTTTCACATCAGTCAGTAAGGAGTGGCTCAGCTCCCTGTCAAAACAACATGACATAATTTTGTAAGACGAACACTGTTGAAACTCAACCAGTTGTGACCACATCGACTGTTGCTATGCAGCCACCAACAACAAGATGGTTTGCTGTACTGCACGAAAACAATAATTTTCATTAAATCATCTCCTCTCTTTCTCTTTTCTCTCCATGCAGAGCCGTTTGAGGAGGATGTCATAGACACTGATTCATTTCCTCCTCATCCTCCCAAGGTTCCCACCACCAGTTCCTCTCCTCCTCCGGTCGTCCAAACGTCCTTCTCTCCCACATCCAATCACACCTCCTTCAACAGCACCGCTCTCCCCGGTATGTCCTTCTGTTGCCCCTCTTCATTTTTATCCTCCTGCACTTCCCTCCACTTCTTGTATTTACTAAATTTCTTTCCGCTATTCATTCTGTCTGTTTCCCCTTTTTCCACCCGCCATGCTACTTTCCTTACTGCTCGCTCTTGTTTCTCTGCTCTCTCTCTCTCCAGACTTCTTGACTCTTCTTCCTTCTCTTTCTCTCTAGTTGTGATGAGTGTGAGCATGTCAGCAGTGTGTCTAAGCCCTGTGTCTCAAGCAGAGCCCGAGGCGAGTAGCACCAGGAGGTCCATGTCTGACGAGCCTCTGTCTTTATCACAAGAGCCAAAATCTTTAGGCCTGGAGCCAACATTTGCTGAAGCAAAATTCAGTGCCGGATGCAGATTTCATTATACTCGAAGGGCATGATAAATCTTAAAAGCTAAAGGTCAAATGTGAAGTCTTATTTTTTTTAAACCCACATACTGATAGATGGGAATCTAAGGAATTCTGCGTTTCATGATTTCCTGTCTGTTCATCGCCCTCCTCTGAGTCTTCTTCCTCTCTTCTCACACATTCCTCATTTATCCATTCCTCGCTTCTCCAGAACCCCCCATCACCACCTCCTCCTTCATGATGGACACCACTGGTAACTGGACGCTGTCAGGTGAGAGAGTGTAAAAAAAACCCAACCCAAAGACAAATAGAGATGAACAGAGGGACAGGAGCCAGCTCCATCCATGCTGGCCCTCCTCCAGCATTTTAAAACTGCCCCACTGCCCAGCAGAGAGTATGAAGCAATAATGAAGGAGGGATTGAAGTGGCAGGCTTTGGCACTGGACTCTGTCCCCTGGGTTTAAAGATATACAGCTGCAGGGAGAACAGACAGGGCTGTGGTACATTATATTTATGTACAATAACAAGTTGGCTTCCTGCGGGCTGACGCGCTGCATGTTGTTTCCAGGGAACGAGCTCTGTTGTTCACAGTTAAACAATAGCAGTTCTTTAAAGATGCTGTAAACGGTTTTCTGTGGCATGTGTGCCGCCTCGTCCTCGGCTTTGGTTGAACAGCTTTATTTGGCTTTATTTATTACCCACGTGGTGATGAACTGACGGAGGGAGAAAGACGGATTGTTTGCTGTTGGGATAGTGTGTATGTGTTTGGCTTGTGTGTGTGTGTGTGTGTGTGTGTGTGTGTGTGTGTGTGTGTGTGTGTGTGTGTGTGTGTGTGTGTGTGTGTGTGTGTGTGTGTGTGTGTGTGTGTGTAAAAAGCATCATGTATAGTATTTTTGTTTGTTTTTCAGTCGATGTTCTTCTCGTTACACACCATCACTTATTCCTTTAACTTAATTGTCACTTTGTTTCTGTGCTGGAAACAGCACTGAGGAAATTAGTTTAGTTTGATCCCTCAATCAAACAACACGTTATATTTGAACTTCAAGTAAGGATGCAGGATGATTCATATTAATAGTTTAAAGCCTTTGAGAAGTTGAACAGTGTTTACAATCTGTTCTCAGAGCAGCTGGCTCTTAGTAGTTGGGTGGTATTGAGTGGACATACTGCATACTCAGACAGTGTCCATCAGCTGCTAACCCTGATCAAACTAAATTAATGTTTAGTACCCAAACAAGTGTGTGACTGTTTTGTCCTGTAAGGCTGGTGTGTAGTCACACACACACACACACACACACACACACACACACACACACACACACACACACATCAACACTTTTTTTTTTGTTTGTTTGCTCTGTCTAGATCCAGAATTCGCTGCTAACACTCCAAGGGCGGGGCTCCCTGTAGCCAAGGATGACAGTAGTAACACAGCTATTCTGATTGGCTGTCTGGTGGGCATTATCCTACTGCTATTGGCTGTGATCGCTGTCATCCTGTGGAGACAGTACTGGAAAAAGTTGCTGGGCAAGGTAAGTCCAGACTGACGTCACATTTAATGTTTGATGTCCACTAAATTCCTGAGCGCTGTAGGTTGTTTGGCTGTAAAGGGAACTTTGCCTGTAAGTTTCTTACGTTCACGTTTAGTGGTTTTCAGATTTGGTTTTCTCTTTGGAACTTCTATCTCAGAGATTTACCCCCTCTTACCACCTCACTGCAATTAAAGTGAATTTGTTTTTGTTTGTGGTACTTAGAAAAACTCTATATCGCCCCAAGTCCTCCAGCCCATCCATGTATCTTACTGTCCACAGTTTTATTACGACAACGTTCTGCAGAATAAATAACCCCAAGTGAGAAAATGTTTTCTCATGCAATTGGGCTGAAATGTCCCTTTTAACCAAGTTAAAATGATTGATGGGGGAGTGAGATAACTGCCAGTCTTTTGGCAGTGAATCAGTGTCTCTCCATCTGGATGTGTTCAGGGAATCCTTTCACATTTACTTCTAATTATTCAAAGATTAGAGGCTGTTTCCACAGTTTGATCACCATCTGCTCCAGGGATACAAACAATACACTCGCACTCAGCTGCTGCTTTATTAGACACAGCTGGGTAACACGTTTTCAGGATAATACAGTAGTCCAGCAGTAAATTCAAACTTCATGAAGGCTCTCGTTAGAAATGGGTTAGCAGGCTGTCCATCGATCCATCCGTCTGAGAAGCGATCTTAGCAGGGCACTCTAGACATCCCTCTTCCAGCTACATTTCCATTCCTTACCCGAGGTGCCCCCTGACCGGATGAGATATGCGATCCCTCCGGCGAGTCCTGATTCCACCTCATGGTCTCCTTTCAGTCACATTATTAGGACATTTCCCGCACAAACTGAACCTTTTAACCAAACCACCATGAAAGGATGATTTATAACAGGACCGTTGTGTTAGACTCCCTGAACTGCAGCTAGCTCTATGTAATAAACTAGCATGTGTGTCTTCTGCCCTCCCAGGCCCAGGGGAGTCTGTCCAGCGATGAACTGCGTGTTCACCTGTCGGTTCCCTCAGACAACGTGGTCATCAACAACACACACAGCTACTCCAGCCGTTACCAACGCATCCACACTTTCCCTGACGACCGTGACCACGAGAGAGAAGGAGAGGGAGAGTATCAAGAGCCCAGCGCTCTGTTACGACCACGTGACCACAGAGACAGCACAGGTAAGTTCTGAACACACACATTTAGAGATAGGATTCATTAATTCTGGTTTAACTTAGCTGGCAATCTGATAGAGTTTCAAATTTAGCTTGAATGTTTAGCTTGACATGCAGTCAGACCGGTTGGATAGTAGAACTGTAGTCCACACAAGGTTGGATTGGAGTCAGTAAAACATATGAAACAACACCATTTTTCATCTGCACACAATTTACATCACTGCAAACATGTAGTCGTACATACTGCTTTGTTTTGCATGCCTGTGTTCGTGTTTCTCAACCTCTGTTGATCATTCCAACGAGCACAAACCCCCTCCGCAAAGGAGAAACAGCAGGCGAAAAAAAAATCTTGCGTGCTTATCGAGAAAACACTGGCATTATGACCTATTTCAGCACAAGCAAACTCAATCAAATAAAACCAAATACCCCGTGAGGAAGAGTGGTTCCAAGATGATGCACAGCAGAGGGGCACAAAAGCGCTATTGTTCTGAGAAAAGGGAAGAAAAAGGAATGGGGGGAGGAGGAAGAAAGGAATAAAAAGAGTAAAGGCATTCCTTCACTTACATTACACCCCAGGAGGTCTGCATGCTGTTTTTAGTCGGTGCCTGTGTGAGTTTGAAATAACATGAGTAACAGAAACATTATTCCACCCATTGTTGTTCCTAATGTTTGGATGTGCCGTTAACTTTGCCTGTACTTGTTCTGCTCATCTCTTCCGTGTTGCATCAATGCGACTCTGTCTTCCCTCTTATTGTAAAGGAAATGCTAATGACTCGTGCTAATGGTTGTTCTTTTATTTTGTTATGTGTGCATTTTGTGTGACGTGCCGCTACTTTTGTACCATCTGTCTGACTCGTATTGTGGTTCTTGCGTGTACCCCGCCTCGTCCTCTTTGTGTGTGTATTTGTGGCTGTGTGTGTGTATGTGTGTGTGTGTGTGTGTGTGTGTGTGTGTGTGTGTGTGTGTGTGTGTGTGTGTGTGTGTGTGTGTGTGTGTGCTCATTTGTATGTGCCGTCCCAGCCTTGCTGTTAAACAACCCAGCATATCACCTGCTCCTGTCAGATCACAGAAAAGGCTCCAGACACGTAGCCGTCCCCCGTCCCACTAAGGCTCAGGAAAAGAGCCTCAATGTGCCCCAGGGTAAGAGACCTCAGGCTGAACTGACGCAGGCAGGAGGGGGCTTTACCTAAATACCAGTCTGTCCAGGGTTGGGGCATTAGAAGGGCCCTCAGAGTATAGATGTAGTCTATTTTGCATGTGGTACTAACATAAGTAGTAACTCATCCACTCACCACTAAATGTAACACGTTGACTGTGTGAAAAGGGATAGTTTGGTGCTTAGGGAATTGTATGTGTCTTAAAATCCATCCAAAGATTGACTTATGGATACCAGCATTGTCTGCTGGTCTAAACTAAAATATCTCCTAAGAGGTGGATTGAGGTAACGTTCAGCTCAGATGATGTGTCCTGACTTCTAGCGCCACCATGAGGCTGATATTTGGGATTTTGATTGAAATGTCCAAATCGTTCCCTTGAGATTCTAGATCAATTAAAGACTTACACGTCCATGTCCATGTTAGAATGAGCTCCAAGCACTTTGTAAATCTTTTTTTTTTTCCATCGCCTTTATTGTTTGGTATTTTATAGAAACACCATAAACCTCAACCGTTACTGACTACAGATGGTTTTCATATATATGACCTTTGGCAGTGTGCAAACTGAAGTGGATTAAAAAGCTTTGATTTAATGACAACTCATTATTTAAAGGCCACCCTCCCTACATTTTATGACTTATATGTGCTGACAGAACCTAATAAACAGCTAATTGTGTAAAATATTAAGTTGTTGTAACTTTTAAGGAATGGCTATCTTCAGAGCTGCTAGATTCTTGTCAGTGATTACAGCTGGAGACAGATGGAGTCGGGTTATTTTTTAGGAATCATTTGATTTATTCATTTTCATACATTTCAAAACCCTAGTGTACCGTTTGGCAGAATTAATCAGGAAGGTCTTTTAGTCGTCTAAAACATGAATTAAAAGCTCTGACAGTCGGTGATTAATGACCACTCTCAGGAAGAGCATACACAGGCAATTTCAAACCACTGCCAAATTTTCGAGTTTCCTTTTCACCATTTTATGAGGTTTTATTTAATCATTTCTTATTGTGTTCAGTTATTAGTCTTACACATCACTTTGACACTTATTCATCTTCCTGTATTTTATTGCTCTATTTTTGTTCTCTCTTTCACTTTCATTTTTAGACCCAAGTCTATTTAGGAAAAAAAAAATTTTTTTGACTCATCATTGAATATTCTCCTAAATCCAAACTATCCCTTCATTCCAGTTTGTCTGTAAAAGTCATTCACTCACAGAATGCCTCAAAGCAAAGCAACTTTTTAATCACTAGTCTACTCCTAGTAATCTTTTTGTTTCGTCCACTCTGTCTGTGTTCTCTTCCTCCTCCTCCTCCTCCCCCTCCAGCCTGTGGTTTGGACATGGACATGGAGAAGGGTTTCCCCCAGACCCAGGAGGAGCCTCCCCCCTACCCTGGTTCCCCTCCCTACCCCTCGTTGTCTCCCCCAGTGTCTCCCCCGATGCCTCCAAGTGTTCCTCACTATGCAGAAGCTGATATAGTCAGTCTGCAGGGCGTCAGCGGTAACAACACCTACGCCGTGCCGGCGTTGGCCTCCTCAAGCCCCGGGGCTGACGCCGCGCCGCTGCCGGAGCTGCTGCGCCAATGTCTCATCTTTAAGGAGAAACTGGGAGAGGGACAGTTTGGAGAGGTGAGAAATGACCAGGGAAAGGTGTGTGGGTGTGGGTGTGTGATTGTTCTTTAATACCTATTTCTTCCCTGAAAGGTTCACTTGTGTGAAATCGAGAACCCACAGGACCTTCCCAACTTGGAGTTCCCCTTCAACGTCAGAAAAGGTCGCCCTCTTTTGGTAGCGGTGAAAATCTTGCGGCCTGACGCGTCGAAGAACGCCAGGTTTGTAAAGCTGGCTTCACTGTGGTTTTCCACAGCTTAATGCTTTAAATGTCTTCTGCTTCTGGTGCTGAGTACGGGTCATGGCAGAGGTGTTTGTTGAATTCTTAGTAGGTGATTGTTTGACTTGTAGAAAGCATCATGTGGATCCCAAAACGTAGCCACACCCCAAAAACAGAATAAATCAGTTTATCGTGTCTTTATGACTGAAGTGGTTGTGATCAATTACTTGATATTGCTTAAGTGTTACACAAGTGTTACAGTGGCAAATGCACCAAACACCAACACATCAAATGTTTTGCCACATTTTTTGCCTGCATGCTTTACTTGGACTCTACTCATTTCCTGCTGAGCGCGTAAAATCAGCTTGTTAGGGCATCTTGGAATAGAAGTCTGCAGGTATAAATGGGAAATTGGTGAGTGACCAAGCAGCACAAACATATTGACCAGCGAAACAAATCAATGAGGTAGAAATGTGAATAGCCTGGGGGGGGGGGCGCTGGTTTTGTAAGGGAATCAGCAGTCCTCTCACGTCATTGTTAACTTCAAATATGTTGTTTGATGAAGTTGTAATAAAGGGCTGCACAACTGGATGTCATTCCTGCTGTGCAGGACACACAACATCAAGGAGAAGAAGTTCAAACTTTTTATCACACAATTTTTTTGCTGCTCCGTGTAAAAGGAAATGAACAAATTTTCAACAAGAAAAACAAGATCCTAATAAAATAACATAATTATGACACTTTGGTCTGTTTGACAAGTTCATTAAGACACCGATGGCGATTGAGGTGGTAAAGGGGATTTGATTTGTTACATGATGTTTTATCCATGTGGAGACATGCATAAAACACTGCATGTATCTGGAAGAATTGCCTGAATTTTTCATAGAGAAAAATTATAGTAGTGTCAACTTTTGCTGCTGTTATGCAGCTCTGCATTAATATTTTAAGTGACCGATTTTTGAGCCTAAAATCAGAATCTTTCTTCTCGTCCTGATAGGAATGATTTCCTGAAAGAAGTTAAGATCCTGTCCCGTCTGAAGGATCCCAACATCATCCGTCTGCTTGGGGTGTGCGTGAGCAGCGACCCCCTCTGTATGGTCACTGAGTACATGGAATGTGGAGACTTGAACCAATATCTGTCGCACAGAGTGCTTCTAGACAAGACAGGTCCCTCACACAACTCCCCGACCATCAGGTAAACCCACACATATAAATGAACACTAGTCGTAGATGCGTTTGTTGTTCCTCCTTTTAACGTTGATGTTTTCTCCCAGTTACCCCGCCCTCATCTCCATGGCCAGTCAGATTGCGTCGGGAATGAAATTCCTCTCCTCTCTCAACTTTGTGCACCGGGATCTTGCCACTCGTAACTGCCTGGTGGGGGGTGAGAGGGGTGAGAATGGGGAGGATTGCGGTGGCGAGCGTCACATCAAGATCGCCGATTTTGGCATGAGCAGGAACCTGTACGCTGGAGACTACTACAGGATCCAGGGCAGAGCTGTGCTGCCAATACGATGGATGGCTTGGGAGTGTATCCTCATGGTGAGAAGCAATACTGTTATGTTATTGGTCGGAACCAATTCTAATGTATTATATTGATAATGAAATTACTCTTTAAAATACTAAAAAAAAAACAAAACAAGCACAAATTCTGTTATATGGAACACTACACCTGTTTTCAGTCTATTCTTCTCATTGTGTAATGGAAACATTTCCTGGTTTGTTTTTGCACCAACATGAATTTATTTCTAGCTGGAACTTTAAGATTCATTGAGAGATGAAAACCAGGTGAAGAGCAGTTTAGCTTCTTCATTCATTTGAGGCTTTTTCTTGGCACTCAGGTGATGGAAATCATATTACGTTCATTTTTATTCACCTTTGACGTATCACTCATCCTGTTACACAGCATTACTCTGAAGCGGTGAAACAATAACCAGGATACAGGATCCAAAACAAACTCCTGCCAAGCAACAAATGAAGACACACTTTCATTTTGGCTGAAACAGAAACTGGCATCAATGGCCAAGGTGGCTGGAAAATAAGTTGTACACGCATCCATGTCACTGCAACTCGGTGAGAACAGGGATTGGGGTTTGTCACGACAGGCCAGGCCCCATCTTCTGTTAGTTTTGTGCAATACTTTATCGAAAGGAATCCAAAATAAGTAGCTGTTGTTTTTCTCAACATGAAGTTGTTCCACTGCTCTGAAACTGCAGCGGTTGGAACAACCCGTCTCCCGACTCCCCCCCTTGCTCGGA
This sequence comes from Antennarius maculatus, assembly GCA_013358685.1. NCBI lineage: Eukaryota > Metazoa > Chordata > Actinopteri > Lophiiformes > Antennariidae > Antennarius > Antennarius maculatus. The sequence continues at coordinate 17,113,692 of CM023615.1, forward strand.
CCTCTCAGATTGTCTGGGACGTAGAAGCAGCAGATGAATCAGGACTGCTCATTGATTCAAGCTGCCCAAACACACTGTCTACAGACACCTGGAAGGTCTTTAATGTAGCAGGATACAGGATGTGAGTAGGATGTGAATCGATCCCATTAACCTTTATGCACTGCAAGAAATGTGAAGTCACATCTTCCCTTTAGAGACGAGGAACGTTGCTGCCATCTGTTTTTGTGACAGGATTGACCCAAACGCCTACGACCATGGAGGAGATGGCAGTCACACTAAAAAGGGTTCTGCTGTGGTGTTTTTTAGTTTTTTGCTGAGGTTTACTCGAGCTCTCAAGTTGTGGAACTCTCTATAACATGCATCATAAATATAAGTAAAAGTTTTTTCTTTTCCCTTGGAATTAAACATGCTGTACACTCAGTAGGGTCAAGAAAGCCCCTGGACAAATTGTTCTGTGCAGAATTTTGAGATGGGGTCATGGCAGAGGCAGCCTGCAGCAAATAAGCATCATTGTTATGCTTTTGGTTAAAAAAACATGACTATAGTGCAAATTAATTCAACAAAATTACAATGCCCAGGAAGTGTAGCTGAATACAACCTTTGTATTACAGCAATTTACCAATAAAATTGTGTAACTGTGAAGAGTTACAACTAAAATCAGAGATTATTGTCCATGAAAGAAATACGTCTCAACTGAATAATCAGAATCATAAATGAATTGATATAAACTTGATATTCGTGATCAACTCTTTGCCATCCAGAATAAATGACTCTGATAATCATTTAGACAGGGGTCGTGATGTTGCGGATAAAGAGGTGTTAATTCGTTGTTTGCAGGGTAAATTCACTACAGCCAGCGACGTGTGGGCGTTTGGGGTGACTCTGTGGGAAATGCTGAGTGTTTGTCAGGAGCAGCCGTACTCCAACCTGACAGATGAACAGGTCATCGACAACGCTGGGGAGTTCTTCAGAGACCAGGGCAGACAGGTACGTTATGCAAAAACTTATGGAAATCACTCATGTGTTCAGTTTATGATCTAAAGATGTCTGACTCATTATCAGCTGTTTAGTGGTTTGTGGTGTCGGAGTCTCAAATCTGTGTTCCATACCTCTTCTTCATCAGATTTAATAATACTGTATAACATTGTTCCAGAGTCACGTACCCTAAATCCTGTGAGTGTGATGCAGTGCCATCTAGTGGTTTTGCTGTGCATTGCAAACAACTGAGCCTCCACAGTCTAACCATCCTGTATAGGGGGGATGTTAAATCCTGAACGGCTACTATAGAAACCGATCAGTGCAACATGATGAACTCCGTGGAAGAAGCCCTTGTGGGAACAAAAACAGGTAGTCTCAGTTTTATGTTTTAATACATGAAACTGAGACTATTAATGCCCCAAAATTCATCTAAATCCCATACAACGGACCATTAAAACCAGTTTAAGATGCACATTGACCTTCAAATCATGAAACTTCCATTAATTAAATGGAGAATACGGAGTTTAAGCATCAAAAACCAAAAGCAGCGAAAATCAGATATGATAGAATAATGGAATCTGTTTGGATGAACTCAGCAGGCTCGATCCCTCCCAAAACAAAAGTCTCACTAAATCAAACAATGCCACCTCTTCTTCTACCTTTCAGGTGTATCTGAGCAGACCGGCCGTGTGTCCACAGGGCCTCTACGAGCTCATGTTGAGCTGCTGGAACAGAGACTGCAAGCTGCGGCCATCCTTTGCCTACATCCACTCTTTTCTCACCGAGGACGCCATGAACATGGTGTAGAGAGAGAATAAACACGAGGAGGGATGCAACCTGTGTCAAAACGAGAAACTTCTTGTGCGTTCATGCTTCCATGCTGCAGCAGGAAGTAGTTGTGGAGGCGCTGCACACAAGCAGCTGATGGGGAAAGAAGAGTGGATCGCTTGCTTTTTATATGTGCTCTTTTTGGGTGGATGGGGCTGAGACACCGCTGGTTCGGTTTCTTTCCACATCAGACCCCAAACCCAAAGGCTGATTTAGCTGAAACAACAATCCAAGCTACATTTTACAAAGGTTGGTGGTGGGTGCGGTCTGCATAGGAACTTTTCTCTCTTCTGAAATTAATTTAAAGGAGGGTTTCTTTAAGTAAGGAGTAAGTGATGTAGAGTTGTGTCACGAGAAGCTGCTAAATGACAGAATATACTGCAATGCATGACCAGACAAAGCTAGGAAATGTACCATTCTTGAGTTTGATCAGTTATGTTCCTTAAGCTTCTTTAGCGCTATATGCAGGGGAACAGGTGATGGCGCACACACACACACACACACACACACTGCACATGAACGCCAATCACTCAGCCATGATGCTGCACAGGAGGGATTGTCTTACAGCTCACACTTCACATGTTAATCAGTGGAATTACTCCAAACTTCAGCCCCTTTTTTCCCATCTTAGACACAAAAAATGATAATCTACTAACTGGGAAGTTTGTAACTTTCAGACGTGGGTCATCAGTCCTTCTGCGCCCCATAAAACCATTAGTGCCCCACATCCACAGCTATAAGTCAACATTATTGTGGACTAATGTGACATGAATGAGAAAACAAAGGGCGTCTCTTGCCCACACTGAACCAAATGGACTTCTCAAACCAGAGGAAAATGGACGCAGAGGTGGGGAACAGTCTTCTGCCGTGGAGGAAACTAGAACGTGTGGAACGGGACGTCTTCAGAAGCACCTGCTCAGGTGTTTTAGCAACTTTTTATTTTTGTACCTGGCTATGATCCAGACACAAAACATAAATTTTAAATTCCACTAACAGCTGCACTTTAAAATCCTACATGCTTCTATCGGGCCATGATGGAAGTCTTTTGAGCGGCCTGATATGATTCCTATCCATGTGGATTCAGATGTGTTTTACTTGCAGTGATTTCTGATATTTGCCGAGGGAGATCTAAATTCAAGACAATCTGTCTTTTTTTTTTCACATCTTCTTCCACAAGGCACTACCAAACTGTTAGATGTCAAATATTATTTAAAAATGTGATGGTGGCATTGGGTCATCTCTTTTTAGATGTCTGAAAGCGGTGTGTTGAGACAGCCATGACATTTATTGAACACATCAATATGAACCTCTGAATTAAACAATGTTAACACCTTAAGCTGACTTGGGTAGAATCAATGCATCTACCTTACTGATTGTATAGCACTGTAAATTTGTCATGGCTTGATTAGGATGATCAAGTAATAATTGTTTACTGTGCCGTTTTGTTTTTTTTGATACACTGTAGTTCAGCCAAACCCATATTTTTTATATATACTGTATGTACTTTGAAACTTCATGGTGTCCGATGTCATCCTTTTGTTTCTTTGAAGTTGAGCATAATAGTTTGTACATATTTAAGGACAGAATCATAATTGCCTTTACTAATATATGGAAAACTCTTTGTTCCACTTGGGGTCTTCTGTATCTCTGTAGGAAGCTTGCTACCATTGTAATTCATTGTCTATTTTTGTAGATGTTATAATAAAGTTAACCTTTTCAAATAAATCTGATGCTCTTTTTGAGCTGAAACCACCAAATATCTTGAGCACTGGTTGACATAAAGGTTGATTTTTGGAATCACTATTTACTGTGCCAAAATATGCCCAGGAGTTCATCACTTCTCAGAGCCAAGGCTGACATTTTCAATTTTCTGGTTGATTTGCCCAAATGCATTCAGTTTGATGATAAAAATTGTTAATCACAAGTTTATAAGGTAAAAAAAAACATCCACTCTTGGCATTTGAAGACATTTTAAATTCCTAGGCCGTTTCTTGAAAATACACAGCAACAGGTTTTGGTGATGAAACCAAAATTTATTGTCTATAGAACATTTCACTACAGATATATTTTTAAATAATTGACAAGTATACATCTTCCACACGATGTAAAAATGGCTTACTGGTAACTGTAAGAAAAGACCTGAACAAGCATACATTTAAAGAACAAAAAAGATTAGTCAGGAGAACGTACAAAAGAAGTAGACAGAGATTTTGGTTTCGATCTACAACCATCGTTACTAACAGCCAATGGCTTGTGATCACTTGCATATGAAATATTACCTGCCAGAAGTATAGTAGGCGAAAGAAGGCAACTTCACTGTTGAGGCACTTGGCAATAACAAAATACATGAGGATTGGCAGCTTCATAAAGATTCAGAAAAAGATAACAGCCCCAAATAAGAGGTTCTACAATGTCGTAAAAAACTTTCTGTAACTAAGAACAACGTTCAGCCAGACTCTGTAATACTCAGAACTGATTGAAAATCAGTTCACCAAAAAAAGTATCACAAATCAAACTACATCCTGTGAGTCAACTTAAACTGTGCAGGAGGTAAAAAGCAGTTAGTCCATTGTTAAGTTGGATAAAATAATTCTTTAAACTGTAGAAAGGCCTCAAAAGTCCAGCAAAGTCTCGAGTCAAAATTTTCCTCCATAAAATGCTTTCATTACTTTTAAGGAAACCTCTTTAACTTGTTCCCATCAACCACTTCCTTCAACTTGTCTCTGAAACAGAGAAAATCCTACAACTTGCAGCACAACTGATATGAATTTGAGTCCAGTAACATTTCTTTATATAACAAACATGTCAACCTTCACAGAACACCCTCGGGTCTCTTTCGCATTTCAAAATACAGCCTTTGGCAAGATTTCAGAGGCTGGAAGTTTATGTCTTACAGATGAAGTTTAATTAGTTTACCAATTCCTCGCATCTTTTAATATAAATCTGTTGGTGTGGTATTGTTATGAATGCCCTGACTTTGTCTCATTTTAATAGAAATATAACAAAGAGCAAATTAAACACAAAGCTAGATAGTGTTAGCGGTACAGAACTACAATAATGGTAGTAATGCGCCCACAACCACAAAACTATTAGACTCTGCTCTTTAAAAAAACATTCACCCATAAGCATATTCTACATTAAAACTGAGAAATCTAGGATCTGTTAACCAATTTCAGGAAAATTAGGCTAATTATAGTAAGATTAATAAACTACTCAACATTTGCATACAGACAAGGAGTAATGAACGCAAAGACAGGTCCTATGTCTTGGACTGTCACTAGCTCATAATGGGCTCCAGCTTTTATCTCCAAGCTAAATATAAAAGAACTAGTTAGCATTAATAAATGTATGTCTTATGCCTGCTTTCGTTTTTAATCACTGCAAACAGAGCAGCTCACACAGAGGAAATGAAAATCTGCAGGACCCCAGAGAGGAAGACACAACATCCCCTCCTGTTTATATAAAGGAGGAAGAAACAAAAGAAACACACAATCGAACCAAGTGCATGCAAAGACATTCAGATTATGGTGTTGCAGAGTAGTTACAGTGATAATAGCTACAGGGAGGGTTGACACCTCTCCATTACTCGAACTCCTCTTCTTAGTGCACAAGAGATGTGTTTCCCGTAGCCTGGGAAGGGAATGAGTAAAATAAAAGATTACTAACCACACCCATTTCATCCATTATCTATGTGTGTGTCACATAACTGCTCCTATTTACCTGGGAGATGTTGACACCGGTGAGATTCTGCACAGTGGCAGGCAGCCTGGTCATGATGTCCAGCACCTCACCGGCAAGTTTGGCTGCTCCCACCTCTGAGCCTCCGCTGGACACCATGGTGATCTTGTTGGCTGCCGACAGCGGCTTGCTGATCTCCTCTGCCATCTGCAGAGTGAGAAACAGGGTTACACAGTGTTTCACCAAGCAGCACCATCTAATCTACGCATTCATGCACCAGTCAGACTGACCAGTGGCAGCTTCTCCAGCAGCATGTCCACCATGGCTCCTTCTTTGTACTGCTTGAAGGCCTCAGCTTTCTTGGTCATCTGCTCTGCCTCAGCGCGACCCTTAGCCTCTGTGGCAAAAGCCTCAGCTTCGCCCTTCATCTGCACACACACACACGTACTGTATTTTATAGAAGCAACTCAAAAAGAACATGAGATCCTGAGGAAGTATTCTAAGAAAAACAAAGGAGATATGATAGGACTCACCCTGATGGACTCGGCCTCAGCTTCCGCCTCCATGACAAGCTGCAGGCTGCCAGGAAGGAAAAAGATTGGTCATTATTAAACTGTCTAAATAATTTTGTGTCAGGTTTTGTCCCATTTCCTGCTGTTCTGGTTTATTTTTGTGTAAACAGATGAACTCTCCAGCCAGCACTCACCGCTGAGCCTCAGCCAGCCTCTCCAGTCGGTATTTTTCTGCTTCTGCAGGCTTCTTAACTTTGGCCTCCAGCTCCTTCTCCTTGCGGATAATTTCCTGCTCCTGCAGTGTGATCTGCTGCGTCCGCTCGACCACCTGAACCTGCATCTTCTCTTCCTCAATGCGCTGCTTGGTCTTGGCCACCTGATGTGGAAAACAGGAGAAATTTAACAAATGAAACAATTATAAAAAAATTAATCAATTTTTTAATTTGATAAATATAATTTGAGCCATTCAGGGAAAATATGAAAAGAAGACTGCACCTGGAGCTGATAAGCCATCTCTGACTCTGCCTTCTTGGTGTTGACCTCAACATCATAGGCTGCTTTTTTCAGCTCATAGTCTCTCTGGGCCTTTGCCATCTCAATCTCATTCTTATACTGAGCAGAAACCTTCTCCTGCATTGCATGGGCCTCCTGTACAGAGAATGCAGCAGGACAGAAACAGATATGAGTAGATATTACTTTGTTTAAGACAGATCACTCTCATTTTGAGCTGAAGAAAAAAGGATTAAGATTAAACAAAAGATCTTATTTTACCCTGATGACAGCATCTCGTTTGTACTGAGCTTCGCCAATCCTGGCGTCCTTTTGCACTTGAGCAGTTCTGGCTTTACCCAAGGAGTGAAGGTAGTCCTAGGCGAGGAACAGAGGATATGCATTAACAAAAAAAATAAAAAAATAAGACACAATATGGTCTGGTGACCACTGAAGCACTTAGACCATAATTATTGCACAGAGTGGTTGAGAGTCTGTTAAATCAGAGACAGCAAGTCAATGTCAATCACCTAAGTGCATTACTGCAAATCATATGAGACTAAAAGCTTTACTATATAAAGACACAAACTCATAGTGACTCGTCAGAATCCTGCTGCTCCAGTAAATACAACTGACTGCAGTATTTTGATCACCAGATTTTTGCCACAGAACTGGTAGAACATGAGCCTGATAGACATGGAATACCTGATCGTCGTGAACATCTTTGAGCGTGTAGCTGACAACACCGATCCCCATGTTGACCAGATCAGAGGAGGCCACCTTGAAGACTTGCTCTGAGAACTTCTTACGGTCCTGGTAGATCTCCTGCACATTAAGAAGATTTTTCATCATTATTATTACATAAGTGTGCATGAGCATTATGTTCTTAATGAATCATAACAATACAGCCTCTTATCAATCTATTATGAGCGGAAGCTGTCAAGCAAAATCATTTCACCCCGTCAGCGCACTAACCTCCACAGTCAGATGGGCAATGATGGCTCTCTGGTGTCCCTCCAGTGTCTCCAGGGCAATCTGGGCAATCTCGGCCTCAGACTTTCCCATAAACATTTGGCAGGCTGTGGCCAGCATCTCCTTGTTCTGGCCTTGGATCTTCACCTGGAAAAACACAGGAGGATAGAATGGTGAAGAAGTCAGCCTCAGGTTAATTATTATTATTATTATATTATTAAAACACACCACAATCAGATATTGTATTTTTTTTTCTTTGTACTTTACATTTACTTTACAACTTTTATTTTCCTGCTGTGGTTTCACAAATATCATTGATTTATTTAAAAATTTGTGCAACTGTATTTCAAAAATAATCCCACTGTGCTTACTTCGACACTCAGCCCTAAAATGAATGATATTTACTTTTCTTTCTCATATAATACCGGTAAATAATTTTCCTTCAAGGATTAATAAAAAAGATTTAACCTTAATCTTTAATCTTAATACAAACTTTGGTGACTCAATTCATTAAGTGGGTATTAAAACTGGTGTGTCAGTTTCCCCTTTCTCAAAGCATACCTGTGCAATGCCCGTGACAGAGATGGGGACACCATGACGGGTATAGACTTTGTCACTTTTTACGTTTAGAGTCAGAGTGTTCAGCGTGATTCTGAGAAGACATGAAAAAGGAGGAGTACATGTTGAGGTAATAAAACAAGTATGAATGACCCTAACCTTAACCCTAACCCTAAGAGAGACACAGGAAATTTTGTCAATTAACAGCCACAGAGATCACTTCTCTATGCAGCCAGAAACAGAAATATAAATGACATTAATAAAATATATCTGTGATATAAGACTTTGCATTAACACTTATTTCCCTTTTATAAAAACTATTACATAAAATAGGGTAATCATGTTGAGCAAAAAAATAAATAAACAGGAGGAAAAAGACAATATATGGACCTCTGGATTTGTTGAATGCATGGTAAGACAAAAATGCGTCCTCCAGCAATCATTACAGGAGGAGAACGACCGAAGCCTGGGTGGAAAGAAAGGAAAAGAAAACACACAATATAAACATCACACTATAACTCAGTAATGAACGGTGACTTGCACAAGTGTCAAGCATAATTTAATATGCAATCCAGTACAACATTATATGTACAATCAATTCATGGAAGCTTGAGTCAACCCCCGCAACTAAAAGCTGGAAAATTCCAATGTTACTTTCAAATGTTGCGCAATCCCATTGAATCACAAGACCTGTGGTAATGTGAAATCACTCACATCACATGACACCGGATTACTGACTCACTATTGGCTCCTTTGCTTACAAGATGTTAATGACATACAAACAACTTAAGGCTCTCCAGAAGATTTGTCACATTATCCTTGAGGCTGGGGGAGGTTTCTTTTGGATGGGAGGTGAAACGGCTTCGAGAAACTTTCTTAAAGTCCAGTGGATTGATTTTAACAGCTCTGGATAACCATAGCCTGGATAATTGAGAATCTACACAGACACCGATGAGAAATCTTACCTGACACGACCATGGCTTCATTGGGTCCACAGGTGTAAAACATCTTGAATTCTGAGTTGGGAGAAAAAAATGAATATCATTTCGAAATACGACCATTAATAAGCACGGAAAATGACATCATCCCATCGTCATTAACGCGCATTTTACTTGTGTAGTAATAGAATTGGTAGTCAACATAGTGTACACTTTGTAAAAACTGAAAGCTGTACATCATAATACATGTTTATTTCCTCACTTTATAAAATACGCACCACCGAAATACAATAAACATTTACATATTTATCATTTTTAACCATAATATTTGCAATGAATAGGCGTTGGAGTTATTATTTCGGTGTTATGTGTAACATATGACCGTCGAAATTCCAACCGGAGCCATTACGTTTACGCATTTACAAACCTGAACGCTCCACCTCCTACGGACAACCCGAAATGCCCTCGCGTCGGTAGGTTTACTAATAGTGTCGTCCATGTGTCGTCAAATATTAAAGCGTCTTTAAACACACCTCTTAACTCACATTTAATACGAAACAACAATGAATAACGGCACACACGTATAGCTAGCTAGCTTGACTTGTAACATTAGTTATAACGCGTCAAGGCAGCAAAATCGGGCCTGGGTCGTAACATGACTATACCCATGAAAAACAGGCCAGCGTTTATATAAAAGTTGTGAACTGCTACTAAACCATATATCATTATTAAACTCGGCTTACCGATAACACGTTAATAACTAGCAATCCTTTTCGGAGTAAACCAAGGATAGGTTGGTCTCAAGAACTGAGGGCCGTTTCTCGTCAGATGGAATGATAAAAATGTCCGTTTGTCGGAAGTGCTCATTGACCACGCCCATCAACACAGAGGTTATCTTTCGCCGCCTAGTGGTCGACATTGACAACTGCACCTGCACTATTTTCTTTGTTGCTTGCTTTCTCACGTCTGATTCGACTAAACAATTTAGTGCTAATTAGCAATGGTTGGGAACCCTATTACATTCAACTAGAACTATTTTCTAGTATGAGTTGTGTTTTCAACAATATCAATAAAAACTGCAAATACCAAGCTTTGAAAATGTAGGAATTATAAAGGTAGATGTTAGTTTTTTGTATGTGGGTTACATTAAACATGATCTTGAATTATATGATGTTAAATTTTTAAATGTCAGTGCTTGTCTTGAAAAACAAAACATTACTTGACTAAATTATTCTACACAATATCTTAAAAATGGAATCCTCCAGTAGCAGTTATTCACGCAGTGTACAAGACAGCTTTTATCACAGTTGCAGAATGTTATCATATATGCAGTATATACAGTATAAGCAGTATATACAATATTTGTAGTATATACATGCATGCATGCATATCAATTTTAATGCTAAATACATAAGTCATAAATACAGAGTCAAAAAACAGGTAATCAAAAGAGCAGACAAGGAGTGGACTAACAGGCAGAATCTAGGAAACACGCAACATGGTAATCACATGAAACAGGAATTCTATAGAGCAGAACAAGTCACAGCCTAGCAGGGAAGAAATGGCTGACAGACAATAAGTACTGGGGTTTGATCGCCTGATGAGCAGCAGGTGGCTGAGCAAGAATGATTGCAAGAATGAGATGGCATGCAGGGTTTAGAGAAGACTCTGGAAAAACCATTCATTCATTCATTTTCTACACCCGCTTCATCCGCTGTTGCAGGTCGCGCGGTATTGGAGTCTATCCCAGCTGACTGGGGGTGTGAGGCAGGGAACACTCCAGGCGTGATGCCAGTGCACTGCGGAGCCACATAGTGACAAACAACCACACACAAACACACTCACACCTACGGGCAATTTGAGAATGGCCATTTAATTGCATGTTTTTGAAGTTGAGAGGAAGCCAGAGAACCCGGAGAGAACCCACATAGACATGGGGAGAGCATGCAAACTCCACACAGAGTGGGACTTGAACCGGGAACCACCTTGCTGTGTGGCGACAACGCTACTAATATTAAAGACAATAGCTCAGTACACTGGGTCTTGGGCTGGTGGCTGTTTCAAGACCCAAGTGGACCAAAATAGTTTTGAGTGTGAAGTGGCAATGGGAGATGCAAGTTCACCCCCCGAGCACTGCCGAGGTGCCCTTGAGCAAGGTACCGTTCCCTTGTAAGTTGCTCATTTGGTGCACCCAGCGAAAGAACTGCCTGCTGCTCTGCCTCTACATGCCTATAGGCCCCTTGAATGTGTGTGTGTTTGTCTGTGTGAGCGAATGCTATATATACAGTACATGTGTGATAATTATTAGAGTGAAAAAATAATAAAGGGTTGATTATTTTTTATGTGTATGTACTGTGTATGTACTGTATGTACAGACAGATAGATAGATAGATAGATAGATAGATAGATAGATAGATAGATAGATAGATAGATAGATAGATAGATAGATAGATAGATAGATAGATAGATAGATAGATAGATAGATAGATAGATAGATAGATAGATAGATAGATAGATAGATAGATAGATAGATAGATAGATAGATTGATAGATAGATAGATAGATAGATAGATGTGCACCGTCTGGACACCAGCTGGTACAACTCTGGTCAATCTCTGATCTAATTTCCTGTCCCTGATCTGACCAATGGCCCCTCCTCTTTTGTGGAGGTCGCTCTTGTTCAGCCAATCCCCGCTCGTAACAGCTGCGTGTAGCCACGCCTTCGCCCCCGCCCCGCCTCCTCTGGATTCGCTCCAATCTTATAAATCCATTGTCCGGCTCGTTCGCTTCGTTTGCGGGTGACTCCCTGTCTCTGATAAGTGAAGTCTGTCCTCGCATTTGCTAAGTTTTCACATCCACCATGAGGGAAATCGTTCACATCCAGGCCGGTCAGTGCGGTAATCAGATTGGTGCCAAGGTAAGGAAAAACAGTAGTTTGAGATTTATAGATTCTTTTAAAAAATATGAATTGAACCACCTCCCGCCCCCCGTGGTTGAAGACCAAGAACATGCTAATATTAATTTTATTTTATGAAACAAAACTAATGGTTATATTTTCAGACAAGGGACTCCGTTTTGTCTCATTGTTCATAAACTTAAACTGTTCCTTTTATACTTGTTTTATATTTCTGTACGTAAACACACAATAGGGCTGAAAATTTCAGACGTATGTGATAGAAGCTTTTTGTTCAGGTTTATTTTGTGCTGTTCTGTCTGAGTCTTGTGCACTGCGGTAACTGGTGGGTGGGTGTGGAGCGGAGGACCATCATTACTCTCATCGATATAACGGAGCTCTTGTGTCTGGACTGGTCTTGTTCCCACAACACCGGGCGTGTCTGTGTCTCAACAGTACAGATTTAGCCAGCATCAATACTGAAAAAGGGAAAATAATAAAGCACAAAGAATCACATAGATCCAGTCAGTCTATCCTCTGGAGTCTTTGTCTCACACAGGCAGATATGTCTGGGATCTCAGACAATAGGAATGGGAGGGCTGGTTATGTTCTCTCTAATAACAGATGGAGAGGATAGCCAATATTGATTTGATTCCATTTCTGTAAGTTTCTGATTCAGATGGCCAGAAGGCGATGGAACTGTAGAAAGGGTGTGGCAAGGATAATTAATGAAGGACTGCTTTTCCAAAACTGATTTTTAATTTTCTTGTTGGCATCCTCACTCCTTTTTAATAAATGAACACCCCCCCCATCCTTACTTTTAGAATTTTATAGCCATACAATCTTTTCTAAGCCTTTGATAGAAAATAAAAGGCCTCAGCAGTCCACCTCACAAGAACAATAAATCACCCACCCTGTCTTGTTGAAACTACTGCAACATCCTACAGTAAAAGTCTTCGCGGCCCATTATTATCCCTGCCTTATTATCTTGTTGTTTCACAACCATCGTGTGTTCCGGACAACGTATGTTTAAATGGAATGACACTGGCCCCTATCCCGTAGTTTGGAGACTACATCGACTGTGGCCCCCGTATCAGTATAAATCATTATCATTATGCTGCTCTGCTGAATTTAATTCCCATTAAATCAGAGACTGTCTTTGTAACCGATGTCGTTCCTCCCCGTACAAAATTAGGGGTAGGGTGGGGGAGGAATGGATGAAACAGCTGATGCACAGTGGGTGAAGTCATTGGGCTAATATGCAAAGATCTTGGAAAAATGCCTATAGGAGATACACAGAACACATTTTTAAATAAAAATTCAACTATATATCAGTCAGTTGTGTGTTTGCCGTGATTTATTCATTTTAAGTTAATGCAACAAAATTAACTACAGCATTAACTATTTCAAAGGACTAATGCTGACCCGGAGAGAAAAGAATCTCCATTTGTTTCCCGTCCCTGAGGACTTACTGACTCAGATGTTCAGAGGATATGATTGACAGTAGAACTGAAAGGCTGCATTGTGGTGAACTGGGTCAGGGTGTCGTTCCTTTCCTACTTGTTGTCCTCATTCTTTCACTAAGATTATTTGAAGTTTTTACTGATAGCCATTATCGGCAGTGACATAATAAATGGATAACTCCTCAATGTATTGTTTGTAATAATTTGGCTATTTGTTCTTTTTATAATGACTGAATTTTGTATTTAGGGCTTTTTTTCGTCATTTTTACTTAACATGGTCCATTTAAAGATCTCGATCCTTAAATCAAGCTGACCCCTCAATCTCTCAAGAACTGAGCTCTAATACCCAATCTCTAATCTTATCCAGATTAAACCCAATCCTCCTATCGCTGCTGTTTGCAGAAAATCATTCTGACCAAAAAAGAAAAGAACCTCATTTGGAGGATAGCAAAAATATGCACACTAAAAGCTGCCTGCTATGCAACTGTTGAGATTTAAAGTACACACCCTTGGAGGGGAGAACAAGGCGTGAGCGCAGATCAGATCAGTGTCTTCAGTGTAACGTGACAGCCTGCAAATCGAGTTTATTCTTAGTTTCTCCCGTGGGGTGATCTGTAGCCCGTTAGTGTTCCTTCCTTTGCATTCTAAATGAACTGCAGTCTGCTGTGTCAACGGTTGATGTCTATGGAAACATTAACCACTGCATACCATGAAATGGATTCAGTTATGTCTTCGTCAAAGGGAAAATTTTTCAGTGGAATTCAAAAATGTGAAGCCACTGCTGTTTTCCTCATTCTCAACGTTGTAGACCACATTGGTTATGGATGGATAGATGGATGTGTGCTGTCATATGATAAGTGCCATTTTGTTTCTGCAGTTCTGGGAAGTGATCAGTGATGAGCATGGCATCGATCCCACTGGGACTTACCACGGAGACAGTGACCTGCAGCTGGACAGGATCAGTGTCTACTACAATGAGGCCACAGGTTAGCTGACGTTTTAACCAGACTTGTACATAAATGAAGGATATGTGAGTATATTCAGCTTTGTTATTGAATTTGGCACATAATGTAAGACATTTTCACATCTCGGTGGTCAAGCATGGTTTTTATTTTACATATCCTGAATAAAGTACAAGTGTTGCGCAAAAACTGTGGTTGCCAACATAACTGAGTTGTTTTTTTCTTCCCCTTCTCCCTCTTTTCTCCTTACCCCATCTATTCTCATTCTTTCTTTTGAAGGAGGTAAATATGTTCCTCGGGCTATTCTGGTGGACCTGGAGCCTGGCACCATGGACTCTGTGAGGTCTGGACCCTTTGGACAGATTTTCAGACCTGACAATTTTGTGTTTGGTGAGTGAAATAAAGAATTTTCTTGTTATAAAGAGTGAGTCGTTTCTTTCATGACCTGGAAGGAAAGATGGGATCGTCTGTATGTCATTCACTTCTTTCTAGGCCAGAGCGGTGCTGGAAACAATTGGGCCAAAGGTCACTACACAGAGGGAGCTGAGCTGGTGGACTCAGTCCTCGATGTGGTTCGCAAAGAATCCGAGAGCTGTGACTGCCTGCAGGGCTTCCAGCTTACCCACTCACTCGGTGGTGGAACTGGATCTGGTATGGGAACCCTGCTCATTAGTAAGATCCGTGAGGAGTACCCTGACCGCATCATGAACACTTTCAGTGTGGTGCCTTCCCCCAAGGTGACATATCCCTGTAATGGAATACGATTAATTGTAGTCTATTACCTTTCCCCTCTAAGAACATAAAACTAAAGAAATGTGTGTATTGTGTCCTCAGGTTTCAGACACAGTGGTTGAGCCTTACAATGCCACCCTGTCAGTCCACCAGCTTGTAGAGAATACAGATGAAACCTACTGCATTGACAACGAGGCGTTGTACGACATCTGCTTCCGCACTCTGAAACTGACAACACCCACCTACGGAGATCTGAACCACCTGGTGTCCGCCACCATGAGTGGGGTCACCACCTGTCTGCGTTTCCCTGGTCAGCTCAACGCCGATCTCCGCAAACTGGCTGTCAACATGGTGCCTTTCCCCCGTTTGCACTTCTTCATGCCTGGTTTCGCCCCTCTGACAAGCAGAGGCAGCCAGCAGTACAGAGCCCTTACAGTCCCCGAGCTCACCCAACAGGTGTTTGATGCCAAAAACATGATGGCTGCATGCGACCCACGTCACGGCCGCTACCTGACTGTCGCTGCCGTATTCCGCGGGCGCATGTCCATGAAGGAAGTCGATGAGCAGATGCTTAACGTCCAGAACAAGAACAGCAGCTACTTCGTCGAATGGATCCCCAATAATGTCAAGACTGCTGTCTGCGACATTCCACCCCGTGGCCTGAAGATGGCGGTCACTTTCATCGGCAACAGCACAGCCATCCAGGAGCTATTCAAGCGCATCTCGGAGCAGTTCACCGCCATGTTCCGTCGTAAGGCCTTCTTGCATTGGTACACCGGTGAAGGTATGGATGAAATGGAGTTCACTGAAGCAGAGAGCAACATGAATGACCTGGTGTCTGAATACCAGCAGTACCAGGATGCCACTGCTGAGGAGGAGGGTGAATTTGAGGAGGAGGGTGAAGATGAAGCTTGAAGATGAAAATGTAGAGGTCAAGACATCAATGCAAGAGGAAGAGGTAGTCAAAAAGAAAAAAAAGGAAACAAATGTAACCAAGGAAGAAACAGTGTTATTGCTAGAATGAAACTTTAGCTTTGCTTAGCTTAGGCATTCCTTGTGATTCAATGCAAATAAACTGGTCAAATGAAATCTTGTTTGTCTTTCATTAATGCATGCATCATTAGTTTCCATTCAGCCTTTAAATTCCTATCACATTTCATTCTGTGGGAATATAGAGGACTGGATGGGAGAGGGGTTTTCGAGAGATTAAAAAAAAATACACTTGTAAATGTCATGTTAACAACTACAGTACTGTGGTTGATCTTCAGTGAATTTATGTGGTTTCCTCCATCCATTAAAAAAGCTGCATTCCATTTCGATGTGGCTGGATTTAAAGGTTCTTCTTTCATCGCTGTTACAGTATTACGTGAACTTGAACCCTTTTCATTTCAGACAATTAAGTTATGTTTGCCAGATACAGTGTAAAGTGTTTGTTATTTCTGTGCCAGAGAACGGTTTCAGAAATTTGCAATTTAAAAGCCAGGCTTTCTTTCAGATAGGCCAACTCTCTTCCCACACAGACCCAGAGATTGTTGGTAATTAATTCAAAATACTAGAAGAGTACGCTTGGTATATAGCGGATAGTAGATGTTTGTGTCGTCGGATGTGTCAGCAGCATGCGTGATAGGTAACTGAGGGGAAGGCAATATCAAAATGAACATTTCATATTGAAAGTATCTGCAATAGAATACAGTATACTACTTGAGTTGATTCTAGCAGCTATAATATTCTAATAAAAATGGGCATGCCCACGCATGCATACTTACACACCCACAATCACTCCTTGCAGAGAAGATAATTGATTTACACTATACAGGGCTGCTCTTTAGGGCTTCATGATAGCCTAAGTCTAGTGAAGTAGTATCCATATCAAGTTTCATATGTCGTGATTTGCACATTTTCATTTAAATAATTTGAAATATACTTATGTATGGCTCTTGCACTAACTGCAAACCACTGGGTTTGTACAGTTATAAGATATACATGATACAAAACTATGGAAATACCCTTTATCTTCAAGATAACTTCATTTTAATTTAGTTTTTTAAATTCTAAAAATTTTAATTAAATTAATCCAACAAAATAATATAACATTAGTGCAATTTCCTCCGGGACTAATAAAGTATATATCTATCTATCTATTAGAAATCATTATGGCTACTCTTTTATCTTATTTTATTGTAGTTGAATCCCAAAATAACACATTGATGCAATTATTTTAACTCGATAATGAAAACACGGTTCTTGGCAGGCTCACAACTCAAACTAGGAGATCTGTTCGGTCCCTTTAAGGCACTGGAGTTGCGCGCGAAATGAAAAAGATGAACGATAACGTTCGCACCAATCAGAGGCTATAAGAGAAGGGCGGAGTTTAACTATCCAATCACAACAAGAGTTGAGTATGATTGAGGGGTCTGTTGTCCAATCATTTGTGGATTGTAGGGACTCATTCAGGCGTTGCTGATTCTTTCCAGGAAGTTTTGTTTATTTCCGCCATAGCCGTTCAAAGCACAGTGAGGTGGGTATCGTAATGCAATATTTGCCACATAAATGTAAACATATAGAGATAACGTAATATTCAGTATGAATTTACATCGCCGCCATATTGTTACTTACAGTCAAGCCGGAAACGTGACGTATCGTTCAAACTTCCTTCAGAGTTTTCAAGTTAATTGTTCCGTTAATTGGGACTTATAATTCCTTAAAAGGTAAATAACAACACTTTTGAGAGCATTTTGTTTTACACATTGATAAGATGAAGTTAGGTAATGAGGTTTGTTGTAATAGAACGTTTAGATACTGAAATTTCAACTACCCGAACTATTTTCCGTTTTGTTTTTAAGAATTCCGGAAGAGTGGTTGCTGTGAGTGATATTGTTTTTCACTTTTATGTATGATTGATTGCAAGGATAAGAGATAAATACAAGAATAAATAGATCATAATATAAGTACTCTGACAAACGTTTGTAGCCTGGCATGGCCTAGCATTATTTGGTGTTATTAACTGTGTTCTGAAAGCTAACTTAACGTATTGGAATATTTACGTTAGCATTACAGTTTGACTAAGCTTTTCCTTCTGTTGAAGTGCAGCTGTGGTCCTTTCTTCAACTGAATGAGGAATGGATGCGACTCAAATGATTAATGACTCCATCCTGGAGTCAGACGAGGAAGACAAAGAAGAGAATGAAAACAAGAGAGGACAACCAATGGCTAAACTTTGCATCCTAAAAAATAAACACATACCTGAATCAGGTGAGTGGATCGTGGCTATTGCTGTTACACAGTTCTTTATTTCATGCCTAAACACTATAAATAGCTTGTTTTCAAATAATTATTGTTCTTTATCATCCAGAGTTACCACTCTTTTTGGGAGACAACATATTGGGCCGTGATCCTGGCACCTGCACCGTGCACTTACCATCTCCTTCAATATCCAAGCAGCATGCTACCATCAGCATCTCTGTTCTTCGGCGAAGAGGCTGTCTGAGTGAGGCAGACATGGAGGCTCTGATTTGGGACCTCGGAAGCATGAATGGGACACGCAAAGGCCACTTCAAGCTGACTCCTAATGTACGCTATGCCCTCAGTGAACGCGACAGTTTGATGGTGGCGGATATCCCATGTCAATTTTTCAGCTGCGCTACACAGACACAAAGTCAAGAGGATTTGAAGACTCCTCTGAGCAGAACATCAGGGATGAATAGCAAATTACTAAATGCTCCTTGTGAAAAGGGAAGTGACATCAGTACAGGCAGCGAGAATTATGCCTATGGAAGTACACAGGCAAGAGATTCAACACTTGATGTGGAGGACACAAGCAAGACTCCCGTTAGAACCAGTTGCCTAACCTTTGAGCAAACACCTGTCCAGCCAGAAGGGACCCTTGTCCCGGAATCTGATTCAGAATCATGTGCAAATAGAGAAAGACGAGGTGGGAGGAGGTGCAGAATTGAAGGTACAAAAATAGTATAAATAGGTCTTGAAATCAAACATAAATTTTTATACATATATGATTTTTTTTACAACCTCATGTTTTTATCTTTTACAGTGTGTGAATGTGACTCCTATAAATCCAGTCCCACTTGTTCAACATTCTTGAGTCCCTCAAACATATTTGTCCCAGAAAGGTATATAACATCTTCTTATTTTTAGATTTTCTGTCATGTATAACACATTGACATAACCTTCCCATGTAAATGCACATATTGTGTTCTTTTACTCATGAATCAAAATGTTTGTCATCATTTTATCCACTATTTTGCAGTGAGGATGAAAGTCCCATCTCCACTAATGTCGGGCCTCACAGACATGTCAGCTTCAGCAAAGACGAGCCAGAAAAAGATGTGAGGCGACTGCAGCTGAGGGAGAAAAAGACACTTGCAAATATGGATGACAGTGAAGGAGAAGAAGGCAAGGAGGAAGACAGTGCAGCACCAGGGGGGAGAATGTCTACAGAAAGTGGACAAGATCAACCAGTGACACCTGCAGTTCCTGTGACCTTGAGTACACATCAGCAAGCGGATCTACCATCAGACATACCCAAGTTTCACATGGACAGTGATACAGATGTTGATGAGGATGATGATGCCTCAGACAAAGTCCCCAAATCTGTGCCTTCTCTGGATGAAACATCATCCAACATCAAACCTCCTCATGTTATTACAGTCATCCAGTCAGAGGCCATTGCTATGGACAGTGACACTAATGTGGATGGTGATGATGAAGCTGTTTCAGATGCTGCATCAAAAGTATTACCTGCGTCATCTCCCAGAGCACACACAGCTGACTTTACTCCAGTGCAGCAGAACGGTTTCTACATGGATAGTGACACAGATGTTGATGAAGATGCAGAAAAAGAAAACGGAACAATTCATAGAGGCTCTAGAGAAGATGAAACTCCCTCCAGATTAGATAACAAGTCAGCGTTGCCTGAAGCAGCCTCTGTTGTGCCTCATAGTCTGCATTTAGACAGCATCACAGATGATGAGATTATTTCTGTCCCCTGTCAGATCACACACTCAGCTGACTCTGCTCTTTCAAAGCAGCAAAAAGATTTTCACCTAGACAGTGACACTGATGTTGACGAGGAAGAAGAAAAATTCGGAAAAATCACTATGTGTGCTAAAAAAGATGAAACTCCACTTAGTTTCAGTATTGAGCCAACTGAGCGTGACTCTGCTCCTGCTGCTTCTCACAGCCTGCATCCACACAATGACAACGATGATAAAGCAATTCCCGCTCCCGGCATTAGAGAACCCCCGGTGTTGTCTGCTGTCACAGAATCATGCACCACTACTGAGACAGGAACTGAGTTAGACATTCTTTCTGATAGTGACACAGATGCTGAGGATGAGGTTATACCTGGTGCTGTTACAACTCCGGCTTTCAGTCCTGTTACTGCACCAGCAGCTCTTCAGGCAGAGTCCGATGCAGACACCGATGTGGATGAATCCACCAGGCTTTCTTTAGAGGACAGAGTCGATTTAGCTGACCGTCATGTGGACAGTCACACAGATGCTGCAGTTAAGGAGGTGGATTTTTGCAGGCCCCAGCAGGACCAGATTCCTAACCTGTGCAGAGAGAATACCCCCGGGATGCTGGTTCCTCTGCTTCAGAACTGTTCCACTCCTGTACAGTTGTCAGGTAAATGACATCTTCCATCCATTGACCAGTCCTCAATTTTCCCCCTCTCTCTTATCTTATCAAATGAACATTTAATGAAATTTACATAGTTTAAATTAAGTTTTTTCATATTCATTAAACGGACAGTTCCTCACATTACAGATGCTGTATTCAAGGATTGTCAAGCAATTTTTTTAAGATACTATGATAGAATTTCAAAATTGCCTTTTCGCTCTTTAATTTTGTCAGAGGAAGATGTGGAAATTTGGGCCTCTTCAGATCAATTTAAAGGAATTACAATTACTTTTAATTCAAAATCGCAAATAATTGTTTACTCATTGCAAGTGCAGTGGGTTCATGAAAGAGGTTTTGTTTTTCTTTACCTTTAACAAACTCCTCTGCCAGTTGCACTAGCCCTTGTTTTAAGATTTTAATCTTTGTCTTCCCATTCAGACAATCAGGAGGATGAAGACTGGATTGTGGCTGAAACACAGTCCTTTGTCCTTCAGACAAGCGACTGCCGGGGCGACGCTCCAGTGGACCACACCATGGACTCTACCCAGGCTTTCTGCATTGAGAGTTCTATTGATGAAGAAGTTGAACAGGTCAACGGAGGGGGATCTTTTCAGCTGGGATTGTCTGACAGCAGCCACATGCAGAGTCAAGCCCATGTTGTAGCCATGGAGAGCACCCAAACTTATGTCTCTGCACAAAACACCCAACAATATGCAGCAATCTCAACAGAAGACAGAACCGCCTCAGAGAATCATTTCAGTCTGGAGGCTACCCAGGTTTATGAAGAAAATGAGGGACAATTCTGTTGTTTAGTAACATCTGAAAAAGAAAACCAAGTGGATTTGGCTCAGGAAGCAACACAAGCATATATCTCAGAGCCCTACTGTGGTTCAGATGATGAAACAAACAAAGATGAGACAACAGAAATTGCGACCGCTGAGACTCAGCTTTTAGACATTGCTACCTCATCTACTCTTGCCTTTGCTGAAACCCAGCCGATGTCTGCCTTTGAGGAAGGAGATGGTTTGGATGTTGAAAATCCTGTTTCCTCGATTCAAGTTCAATCCAGACTACAGAATCATATAAAAAACACTGAAGATCATGTGGAGGCAACTGGGAGGCCCTTACAGATTGATATAGGTGAAACTCAGCTCATGAGTGGAAATGAAGATGGTGAGCAAGAGGATACAACACCAGGCACATGGAAAAACAAAGAAGAGGAGATACAACCTCTTACATATTCTGCACTCCCTGCTGTTGAAGCTCAGTCAATGGACATGGGAAAACCTGCAGAAAGCGACGAAGAGGACTTGATTCAAAGTCATTCAAAAAGAAAGGCAAAACCGCTGCAACCTGAAGAAAATGACACACAAACACAGGGAAATGTTGATGTCACAGCTGTGGAAACTCAGCCAATGGATACAAGTGAACATGGAGAAAGTGATGAAGAGGATTCATTTCCAGGTCCACGAAAAAGGAAAGCAAAACAACTGCATTTTGAAGATGAGCAGACACAGTCCCTCATGAGATCCGAGGTGTCCGTGGTCGTGGGTAAAGACAGGAAAAGTGATGATGAGGAGTCAATTCCAAGTCTGCGAAAAAGAAAAGCAAAAGCACTTCAAACCCGAGAAGAGGAGAAACCGCTCACAAATTCTGAGGCTGCCGCTGAAACTATGGAAATAAAAAAATGCCAGCAGCCTCAAAAGGGAAATGGAGGAGAGTCTGAAGCTGGAACCAGTGGGATCACTACAAGAGGTAAAAGAGCAACAAGGTCACAATTAAAAGAAAAGGAAGAGCAGGCAAAATGTTCTGAACCTTCCAAGAGACAGACAAAAAACAAAGTTTTGGCAGTGAGCAAATCAAGGTCTGATGAGAGTGCAAGAGATGAAGTGGAGGAACTAGTGCAGACTAAACAAGTTAGAGGGAAAAGAACCTTGGCCAAACAGAAAGATGATGAAGAGGAGGAAGACAAGGAGCCCAACAGGCACAAGCAAGGTGAAAATGTTAGCCTGATGAAGGAAGAAGGGAGATTGCAAGGTGGAGAGGATTTTATAGAACAAATGGAGGAGGAAAAGAGAGAGGGCAATGAAAGGGAACAGGAAGAGATTCATTGTCAGACAGAAGGACAAAAAAAATTGGAGAGGGAAAGAAAAGAGGAGGAAGAAAAAGTAAGAAAACAGCTTGAAAATGCAGATCTTGAGCAGGAAAGAGCGAATGAAAGGAAAGATCAAGAACACCAAAGAAAACATGAGACTGAAGCAAATGAAATGCAAGACAGTGAAAATCTGGAGACAGAAAAACAACGTGTGACCAAAGAAAATCAAAGAGAGGCCCAAGAAGAAAAAATAGAAGAAGAAGAAAGTACGTCTAAAGGTCCTGTGAGAAGCCGAAGAACAACCAGAAGAACAATTGCTGAACAAGCCTCAACCCTGTCAACCAATGATGATGTCCCAGCAAGAAGAACCAGATCTCGTTCCAACTCATCCAACTCTATCAACTCAGAGAGATCTGCTTCAAGTGTCCAGGACAGCAGGGGTCGAGGCAGAGGCAGGGGAGCAAAGACGACCAGTGAGCCGTCACAGACGGCCATCGCCAGGAGGAGCAACAGAAGGAAGACGGTGGCTACAGAGGCAGAAGAACAGAACAGTAATGATTCTCTTCAGGGACTCCCTTTGAGATCCGACTCCAACAACTCTCTCAGTGCAGACATTTCAAGCTCGGGTGCTCAGAGCAGAGGAAGAGGAGGCAAGCATAATGCGAGAGGAAGGAAAACAGAGGCCTGCTCAATCCCTCCTATCGCTAGTGAGAAAGATCAGAATCCAGCTCCCAAACCTACAGCCAGAAGCAGGGTGAGCAGAAAAACAGAGGAATCTTCACGCAAGGATCCTCCAGAACAGCCTGAAGACAAGGCAGAGTCTCAACAGGCTAGAACCACAAGGGGGCGATGGCGAGGCAAAAGAAATGATGGCGAACCTGACGCTGAGGAAAAGTCTTCGAATCTAGAGGAAGGATGTTCCAGAGAAGAATCATGTCCGCCGAAAGGGAATGTCAGCGCCAGAGGCCAAAAAGCAGTAAAACATGAGGCAGTGGCTGCACCAGTTACACTAGCTGTTAGTGATGAAGATGATTCTAAAGAGAAAAGAAAGGGGAGAAAAAGAGAGTTGGAGGCAAATGCAGAGGAGGCTTCCACCAGTCGCTCCAAAATTTCTAAACCACAAGAGAAAGCCCAAGCAGCAGATACAGCTGAAGATGATGGAAAAGGTGACGCAGAAGATGTGATTCCTGTCCAAGGTCAAAGAAGAGGAAGAACATCCAGCGCTCAAGGAAAGAAGCTTGCAAAAAATTCCCAAACTGCAGTGCAAGTGAAAGAAGAGAATGTGAGAATAGAGGAGGTGATTGTTGAGAAGAGAGGCAGATGTCGTCAGCCATCAGTGGTGGAGGAAAAGCAGACAGAAGTAAGTGAAACAGCTGCCGACCGGGATTCATGTGATTTGACAAAATACAGTTAGAGCATACATCAGATCAAATAGAAAGCTGAGTAATAGCTTTAGTGTCCATGAACTTTTGTCCTTGAACGGTAAGCTTTTACCTTCTCTAAAGGCCCCTGTGCATTTGCGTCTATGAGTCAACCTTTTCCAAAGATCATAATGTACTGCATTCAACATCAGGGATGTCCAGGTCTCTCACTCTCATAGCATCAGGAGTTGTCTGACCGGCTCTGAATCGCCATTAATACACTAATGAAGTACTTTAGTGCTCGTGCATTCACTTCCTTCTCTTAGATCTATCTTTCCTTTCTTGTTCTTTTCTTTCCTTCACCGTACTCCTTGTGCGTTTCCTGTTTCGACCTTGTCTTTTCTAATTTGTGCGCTGCTGTTTTGTTTTTGCCTCTTCATTCCTCATCCTCCCTTCCTGCTCTTTGTCTCCCATTTAGCATCCTCAGACTCCATCCAGTAGTGGATCCCGGAAGCGACAGGCCCCTGTGGAGTCTTCGCCTGTGGCAAAGACCCGTCGCTCCTCCTCTGCTTCCCCGGCAGCAAGTGGTCGATTACAAACTGCCAGACAGACCTACAAGGTTTTACATCTTTGAAAACATAGGATCAAAAATGCGTAGTAATAATTTTGCTTTTTGAATATTTAGACAACACAGTGTGTCCGTTCTCTCAGGTGCTGTTCACTGGTGTGGTGGATGAAGAAGGTGAGAAAGTGTTGGCTCATTTAGGAGGCAGTATGGCCAAAGGTGTGGCAGACATGAACTGTCTTGTGACTGATAAGGTGCGCAGGACCGTCAAGTTCCTGTGTGCGGTGGCGAAAGGAGTCCCCATTGTCACCACAAACTGGCTGGAAAAAGTTGGTTGAATTTCTCATCAATTTGAACTGGTCCCAGACCAGGTTCAGCTCTCTTATTGAAGTGCCTCTGTCTGTTTTTCAGAGTGGCAAGGCTGGGAGTTTCCTGTCTCCTGATGCTTTTATTGTGAAGGATCCGGAGCAGGAGAGGAAGTTCAATTTCCGCCTGCAGGAGTCTTTGTCTTTGAGGAGGGCCAGCAGCCAACCTCTCTTACAGGTGCTCACACTCTGCCATCATGTTCATTTTGATTATTCTATGAATAAGATATTGACATGATGAGTTTGGTAAATCTTAACGACATGTTTTAACCGTCCCTATCTTTGAAGAGATTTTTTCGATGTTAGCATTATTTTTAGCTGACTCTTATTAAATGTACTCACATTTTTACAACATCTTTGATTTATATTTGTCAGTAATGAATTATTTTATCAGTACAGGTAGTCCTCAATATACAAACATCCAACTTATGAACATTTGTATGTATTACTGTAGTAACATTAACACCCCATAGATTAAGATTTCACCTGTCATGTCAAAATAACTCAGCAAATATAAGTCTAAGTAAACAGTTTGCCTTGATGTCAGACTTCATGTGGCCTTTCAGGCTTTCCTGTTGGCGCGTCATCTGCAGCGTTTCATCCTTTTATCCATATCTCTAAACTTCTGAGCAGGGAGAGAACGCACTATGATTTTATGTTCAAGGGGACGTTTACGAACATCGAGACTGCTGACAGTTTGGGTCAGCTTGAAAGTTAGAGCCAGCAATGTAGACTGTAAGCTTCCTGTAAGAAAACTCTGTTACAAACTGCATGTTATTTCTTTTCTTTTTTTTTTTTTTAAATTATTGACTGGGTTGTCCCCCTTTAGGAGCCAAATGATGTAGAAACCATGGCATTTAAATGGTTTCAACCGCCGATTATATATTGAAATTTAATAAATAACGATTTACGAACAATTCAGTTTATGAACAACCTCAACCAGTTGTGTTCATACATTGAGGACTGCCTGTACTTGACATAGACGGTACTGCAGTAATGTTTCCACTCTTCTTACCTTCCAGTGTTTCATAAAAGCTGCAAAGAGGCAGTTTGACCACACATTATGCTGATAAGGCTAAAGTGGGCAATAGTAGCCAAATCCCAATACCAAGTTACATTCCCAAGAGCCATGGATTGATTACCCTGCTGAAATTCAATAGACAGCGCAAAGTCTTACTTGTTTACTTACTTACTTGCTTTCTCTTAGGGCTATCAGATCCATGTTACAAAGTCAGTGAAGCCAGAGCCGTCTCACATGAAGGACATACTCACCTGTAGTGGAGCCACCTTCCTTTCTAAGATGCCCACCTCCAACAAGGTACGAGTTCATTCAGATGTCCCATGCAGATGTATTGTGTTCTTTATATGTCACCACCTCATTCTGTATTTCCTCCCTCTTAGCCTCAGACTGTAGTGATTTCGTGCGAGGAGGACGTGCAGCTGTGCGGCCCAGCTTTCTCCGCATCGCTGCCCGTCGTCACAGCTGAGTTTATTCTCACAGGGATCATGCAGCAGAAACTTGACCTCCAGACGTACTCGCTCTCTGCCCTCACAAGAAACCTGCAACCTGCAGGAGGCAGAGGAAGAGGCAGGAAGATTTAGTAACACCAGGGTATGCTACATGAATCCGCGTTCATAAAATCCCTTCCAAATCAGGGACCAGTAGAAACACTAGTGAGTCAGATGTTGTCTGTATGAAAAACCTGAATAATGTATTTATGTTTACAGAAATTTGACCTACATAGTGAAAAGCCCACTGTACATGTCAAGTAATTTTACTGTATTGAAATTAAATTTAGTGTCCACTAAGAGGTGGATGTCATCTCCGCTCACAAAATTTTGCCTTGTATGTTTGGGAAAAACATTCAGTTTTAAAGTTGGAAAAGCTAAAAGTGATGTCACTGCTATGCAGGGTGGGAAATGACTCCTCATTAACCATCCTTGTCGCCTTACCGCTTTCCTCCACCCGTCTTTTTTTCAACAACAATAATGAGCAATTAATGCTGCAAAATTGCTGCTGTGTGTTTGTGCCTGTGTGTGCGCGCGTGTGTGTGTGTGCATGGACTAAGTGCTTGAAATCACTCAGTCGGTTTGGCAGGTAATCAGGTCTGAAGTGGGACTTGTGTTTTCATGTTTGGGTGGTAGAACTGATGGGGTTAGATTTGAATCAATCATCCAAAGGATTAAAGAGAGGTTTCCTGTCCTGATAGGAAGTTTGTACTGCCTTTTAAGCCAAAGTAATCATGAATCTACCAGTATGTGTGTGTGTGTGTGTGTGTGTGTGTGTGTGTGTGTGTGTGTGTGTGTGTGTGTGTGTGTGTGTGTGTGTGTGTGTGTGTGTGTGTGTGTGTGTGTGTGTGTGTGTGTGTGTGTGTGTGTGTGTCCGTCCGTGTGTCCATTAACCATCACTACCTACTCCATTAAGGCTTCATCTCAGTCTATTACCCACAGGGATGAGACATGTTATCGGCACCTGAATGCTGACGCTGTTTCTGGAGCAGTTCCTTGAAGTGTTTGTCATTGCTATGCATTGAACTGCTGTGTTTATTGCTGTGTTTATTTTACGTTTATGATGACCCATTTTTTGTTCATTTGTTTTTCTAAGGTTTAATTTTTTAAACTTTTATAACCAGAAGGACACTCAGAAAACTATAACCCTTGTTGTGCCCCTGTGGTTCTTCTAAATGATTAAAGCCTCCTCCAAATATCAACGAAACAACTCCTTAATTCTGATTCAGTGTTCCTGCAATACTAGGGAAGGTGAAGAATTGATCCACTTCCAATCAGATCTACTCCCAAATTCAAAGGCCCTTTCTTTAGTACACACTGAACGTACAAATATGTCAAGTCATTCCTGATTCACAGACTGTTTTCTTACAAAAAACCTGCAATGTGGTGAAAAGAAAAATCAATTAAAGTGTCATAAGGGTTTGTATTTTCTTACCACAATTTAAATTTTATCAAGCATTCTATTTCTGCATCAAATACCTGACGGTTTGAAGTTTAATTGACGGAACTATTAATAAATATCCAAGTTGCGTCCACTAAAAGAACCATGTCATTTTCGAATGTTTAAAATATTTAAAGAAACTCATCAGTTTATTATTACACACACACACACACACACACACACACAAGGAAATGTTTAGCAAAATGAAAAGACAACAAAATCCAAATTTTCTGCATCCGCTCACAGATTTCACTTTTTGTGAGCGTGGACGCATCTCTTTGTGCTGAATCAGCACCGCGGGTTATTTCTCATCGGACCCCCTCCTCAGCATCGGATGACCGCAGGTGTCTTTTTGGGGGATGGAGGGGGGGATGGGGGATGGGATGGGGGCGGGGGACGAAGTGTGGCCGGTGTTTCCCGACACGAGACGAGCGACTCCGAGCGGAGCCCGACATATTCTCAGCATCTCCCAAATGTTAAGCCCTTGTCGCCGAGCGCCGTTACTGAGGGGGCGAGGTTGGGAGGGAGGGAGACAACGAGAGAGAAAACGGGACACGTCCACGCGTCTTTTCACCTCCGACCACAGACGAGCGACCAGCTGCAGGTAGGTGAGCGCCCTTTGCGCGCATTTTTCCGCGCTTGCCGTGCGTGTGCGGTTATATGCGTCCTACATTTTGGTCCGTGCGCGATGGGTTAAATCCTGCAGTTTTCTGGGGGGGGGTGCGCTCATCGACTGTCCCGGAGGTGACGGATTAGACCCGGAGCTGTGAGGCTGATCACCGCCTAACATCTCTGACCATCAGGTGTTGAAATTCTGATCGTCGTCCTGACTAAGCAGTCCCGGGATAGACATGAGATTTATTCATTATCAGCCTCCTGCTGGGATTCAAGCGCTCCAAAATCTAGAACAGTTGTGTTTTATTCCATGAAAGATGATGTCGGATGTTTTTTTTTTGTTTGTTTGTTTTTTTTTACTGGACGTGTAAACAGCTTGAATTAAACACTTAACCTCTTGTGCAGTAATATAGTAGTCCACCTTAATTGATT
This sequence comes from Antennarius maculatus, assembly GCA_013358685.1. Taxonomy (NCBI): domain Eukaryota; kingdom Metazoa; phylum Chordata; class Actinopteri; order Lophiiformes; family Antennariidae; genus Antennarius; species Antennarius maculatus. The sequence goes on from CM023615.1 coordinate 17,142,715, forward strand.
ACAAAAAATTTATTCTCACTTCCATTACTACTAATGACATTGTTATATTGTGTGTTATTACGCTGTTTTATTCTATTAGAGCTATTATCTCGTCATATAGTGATGTTAACTGGTCCAAAAAAGAGCCTAATAGCATCCATTATCTGACAGGAGGCTCCAGCCTGGAGGCTCTCAGGCTGCGTTGTCTCCCACCTGCAGTGCTGCTCAGACTGTAGGACCAGAGCTGCATAGAGGCCCAGACACACAGCAGCAAATGTCTTTACTAAAACCTCATCTTCGTCAAGAAACAAATCTAACGCCATCTGGGCTTTAATGACCGTGTCAATAATGCACACGACCCCTCCACCTCCCTTTCGTCTCCTCTTGGGTCACTGATGTTTAAGAATGAGATGGATGCAGCCAGTACGCTGCAGATGTGTCATATCCTTTCGTTCACTGCAGCCAGCATTGGAGGGAATTGCTACGGGCTTCATGCCAAAGATTAAACTTTCAAATTTGTAGTCGTACAGTATTTCATTTAAATGCATTTGTTGGGACATATTTGGGATGGAAAATCTGAAGAGTTTGCATTACTTTGCACCTAAAGTAAACACTGATCCATTTTCTTCTGTGTGACTTCTTGCAGCTCCTCTTTTTTTCATGTTGTTTCATGATTTATAAATACCTGGTGCTGTGAGAACAATGCATTATGTGCATGCGTGTTTGGAGCGTACTTCCAGCATACTTGAGATTTAATGAAGAGCCACCTTTCCTTATTGCTTGTGCGAAAAGAAACAGTAAAGTGAAAATGAAAGGGAAATGATGATGTGTAAAGACAGGGATTGCTTTGTGTGGTCCCCACATCTGCTGTGATTTCCGCCTCTTTAAAGCCTGCGGACAAAGACCTATCTGTCCTTCCAGTAAGCAAGTCTGGATTTAGAGGGGGCACTGACACGGGCTTTGATTTCAGAGTGGGTTGCGGTGGCTTGAGTTATATAATAGAGTGAAAGATACCCTTAGAGAAACATGCATAAAGAGGGTAAATGAAAGAGATTCGACAATAGGAAGTGATGTATTCAAGTTAAAATGAATTCTGCTGAGAAGAAAAAAATGTGCAAAGAAAATGTAAAGATGCTGTCAATCAGGAAATGAAGGAAGGAATAGACCTTGTCAGGCAGACTTGAGCAGGATCGTAATGTTGATAGTAACACCTGAAGATCCGAGAATGGTGACAGAAGTAACAAGAGAAAAGAGGAAGGAAGGAGTGGAGAATCCAACAAAGAATGAATGGATGAAGCTCACTTCAGGGGAGAAAGTGAGGGAAGAACAGTTTGTTCATGTGTTTCAACCCAGTGGACGTCTTGTGAACATAATACTATATGTTTTCATGTGTTTGCAAGTCTCTGCTCAGTAAATCGGTCCCTGAAGGAGCCTCAAATGCTTACAATTATAGAGAAATGCAGGAGAATTTTTAGATTTCTTGCTCCTCAGATCTGGCATAGAAACACCAGATTGTCTGTGATGACTCCCCAAGGCCTATTGCCATGACAGATGGACACAGTTAACTTTTTTCTTCAGAGCCAACAACTCATTCATCTCAGGTCACAGTATTGATTTTACCTTTTCAGCTGTATTTTTTGATCAATGGATAATATTATGACCTTAAGCTAGGGTTCAAAACCGGGAGAGGAAGACAAAAATTTCCTGAAACAAGGACACGAACTGCAGTCAGAAGTCAAGTATAATTTGACTTACATGGATTAACGTGCCAAACAACACTAATGGCTTATTTGTCAAGGGACCCTGTTCAGTGTGACGCAGCACTGTTCCGTATTTTGTTTCAAATGCAATAAAATCAGTGGGCTTTTAGGCGTTCTGCCCAGAGTGTGACACGCAGATGGAACAGATACAGTACAGAGGATTGTGTGAGGCCTTTTGTGGAACGGCAACTTTGGTTGTCAGATTATGATGCTGTGAAATGATTTTCATCAAACAAACAGGAAAAGAAGCTGCGCTCTTGTTAAGCATATGTTCATGTAAGACAAACTCAAATACAGAGAGGTGGCAGAAACACAGAACTCACACACTAGCTGACTATGACTTCATATAGGATGATGTCTCTTATTTGCAATGAGATTTTTGGAACGTTTAACGGTTATTAGCTGCATCCAAATGTGATTGTGAGCACTGCAGATGTTTCCTCCCAGAGCCCTCCTGGGCTTTGTAAATGGAAATGGCAGAAAAACCTCTTTTGCGCAACCTCTCTAAATGTTTTGCCACATATGCTTGGATATAGCCAAAGGCAGTTCACAACATGATAATACTGTCTGTGCTGCCATTCATCAGTGTTCCTCTCAGAAAAGGTGCAAAAATAGGTTCGCCTTGCAGATCCTGTCATCCAGATCACTTCCTGCTGGATATTCTGTGGTTTTATCTCTATGTAACTCACAGTTAGATATATAAATTATCCACATTATCGATCTACAATCCTTGACAGCCACCCAAAGGCAGGTGTTCCCTTAAAAAAATGCTCTTAAAAGGGAATGGATTTTAAGATGTAAACGCCTGCTGGCGATCTCAACATTGATCTCAGGTATTCTATTAAGTTACAAAAATATTATGAAAGTTGCACCACAGACTATTTCATATTTTTTATCTGAATTCCAAGAACTGTCAAGCAGATAAATTTACAGCAGATAAATTCAGTGATGTAGAGATTGCGTGATTCTGTCCATGTGTTTATTGCTTTTTTTTTTTTTTTGCTTTTTTTTTTCTTTTTGTGATATTTAATACCCTAAAGGAATTCATAATGCAATAAGAAGAAAGTGAAAAAGAAAAGACTAGTTTACTTTAAAGTAGTTTATGTTGTTATACGGTTACTTAATGATTACATTTGTGTAGCATGTACAGTATAATCTGGGCGGTATGCCTCTTGGCTTCAGTGCCGTCTGACTGGGAGCACTGCAGGTGTTTCCTCTTTTTTCACCTCCTGTGCTTTTAAAATGAAATCCCAGCCTGTTGATGTCTCTGATGTCTCTTCATAGACTAAAGCCAGTCCCATCATTAATATTCCCTCAGTGCAGTAGTTGGGATTCATGTCGGAGAACCTCACAGATGCTTGTAAAAATCTCACGTTCTTAATGTTTCCGGTTTGTCATGAGCAAAGACTTTCATTAAACTTTAAAGACAGTTTAATTTCCTGCTGTAAAAAAAGATTCACTTCCTTATTGATTTTTTTAAATAAGAGAGTGTTTCACTGTTTTTAATGTGTGAAATATTTTACTCTTACAACACATGAGATCACCGAATGACAGAGCCTGTGTCAGTTTATTCTTACTTGGTTGCTCACACATACTTGCTGAACATATGAGCCGATTACATTTTGGGATTGATCTCACTCAAGTTTTGAACCATGAAGTCAAAATTGTATTTTTATCACCACTGAAACAAACAAACAAACAACAGTGGTGATACTTAAATTTTCATCTTATCTGTCCTTTTAATATGACAAACAAGTGATGATTCAAATCAAATTCAAATTAAACTGCAAATCACCAAAAGATATGGTCAAGATCTGCAAGGTTATATGTTTGTACAGTATTGTGTTTCTAGGTGGATGACTCAGTTATCATGCGGTGTTATCATCCAGGTGATGATGTCATACACTAGTTTTCCTGGGAATAAGCATGGATCTTTCATCTGCATGTGTAAAAAATATAAAACAAGACTGCAAAAGGCATCACACACATTCAAGTGAAGAGAGTGACATAAACTGTACGTTCAAATAAAAATACCTTGCTTATTATGTTGACCTTTTGATATTAATATTTTGCTTTTGTGTCTCTCGGCACAGACGAATCAGCCATGATGGCAACAATCAGTGTGATTGCATTCAGCCTTCTGCTCACCACAGGTGAGTTCCTCAAGACACTTTATTACGTTTAGTTATTGCGAAGAGTTATGATATTAGAAATGACACTTTTACTTTGTATTTTTTTTTTTCTTTTTTGTTTACAGCTCTTTCTGCCCCCGTGAAAAGTAAGACTTGATGATCTAGTGCATCACAGAGTGGAATCATCAAATATGTATATGTGAATATATAACAAATATGTCGATGCTTCTTCCTTGCTCTACCCGTGGTCACCCTCCAGCCAATGAGCAGTCCATGACCTTGTTCCATGGGGAGGATTTCCACATCTTTCTGCCCTCGCTCATGTTTGAGATCACCTTTCGGAACAGGTCTTCTCCACGGTCGCCAGATGTGGTCCTGATGAGGGACGGCATCGTGTTCAACGGTCGCGCCAAACTCAACCGCTACCTCAGCCATCTGGTCATAGACGCTGTGGGTGAGGGAGACGAGGGTCTGTATACCGTGAAGAACTCAGACAACCCTGAGGACATCAGACACATCACGCTTATAGTTCGAGGTACTGGATGCAATGAGTGTATGGCATATGAGGACTGGTAATTTACTATAGTCTAACCTCCTATTTTATTCTCCTAGGAAGAACTTGAATTTAAAATCATCTGGAAGTTACTTATTATTTGCATTAAATTCCATTTCTAATGACTTCATCTAATCCTAATCCTACACTGTTACATTACAAGTTTAACATAGCATTATATTTGTTTGATAAGGGCATAATAAATTGCATTTTCAATGGAAAATTAACTGAAATGAGATATCAATAACTTTGCATGTTTCTGTTTGAAGAGAGGATTTACTTTGCTGTAAACTCTTACCTTCTTCAAACATTCAATGTTGAGTTTGAAGTAAAACTATCATCATTTATTTTTGTTATCAGTTAATCTTCCTGGATGACATCAGAGTCGCTGCCTCAAGTTGAAAAAGAAGCCTCTTAAATCAGATCTGGAGTCAGTGTCTCTGTGACGTTTCTCCTGCTTTAATCATGCGGTCAGCAGCAGAACAAACCTTTCAGTAACACATCCTGTTGGTTCAAAGTGTTTGCTTTGAACTATTAATTCGGATTCTGACTAGATTAGACACGAAACCTCACACACAGAAACATGAGAGACGGATGGAGTGATTTAAACATCCAGAAGGAAGAGTGGGCTCAATCCCAGCATGGATAAAGGCAACTGTAGTGTTGCGATATGTGGATATGGGGGGAGTAATGTGCTGTGATGTCTGTGTCGAGAGCATGCTGGAGCTGCCAGCCAGTAATTATGCAGCTTATTATACACCAACCCACTCCTCTTTCCTTTCCTCCCTACTGTTTTCCTGTCTTTATCTTGTCTTTACCGTCTTTCTTTCTGTAGTTCTGTCCCTACCCTTTCATTTCTTTGCCCATATATTGCTAGATCAGTTCTCTTTCTCTTCAATCTGTCCCCCCTCTTTGTCACATTTTTCTTCCTCTTCCTCTCTTAACCTCATTCGTTCTCCGTCTCTTTTCCTCTCACATGCTTTCTTTTTCTCTCGTATTTGTCCTTTCTGTCACTGAAACCTTTATCTGTACTCATTATTACTTAATTCCATTCCATTTCTGCCTGGTTTTATTGCTTTGATTCCTTTTCCTCAAAAATAAACACTTTACCTCCCTGTTTTTTACCTTCTAGACTGCTCCCATGAGCAGATCATTAAATATGGAGAAAACTACCACATTCCGTTGTTAGGAGTGACTCCTCCTATCACCCTGGAGTACAGGCCCAGTGCTGTGGAGGCCAACCAGACATCCAGGTAGAGTCAGCAAAATCACACGGATATTTAATCGCAATCCAATCGAAAAGTTGAGGAAAGTTTACACTTTTTGACTCCTACAGACCTGCTCTGGTGCTGCTGACCATGACAGGGACGTCCAGTGAGGGTTACCAGGGCCGAATCAGCGTCACTGACCGTCATGTGACCCTCAGTGATGTCACCGGAGCCGATGAGGGCAGTTACACCGTCAGTGATTTCAAAGGTGCTGTCCGAAGGAAAGTGTGTCTCAATGTCAGAGGTGAGACAGGTTGTATATTCTTTCCTCTTCCATGCTTCACCTGTTTTAACTGACCAGCAGCACCTTCCATCAGGATGTTGTTGTTTCCATCCTAGTTGTAACGCTCTTTTTGTCGGCCATAATGGCTTTTTAAAGACCCAAACATTAATGGACTCTAACAGGCTAATGCATTTTATATGATCAGCGGTGAAAAAAAGCATCGTATTTTATTTCATGTCCGTTGTCCACCTCTGTCTGTGTTTTAGAGCACCAGAACTTTGTGACCCTACCATATGGTAAAAGACTGAAGATCAACCTGATACTCAACAGCACCTTGGTTCACCTCTACTACATGTCTGATAATGACCCCAAATCCCACCTGCTGCTGGACAGAGGAGAATTCACCAGTGTAATTGGAGCATCTTATTTTTCCCACCACTATTGTGATTATTTTTTTGCCTGCATTTTACAACAGAGACAGAAAATAATATCAAAAGACCGACTTTATTTTGTACTGCATATTGCATGTGTTAGAAAAAGCACATATGATATGACCATTAATTGCTAATATACTTTTTGTCTACAAACCTAATACCAGGATGGTCTGACAGTATTTGATAGCACTTGGTCACACTGTATGAAACAAGGAGTGCTCAGACAGACGTCACAAATATTTGATTTTCTTTGTCGTAATATAAAATTACCTAGAGGTAAACCAGCAGCAATAATTTAATTAACATTACCAATCAAAGTTTGGACAGTATCAAATGGATATAAAAACATTACATTTGATTTCTTCCTTTGATCAGATTTAAAGTGGATTGCAAGATGTAATGAGATCTGGAGGGCACTTACACACAGTGTAACATGGAATAATACTTAGTACACTAATGTATCCTTAATAATTAAAGACAAAATACAGATATTCACATTTATCAACAACACAGTTATCTCCGTTATTCACCAACTTTGTTCCAGTATGTTTCCATAAGTTATCTTCAAATGTAAGCAGTTGTTAGTTATGTATTTTGTTTAAAATTGTATCTATTTATATTCTATTTGTATTCCTCGGTTTTTCAGTTATTTCTGTTTTTTTTCCTTCAAGGCGGTGACTGAACTGGGTCTGGAGAATCGCCTCTCCGTTGATGGATCACTGGTTTTCTTGGATGAGGTCAAGCGTTCAGATGCAGGCCAGTTCAAAGTTACCGACTTCCAGAATTTCACAGTGTCCAGCATCCACCTGGAAGTACAACGTAAGAATGGGAGTGGGGCTAAAAAGGAATTGTTGAAACCTGGTCTCCCTTTTCTTCTATCAAACTCCTCTCTTTTCACTTCTTTGTTAATTCAATGGAATCTGAGCACTTCAATGAAAGGTCAGTTGAATTATCGACTATCCCAATCCTGTTCTTCTTTCCATTTCCCCCCATTGCTTCCTTGCAGCCTACAAGCTGGAGACACTCTATGTGGCCATCATTGCCCTTTTGGGCCTACTGGTTTTCCTTCTGTTGGTTTGTCTGCTGTCCTGCTTGATCAGAATAAAGAAGAGAGCCAAGAGGGCTGCTGCCCTGGAGAAGATCGCCAAAAATGCCGGCAAAGATGATGAGGGAGAGGCTTTCAGACAGGTTGGAGGGACAGCTGACAATGTGGAGATGATGATGATGATCTAATATCTATGTATACAATCAATGACTGTTTGATGTGCCTTTTCACAGGTGGTGAAGAATATCACCAAACTCAGTGAGGAATCCAAGCATTCCCAGGCAGACACTACAGAGAAATCTCAGAGCACCGAGGTTGACATTAAAGTAAGGACATGAGATATTTCTTTTCTTTAGGCAGAGTATCTGTTAGGTTTTAATGACGTCTCCATTTTTATGCTGTTCTCTGCGTTCAGAAAGCTGCAGCTTATTCAGAACGATGCTACTTGACTCCCCTCTAAGATCGACAAAGCGGATCACGTCAGTCCAGGTCTCAGGTCTTTGCAGTGGTTTCCTGTGTGAAAAGCAAATCATTTTTTATGATGCTAATATTAGTTGATGAAGCTCTGAATGGTTTAGGGCCAAAACACATTTCCGATCTCCTGCTATGTCATGAACCCTTCTCAGGTCTTTTGGGACAGGTCTGTTCAATTTCTCTCAAGTGAAAACTAAAGAAGCAACAGAACTTTTGCAGAACTCCCAGAAAACCTGTTCCAATCCTCAGTTCTTTTAAATCTTTTAAATCTTCTGCTTGCCTCTGCTTTTTATGAAATAAAATTTAAAACTGTTGATTCCCGTATTGCCCTGCACTGTAGTTGAATTTTGACTTTTATTCTTCTGTTTTATTCAATTGTAGCCTCCTGACAGCCTGCATTGTATTGACTCCTTTTACAACTTGGTTAAATGTTATCTTTATATATCCTTGTATGTCTGTTATATCTTTTTTTTTTTAATCGTTTTTATGTTATCTGTGAACCTATTGATTTGTCTTGTTGGTGAAATGTGCCATACAAACACACTTTGTTGTCTGTTGAAGGGTCTGGAGGTTTCCTCTAAAGAAGTTGGGATCAACAATCTGGAGACCAGTGACTCTGGCGTTGGCTTTAACACCGCCCTCCCACTGGACACTGACACTGATGCCCCCGATCAAATGTCCGAGTCTGCAGCTGTAACTGTCTCTGTTGCCCCTGAGACCAAATCAAGTCCACCAACTGTTGCCGAGTCACAGCCAAGTGCTCCACCTACTGCAGAAATGAAGCCCAGTCCTGTAGCCGAAACTAAAGTATCCCCAGTACCTGAGACCAAGACGATTCCTGAACAGCCAGAGAAAGCAAAGATGGACGTGTCCAAACCAGCAGATGTTAAGCTTAGCCCAGCCCCAAGTCCTGAGCCCAGAGCTAGTCTAACTACAGCTGATCCAAAACCTGCATCCAGTCCAAACCCAGAGCCTAAATCAACTGCTCCTAAAGCCACCACTGCAGCACCTGGAGCTAAGAGCGCCCTGACTCCCACACCTGAGCCCCCCAAACCGACCACACCAGAACCGATAACCAACGGTACACCTGAGCCAGGCAAGCCAAGCCCAGATCACACTGATGTTAGTGGAGTCTCTCCTAAAGCGGCCGCACCCAAAACCCCTGATGTAGAATTGAAGTCTAGCGGTGCTGCACTGGAGGCCAAGAAAGATGGTGTTGTTGCTGAGGATTCAACAACCACCACTTGAGAACTGCTCTGGTAAAAAATTCAAGGGAAGCCCTGCCGATTTTCTCCACCAACCACCACTGTAGACAATCGAACATCTAGCAGTTTATGAAGACACCCTTGAACCTGGGGCAAGGATTTTAGCTTTGTGTCAATCGTCTGAACATATTAATTTGATTATTGTATCTCACTTGTCTATAACAGAATCTTTAAGACTTTACAGTTGTAAAAGAAACTACACTTTACAAATGTGGCTAATTTTTTGATAAATTAATCATAAACTGGTCGGAATGCGCATTAAGACCTTTGCATAGTTTACAAATTAAACATAAGGTCTTCTCTAACACAATGATGTCCTTACAACTGTTTACAACAATTGAATCAAAAACTTGTTTGAATTTATTAGAAGGCAGAAGGAGTAGGATTTGTTGCCTGCAGTGTGTGACCACAACATTTGAAGTTGACCCTCCTCAGCTCGATAGCTCCTCTTGGATGTACTCTGACAATCTGGCACCAGGATGCTATGCTTGGAGAGAGTGCTGCATTCAGTTCCTTCTTGCTGGTATGGATTGGGGGTTGTACAGTCACTGCCCAAAGTTTAACTTTCAGAAACATCACAAATGGAGCCAAACAGGAAGCTACAGAGCGATGGCAGGCAAATTGTAGAGATAGACACCATATACTGTTGGTCAACAAGTACTCTTTATGAATAATGGTTTTTTTCTTTTTAAGTAGACTATCTTGATTAGTAGAAAAGCCATCATAATTCTGAATTTACGTAATCACATTTCCCATCTGACTTCTTGTTTCCTTGTCAGCATGTGGATAAACAAGATAAACTGCATGAGAAATTTTTGGTCAAACCTACTAAATCCTATAATGATGGTCTTTGGTTTGGACACGTAATCACTAAAAAGAATTGTTTGAATTTTGTACATATCTTAAAAACAGCTGTTAAACACAGAAACATGTAAATCACATTATCCCATATATGTATATATATATAAAAATAATACTTTGCATAGTTTAAACCACACAAGATATACTAACAATACTAACACTGCTATTTATGGACTGTGAGCTGAGATTTAGATATGTTAGATTAAAATGTGTTTTGCACATGCCAAAAAAAAAAGAAAACATGACAAAAAAAACATATTTCCTGAAGTGTATTAGGAAGCTCATGTCAACAGCACCTCTAGACACTTCATGCCCCACCATGTCCCAGCTGTATGTTGGGGTTTCCGACTCCAGCCTGATTGAAAGGGTCTTTGTTTTGACTTCCATTTCTTCCTTGATCATCCCTTGTCTTTCCTTCATTCTGTCATTCCTTTCTTTTGCAGCTTCTAAAAATTCAAAGCATTTGAAACAAATTTAGAATCCTTTTCGAGAGCCATATAGCGCTCTAAAACTTCATGCCTTAAGCATATGCCTAGAATACTTCATGGCTCCAGAATCCTCCCCGGGGCCTTTATGGATACCTGTCTGCCGATGTCCAGAGGTGACCCATTAGTGTGGAGATACAAGGGGGGGGGGGGGGCAGATACATTTAATAATTGCATGTCTCTACCTCATGTTTTAACGACCATTAGGATGACAGTTTTGGTTTGGTGCATTGAAATCAACAAAAATCATTTTGGAATTTTGAGAGAAGCACAAAGTGACAGCCATAAAAATTTAGTCAAATGTTTGGTGAATTGTAGAAGTTTAGACTAGATAGATCCATTTGCAACCAAATGGCCTTTCTTGGTAGCTTTTCTGCTTGATAAATATTTCTTATATATCTTAAACAGGGATAGGTCAGCATTTGAAAAAGCCTTATAAACAACATGGGTTTAGATGCCAGATTTGATACAAATACCAGTAAATTCTATGTATGAACTAAAGCAAATTTAAAAAAAAAATCATAGGGGCTTCATTGGTGAGTTAACAGCGTACATTACACATGAACAATGTCATTACAAATAAGGCTAAATCCTACAAGACACTGAATATGCCTAATTTGTAGCCTGGATTTCTTGGTGAATCATAAACTCATATTTCAATACTAAAAATTTTCTTCATACATGTATACACAAACCCAACACACACATTCCAGCCTTGTAAATATTGCATGTTAAATCCTTTAAGTCTGAATGTTTAAATGAACTGAATGGTTGTATTATGCTGAATTATCAATAAGTAACAAGTTGAATTTCTCACAAACATTAAATCCAGAGTATAAAATATATATACGCATACATTACTGTATACTCAAAACACTGATATTCACAAACGTCTTGAACTAATCACCTGAATATTTTTAAAAAATCCATCCATCATGACTATATTAGACTATATTTTATATCAATTATCTGCTGTTAATACCATTACAACCTAATAAAACTCACATCATGCAGTGTCTGTCATAGTCTTTGTATGTATTGAAATGTTTAACCTATGCCACCTAAAGCAATGATGTCAGCATGCACATGACTCATCCTGCTAACGGTCCTTTATTGTCTCTGGTGTGTCTGTGTGTGTGTGAGCAGATGAGTGATGTTTTATTATGGGCATCATTGTACATTTGGAACTTGTGTGTGTATGCCAAGGATGCGTATAATTTCTGAGGATGGATGATTTATGGTTTAAAGTGTGTGTGCGCTGTCGACGCGTAGGCAGTTTGTACAGAATGAAAAAAAAACAACTACTGTACGTGTACTTCTCTGTCTGTTGTGAGTATGGTATTCATGTGCCTGCTTCAATCATCGTGCAATGTGAAGAAAACAAGTGCTGTGTTCAAGTTATTTGTGTGGATGTGTTTAAAGCCACAAAATGTTGTAAATGATATTGTAACTTTGAGATATTTCTGTGACACTCATCTTTGTTTAGTGCCTAAAACATATATCAGATAGTTGGCCTGTGTTGCATCATGAGCCGACACTCCTTATGGCACCTTTTTGTTGATAAGTAGGGTATTCACAGATGTCAAAAGCTGTTTGCACACCCACCTGAATGAAACGATGCCCCCGACTGGCCTGCGATGTGTTAACAAGAAGGCGATATGTGAGGGATGAGAGGAAGTCCTCTCCACATGAATGTGATTAGCATAAGGGATGCAGGTCCTGCTATATTTGCAGGAATGTGTGTTCCAGAATTATAGTTCAAGGCACAGTATGTTGAATGTGACTCAAATTTGTGATAGCAGGAGATGAATAACTATGTAAAACATTATTTTTGTCCATCACCATATCAGCGCTTGTATATTGTCAAAGATATTGTAATTCCAAGCCGGTCAGAGTGAGCCGGGCTGTGATCGTGAGGAGCAGATAGTGTGTGGTGGGCAGGAGAAGCAATTGGTTCAGCATTACCAGCATCTTGAGGACAGCTTCGCATAGTGGGATTGCAGTTATTACATCAAACTGGTGCCAGAGGGATTTTGGTTTCATACCCACCCATGATAATCCAGTAATAGAAACCACATCTTTTAATTCCACAGGCACCTCTTGCACTATGTGAGTTGTCTCTGCCCTGAACCTCACTGTTTACTTCTGCTGTTCTGGCCTTGGTGTAGTGTGACATGTTAATTCTGTACACTTCACACTGATGTTTTGTAAATGTAATTTTGTTTTCTTTATTTCATGTTTCAAGGAATACTAAGAATAAACACGCAATGATGACATTGTCTGTCTTGTTGTCTTTCTTTCCTTATTCTTGGTGAATGAACGTGGTGACAGACAGTCCTGTCACGGAGCTGTCCATCCCACTCAGCGAGTCACCTCACGCATTGTCACCTGTCATTTGTCTTCAGTGTCTCGCGTCACTTCCTCAGCCGTAAGCTATAAACACCATCATTTCGACTGCCTTGTTTAGGCTTCTAGAACATTATTACTAGGATGTATCTTGGTAAAGCAGTCATTTTATAAAAACCCAGCAAAGACACTTTCAAGATGCCTTATGGCAAATCACCACCTCCATATTGTGTTTTCCTGCCCTCTTATGAACTGATAAACCATCAGCTCAGGCTTTATTGAAAGCATCACATTTCAACACATTTATGTTTGAATGTAGAGATGAAGACAGACAGCATGGGCAAAATAGGAAGACGGAAGGACTAAGTGATGAATGGTAGAAAGTAAACCTTGTTGACATGTGACACTGAGGATTATTGAGAGGGATCGATGTGGAGAAATGGCAGGAAATATTGAGCCTGCAAGTAAACAAGATCAATGAGATGTAGGGGAAAGAGAATGGGAACAGTTAATCTGCTGAAAATGCATTTGACTTTTTATGGTTGAAAAAAACTGTAATTGGTTAGAATTAATTTAATGACATTAGTATGAAAGCTGCTGGAATCCATTAAACTGTCCGTTCCCATAACTGCAAACTTGATTTTGATCTGTAAAACCAGGCCACTGTTCATCCAATCGATTTCTATCAAATTAAACAAGTAGTGATAATGACACACAGACCAGCTAACGGGTTTTTGGCAGCTCTGGGAACCGGTCTCTTTAAACCGGGAGGAAAGATCAGAGACAGTTTTTTGGACCAGGCACAAATAATATGAGTAATGTTTTGTCATGGGCCCAAGGGAGTACTTGTATTGGCCCAGGCTAAACCCACAGGATGCTTTATGGATACAGTCCAAAGTACTATCCACCCCCTCTTTAGTCTATTCCCTCACACATTAGTTGATTCTTCTACTTTAGTAGGTAAATGTCAGCGCTAATCTGATGCAATCTATTGTTTTTATGTCGAAGACCATCCTCTTCATCCTCTTCATCAAGTTTACTATTAGTTGTACTTGCTATCTCCAGACTTTTCCCCTTTGCTCTACTTTGCATCAGCTGCTTTGTTTAATGTTACTCTCCCTCCTCAGTCATTTCAGGTCCTTGCACTCGTCCTCATCTGGAAAACCATGGAGGTTTCAAAGCTCAATTTCTCACTCTGAGACATTAAAATTGAGATATGAAGAGGGGTGTAGATGAACAACTATCAATTCATCCAGGGTGTTCCTAAAAATTCTTTCATTAGGAGATCAGCAGTAATCACTGCACATGAAAAGAGTGTATTTCTGAGAAAGAAAGGGATTAATAATGCAGCTACAGAACCTCTACTTCTTCTGACTCTATATATGTCTCCCTCTCTGCTTCACTGCACACGTCTACCTCATGCTTGATGCTTTTAATAGCCTGCCCTGGACAAGCTTTTCCTGTGATGCACTCACACACACACACACACACACACACACACACACACACACACACACACACAACACACACACACACACACACACACACACACACACACACACACACACACACACACACATTGAACAGAACTAAATACTGAGTTTCTCTGCCTTTTAAATTTGAATTTTCAAGCAACTACTACCCCGTTGTGAGCGGAAATGTGTCTCTACTTTCAGGACAGCAGAAGAAAACCATTTAATACGAAGCTTTCTTTGTGATCCTTGTAACTGGTGGTCATACTGGCTGTTGGTGTCTCTAGTCTTGTGTTGGTACATTCCAATTACACACGTTAGAACAAAAATAGAAATTAAGAGGGTTTTTCAGAAAGCATGATAGGGGCCAAGAGGCAGGGAAAGACTGGAGGACATGAACTACAACAATTCAGGATTCCTACAGAGTAAAAACGGATCCATCCTAATAGAACACATTAATAAACAACTGTCAATCCATAAAATAGACCAACAGGGATACACATTCAAGCAGAAAATTAACAAAATAAAAGGCATTGTTAAAGAGCTGGACCCAGAGGTTGGCTTGCAGGTATGTGGATTCATTAGGAAGACTGATGCCAGCAGCTGCCAGGAGGGTTTGCTGGTTGTCCACAGAGGTGATTTATTACATCAGACACCTGAGAGTCTATTTCTGTTTGCCGGTGTCTTTGGAAATAGACAAACTAGCATTTGAGAAGAAGCAGCTTGTCAGTTAGTGCTTCACATTGGCTGTTGTTCTACCTGGACGGAAGACAACACATACAGTACGTATTTTTCCGAGGTGGCTCTAAATGTCTGGGGTTGTGAGAGAATCCCTAGCGGCAGCTATTGGGTATCAGAGTGCTTACTTGCTTGGATATTTGTGTTAAAGGATACGTCTGCCTCCTCTCTGCTGGATCAAAATCTGCAGTCAGCGTTTCTGCTTTCAGATCTTCTAAGGAGTATTACATCTTACTGCTTATCCAAAATTCTCTTCTTGTTACCAGCATTTTTATCATTTTCACACTAGCTTGTAATATTGCTACCTTATTCCTTGTCATTACCTGCAAACTCCCACCCCCCATCATTCTCTACACCCAGACATTCACTGAAGGAGCAGCATCACTCATCCTTGCAAATCTTCCTCATCTATAATTCATGGTGCTGGGTCCTGGCAAGTGACTGTGCTGAGCTAAGTTTGAGCTGCAAACTCAGTGCACTACAGCATGCGGCAGATGGAAGGGACACCGACTGGTCATGATGCAGCAATTCCTAAAATCAAAGCAGCTTTTGTTGGAGTTGGCTCTTCAATTTTAGCACTTAATAACACACCTTTAAATTGTATAGTTTTTGAGGACATTACTTCCAAAACAAATGATAAGATTCAGGAGACTTTTTGTACTACTTTTTTGTGATATAATACTACCTTATAAGGTAGTTTATCTCATGTAAATTGGGTTTTTATAGAGTTAAGAAATAAACACAGTATATTACAGTAATAAAGACACAAACACTTCATGGAATATTATGTGAAAGAGAGAAAGACATAAATATGTAATAAGACAGCACATTATTTATCCCATTGAAAATGGCTCTGCTAGTGCATATGAAGTATTACAAATACAATACATAGAGAGAAAAAAACTCACTTTTCACATGAAACTCAAATCCTTCAAGTACAATTGTTATTCAGAAAGATTAAAGTGGACTCTGTTTATATGGGTTTCACCACATACTGGTCTGAAGGGGAATGAAGAGTTGGATGGGTCAGAAAAAAAAAGTATACAATTAATAAGTAGTGTTTAGAGGTCAATTTAATAGTTAAGGGTAGGAATTATGCTGAAATAAACGGAAGATTTCTGTACAATTGATAAAAACTAATCAGAATTCTCAAAGAAATTTCAACATAATAAAACTTAATAAAGAAATATAATTCAGTCTTCCAGTTTTAGTAGTATCTTATGCATTGGAGAATAGGTTAAAATACACGAGATGAGATGCCTAAACTGTTCTTTCATTTCACGAGTGGAACAGTGACAAGCAGTTCTTGGTCTGTTCACATGCCTCACAAATGTCTTCCCACTCCACACTTCTCTTCTGCACCTAGAGGAATTTGTTTGTTCCATATAATTTGGCAAACAAGCACAAAATAGCTTTTCATCTCCTTTTTGGCTGGAGGTCAACAGATTCTTTGGGGGAATGAATACTTCTTTGCTCACTGCCCAATACACATAAATCCTCTTGTAACGGAGACATGTCATTGGCTTTGACATATATAAGAATGTTGTGACCTCTGAGTAAGTGTTCTTTGGGATTTTTTCGGTGATCATCATTTTCCACTCATTTATTTGTCCTCAAATCTTGGTCATGTATTGGTTCCAGCAGTCAAACTTTGCTCTGTGGTGTTGCTATCAACTTCTGTCTTCATGAACATTAGATACTTGATTGGGGAAAAAAGAAAGGAGTTGATTAAAACCAATTTCCACAAATTTGATGTGAAAAAAATGTATGTTTTTAAATAGTTACACATAATGTGTGTATTAACAGCACATCGGAATTTACTTTGTAGATTGCCTATGTCTTCTGAGGCCAAACGAGCCTAGATATGTCAACTCAGATTACATGACTCATGCCCCACTTCCCTCTACAAAGTTTTTGCTGTTGTTGTCTTATTATTGGCATGTGCGGGTTACATCTTTTGCAACATTATACATTCTATACATTGTTCATATAATGTGTTGAAATGCTAATTTTCAAAATACATATAATGTAATATCTGATATTAAGATTATTATTGCTTGTCAATACATTGACCTTTACCTGTAATTGTTTGAGAAGCACCTTTATGACTGTACGAGGCAACAATGTGGATAGAAGGAAATGGATGGATGGTTAATTATTTCAAGGCATCATAAATATTGTTTGAATAAGGGGGGGTGAATGTCCTATTAGGCCTTCATGTCTAACAATAATGGGAGGATTGACAACCGCCTTCAAAAACAGAAAAAGGGGAAACAAATGGGTGGCGCTAATGGTTGTAAGTCGCCCTAAAAACTAAGAAGAAGAAGAAGAAGTCTCCTCCTATCCCGACGCATGAATATGACGTCACGATAGTAAACAACAGCATGTCGCACAGACAAACTCAAGCGAGAGGTATATTGACTTTAAAAAAATGAAAATAATCTCGCAAATTGTCGAAATTACGGGGAATATTTGTGGCATGTGTTGTTGGATTATTTTTAGCCCTGTGAGCCCAGTGAACGAACCATACAACTACTTAATGTGTTCCAAAAGCTAACTATCGTTAGCTTCTTTTGCAGACTACTCCAGTAATCAGTTATAAATTCGTAAATTCATGTCGTTTGTAAAACTGTGCAACAAGAATTACTTCTGCTCTATGACTATTGACGATATATTTAATGGTTTCGTAATTTGTATTCTGTATTTCAGAACTGAACGGTCAAGCAGATGTTGACGTTGACTACAAGCGGAAATACAAAAATCTCAAACGAAAACTTAAATTTCTTGTTTATGTGAGTACCATGATTGTGATTGGATTTATGTTTAGGGTTGTTTTATTTGTTTATTTTGTACGAATAATATTCCGTCCGTATCTTCACTGGTTTTGTGTTTGGTTTCCCCATTCCAGGAACAGGAATGCTTCCAAGAGGAACTGAGGAGAGCACAGAGAAAACTTCTTAAAGTTTCCAGGGACAAAAGGTGAGAATATATTGTGTGTAGTTTAAAGAAATACTATATTTGAGCAGTAATGGTGAAGTCTTCTTTTTTAGCTTCCTCTTGGACAGACTACTACAGTATGAGAGGATAGATGAAGACTCCTCAGGTAGTTATGACCTCATCCTTAAGATTGTACTGGAGAATGTGCTTATTACTGTCTTATATGCGTTGATATATCTAATAAAATTTGAAAGCAATTGACTGTAGCATCATTTTATTTTTTTTAATCTTCTGTTTCAGATTCAGATGCCACAGTTTCTTCAGAAAACAGTGAAATAGAAGGGCCAAGAGAAAGGGAAAGAGAACGAGAGGTGGTGAAGAAGTAAGTATTGTGATTTAATGTAAATGATGAGTCAATATCTTGAGTATGTCAGCACTTTGGCAGCTAATGTAATTTTAAATAAACATAAAAAACAAACCATATCCTGCTATACCTGTGGAAGTTTTTTTTTTAAATATCTCTACTAACAAACCATTACTTATGTTTGTGACTGGAAACAACTGGAAAGGAACGGTTGTCTGGTATTGTTATCACCAGCACACTTTGAGATATTTGTAAAAAATAGATATTGCACCCACGTGCACAAAACACTTTTTGCTCTGAAAGTTTGTGCTGTTGTGAATTTGACATTGAGTTTTGTTCTTAATCCTCTTTTTCAGACGAAGAATTAGTCCTGCAGCATCTCTTCCATCGTCATCGTCCCCTCATATGTCCGTGCTTTCTCGCCCCGGTGTAAATACTCTACAGCCATCTGGCGTTGGGCCTTACCTCAACACTGTGAGTTACTGTTGCCCATTCTTATACCTTAAGAACAACTATCAATCATGACATTGCTTCCATGGTCATTTCTTCACCAGCAGACATAATCCTTGTATTGATTTGACATTATCCTTAATTTGACTGTCATCTTATTCATGAGTCTTTTTTTATCTCTTCCTCTGTTTTTTGTTGTTTTGCTAATAATGGCTTCACTGGTCTTGTGTTATTCATTCTTCTGTGTATGTTCTTGTGTTTATATCTTTGTCTGTCTTGTAAATTGCCTGTGCATGTGTGTTTGTGTGGTCATTTGGAAATTGGGGTCTGTGTGTTGGGAAGATGCCATTCCCACCAGAATATTTGGCTCCACCAGCTGAACGAATGAAGAAAGAGAAAAAAACAAAGATGGCTAAAAACAAGAAAGAGACTACAGGGAAGGTGAGAAAGGAAAAGGGAAATATGTTGCTCAGAGACAAAGTAATAATGCAGATATACAGCTTAGTTCCTACATATTGTTTATGAATGTGCCATTTACATTAGGCAACATAGTTGTCATTATTTTGTCCCAGTTTTGAGTGTTTGGAACCTCAAGAGGGTCCAGAGATTTCGCTCTGTAATGACCAAGAGGTGTTGCTATACTAGTTTCTTATCAGTCTGTTTTACACAGGAATAACCATCTGATCATGATGTCTGTTAACTCAAATGTACTGCATTCGTGTCCCGATCTCCTCTTTATATATGTTAGTCATTCATCATATTTACATCCTTTTTGACTTCTCTCAATTATAAATGTGTTTTTATTTCCTCTCAGGTTGTTGCCCCGATGACGGCTAATTACCCATCAGCCACCACTGCCCCCTCAGCAGGCAGCGGCCCCTTCAGCTGGGTCCCCAGACAGATGCTCAGTGGAGATGCAGCTGAGGAAGAGGGAGACAGTGATGGAGACAGTGATAGGGATGAAGACAGAGGTGAAGGAGATGAGGCTGAACTCGTCATTGACATTCCCAATGAGTGAGCCTGACTGTGATGACACTTACTTAAAACCAGGAGATGTAGAGGTTGTACATCTGTATCCTACAGACAGAACATTACAAAATGTTTTTTTTCTCATATGCTTGGTAAATTTATCTTTTCAAAACAGAAGAGAGAGCCAAGCTCCCTCTTGTGGACGTTTACCAAATTGTAGTGTCATTGTCAAAAATCTAATTTTTCACAAACTGGCTTCTGTTTTTTGATATTTACGTTAAGAAGGAAATCTGTGGCAAAAGTACAGTGCTAAGAAAAAAAATCTATGTGCACTGGGATGTTTGATCTTTTGTTTTTTAAGCAGTTTTATGCTGCCTGGGGTTTTTTTTTTTTGTATAAATAATTTGCACTGAGGCTACAGCTAGGTACATTCTGTGTCAGTTTGTGTTTATTTTTCTTCTTGCATTGTGGAGCCACCATTAAAACTATCCTAGTATGGTATATGTGTTTTAAATGTTACATCTCCTTTACGTGTTACAAACCGTTTTGACGCCAACTATTTATACAATTTTTTTTAAACAATTTATCAAAAATCAATGTTATTTTGTCTTATAGGAGATATTAGTTTTGAATGAATCAAATTGTGGATCAGAGAAGAATAAATTTTAATGCAAAGTAGTATGATATCAAATGACTGAAGGATTTTTTAAAATTCAAATGTGTGGTAAATTCACAGGTCTTGCTGACAACTTGCCATGAAAGCCATTGACCTTTGAAAAGGTTATCTGATGTGTGTTTGTTTGCTTTTTTTTGTCACAGTATCATTTAAAGTTTATGACATGCAGTGTTAAAAACTGTGTTAAACACACGTTATACTATAACTTGATGTCCCACCCAAGGCATTGCACCCTAAAGCTCTCATTCCAGAGCGGCATAGTCAGACACTGAGGTGTGTTGTAGTCTGTAGGTATTCAATCTTGACGCTGACAGCATTTACTACAACAAAGGTATAACTTAATTCATGTGAACTTGTATCATGTGTCTGTGACATCTCGGGGTCCTGGGGTCACATTTGGCTCATGTTGCTCACACACCTTGGCAAAAATCAAGGCTGCCTGTCTGGATTTAGGATTAAGATATTTTTTCTGTGCACTCTTAATGCGTGAAGATAGATATTTTTACTATGTAAGTTTTTATTGTGCCAGCAACATGTCATGACAAGCCTGATCTTAATATTAAGGAAAACTAGTTGTGATCTGTGAGCCATGAAAGGACTGTGTTTCGTCTAAGAAGTTAGATTTCAAGAGTCGCTGCTTTCTAGGAGAGACGGTGACCCATGGCTTTGTCAGGATTAAGAGAATCTCCTGAGCTAATGTGGTTATTATTAGAGCTCACATTTTACCTGGAGTTTCAAAACAGAAGTCTTTATATGGAAGTGTATCAAAACTGTTTGACCTGACACAGAATGAACACTTGGAGGAATGTGCTGTGCCAACAATAATACATATGAAGAGAATGTCAGACAAAAGGGAAATGTACAACAGTCATTTGGGAATGCAGATATACCAGTAACTGACCACATTAAATGGGTGTTGCTTTGGATTGTGTACCAGTACCAGCTATGGGAGTTTAAGGTGTAACCAGGGGTGTATAAGAAGGAGGGGTAGAGTGAAGGTACAGCCAGAGGGTGAGTCAAAAGAGGGTGGAACTGACAGGGGGTGGTTAGGTTGTCAGGGAAAAGGAAATGAAGGAGTAAGCAAGATTGTTCCAGCACAGATTCACTCTTGCAGCAACAGTGAAAGAAGACAGTCATGGTTGGAGACAAACTGGGCAACAGAACTGGTAGCGAATAAGGTAAACAAGCCATTAGCGGCCAACCTTGGCTACCTTATCTTTTCCATCTATATACGGAAACTACTGGATAATTTATTAGCCTCTCCTTGCTCTGTGAGTTTCTATGCGAGGGAGACAGAGGATTTGCTGAGCTCACTACCACCATGCTGCAGCCTACAGTCAGTGCAGCAGCTGCAGCTCTTTGGCTCCTGGCAGTTCTGGGCCCAGGCCCGTCTCTACCAGCTGAGGACAACTCAGAGACGATCTTCAGCCTCTGCAGGCAGTGTTTCTACAAACAGCTGCCTCCTCAGGCAGCCTCTGCAGGGTCAGTGCTGCGCCCAGTCTGCCATGAACTGACAGGAGGGCAGGCGTTCGCTACTCTGTCCAAACCGGACTGTGACAGATCTGTCTACTCTGCCTTCTGCCTCAGCCATGGATGGCTGGAGAGGGAGGCAGAGGAGGAGGGAGAGCCTGGGGTAAGGATGCAGCAGCTGTTTTTATTTGTACAGTCTGTTTGTGAATGATGGAAGTTATAGTACTGTATGGAAATCACATGAAGTAAAGTAACTGCATTCATATTTACTCCAGTAAACTGCTTTCATATACATTTACTCCAGTAGTGTACTGTGAGGTATCTCCATTTAATGGTACTTTCTACTTATAGTTATGTGTGGTATATAATAAGTAGCTTTTATCCAAAAGGATAATAAAATGTAATGAAGTTATGCTTTCTGTTGGACTGCGGCCTCCTGCAGAAAATATTCAGTTGTGAGTAGTTCCATCTCGAAACATAACTGACTTCTAAAATCCATATAAATAATTGTACAAGGCAAAAATAAAATGTCTCAAAAGTTTTCAAAATAATGTGGATTCATTCATATTCAAAATATTTGGATTTATTAACTGTTAAGTAATTAAATGCAAGAACAAGGGAAATCAAATGTTAATGTAATAAATGCAATCATGTAATGTAATGTAGGTAATGTAATCAAATTTGCATGCTGTCATACATTAACATGGTTTTGATGATTGTTTCTGCCAGGCAGTGGAGGAGGAGGGAAGTATTACAGTAGCCGTACCAGCCCTGCTCAGAAGAGGCGGCGTCCCACCAACAGACTCTTTGGTTCAAAACTGGGACTCAGCTGTTACAGCTGTGGTCAAGTCAAGCATCGGTCCCCAGTGCAGCACTTCAGAGGGTGATCTCTACATCCTGACTGGGGCCGGAGATCTCAGGGCTGCTGAGGATGGAGATGACAAGCATCAGACAAAGCTATTGTGGTCTGCAGTGTGCTGTGCAGTCCCTGAGGGGAAGAGTGGCTTCAGTGTGGGGTTAATCACAGAAGCAGGGCAAGCAGTCAGGCAAGTGAGTGTGAAGGAGCTTGAGGAGATGCTCGGAGTGGAAGAGATGTTCTTGGAAGGCTGTGGAAGAACAGACCAGGACACAGTTGGAATCACAGCGGGTCTCCTTGAGGGGCTACTTGGTAATACAGAAAAGTTGGTTGGGGATCCCAGTGGCAGTGCCAAAAGCAAGGAAGCTGATGTTGCAGACGTGAAGCAAGAAACATCAGAAAGTAGCGTTGAAAGGGGGTCTCCAGAATCCTCAGATGAACATGCGACTGTGGATGAACAAGAGATAGACGCAAACACCAGTAGCACTCTGGTCTACATCCTTTCTACCACTTTATCCATTCTGAAAGCTCCGCTGCAGCCTGTGTTCTCCACCATTACACAGTTACCTGGACAGGTGATACCATTGTTGTATTTGAACATGAAGGTGCCGTCTTGACATAAATAATCACACCTCCATGAGGCTAAAAATGATTGCAAATATGAACAGGAGCAGGAGTTTTTGAAACAAAAATCCCAGCTCCTACCTTCTTCCGTTTTCCAATGCCACTCCTTCTAAATCAGAGAACAAACACTGGCTGACTGCCATGAGGCTTTAGCTGGAGATAGAGACGTTTTTGTCTTGTTCAAAATACTCTTAGTCTAATATAATGAATATGACTAATATAATAACCGATTCACTGCCAAAAATAATACAGATGCAAGTAAAAAATAGCTACCTTGAAAGTAGTTAAACTAAAAAAAAAATTTAAAAAAAATTGGCACCTGCTGTTCACTGCAGTGGGTCTGTACTTCCTGTTTCTGAGTGAACAACTTGGTTGTAGTGACATGATTTTATTTTTAGCTCAGGGCTTTTTGGATGTAACAGTTAAACATCAAAAGTGTGTAAAAAATGACATTTATTCCATTGCTAACCAATGACAACAACCTCCTTTCTCCCTAACATGCGAGGGACAACATCATAATTAGTGTAAGTGACAGACATGGCTATTGTTAGTACTCACAGCTGTCAAAGTAGCATGTTGGAGTTAAGATACTCTAGCTGCCATTCTTGTTCTACTGGCTTACAAGGAGGTGATGTATCTGCCTAGCCCTTTGGAAGAATTTAGCAATGTTTATTGAGAGCTGAATGAAATAAATGGGTGAATTAGTAACAGA
Organism: Antennarius maculatus; assembly: GCA_013358685.1. Classification (NCBI taxonomy): domain Eukaryota; kingdom Metazoa; phylum Chordata; class Actinopteri; order Lophiiformes; family Antennariidae; genus Antennarius; species Antennarius maculatus. The sequence goes on from CM023615.1 coordinate 17,166,808, forward strand.
GCTGGGATAACCAGTCAGAAAATTTGACTTACTAATTGCTGGATGAAAAAATACATCAGCAACTCAACCTGCACTGCAGTATGGGCTGAGATATCCTGATTATCCAAAATGACAAGATCCTACATCATGCATGATACTTTTTCAAACACCATGTAATGACCATATTCGTAACACAGGTATTTATCACAACAGTTATATGATCCATAGAAATTAAATTGCTGAATAATAATTTACAAATACTTCAGCAAACTCAAAATTTTGGGATTATTTCAATTATTATTACTGGAAGTTAAAATAAATAAATTGCTATTTATTCACAGTTTCTAACAATGTGAGATGAAATTTTAATAGGCAACAAATTCACAGCCAAAAGATGAAAACAGCAGCAACAACAGAAAAACTTGAATCTCCTCATTCCAATTTGCTCTCCTAGAAACAATTATCAGGTTCAAGGCATGTAGAATGTGTGAATTCATTAGAGGTAATTTTTTTTCTTTTAAATCTCACCTTAAAAGTGACTTTTTTGTCTCATCTTGACTCAGGTCACGTATGTGCTTCAGGAAGACCTTGGAGTTCTCAGTAGCCTGCCTGGAGATATCTTCTCTGTGTTCTACCTCCTGACATCAGATATTTTGTCCTGGATGGGCTCAGCTGCAGAAATGCTACTGGGTATTGGGGAATCATGCTTCTGTGGTACCTATTACTGCACCTCCTCCATGATTGGAGCCTTATTTGACAGCTGTTACACTGGGGTCACTGGAGTGGGTACACTGGCTGGAGCTTCACTTGGGATTTTTGGTGACGCTTTAGATAACGGTTGGTGGGTGACTAAGTTCTTTGGAGGCCGGCTATGGGAGCAGAGTGAGGGGTATGTGGGATCAGTGATGTCAGAGATGGGGGGTCAGGCAAAATCTGTTGGTGGAGGGTTTGGGAGACTAGCATGGAGAAGTGGGAGTGGTGTGGTTAATGTTTTTAGGATGGGAGGGGGTTTAATAGTGGGTGTGGTCAATATGTTCATTGGCACAGCGAGTGAGGCTTTTGGGCAGGAATCTGAAAGTTGGACAGAAAGTTTACCTCCAATTGAAGAGTAACTTTTTTCAAATATTCTCTCAGTTCTGATTTGTAAATATCTTTAGCTCAGAGGAGTCTGAATAAAGGACAGTTGCTTTGAATTAATATCATTTAAAAAGCCTTAGTTTTGATGGACAATCATAATTAGTGCATGATAAATTTCTACAGCTGGTCTTTCACTCCACTGTTGCTGATTGTGAAAATGATCTGCAATATTTTAGATTTGGGATAAGTGACCCAACTGTAACATCAAAAAAATAAACACACTGTGCACAAATGTTTTTGGATGTAATTATTTTATAAATTGTCTTTATGTGACAATTGCTGTCATAACTGTTTACTTGGATGTGCATTTGAATAAAATGGAATGCTGGCTTCTCATACTTGACATTTTTTTGTGTAATGAAACTATTGCTCTGCTGCTTTGGTAATTCCTCATGATAATAAAAACATTTACATAATTGTATTTCTTGATATTTATTCAATCAAAGCCTCTAGAAAATGGGTAATTTAGTGCAATTTAGAGGTAATTACATATTTTAATTTGATGGAAATATTATTCTTTGTACTCTTTCATATGTACAAATATAGTAACTTTAGTGATTCATATAGTGACTGTAGTGAGGTGTACTGTAGGTGTGACAGAGGAGTTCAAGGTGCAGGTGGAACTTCATCCGGGATCAGCTCTGAACCCCTTCTTGTTCGCTATGGTGATGGACAGGCTGACAGACGAGGTTAGACAGGAACCTCCATAGACTATGGTATTTGCAGATGACATTGTAATCTGCAGTGAGAGCAGGGAACGGGTGGAGGAGAAGCTAGAGAGGTGGAGGTTTGCCCTGGAAAGGAGAGGAATGAAGGTTAGCCGCAGTAAGACAGAGTACATGTGTGTGAATGAGAAGGACCCAAGTGGAAAAGTGAGTTTACAGGGAGAAGAGATCAAAAAGGTGGAGGATTTTAAGTACTTAGGGTCAACAGTCCAGAGCAGGGGTATTCAATTAAAACTCACGGAGGTCTAGTCATAAAAATTTCCTCTTAGTAAAATGTCCAAACCCAAGTTTGTGTCCTATAGCCAGTCCCTATGTCCACATTATCATTTATTAACAATTTTCAATGCAGGACATGTTAAACTGAGTGCACAGCTTGCCCTTTTACCTCACCATAAATAAAAGTAGACCCAGGCAAATAAATTTCAAGCCTTTATGTTAGATTGAAGAACAGTGTAAAAAGAGCTGAATAATCTCTTTCTCATAAATTAAAGACATCCCAGCCTAAAGAACTGAAGGCCTAAACTTCAAGTAAAAAAACATTAGCATGTTCAGAAAGCATGAATAAAAACTGGTTCTTTCAGGGGGAAAATGCAAACAGAACTTTCTTCATGAGAGAAAGGGGCATGTGGCCTGCCAGTAATTTACTTGTACACAAGTAACCTTGTGGTTGTCACCTTGTGGTGGTCTCTGTCATCTGTGGTGAAAGACAATGTCAGCATCTCTTTTATTGCTGCATGTATGTCCTCTCCCCTTGTGTGTGTGTTTCATAGTGGTGTTACACTTAGCAAAGAGCTCCTTATCTTGGTGAAGGAACCTGACACACACAACAGCTACAACTCATCAATGGCTACAGACATGCATGATGCTCTCTGAATAGTTGCATCAAGATGTTAATATTTCTGATTTTCTGGTTGCTGTTGAAGCTGACATTGGGAGTTTTTTCACACATCTCATCTTTCTGTTTTCCCTCAAACAATGTCTCAACAACAGCTTTTAAGCACATAATTATTCACAACTGGCCCATCACTAAAAGATGTTTTATGTTGCCCCAAAATCCACAATGCCTTTAGTAGGAGTATCATAATCATAATTCATTCATTTATTCATTTTCATGTACCGCAGCTGTATCCGCTGTAGTCACGGGGAGCTGGAGCCTATCCCAGCTGGCATAGGCGGGGGGACATTCCCGGCACGACGCCAGTGCACTGCGGAGCCACATACAAAGACTCACTCACTCCTACGGGCATAATCATAATCATAATCTTAATTATAATCATAATAGCAATTAATCTGCTTTTGTGTGGAGGAATTTGTTGGGTTTATTTTTTTTTTTTTCTTTTTTTTTTTTACTAACTTGCTGTTGCTAATAATTCTCCACGAATGTCAAAAAAAATAAAAAATAAAAAAAATAAAACGTTTTACAAACTTCCGTTTTGTGACGGAAGTAGCGTTTCAAACCCGGAAAAGGTTGTTGGGCGTCGTTGCATCAGACGGCAGAGAAGGCTCATGTGTTTGGCTGTCGGTGCTAACTTAAGCTGACGTCTCGTTCATTCAAAGGTACGAGTCATTTCTTACTGGTTTGTTCTGCAGTAAGACGCACGATTCCTAAACAGTAACTTTAGAAACAGTTTGAAACAATGACTATGTAGGTTAGTAATGGTAAGAGTAGCAGTTATACTCAAATATTTAACTCTTATTTTGAATAGCTAAAGCTAACTAACCTCTTCTGGCGTGACACTCGTGTTTGACAGTTTTGGGGAATGTGGAAACAAACCTGTATGATTTAGACTGGCTTGATGAGCTCAACAAGCCATTCATTTTGTGTTCCAGCTCACCAGTGCTAAGTAAATTACGGGTATTCAAATCAGCAAACTGACAAGGCTGTTCAAAAAAAAATTTTATCTGTAATTTTGTTTTGATGCATCTTGCACATCTTGTGTTAGTCCAATAAACCTAGTTTCAATTATGAAAAAGAATGTCTTAGGGGCTCTTATTTATCATTCACATAATGGAATTTGCACAAATTTAGCATGTAATTTTGATGAACTTAAACTTGTCAGCAAGTGTAAAATGTAAACATAACCAGGATGTAATGAATTATAGACTGTTACAAACTCCACATATGAGTGATTTTAATATTTCAAAGCTTGAATTGAAAAAATTGGTGCAGGGTTGGTTTACCACTGTGTTGCATCACATCATCTTTTAACAACACTTGACTGTTTTAGAAACTGAGGTAAACAGTTGGTGCAGTTTTGAAAGTGGATTATTTTCCCTTTCTCTGATGCAAGATTTCAGCTGCTCTCAAGTGTTTCCTTTGTCATATTGTGTCAAATGTTTGGTGAGAAGTTGGGACTGTAGGCAGAGCCATGCTTCCAACCATCTTTACTTAAAGTTAGTCACCCTGGGAAGCTCTTTTTATATCTAACCATGTTACTGACATATCGACAGATAACCTAATGAATTTTCAGATGTTTCTTCAGATGTTTCCTTTTAGCATTTCACAGCATTTACAATCTTTTGTTGCCATTGTCCAAACATTTCTATGATTCATTGCTAAATTGGAATATATTTTTTAGGAAACAATGAAATTTCAGATTTTAAACAGTTGCAATTTATTTGTGGTATTTGAAATGATATATGAGGTTTCAGTTGTTTACAAGTCATCATATTCTGTTTCTATTTATATGTTACACAGAATCCCACCTTTCTTTTATAAACAGGGTTGTACGTGTTTGTTTTTTCTTCCAGAGATGGCCTTTCTCTATGTGTCCCCTCATCCCGATGATTTTCGTAGCCTTCTGGCTCTCATTGCTGCAGAGTTTTGCCCATCATCCCGCCCAAAGACCATCAATGAGGACCCTCCTGCATCTTTGAATGCCCGCTCCAGGCCAACCCTGGTGCTGAGTCCAGGGGAAGGTGGCTTCATCTTGAGTGGGGCCACTGCAGTGTCCTGGTACCTGGCATTAAAAGGGAAGAGAGCTGGTGTAGATACTAAGCAGCAGAGCCAAGTGTGGCAGTGGCTCAGTTTTGCAGACAATGAACTCACCCCAGTGTCCTGTGCTGTGGTCTTCCCACTGATGGGTGTGATGGGAGTGGATAAAAAAGTAAGTATTTAAATACTTTGACATGTATGTGATTTATAGTGACGCTTTATTCTCAAATGTCTTGTGCATTCTCAGGTTCAGCACAGTTCCCGTGCAGAGTTGATGCGTGTTCTCAAGGCTTTTGATCGGGCATTGGAACCGAAGACCTTCCTGGTTGGCGAGAGCATCACTTTGGCTGACATGGCTGTAGCTGCAGCTGTCCTTCTACCTTTTAGATATGTATGTTTCTAAATATTTATTTTTACACTGTGGTTTGTCTCAGTGTCTGCTGCTTATCTCCCGTTGTATCAAGAATGTAGCTCAGAGAAACCTGTTTACTTTCTATCAGCATTTGACTGAGCTCTGATTTAGTTTTGTTTCACTTCTCTTTTAGGTGTTGGAGCCGTCAGACAGGAAGGTATTGACCAACGTTACGAGGTGGTTCACAACCTGCGTTAATCAGCCAGAGTTTCTGAAGGTTCTGGGGAAGACTGATCTTTGTGAAAAGATGGTGCCAGTTACACCAAAGGAGAATGCTGTGGCTAATGGAAGCTCTGTTAATTCTGACAGTGTTACCACTAATGGTGAGCAACTTCTGTGCCAAAGACTGTATTAATTTATTTATACTGTACATATAATGTATACACAGTTACACACACAAATACCAACACCTATGTCACTTTTCTTATCTTTCTTCAGATCCACCAAAGACAGAAGCTCAGTTAAAGAAGGAAGCAAAGAAGAGAGAAAAGCTGGAAAAATTCCAGCAGAAAAAGGAAATGGAGGCAAAGAAAAAGACTCAGCCTCCGACTGAGGTAAGGACATTTAAATTATTTAAATGAAGCTTCTTTGATGTACCCTAAATATATTCATAGCAACTTTGTATGTCATAGGTTACATACCTCCTGATATCAAGTCTGAATTTGTCTCATAGAAAAAGGCCAAGCCAGATAAGAAAGAGCTGGCAGTGACCACTTACACTTCCCCCACGCTTCCTGGAGAAAAGAAAGGTGATTTATGAATTTGTTTTCTCTCTAATAATTGAAGGAGTACATCATGAATAAATGTTGAATTTTTGGGTTTAAGGATTTATTCAGAATTACATGATTTGAGTGTATATATATGCTAGAAAATCCCAAAACCGGTTCTATTCTTGGTGTGAGCTTCAGGTCTATATGTCAGTTCTTTCTTTTCCTCTGGTGTCAGATGTCACCAGCCCGCTGCCTGACTCCTACAGTCCTCAATATGTGGAGGCTGCCTGGTATTCCTGGTGGGAAAAGGAGGGATTTTTCAAGCCTGAGTATGGGGTAAAAAAACACACCCCATCTCACTTTTGTATCACTGACGAAATCAGAAGATGTTTGAGTTCAATGACATGCTTGCCTTTCTTTCTTCCTCATTCAGAGGAAAAGTATTTGTGATCAGAATCCTCGTGGCCTCTTCATGATGTGCATCCCTCCTCCTAATGTGACTGGATCACTTCATCTGGGTCATGCCCTCACCAATGCCATTCAGGATACTCTGACAAGATGGTAAGTACAGTTTTGAAGTTCAGTCTGAAATCCACACTTTATTTTAGGGAAGACTTTTTGTGTTTTGTGTCACGTGATTCATTTCTATTCATTTCACTTTCTCTTCTTGCAATCTGTGAGAGGTGTTTGAATAAACGGCGCTTCCCTCTTTCTATCCAGGCACAGGATGCGAGGTGAGACCACCTTGTGGAACCCGGGCTGTGATCACGCTGGTATTGCCACCCAGGTGGTGGTGGAAAAAAAACTAATGAGGGAGCGGGGTATGAGTCGTCATGATTTTGGCAGAGAGAAGTTCATTGAGGAAATCTGGAAATGGAAGAATGAGTAAGTGAAACAAGAGGTAGATAACAAATGAGAGAGGTTTAACCTAGGATAGACATTTAAATAAATATGCAGTAATAAGGTTCCTTGTTTGGCTTCTAGGAAGGGAGATCGTATCTATCATCAGCTGAGGAAACTAGGTTCTTCACTGGACTGGGACAGGGCCTGTTTCACCATGGACCCTGTGAGTTTTCTGAAACTGTAAATCTAACTTAAAAATATCCTAAAAATACTGTATGTTCTTAATTCTCATGTCTACACCTATGTCCGTGTCCAGAAACTTTCCTATGCTGTCCAAGAAGCCTTTATACGCATGCATGAAGAAGGAGTGATCTACAGAAGCAAGAGGCTTGTCAATTGGTCGTGCACACTAAACTCTGCCATCTCTGACATAGAGGCAAGTATTTTGTTAGAAACTGGCAGGATTTATCTCATTACAGCAGTTACAAAATGTTTTATTTTAATTAAAACTGATGTGTACAAGCTGTAATGTTCCTGTTTAAAGTCCAAATTTCCCATCTTGCTTTGAACTGCATACTTCCAAAGAATAAGAAAACTAATGTCCAAAACTAGTCTAATCTTATCAGAAAAATGTGATTATACACTGAAATTATGGTGATTAAGAATGAGGAAATTTAGTATTAGATAAAGATGAGATGTCTGACAATGTTGTGCCTTGCTTATCAAATCTTCTGTTTGATGTACAGGTGGATAAGAAGGAGCTGACTGGCAGGACTATGCTGCCTGTGCCTGGTTACAAAGAGAAAGTGGAGTTTGGAGTTTTGGTGTCTTTCTCTTATAAGGTGGATGGATCAGGTATATGAGCTCATCAAGAGTATTTACAGTAGAACACTGTGCACCACGTCTCGATGCTGTTCTGTACATTTCTGCTCTTTCTGTTCTTCAGACGAGGAAGTAATTGTGGCAACAACCCGTATTGAGACCATGCTGGGAGACACTGCTGTCGCTGTCCACCCTGCTGACTCTAGATACCAGCATTTGAAAGGGAAAATGGTGCTGCATCCCTTCTGCGACCGCAAGATGCCAGTTGTCTTCGATGACTTTGTAGACATGAGCTTTGGAACAGGTAGGCATGGTTACAGGAAGAGATCATGTGCTTGTTGGTCTGTGATGTGTGGAGAAGTAATCAGAACAAGTTCTTAAGCCAGGCCACTTTCTTTTTTCTTCTGTCTGTCTTCCCTGGCCCTGTGCGACATTTTCTGTTTAGGTGCTGTCAAAATTACTCCTGCTCATGACCATAATGACTACGAGGTTGGAGTGAGACACAATTTGGCATTCATCAACATCTTGGATGAGAATGGCATGCTCATTAATGTGCCTCCCCCCTTCCTGGTACAGTGTCTCATTATCTTCCTTCCTCTTGCAATGCATTCCTACTATGACATTAAATGTCAGGTCTCTTCATCGTTTCCTCGGAACATCAGCTTTATTTCTTAATTACCCCTCAGCATCAACTGGACTGGGAGATATGGAATGTTGTCTCTGTTCATTCCTTGCATATAAGTGGGTACAAGTTTTCATGGAACCCATAACTTGGACTAGACTTAGGTGGATGAAATGTTTTGGGCAGTCGCTAATGATCACTGCCTTCAATAAGTCAAAGAACTTTTTTTCACATAGTGTTGCAAACTATAGTTTTTACAAAACCATTAAAGAGCAATCCAAATGCTGGAGCACCTGACAATAGTGACCAACATTGTCACTTGTATGAGTGGGTGTGAAAAAAAGGTTTAGAATTTTAAGAACATTTATGGTATATTGTAAAAAAATCGATTTAAACTTACCAAAAAAAACTGTAGTGGAGCTATGGCTCTAGATTTAAATTTTGCCCTTGTTGAAGAGAGAATAAAGTTATTTTTATCATCAACGGATATTTACATACTTCCCTCTTCAGCATCTCCAACAACATCCCAAACAGATGGCTTCTTAGCTTCTTAAATGTTGAACTTTTATGTTAACAGCAGCTGTTTCCATGCTGAACAAACATTTACAATAACACTGTCATCTGTCTTCATGGTCTTGTATCATTCAAGAATGTGTCTCCTCGCTAAAGTTTGCCTATTAGAACTGGGTAACATGTGTTGGATGAAATTGATAAAAAGGTCTTCTGGTGTTCTAATGGTTTGTCTCTGTCCTCCAGGGTATGAAACGCTTTGAGGCCAGGAAGGCAGTACTCCAAGCTCTCAAGGACAGAGGCCAGTTCAAAGAGATCAGAGACAACCCTATGGTGGTGCCCGTCTGCAGGTAGATGCCCTGCCGTGGCTACACAAGTGCTCCTCATGTTATTTGTGACTTAGACCTTTTCATCCTATTCAAGATCACCCTTTTAATCTTCATTGCGCTTCTATCAGCCGCTCCAAGGACATTGTTGAGCCGCTGATGAAGCCACAGTGGTATGTGAACTGCACAGAGATGGGCAAGGAGGCTGCAGATGCTGTCAGAAACGGACAGCTGAAAATCATCCCAGATCACCACCTCAAGACGTGGTTCAACTGGCTGGACAACATCAGGTAATGTCTTTCTTTTGTTGTAGAGTTTAGAGTCTGCATAAAGTGTTCGTTCCAATCAAAGTGACTTCACTGATTTATTTGCATGCAATAACTGAACATGTGGCATTTACACTGAGATCTTTACAAAAGGTACAATTAAGCACTGCGATATATTAGTATTCTTTTCAAAGAAACTTGATATTGCAGAGGGAAAATGTAAATGTAAAATTTAAATATAATCAACCTTATTAATCTGCGTAGGGAGATTATTAATCAGAAAATGTCAGAAAATAGTGAAAAAATATAGAAATTCACTTTTACTTTTCACACTAAAAATTCCAAAAGCATTTAATTGATTGTTACAAAATTTGAAGAAAAGGTGCAAATCATATTACACAACCAGGGAATACATTTCAATTTGTCTTCAAAAATTTCAAGATAATTCAATATCCAAAGGTTAATATCAAGTACATTTTTCATTTTTCAAATAATGTACTAGTTGACTTTTTGTATTAAGCTGGGAAAATACATTATTGTTGAGGCGATTTCATCCATCTTCCTTCCAGGGACTGGTGTATCTCTCGGCAGCTGTGGTGGGGTCACCGTATCCCTGCTTACTTCATCACTGTCGACGATGCCTCTGTGAAACCAGGGGAGGTAAGATGATGTCACTGTTGTCAAGGTCCGGAGGCTTTGTGAGGATACATTACATTAAAGTTGTTTGTGTCCATTATTCCTTTTACTGTCTCTTTTATTTATTTACCCTTTTCTTTGTTTGTTTGTTCCCTCCAGGACACAGATGGTCATTATTGGGTGAGTGGCAGATCAGAGGAAGAGGCCAGAGAGAAGGCAGCAAAACGCTTCAATGTGCCTGGTGACAAAATTACCCTCAAACAGGGTGAGATTATTCAGTTGTCATTATCTCAGCTATTGTCAGTGTTGTGTTATCATTTTTTTTTTTTACCTTCAGCAGACCGCATGGAATCAGAAGTGGTTTATATGAAAAGCAAAACCTTTAGATGACTATACCAAATAAGGTTTTGTTAGATGCGGACAGTTATTAATATGAAAGCCCTTGGCATTAAAATGAACCATTAATTGTAAAAACAGATTACTTCGAAATAAAGTTATTTGCCATATTAAATTAGTATGTGCTTATGCAACAACACTTATGTCAACGGCTATACATTCCTACTGACAAGATGTCACTGTGTTCATTTTTCAGATGGGGATGTTCTGGACACTTGGTTCTCGTCTGGCATTTTCCCGTTCTCCATCTTTGGATGGCCGAACGAGGTAAAAGACTGAGGGCAGCCAGATGCCTGACTGACACAAATGTCACACATGTGCCATAGACACAAAAAAACAGTAGCATAAACAAAGTTCTGAAATGGGTAATTATGTAATAAAGTATTAAACATGTCTGTCTTTCTTTGCCACATCTATGCTTCTCTAAATGTTACAGCTAAAATATGCCTTACATAGGGTTTCCTCTGTTTTTTTTGATTCGCAACTACGTTATTTTGTGGTTTCTTTGCAGACCCAGGACCTGAACGTGTTCTACCCCGGCACCCTGTTAGAGACGGGCCATGACATTCTGTTCTTCTGGGTTGCTCGAATGGTGATGATGGGCCTCAAATTGACCGGCAAGCTGCCATTCAAAGAGGTGCGGTTCAGAAGAAACGGGGTGTGATCTTGTGTATTATTAGCAGGACGAGACTAAATAACAACAATGCATTTCTCTCACAGGTTTATCTGCATGCGGTAGTGAGGGACGCCCACGGAAGGAAGATGAGCAAATCCCTCGGCAACGTGATTGATCCCCTGGATGTCATTTCAGGGATCAGCCTAGAGGTAAAACCCAATCTTGCTTTCATGCTTGTTAAGAAGTACACATCGTTTAAGGTTCTACTCTCTCCCATTTGGGTTGTCTTTTCCACCACATGATCATTGCTCCCCCAGGCCCATATTCTTATGTAAGCTTTATTAAGTACCCTTTTCTGGTTCCAACAAGCTTTATTGAAGCCATCAATCTCTTCTGCAGCTCGAGGGATGCTGCTCCATCAGGTGGAGCAGACCTGTCCTCTAGAGGGCAATGATGTACTAAATGATGGTGTAAACTGCACTTCATGTCCCTACTAATGTCTTTTTCTGCCCGCCTGATAAAAATATCAAGCAGTCGCAAGGGGCTTCTAATTTATCTCAAGATGAAATTTAATTACGGTTGCACACTTTATTTTGTTTTCCAGAGTTTTAGCTTATTCCCCATCATCTTATCTCGTAGGGTCTTCATGCACAATTAATGAACAGCAACTTGGATCCGCTGGAGGAGGAGAGAGCAAAGCAGGGGCAGAAGGCCGACTATCCAAATGGCATCCCAGAGTGTGGCACAGATGCTCTGAGGTTCGCCCTGTGCGCCTACACCAGCCAAGGTCAACCATTTTCTCTATTTTGTGTCACATTCTTTTTTTGTCTCCACTGGCCCATAGTCTGCATTATAAACCTAAATGTAGAGGCTTACATACTAAACAGGTACTAAAACATCATCTATTTACCCATGTTTGTCTTGTAGGTAGGGATATCAACCTGGATGTCAATCGCATCCTGGGATATCGGTTCTTCTGCAACAAACTGTGGAACGCTGTGAAGTTTGCCATGAAGACACTGGGAGACGGCTTCGTACCATCAGAGACGGCTCAGGTGAGAAAATCATTAACAACAACCATGTTTTGACTGAGTAAACATTCCATTAAACTGTGACACTATTTCCATTTTCTGTTTTCCCGTGTGCTTTGGATTCTTCCACTTGCCCATAATAACGTGTGGTAGACAGTCCGCTGAATGTGTTTTAACCTCTGTTCCGTCCTCTCAGCTGTGTGGAGAGGAGAGCGTGTCGGACAGGTGGATTCTGTCTCGACTGAGTGCTGCTGTTGCTCTCTGTGACGCTGGCTTTAAGTCCTACGACTTCCCAGCTATCACAACCAGCATCTACAACTTCTGGCTGTATGAGCTGTGTGACGTCTACCTGGTAAGGAACTTTGTGACCTTTTAAAGACTTGGGTGTATTAAAGAAGTTTACACAAGTACATCTGAAAAGTAATCAGCAACTTGCTCCTCACATGTTGCCTCCTGCTTTATTCTCCCATCAGGAAAGCGTGAAACCGGTGTTCAGTAAAGCAGAAGAAGAAAACACCAACCAGAGACAGGCCCTGGTGTGCAGACAGACCCTTTACACTTGTCTAGAAGTCGGGCTGCGTCTTTTGTCTCCCTTGATGCCTTTTGTCACCGAGGAGCTGTACCAGAGGCTCCCGCGACGGAGACCCCAGACAGATGCCCCCAGCATCTCCGTCACATCCTACCCCGAAAGCCAGGAGGTGAGCAAGGAGAGGGTGACGGGATCGTTCAACTCACTACCCTCGTTTGTGAAAGTCTAATAATACACACCACATATTTTTGTATAGTGAAATTTTAAAATTGATGTATGGCACAAAAATATTCTTATTTCCAAAACCTTACATGTTCTTTTTTATAAAGCTTGTATCAGCTGGGAATTGTATGCATGCTCTGGCTCTTCCTGCCCTCTACACACCCACGTTCAACTATAAATGGTTAATGCAAAGCACCTCCTGAATGCTGATGCTTAGAAATGAGTCTGAGTAATAATGTTGTTTTCTTCTGTGAGCTGTGGCAGCATTAGTGAGGAAGAAACAGAATTTTCCTAAAACAGAAATGAAGGTGTTTGCAGATGAAATTGCGGTTATAAAGAACTCTGGTGGTCTGAATGTTCAGGATAACGTGGATCTATAATTATCGTGTGACAAAGAGTAAAATTAGATGTTTACCACAGCAGCATCCACTTTACCCTTTACACCTAATATTCGTATTCTAGAATATTATTTTTTCTGAGGCACTCTGTCCTGATGAGCCATGAGTGTTTCTGTGATTGTTGCAGTTCTGCTGGCACAGTGAGGAGGTCGACCGCGACATGGAGTTCGTAATGACTGTGGTCAAGACCATCCGGTCACTCAGGGCCGACTACAACCTAACGAAGACCAGAGCTGACTGTAAGACAAAGATACAGCAAATTCTGAAAGTCACTGAAATAATTAATCAAGAACAACTATTTGTCATCTGATTGAAATCTACTGAAACAGTGGAGGTTACTAACTCTGCCCTGATGACTGTAGCAGGGGGTGTAAAATAACATTTATTATTTTTAATCTATCTTGCATAATTATTTGTTTTATGCTACATCTCAACGCACTTTTCTTCACATATTTGTTACTTGATGATAAAGATTTCACAAATACAGATCAGCTTAAAATATTGATGTAAACGATGGAGAAGTTAATGTTGGCTTTGCCTCAGCAAGCTGCGACATAAAATTCTACAAATGACTGCATCATTGGTAAATATCCAGTAACTAAATTGCAGCGTCTCAGCCTGAGGAGAAATAAAAACTTGAGACAATTTTACAGACAAATTTTGAAGCGTAACTTAAAGGGATTTTCCCTGGTGGCAGACAAAGGAGCTCTGAAAGTAAGATGTGGTTGCTGTGCTTTAATTACTTCCTCCACCGATGAATACATTAACAACATCTATTAAAAGAAAACCCACATGGATTTCTCTCCAGCCAGTGAATATAAACATAAACAATGTCAAATCACTTTATCTTGGCCAATCATTTTTTTTTTTCCCTCTTCAAGGTTACCTCCAGTGTATCGACTCTGCGACAACGTCCCTGTTGCAGAAGTATTGTCTGCAGATTCAGACCTTGTCTTACTCTCAAGCCATCATCCCTCTGACGGCCAACCAACCTGTCCCAGAAGGCTGTGCTGTGGCTATCGCTTCTGACAGATGCACTGTCAACCTAATGCTCAAGGTAAAGGTTTTCAGTTCATGTCTACCGGATGTGGAAAAGCATTATTTTCAGTTTTGCTTCTGTTATTCTGAACAAAAAAATGAGGTTCCCTTTTTTTACTAACCTGAAATAACAAGATCAAAAGTTAAATCTCCGTGTCTTTTTCTTTCTCCTAGGGTCTCATTGATGTTGAGAAGGAAGTGGCTAAGTTGACGGCAAAGAAATGTGACCTAGAGAAACAGATGGAAAAACTGAGAGAGAAAATGGCAAAGAGCGACTACAAGGAAAAGGTGCCAGTGAAGGTGCAGGAACAGGATGCTGAGAAGGTGTGTGAAAAAAATTGTGAGCATTTTTTGAGGTGTGATGGATGAACTCTTGGAAAATAATTTCCTTTTCTCCACAGTTACGGCAGAGCCAAACTGAACTTGAAAAAGTACAAGAAGCCACAGAAAACTTCAGGAAAATGATGTAACTTTCCTCCTAGCTTTATGCAAAAAAAGGATCTATTTCTATTTTCAAAATGTTTCATATTAATTTTAAGTTTGTGCAGAAGGGACTCAATAAAGCTGTTGTACTAGACAGTTGTCTTCTTCACTCTGCTGTCCTGTAGCAATCAAGTCATATCTGTGTCTGATGAACAAATTAATTCAGTCTATGATGTTAAACATTTTATTCAGCATAATTCTAGAACATGTTAGAGGGACACAGCTTTGTTCACCAGATCAAAATCCATGGAGGAAATAGATCTGAAAAACCTTCACACTTTGGCTGCATTTTTAAATATTAAATTTCCTCACCTGATCCCATTAACATCTGTCATCATTTCAACTACATGGATATTTCTACTTTTGATTGCTGCTTTACAAACACGGCTAAACAGAAAATGATGTAGGAGTGAGTGATGGCTTTCGCATTTTTGTGAAATGCACTCTCGGTCTGAAAAGACTTGAAAACAAAACAAAACAGTGGTACCATATTTTACAGGGTTTTTGCCAGGAAATGGGGATGCAGTAGACCAGATTTTTACCGGTGCGACCGCATTACAAATATACATGACCACAAAACAGTCTGTGGGGAAGAAACGTGGAACAAAATCACAGTAATACATTCACACCATGAAAGGAATTGGCTCTGACGACAGGCCATCCTGATGCTTGTTTGCTTGTTTCTTTTTATACATCCGTCTGTCTCTACAGTTTCCAGGGTGAATGGAACTCGGTGGCAGGGAGAGGAGTGCAGTGTGTTGCTTCAAAGTTTCGCATGTACTTCCGCGCCTTGGATAGAAAAGAAAAAAAAAACAGCAGAGATGGAGAATGAGAGGTGTGGGAGGGCAATGAACAAATAGTGCAGATCTTGATTATATTAGCCTCCGTCTATCTGGCTCGGTGCCATGCAGATCTCTCCCATCTGTCAAGGGTTTACACTGGAGGTGTATAAAGCCCAATACAGAAGGTATTAGCAAGGGAAGAAGAGCATAGCATTTGCTGTAATTGATGGCACTCTTCTTGTTTGAAGTTAAATGACTTCAATAAGCAGAGCGCGCTGAAATACATTACATCAGTCAACCTGAGAGCACAGGTGAGGTGGTTACTATGGCTACTAGAGAAGTGTTCCTCAGCAGTAATGATGTCTGAATAGTGTGTGGGTTTTTGTTTTTTATTTGGTAGCGGAGTGTGAGGGAAAGGGGAATGTATGTCTTTCGACAAGAAAATCTGACTTATTACAGAAAAGGGAACTTTAAAAAATTTTTTTTTTTAGATAACTTGCGAGGGATGAGACAAAGACAACAAGTGGCTCCTTCCCTTTTAACATGAAATGAGAAACGACTGCATACGGCGACGCTGAGTGCACAGATAAGAGCCTTACCAAGAAAAGCGCCAGCTGCCGTCTTCCCTCTAGCGTCATGTCCGCACCTGGTAACATTGAGAGTGTGTTAGACCACGTATATTGACGATTAGATGATAACATATGAGATTAGTATTATATTTAGTTTAAAAACACCTGGGACTTACCGACATTCCATGGATACAGAACTTCTCCGTCTGCCTGATAGGACAGCAGCACACATGTACACCACTCATCATCCACCTCGTAGCCACTGTACAACGATGCTGCAGGGCAAGAATTTGAAACAGTAAATGGAGGCATCAATATTTTTTCCCCTTGTAATTCAGTAAGTAAATAAAATTTGCATAATTTAAGGCAACATTGAAATAATGGTGTGACAACTCGCTTACCTTCTTCTAAAGGACTGGAAGATCCCAGCCACTGTCTGACAACCCTAATCCCTTCATTTGTCATTATTTTTGGGTACCTGGGCAGAAACATCACTTCAGCACATTCACGTCAACTCAGACACATCGAGCAAACTCAGCAACAAGACGACTGAATTTAGATGTCTGCAGATCTTACCTGAACTGGAGCAGTTTGAGCAGGAGGTCGTTGCCTCTGTTAGACATGACGTCCTCTGGACCCCTGTAACGCAACTTACAGCTCAATAAATGTTGTAAACATGCTTGTCTGATAAAAGTGGCAAATTTCAAGCATATCATCTGTTTAACTGTTATGCTTCCCTGCAATATGCTATTTCAAAGAAAAGGGGTCCTTATTACATGCAAATTGCGTCAGTGTAAAATCAGTTGAAAGCAGCATTGTACTTCATGTGGAGGTGTGCTGAGATGCATTGTGGGGGACTTACGCCGTGGTGATGATCTCATCTCTGGTCCTCCTGATCAACAGAACTGGTCCTTGATATCTGGATGAAGAAAAAGAATTGTGTTGATCGTCAGTGACATCTTCAAGTTGTGCAAACAAAAACACTTTTAACCACAATTTCTCCCTAATATATGAAGCTATATTTATGATAACAGGCTCACATACTCACTTGAGAAGCTGTTCTGCATTGTTGAGGTTCATGTACTGCCGAACTGTGTGCTGTACCAGCGGTCCTGAGAAAGAACAAAGGCGTTTCATTTACTAAAGGAAAAACTAGTTGCTGTAAGCGTTTCTGGTCTTTGATCCTTTGGACTCACTCCAACTGTCAGGCATGACCTTGAGGGCCAGAGGCAGGAGGTCATCGAAGGAGGCGTCTAACACCACTGCCTGGATCTCTGGGTATGACATCGCTGCCCAAGTGGCTGTGAAAGCATACGGAGATACAAGGGAGAAAATAAAGAATGGATGAACAGATCCAGAAAGGATGGATAATATAACATGACCTACAGTATATTGAGATCACGAAATACTGCCCATCAGATATTGTGTGTGTACCTGTGAATCCTCCTATGGACCAGGCATATATGACAATGTTGCTGAGCTGGAAGCCAAGCTTGTGTATTGCAAACTGGATCACAACATCCATGGCATTAGCCTCATTTTGGGGGAATGGAACTCCCTAGAAACAGGACAAAGTAAAACAAGCATGAAGGACTCAGGTGTCCAATCCCAGGAACGCAGAAAAAATATTCAAGCGTTCCATGTTAGTCATTATATATATAAAAAACATTCAATTTTGAGAAAAAAAAAATCTTAAAATTCACAAAATATTAAAGTTCCTTTAAAAAATAATTAACTGGTTGTGAGTTATGATCTGAAAACAAATAACAGAAGGCCGTTCTAACAATAATACACATACATTATTTAACACCAACAACAACTACAAGTTATATTGTAAATTAAGATTAATGTATGGATTAAATAGTCAATCGGACAGCATATCTCTCTTACTGTACTGCCTCCAAAGCCAGGGTGGTTCCAGCCCAGTACAGAGTAGCCACCTGCAGCACACATCAACACAACTTTACAGACATAATAACTGATCGACAATAGATGTAACAAGCTTTTCCACAAAAAATGCTATAATCATTATGGATGATCGTGACTCTTGTGATGTAGAGGATTCCTCACCCTCTAGTGGCGTGTTCATACAGCCCACCTCATAGAAACCTGCATTCCCTTCACAGCAGATGACCTGTAGCACCATTCAGATATTTTTAGACTCAAAAACATTATGAATGTGAAAAGTTATTTTATTGGACCAAAAAAAGCCACCAAAAAACAAGGCATTTACCAGGGTCTGGCCATTCTGCCCTCCGCCTCCCCGCTGATCTACAAACATTGTGTCGATCTCATTCCCATCACAAGACACAAGTTTGTTCCTCTGGCCATCAAGCTAAGACAAAATGGATTACAGTTGATTTATAATAATATTTGTATGGTTACTGAAGTTAGCTTAGACAGAGGGTGAAGATGTGCTCTTTACCTCCTCTATTAACCTAGCCTGGCCCTGCTGGAGCATGGACTTCATGGCTTTCTGAAGTAAACCTACAGAACCAGGATACAGCATCCTCCTCCCAAATGAATGAGCAATAAGAAAGCTGTAAAATAGTTGCGATGAAAATCAATAAATGTACTGTACATATTTTCCTTCTAAATTTTTAAGACTTTTGCATGAAAGCTGAAGCAATTCAACTTCAAAGAAAACTACCAATTGCATGTACCCGATGACGTGGCAGGGTAAAGTGCGCACAGAGTGGAGGACACCGTCTGCTGCCCCTCTTAATCTGGGCTCTGGTTTTAGTAGAGACACACCAGCCTTGGATAGTTTCCTTTCACAAACAGAGTAAAAGACTTACAGTGAAACAGATGATGAGCATTTTGATGAGGAGTGGCTGAATTTGTTCAATGTACTTACGGACTGTTAACTTCTGTCCAGTTGAAATCTGCAGGCCAGTACGAGAAGTCAAAGTCATAGCATCTCACTTTTTTCTACGTGAAAAGAACAGACATGGAGAGAAGAGAACTTTTTGGTCCACTTCTTTCAAAAACATTGTCCTGATACAAGGACAATATCCTGTTCAGTATTTGCATCAAGTTGCCATGACCTCACCTTGTTTGCTGGTGTGTGATTCTTCTTGGTTTCCTCAAGAATTGAGATAAACTGAAGATACTCTGAGTTTTTCCATCTCCCATACCCTTCATGAGAATAGATGGTAGGAAGAAGTGAAAAACAAATGAATGGTTTGCATAGGAGACACTGCAAACATTTCATTGCACAGCCTGAAGGGTGATATTAGTTTGCTTTGTAGGTGCTGAAGCTGTTCAGCCATCTCAGTGGAGTTAAACCTCATTAGCATGTGCTGTATGCAGCATATGTCATGATATCCAAAGATGAATCAATTGAATTAGCCATTACCCACCAGGCAGTTAAAATCTGCAGCCTTACCTCTAAGACACGCCACTCCTAGAAGACACAGCAGCACTGTTCCCAAGTACTGAGTAACTGGAACCAGCTTACTGCTGCAGATGAAACCTATAAAAGCACAACAGAGCTACAGATATTCACTTCAGCACCTCTACTTTATGCCAGACTTTATGTTCACATTCAGTCAGGCAACAACCTTATACCATTTGCATAAATCAATATCGGAAGCTCAATTATACAATGAGGACTAGAGACCAACCTCAGGCAATTAATTTCTATTCATACATAGTCTTGTTAGATGATTCAGTTGATTAACTGCATATTAATCCCACTTATAGGTGAACAGCAGTTCTCAAAAACATCTCCCAATGACACTTTTTTTCCATTTATGGAGGACGTAATGCCACCAAGACAAAAAAATACATATTTTAACATCTATCACTGTCAAATTGCAAAAAAAAATCACTGAAACAAAGAAAAGTCAGGTTCAAAGATTAAATAACTGACATATGCATGTCAATGGTCCTCCCTTGAAACCGGCACCAGTACTGATGGTTTACTGGTAGGATTTGGCAATGAGGTTGATATTATTCAATGTAGTACTGATATTTTCAGATGTGCAGCTAAATAAAAAATCAATCAATAAATATTAAAGATGCTGATAACACCAAGAGTTCTGTACGAAGAATGCATCCCAAAAAGTTGTACAAAGACTCACTCAGTCAGTCAAAAGGCATTTGGTGTAATTTTTATTCTGAGTGCTTCTAATTCTTTTCAGAAAACCGAAGAATTTTACTGACTTCCATTAAAAGTAAACTGGGTGAGTCACTGTTTTTGCATAATTGTCTTCAGGACCTCTGGTCGAATTCAGAAGAGGTTTTAATTTGATATGATTTTGAAGTTGTATTATTTTGTCGTCATTAAAAACTCAAATTCAAAAATGAATGCCAATGCTGACTAATCATGTCGAAACTCTCTTTTTGTACAGGCAAGTCACAATTACAAGGCACAACTGAGGCTGCAGCGAACAATATTCATTTTCAAACAATTTGCTGAAAACTTTCTTGCTTATCTATATTGATCTATTAGCATGAGAAAATGGGGAAATATTTATCGTAGTTTCTAAAGGGTGACATCATCAAGTGCCTTGATTTGTTCCATCCAATATCCAAAGGTGTTTAATTTAGAAATTTGGAAAAACATTTTTTTAAAAAAAAGAGATGCAAACCCTAACAAATGTGTGTCATCGTTCCTTGCCAGATGACTTCCAAATTACTGCCGATTCATTTTAGATTGATCAATAGAAATGATTATTCATATCAATTGGATTGTGTGGAGGAGATAAGCCTCTGTTTTCCCTGCAAACATACCTTTCCTGTACAGGTAGCAGAGCAGAAGAGGAGAACTGTAGTAAGACAAAGACCAGAGAGCAGAAGCCTGGAGGAAAAAAAAAAAAACTTGACTGGACAGAACAGGTAAACTACTTTAATACAGTTTTAAACAATTAAACAACAATACAGACCCAAGCTAGGATGCTGTCCGTGTGTTTCTCCACACTCCTGGGTTGGTAGTTCCATCCCTGCTAACAAGAGCAAACCGACTTCTTGAATACTGCAGCTAACATTTACTTCAAAGGAAGACAAGACTAGCTAGTTAGTAGCACTACAATGTAATTATTTATATTGGTAATATATGTATATATTACATAATACACACTCCCTTAAACATACATTTACATACTCTTAATACTAATCATTTCCAGTTTAGCCTCTTCTATCGTCTTAGCAAAAATATCCCTTTACCTAGCTTTAGCAAAACAACGGAATTTACGCTAGAATGAGGCTAGCTGTCACGGTCTTAATGGGGAAAAAAATAAAATAAAATAAAGTGACCGTGAAAACACAAGCCTGTAGAGATACACCGGTCGTTTCATTCATTTATGATCCGCTTCCAGCAGTGACAGCAGCGGCTCCAAAATAAACACACGCTACTTCCTACTAGCAGGAGCTGCAGCGAAACACGAACCAGAAACCGTTCTGTGTTTCCAGTCGGTGGTGTCGAACATATAGAGAATTTTAAACTCATACCCTCCTGCCCGGCCTGTCGTCGGACACAGACTGGTCCGGTGAACGGTGAATTCGTTGCAAATGAGGCCCTAAAACACAGCGTAACCACATCACGCCGGCCATTCTTCCACCAGGAAGATTACGGAAGCCTGCGCGGACCAAGAAACTCAAAAAGCGAAGCGCTTCTCTCTCTCTCTCTCTCTCTCTCACACACACACACACACACACACACACACACACACACACACACACACACACACACACACACACACACACACACACACACACACACACACACACACACACACACACAGCAACTGACTGTGATCATTTTTATTATGCAGGTCTTTCAAGTCCAGATAAATTTTTTAAAAGACACATTTATTCACAAAATGATGACATTCACACAAAATCCAAGAGATTCACGCAAAAAGGAATTTACATTCAAAAACAATTAATAGTAGAAAAATAATAAACAAACTAAACAGAATATAACTGTAATACTGTAGAATACAGTGTGGTTTGTTTACTTTTGCTTTTGTGAAGTATGAATCAATTGAAAATTGTTTTGCTGAATGCTCTAAAAAAAGACCTTTTTGAAAAAAATGAAAACAGAAAACCAGATGATACCAATCTCTTCCCCGTCAAGGATTATATTTCCCTACTAATATTTGGTTTTGGATGTGAATTCGTTTTTGTGTGAATCTCTTTTGGATTTTGTGTGAGTGTGATCATTTTGTAATTTGTTTTTTTGGGAATAAACGTGCTTTTAATAATGGAATTCTCATTCTCTCTCTCTCTCTTTCTCTCTCTCTCTCTCTCTTTTAAATAAAACAATAACGGAGACAAGTAACATTTAATACAACTATTTATTTAACCCATCTATATTACAGTACAGAAATTCCTATTGGTACAAGTTATACAAAATCAAATGCTAAATAAAAAATTGCCAATAAAATTTGTGGGGAAAAAAAACAGCTACAACCACATACTCTGAATGGTGTATCTGGTAAAAATTCTGATTATTTTATACATACAGCCCAAAATAATTACATCAAAGCAAATCAGTTATAAATTACTCATAGAACCACATGTCCGCAAGAGGACCATTTTTCCTGAAGCACTGAAGTTTTCTTCACATCTCAACTCTGACATTCAGTTGTTATTTTTGTTTACTCTCTGCTGCAGCTGGGAACAGAATGGATATGACAGCTGGATGAGGATGAGATGTGGGTAAGTGATCAACTCTGACATTGTTCATATCTGAAATCAGGGCGCAAAGACAAACACACAAAAATCTTCCTCTCCCTAGTCTCTCTTTATTCTTCCTTGAAGACAAACACAGACAGGACATGCAACAACAACAACACACAAGCAAAGGAGCGCTGCCTGTCAGCACATGGTGTGATATTATGCCACGGTGTCACAGTGATGTTCAGGCCAGCTTGATTGGTGAGTGTGAGAAGAATGTGAGGGGCAAGATGAGTGACAGCATAAAAATACACACACACATATAGTTCAATATGCAAAAGCACAAACGACTGATGCAAGAAATTTTTGCTTACCGCTCCAGCTCCTTATAGACATCATCCTCCCCTCTTGGCTTCAAATCCTTGCATAAAAAAGAAAATAGGTAAGGGAAACAGAAAAGGACTGGCATCTTGAAGAGAATGTAAAAGAGCCAGATCCATGCTCCTGAGGCCAGATTTATGTCTCTGCACCTTGGAAAATGAGATTGATTTGTTAATACCACTAATGTAAGGGTGACAGCTGATAGGCGATGGGTTTATCTGAGAGAGAGCTGGGGTGAGATGGAAGACATATGTGCTTACAGCGTAGAGTAGGACCAATAGAGGGAGTGAGAGTCTGTATGCATTGGTGGACTCGAGTATCACAACTCCTCGAACACAGATATGCACCACGCATCTGCGTGTGCTCAGGGGATGAGACAATAACTCACCATGTAGATTGAGCCCTCGAGAGGAGCCTGGTGGGGAGGGAGAGCACAGAAAACAAGTTTAATAAAGTGACAGGGAGTGCTGTATGATGGTAATCAAAGAAAAAACAGAGAAAAAGTATACAACTGAGACGAAGGGGGACGTGTGGGAGAGAAATAAAAAAGAGATGAGAAATACCGGTGGGTAGGGGACAGGGGGGAGATAAGGACAAAATATGTAGGCAAATTTATCACAGGATATTTGAAAATGTCTGAATTCATCACCTGTCTGACACTCTCAGGATTCTCGTAGATGTTCTCTGCTTCACCCGAGTGGACAGACAGTGACTGCTCAATACCTGAAAATGTTAAGAATAGAGTGACATGCGCGCACACACACACGCACGCACACACATGCACACACATACAACCACAAGCATGGAAGTACACAGGAAGGGAGGAGGTAGGGTAGATTAATTACACAGATGCCCAGAGGATGTCACGTACAACATCACTCAGCAGCAGCCGTCAGGGGCCGAAGACGGACATAGCAGGAAAAGCTGTCAAATCAGAAAATGCTGGAAGACTCACCGCGATCAGAAATGTGTTTTTGTTTCCATAGCAACACACAGACAGTCGCAGCAACCAGGGGCACCAGGAGTAATAAAGCAGAAAGAGAAGGGGAAAGGGAGTGTGCGGTCACACCGACACTCTCTACAAAAGGCAAAATAAAAGTGACAGAAAATTAAAGCATGAATGTTTCCAAGAACAATGCTAATAAAAAACTTGCAGAGTTATGAGGGTAAGTTCTGTCATGTGCAGTGGAGCTATACCTAGTTCATATTCAAGTCAAGAAGGGGCAACCCGTGATTCAGGTGAACGGTTGGAGCCATGAATTTAAAGATATGTCGCAGTAGAGATTCTATCAACATGTTACATACATTTGCATCATGCTGCTGTCAGTCACAGACAATGTGTGCAGTGCAGAAGTTGGTAAAATCTAGGCTCTGTCAGACAAAGTGAATAGTCTGTGATAACTGCAGACATCGATTTGACAGACCTTCAGGATTGACAGTAAACGCTGTCATTTTGAAATGTGGACAAGAAGAAAAGCACTGGTATCAAAGAGAGCAGATACTGTGAGACTGCAGCACAAAAAAACCCTCACAAATGCCTCCTGCATGTGGTGTAGTTTTGCAAATTGTATCTGACAGTAGGAAAACTGAAAAAAACAATGTAAATAGTGGTTGTTCAACCAAACTATGACAGCACAGCTTCAGAAAACAGGTAATGAGGAAGCGTAGGCATGATTATGACAAGCATTATACAAGCAAGTCATTTGCTCGCCGCAGCCCCAGTCAGGTTTTGTGGGAAGAGCTCACGCCTGTGATCAAACTTGTCAAGTTTGTTTGCATAATGATGATGACATCAGTCTTGCAAAACACAGCCATGGGGCGACAAGAGAAGCAAGAGGGAGGTACTTGTTTCCACAGAGACTGCTGTAATTTAATGTGCCTGAGAAAGTGTTCTCCCGCTGCCTGTTTCACTGTTCATGCAGCACAAAGCAATCAGACATCTTTGGTTTACAAAGAGAGAAAAGTCCGTTACACAAAAAGTTTCCTCAGAATTGACACAATTTGATATTTTTAATGAAATCAGCAAAATTTATAAACAACTCCAGTCAGGTTTTTCGGCGTCTTTGGAGACTATGCAAATTTTTTCAAACCTTTTTTTTCTTTAACCAGGTAGGTCAAATGAGAATCAGTTCTCAGACAAACAATCAAACATCCATTCACACACACCTTTACACCAACTGTCAATTTAGAGTGGCCAATTCACCTAAGTTTAACCCAGAGAACCCGTACAGATACGGGAACAGCATTGAAACTCCTTACAGAAAAGCTCCAGGTGGAATCAAGCCAAGAACCTGCTTGCTGTGAGGCAGCAGCACTACCCACTGCGCCCCCGCGCCGCCCAAGGGATGTACATATTAAGTTGGCCAAAGCATCCTATTAACTTTCCACAAATTTTATTTATTTGTAAAAGGATTGGCCCTTGTGCTCCACCTTCACCCTGGTTTCACAGCTTTTCACTCACTTCATCATAATCAATCATTACTGGCTGTGTGAGGGGATAATTGATCGGTAAGTGTGTGTAGAGGTTGCTAATGGAATATTGTGGTGAGTGCTGACCCCAAGACTGACCTGCTCAGTTCTCCCTGCCAGCTTTAACACATGATTTATGCTAATTGAGTGTGGCGAGGGATACATTTCCCCAGTTTCTCATCACATCTCCCCTTCCTGTCTCTCTCTCTCTTTCTATCCAACTTTGTCTCATCGTTATCCAGCACACCTTTCCCTTTCTTATATCGACTCTCCTACCAGTCAACCGTACCTCACGACCTTGCCTATTTGAGCTCAAGTGAGGTAAGAGGCAAATTGTATCTGCACTGATATAAAGCGCAATAGGTGATAGGAAACTGATAGGAGGAAGACCAAAGAACCGCTTGAATGCCTTGCAAATGATTGACTAATGATGGGTATCAAATGATTGAAGAACATCATTGACACTGGAATATATTTTATGAGCTGCAGAACAAAGAGACTGTTTCATTTTTGCATTCTCTTCCATGTGCCACACAGGAATTTTATTTTGTAATTTTCTAATATCTGCAATAATGCATTGATTTCAATTTTGATTTATATCACATTTAGATAACTCTGAATTACATATCATATAATATGCTATAAATTCTCCATGAGTAACAGAAACTTTTAAGGCCAACCATCAAATATCCACTACGTTAAAAACAAAACTAATTGTAATTCCTGAGTTTTTTTTTAAATAAAAGGTCACTTGTTATTGTCTTGCTATTAATTATTAATCATGATCTTTTGTTCTATATTTCATGATAACCGCTTGCAAATCTAGGTCATCCACACATTTGAACTTTTGACTCATTACCATCCCGAGGTAAATATGCCATCCATCGTGTGTTTTTTCTCCTCTTTTGGTAATCGAACTTCTCCAGTCAGGTGAAATTTTGCTTACTATTTCATCCTTCCTGTCTTAATCACCCTCTTCTTCTTTACCTCCATGTCTATTACTCTTATGGCCTCACTATCAGCGTGCATCTTGATGAGTTCTGGGCCCCTCAGCTCGAGTGATCTATTGATGTACAGGGAGTGAACCCATCTCTGCTAAGGGATCCATTCAGCTGTCACGTCTTGCTGTGCTCCCCCACAGCCACCAATACAATAAGTCTGAATAATTTAGTTTTTGTGGAGAGATGTCCTAAGGTCTTCTTATATCCGCATATCAGCTGGGTGAGTGTGATGAGAAAAACGATAGCCTTTATACTTTATATTTTATAGAAGTGGAAGCTAAGCAGAGTATTCTGAACTGAAGTGGACTTTAAGGAAAAAGGGACATCGACTATAATTCCACTGGAAATGATGAACAAACCACAACATATTCCTACACTAAAATCTTGATCTGTCACCTTTTTGCCTACATTAAGCAAATGTAACAGATGGTATTCGTCAGATGGGTTTTCCACTGTAATTCATGGGCTGTCTGTCAGCTGTTATGACCGGAAATCTTCATCGCACCATGACATGCCTCACAGAACAAATATCCAAAATCATTCACATTCACGCTTCATTATCTCTGCTAACTTTACAGGAAGTGTGCCAGAGAAAATCAGAAAACAATATTTGCAAGACTAGACCATCTCTCCCACCTTTCTGCATGGTTACAGCTTGCGTAGCCCCAACGGTCTGCCCATTTGTCAGCTGGAGGGTACAGGTGTAGTTCCCAGCTGTGTCAGATGTGATGGGCATGGGCAGAACGGTGACGATGCTGCCAGGACCCTTGCTTAACTGGCGCAGCTTACGACTTTTGTCCTGGTAATTCCAATGGGCCCTTTGGACTTGGGACCGCTCTTTGTACAAGCACTCCAACTCCAACTTTGAGGGCGAGAGGCTGGTTTTAACTGAGGATGGAATACAGAGCAGTAAAAGGTAGATGAGAGGAATGTAGGAAGATAATAGATAGGAAATGTTAAAAAGGGATGAAACAAATGAAAAGACGGCCGAGGAAAGATGAGTAGGTGAAAAAGGAAGGCATGAGTGAAGACAAAGTGGAGGGCCAAGATGAGAAAGTGAGTGAAAGGGTATGTGTGAATATAGAAAAGGCCAAGGACAGATAGAGAGTGATGAGGCAAAGGGAAAGTGATATTAAAAAATAAGAACAATCCAGAGTGGGCTCAAAATAATATATATTCATTAAAGTGATTTGCTGCTAATGCATTGGTTGACTGTGACTGATGTTTAGTGTCTCATCAAACTGAAATGAGAATCCATCTGGGTGTAATCAAGCTCCACAGACCCCCCACACATGCGCAAAACAACACACATTTCAACCTTGATTAGTTTGAACAGTGTGGGCCACCTACAGTCATAGCAGGAGGGCAGCAGTTATAATCATACATAATGATACTTATAATGAGGTGAGGTAAAAATATATGCCTCACATGACTGGCGTGTGGGCGTGTGTGTGTGTGTGTGTGTGTGTGTGTGTGTGTGTGTGTGTGTGTGTGTGCATGACTGAAGGATGCAGATGTGCGAAGCAGGGTGACAATGGCAGTGACAGTGACGGATCGACTGGTCATGTCTGGGCAGCTGTGATGGATGCCACTGGGGTTGTAATTATTAAAACCTTCCAAGGCTGCCATGACAGCGCATCTTATGAGAGTGGGTGTGTGTGTTGGGTATTTGTGTTTGTGTGTGTGTGTGTGTGTGTGTGTGTGTGTGTGTGTGTGTGTGTGTGTGTGTGTGTGTGTGTGTGTGTGTGTGTGTGTGTGTTTGTGTGTAGGTGCAGCTGGATTATACTTGTTTCTGCCATGGGTGAAATTTGCCTAAGTCGAAAGAAAAAAAAATCAACAAGTGTTCTGGTCATTTTTACCTTTCAATATATGAACAGAACAAATAAATCAAATATGCACAATAATGATAATAATGCTGCATTGTAATTATGTTATACTGGCTATCAGCCAAGCTTAGCAATAAGATATATTTTCAAACGTAGGAACTGTTGTTATAGGATCCCAGCATGCCAGTTGGATGGAATAGCCCCAGGAGGCCCCATCCTATTCTCTCTATCTCTATTTTATTAGTCTTTCATGTGAACACTGAGCATGAATTCCATCCAAAGGTGTGCTATAAAGCATGTGCCACACATGGTATCATATCTCCCTGTTAAATTTGATTGTAGATTTCTGGTTCCTGTGCAAACAAACATAAACATATTTCCCTAAATGTTGACAGATGCATATTCCTCCAACCAGTTAGGTTTAATCAATAATGTGATGAATATAACACTTCCATGAGTTATATGTTACTAGCCTTGTCTTAACAGATATTAATTGAACACCTACTGTAGGTGTTGTAGAATATATCTCCAGGCGCATAAAAGCTATTCTGGTGTCATCCTGAACATCAATTTGTAGGTTTCTCCATTCGCAATAAATCTATTTGTGTTCCAGCTTTCATTGAATGTGGTATGCATTTTAGCATGCAGAAAGTGTCATATTAAATTACATATATAGACATTTAAAAATCCATTCCCCTCATCCACCTTTCCCTTGCTCTTTTCTATACCTTTCATTATGCTGAGAAGAGTCCTTTGGCTGTAGGCATAGTCATTGAGGAACACTTCACAGATGTAGAGCCCGCTATCTTTCAAACCAGGTGTGAACAGAAAGGCGAAGCTCCCGGCCTCAGCGTTGTAGGGTGGGCCAGCAAGTTGGAATCTCTTGCTTTGTTTAGTCGTCGGGGAGGAGCCCCTCCATCGATCATACTGGTACACCAGGCTCAAGTTGCTCTGCTTCCTCACATCTGGGTGTCTCCAGTAGAGCAGGACATAGTCTCCCTGGACCCCATGACAGGTAAGGGTGAAGGATGTGTGAGCCTGAGTGGCGGTGGAGATAATAGTACCTGAAGACCAGCAGGGAGAAGGTAAAAGAAGAGAAATCAGAATGTTTAAATCCATGAGACAGGAAGATGAAATGTATGAAAACTTTATGGCGCAAGAAAACATCAACAGGGAATTTTGAAAGAAGAAGATGTTGGATGGAGAGTGAGGTGAAGGCAGAAAGACGAAACAGAATAGAAAGTAAGGGAGCACTGAAACAGAGATAGGGTGAAAATTCCTGCAACAATAGGGATTACGTTCTTATATGCTTTCTGCTTTGCCTGATTAGCAAGATGCTGACGCAGGACTTTCAGACTGCTTGTGTTAGAAAGTCACTCACCATGTGTTATATTGGTGAATGAGGCCACATTGTTAGCTGAGGAGAGAAGGGAGGCAAGATGAGAATGGGGTGAGTTGGTGGGATGGGTGGGAGAGAAAATGATGAATAATATATAAATGTAGACGCTATAATATTCACAGGAGCACTGGATGAATTTTAGTGGAGACCCACAGTAGACTTTTGAACTGTTCTATAAAAGTAAATACTTTGAAGAACTGTAGAGACAGGATTCTTAAATAAATAATGCTGCTGCTGGAGTTTCTGCCACTGATGCCCACTCAAACCATCAACAGAAGCAACAACAGATGTATTCTGTTCCTCGCTATGTTCACTTTCACCCTCTAAAACCAATCTCACCATCAACAGTCACATCCACATTGAAGGCAAAGAAACGGGTGCTGCAGTTCCCTGAGGGGTGAACCCTACAGGTGTAGGTCCCGCTGTCACTCGTCTGGACTTGTGGCAATTTGGCCACAGTGCCCCGGAGTGGCTGTTTCTCACTTTTCATGGACATCCCCCCCGGTGCTTCCCAGGTGATCTCGGCGACGGCAAAGTCAGGGGTCACACGGGCGATCAGTTGCAGGGTGCTATATTGTGAAACGGGTGCAGCAGGTTCAACAGTGACTGGAGATGATGGATGGTGCAAGAAATCAGGGATGGAAAAAAATATTCCATTAAGTTTAAATTTGCAAAAGACCTATGCCATTACACGAAGTTAAAAGTTCAAAACAAACACCATATAAAAAGGTTTATTACCTGATGTGATTTTGTTATAAAATATTAAACATAACTAGCTGCTTTCAGTGAATGCAGAGGGATGAAATATTTTGTATGAGAAAATATACTTTATTAGAGGCACTTAGTTATTTGTACTTAATACTGATGATTTACTTTATTGTTTTCTTACCAGTGAGGATAGCTAAGAGGATAATCCTCTCCTTCAGTTTCCGCCCTTCTTGCTTTATCAAGCATGAGTAGAGACCGCCATCCTGCATTTTAGGAACAAAGAGCAGAGAGAAAACCCCGGTGTCCTGAAAGTTGGAATCAGTCAGTCGCATGGATGACTTTGAGGCGCCACCAGAGAACTCCTTCTTGTTGTTGGCTGATAGAACCAGTTGCCATTCATCTGCACCGATTGTCTTTGCCATCCAGTTGATGGACACGGCACCCCTCACAGTTGCATCAGTGCAGACCAAGGTGGTAGATGTTTCCTCTCTGGCCACCACAACATCATGCCAGTCTGAGCAGGAGAGGGCAAAGTGGAAGCATGGAAACGATATTGCTGAATTCCTAAGACTGCATTAAAATTTGTATTGTTTTACAGTACATTTAATGTGTTGGCGTAATCCTTTCCTCCACACTGAGCCACAAAGAGATGCCGTCTCACGGTATTTACAATGTAAGCAACAGAATCCACATTCTATTTTCTTTGTAAAAATTTCTCCTGGTGTTTTGCAGACGTTTATTTGTGGCTTCAGCAGTTGAAGTTGTTCAGAAGGAAAACGTCTTCCATAGTTAATCTTTTTCTGTGCCAGATTCTCTCTTGTGACAGAGTTTGTTTGTTTGTATTTTGCTGACCTGCACTTGGTGGATAGGAAAAAAAAAAGAATTTTCTAGGCTGCTAAACAGACTGAAAAATATCCATTAGATTTGATGAACACTGGCAAACAGAGAAAGCATTTTGTTAGCTGAAAATGGTTTTCAACACATTAAAAAAAAGAACCGTGTATTTTGTCTTGTATAAAATGGATCGCTGTGAATGATTTCAAATACACCGACATGCATTCAAGATTAACAGGGCTGTATAATTAAAGATAAAATTAAAGATAATTAGGAGATAAGATTAAAACTGCACCAGGAGGAGCCCCAAGAAATCACAAGACATCCCTCATCTTAACTTAATACGACATATTTAAACTTCTCCAACTGTAAACCCGGGGTGCTGAAAAACTTTCTGTCTGACTCATTCTTTACCTTTAACGAAACAAGTTCATTTATATTTTGCACTCAAAACCTAAAATTAGCTGGGAAATGCGAGTTCCTTTACCAGAAACATCAGTTTACAAGCACAGTGAAAAAGAAGAGAATCATACCTGTGATGCCAGTGTGAGAGGAATATACCGAAAAGGAAGAAGCGAGAATAAAGGTGAGAAAACCAGCCTCCATTACTCATTGAAGGGAAAAAAAATATCACTTTCACTGCACCAGGTGTCTCACCAGCACGGCAACCTTTCTAAGGTTGCTACAAAATGTCGAGTATTGTTCACTTTCCTGCAGTAGTACTAGTGTCTCTTACTGACATGTTAACAAGTCCACTGTGCCCAACAGGATGCAGCACCACCAACATTGGCATAATCAGCAGGAAAGGACTGTCATTGCCATCACTTGTGTCTGTGTGTATGTGTGTTTGAGGCTGATAAAATATACTGATATTACCATAGCCCCATATTTAATATATGCCTGTCTCACAGCTCAGACTTCTAGGCAATTAGTTGCAGAATTTCTGACCCGAACATTCATTTAGACAAAAGGAATAGGCATGTACTTTTGTGTATCACAATTTGTGCATGAAACAGAAACAATGATAAGAGGAGCAGAAAGCAAGGGTTTATGGGAGATGAAAAAGCAAGAAATAAAGAGTTTGGGTTAGTGTGGGTGCATGACAGCCCCCAGGCTACATGTCTTTACATCCCATAAATGTCTTTAATTAAGCTAAAGGTATTATCAGCTCCTCTGAGCACTATTACAGATTTTCCATAATTACCATTGGGTGAAAGGGGGCGGTGGAGAGAGATAGAGAAAA
The DNA here is from genome assembly GCA_013358685.1 of Antennarius maculatus. Lineage (NCBI taxonomy): Eukaryota > Metazoa > Chordata > Actinopteri > Lophiiformes > Antennariidae > Antennarius > Antennarius maculatus. The sequence goes on from CM023615.1 coordinate 17,199,280, forward strand.
GAAGGGATTGCGGGTATTGTGGGTGTCTAATGACAGTGAAACAGAAAAAGATGGGAGAGCAGTGAAAGTGAGAAATATGGAGGGAGAGGTGTTCAAAAAGACGGAGAGTGTGAGAGTGTAGCAGGGGACGCGACCCAGTGGTATGACTTCAGAAAACCCGGTCGCTGACACTGTGGCCCTTCCTCTGTGGGTAAATAATCATCATAAGCCTTTGCTCTGTCTAATGAATCCAGTGCCAATGAGCTAATATCTGTTAAATATGTGCTTCATTATCACTGCCACAGACCCCGGAGAGCGTGAGGATGGAGGACAGGATGAATGCCAGTAAGAAGTGAAGGACAAGTGGACAAATTGAATGACACATGAGGAGGTAGAGAGAGGGAGAGAAGAAAGGAGGAATAATGGAAAAAGATAGAAAAGTAATGTTGAGTATGGGATGGTTAAAAATGAGGAATGTATAAGTGAAGTGGGTGTTGGCTGGAAAGTGGAAAGTGTGAAGGTCAGTTTGGTATGTTTATGAAAAATGGATGACTTTGGGGAGGAAAAGAATGAAATCCCCTATTTGGTGACTATTTTCTTTAAAGCACCTTAATCTGTTTCATGAATGCATAAGATTTCAAAGTAGCAAAAGGCCATATGGGTGGTCCCTGCACACTTTCTCCAAATGTGTTGCCGCTCAAATATTCAGCTATATAGGATCCAATAGAGAAGTGCCTCTGGCATTTCAAACCCATGGCTGCTTTGTTTGCATTGCAGATTATTGCAGTGTGCATTTACCAATGGTGGCAGGGAGTAGAAAGAAACCATCATGTCTCTTTCAAGACTAAATCTTAAAATATAAGTATATTTTAACAGTAAAACTGTTACTTTCAAGAGTGCAGAATGCTGTTTGACTTTTGATCAATATCAGCTTATTCACACTTTTCTGCTCAGAGTCTGCATATAAGAAGACGGAAACAGCAATGGAGCAGAGCAGGAAGAAACAAGCAGCACTATTTAACTGTGGGACTTATGTAGATGTAATTACATTGGCTGTAAAACACTTGGGTATAGGGATTAGACCTAAACCAGATAATGCTTTCGCTATGCTGGTATGCACCCTGCTCCACAGAAAATAGGGCAAAATGAATTGGAAGATATTTTTTGCAAAGAAAAGAAAATCTATTTGGGTATGCAAATAGATACACGACAAGCTGTTTCCTCTTGATTTGATTTTGCTGACTGCAACTGGATTTGTATTTTGCCGTTCATTAATGAGTGTTTATTGTCTTTGGCATCTGCTGTTTATATGTGCTCTCAATTCTGTTTAGAGAAACAGGCAGCAGAGGGCGTAAGGACCATCTGTTTTAACGTAACCCAGCGCAATCCAGCCTTCTGCCTCAGTTACATGGTATAAAATAGTAACTGAGACAGTGTGTTGCTTTTTGGCGGAACATCCCTTTTTCTGGTTACATCGTTTACATGCACTGTAATTTGATTGTGCGCAATCAAATTACATTTTTTTTGCGTGACTTTGAAGTAGTATCGTCCGTGGATGCACGGATCTGAGCACAAAAACAAAGCTATAAAGAAATATTCCTGAATGGAGTTGAAGCTTTAGCATAATTTGTGTTTACAAGTAAAAAAAACCTACTGCTCACTTTATATATATATATATATATATATATATATATATATATATATATATTTATTTATAATTTTTAGAAATCATCGGTGGAAGTTAAGTTTGCAAGTTGGGGGGTTGTTATATTTTTATCGATTTCAACAAGTTGCTCATCGAGCCCCCTCTTCCTGGTAGTTGTTTTTTTTTTTTCTTTTTTCTCTGGATGCTGTGACGCCTCTCAGCTTGATGACGTCACCCAGTCAGTTACACACAGTCTGACAGCCGCGCGCTCGGCGGAACTAGTTGTATGTGGAGCGCGAGCGCGGCAGCACTTCATTACATCCAGCGCACCAGCTGAGGGAAATATTCACCTGCGCGTCACCAGGACCCGTTCTGGCGGATTGTCAGTCATTTCTAACAGTGAATAAAAGAGCCGGTGTTAGTGAGGGACTCGAACAAACCTCCGTCGGACCTCTGGTCTTGTCCTGTAGCCGAGGAAGTTTTTTTTTTCCGCTTTGAATGAGTGAGGTTTGTCACCGAAACTGACCCGCACCTGAAAGTCGATTTCAGACTTATTTCGGATCGACTGTCCCATCTGGTTTCCCCCCAAAAAAAGAAAAAGAAAAAAAAAACAACAAAATTTAAAAAAGGACCATGGCGAAAAATGACGCCCGAATGAGGCACGAATTCAACATGATCGGACTGCTGTTTTTGGTCGCGTCGATGCTTCTTCAACACGGTAAGAAATGATCACTTTTATTCAATATAAATGAAAAAATGTCCATCTTGTTAGCAATGTAAATTCAGAGAATTTAAACCAACAACCTGTCAGAGCGGAGACGGGAATAGAAAATCCCTCAGGTGATTTCCTTTACTCGATGTACTGACAAGGTTTTAATCCAAACTGTAAATGCATACTATATAAGTGCAAACATCTAAATTCCGGATTATCAGGCCTAACTATTCCTCATTGTTTCGGGTATTCACGAGGATTCGATATCTATCGTTGATCCGAGTTTCGGTCGGTGACTCAACGCCATATTTGGTTGTCTAAGGTGTGGCTCCGTTGGGCAAGGTGTTTTTCTGTCAGGTGCACGTCCGGTGGTGTTGGAACTGAGTCACCTCCTCGATCAGTCCTCTTTGGACGATCACAGCTCGTTTTATCCACTCTTTCTTCCATTAGTGACACTTGTGTTGAGAAAAAAACAGGCTTTGAAACAGCTCTTAATGTAACAGCTGCAATTGTTGACAACCAGGATGTTTTTTTGGTTTTTTTTTTTTTTAATCTCTAAAACTTAGTTTATTTTAGTCCACTTAGGCCACCTCTCCCTCTACTGTAAGTTAGGTGTTAGTATTTGAAACAAGCCACCCCCACTGCTTTGGTAACCTGACCTTAGAGAGGTTAATAATTCAGGTGGTTTTCAGGTTTTCTTGGTTGCCTGCAGACACCAGTGTCAGGGTGAGCAGGTCCAAAAAAAATGAGTGAAAACACTCCCCGCATGCATTGAAACCATTAACACATGAATGTGTGTGTCATGAAACCAGTTCAACATTTCCTCTCCCTACTAGTAGGCCCAGCTATTTGTTTTGTGTCGTAACTGGGGCAAGAATGTAGGACCAGTTCTGGCACAGCCACAGTATATATAGTCAGCATTGTGTGTTTAATGTACATGATTGTGGTCTTGTTGTAATCGTTGGTCTGAACTCTTGTTCATGTCTGATTTATTTATGAAGTGGACCTTTTTTGTCCAATTTCATTTTACAGAACATGGAGTGCGCTTAAGGGAGGGAGACAACAAAAGGTTTTACATATTTATGAGCGCGAGGAAAAAATGCAAGGCTTAACCAGAATGAGCAGAACCACCGCTTTTTAGTTTTTCCTCACATTTTTTTTCTCATTCCTTCAATTATTTTGCAAAGCAAACCCCCTGACCTCCTTTTTTGGATAATAAAGACATGCCACTTTAGCTGCAGACATGTATTTAAAACTTTTCACTCGTCTGTTTTCCATCTTTCTACCCCCCCCCCTCCCACACACACACACACACACATTTCTTCTGAAGCTCTGACAGCCACCAGTTACCTCCACCTCCACCCTGTGCCTGACAGAAGTAATTTGATTCCCTGCAAAGTTTTCAGTTTAATATGGCCTAGCGTTAATCTGAAATTCAACACTGTCTGACAGGATTGTAATTTACATTTAAGTGCATGTGTTTGTGTGAAATGTAATAGAAGCTACAGGTGGGGGTGCAGTTTAAGCTCTTATATTACACTATAATAACCCCCCCCCCCTTTGCCCTGAAGTCAAATTTGTGAAGGGCCATGTATGTGGGTCAAAAAGGCTTGGGCTATTACCATGGTGATGTTTTTATTGGCAGAGGGGTGAGCTTATGTGTGGGGGAGTCTGGGATGGGGGGTACGCGGCTATGACCGCATTGTCTTTATGGCTGAGTAAGCCGCGTCCATGCAGGGGGTGGCTGGCTGGCTGGCTGCCTGAGAGACTGGTGGGCATGCAGGGTCAGGGCAGGGGGAGGAGGCTGCCTCCCTGTCTTTACACAAATAAACCGATGTTTGTCTCCATACCTGAAAGCCTCCATCAAGGTTAATTCAGATGCAAAGCTTCTCCTGATGGCTATCCTCCGCTTGGAGGGAACAAGTGTTTTCTTTCCGGCGGCCTGCCGCAGCTTCATGCCCGATGTTTAGGATTGGCTGGAAAACTAAAGGGGCAGCAAATAATTAAGACAGACGACACCCCGCCTCCCCTCTCCCACCCGCCACTTGAAACCTCGCCTCTCTGTCCCGCCATCCCTTCCTCCCTCCCCCACGTCTATACACTGTTGATGTAGAGGGGAGGCCTTGTTCGTCTCTTTTTATTTCCAGCCGTGTTTCATTCTTTCCCGTGCGGCGCTTTTGTTTGAGTGATACCAGTCATTGGTTTATTCCAACAGCCTCCCTCCCCCGTCCCCACCCCCAGGCTCTCTGGAGACTGAAGGCCATGCTCTTTATGACAGGAACAATATGTGAACAGGAAAATAAACCACTTGTGACCTCATCGCAGTCTGTCACCATGGCTGTAGGATTGGTTGTTGGTCAGGGCTGCATTAGCCCCTTGAAAGTTGTGTGTTTTTCATACCAATTTGTGCTATAAAGACCCCTGGGAGGGCTGGAAAGTCTCCAGCATACTCACAACGCTCCCCCTCTCCTACAATCGGCAAGTCTGAGAAATTAATGTCTTTGTGCAATGGCTCAAACTATTAGCTGTAACTTTCTTCAGCCAAACGGAGAGGTGCTGTGTGAACACTGTACTCTGAGCCGGGGATCATTCATCACGACAACAGAAAAGGAACGTTACACTCTACTAGGAGAGTTGTAGTTGATGGATCACGGCTGCAGTTTATTCCCTCGCCTCCCTAATAAAAGAATGAAAAAGTAAGTGCTTAGTATCTCATTAGTCCCAGCGGAGCGAGGGACTGGTCTAGGTTTGGTTTTTGCTAATGGTTGTCGCAGTTGGGTTTCATCATTATGTAAATGAGCTGTCCTCACCCATTCGCACCAACCCGGTAAATGTCAGAAGGATTTTGAAAAGGTCATATGTGGTTGTCTATACAAGTGGAAGGAAGTATAACTCAGGTCATGGCACATGCACGGAGACACACACACACATACACTCTTACTGAGGGGACACTCTTGCTTAAATGACACATCAATAGCCACCCCATCATTAGAATTAGTCGATTCACAGATAAAAGTGTGCTTAAATTTACAAGTTAATGTGGATCACACGAGGTGAGGATGTCTGCCTACATTGTGAGGCAAATTTGGTCTCATTAATTTTAAAGAACCAAATTTTAAAAGACTGAGGCAAATATTTTTGCATTTCAGTCAATGAGTCTAATGATTTAAATGGCTTTCTATTATTACCTGTCATTTCACTATTTAGGGAAGAGAGTGATTTAATTTAAGTGGTAATATTTAATGGGTGCCTAGAAATGAAGTGTTTAACAGTGGACTAGCAATAACTGGAAATATTTTTATGGATATATTAAACAGTTCACCTGGAAGCACGTTTTTTTTTTCCTACAGAAGTTGATGTTGATCATCAACATCTTATGAGGTTTACGTCTCACAGACATATTGATGATGCAGTTTCAGTGGAAATTCTCCAGGATCCAACTGATGCTGCCCCGACCAGGGATACATCTCTCATATTTGTTTCAGGGATTGCAGTTTGAGAAAAACACTTCTGATCAAGGTGTGCCTGCTGTTCTCTGAAAATCTGTTGCAAGGGGATTAATTCAGATGTGATCACAGATTAGACACATTTCCTCTTGTCATTTATTCCACCCTTAAATTTTTGCTATGGCCTCATCGATGTTCAGCAGCTGCTTGTTGTCCTAAGGCTCTAAGAGTTAAACTGCCAATATGGACACATTTTAAAGTATTGATCAGACTCATGGCTATTGTTGAATCATTAATGTCAATAGGCCTTAACTGTATGGCAATCACCACATGTTCATTAAAAGCATTCATTGACATCTGAGACTGACTGCATGTTGTGTTTGCTTCTTGCATCTGTTTATTGGGTTGTTTGTTTATTCAATTGAAGTCAAGAGTATTCAAACTTGAGAATGAGTAATGATATTTAGACACAAACGACAGATAACCCCCACAGGCCGATGTTTAATGGACTGTTCCTGCTCCTCGCGGCGAAGATGAAGTGAACAGTGACAGGAAAGTTTTGTTTCTCCTGAAGCCCTTGAATGTAGGCTGGAAGACAGTAGATGACAATAATTATCGTGTTTACATTTAATGTAACACATTTCAGTGTCTTTCACTGGCATGTGTGTAGTAATTAGCTCAACCCTGCTGCATGTGTCGCAGGACTATGTCATTGTGATAACACGGCTATTCTGACTCACGTTTCAGCATCTTATTGTACTGTTTTTTTTATTTGTTGATTTTATTTTAACTTTATTAACCAGTTTTCAATTTAGAATTTACAATTCGTCTATGTTACATATAATAGCAACATAGACGAATGGGTGCCTAGAAATGATGGGAGGAAGAACCCGGAGAGAACCCACACAGAGACCGGGAGAACATGCAGACTTCTCACAGAAAGGCCCTCAGTTGGATTTGAACTTGAGTCCTTGAGACCTTCTTGCTGTGAGGCTACCCACGGCGCCACCATGCTGCTGTACATATTTTTCAGTCGCCATTCATTTTTACAGTTGGTTGCTCACTTAGGCAGTGGCTGTGTGGGCTGTGAGCCTTTCTGGGAACACAAAAAGCAACAGCCTTCCAGAGAGTTTGACCTCTTGCAAGAGTGCAACTTGAAGCTGCGTTGGCCAATCACATATCCTGACGATAACAACAGCTGGTCGATAGTGTGATTATTCAGTCTTGATCCCAAGTTTCTGTTGGGTAACTCAGTTCCCCAGAAAACATTGTGTGACCGGCAGAAGTTAGTAACTTTGCAAACTTTTCGGATGTGTAACTGCCTCCTGGGTGCCATTTAAGTGAAGTGCACTGACCAAATGGTCATGCTCATTCAGTTGTGTCCTCCCACGTCGACACACAACACGCCCGATTTTGTCTGAATCTGGCCTTGCTGCATCTTTGAGGAAGCAGTGCATCATTCTCATCAGCAGCCCTGTTATTTTCCACAGAAATGTTTATCACGTCCAGTTTTCGCGGCTCCCTGCTCATGTAATCGACTCTCTGAGGATGCCTTTCTTCCAACTTGTAAGCAACGGTCGAGCCAAAACCCGGGTATCTTTAACGGCTTGATCTCCATGTTCCAAGTCTCATGTTTTGTCTTCCACCTACATGCTCATGCTTGTACGGGGTGGGGTGGCCTGTGGCAGTCTTGCACTGAGTGGGCCCCCCCCCCCCCCAGGGATGTTTACTTTTGACTCCCATGTTTACCAGACCATTGGAATTGGTCCCATCTGATTCAAAGGAAAATAAGCAGAAATTTTCATCTTAGAACACATGCCAAATGTCATTAATATGAATAGAAGCAGCTGGGTTTTTTTTAGAAACACAACTGTACATGGGTCAACGGTGTTCTTGGCAGAAGCGTTGGGTTAAACTGCTATATATGCGAAAAGTGCGTGGATTAGCACACACACTGATGTGAGGTTGCAACAGGAGACCAGTTTGTGAAGTGCTTTAACCACCCACGTTTTTAGATAATGGTGAGTATGAAAACAGTGAATTTAGCAGAAGTAGCATGCCAGCAGCTTATCTATTCTAAAAATGCTATAAGGCATGTGACTTAGTATATTTTCCAGTAGCATACACATTTCCACACCATTAGTCAAGTTACCTTCTGCCAAATCTGCATTTCCCTACGTCTAACAAACCCTACACGGAATTCAGCGAGATGCAGGTCAACACATTCCAGCTCAGCCAACGTGGAAAATGAGGAGTGATTCCAATTGAAGATCCACTGAAAGGCAGCCAAACTCTTTAAAATGAAATCCCCTTAATTAACTAGACTTGGGAGATGGAAGTCTCTGTGACCCTGCTGTAGTAAAATCGGCGAGGAGGAGCACAGCGGTGAGTGGGGGGTTTAGGATGTCGACATTTTCAAATTCCACGCTGCAGCATCTTGGCAGAGGGGATGAAGGAGGATTTAAAAAAAACTGAAGGAGTGAACCAAAGAGGCCAAGAATTATCAGCTCATTTGTAATTTAGTCGCACCTCCCTCCCCTCTTCTTTTCTATCTTAGAGCCTAAATATATTTAACAGCCCTCTTTTGTCAATAGGAGAAAGCTTGAGCTGTCTCTTTTCCATTTTGTGTCCCCACTTGTGCCCTTTCCTCGACGTCTACCTCCTTTTTTCTTCTGTCTTCGTCACGTTCTGTTATTTCTAACATCTTCCCTATAGTGTACTCAGCAGATCTCTATGCAACTCAGCATGGAGGCCCTTGACCGTGTCCTCCTCCGCGAGTCCTTTACATATACACTGGCAGCTCATTAGCAGTCACCTTAATGTGTCTAAATGTAGTTTGCGAGGTGGAAGGTGGTTTGCGTTATCGATCCAGTATTGAATGGTGGATGATGCAGTGCCCTTATGTGATATTGAAAATATTTAGGGCTCGCTCTGTGGGCATGACAGCACTATGAAACATCTCTCTTTCCCCTCCTCCTCCTCCTCCACTAATGCCTCCTGTGTGTCCTCTGTGCTCGTAATTTGTGAGAAATCAAATTGGTTTTTCTGTTATGACCTCCTGTCCTCTGTTTCCATACATTTCTATTGCTTTTCATCAGTTACTAGCAACAAAACAACCATTTTTTGTGACCTTTCTGCCCACATTTGTTCCACCATAAATACCGAAACACATAGATGTCACATTTGACTTTGACAAGGTCATACCAAATTCAAACTTATCAGCAGCAGCAGACAAGTTGACTACAGGAGGAAATTGAATTTGGTGCAACAGGGTCGTTTCAGGGCTCTGGGAGCTGGATACAAAGTCATGCATCCCCAAAATCTCTACTCACTAAATGCCTTCAGTTCCTTCTGATCCCACCACGATTCCAGGAAAAGAGGGAAAAAAGTAATGAAAAAGAATTGCACACTCACACACACTGAATACTGTCATACTATTCCACAGATGTCATCTCAGAAATGTGAGATGAGAAGATAATGCACAACAGATTTATTTTTTCGATCGGAGAGTCTTTGTATTTCGCAATACTGCTGTAACACTCTTGTTGTTGTGACCCTATGACTATCTTACTACTGATATCAATCCCATCATTTGTTTCGCTTTCACAATGTGCTGCCACGCTATGCTGATAAAGCTTGCGCAGTTGCCGCCTTGAAATGGCAGTAATGTTTAAATCCTTCCCTGAAGGCGATGGCACATTAAGGTCAAATAGAGAAGCAGATTTCGCTTAGAAGGCAGGCCTGTGTTTTGTCAACAGGGAGTGTTTGGTGTGGCTCCTCTTGAGGAGCAGGTCCTCCTTCTGTTCAGGCTATTAGTCTCATTCCTCAGCTGACTACATGCTCTCAGAATGACCACTTTCACCCCTCTGCCACTCACTCGTCCACTCGTCAATCTTAATGCATTCCTTTTCTGTCCTTTCCTATTTACCTCCGCTCTTAATGGTCTGACTTCCTTCAATTTGTAATTTGGTCCACATAATTGATCAATTTGCTCAGTAAACTACTTTACTGTATCTCTTTTCCTCCTCTCATCCTGTTCTTTGTTCTCCTTCTCTCTGTTCTTAGTCATCAATCCCTCATTTCTGCTTCTGTAATTGGAATGTCTGTAACTTTCCTCTATCCTCTTACTCTCATTCTCCTTAATCCTTTCTTGCTCTTTCTTCTTCTCCACTCCCATCCCACTGTCCAATTCCCCAGTTGTCTGTTCCACCTATATTAGTCCCAGAGTTTCTGTTCAAGCTTTCGCTGCTTTATCTCTCCTCCTCTGATTTGCTCCCACTCCTGCTGTTCTTTCTCTCATACCTCCTTAACAGCCCCCTCATCCTCCTGCATAGATATTTCTGTTGCTTGTATCTGCATCTTCTTATCTCAACATGGTTCATTCTTTCCTTCAACCCATCAGTCAATCTCTCTCACATGGACAGCCCCCCTTCTTTCCCTCTTTCTATACTAATGACCACAAACACCCCCTCCCACTCCCTCCTGGTGGATATTTTTTGAAGGTTAAGTTGCTGTGACACTTTTACAGTGTTTCATTCCTCCTCACCCCTCCTTTTTGTTATCTCACACTGCTCTTCCTCTGTCTCCTTTGCCAAGGCTGTTGAAGAGTCATCGCCGCCACCTCCTTGGACCGCAAACGTGCAGCGAACAAATAGTACATCCACCCACCGCATGCACGTGTGCATTGAACTTCCAGGGATGTTAGGCTGATTTGATGGTTGAATCACTTGATTGCCGTGCAGAGAATGCGGTGGAAAAAAGCAAAGTGACAGAACAAAATCTCATAAGTGAGCTAAGCATGAAGGGCGAGGCAGGGAAATGGAAACAGATGCAGGATTTTATTTCATGGAGACAGAGCCAACGTGTTGTGCATCGATGGGATCAGGCTGACGGTGTCCACTCCCCTGCTGCGAGGCACCGTCACACACTCATGCCCCCCACTGGCAGTTATCAGGCTAGTAATGGAGCTTGACTCATCCTACAAGAATATCACATCAAAGATGGGACATTTTCGGGGATTAATTTACAGTTTATGACAAAAAAAAACAGGCTTAATGACACTTAATTTCATTTTCACTACACGTCTTTCTGGTTTTTCATTAAGGTACTAACTTTTTGGTCTCGCCTTCAAGCAGAGTCCTTAAAAGCTGAGCTGGTAGTAAAAGGTGGCGTTAATGCACTGCTGACCACTGATTGGTAAAGAATCATCACTTCGTCATTGTGTCTTCAAACCCACACCTGCCAACACCTTGCCCTTTCACCTACTGAATTTATAGAAATTCATTAGTCCCTTGTCTTCTCTTCTGAGAACTCTGTCCACTAGGTTTTAGAATGTGTCTTTTTGGACTTATTGACCATCCATGTGGAAGAGCATTTGCGTGGTCAGGCACTGATGTTAGAGGAGAAGGCCTGGTTCATAATTGGTGTTCCAGTTCATCCCAAAGTTGTTGTGTTGAGTTGAGGTTCAGAGCTTCTTCCAGGCCAGTCATGTTCTTCCACACCCAGCTCACCAACGCTATGTCTTCACAGACCTTGTTTTGTCATCCTGGAACAGAACAAGAAGAAGAAGATGTACTTCATTGATCCCCTGGGGGAAATTACATTTGTCACTTTGGGTGTACATTCTTTGTGTTAGTTTTTCACAGTCAGTATGAACAAGCCCCTGAAACAACCACAGCACACAAAGGGGCCTGTAAGCATGCAGTTAGTACATACATACATGACAACACACAACATCAAACTGTACATCGAGAGGCAGAGTGACGGGCAGCAGCTTCCTGGAGTGCGCCCCAATAGAGCAGCTTGTGGGGGGGACGGCGCCTTGCTCAGGGGCGCCTCGGCAGTGGCTGGGAGGTGAGCTGACACCTCCCACTGCCAGCTCACACTCCGGAGATGATCTGGCTGGAGCAGGAATCGATCCACCGATGGCTGGGCGATCCGTCTTCAAGACATCTGCTCTACCGCTGAGCCACTGCCGCCCCGGGCTTTCCCAAACTTGTCCCATAAAGTTGAAGAATAGAATTGTGCAAAATGTCCTGGTATGTTAAAGCATGAAGATGAACTATCCCTGGGGCTAAGGGTTTTACCCCAATCCCTGAAAAATAACTCTCTACCATTACCCTACCCCCGACACCAAACTTTACAGGTCATATTTCCACCGCTCCAGAGTCCAGTGGTGGCATGCTTCACGTTACTGCATGGCATGCTGGGCATTGTCCATGGTGATGCAAGGTTTACATGCAGCTGCTCGACTACATGAAGCTTTTTGCTGGCGTTAATGTCAGAGGAACATGGTTACTCAGTAGTTACAGAGTCAACAGAGTGTCGAGTCGGTGATTTTTCTCTGTGACTTTACAGGTTCTGCAGCTTCATGTCTTGGTTGCTGCTGTTCCAAAACACTTTCACTTTTCAATAATGACACTTATATTTGTCCCTGAGCGACCAAACACGCTGATGTGGCAAAATACTAGATTGGAAAACAGGAGTTACTATATACATTTCACTTTTAAATAACTGTGTGATTAGTGGTTTGATTAGTCATTGATTTCACAGAGCCTTGATGTCTGTTTATTAAACTTAAAGTTTTTTTTTCTGACTTCCATCATTATTAAAAGAATTGTTATGGGTTTTGGACTGTTTATCTATAATACAAGCAATTTGAAACTACATCTACTACATTATGTTTTGTTATGATGAGGCAAAATCATTATTTGAAGAAGCAAGTGGCTGATCTAGCAATGATTAAAATAAACGCTGTATGTGTGTTAAACAAGCAAATTGGTTTCCTATTCCATTTGTGCCATTTTAGAACTTTCTTGGACTTAATGCATTTTAAAATGTACATTCAGAATCCATATGTACAGTACGTGTATATATTTATGTATAGGTAGGTGCACAGTTAAAAAAAAAAAACATCATTCACGGGCAGCAATTTTGAAATGTTTTCTACCCAGGCAGCTGTCTGATCCGAGACAGAATGATGCACTTGGTGTTACTGAAAACAGAGACACTATTGTTTTCAACTAAACTTAGAGACACCCCCCCACCCCCTTCTGCCCTGCAGACTCTAACCCATAATCCAGGTGAGCTGAGGGAGACCATTGGAAAGGCCATCTATTGTCCCCTTACCCCACCAACATACTTTCTTCTCCCACTCTGCATCTCACCTGTATCGGTGGGCAGACCTGCTTTTGAGTGGTGGTCATAGAGGGAAAGTGTCTATAATAAGAGATGATAGGGTAGTTTTTCTGTAAATGGAGACTGATAGAGGGTCTGATTTTTTTTTGTGTGTGTGTGGATGGACCACTGTGTTGTCTTATTTTCAAAGAGTTTCTGGATGCACAAAGCTTTGATATTTGTATGCAGAAAATTGGATATTTCCAGGACCACATTTATCCATTACAAACTTTGTCATTACTCGTCTGGCTGCTGTTCAGTTTTTTGGGGGGGTCTTGGGCTCTTAAGGAAGACCTGGGAGGGAGAACAGGCGAGGCAAGGAGAAACAACATTTTCTTTGCTGCCTAGTACTTATCACCGAGGCCCAATGGGTGTGTTTTTACTCCCTCAGGTTCCCAAAAGCCATCTCCTGAACCCTACTTTTAAAAAGCTTTTAAAGGAAACACTTTAACCGCTTACTTCTGTCCTCGTCCTGTCTTCCTCACTTTCCTGTTCTTGCACCCAGCTCGCGGCTGATTTGTGCACCAGTGATTCATGAATTCATCCCTAGCACGGCACAGTCACGCGGGTTGCACACATGGATGTGTGTGTCGACAGAGCGCCGGGTCTGAGTGACAGAAAAGACTGTATGCTGGGGGGAGGAAAGGTAGAGGGGGAGAAGGAATGAGGAAAATAATCTGTGATGCCAGCCATGATTAGAGCAGTAGCAGTGGCCTTTTATGCACACATTTAAATAGACGCAGCCTCAGGAAGATTTTTTTTTGGTGGGGGGGTTTAGAGGGGAAGAAGAGGATGTGGTTCCTCTGCTTGTGTAAACTAACACAAGTGTTCTCAATTGTTCTGGTTTTAAATAGAAGTCCCCCAGGCACCACCTTTCAACTTTACCTTGTTCATTTGCTTCTCTCTGTCTCACTCCCCTCTCCCCCCACCGTCTCACTCTGTTGTATTCTTTACTCTAACACAGAATTGCTTTATCAGTCATAGATTATTGATGTCATCCATTTTCCTCCATCATCCCGCCTTCCTCTTTCTATCTCCTCTGCATTCTTTTTACACGACTCCCTCTTGTATGTCTGTTCACTTGGCTGTCGTCCCTGTGCCAGTCAGTTCCCTTCCTCCCTTCTGATTTCTTTCCTACTCATTCCTTCCAGATGACTCTCTCCTGTCTCTCCTGTCATCACCTCAGTCCATTGTGAGTTTACTTCCTGCCTCTCCCCCAGCTTTTTCCTCTCTGGACCTGAATCGGCCTGTTTTTATCAGGTGTGAGCGTCCTACTTTGATTTTCTCACTCTTTTCCCCTCCTCCCCTCTTCTTCTCGTTTATGCATACAGAGAGAGATGGAGGTAGAGCTCTCAGGATGGATTGATGGATGGAGAGAGGCCACGGGTGAGGGGATCTGGGTGTTTGATGGGTGTTCCTGTCAGTCAGGATGCTACTTAAAGAATTGGCTTCTTGTTTATTGTTAAAGGACCTCCTGCAGAAGAATGGCTGGCTATATTAAGATATTCACCAGAGCGGCCATTCTCGGCGCTGATGCCCTTCCGGTAACTCTAGATCAGACGTTGTCTCCGTAATGTACACTTAAAGGTACTAACAAGCTTAAAGTAAGCCGTTCTTTGGGCATATATTGATATTATAGAACGTAGAGCCTATTCAACAGACACACTGCGCTACTCGTTTGCCCTTTAAAAAGCCCGTCCCTCGTAGATGACATAATTATGCAGTGTCAACTTGTGACAAGCTGAGCTTTGCTGCATTAGAAGTATTAATATGCACGGCGTAGGAGGCAGCCTGTCTATGATCTTCTAATGTTTATAGCCACTCACTCCACTCTTCTTGGGAAGTCATCACATTCTGGAGCAAGTTATCTCTGAAGTCATCAGTACTAATGATGCTTTTCCTCCCCTAACCAGTAGTGTTTTTGAACACTTTCGTAATCTCCATCTACACTGTAGTCATTTGTCAAGCGTAACAAATGCACTTGAGCTTTGCTTGATCGTTCAATACTGATGGCAGGATAAGCTGCCTTAAAAAAATCTGATATAAGGTATGATATCACAGCTAAGCATCTGATTATGTATTGAATACATAATTCAATATGAGCGTTTTTATGTAAGTTCTAAACCTGAATCAATTTTTATGGGATGCTCTTATTTGAGTCCCTCTAAAAACACTTTTTATTGATTAATATAATTGTCCAACATTCACCTGGTCTCACTTACTGGATGGATAGATGGAATAGAATTGTTTTTATGTATCAGTTTCTTTACGTTTTAGATAAATAAAGCAATGAACATTTATTTTGTCTTTCTCAACCTCAATCAGGAAAGAGGATGTAGTTTTATAATCTTTGACAGTGATTTCATGCTAGAGATTAGAAATTTCGAATCATGATCACCTCTTTGTTGTATTTGAATATATGCAATGACCCCATGCTCCATTTCCATTAATGCAAATGAGTATAAAGGAGCCATTGTTGATCATTTCAATGAGCCCAACTACAGATTCTCTTGATGGTGCCAATAGTGTTCCCCCTGTTATACTGTGTTATCACACTTGTACAGTTAAAAGACTGCCAGGTTTTAATGAGCATATTTTGATTGGGCAATTAAAGGAGGCATCTGCATGTCGTCATGTACCATGGAACTGCCTACAGTCACTAAGACACATATGGCACCAGAACAACTGAAAACAAAATTGATTTTTTCCTTTTTCGCCACATCTTGTATTGAGTTGGAAGTCATCGCACCACGACATTGTAGAGGGCGATGGTTGTGAATATTGCACTGATTTCCTTAATGCTTCCTGTCAGACGGTGTAGCCATCTTCATTTAAGTTAACCTCAGCATGTTTACAAAACAGACGCAGATTTAGGCCGCTAGAAGACAAAAAAAAATGTCTTGAATGAATCTAGCTAGCACAGTTTTTAGTGACACCAAAGAGACCCAGGTCGCAAGCTGTTGCCAAATGTGATTGCAAAGTGTTTTTTAAAAGCATTGTTCTGAAACAGTGTTCTGATAATTAAACCAAATCAGCAAATGTGATTATATCTGAAAGAGCTGATGCAATTTGGATGCAAAAAAAGAAAGGAAAAGGAAAATGATGAGAACATTTCTGACTTTCAGTTTCTTGCTTTGAATGTGGACTCATTGATTCACAAGACAAGTTGAACAGGTCACTTAAAACTTTTAAGTGGAAGTATTTTTCACTATTTTGAGATTTCTTGACCCACAGTAAGCATTTAAATTGGCAAAGTAATCATTAATTTAGCGTTATTTGCTATGCTTGAATTGGGTGTTTTTTTTTCAAATAATAAAAATACCAGAATCACATTAATTCAAACACCAACGGTAACGAATATTTCATAGGCACGACTATTAGAAGGTGGTATCGGCCCATCTCAAGTGAAAGGCTGTTCAGAAGAATTCTTGGTTATTTCCTGCTCCAATCTAGCGTTAAGGTATTCAATCAGACCCCTGTTGTGCTGAGTCTGTAATGTCAGAAGTATCAGGAGATGCAGCACCGCTGAGATCATGTGACTGGCATGCAGTGGGATCAGCATGGAGAAAAGGCGAGCGCAGGCCACACTTTTAGAGGTAAATGTATGTTGGCAGTAGCTTAAGGGAGGAAAGGAGTGAGAGCACAATGGCAAGAGGAGAAAGGAGGCTGTTAGTGAACCATCAGTGGTAGTAATGAGACACAGGTGCAGCCCATGGAATCACATTCCCTGTCAGAGGAGGAGGGGAAGGCTGGAAAGTAGTCAAGAATACCACAGAGCTACATGACGGAAGACACAGTGAAATATTTCACTTTCATAGTACATGATTACTTATTAGAACTAACGCTCCCATAGGAGTTTGTGAACAATCACCTGAGAACACTCGGTACCTTGGGGAGGTGTCATTACTCTGGGCGACCAGACTGTCTCTAGCTCTTGGTTCATTTGCATCTATTCTGAGTGTCTCGTTTTAAATAAAAAAAAAAAAAAAAAAATCATGAGTGCAACACATTGAAAACAAGAGTGACACACGGGGACATCATAGGAATAATTCCTGTTTATTTATTTATTTTATTTTGTACTGTAGTGCATCATCAGCTGTGATTATTCGGTTTTCAAACATATGCTAATGAATTTGGAGCCAGGAAAAAGCCAGAGCTTTGGAACGCTGCCACTGATTTCAGCGCTCATTGTTAATGAAGTTATATTTGGGATTTCACGCAATAAACTGTTGGGAAATTGAAAATTGGTTAGCAGATGCAATGAGAGAAAAAAATTAAAGGGCATCCGGGGGAGATAGCAAGGTGGCAGACTGAGATAGTAAAGATAAAAGGAACAAGAGGAAGTGAAGGCAAGTCTGCAAAAGGAATTGTGTTCAGGCGGCGTCACTCCCTGCTGCAGACGGGGTGGGGGGGCCAGACTCTGATATTTTCTCTACACCAAACTTCAACATCAGTCAAAGCTGTGCATGAACCAGACATGTTGAATGGGAGGGAAAGAGTGTGTGGACTTTCGTGGTGCAGTTAGAGCATCGTCACGTGATCCAGAGCAGGTGTGGTCAGCAGGTGCATATCATCGAGTGCATGTAGGTGTGTGTGTTTGTGTGTGTGTGGTTTGTTTGAAAGTCAGACATCAGAGCAAAAGGGGAAGACAATGGCTTTTGTATTCAGCCAAGACTGAACGGGGGTAAATATTTTGGAAGGGCACGCTGCGTCTGTAGATTGTTCCTTTTGGCAGCGGTGGGCGACGACATAGGAGGGAGAAATGAAAGGAAAGGGAAAAAGTGAGCTCAGGGAACCGTGAAGGGAGCAGCGACTCTCGACTTCGCCGTTGCAAAAAAGGCTCGAACACAAACTGAGCTTTGTCCATCGCCCCGGCTAACTTAATGTTAGAGCTAGCTGTGAGACCTTCGGAGAGATGCTAGCGTAAACTGCTTCGCTCTTTCCTCCTCATTTGCTGCCAAATGACATTGCATGCTCTGCTAAGGGGGTTGGCCTTGCTGCCATCATGAATGAACAATGCGTACGGCTCACGGTCCCCACTGCTCCACAGGGTGGAGGATTACACTACAGGACGTGACGCTAGACATAAGTTTACATTTTTGTTGAGGCAGTGATGCTAGTGTGGCCACATGGTGTGATAAATCTAAACTCATGCACCTCGCAGTGTGACCTCTGCTCCGCCCCTGTAGTGTTGTCTGTGTCTGTGTGTGTGTGTGTGTGTGTTTTTGCTATTGTGTTAAAGCAGAATGACTCTAGTGGTGGGTGAGGTACAAGAGGGGTCATTCATTCGCTTCCTACCCTCCAAAACACACACACACACACACACACACACACCCACACCCACACCCACACACACACATACACACACCCACACCCACTGCCATCACAGGCCTTTCATCTTTAGTCTAACAGGCTTCTCTTGTTCTGTCAGTCTCAGCGAAGAGAAAGAAGACGAGAGAGGGAGGAAGGATGCCAGGGAAGGGGTGAGAACCAAAAAGGGTGCTGAGTAAAAGGGGGGGGGGGGAAGAAAAGGACTGCGAAATATCCCTTTCCTGCGAAATGAACAACCAAACCGCCCCACCCTCTGTTTGAGGAAAGAGTTACAGGTTTCAGAGGCTTTCTGCATTTTTTATGCGCGTTCACCTCTTCCATCTCTTTAATTGTATCCTCCTTATCACATCCTTTTAATACCTCACCTCACCCTCCCTCCCCTGGTTCCATTCTTTCGCCGTCCATCCCTCCCTCTCCCTGGGGCTTGCCTCGGTGGGTCGGTTCCAGTCTGTCTGTTTGCTGATGACTCCACTTGGAGCAGATGTGATGCTCAGCAGCTGTTGCTCTGTTCTGCAGCATCACTCCCCCGCCATCTCTCTCTCTCTCTCTCTCTCTTTCTCTGCTTCCCCTCCAATTCCAATTTCTCTTATGCTCTTAACTACACTGCATTGTGTTTTCACAGACGCCGTTACTCAACTGCAAATTGGCGAGTTTAATTTAATCTTCTTTCTCAGATCTTTTTTGTTTCCCTCCCTGACCAACCTCACTTTGTTTCAGTTTCCCAGTCGCCTTAATGTGACAGTTTGCGTTCAAAGCAAATTAAGATTAGTAAATCTGGTTGTCCATCTGTCAGATTGTAACCATGTGAGACAACTGCTGGCCAATGATAGAGGAAGGATATTGTTTTTTACATAAAGGAGGGAATGCAAATTTCTGCGTTTGCTCTTGTTGATGAGTTGTTGTTGTTTAGCTCTTAAAACGCACAAATTTCAAAGCAGGATACAAAGCTAGAATTAGAATATCTGTTCAGTTTGATGTACGGAGATGAAATGGGATTTGGACACTTGAGGAGCGGCTTCTGTTTAGACTGAGTCCCTCCCATCAGTGGCCTCTGCTTCCTCTGACTCATTACAGTCCCTCATTGGTCCTCTCCGTGTCGATAGGCTCACTCTCTTCCTCTGTGCCGATTGGCTGATAGATTAACGGAGCATCTTCTGACAGCTGTCCTCTTGTCTGAGATGAGAAAGGGGGGGTGGGGGGTTGAGGAGGAGGAGGGTTGGGGTGGAGTTTGTGTCACTTTGACGACTTCAGCCTTGAGAAATCCGTTTCTGGGCAGGTGTGCGGTTGTGTGTGTGTGTGTGGTTTTGTGTGTGTGTATGTGTGTGGTGGGCAACTGTGTGCGCAAGCATGCCAGAGAACTTCACATCTGTAATTGGCTGCTCCTGCTGCTGCCGACACACTTGCAGCTTGGCCTGTGATCTTGTGGAAATCAGGGATCAGTGTGGCATATCCTCCTGCTAATCAGCATTCAGAGCCCACATTCAGGAATATCAACCTGTGCTCCGATGTGAAGGCTGGAATATCGCTACACTCAGGATTTAATCGTTCCAGAAAACCCCTAATGGGAAACGTTACATGAAGTCTAATTTGATACCGAGATAAAACTTTGTGTGGTGTGTGTAAGGTAGTGGGAATAACGGTGTGTGTGTGTGTGTGTGTGTGTGTGTGTGTGTGTGTGTGTGTGTGTGTGTGTGTGTGTGTGTGTGTGTGTGTGTGTGTGTGTGTGTGTGCGCGCGCAATGCGTGCCGCTGACTGAAACAAGATAAGAGATATTGAGTGCCACTGTGCTCTCAGGTGATAAGATTGTGGTAAGGCCTGATCGCTGGTGGCTCGCTCTGCACTTTGCCCCTGTGCGATTCCCTCCTCGCTCAGACTGGGGATTATTCATGGTGGCATACGGTGCAGCGTCACTGGGAAATTCATAAGGGGGAATCATCACTCATTCCTGGTTCCCCTTTGAGGACCGCGCTAATTAGCCGGTGTCTGTGATTAGTTGGATTGTGTTTGATCTGTTTCACTCCTTTCCTTTTCGTCAAAAAAAAAAGGCTGCTTGCCTGTGCTGTCATTTGGCTGTGAGGTGTGCACCAAACACACACACACACGCACGCACGCAGACACACACGCAGATTTCTCCCTGCCTTCAGGAGACACTGCAGGTGGCCTCGGAGACACCGTATCACACACCAGCAGACAGGCTCACAAACACACGGGTTACTTTGCTTCAAACCAGAACATGCAGCACTTCAGTAGAAAGAGCACAGCTGTTAATATTTAACCACTGCACAGAAAGAAAAATGTTTACTCTCGGTCCGATAGTTTCAGCCTGTTAATCAGATTCCAATCCTGCACTTGATATTACGCAGCGCTCAGACAACACAAGGGTGAGGATGGCTTTCTGAGAAGTGGGTTTACTTAACACGAGAAAGATGGACGAATTATGAACATAATTAAATTGGAACAAATCCCTCCTTTCTCCTTTTTTCTATTAGGTCTCGGTGGTAAAGCACAGTTGGGGATATCCACGCTGAATTTAATATGACTCAACTAGGAGCCATTCTTTGGTGCGTGACGGAGCGTTGTCTAATTACACGGAGGCTCCGATATTGAAGGACTCTTCTGTCCTTGAAGCTGGCCGCTAGAGCATGGCAGGGCCGTTTGTGTCTGGTCATAGCCCCGCTACCTATCTTTCATTTTTCACTTCTTTGTGTCACTCTGTCCTAAGGGAGTAGATGGTAAACAAAGGCTCTTCCAACCAGCTGTAATGAGGACCTGACAGGGGATGGCTCAAGTAGCCTGCGTGGCTTTTTATGTGTGTGTGTGTGTGTGTGTGTGTGTGTGTGTGTGTGTGTGTGTGTGTGTGTGTGTGTGTGTGTGTGTGTGTGTGAATTGTTGTGATCCTCCATATGATGACTCCTGGGAGCGAAAAAGTAAAAAAAACAAACAAATCTGTCCACGTCGCCTCTGCTCCTGGTGGTTTTCATTTACGAGGTAGGTTCCATTTATCCCAACTTTTTCTACCATCACTCTCATCGTAAAGAGAAGAAAAAGCTTTTTCATCTCATGAAATTGGGATTCAGTATTTGTTCCACAGTGGGCAGCTTTTAATTTGCCTGGGGAGCAAATTAAAGGTTGCTTTTTTGAGGATACTTTGGCTTGGTAGGCCTCAGGGGCTAGGAATCGAACCACTGACCTTCTGATAAGTGGATAACCACCATTACTTCTTAAGCCACAGAGATGTGTAAAAGTATGTGAGCAGTGATGGACGCATCTACTTTTCCAAGGGGATTGGGTATAAATGAGTCTTTTTAAATGTTCGATCCATTAGTTAAAGGTGAAGTGAATAATTCAGGACAAAGTAGTCGATTGTCGAGTCTCATATACCAAAGCTTTGAGTTGTTGGCTCAGTTTGAGCCACTGTTTTATCTTTTATGGTGGATGTTCAATTCCAGGTTGATGGGATCTGATGACCTGGAAAAGCCAACTATCTTTTTTTCTCCTGTTTCTCTCATCCTACAATTGTAGTAATGGTTAAACGTTGGCAGTAAAGACTGAAATCACTGAAAATAAATCAGCAAAACTCGTCACTTTTTGCAATCTTCTATCAAGTCTTTTGACCTTCTTTGTAATCTTCGGCTTGTATTCTCTATCGCTCTGAGACAGAAATGACTTGACGACTCTTTACTTACTGGAATGAAACATAGGACCGGATTCCTTTGTGACCAGGAAATTAAATTTAAACCTCACAGATGTGCTGAGACACTTATTTCTTTTTTTGATGCCGTAATTAAGGCTTTGTCTAAGTACCTTTTATCTCTCTTGGCTAATTGCGGGCCATTTTTGTTTAGTCACTTACTGTAAATCTTTTAATATTTGTCTTGTCAGATTTATTTTTAATTGTGTTTTTGTGTAATTCCATGTTATTGTAGTTGCCATCCTCATTGTTCTTTTCAAGCCTCTTTTGTTGTATATTACACTGTGTTGGTCCTCAGGGAGATCCTATTAATTTTTTTGTCTTGACTGGAGCTGTATGGACCGCCACACCTTTTTTACTATTTTATTTTTATTCATTAAATGACGTCAGAAAGAAATGTCACCTTGTGGAACCGTTCTTGTTTGATCTGTTGACTTGGGCTGTGTGTCGATCTGTTAGTTGTGCATCCACCCGTCTGTCAGCATCAAAATTATCTGCTGTGCTGCCAAGATGAGGTGTCTTTGCGAGTGCCATTCGGAGCGTAATCAAAGTTGATCTTTAAGTACAAAGGGAAGCTCGGCACTCCCATGCATCCCTGCAATGTGTTAGTTTTTCTGCTTCATGGTATCGGGGAGAAACTGATTCAAGCCTTTTCTTTTCCTTTCCTGTTGCATCCCCTCCCTCCTCGGTATCACCTTTCCTCTCCTCCTTTGTGGGAGAACCAAAACAACGTATGTGTTGAAGTGCAGTTTTGTTTTACCTGCATAGTATGGCGGATTGAAGACAATGGTTCTTTCACCTCCACCCTCACAGCTCACTACAGATATGCAGGAAGGAAACTGACTCGAACAAAGGATGCATTCTTTCTGGTTTTAATTGTTTCTTATCTTTTAGCTTTCACTGTATTTTCAACCTGTTTTCTCACCTCCCTGTGTTTGCTGATTGTTGCCATCTTCCCACCTTATTTTCTCATCCCATGTTATGTAAAAAGGATCTAATTTAAAAGCTGTCTGATTTTCTAAAGAAAGGCGGACTAAGCAGCTATCTATATTCTTGAGCAAAAATACTGCCGTGTTCTCTAGTAATAAGTCACAATCATAATAAAGCATAACTTTTTATGATTTTTATGGGGCGTATTTTTGAACAACCTTATAAATCTTTCCCTGCAGACGTCTTTTCTATGCTCCTGCAGAGACCATCGGTAATTCATTTCAGCAGGGTGTTGTGACTGACATGGTAATCAGTTTATCATAATATTAGTGTGTGCTTCCTTCTCAGTTATCTCGTGGTGTCTGACCCACTGTCATCCATATGGTAGTCATTGATTAAGTAACTATAAGTGACTGTTTTCATCCTGGTCTGTCACAGCAGAAATCTCTCTTATAATCTTTTAATGTGCAATTTAAACTGGATTGGTCTCTCAAGCCTCCGCTATGAATGAACTGCCTGTTGACACATTTGTTGACCATCAGTGACCAGCTGAGTGGCAACCCTGACACTGTAGGAAGAGCATCTGGCAGGGGAAATGAAAACCCTTCCATCCACCCAAGGTGAAGTAAAGGTGAACGTTCACGGTGAAAAACCTGGTAACGCAGCTGTGTTTGGGCCCAGGGGGTGGGGTTGTCATGGATTTCCTCTCGCTGTAACAGGCGGCTCGGTTTTTTAATTCTGGGAAAGGATCACACCCAGCCTGATATATCGTCTCTGACACCTTGGTAGACTCTCGCACCCAAGTGTTGTTAGGGAAGCAAAAATAGCACGTATAATCACATTATGTTAACAGCTGACACACTGAGGGGACGGATGTGAGCACACACACACACAAAATGACGGATGAAGAGTGAAATGCGCACATACACTTCCTACATCGGACATTTGCAGAAGTGCCGGGCTCTTTACTCCAGCTGTGAACTTCTGGCTTAGCCTGATCCTTTAATGCACAGTTATTTCTGAAGTGAGTGAAGCCGCCAGACTCAGAATGAGATACACACATGCAGACTTACACACACACATGCACTTCCAGATTCATTTAGCTATTGATGTCTGAAGGATGTTTTTGGCAAGCTCGCTGCTAAACCCGATTAATAGGTGCAAGGGCTCACAATGCACAATAGGCAACTGATCAAGACATTTACCAGACACTGACCTCAAACCCCTCTGAAAAAATGTTTTCCTACACCCTTGCATTTAAATTTTATGTTTGCAGATCTGTCACTATGGTCATCTGACAGAAAGACCCAAAATTGCATGCAGCCTGCTAAAATAACATGGCCAGTACAATTACCATGAGGAGTGATGGCACATGGGGTTACAGTGTAGATGTCGGACAGAAAAAGAACTAGCAGAGTGGAAAAAGAAAAGCAGTCAAGGAAGAGGAGAATAAGCCAGAAGGATGAAAAGGATTTATTCCAAAATGAAAAGACAGGACAGGGCTATGGCAGAGAAAGGGGGGGGGAGAGAAAAAAAAGTGAACAATTCTGGGAGAAGACGAGAGCGGTGGAGGTAGAATGATCCCGAGAAGACAAAGCAGAGCTGCGAGCCGCAGGGGAGTTGGGTGACTGTCAGCCATCCAGCCAGTAAGTTATTCAGTCACTTATTCAGCGGGTTGGAGTGATGGAAGAAGCAGGGCAGTAGAGAAGCAGCAGTCATAGTGTCCTGTCTGCCAGTAAACTGGATATTACAAGACTTTACTGACCCTAAACTGGCCGAGTGCCAGTCGAAAGCCTTCAGCATCATAAACCACGCTGTCGTCTTGCAGCTTTGGTCGTTTTCCGTTTTGCCTGTAAAGCTCGACACGCCTCTACTTTTACACAGTCGCAGCTGTATCTCTTCAAGAGCCGGAGTCATTCATTGTCACGGTCTTTTCTTTAGGACCAGTTCGTCACTTCCCCTGTTTGTTCTCCTTCCTCTCGCCTCCCCCAGGTCAAGCGCAGTGTAGATGTTGGCGTTTATCAATAATGAAGAGATGAGAGGAGGAGGAGGAGAGCACACTGCTTTCCTTCTTACCCGTGGATGAATTATTCACCCCGTGGAGACGAGTGCCTCTCTGCCCTGGGATTGTGCATGTGTGTGTGTGTGCGTGTGTGTGTGTTTCCAAAGCGGTTATGCTTTACCTACACTCACAACTGCACATTGGGAAACCATGACCACACACACATCATCTTTTAAGTAGTTTTGTAAATCATTTTTATCTCTTCTGCATACTTTTTCCTTTAGCTCATAAGATGTAAAAATGATTAAGTGAGCCATGTTGTTGGTTGTAAGTTTCTTTAGAAACTACCTCTCTGTTAATGTTGTTGTATCTGCAGAACTGAGAATGGAAGATACCTGATGAGATCAATGAGGTTCCATTGTGAACTCCCTAACTTGACTCCTTTCCTCTCTCGCTTTGACTCACGTATGCTGTGTGTACTCTAACAGGGGAGGTCATCATCCTGCTTTGGATGCCTCTTCCGTTTTTCAGTTTTGAGAGTTTGAGAGTATGAAACTGCATTTTCTAACGGTTTTTAAACTTCCCCCGCTGGGTCTTTCTCCATTAAGATGACACACTTAATTGAATTGGCAACTGCTTATCCCTGCAAATGATATTCACTGAAGTCCTAGGGCATGTTACTTATAAAGAGGCAACTAAATATGCATCAGTATACAGTTGCATATGTATACGCTCTCGCCAAACACACACGACTCACCATGCAGATTCCTCCTCCAGCTGTTCATTTCTCCTTGGCACTTTGAAGCCTGTTCATGTCTCCCTTCGCCCCTCCCTCCGAAACCTGACTTCTCCTTCGCTCCCCTTCTGTTACATTTCATGCATTTCTACCTCCCTCCCTCATTTGTGCCCTATGTCTGCTTCCCCTTCTCTTTCCACAGTTATCAAATATTTCATCATGTCACTGTGAACAAAGTGAGATGTAGCACTCCCTCCTGTTTTCACCTTTTTTCTCCCCCTTTGCTCCTGTTGCGTCACAGGAGTTGTTTTTATCCCACCATCTCCTGTATGCAACCTTCCTGTAACACCCCCCCAGCCCCCTTTGCAGGTTTTTCTTTGTGGCACTTCCAAATGAATTGAACATCTAGGGTGGTTTTTGTGTGGCGATAGCCTTGAAGTGTTTGGAGTCTCAACTAAAGCTTACAGCATGAATGGAGTTTTATTATCGGATGTCATTGGAGAAGTCCAAATGAGCAGTGGCTACTTCTAAATGTAGCTTTCCCACGTGCTATTGATCGGTCCTTTATAGAGAACCCAGAGGAAAGGTCAATGAGAAGACGAGACACATTTCAAGTCTTCATTTCCTAGTTTTATTCTTGGCTTGTCAAACTGCCTTTCCTGTCAAAGCTAAGCTGCATTCCCACTCTGCTCCCTGCATACCAAAGTAGCCACATCTAAATGTGTGTGCACACGCATGGCGTATGCACGTTCATTGAAGGGCTTTGTGTGTGTGTGTGTGTATGTTTGTGTGTGTGTGTGTGTGTGTGTGTGTGTCAAGGTCAGAGCATCCAATGCTGCAAGTGTCGGGTAGCAGCAGCGGAAAGCATGCAGCAGTTCGGACATGACACACAGCCACAGCAGTGTTCCTATTTCAGTTAGGACACATAAATGTTAACATCATGCAGAACTCAGTTATAAGGCAGGCTTCACAGGCAGGCCATTTTAACTAGAATGTCAGATGGAGTATGTCAGCTTTAATCACGTTTGACCGACTTCGCATTGGTTTTTTCTTAGCTGCACAAAGGAGTGAAAAGAGCTTTAAAGAGATCAATTTTTGGCATCCAAATTGCAGGTGCATCAGTCACAGTGGACAGTAATTGAGAAAGTAAAAGTATTCCACATTAAGTGATCGTACTCTTTACAAGGGATGGACAGGATAAAAAAAAAAAAAAAGGGCACTGTTCAAAGAATGGTCTTTTGCACCTAGAAAAGGCTCTCAAACACCCGTGGAGCTGAAAAGTTGCTCTTTTATCTCTGCTATTATTCTCATTTCAGGTCAATTTACTGAAGTACAGAGCCAAACAACAACAACAAAAAAAGTCCCATACTCTCAAAACTGTGCTGTACAAAACGGCTCAAGTAATAATTGTGGAATTGAATCAGTTGTCAATGCTTTGGAAGAGTTTGCACATCATAAGCCTCACCAAGATGGATTAGTTGAGCTTTCCTTCACAAACCACTCGTATCCAAGGCCACTACACAAACAGACACTGTTGCATTAAGATAAAGCCTACATGATTGAAAAATGAGAGTACACTAATCTCATAGATCGTCCTTTACCATTTTTTCTGCAGGTTGGGACTTGCATAGAGGAAGTTCATGGACGACCTCAACCCACAGTTTCGTCTGGTTAATGTTAAATAAAGTGGTGAATGCTGCTTGGA
The DNA here is from genome assembly GCA_013358685.1 of Antennarius maculatus. Classification (NCBI taxonomy): domain Eukaryota; kingdom Metazoa; phylum Chordata; class Actinopteri; order Lophiiformes; family Antennariidae; genus Antennarius; species Antennarius maculatus. Next base: position 17,226,633 of record CM023615.1, read on the forward strand.
ATTTTATCATAGTTTGGAAGCCAAGGCATTTCATGTGTTGTGGGCTTTAAAAAGTAAAAACACTTTCAAGAGATTGGCCTTTGAAAACAAGAGCTGGAAACCTCTACTTTATAAAAAATTGATATTATTCGTGTTTGTGGAGTACTAAGCGGCAATTTCATCTAGACGCACATATCTACCCAAACAGGACTGGAGGTGTTTGTAAAGGTGAACATTTTACACACGATTAGGTGTTCACATTATTTTGGTTATAAGCTCCATTAAGCCTGCAGTAAGTCTAGAGAGGTGCTTTTATGCTGCACAAAAGTTCTTTTTATTGTGAAGTCTGATCAAGGTGGGCCTTTCAGAATCCAAACTAATTCCAATTCATCACAAGCACCAACCCTCGGGATCAAAACTCATCATGACATATCAAGTTTAAGAGGTGGGCTACAACTCATTCTAATTCTCCTGTAAGAAAAAGATTATGTTTGAGGAAGAAAAGTCAGGCTGATTCCGTCAGGAGAGAGCGATGACACTCAACTCTGCGCTCCATTGTGCTTGAGAGAAGCTAATATTCTTTTGGTGTGGAGAGAGTGGGCTCAACAGTAACAACTAGAGAATAATAATGCAAAAGCAGAAACTCCCACAGTCCTGGAAGAATAATGAAAGGCCAGAATGAAAGGCCAGAATGCCTTTCATTCTGGCCTTTCAAAATTCTCACATTGTCTCTCTCTCTCGCTCTCAGAATCATGTGCATATGTGCTTTGGATGCAATCTCCTGGAACATGGAGAATGGGCACGCTTCATTCGAGCGCACCTGACAGTGCATAACCACTAGCTTGATGAAATGGCAGAGAGTCAGTGAGCTCTGAAGGCCGTTCGATATTTTAGGTGATGGCCTGCTCTCCCTTGTCCTCCTTGAAGTGCTCTCCCCCACTATAGGGAGGATCAGGCAGAGGACATGGGTACCATTAGACATAACAATCAGGTAGGTTGATAGAAGTCCATAAGTGTATCTTTGGTTGTTTCAGCCACGGATGGTTCCAATGGGCTGCAGAGAAATTAGGATTTGGAGTATTTCCTGCTCGCTGCTCTTTGGCTTGTCGGCTGGGTTTCTGGTTGTTCCATCTGTCGGTTCATAGCCACACTGTTTCGCACAAGGTCAGGTGTTGAGTCTACCCTGACTCTCGCTGCTTTATAGCTCTCTTCCTCTTCGCCTCTCATCTTCCTTTCCTTTACCTCCCTCCATCACACATCCTTGCTGTTTTTAGCTTCTCCCATCACGTCTTTCTTTTTCACGTGCTTCCCCTCTCACTCCTTATCTCTTTATTTGTCTCATCTAAACATCTCCCCCCCCAGCTATCTCCTATTAACCTTGTTTATTGTTCACTCCCTTTCAAAGTCCTCCTCTCCTCTTCTCTCACCACCTTCTCTTTTCACTCTAGCTTTCATTCTCATTCCTGGCACCGCTTTCTGGTCACACACTTTCATCCCCACTTTCCTTTACCTCCTCCCCTCCACCCTCCACCCTTCACTCTTATCCTCCATCACTTTGGCATTCCCAGGCTGTCCCTCCTCGCCTCCCTTCATCATGCTATCCTCCTGCCACACTCCTCCTCCTTCGTCTTTCCTGATTCATTTTCGTCTTCACAGACGAACGGTGGGAGATATGGAAATGTTAGCAAGGCCAGGCTCGGGATCAGAGCGCTGTGTTAATATGGCAGGGCTGTCGCAGCTCCATCAGCGCAAAGTAAGTGTTTGTGCACACATGCACATGATGTGGGTGTTTAGGACATAATGATAGGCAACGGTTCTAATGATGCTGGCATCTGACAACTTGATGGATTTTGATGAGGGCAACGCGCGTGTGTGTGTGTGTGTGTGTGTGTGTGTGTGTGTTTTATGTACATTTGGTGGTATTTCTTGTTTGTCACCTGCAGGCAGCAGAGCTACTGTAAAGTAGAGCAGGGATGACACAAGGCTTCTGTTCTCAGTCTCCTCCCCTCCGACCCTCCCTTTCTCTCCCACCATCTCTCTCCCCCTCTGTTGCTCCTGCTTTTTTTTCTTACCCTTGAACTGCCTTTTCTCTAAATCCTTTCATTTTAGTCCTCCCAACAAGAATGAAGGGAAATGTCCCCCCCGCCTCTCTCTCTGTTTCTGTCTTTCTCTGACTTCTCTCTCTGTTTCTGTCTCTCCCTCCCTCCCTTGTCTTTCTGTTTTAATATAACCAATACGCTCTAAATATTTATACTGACAATTACTATTTCAAATGCCCTCTTGCCTCAGGATTTCATAAATTCCGTTGTGTACATGTACTCGCACACACATGCACATGCTGACTTTTTGCTCTGATTCTGCTGCAATAATGACATGGAGGCTCAGAGTCTTCAGAGCTGGGGGTTTGGGGACCATCATGGGAGATGAAGCCTTGAAAAGCTTGGTATGTCTTGTGTGTCATATTCATTTCCCTGGGGCTGTATAGTCTCATAAGGCCTGCCTCCCCCTCATCTGAGCTCTGGCAGGACTTGACCTGCGCTGGCTCTCCTCTTATTGCCTTCAGATGACAGAAAACCAGTCCAACTCAGCTCCATTGTGCCCCCACCCCCTATATATGACGTGTGGAGACAACAGCTGTGCCTGTGTTGGAATGAATTTACTCACGCACACAAGCGGCAGCGACCCGTGTCATGTCGAGCTGACTTGGCGATCGGATGTATCAATAACATCCTGCTCTGCTGCATCTTTTAACAGAGTCCTGTTTCCACGCCCAAACCTCTCCGTCCGACAAGTCGGACTAGTTCAGGTGGATTGACAAATAGTTTTAGCTTTATCTTCAACTTATACTGGAGATATCTGATTGATCAAGACCCATGAACTTGACAGGAAGAGCGTCAGGAGATGCATTTGTGCGCGGACAATATTTTTGTGTCTCTTCACACTGACATGCTTCTATAAGTATGTGTGTCCAAGGCAGGAGGAAAAATAGCAAGCTTGTTCCTCCATCCAGCCCAATAATGCTGTGCGCTACTCACTCAGGCAGCTTAGTGGTCGTCCAGAGGTTCCTCTGTGGCTACAAGGGGGTTGTTTTGTGGTTGTGAATAGGGCTGGTCCTGGGAGAGCTGGTGTTATTCAAGGAAAGGTCTGTTTTCCTCCTCCTGTCTGTCGTTCCTTACCGGCTCTCGTCTTGTTCTCCGTTGCGATCTCGGATCTCCCCAGAGAAGGGAAGGTGTGATGTTTATTGCTCCTCCAAAAAGGAAAGACAGAACTGCCCTTTCCATTTATCTCCTAGCCAATGGCTTTCATATGTGTGTGTGTGTCTCTGATCAGGCCTCCAGATCACATTAGTTTCAACACAATAGGTTTGGTTCAGCACAAACCGGTGGAACCGGTTCTGCAAGTAATTGTTTGTCTTAAGGGAAACGGGCAGTAGCACCAGTGAAACACTGTGTGTAGATTCCTGGTAAACACACGTGTCAGCAGACACACACACACACACTCGAAGCCCCAGCTGCAGACATTTAAAGTTGTGTATGCGTAGGTAATCCACTCATACTTAAAACAGGTACCGTCTTGCTGACATACACTAATGCGCGCTTACTCATACAAGTAATTACATTTTCACAGAGACCTGGATTACACACACACACACACACACACACACACACAGCCACATACAGACAAACACACGGACAGATTGTCATTCTAAAGCTCTAACCTTGGTCTTACTGTTTCTCACACGCCCACTGACAACACATGATGAAAAGCATATTTATTTTGACTCTTTGCCGTTACACTGGAATGTGTCGGCACAGCAAATGGCTGGCAAAAGTATAACCCATCCAGATGATTTATGACCTGTGCGCAAAGAGAGCAGGCTTTCCTCTTTTTTTTTTTTAGCCAATTCTTTCTCTCTCTGACACACACACACACACACACACACACACACACACACACACACACACACACACACACACACACACACACACACACACACACACACACACACACAGAGTCATTGAGAGATATCAGACTCTTAGCCTACTTGCCTAGGTTCACTAATGCTGTCCTCTGTTGTACCAGACACTTCCACATTGTCCTCATTTATCATCAGGAGGATTCGTACCAACACCATTCCTCCACTGTTTAACCTGCCCCTCTTTGAGTTTCGGAAGGAAACATTAACATGTCTTTCTGTTTTTCCCAGGAGCCTCGGGTCAGCGGGTGAAGGTGGAACCAGAGGTGGTGTCTTTCCTCCACAAGACGGTCAACCTGCGCTGCGCCTTCAGCGATCCCACTGGAGTTAGCCTCACAATGGTCAGACACACACTTATACCACACAATTGTTTTTCATTTCAGTTAGGATTTCATTACTCCTGTATACCGCCCATTCTCCTATCAACTCTCAATGTGGTTTGCAGTGTGACATTCTAATAAAAATGTCTGTTTCAGACTGAAATTACTGCTCATTGTGCTGACTTGACACAGCACAATTCGTTGTAATTGCAAGGGAATATGATTTGCTTTCACAGTCAAAGCAAGCAGACCGCAGACATTAAGCTAAGACGCACTCAAATATGTGTTTAATTTCTTGTAAAATAAAGTAATTTGTCAGGTATGTGTTGACCCGACTCTGCAGATGCTTGAAAGTTAGTTGCACAGATGCACAAGAACAATACATTGCAATTAAAATAAACATTAAATGATAATAAAGGTCCATGCGCCTTGTTTATGTAGCACACAAAACATTAATCTAGCAAATCATAGCCCGCAGAAATAATCCTAAGGCTAGTCTTAGGTTTTTATCACAGTTAGGCCTAATGTTTTATTACTCTAAACAAACAATGCAAAGCTTCATTTTGCTTCGGGGGATTGAATATGGTAATGGAAACACTTCTCATTCCTAGTTGCTAAGAGCAGCTGTGAGAGAGAGAGAGGGTACTGCTCCTGAAAATCACTACATCCATATTCATACATGCTCCACTTATTTATTGTGTCGCTGTGTGTTTAAAATGTGGATGTGTTGAAACGCTGTTCCGCGTTGCTCATCTGCTCTGCATTAAATGCGACCTGCTGTTTTTATATTCCGTCTGCCGTGCCTCTCCACCGCAGGTCACATGGAGCTACGAGCCGAAGGATGGAGATAGGATCAACATTGCCGTGTTTCACCCCAAATTTGACCCCAACTACCCGGATTCACCCGTGAAAGGCAGAGTCAGCTTCACCACTATCCCCCCAGATCTTGACAGTCCATCCATCCAGATAACAGATGTTAGGTTGACAGATGAAGGGAAGTACATCTGCGAGTATGCTACCTACCCTAGTGGCAACGAGCAAGGCATCACGTACCTGGTCACACTGGGTAGGTCATTAAAACAGTCTGTGTTTGTATGTAGAGTTCAGTGTGATGGAATAATGCTTTATTTATTTCACTTTTCGGTTGAAGACCTTCTGCATTTAGATTCTGGTCCTTAACAGAGAGAAATGGATGCAGTTGTGTGGAAACCAAGGCAACAATAAAACCATGCAATGTAAACATGAGAGCGTGCACGCAGACCGGCGCTCCGACCTGCATGATTTTTCCTTTTTTCCCCCCTCAAGTGCTAGAAAGCATTTTAAGGTCCAAATTGAAAGCTGACCTTCATGACACAATTCAAGTGTGAGCAAATCCCAAACAAGCTTCTCATGAGCCACACTTTGATCTTCTGGTGAGATCTGAGGTACTTATTTTTTAATATACCAAGGTGACTTATTCCAAATTTCCAGCAGCGTGGAACAAGAAATACTCTTGCTGCCATTAAACATCGACAATGTGCTCCAGTCTGGCGTGCACAAATTCCCCCAACCTTATGAAATCAGGCCTTGGAGATGCACAGGAGTGGTTATAAATATTACGCACTACACTGGTTTGCCGTTTTATGGCTCCGTCTGTCAAGGTTAACACCTAAGCTGTTGGAATTGTTGTTTACCAACTTGTGCTCTTGGGTGCCTCCCAAGGACTTCAAAATTATAAAAGACTCCTTGCAAAATTATTTTTTTCATTATAGCAATAGGATAACTACTGCTTTTCAACCCCACATTGCCTCTTTGTCAGACGCAGAGGAATCAGACCCATCTCCATCCTCTCTAATCTGTTCTGTTTGAAAGTTTTTCATTTACTTTCATAGGATGAATGCTGTGAGCGGTTGGACTCATTTCAATAAGTTAAATGACCAACTGTCTACCTTTTTAATATATTTATATTTGTGTCCAATAGCATTTAGATAACCAAGGTGCATTTTGGAATCTTCTGTGTGTGTGCGTGTGTACGTACATATGCATAAGCCTCGCTCTGACTCTAACTCTCCCTCCCCCCCAAAAGGTAGCGTGCAGGTTAAAAGCATGTCCAGATAGTCTTAATTGCTATTATAAGTGGTATTGTCAGATCAATTGTGTTCTTGTTAATGCAATGGAACCATTAGTCTAACCTTGGCCCAACACCGGTGCCTCTGCTCCATTCTTTTCTCCCTCTAGCGCATAATACCTCTCTGCCTTCGCCTCAAGCTCTCTATTGATCCCGCTGCTTGTCATGCCTGCTGTCAGTTCCTGTTCGGCTTGCTCTCTTCTGATCTCACACTAGCATCAGAGGGCGAGCGAGGAGGCATGAGGGCTGAGGTAGAGTAGAGAGGTGTATGGGGGATGGTGGAGATTGTGTAGCGATGTCACTTTTGTGCATGGAAATGCACTAAACAGGTGTGTTAGAAATTTTCATTTTCAAACTGCCACCACACTCCTCAGCGAAATTGAATGTCAATAGCAGTTGATGGGGAAAGAGAGGTAATAGATTAGAGAAATGAAGGGAGAGCGAAAAAGATTTATGGATTGTGTATTTTTGCACTTGTGGTCGTAAATGTTCATCAATGTGGGCACGGAGAAAAAAATCGAGTAGGGTGAGCGGGGTGATGGAGCACATTTAGAGAATGAGATTTTGGATTTGCTCTTTTTTTCAATGCTCTTGACTCAAATTGTTTATCAATACTGGTGCATATTATCTTTTCCCTCAGCTGTCTTATTTCCATTTTATTTATTTCTGCATCATTTAATCTGCTCTCTTCCCTCTTTCTTCCACTCTCCACCAATATTCATCCATCCATCAGCTAAGCCTCAGAATTCGGCCTCCATCGTGACAGTGGACGCTGGCACACAGGCAGTTGTCGTGGCAAAGTGCGAGTCTGTTGATGGCCGTCCCCCTGCTCGGATTAGCTGGGTTACCACAGCAAACGGCAATGCGACAACAGTGTCTAATACAAACATCGAGAACACTGTGACCGTGAGCAGCGAGTACCGCATGGTTCCCACAGCTAAAGACAACGGGAAAGACATCAGCTGCATTGTGGATCACAGGACCCTCACCAAACCAGAGAGCTTCCCGATGAAGTTAGCTGTTCAATGTAAGACGTTACCCGCTCAAGCTTTCACTTGTTATTCCATAAATTCCTCTGCTGCTCACGCTCCAACGTGATTAGGGTAATTAATTGAACTAATTGCTATTTTTTATCTCCTCATTTCTGCCATTTATCTGTCCTTCCCCCAGACGCCCCTCAGGTGACAATAGTAGGTTACGACAATAATTGGTACGTGGGTCGTACAAATGTGATACTCACCTGCCAGGCTACTGGAAACCCCGTCCCACTGTCTGTCCTTTGGAAGACGTGAGTATCAGCACCCCCAGCACTTTATCATTCTAATCTTTTACCAATGTCTCGGGATTTCTTTCTCCCCCCTAATTTTTTCTCTGTCTTACCCATCAGTCCCGAGTCCACAGCGCTGTAATCAGCTCTTTTATTATTGCCACTACAGGCCTGTACTCTGATTATAGAGATAGACACATAATTTCTCATAATGTACTCTGTGACTCGAGATTTAACCCTCGTATAATGAGAAACTCGATATGACTCTCTCCCTCTCTTTTTCCATATAATCAACTGTTAACATGACTGTGACAGAATTGGAATTTTTTTTTTTTTTTTTTATAAAAGTCTTAAATTGTAAATGGAAAAAATGGGATTTTGGACCTCGATCCACTAGATTTGATTTACGCCTTGTCCTCATCGTATTTTCCTCCAATGTGTGATAATGGATTTCCTTTTGAGGGAGGGGGAAACTGATTGGGTTTGCATCAGCCATCAAGATAAGTAGAATTTGATGACATTGCACAATAGAGCACATTCTTCATGGTGCCCAAAGTCAAACAAATCACAACTGCACTGTCTTGTTATTTTAAAAAAAGATTTTTTTTTTTTTTTTGCCTTGCCCTTTTTCCTGCTTTCTCATGTCGATATCCTGCTTTCCCCGCAGTATGTCAGGGGAGATGCCAGACACAGTGCAGATCAATGGAAAAGAGCTGAAGGTCCTGAAAGTGGACGATGCCGTCAACACCACTTTTGTCTGCGAGGTCAAGAACCGTATTGGGACTGGCAGGGACCAGGTGACGGCCATTGTAAGAGGTGAGTAGAGCAACAAGATCAAACACACCCCAAAATTCACTGCAAAAATCTATTAGTGTACTGCATGTGCAAAAACCATTCTCATAGTATTGTTCAGATGCCATTTAGAGCGTATTTTAACCTGCTTAGAGTGCCTTGGTTCACATGGAACAACTAAGCGGAACACTCTTTTTTTTAAGCGTTCCTCCTATCTTCCCCCATCTGCTTTTCTAAGCAGGTTAAAACAAATGAAGTGAAACATACAAATGTCCAGAAAGACTCGAAATGTGTCAGCAAAGCAGTGAACCTTTCAGAATTGAAAAGAAAAACACATTTGCGATTCACTGGTGTATCGTTCATCACCTTAAGCTTCCCCTGGTCTGTATGTGGAAACATTTATATCCTGAACTGATGAACTGGAACCAACTGCACTTTAATCACACATGCCACACATTTCCTGGTGTGTACTGTTACCATATTGTCCCCAGGGATGCACGTTGCACTGCTTCACATGTTACCGGAACACACACTCACACACATACATTCACATGCACTCACATTCTCTGTGATGAGGTCTGTCTGCGGTGTGTAGCGCAGGGCTAGTGGGTCAAGTTGCTCTGTCCGTGGTGTGTGTGTGTGTGTGTGTATGTGTGGGACTTCTTCACAGTGTGTGAATATGCATTCCTTTGTGTGCTTTCATGGCTCTTCACTTAACATTTTTCATTTCTTTCTTTCATCTTTTTTCTACTAATAATGCATGCTACTTATTTTCTTTTGCATACGTTCAAACAATGCCGTGTTGAGGACACATCTGTGCATTTACAAAAATCAAGGACTGTCTGAAAGAGACACACATCACAGGACATTAACCAGACCGTTTTTTCACAAGGTCTCCAGGAGTAGCTCACATTGTGCCTGATGCCAGACAAGATGATCCGTCTCTGCAATATTTTCTTTTTCCCTCTATTTTTCTACAATGAAAGGAAGAGCAGGTCGGCCATTAAAATTCTTTTTCACCAAGAGATTGAGTATCTTCTTCTTCAGCACCCTTAGCCATCAATCTGATAGTAGAGACTGAATCATAGTAAATGAGTGTTGTTCATTAGTTAATCCATTCAACGCGAGGGTCCAATCAGTAAAATTGATGCATTCCACTCACGGCTACCCCATTGACTTTGGAATGAAGTGGATTTCAGTGTTGCCTCAGGTTTAGCCGAAAGCGGTCTCGCGCTTCTAAACTGCATCTTGATAGATGTCTGTGGATATAGTCAAGTTTGTGTGTTGTGTAGATCGTCATAACAACTGGAGTGCATTAAACCGTGCAGACCAATCGGTTCCATCCCAATCCGTCCTTCCGTTTCTCTTCATCACTCGATAGTTTCAGTTGTGTTGCTGAGAAAGATTCACTTCTGCATTACACCTCATACAAAAAACATCTGCCTCCACCTACTCTGCCATATGCCTGCACTTTACCGGAAGTTATTTCCTGCTGACATTGAGCTAAACCTTGACGGCGATGAGGGGGAAGAAGTGCATTTCTCCAGCGACCGTATTTTAAGATCAACCCAGCTTTTTCATGCCCTCATTTTTGTTCCTCTTTTCTGTTTGGTTATCCTCCGGCAGAGGCTCTACTTATTACCTTCAGTAAGGAGGTGAAGTGTTCACCTTTGTGTCCTGTTGGTCTGTTGTTTTTATGTCTTGTTGCTTTGTTAACAGAAAAATACACCAACTAATGAGCAGATTCCTACAAAACCTCTTGGAGTATCCGAGGCATGGGTCGGAAAAAAAAGAATTACTTTGTAGCTGCGATCCAGATAGATATAGATAAAACCTATATTGGCTTTATATTAAATTCTTTTCTCTTCAATGTAAACTATCATCAGTATTCATGATTTTAATAATGAGACGTCTGTATAATGCAGTAGCGGATAAACATTTATATTAATCTACAGCTGTTCTGTAGCTGTAATTTTACAGAGATGAATTTGAAATGAAAAGCAATTTATTTTGTTTTTCATGAATGCTATTTATGACGTACTAGTTTTTAAAGAGAAATCATGTATGTTATAAAACCACTTCTATTTTATTGTTTTCCCATTTGAAGAGTGAGATAGACCTGTGTAGGACTATTTGGACTTGGCAGTACAGTGAGCTCTAATGAGTACCATTCTAGTTTTGTGCTTTTCATTTTCTTTCTTCTCTTCCCACCCTCTGTCTTCTTTCAAGTCCCCTAGCTCCTTATGGTGCCACAGGATTTGTCACCACTCCTCTGGGGCCATTCTGTACTGCTTCATAGTGCTATAACTGCCTTATGTAGCACAAAAGATGTCACCGTCTTTTGCTCTGTACTACGAGCGAGCAAGCGAGGAGATGCATAGATCCAGGCGGTGCAGGCTCGAAGATGGAGCCTGCTGCTTTTAGACTAAAAAACCAGGGAACATGCACCAGATAAATCAGTGCCAGCATCCACGCTAAGAGAGGAGGAGAGCCGAGCCATGAGGGATGGGGAGAGAGCAGATGCTGATGGCATTTAAAAGTCCCATGGGAATCTTGTGCCACCACATCCCATCTCCACTGCCATTGGTCTCCACTATCTCTCAGCAGAGCGTGTGTATGTCTCCAAACCTCTCAGAGAGGATAAGTCAGTCTTTGCTGCCTCAGCTCCTGGATCTCCTCCCTCCACAATCCCGTCCTTTCTCACTCTTTTATCCTACATTTTCACTCCTGTTCTTCATCCCACTTTCTCCTTTTTTTTTTCTTTCTGGTCTTTCTAGTCTCTCCTCGTGTTGAACTTCCTACAGTTTCTCTTACTCACTGGCAGTAGAAAAGGAGGAGGAGAATAAGATGTGAGCTAAATTCTCTGGCAGTTGAGGGGAGACTGATGCAACCAGTAAGAGTCATGGTGAGGGAGGTTGGTGGAGGGAAGAAAGGAGGTGATACTGTCACTGTTTTCAATAAAACAGAGCTGTTGATGGTGGTTCAGACGGAGCAAAGAGAGACGCATGGGATGAGTCCAGATGGGCATGCGATCCAGATCTGTGGAGACTAATAGGAAGGCGTGTAGACAAACAGGACTAAAAGGTGCCGACAGGCGTGAAATGGCCAGCACCTGTTACATAGCAGGTCCCCCACTGCTCTACCCAACAGCTGCACGACACGCACACACACACAAACACACACATGCTGGAAACTACACATTCGTCCATGTTTGTGTGGGTGTTTGCATGTATTCTCTGTCCTCAGTTTTGTCCTCTGCCCCCAGATGATGCGAGAGGGATGAATGTCCTCCCTTTCCTCTCGTCCTCTCATCCTGCTGCTCAGGCGCACACAATCCAGTCCTAACCCTGCTGTCCAGTCTTTTCTTTCTTCTTTATCTCTCCCTCGCTATCTCTCTGGCTTCAGTTAGCTCTTTTCACTGTTAGCATATGCTCTCTCTCCTCATCCTCCTTATCTCTCAGGTTGTCTCTCAGCTTCTGCAAGTCTAGCGCTGATCTCCCTGCTCAAAGACATTCGTGCCCCCAGCATTCTGTCTCTCTCTCAAAAAGCTTAACACTTAAATACCAGTAGCTCTTCCTTAATCACAGCTTAGTGGTCTCTATCTCTCCATCCGTCCCTCTATTTCAGCTTCTTTTCTTAGGGGGGGGTTTCTTGCATGGCTTATCCTCCATCTTCTGTCCTGTTTCTGGTTTGCCTCATCATTGCTTACAGCGGTGACGAGGCTCAGCATCCTACATTTAAATGTCCCTGACTGAATCCTCCCCACGTTGGCCGAGGGTGTCTTCATTTCGATGGAAAAAACACATCCATATTCAGACTCATCGAAGGAGAAAGTTCAAGGGCAAGGGGCCATCTTCATCCATTGGCTGTGTGTGTGTCTGTGTGTGTGTGTATGTGTGTGTCTCTGGCCATACACAACCAGCCAGAGAACAGGTCTGATGGAGCCAAAACTCCCTCCAGTCTGCAGCTGGCCCCTTGCCCATCTCTCATTAGCACACACCCACATTTGTGCACACAATCACACACTCGCGTTCACATATAGCCACACTGCTGTGTTCAATAAGTTGATATGCTGTCAGAAACTACTCCTCAGCTATGCTCTAGGTCCAGCTCAGCCCCACATTGGACAACTGATGATCATAATAGTGTGTGTCTGTGTGTGTGAGACCATGCATGTCTCTGTGGAGTCTGCAGTAGTTGTTACTTTTGCTCCATCTCCCTCATTACTTGCGGTCACTTGGAGCTTACGGTCATGCTGGACCTGACTTCATGAGAAGCATGCTGTTTTTTGGCATCCACAGTCTGTAGTGTGTAGTGTGTAGTGTGTGTGTGTGTGTGTGTGTGTGTGTGTGTGTGCGCATGTGCTGTTACTGTATTAATTCATGTTTTTTTTTCCTCAACCTGTTATCCACACAACATTCATTTTGCAGTTTTCCTGCCGCCTCATCCAACAGCATGTGTTTATAAGATGTCCTCTCCTTACCCACTTAGATTCTGCCAGTTTTTTTTAAGATGTGTCAGGGTCTGTAGTGGCCGGTACTGGCATTCTGGGATGGCTCTTTTACATCCATCTCTTGATTATTTCAACTGTTGTCTCCAGAAGGTTGGAATAAAACATGAATTGTTATCCACAACAGATTTTACCAGCATAAACCTGGTGCGTGGCAGTTGTGAACTCGCTGAATGTGTTCAAAATAATTGGATGAGTGGAATTTAAAGAGAATTTGCATTTAAATTTCGGTGGAGGCATCAGGCTCAGAATGGAAGCTGCTAGTGTTTGGTGCCATGTTTCATTCGATGGAACTCCACCGAGCCTGAGGTGATAATGCTTTTCTTGTGTTCCTGTTGCAAGTGGACATTGAGGGCTAGCTCTCACTCTCATGTGTGTGAATAGAAATGTTTAGCACTGCCTTGGGGTGGGGGGAACAGAAGGGGAGCCAGAAAGTGTATAAAGGGAGGCAGGTGAAATAAAAGAGGAGAAATATACTCGAAAGAATGTTTTTTAGTTTTATCCCTAGGCATGTATTTAAAGCAGTGGAGGCTGCTGGTCTTTCAAAGAGGGAAAGCTTATTGTCGGCCTGCATCATAAAATTTGACAGATCTCCAAAACCCAATTTTGACCAGACATCCCTGAGTGTTCCATTAAGAGGCATAGTCAACAGTACACTTTTTTCAGTCTAACGTTTTCATACCAGGAAAGCTGAAAAGACTTGTTACTTTTATACCAACTCGATGTCGGGTGTTGATCCGCCCTGGTTAATTCTAAGTTTTGCCTTGACTACGCATTTGTAGTCAATAAAATGTTAACACAACAGTACATATTTAATTGTTTTTGACATTTTAGGGGAAACTGATCTTCCTTTGCAGCCTTGCCAGAAATCGCCTCCTATTTTACAGTGAAGGACAGAGGAGATGAAAAGAGAGAAAAGTAACAATGAATGAAATATGAACGGTAACGGCAAGGATGATATGGAGAAAATGGAAAGGAGTTCATGCAGGACACAATCAGTGAGGCAATAGCAGAGATGGGGAAAATGTTTGGAGAAGAGAGGAAGAAATGAAGAGGAGTACAGCAGAGCACAGGTGCAGACAGGAGTCAACCGCCATTCTCCAGACAAGAATCAGTGTTACAAGAGTAATTCTGTCTGCTCTCTGTTCACTTAACAAGAGAGAACGGCTCCTGTTGGATTTCAGAAAGGAGTGACAATAAGAATTGGGGTAATTTGCAACTTTCGACATTAGTCAGGGATTTTGACAGCGCTGGTTAATCCGCTGCTGCGGCTGGTGGAAGCGCAGGAAGTGGAAAAGAAAGCTACATCTGCGGAAAAGTGTATCAGCTTAGGTAAGAATACTTGATCAGTTTCAACAAGTGGTTAAAGCTAAAGATTACTTTTGCCTTATCGTGGATCTCATGTACTTGGATCCGAAGGAGAATTTTCTAATCACAGATGATAACCAGATTAATGCCGTAAGATTATTTTTCTGCCACAAACTGCCTTCCTCACCACAGAATGTCATGTATTTCTTATGAGGCACCTGAATGAACAGAACTTTAGAAATAGAATGAAAATATATCTTAATTTTAAATACAAAATAAATCAAACTTGTAAATTTTAAATGCCTTAAAGCATTTGAAAGTGGAAATATCTATAATACATCCATGCATCAGTTTTCCTTTCCATTAGTAGGAGGCATATTGTCCAAAGTTCAGAAGAGGGTGTGTTCCTGCGAAACAAGCATTGTGTATCCATCCTACCAAAGTGCTTCTCCTTCCTTCAGAGGTTTTTTTTTTGTATTTGTCATGCTTTAAAGACGTCCTTGTAAAGTCACCTTTCTCATTTTGAGGCTTTTAAGTCCATGAGCTACACAGTGAAGCGAATGCAAACCATGTGGGTGGAGGTGACCCTCGTGTCACTGCCATACTCCATATCCACTGAGTTATAAATGATGACCACATGGGGAAAGTGGTCACAAGTACTGAAGGGAGTTGTCACACTCCCAGAAAGCATTTAGTGTCTTGATCCTTCTGCCCTGAAATGCATTTTCAGGCAGCAACAACCTCCTGGTTCACTCAGAAGACCTTAACTCACTCCCGGTGTCTTAACTAACCCTACACCAATAATTTTGAGCTCCTCCTCAAATGTGTCCAAGACACTGAAAGCTAGCAATAAATGACTAGACAGTCCCACAGTGTAGTTTTCTTTCTTTTTTTTTTTAATCAGGTATTTTGTTTTAAATCATAGTTTCTTCTGTTTAGATTGCATTTTATTAAGGCAAAGTTTTGGATGACTGCAGGCACCACTTGTATTTTACTATTCTGATTTTACAAAATAGAAATAAAGGATTTTCCTTTTACAACATGAATATATTATAAAAGTACTGTTGTTTTGGTATTGATGACACAGAACCCAGATTTCTTATTAACACTGCAAATCTAAACATTTCAAACAGAAACCTACCTTAATCTTCCCTGCAACTGCAAAAGCAGTTGTCTGTTCAAGTGCCTGCTTTAAAATATTGCATTAATATTGCTGCTGAGGGGGGTGACAAGAGAATAGGGGAGTGTGAGTTCAGAGAACAAGCGCTTGAATGGCTGAGGAGTCATATGGGATGTCTTCACGACCCTGATTTACATCCCACTTCCTCTCTGCAGTTCGGATACACAAACAGACATACTGTGTACTTAATTGTGGAGCCCTAGTTTTACTCAACCTACACAGCCTGTAAGAAACTCTTTGTTTAAAAGAGAGTTCTTGTCGTGTGTGTGTGTGTGCGTGTGTGTGTGTGTGTGTGTGTGTGTGTGTGTGTGTGTGTGTGTGTGTGTGTGTGTGTGTGTGTGTGTGTGTGTGTGTGTTCTAGCCATGAGAAAAACCAGTAGTGTTGGAGTAAAAATGGACACTCACGTAGGACTGGCCAGACAGAACGGTGCCAACTCGTTCCCCCCGCTCTACATTCATGGCTTCCAGGAAGACTTGTCAGTCTGTCGTGTCACTTTGTCACTCACTCACTCCGCCACCAACCCTCCTCCTCCTCCTCCTCATCTTCTTCATTTCCACTCTCCTCCATCCATCCATCACACCCCCCTCTCCCCTCTGCATGGCCTCCACCTGTTCTGCCCAGCACACACCGTACCCTGCTTCTTCAAAGTGTGTGTGTGTGTGTGTGTGTGTGTGTGTGATTTGTAGCGGGCCTTGGATGGACCCTGACCACGGAAGGGCAACGCGGGGAGGGGGGTACGTGAGTGGTTGTGATGCTGCTTGTGACGTGACTGTGGGAATGGGGACAGAGGCAGCTCTGAGGGAGAGGAGAAAATGTCAGTGTTGAAAGAGCCTCAGCGCACACACACACACACACACACACACACACACACACCTCAGCAGTCATACACACTTCAGTAAATACAGTTCAGACCAGCACCACTGACATCAACTCCTACCTTCTTTCTGTGATCCTCTCTTCTGTTTCCTCCCCTTTCCTTCCCCTCTCTTCCCTTTCCTCTTCTGCCCTCCCTCCATGTTTCACACTCTTCTTTTTTCCCCCTGCCCCCCCTTACCTCTCCTCCCTCCTACAGAGCCCTCAGTGAACTCATCCAATGCCGGTGTGGTGGCGGGAGCTGTGATTGGCTCCCTGCTGGCTCTCCTTTTGGTCGCCGCTCTCATCGGTGTGCTTGTCACCCGTAGCCGCAGGCAACAGCAGGGCTACCGTGCCAATGGAGGCAGCGACATGAAGACACGCATATTTGGTGGCGGCAAGAAGGCCAGTAAGAACGGCACAGGAGGAGGCGCGGGCGGCGGCGGCGTAGGGGGTAGCAACAACGGCCCTATTTACGTTTACGATAGCTCATCCCAACAGGGCCTGGGAGAGAAAAACAACCACCACCAGCCACTCACTATGGGGGGCCGGCCTGAAATCATTGCCACTACACCCACCGCCCAAGATATCCTGCTAAGCAATGAATTGGATGATGCGGAAAGGAGGAAGTTTGATGAGCTGGAGGAGGAGGAAAGGTACGACCACTTCAGCGGCGGAGCCCCCATCCTCCAGCTTCGCCCACCACATGACCAGGGCGATATTATTGGTGATTACCTGGATGATGACATGGAGTCCCAGCGGGATGGTTCTGTCATCTCACGGACTGCTGTTTACGTATAGAGGAAGAGGAGGATGAAGAGCAGCGCGGGTGGAGGAGGGGATTCCTTCCCTCGGATTTTACGGCTCCAGGTTCCAGCCCCTCTCTGATATAGAGAAGAGAAAAATAATACCACTTTTATTTTTTGAAAATAAATTTTAAAGGCAACCTATTATTAATCACAGTGCAACCCCCTCCCCCCAAGAATGGATTGAATGAAGATTAGGGTGGTGAGATATTCCCAAAGGAGTATTGCTATTATCCCTAAGAACTGAGAATCAAATGGAGAGAAGAAACAACTCACCTCCTTCCACTACTGATCATGAGATCTCTTATCACCGGGACCAGGACAAGGACTCTTGACACAAAGACTGAAAGAGAGAAACTATGTAGAGTGAAAGTAGATGAATGAAATCATGATACAAGCTCTGGTATAGAGAAGACAACTCACTTGCATATCCACTTCTCTTTTCACCCAAACAGCGGTTATGTGTTGCCTGCCATTCTCAGTGCTCCTGTGGGAAAGCTTTTATTTTGGTAATGCGTTGTGCGGTGACAGCCGGTGGGTAGTTTGTAGATTGCGTTGAAAACATTTTAAGGCTTTGACAGTCACCATCAGATGATTTGTAGAAGAGATCAATGTATTTCCTGATGTTTGACTAAGGGGGGTTTTATTTCCACTCTCCGTGTTCCTCTCATTTTTACACAACCCTCCCATCCTCTCTCCCCCCCCTCGATTCTGCAAATGATCATTGACTATAAACACTCATGAATCATACAGAATTTAAAGAGAACATTAAATCCTCATGCGCAGCACAAATACAATAACAGCTAAATATGACAAAGTAGGTTTGCAGAGAGAGATCAAGTTCCGCAGAAAGTACTCATGAAAACTTTTGTACTGCGCCTGGAGGTAAGACACGGTAAACGGGAGACGAGAGAATGAGGTGTAGCTGATCTGACAAGGTCGAGGGATAGCGAGACGGATGTAGGATGACGAGAGGGGAGCACGTCTCTTCTTCTCTCCTCTACCTCATCCTCATCTCTTCAGAGCGCTCCTGACAGGAGGAGCTTGATTGGTAATGAGCCATGAAGTCGCTCGCTTAGCCGGGACCAACAGATTGCCGCCACTTATCGCTTATGACGTGGCGTTACCCCAACCACCACCCACCTCTATCTCCCCATCACCCTACCTTTTTCTCCATCTCCTTTTCTTCGGCACCTTGCTCCCAGTGTTGGTAGGGAGTTCATGATTTATCCAGGCCGCGGTTGAGGTCAGGGTCGCTGAGAGCGGGGGGAGTATTTTACTGCTCCTGATCTGTCAAACGCCCCACTTACTCTATTCCAGCCCAGCCTGGCCTGACACGCCAGGACTTCCTAATCCACCTGGAGTGGCCACCTTCACACCCCACCCCCCTTCTCCCATACTTTATTAAACGGCCAGATGTCACAGCAGCCCCACCTCTTCCCCGAGTAAGGTTAGGTTGGATATATTTTCAATGAGATTGTCTAATTTGTCTTCCCATCGGCGGATGTTTTGTTAAATGTGGCGCATTGATCGACATAAAAGGTTGAGTCCACGGCAAAGTTGCGGAAGCGATATTGACTGACAAGATTCAGGCAATGAAGCAGCTCTTTGTGATGCAGCTTCATGGCTGATAGTCTCCTGACTGTTAATGGATCCTTCTAATGAGCCGCTGGAGGTTGATTCAGGCAAATATGACTTATAGCTACCGTGCACTGCTGTCTTTACAATTCAGGAGGTGCGTGTTTTCATGCATCATTGTGCATTTTTAGTAACCGGATGACAGTGAGGGACAATCTTGGAGAGAAACTCCACTGCAGCCCCTCTAATCGAGCGTTTCCTTGCTTTCTACCAAACTCTCCTTTGACCCGCTGAGAATGCAGTGAGTGCGTCTTTGTATGTCTGCACTGACCTGTAAGGCCCAGCTCAGATCTATATGTAGTGTGCTGCAGGGCTTTCAGGTCAGCTGCAAGGTGACCCAATGCTAAGGGCAAGAATGGCTGCACATACTTACATGGCTGCTTTTTAAACTTGAACCACTGATGGAGAAACGCAAACAGCACAAGTGTCGATAAGGGGCAAGGCAATCTTTCTCGACAATGACGAATTTAAACCTTAAACAGGAGAGCGGCAGAGGTGGCAAATGGTAGAAAGAGACAGCTTTCAGAGATAAAAAAAAAAAAAAGTCTAGAGTTCAACAGGATTAACATCGTTACCTTAAACATAAATGCAGCACCTGTTAACCTGAGCTAAAGTGCATTTACAGCGTATTTGTCATGTCCACTCAAAATGAAAATATCACATTTTTGCACTTCTGTCAATGCTACAAAGAGCAATGTGAGTGTGATACTTGGTCTTTTGGATAAGAATGGCGATAAGGGACAAAAACTGTTATATGTACATTTTGGTGTGAGGTATCTATGTAGTATATATGTAAGCATCTTTATTTTTCTTGTGAAAATGTGGATATTTATGAAAATGTAAATATCATATTGATGGAGCCAGTGCTTGAGGAGGTTAAGAGGAAGGTGTTCCAGGCTCATTCTAAAGTTCAAACATCTCAGAAGGCATTTAGAATGTAATCCAATCTAATGAATACCTTAGTGGTTCGGGATATTTAGCAAACTAAACCTGAGAGTAAATTTGCCTTTGGAAGAAAATTCTAAATGTTGTATAATTATTCTGTTGAAGTAAGCATTGCCTGCTTTCCCACATAATAAGCACACATTTTTTTTGCACTATTAGCTTCTCCTTGACAGACACTTTGCACAAAGCAAAAATACCCACAATATACAGAATTCATCATGTAGACTGTTACCACACAAATGTGACTCAGCTTTGTGCGTGTGGTTGAGTGCCAGTGTGTGTCTTTTGGACATCTGAGGGATGGACATCCTCCTCTGCCATTGGTTCTTGTGTCCCAAAGAGACGCCCCTTTTTTCACCATGGAGAACTGAAGATGATATTGTGTATTTCCAAGACACACACACACACACACACATGCATATGCAGAATGCTGAGAAATATTCGCCCACACACAAACACGCCTCAGTCACTCTCATTATGCTCCCTCCCACAGCCAAACTTTGCAGAAGACACCTCATACCTGACAAACTCTGCCATCTCCTGACATAAGCCCACACAGACACGCTCGCATAGCTAGACACACACACACACACACACACACACACACACACACACACACACACACACACACACAAAAACACTTCTTTATCATCTCCTCGCTCAGTGGCTCTGTCAGGACATATACAGCTCCCTTCTACTGTAGAAAGAGCTGCATCACCACGCATCTATATACTCCACACAATCCAGCCCATTCCTGGAACAATGACCACTTGGATCAGACACATCTGTGCATTTGGGGAGGGGGGGGGGGTACGGCGCACCTTTCACCCAGTGTTAGAGAAATGGGCTTATTAGTAAACTGCTATTCCATTCTGCTTTTATTCTATACGGGAAATATAGCTTTCATGAAAATGCCACCGCACTGACCTCCTCCCTCTCCCGGATCCCACAAAATGCTTTTAGAGAGTTGCAACTTCCTACTCATCTCATGTTGTTTTTTTTTTCCAACTTCTCTCAACTTCGCCCACCTCCTCCGCCACTGCCTCCACAGACACACCATTGCCACCCACCTTAGCACCCAAATAAGGCTTGTCAGACTAAGTGCTTTTAGAGAAGTCCATGATCCTGGCCCGGGTCTAACTCGAGGTTAGACCGTCAAAAGGCTCCATATTTTTCTCCCAGAACGCTGCGGATTGTTTCTGTTTCTTTGGCTTCGAACATCTGATGACTAATAAAAGCCTTAACATCTCCCATCTCACTAGCATAGAAGAAGAAAAAAGCAAAAACCCCTCCTGTGTGTATATACTATAAATATATAAATATGTAGCAGAGAAAAGGAATTACTAATTTATGGTGTCACATTTGTGTATTGCTCAGTGACAGCAAGCATGAAGGATTTATTTTCTCCTATTACAGTTTCTGCTTTTTTCTGTTATTTTGCAGTGCTTTATAATTTATGTTTTCTGAGTGCTTTATTCTTGACTGCTGCGCTGTGATTGCTGCCAAAACTGGCAAATGTGCTTCTTCTATACAAATGAACTGTACGCACTACATGACAGTCTTACCCCAAAATGTGCTTTTTATTATTGAGTGGTCTCTGTAATCTTCTTGTATTTTATTTTTTTTTTACTTTTGAATTAATTTTTGGTCTATGGAAAAAAAAAAAGAATTGTCACAATTCTGTCTTGTCTTTTAAATTCTTTCGTATTTGGTTGCTATTAAAGATTCCTTGACTTTTATAATGTTCCAGTGTTGTGCTGTCTCTTTCTCCTTTTATTCCACCTGTCCCTTTAACCGTTGAGGGTGGCTGGGATGACGGAGGAAACTGATTGAGTCGTGGTGCCAGTCATTGATCGTCACTGATTAGATTTATAGATTAATTGATCAGGATATGAAGTGGTCACTCTATTCCTTGTCACCCATTTAGACACGCAGTCCTCATGTTTTCTCCCCCATTCTCGTTTACTTTTGTGTGTGTGTGTGTGTGTCCAGAGGTGTGATAGCAATCTTTTGGGAATTAGGAACTGTGCTAGCCATTTTGTCGATTTCAACTGTGCTAGAGGTTATGTGTAGCTGTCCTGATTGGCTGCTGTAAACTTGCTGCCTTGGTAACTGATAGTAGTTTCAAGGACATGTTTTTTCTCTCCATAATGAAGCAGGATTATACAAAGTGCACAACATGCACACTTTTTTTTCTTTACATACAATATTCTGTATAATCACACCTTTCGGGCAAATGTTGTACACATACACACACGTACACACGTACACACACACACACACACACACAGCTGAGGATAGTGTGGAGGAATGTGGTCCTGTAGTTTCAGTGGTTGTCCTGGAGGGAGGCAGTTTGTGTTTTCAGTGGGGGAATGTGCCGGCCAAGCTGAAACTTGGTGAATGGAATGAGACTCAAAGGCCGCATTGTTTGAACTCTGACTCAACCAAACTGGTTTGGTCAAATTTTAACAGGAGGGCATGTAGAGCTGTGTGTAGGTTCATGTATGTGAATAAATTCATGTGTGCACCTGCCACATTTGCTTTGCACACAAGTGTCATCTTTGTGTCCTCACCAAAGGATACAATCAAGTTCTGCCGCCAAGTTCCCCATGACGACGACACTCGCTTTATGGCTGCTGTGGCAGCGTGTCCTCCATGTTTGCTTTGTGCTGTGATTGCATTGTGTGGCTATGTGTCATCTTGGCTCCTTGTTGCAGTTCGGGTTTTTTGCACACTTCTCTCTGTCAATGCACAGCTATTTACTGCGAGTCCAATTCGCCATCTGGCCTCTCTAATTGCTTTGGATTTGAGGCTTGAGATAGAGTGCTAGCATGTACACACACACACGTGCACACACACACACACACACACACACACACACACACACACACACACACACACACACACACATACAAAATCTTGCCTGGGTTTCTATCTGAATGTAAAAAAGACTGAAACACAGCAGAAAGGCTTTTAAGCTCTCGCTAGAAATAACAGCTTGTGCAAAACTTGCATTTTTGTCTGTGTTTGTCACAGCCAAAGACAAGAAAAAGAAAAAAATGTATAAAATATCCACTTTATGTGAACCTGGCCTATTTGAGCTCTGAGCAAATAACCTGGATCTGGAACCAAACCAGCACCAGCTACACCTGTATTCCGTGTGTTTAGTTTACGCTGACTAGACGTGATGTGACACAACCTGGACCATCTGACTCGCATTGGCTGCTAGTGGCCCTGTTTACAACAAGTGTGTTGTCTTTGTATGCATATATTAGACACAGCTTAATGGATAAATGAATAAATTGATCATATTTTGATACAATATCTGTGTGTGAAAATGTATTGTGGACCTGAATTGTTTGGTTTGTGCGTGTGAGGGAACATATGAGATGAGTGTGTGCTGTGTCATGAATGTTTGTGCATGGCTGCGTGTCTAACGTCAAGCTCTGGCAGCTGCAGTGTTGATTAAGTGTGTGTGTGTGTGTGTGTTTGTACATATACAGACCACTCTGGCATCTTTCTGCTGATAACTTCTACCACAATGCTCCTCATTTAACCTCTCAACCTTCAGCACCAGACCTGACTAATAAATCCCAGAGTGAATGATGACCAAATGGCCCAAAGCATCACACGCATGTCTGAGTGACAGATGAGGGAACCCGAGCCTTCACTGGGATTAAAGCTAGCGCCTACCTCTGACATTAATTATGAAAAGGTTCCTGCATATTTTTAGTCACTTTAAAATGAGTGGCATTCTCGCCTGTAGTGAATTGTCAGATCTTCGGTTGTGTGAGTCATACATCCGCTGCAATAATTGAGTTAAACACAATATCCTATAAATGGCTCATTCTTGACTGTCTGTGATTAACTCTTCATTATTCATGTCCTGCACACCTGTGCACTTCCTTTGACTCACAGCGCTTTATGTAGTAGATTGTCCTAAATTTTTAGGACAATTATCTTGCAAATTAAGTGGTTTTGCAGTTTTCAGAACAAATGGTGAAATGTTCTTCAGTAGCCAAGTCATGTGACCTCAGTACGAACTCGGCTTTAATTTATTGGAGGCTAAACTGAAGGTGAAAAGCCTTTGAGGAAAAAAAAAAAAACCCTAATGTGATAATGGCTGCAGCACAGGCCTGATGGTACACAACTAGGGGAGATAGCAAAGGTTGACTTAACATATTTGTTTTCTTCATTCCTTTATCTGCTGTATAAATAAGACCAAGTGGTTTACAGCCATCCTTGCAGGTTTACTACTCCACTGCTTTGGCATAGCAGCCCTTGGACTTTAACAGTAATATCAGCATGCTAAAGTGTTGTTTTGCTGGAATATTTTTGCTCAGTTCACTCATTTAATTACTATTTCATTTTTTTTAGTGTGTATATATGTTGTATATACAATATATTATATAGATAGAAGAAACCGCGCTGCTGTTTGTCCACATTTTGAATGACACAAAATCTGCTTCCACCAAAAAACAAGCATATCGATCAGCCTCAGTCTCAATCCCTTCTCCACCCACAACAAACCCCCTGCCAGAAACCTTGGAGTTTTATTTGTCTCATTATTCACCCAAGAACCATTTACACTCAAACCAGTGCTCTTGCACTCTGATTTGGGAAAAACAAAAACATTAATGTCTCTATATTCTCCAGATTAGTTAATGCAACTCCCTCTTGTCTGGAATACAGCTCAATCCCTCTCTCACCTGCCGCTGCTGTAGTTCAGAACACAGCAGCTGGTCTTCTCACCGGTTCCCGCAGATGTCACATCGACCCAATCCTGGCGTCTCTTCACTGGCCTCCTCTGCATCTTAGAATTGATTTCAAGATTTTACTGATCAATTTTAAAGCATGCTGGGATCTGGTTCCCAGCTGCATAACAGAAATCCTGACACCATGGCGGCCAACCAGCAGGCCTAGATCTTCCACATGGACCCTTGTGGTTGATCTTAAGTCAAGGCTTTCATCTGAGGATGACCGTGCCTTTGCCTTTAGGGCCCTTCGGCTTTGGAGCGACCTGCCTGAGGAGATAAAGCCCCGCACACAAATTAAATTACTTCCTAAAAGTCACTTTTACTGACATACTTTTATGTGATGTGGTCCTTTTTTTATTGTCCCCTCTTTTATTGTCTTTTTATTGTTTTTATGGGCCTTTATCATCCCTCCAATCTTTTAATTCATCCCTCATTTCTCTTTGCTTTCTGCTGTTGTCTTAACATGAACATCTTGTGTTTCGTGTCTCTGTCTTCATGTTGTCTCAAAATAATAAATACTTTTTCATATTATTGCTAAGCGATGTGCGGGCTTCAGACAGGAAGTCTGTTAGCTTCTTCATCCGGCGGCTGAGGATCATATCAGGTCGGTCGGCAGCTCTGTTAGGTGACTGCTCTCCATTTCTGTCTGATTGCTGTTGGCTTGAACTAGCTGTCAGCGATGGAGACAGTGGAGCTTTTTGATTGTCACTATTCTGCTGCTGCCACCTACTTGGTGGACGTTTGTGTTCTTTTGTGTCGGGCAATGCCACAGACGGCTTTCTGGCTGAGGTCACTGATTGGAGGCTTGTCATGACTGGGATTGGAGGCACCCAGCTGATGTTCTAAAGTTACCACTGATCCATGCTTTATTTCACACATCTATTTACTCTCTTCACTTTTTCTATGGGCAAATATAATTTAATATTTTAAATCTTTTGTGGATAATTATTTTATCATCTGAGCCAGTTTGGGTTTGTTGACTATTTGAGATACAGCATGGGTAAGCGACCAAAGTGGTTTCTGACTAAAGTGGTTTGTGAATTTTAAAGTAAATTTTAGTGGCACCACATTACACAGTTCTGTTGGTGTCAGCTTTGTGGAGAGGAGATTTTTATTTTTTACAACTTTTGCTTAGTTTCGACCCCGCTGATTGATTTCATGTCAAAGTAATGAACATTATAATAATGAGAATCTGTATTTTTTTTTTGAAGTACCAGACCAGCAAATGTCTTTAAAAAGTTT
Source organism: Antennarius maculatus (assembly GCA_013358685.1). Lineage (NCBI taxonomy): Eukaryota > Metazoa > Chordata > Actinopteri > Lophiiformes > Antennariidae > Antennarius > Antennarius maculatus. The sequence goes on from CM023615.1 coordinate 17,252,313, forward strand.
ATTGTGTTGAACAAGGTGAAAGCAAGGGGAAGTAATATCTTTAAATAATCACTGGAAATTGGAAATTGTATCATATCTCATCCTCAAGCAGTAAATGATAAAATCTGATCCTTGGGCTGAGTTCTGGTCATTCGGGTTTGTGAGCGTGCGCGCGCGCGCACACACACACACACACACACACACACACACACACACACACACACACACACACACACACACACACAGTCTCTCTCGTATAAAGACGGACTCAGGCAGACAGAGGGAAGTGGAAGCTCTTGTTTCCCCTGGAGGACTCAGACATTCTCTCTTCCTTGCTGACAGGGCTCAGAGTATCTGGGTGGGTGCTGTGCATTTTTGGGTGGATGAGGCTCATCTCTCAAGGAGTAGCACATGGGCCAACAGCTGGGAGGGCAGTGAAGGTTCTGGAGTTATAGAGTGAGAGGAATAGCGTGGAGGCAGAATAAAGAGCATGTGATGGTGTGAGGAGGGGTAAGGAGATGGATGTGGAAATCTGAGACCTTTTGTCGGCATATGAATTTTATAGATGATAATGCTAGATTGAATTCAAGAGAAGAAAGAGGGAAAGGAGGAGATGGGGAGGATGGAGGCAGCAAGAGGACAAAAAGTATTTTGGAAAGGGAGGAGAAAGCTGATTACAGATGGAGCAGAGATGCTTGAGTGAGAGGAGGAGGATGATGAGGGCTGAGTTGTTACAGCTGTGTTGATTTAGCTCCTCACAGATCAGAGAGTGTGGCTATCTGACAGAGAGAGAGATGGGAAAAGAAGTTTTCTGCAGTTCTTACTGCACTCCAACTTACATCCTATGTGTTTGAATGTTTGCGAATTAATAAACCCCAAAAGGTCTTTATGCTGTGACTTACCTGGAACAAATCCTGTTCGCCAAGATGCAAAAACAAAGAGCCTTATGTGAATGCATTATGACCACCAAGGAGTGTGGCTTTGAGCTAAGTGTGTGTGTGTGTGTGTCTGTGTGTCTGTGTGTGTGTGTGTGTGTGTGTGCGCGCGCATGTGTAGCGCTGGGTATGAATAAAGGAGATTCATATCAGGGAAAGAATGGTTTGATGCTGCTCCTAAGAATAGATTCTGTGACGGAAATGATTTTGATGCTATATGCAAGCCTGTGTGTGTGTGTGTGTGTGTGTGTGTGTGTGTGTGTGTGTGTGTGTGTGTGTGTGTGTGTCATTTTGTGTATTTGCCCTGGAGTGCTTTGCAGATCAAATGCACTTGCTGTTTAATTCACCATCTCAACAGGCAGCTCTTACAAAGTACATACACGCGCTGGCACATGCACGTCCGCATAACCTCAGATACATACAGAGGGGGACATGAATATGGAAATGAAAACTAAATAAGTCTGCAAATATTTGGTCTGAGGGACTCGAGACGGACTTCTGGGGACTGCCAAGTCTATAGTAAATCATCAGTGATTGTGTTCATGTTCATTTGTGCGTGTAACTGTTGTGCAGATGTTCGTCTGCCTGACGGTACGGAACATGCATGCAAATGTTTTGTTTTTTTTCCTCCTGTGCAGGACTGTACCACAAATATTTTCTGAGTGCTGCCGAACAACACTTTACTCTTTGTGCAGGGAAAAACCTGCAGAAAGTTTCACATTTCCCTTTCAAATTGAATCATATCACAACCCATGAGATTATAATTAACCTAGCCTGTGAAGTCAGCTTCCATTGTGTGTTTATTGATGGGAAATGCTTTGAATCATACTTTATGTCACAGGATGAAAAATGTCAGCAAGAATAGAAAATGTTTAGCGCCGGTAAAATGAAACGCAAAACGGCAATAATCTTGTTTTTTTTTGTTGTTGTTGTTTTTTTTTTAGGTTTTTAATTAAGTTTTTCATGAGAGGAATTGACAATTTGAAGTTTATGTATTAATCACGTCACTGATTAATTCAGCATTGCATTGTTGCTGCTTCTATAATTCCACAATAATGCTTTGATTGCTATAGTACAGTGTTTACATTTTGTGTATTTCTCATATTATTTTTCAGCACCCTTTGGTTTAGATAAACTATACAGAATGCATATCAATGTCAGGATATCACAAAACCTCTCACTTTGGCAGATCAGTGCGGTGTATTTAATGGGACTTTTAATTTGAATATTATTCTGCTGGGTCTTTAAAAAAAGGCAATGTTGAGTCCTCGCTTAACTCTACGGTCCTGGGCATCACACACACACACACACACACACACACACACACACACACACACACACACACACATACACACACAGTAGGGGACTGGACTGTTTGCCTTCATCAGAGTCCACAGTGATGTAATCTCCTCTGGCCGGTTTCCCTGTACAGTTTCAAGTCTTCTGTCTTTGTTCACATTAAATAATAGCCGTAGTGAGGAGAGGGCAGCTGAAGCCTCTCAAAATGATGTCTGCGTGTGTTTGTCCGTGTCAGCTCCTCCTTGATATCCAGACTGCCTTCCCATTCATCTGTCTGTCATCTTATCTGGACATCTTTTCTTGTAATCACTTCTTCTGCCTCGTCCTCCTCGCTGACTCTCCCGTCTTCTTATCGTCTGCTGCAGACTAAATGGTACATCGTCTGGAATCAGTCAGAGAACTATAAGAGTGTGTTTTGTGGAGCTCTGAATATGCAACCTTTACTCTTCTGCATCCAAAACCATCCAGTCAATCCTGGTGTTGAAATTTTCAGTCATTCCGGATCTCTAATCACTTGCTATTGATCCCTGAAGGGTCATTTTAAAAAAAAAGGAAATACATTATTGATTTAAACCATTAATTATTGCTCTGGGAAACATAAATCTCCTTGCACGACATCAGACTGTTCCAAGCTGTATGTTAAGTCACCAACGGAGACGCTGTCTGTTCCTGAGCCGGTGTGCATTCATGTGAGGTCCTCATGTGGATTTGTGCAGCACCTATTTTGGCCTCCAACAATCCCTCCTCTCCTCCTGGTTGTCTTCAGCCATTTCAGCTGTCACCTGTCATTCAAACCCACAGCTGAGGCATCATGGGTAGCAGTCATGACTCACATTTGAATGCACTACAGTGTATAATGTGAGAGAGAGAGAGAGAGGGAGAGTGGGAGTTCAGAAAATCACTCATCATCACCATGCGAGGCACAGCCACGCTGCACCATTCCCTGTCCACTTTAAGTGTCATCTTGGGGCAATGATTCAATAAAATAGTCTTGAATGAACAAAAGGTCTTATCTTAGCAAAAGGAAATTAAATGTTATTCAAATTTGGCTTTCGGCACTACAGCGGCTGTACGTGAAATGTTTAGAAAACAGAAGTCAATTATCGCCCTGGCATGGATTTGATGTGATCTTTGTCACGTTGATGGTAATAAGTGCTTCATCCCCCGGCCTCGGGTCTTTTAATCTGCCCGGCCTGCCTGCAACAGGAGCTGTGGAAATACGCTCTGTTCAGTGTGTGTAATAGCTGGAACTTCTTTTGTTGCGCGCCAACAATGGGATATAACTGCAAAAATAGATGGCACTGAACACTCACAGGGCACACAGATGCAGGTCTCGCATTCTGATTAATTTATGTTCCGGTACATTTCAGTTTTCCTAGGCCATTACCCTCCCAAATGACTGTTATTCACGGGAGATTGAGGCAAACAATTCTCTAACAAACAAGTGTGCGCTTTTGTCCAGATTTTCATGTCTGCTCTGTTTATTGTCTTGTGTTTGCGCGGTGGGTTTTATGCTCTCGCCTAGTTTTTGTCATCATATGATGACTCCTATTTATTTGTCTGGGTATTTCAAACGCTGTCCAGGTGCCGTTGTCCTCTATAGGTTCCCACCATGCTGATAGATGGAGCCGTTACGTTTTTTTATATCACGATACTCTGCTTGCAGAATAAATACACCTCCATACTGAAGCGTCTACCAAAGTGTTTGTCACGGTGTGTGTCCAGGTGTGTTAAAGGGTAAACGTGCGTTGACTTGCCCCAGTTGTTGATCCTATTTAAGGCCTTTTTACTCAGCTGTCCTCCTCTTAATGCCACTTTACTTCTTGCCTCAGGGTTTTATGTCACCCAATCGCCGTTCATTAGCGTGGATGGCTGGAAGAGGTAGAACCAGACAGAGACTCGTGTTTTAACGCAACCTCCTCACAGTCTTTATATATGCTTTACTGCAGTATTAATATAGTCATTCTTGATTGATCTTCACATCATTTTATTTATGATATTATTAGCTGATGTATTCTGTTAGTGGTTGTACACAGTTATCCAGAATAATTTTCAAATTTCTGACTATTTGTTCAAAACTGTTGGTATTACAGTATTCGTTCATCCACAGATTCCCCCTCAGAGTCACCAGAGGAAAAGAAACAATTCTGAATCAGAGCTGAAATGCAGATGTTAATTTTTTTCTTCGCTGACAAATGATTAATCGGTTGTTATTGGACACAGAAGTAATGTTTTTACTTAGAAATCCTGTTTTTAATGACAGACTGCTAGAAGCAATGAAAATTTGTTGTTTTTTTACACCCCATCACTGTAATGATAGAAACAAAAAGTAAATAAGCTCTAACTAAGGCCGACTAATGTTGATTGTACAGACGTGTGTGTGTTTGTGCGTCCGTCCCTCCCTCTTAGTGAGTAGGCAGCGTATTACTTGTCTTGATGCAATGAGCCAGGCCTTGTATTAGGCAGGTTGAGCTGCAGGGGGAATTTTGTAACACTTGACCTGTTTCACTGAGTCATTTGTGTGGATGGAGAATGGAGGGAAAGAAGCGGAGGGAGAGAATGAGTGAGCGAGGGAGGGGGAGGACTAAGGGTGATTGGAGGGATGAGTGGCGGTGAAAAGTAATTGTGAAAGGGAGAGAGAGAGAGAGAGAGAGAGAGAGAGAGAACAACAGCTGGGGGAGCCGGAGGGAGAAAAAAAAAGTGATGACAGCGCCCTCGTATTTCTTTTTTTTTTTTTTACTTCCTCTTTTTCCATCTTTCTTTTCTCACCCACCCCGTCCTTCATCCAGCAGCCTCTCAGGCGGGCCTAGCTGAGTCGCCTCACTCCTCATTACTCACCCCTTCAACCTTAAAGGTCACAAGCACTAACTTGGCACTTTAAAATGCAAGAATATCAAAGTTCTTTATGTAACTGTTGCACGTGTGTTGCTTTGAATGTGTCGTTGACTATATTTGATGCCAGATTTTCCATATAGATATTAATAGTGTGGGGTTTTGGTTTTTTTTTTCATTTTTGAGGGTAGCTCATCTGGTGGTCTGCCTCGGAGGATGAGTTAAAGCTGGATGTCTGCTTCGCTGGCCACTCCTTTCTCTCTCTTCTCTCATCCTTCTGTTCTCACACTCCATGTCTGTGTGGCTTCTCTTCTCTTTTGTTCCGATGACCGTTAAGTATTTTTGCGCATTATGAAAGACATAAAGTGTTAAATTGTCCATTCAGCCCAATAAAAAAAAAACAATCTTGTCACGTACTTTTAGGATCTCCAGCTATGCATGTACTGTGGTTGAGATTTTTTTTAATATGTCAAGACTTTTATGCACAATGTGACCACATTCTTAAGAAAAAGATCCATCAGCATGCACAAAGAAAGTCACCAAAGCATCGCTTTTTTCATGCTGAAGTCCCAAGGAGTGGCGCTGGGCTGTGAATCGATTTCGCCTTACAGTACTTGTCATACTGGGAATTTCAGCAGCTCTATTCCCACACTATCACTGCAAAAGCAGTGTTTCTTCACAAACCTGACATTTTTTTATTACAAGCATAAAACTATTTGATCAGAAAAGATATGATTCTCATTATTGGTTTTATAATTACGCTCTGTGGTTTGTTTATTTTTGTTCTGCTCATTTGCGTCGGGTCAATTTTTCACATCCAGGTAATATAAGTTACAGCAGACTGACAAACGCAATCAACCTTAATAAAATAAATTTTGATGATTGCCCTTTACATTTTTGTTTTGCCTTCAGCCAAATAAAAACCCAAACTATCTTCTTTGCTTCCACGTAACAGCAATATTGAATCATTTGGGGGAATTGAGCTTCCATACCAATTACCCAGAGACACCTTCTCAAATGGGTTGGCCAGTCATTTAGAAAACACAGCTCAAACATTATTTTATGCCGGATGTATGAGTGAAATTTAATATAATAGAATTACGTGATATTTGGTGTAGTTTTTATTAAATGCTGTTAGGAGGAAGCAGAACTGGAAATATAAGGAGGAATTAATTCTTGTGTCAGGGGATGTTGCTCTTTCTCTTTTTTTTAGGAGGTAGGATATAAACAGAAACGTGGAAAAAAAAATCTCTCTGGTCTCACTGCCATCTCATTTAAAATCTGCTTTCATTACCCTCCTTTGCTCCTGATCTCTTGTCGCCTGCTCTGCCACTCCTGCCACACAGTCCAAGCCTCTCAGTCGTGGTGTGACGTCTGGTGTGGTGACTGCTGGCTGCTAGCGCGTCCTCTGGTGATTCCAGGCCCACCGTCAGTGGAAACGGAGCCTGGTGTTTGGTGACATTTAGCATTTTACCACAAAAATTATGCATCAGTGTTGACATTCAGCCTTATGCATAAAATTCATGATGTATGTGGCACTTCCTGTAGGCACTGCAGTGGGGACGGAGGCGAGGAGTATGTCACAGCTGAGGCACGGACACACATTAAAAACACACACACACACACACACACACATAGAGCTTATACAGTAGCTTTATTGTATAAAGACACACATCCTCATGAATCTACATCATAAAGCCTTAGGAATACATTTAAAAATAGTGTACAATTTCTCTTCCCATTCTTGTCTTCATTATGGATTCAAAAGGAAGCACCTACACATCCAGACACACACACACGCACACACACACATACTTCTCTCCCTGCGGTACTTCGCTTTATTCATTTTTTGCAGATTAATTCCAGGACGACACTTTTTATGATCCCCAATTCATGTCAGCAGTCAGGCAGGCGTCCCCTCTCTGCTGCTTCTCCTCTTATCTGCTCTGCCTCGTGTCTGTGTCTGCGTCTACATGCGCGCTCCACGAAACAATGGTAGTTTCTAGTAACGAGCATTGAGTTTGTCAGGTTTTAAAAGCAGAGGAAGACAAATGGAGGGTGGGGGGGATGAGAGGATGTGAAGATAATGGGTTTCTGGGGTGATTAACATTCCAGAGTGGCGTGTCAAAGACAGTGTGACTGTCCTATTGTGTCTTTACTGACAGCCTAATGAACAGAGGTCTGGGGACTAGTTTCATTTGTTGCATAGAGGGTAATAAACATACCATGTCTCATCTGCATCTCAGGTGCCAGGATGTGACTGTATGTCTGAGCCGCTCCTCATGCATGTGTGCATCACCATTTTCTTCTTTTAAAAAAATAAAAAAATAGACCAGCTTTTCCGCTGTGCACAGAAAGTGAGCCTTTATCCTCTCGGTCAGTGAGTCAGACGGCTTGCTGACTCGCTGCCGGGCAGGAATCACCAGGTTTCTGCCATGCTTCTGTGATACACCTGTCACCTAGAGCCAGTGGGTCTGTGCTGCCGATTTGTGTGTGTGTTTGTGTATGTGTGTGTGTGTGTTTCCATGTTTTTTTGTGTTTGTCCAAAACTGGAACTGGCGTTAGGTCAGCCACCGTTCTGTATTTGCTGCTGAGTGAATGCTGTTGACATACAGGATTTACGGAAAGGGTGAGTGTTGTGCACACAGCTCACACCTCCTTCGTGTCATTAACTCAAATGCTGGTGAAAGAGAAGCGGTTCATGAATGTGTACGGACAACACGTCGTTCCCTGTTTTTCAAAAGGAGAAAATAGCCACTTAAGCTGTCAAATCCAAGCCCGTACAGAGTTTATAGCCCATAAACTCCATGTTTTATCTACAATTTGATGATTAAGTCATTGATGAGTTGCAAATAAAAATTAATCCTGAACTTTGAGCAGTTTTTCAAACATGAATGCTTAATTCTGGACTCTCAATTATAGGGATTTTCTGCTGTTCCTCCTGTTTTACTACAAGCGATAACAAACATATCACCAGTTAAAGGCTGTTTGTTGGGCGAAACAAACAATTTAGAGATGACAGCTTTGGCTGGGGGAAAGTTTCTCCAATTTTATAGGCAAAACATGAATCAATGAATAAAGAAATGCTGGGCCAATAATCATGAATAATGAATGAAAATAGCAGTGGTAGCTTTAATTTAATGTGTTTTCTGAAGACACAGACTGAAGTTCAAAGTCTACACTTTACTTGATCTAAATTGCCCGACAATTAACACAAAACCAAATCTTTTGTTTATTTTCTATCATTAATCAAATAAATGCAATGATTTCTCTTTGTAGAGTTAATGGCGCCAAAAGGATTCTGTTTAGTTCTGTTTGTCACTGGGTTTACTCTGCTGTGTCGACCAGAATACCCCTTAAGGCAAAACTCTCCAGTGGAGAGAGAGAGAGAGAGAAGGGTGGTGGAGATGTTGTTTGCATTTCCTGTTGATGTAATAAACAGTCACATAGCACCAAAGGATTTTTTTTTTTCTGTCTGTGGCTATAAAAAGAAAGAATATCAAAATATATTTAAATGTAGAAAAACATAAGTCTCCATTTTTGTTAGCTATATCCATTAATGTGCTTAATATCAGTAAACCTAACACGAAATAATTAGGAGTAAAGCTGTAATTAGAATAGCGGCTACAGGTGGAGCTTCTTATCCTCAGATTCTCACCCATGTTGTCTTTCTGATGATATCTACAGCTGCATCTTCAGGAGGAGTTATAGCACCATCAATAATGCAGCAGATCAACACTAACTGGTTTTTTCTTTAATGATATTGATAGATTGAAATGAAATGAAAGTAATGGCACTGCATGCCGGTTCATCCTTTTACCAACCAGCCGCAACACACCGCTTTTAACTGCTTGTTGTCGGTCATATCATACATATAAAGTGTCTCCCTCGATAGAAATACCAACCATAAATAAACAGATGTCAGTACATAGATAGGAAAGCATCATACTTAATAACGCCTGTGGACCTGTTTTTTTTTTTTTCCCCCCGCATCAACAGATGTACCAAATATTTGGTGGAAGTGTTATTCAAAGCTCATCACAGAAACATGTGAAGGCGAGCCGGTGGAATGAAACCGTTAATCTCGACATTAGTTTGCACCGTTTTTGAGGTAAAAGAGGACATAGATAAAATTCTTCCCCAGGCTTGGCTTCACCTGCTGGATATAGGCCACAAATGCCTTTCTGATCAGGAAGTCTGTCCGCAGGTTGCTCATGGATTCAGAGCTAATATCACTTGATTCTCCCCAGTCCCTCGACTTTGATCCTAATGCTTCATCCGCCCTCGGATCAAAACGTACATCCGACTGCTGCCCACTGTTCCGCCGGACTGTGCATGCCTTGCATAAAGTCAGGTGTGCTTTGAAAGCGAAGCAGAGCAGATTTTTGAGTGAAGCTGAGACATGGATTATGGAGAATTTCACTGGCCATCTAGGTGTGTGTAATAGCATCTATTTCTGACTGCCTTCAGAGAGAAATGCACGGTTTTTCCTGAAAAAGGCATCAAAACCTCTTGCATCATTCTGGGCTTTCTCTTCACACAGGTGCTTTTGTAATCCCAACACTCTCTGAGACACTTTCGAGTGCACACTGCAGCTTCTCTCCATCTATTTATGCATATTTCTAGATGTGCATGTGTGTGTGTGTGTGTGTGTGTGTGTGTGCGCATTTGTGTGCATGTGTTGCGTATGTACATGCGTGTAACTGAGTGGAGTGTGCATGCATGTTCCCTCTATTCTGGCATGCCTAACTGGCTTTGACACATCTGTGGCTTTTCCAGGCAAATCAGGGCCGGTGCCAAAACTGCCAAGAAATCAATGCAACAGACTCAGCTTCCCTCCTTTCCCCTCGTATTCCTCCCTCTTCCTCAACTTAAGTTTGCCCCCTTCTTTCTCTCTCTGTCTGTGTCTCCCTCCCCCCCCCTCTCTCTTCCCTCTGTCTTGCTCAGAGCCCTTATTAAAAATGGAATGAGTGTGTGCTGCATGTTTAAAATCGTCATGGATGGATTTAAATGGCTGATGGTATTTAGTGACTCCTCAGGGAGCTACCATGAGCCCTTAAGCTGACTCCTCTGACTGGAGCCTGACTGACTGGTGAGCACACACTAAACCCCTAATAATGACTTGTGTACACGCAGCACATGCAAGCACAGTTACATGTACACACACACACACACATGCATGCATACACACACGCATGCACACACACACAAATACTCATTATAGCATGCTGCTTAGTTGTGACAAGGACGCTAGTCACGTTTGTTATGCAGGGAGTAGATGCACTGCAATGTGTTGTATATTGTGTGTGTGTGTGTTTGTTTGTGTGCGTGTGCGTCAGTGCACGCTCGTCGGTCAATAACTCATTAGTTTGTCTGCTTTGTAGCCGTGTGTAAATGTTTTTAACTGCATTTGAAGTCACTTTCATGGAGTCGCAGGCATGTCGGCGTGTGTGTGTGTGTGTGTGTGTGTGTGTGTGTGTGTGTATGTGTGTGTGTGCATTCTCTCTCAGCAGACGGCCTGCATGTCACATTGAGCCCCTTCAGGTCGAGCAGCAAGTGTTTCTGTCATGTTGTCTTTCATGCTGCCTCAGATTCGGGTTCCAATCTGTTCCCAAGTGTCCTTCACTAACACTATTGATTACCCCACACACTCTCAAATGCTCAACACAAATAATGCTGCTGTGAGGCGCACACACAAACAGACACCCCCACACACAGATGGGAAAGGCAGGAGGATCTGAATAGGCAGCGGTGTGATGTGGAAGAGATTGAAGACTTTGGTGTAATCTGAATATTCAGATGAACTCTGCTTGAAAGATTTTTTTTTTCAGTAACCAACCTGACCCTCTGCTCATTTAACCTTTGGAATAACGGGACCTGAGGCGTTGCATTAAGTGCATTCATGGGATGAAAATCGAGTTTTACTTGTTATTGATGCTTTGAGGCGTTTTAACAATGGCTATTTGTTGTAATATTGTTTGATATATGTCTGACAGTTAGAGACCGTTCATCCCTGATGGGTGAAGTGAGGATGCATTAGAAAGCTCCTCATTCCGGTGATGATGCGTGTACGTGCTTGTGCTCTCCTGCTCATGCAAAACCTTAATGTATAATGCCTGTCAGCAGGCACGCTCGTATTTAGGTGCTTGTCTTTCCAATTTTACGTCTCTCGCCGGTGAGTTACGGCCGAGTGGTGCGATGTGTCGTCGGAGCTGTTCGCTGACGACCTTCGGCGATTCTGACACATGAGCCTCGGTTGAAGATTTCATGTGATCTACACGTGTATGGGTTCCAAAAGCATCCACTTCCCTACAAATTTGTACCTAGAGGCACATATTTGAAGCATAACGAATATGTGTGTGTGTGTGTGCATCTTGTGCTGGTATATTAGTTCCATCCTTTTTACTCTTGCATAAATCACCAGCACTCCATGCCAAGAAGCAAATCAGCCGCGTTTAAACACTAATGAAATCATTCTTTATTCTCACGCAGATAAATTGAGCTCTGAATGTTTTTCTCTTCCACTTTCCTCCCTCCTCTGCATTCCATTGTTTCCATCCACTTGTCACCTGTGTCAGGCCGCGACCGAACGCCAATGGAAGAGGCATCTTTCTTAATGACCATTTGAATCTGAGTGCGATGAGAGCGTAGTTTTTTTGTTTTTTGTTTTATTTCCCCGACAGCTCGCATTGTTGTGGTTTCTCTCTCCAGGGTCATGATATGAAGAGGAAAGTGAATGAATGTGGAACGCGTGCGGGGCCAGAATGGCTCCGTGTGCCATTAATCAGTCGCTGATGAGAGGCAGCTTGAGGGAGAGATGGGACCCATTACTGCTGCGGCACTCCCAGCACTGCGAGGTTTCTTTTTTAGGCGGTCAACAATGCAGCCGGTAAAAGCACAGTAAACAACACTTTCAAGGAAATCGTCCTCCCAAGAAAAGAAAAAAAAAAAAAAAAGAAAATACAGCAAATGACTTACAAGGATCATTAGTTTTATATGTTATCAAGCTGAAAGAAGAGTGGGACATTTGCTGCCTTACTTGTGCGGAATACTTTACCTTCTCCTATCCAACCTCCTCTCACATCTTCATTCTACTTCTCCACCTTCCAGCTTGAATCTTCAATTTTCTCAGTTCTAAAGTTGTTGTTTTTTTTGTTGTTGTTTTTGTTGGGTTTTTTTTTTTCCTGCGTGCACTACGCTCTCTTCCCTCCTCTCTCCACCCACCTTCGTCATCTCTGCCTCTTCCTCCGCGTGTTGTTTCCTTTTTGGCAGCCTGCGTGAGGAACTTAGTAGGAGGGCGACATGAGGAGGATTCTTGTGCGAGTCGGCGGGAGTTGAGAGGAATAGAGGGAGACGGGGGTTAAAGAGCAGTAGCCAAGTCTTAGAGGCTGTTTTTCTTTCTTCTTTTTTTTCACTTCTCATTATATATAAAACATCTTAACAGCGGGCTTCTGAATTAATTGCCGTACACGGAGGCTATTACAGTGAAGCATCCTGGCTGAAGGGTTGGGGAGGGAAATCTGAGAGGCTTGCAGAGTTGGAGGTTGTGTGTGTGTGTGTGTGGCTGAGTGGTGGGTAATGAGGTGAGAGACCCTTCTAGCCAAAGGTTAGCAGTGGTTAGGAGGGCAGGTAAACATGCCAGCTGCTCCTGACTGCTTGGCCTCCAGGCCGCAGTGACACTGGTCGAGGAGGGGAGAGCGGTGTAAGGGATGGGGGGGGGGGGGTACAGAAAAACCAGGACAAGAAGATGGATGGGAGGCTCACAGGCATTCTGAAGTAAAAAGCGGTGGTTGGCCAGACTGCGACATTTATCGTAAATTGCGACTGCGTACCATGGTTGCTACCTTAAGTCAGACTCTAATGCATCCACTACTTACCTTTTAAATGTGATCTGACAATAAGTAATCGCCTTTCAGGTCTACATAAAAGCATGTTTTCCTGTGTTGCAAAAAATGCAGCAAACCTGCTGCCTTTTTAAATTTCTCACTTTCACTCTGAGAGAAGTAGTTTACCGTTTGGAGAAAATGTCGCTTATTTCCTTTCCTCGCAGAGACATGGATGAGCAGATCAAACCGATTTTTTTTTTTTAAATATGCGTGCAGTATGGAGCTGCAGAAGCAGGCTGTGTTTAGCTTAGCTTATCATAAAGAAGCAGAGGCAAGTGAAATACATCTTTTTACCTGTCTGTTTTTGTAGAGATTAAACAAATGAGATTCCACATGTTAATTAGTTGAGCACCGGTCGTGCCGATTGAGCCTGGGTAGCAGTTTATTACTGCTTTCAGTCTTGATGCTAAGCTAAGCTAATCGCCACACAACTCCATCTGCACTAAAGATAAAGATATGACAATGTAATGAGCTCTCAAACAAAACAAAACCAATGAAGAAAGTGAATTTGTGTTTGAATGTCCAACTATTCTAGATGTTTTAGGCTAGGAAATCAACCAGTGTTGTGATTATTTAACTTCCAGTGGAATTCTCATAAACGGATTTGTGTCATTTGAATAAATGATTAAAACTCAGTTTTGGTCAAAAAGAAGCTAATTAGAGTTAAATTAGTTTTGTTTCATCTCTTTTATTAAATGTGAGATTTGTTGTTGTAGTGGAATAATAGGGTAAGCGATCTGTGAACATTGCACAGTTGTCTGTGGCTAGACTTGTTTTACGGTTTGGTTTCACAAACATTACTGATGTAATCGCAAACGTTTCATTTCCTAGAAATGATGGTTTCGGTTTCAGATCATTATGAACAATGCAAAAACAATTAAAATTGTATTATTGCAATTATTTTGCATTATTCTCATGTTAAAACGTGCTTTTTATGTAATATATCATAATTAATTCATTGTGATGATAGTAAGTGCTAGAATTTACTTCTGGTATGAGTTTGTGTGCTTGTATGAATGGGATGAGAATCTGAACGGTAGTTTCAGAGCACTTGTTAGTCTTCTGTTGCCATTTGGCTTTGTGTGTGTGTGTGTGTGTGTGTGTGTGTGGGAGAGAGAGAGAGATGGTGAGATAGGGGGAAGCTGAACCAGAATGCTGCTTGTAGTAGAACAGATTATTCATGTTCTGAGGGGACAGCTACATTTGGCTAATGCGACCCTGCTTTCTCCACTGGCTGCAGCCGACCACCTCCGTGCCAGTGTAAAGTGGACTGTAAATATTGACAGGGGAGACAGCAAGAGACAAACAGCGACCTTGTCAGATGGAGAAAGAAGGATTTGGAGGAGAAGGGGGACGATGGAGGCATGGGAGGAGAGAGAGGGGGGACAAGATGGAAAGAGAAAAATAGATGGGGAGTTCCTGCCTTCTCCCAAGGCAGCTGAGTGTGCTTTGATGCACTGTGGCAGGGAACACACTGTCTCCCACAGAGGGAGAACACACACACACACACACACACTCACGCGCAAGCATATAGCATTTTCCCATACCACCACATAGCTTTTTAAAATGTCAAAATGTGCACAAACACACCAATGTGCAAGCGTTGGCACGCACACTCACACAGATGGTGTCGGTGACATGAATTTATTCTTCATGCAGATGCACGAGGCTGAGCAACCAGAATCACATCAGATTAGAAATGACCAGCATCACCGATCTGCCACAACCAGAACCCCTGGCAGCAGCGTCTTTTCAGTCGGGCGCACAGAGTCAGCGTTTCCTTCAGTTTGTCCTCCCTCAGCCGATCAAGTGGCCTAGCTTTGCCAACAAGAACAATCAATTCAATATGATTTTCTTTGTTCTGAAATGAATTGTAACGGCATTATGAGTGCAGTGAATAGTAAATGACAGTAATGGCGATGGTGATTGTGATGGTGGGTGTAGCAGGTCTTCAACCGTCATAAAATTAATGTCAGAGGTAGCCGCAGCACTCAACAACGTAGCATTGGCATCGATTGTGAATAATTTAGGCACGCGCGCGTGTGTGTGTGTGTGTGTGTGTGTGTGTCAGTCAGTCCTGCAGCTCATGCATGCACTCTGTCAGTGCAGCACAGGGTTTACCCTGTTCCATTTCTTGCTACTTTTATTCCTCGTTTTTTTGGTTTTGTTTTTCTTTTATGCCCACACCAAATGCGGCATAACTGGCGACCCTTGTCCATCGGTATCGACCAGGCGTCACCACATCCCCACCTTACTTTTAGTTCAATGTGTGTAATAATGGAGGTTATGGTCTGTCCACATTAACACAAATCAAGGTTTTGCCAGAGCAGTGGGGGAGTCTGGTTCTCTGGTTGTGCTGTCTTCCGTTCACTCCTCCTCAACCTCCTCCTGTCTTCCTCTTTTCAGCCCATTCTTTGCAGTTACCTCTGGTTTGTTATTGGGTTACTGTATTACCAGAGACTTAGGCCAACGTGCACACAGTTCAACCTGAATAAATACGTCAATACACGCAGAGGGTACTTGATTTAGTGAGTTAACCTCAGAATCTAAAGGCTAGGATTTCTCTTTTCTCTTAGAGAGCAATGAGATTACATGCACTGTTCTTTATCTTAATCTCTTTCAAAGGCCATCAATTCATTCAGCCCTAATCTCATCTCTGGGCACTCTGCTGTGACTCTGGTAGCCTTGTGTTTTTTCTATACTGGGAGGTGGTTTGCTGTAGCTTGTGTCTCAAAAGGCTCCAATTTCATCAGAAAACCAGTTTGTCCTGTTTCACATTAAGGACAGAAGCTTAAGTTTCTAGTGACGGAAAACAACAAAGGAATTTGCTTGTATTAAAAAGGAATATTAAATTTAAATTAAAAAAACCCTGTTTGTTCCTTTAAAGATGTTAATGGATGTTAGGGGATAAAGCACCAGATTTGTATAATTAAACAGTCGTTTCTCACTTTACTAAAAAAAAGCCTACTTGAGAGTGACTGTGAAGATGTGAGAGAGAAAAACGGAACAATTCCGTAAAATCAGCGCCACATGATCGAGGACGCGGGCCGCTGCTCCAACAGGACGCCTCAGGCTTGGGGATATTTTTGGTCAACTGTCCCTATTTTAAAAAAGTCGAGCTAACCCATTTGGAATGAGCGTGATCATCAGCTGCAGTCAGATTGTTGTTCCAGTGACCGGTGGCCTGCTAATCTCTTAAACCAAGACCAGCCACATGTAAATCTTGAACCTTTTCTACAGCGCGGACGTTTCCGATTTTTTTTTTAGATTTGTTCGGCCGCATTCCACGTTGACATAACTTTTGTAGGTGTGTGTGAAAATGCAGGATTTGCGCACACACACACACAAACACACACACACACACACACACACACACACACACAAGTGTATATTTGTGGTAAATTTGTTGAGGAGGTCAAGAGAAGGTAATAAAAACAGGCTTATCTCTGTTCGTTAGGCACAGGAGATAAGAGATGCGCAGGAGAGACGCTGCAGATTTGTGCTGTCGTATTACCCGGGCCAAACAAGCAAATACCAAATTACACTGGTGACGGAGCGGGATGACAGGAAAGAAGGGGGGGGGGATGATGGGGGGCAAAAGAGGAGAGAAAGGGAGGAGGCAGGGATAAATGCAGCAAAAAAGCCTGGCCTGTATGGGGAAAGCTGAGGATAGGCCAGCATGTTAACCTTAATCCCTTCAGGGAGAGGCGTAAACGCGCAGGGAGAGAGAACAAGGGATTGAGTGAAAAAGGGATGGATGTGAGATCTTTGTCTTCCCACTCGCTCCTTCATCCCCTCGCTGTGTGATCAGCCAGTTGCAGGCAGCAGCCGGGAAATCCCACAGAAGCGAGTGTCTTAATCACAGCCTTCATCTCGCTCGACTCCTCTGGTACCTCACACTATTCTTTTGATTTCTTCTCCTCTGGACTCAATGTCACTCCACCGTTCGGACACCGTAGTCTTGACTTGATTCAACACTCGACGTTTCATACTCGCCAGGTTTGCCAAGGAGTGCTGAAACCAAAAATTTTAGTGCCCGTTAAGTTCCTTGACATAAATCTGAAGAGAATAACAGTATATCTGAACAACTGGGCTTTAGAGCCGCAGCCGGTTTTCAGACACGCATCCTAAAGCTCCAGAGATTCTGGTGGCATTTGCTCGTAGCTGAAGTGGATTTGAGGTAATTTCAGACTGTTTCAGCTAACAGTCCAGCTTCATCACTCCATCCCTCCCCCCTCTCCTCTTCCTCATTCCCCCTCTGCGACGGCGGCGGTCTATGGGTGACTGGCTGGTCAGGCAAGCACGACCGAGCGATGGAGGGCTCTCAAATAGGACGGGATGGATCGGTATCTGAGTGAATGGTCGCCTGCATTGATCTGCTGACAGGAATGGTGCTGACCTTTAACTGTTGTTGAGACTCAACTGTGAATCATTTCCTCCTTCACACTGAAAAAGTAGATGGAAAACCCCACACGGTCGGGTCGGAGAGACAGAACCGCTCCTCGCCTTGGGGGCACCACCGAAATAATTTTGTGCGTCCACTTGTTTGTGTGTCTACCCTAATGTTTAAATATGTATGTAGATGTGTCTTTGGGTATGCATGAGACGGCAGCAGGGCAAAGGCCACGCTGCAGACCAGTGGGTGTTTGTGTAAATGTGTCATGTTGAGCGATGAGGTTACAGCAGAATATACCAGCTGCTCTTTGGTACAAGTTTGTGTGGTTGCATGTGTGTGTTTACTGGTGTGTATGGTTCTAATGTGTGTGTGTGTGTGGGCCCAATGCTTGTGTGTCCTTAACAGAAAAAATACAACCGAAAGGATCGGGCAGATGCTTAAATCAGCGATACACACATCCTCTGTCTTTTGTCTGGTATACTTCACCAGTGAAGGACGTGGAGGTCATGCCCTCACGTCGTGACATTCACTCTAGCAACACAACACAAACCTCTTCCATTAGCTCTTTCTTACTTGCTTGAAGGGAAGGAAGAGGGTTCTTCATGAAACCTGCCAGATCGATGAGTTTGGTTGTGTAAGGCAAGACAAAGAGGAAAGGGTGTTTCTGCAATAGAATTCGAGAATAATCCTGGGAACCAAAATGGAGGAGGGGCGGTGTGCTGACACAGGGACTGGAATAAGGGAGCAAACATACTTGAAAGACCAGGCAGGTATCGGCTATAGAATCAACCTGCTTTGAAGCTGTTGAATGTTGGTTTTGAAGAGACACAGCACCCCCATGCGGTGAAGAATATTATTACATACTATTAAATGTAATGGGTGTGGTGTCTGTTGTCACATTTCACTTCACCAAATCTAAAATATCAGGAAGGAATCTTAATGTATTACTCGTTGTTGCCTCTGTTTTCATTTTAAAGGTTTTTATAACTGGAAAATACTTCTGACATACAATTGCTTTGAAAATACCACAGTAAAATGTTCTGCACCATCTTTTATGACAGTCCTTCTATAAGATATTGAGCATTGTTATTTTTAAGATCGGATTTTTTTTTTATTATTACACAAAGTGTGTGTTTTATGGGTGAGCTGAAGCAAAATTAGATTTTATGTAGTCCTGGTTCAACACTGTTGAATGAAGAATAGCTTTTAATTTCCTGCAGCTCAGCCTGACATTCCTTTCAGCATAACATCTACTTATATCAGATATGTTAGAATACTCACTAATCTTATATTGTAAATCTGTTCCTGGGTGATCTTGACAAAATGAAACTATATTTTGTGTAGTTCTTGTATTATATTTGGATATAATTTTTTTGTACTTTCTGAGACTTATTTGTAGAGTAATCTGTTCTCACTTTATTATTCAAGAGGAGAAATATGTTGTTTATATTACAATAAACAATATCCAACTAAAATACATGCTCTACCTATTAAGTTAAACACTATATTTGGAAGTAAGCGAATTTAATGACTTGTTTAAAATTTGTTATTTACTGAAAATATGTCAAACTTAACAAATAGAATTTTATTCTAAAACAAGTAGTTGAATGCATTTTGTTCATTACGTCTGTTAACAAAGCTGCAGTGTTTGTTAAAATACCACTGCTATGTGAAGAAAAAGTCTGTTGTTTAATAGAATGCATAAAAAAATAAATAAAAGGACACAAAAACAAGAGTTACAGTCAAATTAAGGTGAGTGGAAACTTCCCAATCCAGGCTTTATGAAGCAGTTGCCACAATGAAACGCTCATAATAACAGAGGGAAATCTAGAGTGTGCAGGGAGACGTATAAGGTCAGCAAAGAAAGATGATGTGCTGGATTGTTATGAGCAAAAGCAAAAAGAAATGATCATTAGGACACATTCAGATGTGAGAAAGAATGAAATATATTTTAAGACATATTCCAGACACCCTGTTGTTATAGGAGAATTGTAATTAAAGGAATAACAACATTCGATCATGACCCTCCTAATTACTAGAACCGGGGTTTGTTCTCATCAAATGAGCTTCAGATCCTCTCTGCCCTTTACGGCCTCCTCATTAGCATAATTCCCAGGGAATTCGGGGGGGATAATGAGTCGGGTTGCGCCTTCAGTAAATGCAGAGTGTGTACGAGTGTGTGTGATTCTGTGTGGGTCAGTTCATGCTCAGCGTGGTCTCGGTTCATTAGAGGAGCCTCTGCAAGATTCCCTTGGTTCATCTTAATCACACGTGTCACTCAACACCCTCATCAAGACCCTCTCTGAGCACACACACACACACACACACACGCGCGCACACACGATCTTAGGTTTGGCATTGAAGAGAAATTTACATGTGCATTGTGATACTATATTGATTTAAATTATTTAATATGTGATTAATTTGTATTTTTTATTTATTATTTGTTAGATTTAAGGATTAAATTTAAGAATTCATGAAATATGAACGATGACAAATATCATTGTGCTCATAAAGAAATTCTTATTCTATATATCTTATTCTATACATATATCCTGCTTTAAATTCTGAGCTGAGTGTTCACTAATTCTCACCTGCATCCCACAGGCGATGTCTTGTTCTTCTGTAGAGGCATAATGAAAGCAGATAAACACCATTCCCATCTGTCTGTTGGTCTTTAGTCATTTCTTTTGTTACGTGTGCACACTATCAGCCAAGCTGTCCCCCCATTTCAAGTATTTGTGCTGAACTGAAAGGCTGCTCGCTGTTTTTTTTAAATCATTTTAAACTGACAGACATGAGAAAGTATTTATTTTCTCGTCTCCATCTGTACCAGAAATCAAATGAACGTATTTACCAAAATGTCAAACTATCCTTTTAAGTGTTGTTTGTTTTTTAGTGTTCGAAAACAAATTGATTGCTTTACCTTCCCTGTTTTTTTTTTTCAAGGGATTTAATTCTAAAGATCAGAATAAAGGATGATAAAGGACATAGAGTAGATGGGTAGAGCTTTTATCAAGCAGAAGCCTCAGAGAGTCTTGAACGCTTGGTAACAGACACACGTCTGGCGTAGCCAGGTGCATTCAGCAGCACTTTGTGATTGACAAAACACAACTTTCCTTTAGCTGGAGGTTGATCCTGTCCTCTTCTCTGACTGGGATGTTCTCCTAACTTCACGCTCTTTCCCCAATTCACAAGATACTCTACAAAAGACACACCTTTGTCCTGTTCTGACCTCCTTATACACACACGCATCTTTTCTAACGGTGTCGTCTCTCTCCTTGTTTCCCCTGGTTTTCCCAGGCACTCGTCTTCCAGAGAAGGGTCCTGCTACAGGCAGCATCATCGGAGGCATTATTGGAGTCATCCTGCTGTTGGCCATCATCGGATCAGCCATAGCGATGTACCGTAAACACCGCAACGACAAACTCAATGGAGAGTCAGTATCTGTTTGACTCGCTGCCTTCAAATCCACTTCATTTCTATTTATTTGGACATTTATTCTCTGTATTAGCTGCAAAGTCACCGTTGTTTGTGTGTATGTGTTTCAGCGGTCCACCCAAATACAAGCCCCCTCCTCCTAAGAAGACCACCAGCTCTGCCAACAGGGTGAGTCATCATTCATAAATTTATGAACAGCAGACGCATTCTTGCGTCAGCTTGTTTTGATCAGAGTAAATCTGAGAACTTCGTATCTCCTCAACTTCACCGACTGGTTTGTGTGTCGCCAGCAGCTCAATGCAGTTCCTGCCCCAGAGACCGAGGACAGGCCCCTACAGAACTTGTACTACGTTACCCAGACTGCTGAGCCAGTCACGGTGAGATAACACTAAATACATAGATATTACTATGACTTAATGAAAATACAACTCTCCTTCAGTCCAACATGCTTTATTTATCCAACATTTTCAGCTAAACTTCACTCGATGTGTGATGTTACATCAGTCAACACTTTTGCGATTATAACAGCAGAATTTTTTGTCAGTAGGCAGAAAAACAAAACACTTCAAAATATGATATAACACTATAGTAAAATCAATTCCAAGAGATGAGCTGAAATGTGATCTAGAGGTTAATTTTCATAATAAAATGTGGACTAGAAGGAATTCTATTTGAAGCAATTTTTGGAATTTGAGGTTGAAAGGGTTAATGGGTACTTCATCTGTATTGAATTTGGGAATTCATGGGCGAGTTAAGATGAGTATGTTTAATTTATTCCATTTTACCGTTTCATTATCCCGTCCCTGAGAATGAAATTGGATGAGCTACAACCTCATTGTTTCTCCGGAGAGTGAAAAGCCATTGAGTTTCCACTCTATTTGTGGGGAGTGAATTTAGAGGTCTGGAAACATTCTAATCTCAGACACCACCGGCTCAAGTTTGATTAAACTTTAGGTAATGCCGTTTGCTGCATCAGGGCTAGAAATACAGTCATTAGTCTGCAAAGGACACAACAGCAATTATTCACTTATTACGTTCTGCCACAATTTGGAGACGTGAAGCAATTCACTGCTATATTCAGTTCAGTTATTGAAAGATAAATGGATAACATCCACAACAGCCAGTGGTGGAGAGTACCTTATTACATTTATGGAAGCCCTGTACCTGTCAATGCAGATTCAAGGTGATTGATTGATGTGATTTTTCATTATCTGAAGGTAAATTATTTTAAACCCCCTTGGAATAACTAGAAAATACATCGCAGGACATGGATTTAACTAACACATGATTATTTTATAACATGTGATGCATTGCAGATTTCACCACTAAGCAACCTTAACCAACTATAAGGGAAATGCATCATAAATATTATTGCAACAGTTACTCAAATGTCTTAGAATAATATAAAAGTCATTGACTCCCTGTTGTCTTGTTGCTGGCAGGACCTAGATACTTATCACGATGAGGAGGAGGATTATCCAGATGAAGACAGGGCACATTATTACTCTGCTGCACCCTCAGGCTGGGATGACCCCGCCAACAGCGAGGTCCCGCCTCCCTACATGCGCACTGACAACGACCCCCTGGACCATCACCGGGGTCCTGAGATCAACCGCGGGGATAGTTTTGTGTCTTCGGCCATGTTTGTGTGAGAAACCACCCAGGGTAACATGTTTGTTGTAAATATGTGTGCATGTCAAAGAGTTATGATCCCAAGAGGGAAAATCCCTACATGCTGATAGGAAGTTATAACTCAATGAAGAGTTCTCTCTTCTTCGTCACAGAGACACCTCTGTGAAGTCTGATGACTTGTGAATGTGAACATTTTATTCTGTGATGTGAGTTTTCAAATGTGCGCTGCAGTGACAGAGTTCTGTTTTTGCTTCTTTTTATTCAAATATTTATCAATGATCAACTCGAGTCGTTTTTAGAAGTCCAAGTCAAGTCTGAAATCTTTGATCACAAGACCAAATCAAGTCTCTGTGGTTGAGATGAATGTTTCAGCCACTGCATTTGATCCGGTCTGGTTGTATTGATCTATAGCTGTATCTAAGTATTGCATAAGCTTTCACTTTATTAGCAGGAATCCTTTATCTCAAACGTCAGCTTCAATTAGACATTTCGTGCATATAGTCCTCAAGTCTCGGTGTTGCACACTTGACTCCTCAGCTCTGGTATGTACTAGGAAATAATTAAGTGCAGCTATGCTTTGGTTTTCATTTAAAACACTGCTCAGCTCGAGCCACCATATGCAAGTATGCACATATGTCTGTAACTTACTGGAATATTATAAAATTACTTAAGTTATTAATAAATCAAAGTCAGAACATAATTATAATTATCGGATTTGGAGCTGTAATATACAAGATGGCTACTGACATGTGTTGGTTAACAGCAGCACAATCTGTGGGTGTTGCATGTTACCTCTGTCCAGGATCACACGTTACCCAGTCACACGTATCACCGGCACCCAGTGGAGAAGCTGCTAGTTGCAGTTATTGTGCACCGTACTGAGGCTAGACTCACAAACTGTGAAGAGAATATCAACTACTGCAGGTGAACTGGTGGAGCAATATTTGTGTTTTTTATTTTATGCCTTCTTATGTCTTCTGCTTCTGGTCTTTGCCTTCCCCACGTGAAGCCAGTGACAGTGAGCAAACCTCAGGTGGAAGGGAGCAGAATTCAGCTCTATGCTGATGAAACTTGATTTGCTTATCGCCTTCTAACTGTAACATTTACTTTTTTTTTTTCTTTTTTTTACTACTTATTAAAATAGTCATCAGTCACTCAGAAGATAAACAGACACGGGACAGTTTTTCGTTTGTTATACCTGTTACTTTTTTTATACACTGAAAACTTGGATTATGTCCATAAATTTTGTTGTGATCCATCTCTATAGTGAAAGATTAAGCTGTTCCTCATGTAATTTAAAAAGGGGCTATCAGAGTCTGATACGCCCATTTATTATACAAGGTGCAAGGGTTAAACAAGTTAAAGTCAGCAGTGCTTAGATTTTGTATTCTATCATAAACTCAAAGATGTATAATCTGTATTTGTGTCAAATATTTTTAGCATTTTGAGAAAGTGATTTATTTTCTTTTAATAAATGATGTTGGTGTTTATCTGTTCATGCTGCTTCAGTTGTTTTTTTTTTAGACTTGTGTCCTGAGTTTAATAGATTTTGAATGAAAATACAAAGTTATGTTAATTATTTTTAGCCGTTCATTTATTCTTTACAGCTGAACTTTGACTAACCAGATCTGTAATTCTGTCGTTTCACCACGTGGTGGCAGCGTGGACTAGAAGTAAGGAGGGTTTAGTCAACCTGATGTAATACTGTGATTAGTTGATGCTGACATCAAATATGGGAAAAGACAAAGTGGTCCCTTTATAGTCTTAGTGTTGTGAATTGGTTGCATGTATCTAAAGGAGAGTCCAGCTGCCTCACCTGCACAGGTTGGGGGTCAATGACACTCTAGGAGGCACCACTCACTCAGTGACAGGGACTTGCTGTCATCTTGATTTCCTCTTGTCTGACTCATTTCTTTGTGCCTTAAGCTGTATTTCCTTTAAACCCAAACTATGAAAAACCACTGGCTCGAGAAGAGGGCAATATTTAGCTCAGAATGATTCATTTCCAGCACAGTGGCTGTAGCGAAGAAACTAATATGTCCACAATAGGAGCTTTGTGTGCATCACCTTCCTGCAGTGCTGACTCACTCACATCCTGTGGTACATCCATGTTATGCTGTAAGAACAGTGTCTGGAATGAGCCGGGCCTGTTCCAGATTTGCATCTGGCTATTACAGATGAAGTGAGAGTCGTGACCAGAAGGCCATCAACATCCCGTCACACATGGAAATGGGGATTTCTAAGTAAAAGGGTTTATTTCTGACTGCAAGACCATTAAAGACTTTGAGAGATATTCAACACCAGTGTCAGCTCACTGCACGACCACTGACACCTTTCTGACTAATACAGTAACCATAACTACAGTAAAACTTCAATATTAAAGTGTGACTTTTAATTTAAGTTGGGTTTTCATGTCCCATGCTGACTTTGCAGTGTATATTAAGGTGTTTACTCTATAAAACACCTGGATCAATAAACATGAGCTGGGAATGATGCAGGAGTTGTGAATCTCTAATGGCTCTCAGTATTGATCGAAGGAGGGATGCATCACGCCATCAATGCAATACCCAAATGTAAAGATAGACAAGACTGACACATCAACATGCAATAAGTTGTTCTGTAATATATTAAGGCTCATACAGTTGAAAGTAACAGACCTGATGAGGAGCCATTCTCACCTTCTGCTGCGTCGTTTTTCTGAAAACTAGCAGTGATCTGTGCCGTTCCAGCATTATGGGATTAACAGACTATGTGAATCAGCAGCCAGGTAATGAGTGAGAGAGAGAAGGCAGAGAATAAACCTCTCATGCCTTCAGTGCTGCTAAGCTGGCTAAAAATAGGGGCAGAAGAAAAGGATTGAGAGAATCGGAATGGACAGAAAAGATGGGGGATAGAAGAAATTGCTGGATTTGTTCCAAAAGTTTTTGAGGAGGGATTTATGAGGTGACCTTGACTGAGTGTCGAACAGACACGTGTCAACACGTTAAAGTCACTGAGAGAAAAACGTATCATGCCTCCATGTTGGTCCTGAGCCACCAGCAGTCTGACCTGATGGACAAACTCCTCCTAGACTCGTCATGTGCATGACAATGATGAGCATTTTTGGCTGTGTAGTGGTGGCTTGGTTGGTAAGTACACACACACACACACGCACACACACAGACACACACACACACATGAAGGCCTGTTTTAGCTTGGCAAGTCTGATGAAACCTTTAGTCTTCTTCCTCAAAGATCTATTTTAAGAGTTGGAAAGATACAGATTAAACTGCTGAAGCAGTCATTTTTGTCAAAGCTTGATCTAAACCTCACCAAATAAGATGAAAATATTTTCTTTAAATGGAACGACCTCTTCACATATAGATCTGAACATTTAACACACTGTAATATGATGGAACAAACATGACTGGACTCCCAGGGGTCTGTGACCTGTAGATGTTTTTAAAGCAGAATAAATCTTTCTAGCAATCATGATCATTTTCTGCACTTTCCAGAAAGTAACCTAGTAGTCATTTCATTTCCCTGTTCATTTCTCACCATCCCCCTCTATCGTTTTCATCCCTTCATCATCTGTCAATGGGGCTAATTCTGCTAACACCAGGCCAGAAGGCTAGAATGCGTGAGAGGAGAGCAAGAGGATGAGGAAGGCACGAACGCTGGCACCATGGTGAGTGATACTGTCAAGGCGCCCTAGCAATGGGGAAGGCATGTGATTCTGGAGAGCAATGGAAAGAGAAACTGATAGAGCGGGTGAAGTAGATAAGGGGCACAAGTGGTGAAGGTGGGAGGGAGGGAGAGAGAGAGGCTTTTGGGATTAAAGTGGAGATGAAGGTGGAGGGCTGGGTTAGCTTGGAACAGCCTGATTCATTACGGATTGGTTCACATATGTTACTGTTTCACAGTGTTCTCACTTAAATTGCGTTTAATGTCGGTCAAACGAAGGCTTAAATATCCCCCAGAGGAGCGTTTAAATGTTACAGTGTTAAGGAAACAAGACATCAGATTGGACCTGGCTGCTTTTCCAGCGATCAAAACCATATTAACCATAACTGTAAGAGATCTTTGTGTTAAAACGAGTCATCTGGACTTATAGGAAAAGCTCCCCTCAAAGAGGCCTCTTCAGTTCTGAAGGGCTGATGAGGAGTTCCAGATATTGAACCCACTGGGAGGGGTTGAAATGCAATCATATACTAGGTGAAACCATAGGTGGAATCTATATGACTGGGTTTCAACGACTGTCATTATGACTTAACAACCACTCTACACTTTCTCTCTACATGCCTGGCTGCAGGAAAGCTGTTTTTAATTTCCCTACATATAATTGTGTGGTGAAACGCTACAACTTTAACACTGAATGATTACAAAATAATCTCTAATTTGCATTTGAAAGCAAGAATTGGGAATTTTCTTCGAAATTTAATCCAAGTTGAAAGAAGTAAGTCTTGAAAACTTCAGGGAATTTGAGGAATGTACATCAACACTAGTATTAAAGGACTCCATTCATCACAGTATTGTCAGTGGTGGGTTAGCAGGGTGTGTTTGTTTGTGACATTTACAGCTTATTTCCCCGGGACAGTTGTGATGCCGGTGGGTTTATCATGATGGTTAATATTTAATGCCGTCGGCTTGAGTTCTCCTGTACCTGCTGAGTGATTCCCTTCATCTGTCTCCACATTTTCTCATTTAAAGGGGTGGGGCGTCCAACATGCCTTTTAAAAGCTTTTCTTAGAGCTGAAATCTCTTTAATCACTCAAATTATGTCATTATCATAATTACCCGCTCATTTATAATTTATGTTATATTGTTCTGCATCCTTCCTGTATTAATATCTGAATGTTTGTGAGGATGTGATACCAAATGAGAAACAAGGAGATGATTTTAATACATATTCTTACTCCTATAATATTCTCATAAATCACTTTTTGCCCCATGTTCCTTTTTGTCATCCATTTTTACTCTTTATGCTTGTGTTAGCAGAGCCATTAACACAGTTCACCATGCAGTAACAGGAGAGTCCTCGTAATCCGGTCACGTTGTGCTGAGCCTTCATTCTTGCCCATTCAAGCAGGTGTGTTTCTTCTCCCTCCTACAATCACAGCCATTGGGTCCTGCAGCAGGAGGGGTGGTGCACACAGATGCAGATATTACGTTGTTAGTCCAACGCTCCACCTGCAACGGATGGGGTGGAGATTAGGAGAGGAGAAGAGGTTTATAAGCCTCGTCTGAAATATAGTCCTTTTCTTCATGTAAATGCTTCACAGCAGAGGTGGGGGGGGGGGGTATGATTCATTCAGGAGGATGAGGCACCAGATTATTAGGTCATAAAACCCTTCAGGCTTTAATGTGCTTGGTGCCAGTTCATGCTTGCATTATGATGATCAGTCAAATGCAATAAAACCCAACACACTTGAATTGTATTTCAACCAACAGCACTGAGTCAGCACTAATTATAGCACTTCATAAGAGGTAGGAATGCTAATATGATTAAGTAATGGTTAAAAGAATTTGAAAAACTATAAGATGCTACCGTGACCCGCTAAGGCGGATAAAGCGGTTCAGAAAATGAATGAATGAATACAAGATGCTAACAGTTCAATTCACACATTCATTTATTTCTTGTGACTAGCTGAGAAAAACTACTTTTGCATAAGGGCTTGAGTGTGGACATTTGTTGTATTTACAGTTGCCAGATTGCAAAACTTCTTTCTGCTGTTTACAGTCTCTGCTTGTTAATAATGCCTTTATAAACTTTGGCAATACAGAGTTCAGCATTAAGGGTAAAGTCCACACTTTGTTACAGGCTGTTGTTATGTGTTCCCTAAACAGTTACTGTCAGTTTACTGTCAGTTAGAATAAATGTATTTCCAAAAAAATTCTAAAGAAAGAAGGAAATTTATTATCCACTGATCATAGCTCATGGAATTTTGGGAGAAAGGACTTTCACAGTAAAAATGAAAAGTTGTTCACGGAGGGAATTTGTTCCAAATATTGTAGAAATTTCTAAAAGAGAACAAAAGTGTTTAAAAAGACAAAGACTTTTTTTTCATTAATCTCTCATTCAATCTCCTCAATGCTTAATTGATCTACAATGCATCAATAAATGCAGGTCTAGAGATTGTCAGAAGTGAGAATGTTAAAGCTAAAGTTGAGATTGATTAGTTATTTCAGTGTGATGTAAACATCCAGCGTGTTCTGCGTAGACACAGAAATCTGTCACTGAGGAACCAGACATACTGCATAGATGATAAATTACAGGTTAGGAATTAAAATGTTGAGCGAACAAGTGCTGCATGTCTTCGTTGTTCAATCATGTATTCACCCTTCAATCTGTCCTCTGGTACTAAAACATAAATAGGCAATCAAAAGCAAAGGGCTCTTGAATCAGATGAAATTCATTTATTCAATTCAAAATAGCATAAAACAGAACATTTATTTAATCAGGACTAGAGAGGTGTACTCATTAGGCTGGGTTAATCTGTACTTTATCGTGACTGAGTGAGACGATGAGTAAAATGTGTCACTCAATGCCAACATGACACCAGATGTTTCACTTCTGACTGATGACACAACATCTGAAAAACTGAGAGCCTTTTGGGCGCTCTCCCAAACTCCCTCCCCCCTTATGTCCCCTATTTTATATTATCAGTCATTTTGATTTAGTAATATGACATGTTATCGCGTCCTATTTAATATGGTATAACCTAATAAGGTTTATTGTGTGTCAGAACTACACATTTTAATTAGGAGTTTCAGCATGTGTATGTCTCCTGGTCTGCTAACCTGCCAGGTTGTATCCAGATGTTCTAAATATGATCAAGCACAGCTCCACACCCATAATTCTCAGGAAAACCAGAGCTGGAATTTATGAATGAACTCCAAACGCTCAGCAGATGTCACAAGGACACAATCACATTCCTCTAAATTACATTCAAATCTGTTCCTCAGTTCTATTGTCATACAGATTGAGTTTTACCTCGACGCATTACACATCCACATTCAGCATGGCAGAACTTAATCCTTGGTGACCTCTGTCATTGTCCTCAGGCTGGATAATGTGGGTAATACAGCAAACAACTGGACACCGCTAATAGTGCTGCATTGTGGCCTAGTTAAAGCAGATGAGCTCTATGAGCTGTTAATGTATATCACTTTAAGATAATATTTAATCAAAGAAAAATCAAAGAAATACTGAAAATACTTTAATTTGAGGTGTTTATTTTTATTATTTGTCGGGAAGAAATGTCCTTTGTTTTTTTTAGGCTTATAAAATATCAGAGAATTGTGAAAATACTTCATAAAAGTAAATAGTTGTGACAAGAGTTCAAAGATTTTCAGTCATCTTTATCACAATGAGACAACACACAAAGAGGCAGCGCTTGATGTTTCAGCAACGTTTTAGTTCAACACTGAATAAATGTAAAAAAAAAAAACGTTTGGTTTGGCTCTAAAAGCATCTGTTTACAGCGGAGCTCTGCTGTCCTCGCTCTGTTTTCAATGTTGCTCTTCTGAGCTGTGATTTACTGTTATAACATATCCAGAGCAGTTTAAATGGAAATGTGACAATCCCCTGGCCTTTGCCAAGGACAAGGCTATGTGTGCATATGTGTGTGTGTGTGTGTGGTGTGTGTGTGTGTGTGTGTGTGTGTGTGTGTGTGTATGTATGTATCTGCTAACTGCACGTTCGCCCTATGTGTTAGCATGCATAACCTTGGGAGCTATCTGTCCTCTAAGCATCATGGGATGGCTCAGAGGATGAGGAATTAGCCAATCAGCTGTTAGGGTCATCCCAGTCAAATGACCCTGGAGATTTGCTGCTGCCCATCCCCCTCTTCACATCTCACTCCTCATCAAATAACTCATCTGTTCACGCATGCTGTGCATTCATTAACTGAAGATGTCGTGTGTGGAAATGTGCATGTCAGATGCAAATATTTAGGGCAATAAAAGTGGAATGTCACTGGTGCTTTAGAGTTAAAATTAGACTCACTACTGAGCCACTTGCAGGCATGTGGGAATATATAGAAGTCTTGAAAGGACACGAAACGACTGACAGACCTGGGAGGAAAGGGAAAAATTGCAACTTAGGCATTTTTCCGCTGTTGGTACTTGTGTTGTATTTCTGCTCAGTTGACATTTATCCCCTTATGATAATAACAAGAGGATCAAGGGGAAGGATGAGAGGAAGGAGAAGAAGAATTAGAAGGAAAATTAGATGAAGAATTAGGAGAATAATTAGGAGATTAAATAAAGACCCTCGAGGCCTGAACTACTGAACAAAGAGCTACAGAATCATTAATCTCAGAGTTGAGATGCAGTAATGCTTAAAATCTGTCTGATAACAGGTTGGAAAATCAACTCTCTGTCCAAAATTACACTTTTGGTAAAGCAAATCAATACAATTTATAAATGATTACTGGGATGCTTATCAGTAGCTAGTAAGGATAAATAATAAAAAAAATTCCGACAAGAACAATAGATGCATATGTTCCAAAGCTAACAAAACCCACCTACTGATGTGAATTTTTATATGGAATAATGTACTAGATTATTTGTGACATTTACTGTTCAAGGCTGAGGATAAACTGACTGTTTATGGTTTATATTTTATACGGATTGAACAAATGAGATATTATTTGTTGATTTAGAACTGAGATGCTAGCCAGGCTAGTTCTTTCCCCTTGTTTTCAGGAGCTGTGCTAAGCTCTACTAGCTATCTCCTGGGTGTAACCTCAAACTAGCCATTTGGACATGTGGCAAAGTGGCAATTATCTAATCTGCAAGTATTTCTCAGCAAGATTGTTGGAGAAAACTGGGTTTGAACCCATGCTATCATTAGTTTTATAGCAGGATGCTGGAGTCTCCTGGCTGATGGATGGA
This sequence comes from Antennarius maculatus, assembly GCA_013358685.1. Taxonomy (NCBI): domain Eukaryota; kingdom Metazoa; phylum Chordata; class Actinopteri; order Lophiiformes; family Antennariidae; genus Antennarius; species Antennarius maculatus. The sequence continues at coordinate 17,283,590 of CM023615.1, forward strand.
GCAGCTTTCTCTGCATCTCTGTAGTTTAGCCAAGCGTTTATAAAAAAAAAAAAAAGGAGAAAAAAATGTCTGAAGTTTGCCCCATACATTATCACCTTCACTCGTTCCCTCTCTCATCTCTCATGTGGATGTGTTTGTGAAGTGTGTGACAGATGAGTAATGTGATAAGGAGCGAAATGAAAGGGGAATGGAATAGAGGAGGTCTGATGGTTGCCAGGACGACCTCCATCAGTCTCCGGGTCACTTGACAGGCAGCGGCCCTTTTACTATGCACTCATAGACCTTCTGTAGCTGCAGAGGAACAAGAGAACCAACAGTACAGTTTGAGTCACGCAATATAGGGAGGGGGGAAACACGGCTCTCATGACATCATCCCACTGGGTACAGCTTGTAACTGTACAGGTGAGTACACACACACAGGGAACAGAGGAGAACCTACTACCCAGTAACTTACACCCACACACACACACAGTCCTAAAAGAGAACAATGCCTGTTATAGTAATAAGCACACAGCAGTGTCTTTGTGTCTGAGTCAGGATAGGGACATAAATAAACACGCAGTGGACGACACAAGGAGACAGGAGAGACGACACACACTAAGCAAAGGCAAAATGTGTGTGTTTCTCATCAGTGTGGTCCAGCAGGGTGCAACTGCAGAGATGACTGGGTGCGCCGACGATGAAATCATCCCTGAACTTGCCTAGTTAGCATAGCGTCAGGCTAATACTCCATCACACTGACTCATTGGGCACAGCAGCAGCAGCACCAAGTCACACATGCACGCGCACACACACACACACACACACACACACACACACACACACACACACACACAGATAAGACCCACAACTAGAGAACAGACTGATGCACACAGTGCATGTAGAAAAATGCTGACACGCACCGGCTCCAACGTACTGAGACACACTAGGGTCTCAGTATCTTTAGTACTATCTATAACTTACACTAAAGCAGACAAACACGACTATACACTCACTCTGTCATTTGGAACAGAATGGGGCCAAACGCACAGCAACACATCTGGTGGGACCGCTGCACTACTGTGTCTTATGCTGACACCAGATTTGGAGGAGGCCAGGAAACCTTACATGACACTCAGGAAATTAAAAAAAATAGCAACAACTGTTAAATGCAGAAATAAATCATGTTTTTTGAAGCACAGTCATTCATGTAGTTTAAAAAGGTTTAGCCTAATTATTTTTTAAGTAAAAGTTATATTGGAGAAACAGAAAATTTTATATAGAAATTACGCAAGAAATATGAAATATGAGCAGCTTGGAAGCTAAAGACTGAAAAAAATGAGGAGAAACCCATGTTGGCAATCTCCAAATCTTAAACAAATTGCCAAACAGGAGGGTTTACTGTATATACAATAATTAATTTTCTATCGCAGCCAAGAAAATGTAGAAAAATCAATAAAACATTTCTTTCCAAGATTTTTTTAAAGTGACCTTGGTATTTTTGGTGTGAAAATAGATTAAGAAACAAGAAGTAAGTATTTCAAAAGTTGGTGTGAGGCTGTGAAGACTAATAGCTCACAGAGTTAAAAAATAATTTCTGGTGCTATACAATTTTAGAGATAAGCCTCAAAATAAGGCTAAGTAAAGCCTATTCCCAACTTTCCACAAATCTTCTTGAGTCCACCTGCTAAGAAAGGAATCATAGAGCATTTAAAGATTGCAAGAGACCCAGTGTCAGTGCTCACAGAATAAAATATAATGAATGCTTGCAATGTTCAAAAATGTGATAAATAATGCACTGAGTCAGAGATGAAGAATTTGTAACATCTAGTGGCCATGGGTTATGCAAGCATAGGGATGGAATAGTGCGTATGAATGAATACATAATGGAGATAATGTATAATAATTGAGCTTTAAATTCATTGATGGGTGGATTATTTTTAACCCTGTCCTGAGTCAGGCAACTTCTTTCCATTGTTTCCCATTTTTATGCTAAGCTAAGTATCTCCTGGCTCCATATGGACTAGAGTAACAACATTCCTCTCATGCAACTCCTATTTAAATTTATCACCATTTTTAAATAGTCCCTTACGTTCCTGGCAAGACTTTCAAGAAATCCGAGTCTCTATTCTTTGCTGTGAGCCCTTTTATTCCTCTTCTCTTTCATCCATTTCAGAGAAATTCTTACACAAGAGTGAGCGTGAGGCATGCTGTCAGTTTAATCTGGATGGGATAATGTCTGCTGCAGCGAAAAAGAGACAAAGAGGTGGAATGAGACACAACTTTTAATCTTCTTAGCATCCTCTACTATCTATCTCTTACTCATCTGTCTATCAAGCTACCTATCTATTTATTATATACATTTGGCTGCTTCATTTATTAGTACATTTACCCTTGTGGTAGAAATTAATTAAATTCTTTCTCTTGGTGTAAATATTCATCTCCTTTTCTCGCCTCTTTCATCCTTCCCATACCCTCCATACCGATCTCTCTTTCACTCTCCTTTATCTGTCCCTTCTCTGTGCTCTTCCTTCTATACACGCTCCATCCCTTGGCCCCCCTGCAAGGTCGTTTCCAAGGACGGCATGCTCCCAGCATCCCCTGTCTGATTGGCTGATAGGTATTAAAGGGCCAGTAGCCCCACGGAGCACATGGCTCACCTCCAACGCTGCTACAATGCTGTCATCATTCCCACCTCTCCTGAGACTGCTCACTGTACTTTACACACACACATTTTGCAGCTCTGGTGTACGTATAATGGTAAATTTAAAGACACACTCAGCTAACATGAGACGCTGACAAAATATCTGACATGCTCACATTCCCAGATTGTCTTGTCTCATATATAAGGTTAAGGTTGCTTGCTACACTATTCATGAAATGTCTTTTACTGGAGTGACAAAGGTTGTTAATCTTCAAAAACAGCACAAAATGGGTTATGATGAAAATCCTTGGCACTCACTGACACACAACTGCGACCGTCTGAGCCAAGCAAACCTTTTTGACAACCTCAGCACACCTGAAAAACACAAAGCAAACAGCTTAAAAGCAGCTGGAGAAGATAGACATTCAGCAAAATGGTCACCACAGCAAGCATTTTGAACAAAATGTACTGACTGGGATAGAGTCAGGATTTGAGGATGGTTAGGAGTACAATTGTAAAAAAAAAAAAGGATTAAAAGTCGAGTTAATAGGTTTTCCAGAAACCATCAGTCCCCATCTAAGGTGAAAAGTTCATCTCCAAATCTGCAGAGTAACTAGAGTAGTTAAAAGCTTTTTCCCCTCATCCTAGTGACCTTATTTCTAAAGCTGCATCCCACGCAGGCATCAGATGCAAATAATGCAGTTACTTATGAACACTATTTTTATAAGAATTGCCAACCTTGCAGGATGTGGGCATGTCACCTCAAAATGTCAATCTGATGTACAAATGCACTTTTGTTTAATTGTACTACAAATTTAAAGTGATGGCCAGCATAGTGCAACTACAAGTCTTACACTGTCCAAACATTACTAAACAAAATCTGACTATCACCGCTGATGATAATCAGACTTTATTAGGAATATGCTATTCCTAATAAGAGTGTAACAACATATTTTTCAATACTTGGATTTTTGTTTTGGAAAAAAGAAATAAGATTTTTTTTTCACTAATGCTGTTGGACAGGTTTTGTTTTGGTCAAACAGGCCTGTTTCAAGACTAAAGCTAAGTTATGCTAAGATAATTCCAGCCCAAAGCTACCAAGCCAAGCTGTATCTATTCCCATCTCTTTAGTTACTTCTTTAGAGTCAGTACCAACACAGAGGTTTGCACTTATAATCCCCATCTTCATCCATCCTCTTCCTCCCCTTTAGCACTGACAGTCACATGCAAACATTTTCTGCAGATAAAAAATGACGTAGAAACTGCTAGTAAATGATAAAGAGTATTTGTGACATAATGCACAGGTGGATGTGAACTCACATTTCACAATAATACATAAAAGTAGCTGGCTTGTGGCTAATCTTGACTACATATCCACTTTGCTGACTCCTGCCTCCATCCTGCTTTCTCTCCTTCCCTTCCATTGGTCCTTCTCGCTCCCCCTTGGTGCTGTCAGCTACATGAACAACTGCAAACAAAACAACTAGAATATTTATAAAGGAAGGAGGGATTCAGACTAACAATGTGTGCAATGAAAGAGGTATATGTGAAGCATCTCTGTAAGGATTAACAGCACATTGTGAAAACACTTTAGCATATCGAGTATCTTAGCTGACTCTAAAGTCAAACTCCATCCACAAGCTACAGAACAGTGGACCTAAGCTCCTTCCACAAAGGAGGTACGTGAATTGTGGCGTAAACGTAGATGATGGCCAAAAGCGTCACATACTCTCACACAAAATAAACACCAGTTAGGAATCATAAGAAACAACTCAGGTTCGTGATACAGAGAACCTAAATTTTAATAAGATTAGGATGGTGGAGAAGTGATAATAACATACGATGACATCACAAGATGAACCCATTAAAGTTGACTGAATCATAGTTTTATTTTGTACAAAAGAGCTGTAATATATTTATTTTTAGTCAAATAATATAAATATTGAATAACACTCTACTGTAAAAAGATTCCTGCAAGAGTCAGCGTGAGCGATATGCCATTTAGAGTTTTAATAGCACGATATTGGCATATTAAAATTTAAGAGGTCTTAATGCAAGTGTAAATGTGCTTTTAGTGCATACTGAGACAAAACACCCTCTAAAAGGCAGCTATATAAAAGAAAAACAAGTGGATGGATGTTTTCCATGTAATGGCCTTGCTGACTGAGAGATGCTCTTGACTTAGAAGTTTTTCAGTTATTGCTCTGATGATGTTACTGAATCCACTGGCTTGAAAAAAAAAATATATATATATATATCAGCTGGCATCATGTGCGGGAAAAACATACCAGGAAGGAAAATAAAATGTCAACACTTTAATGTTCTTAATTATTATTATTATTATTATTATTATTATTATTATTATTATTATTATTATATTATGCCTTACTGGATACTCAAAGTGCTCACGATGGTTCCATTATTCATTCACTCCTCATTCATATTGGTGATGGTAGACTACAAGTGTGGCTCTGGTGCAAACTGATGGAAATGTGGCAGCCAATCAGCACCAACGGCCCCTCCGACCACCATCGGAACATTTATACACACCTGTGAATGCCATCACTGGAGGAAAGGAAGGTGAAGTGTCTTGCCCAAGGACACAGCGACAGATGACTGGGGGAGCGAGATTCAAACTGCCAATCCTTTAATTGGGGATTACTGCCACCCCAATATGCTAACTTACTGCTTACTGCACCTCAAAAGTAAATGCACAGTGTTTGCTTCAGGGGATGATTTACATGAGTCATTTAATGTAATATATAGCTGGGATGCAGGTGGAAGAGTGAGTAAAGAGGGGTTTCACTGCTCTGATACTGAAACAACAGCTGCCAGAGGAGGGGGAGGGGGCAGGGAGGATGGATGGAGGAGGGGACGTACTTGAGAATCATGTGGACTCAAGAGATAAAATTACTGACAATAGTGAGAAATGGAAATCATGCAAGCTTTTAGGTTGATTGGACATCTCTGATAGGCTGCCTGTAAATTCATGGATGCTTGCACTCGGCTGCGCTGCTCTTTGTTTCACCAGTTGATACAAAAACATTCCTTCCTTTCCATTCCTTTTCCTTACTTTTAATTTTCTTTGCTTAATCAACTCCAAATGGGTATTTTTCAAAGCATAGATGTGATTAATAACACACTCATATGAGGTGTCCTATGCTGTTTGTGTTGTCGCATGCTGGTTTGCTCGCTGGACTGTCAAATGACATGGTCATTCATATCATCAGCAGCACCTGTGCTCTTCCTGTTTTTAAAACTGTGTTTAATGATGAAGCTGTATCCAGGATGTTAAAATATTTGTAACAAGACTGTAAAATAAATAACCTATTCAAGGTTTGATTTTTTACATGTCTTCTTGGCATAATATGGGTGTGAACAATCTGTCCTTTACTGACATCTCGTTAGCTTTGTTAACCTTACATAATTCATGGTTCTACACAACTCTCACTTGAGAAGTGAGATGAGATCACTTCAGAGCTTTCAAAGATGTTTACTTCTTTTAGCTTACCTGAGACCAGCAAAATTTGGTCATAAATTTAATCGTTAAATGTTAAATAATGGAATAAAAAAAACAAACATCCTTTTCGGTTTGTCCCGTTAGGGGTCACCACAGTGTGTCATTCTTTTTCCATTGTAAATGAATGCTCATATTTGTTTGGTAAAGTTTTTTATGCTGGATGCCCTTCCCGCTGCAACCCTCTGCTTTTATCTGTGCTTGGGATCAGCCTACAGTGGATACTTACTTGTGCCCCCGTAGGGCTGCAGATGTCGGGGAGTGAACCCAGAGCAGTATATGCGCTCTACCACTGAGCTACATCTCTGGCTAAATAACGGAATCAAAAAAAGCATTTAAATGAATAACAGTGTAAATTTTTATCATAGTTATAGATTCTACTATCATGGTCAACATTCACTCAGCGATGGCAGAGGTTGGGGCCTTGCATGCCAAGCGACATCCATTCACACAATCCCTCACACACTAGAGTACTTTGACACGTAGACTGCAGGGGCTCAAACCAATGACCCGCCAATAATTGGACAGCGGCTCTAACCCCTCAAACACAGCTGATTGATTTTGACGTCTGTAAAACCAGTATATTGACACACTCAGGCTAGACCTTCTGATTTTTTGCATTCCTTTTAAATATTTGATTATAGACTCTACCCTCTTACCTTTCCTGTCCTTTATCACATCTACCGTTCCATAATAGCAGACCCTTCAGTGACAGTCCTGTGTCACTAGCCCAGAAGAATTTTCCACCACCCACCTGCCTCTTTCCTCCTTCATACCGTTTTCCCTGACTCTTTTCACGCCTCAATTCTGTCATCTTACAAAACTCCATCTTTCCATCCATCATCCATCCCTTGTGATCTCAGCCCTCCCTCTTCATCTGTCTTCCTCTTCCTCTTCATCTTCTCTGTTTCTTTTTCTCTGTTCTGGACACTGTTAGTGGAACGCAGATTATGTCAGACATTTATAAAACCGGATTAGCTAGGATCACCTTCACACACGCGCATTTACACGCACGCACCCACATAAATACAAATTACTCTTTACACCAACAAATAAATTTTGTTCATGGACAACTGGGAGAAACATATGGGAATAATCTGATTTTCTCATTGTGCACTATGCATTTTTAGTTTCTTTTTCATGGTTTGGCGCCTATAAATTCTAAATAAGATCACGTTTATTGCTACAGAACAAAATGACCTCTGGATTATACAGTGACAGCGTGAGGAAGGTCTTTTCTCATTTAAAGTATAGCAATGCCTAAAAAAACATAATTGTTCTGCACAGCTGTAGCTTTAATTCCATCACACACCTTTGTGATGCTCTGGAATGCAGACTATAAATCAGACAATTCTACCCAACATCAGTACCCAACACGGATGTTTTCCTAGATGGGATCAAATCCCTGCAACCAGCTCCCATTGAAAATTCTTCTCATTGACGTCAAAGTTGTCTTTTGGAACACAAGCGTGTCCACAAACTTTTGTCCATTAGGAAATGTTTATATATAGGTGCGCTATCACATGCTGCACATTTCAATCTTGCTCACACAGACACATGCTTTGCTGTGGCTCATAAGTCCCATGATATGTGATACTCATCTGCAGCTCTGACTCACACAGAATGGCATATTTCACATATACATGCCCCCCCCCACACACACACATTCACCGGGACTCTCTGTCTCGGCCTTGTCTGAGTCCTGCATAGACACAAAATGAGCTTCATGTAAATTAGTCTGACACAGCAGCGTCCATGAGACAGTCAGTCAGAGTAACGATAGGTTCTACCTTTACCCCCCCACCCCCCGTCATCCCTCTAACACCCTTTTTCTTACACCCTGCTATTCTTTTCCTACCGTCCCCTTACCCATCTCTCGATTTCTGACTCAGCAGAACAGTTGAAGACAAGGTCATCTGACTGCTGTTGCTGTGGAGACCAGGATTTGGGGAGGGAAGGTGGGGGGGGGGTTCCCCTCCCCTCCCCTCTGTTCTTGTACAGCAAGGAGGGGAGGTGTGAGGCAGGAAGGAGTGGGAGACAAGGAGGTATGACAGAAGTTAGAGGGTACTACTGGTGGCCATTTTGGTTGAAAAGACACGGAAATGAACTTTATTAGCAGCACCGGGTTGACAAAGTCACCATCAGAGGCAATATTCAGATAAATAAAGTTTTTTGAATTTGAATTTAGGACTATCTGTGATAGTTCTGCTTGGTACTCGCTTCCTGTAAGCTGAATAAATGCTTATGGGCAAACATTCATCTGAATTTACATGCAAAATCACACATTCATATATACTGGTGAAAACACTAGCGAGTGATTCACTTTCACATCCTGGTGAGTATTGAGTGGGATGTTCCACATTGGGAACAGAATGTGTACTTGAAACTTTACCCCACCCATCTGGTCATTCAAGAGGTTTACAAAAACATCCAATAAACCGCAAACACGATGACTCACTTTTTTTTTTTTAATCAAATTTTCACTGTTAGTCATCTGTAGTATTTTAGATTAGCTGGAATAATAAAGCCCAGGATGCTAAGACAGGATGTGTCTGACTGTCCTCTAACCCTGCTCTGATGCTCCGGGGTTTCGTGGTGCTGACTGATCACCATCAGGGCCTGCAGCAGTGAGGTCGGTGATGCATGGCAACAATCTGCAGCAGAGATCTCAGGCATGACTCTGAGCTTTTTGCCTTGCAAATCACCCGTGGCTTTAGGTGAATGCGTGTCTGTGTTGGTGTGTTTATTAGACTCTCAAGACTCTGTGTGTGTGTTATGTCACTGCTGCATTTTCCCATCAGAGGACAATGCAACAAAGGTAAAAATGTGACCAAAGGCCTGCTGCTGCAGCATCATCGTGGTTTTGGATATTATCTATTCATTTCTCTTTTATTCTATTATTGAATCTCTTTGGTATTGACGTAAATACATCATACTTATTCATTTCTCTCATCCTCATATTCTCTCCATCCACACTATCATTGATCTTGGTAGAGAGATGCTTCCTTCTTGGTCTGTCTTGTCTTTTTCTTCCTGTCTGGGATTTAAGGGTGGAATCTGATCTGTTAAATAACTTGATGCTGGTAATCCCATGTGTCAACAAAAACCAAAATAAATAAATAAATAAATAAACAAAAGCTGCAGCTGCTCATACTGAAGATTAAAATCCCTGTATCTTCCTACATCAATTTAAACTGCTGACTTTGCATTATTTAAACTGACCACCTGCGGTGCTGGCTGTCAGGTAGGACACACACACACACACACACACACACACACACACACACACACACACACACACACACACACACACACACACACACACTCCCACCCCCGCGTATCTGCACTTCTCTTTCACACTTCCACACACACAATGAGTGTAAGTGTGTGTCCGTCTCTGCTGCACCCACGGGCCCGGTAGGAGAAGTGACGCGAGGAGGAGCGCGACATGCTCATGACGGGACGAACACGAGCAACCAGACATTCACGGGTGTTTATCACATGCAGCCACGCAAACAAATCCACTATTATAATTTACAGAAATACATCACGTGATGCACAAACACAACCACGACAAGTGGAATCTAACCTTGTGCGTCCATTTCTATAAATTTTCAGTCTAGAGACGCGCGACGCGGCTCCCTGCAAAAACCTCGGAATTCTGCAGTAAAGCAGGAGGGGCAGGGCTGCCCTCTGATTGGTCAACTGGAAGGCATCGATTAAAGCGATTGGTCAACATCGTCATCCGCGACCAGACGCTCCTGGATGTGATTGGTCGGGTCAGGAAAGCGACGGGAGAGTGGGGGTTTTCCCACCGGTTTACGCGTCCGCTTGAGGCGGCGCTTCTTTCACCGGCGGAGTTGTTGCAGATACAGGAAAGGAGTACTGCGGCAGAGCCGCGGAAGGAGACGCGCTGTTGGAAAAGTAGCTGTGCGGCTCGTTAGTATCTCCGGTCTTTCACCGCAAGCATCAGAGAGCCAAGGAAGGAAACGCATCCCGGCGTGATGCTCCGCTTGAGACCGCAGCATTTCATTTGAAAGACGTGTTACTAGGGAACGGTCGTTAGTCTAAATGTTTTTGAATGTTTATTTGATTCCAAGGAAACCAATCGGGTAAACGTCCCCTGACGTCTTTTTCCTGCTCGTTCTCAGTGAAACGATCCAGATCCAACTGAGCGCATTTATCTCCCCCCCCCTTTTTTTTTTTTATTTTTACAAGGCAAGGCAATTTTTTTATTTATTTATTTTTATTTATTTATTTTTTATATAACTCAACGTGAGGTGCTAACACCTCTCAAGCTGTGCATCACCTGAGAGGAGAAGAGTGACTGCGCCAACATGGGGGTAAGACTGATGATTCCAACTTTTTTTAACTGCGTTTGTGTACCCCCCCCCCAAAAAAAATGAAGTGGCCCTGAGAAGTAGTCTGCGATTAAAAATTTAAAAAAAAAAAAAAGTGTTTCAGATCGGATCGCGGTGTCATTTTTATCCTTAATGGAAATCCCGTTTGTCGGAGTGACATTGACTCCAATGCGGATTCGGGCTTTACTCCGGTCTCACTGCGACAAATGGATGCGGCCAGTCGCGCCTGTGGTGCGCCTGAAAGGAGCGCAGCGGCATTCAGAGGCGCGATTCGGATGGACTTTTAGCGCCGGTTCGCTTTGGAGATGAAAACCAGCCGCACATCATTAGCGCTAATGCGCTCTGGAGTGTTTTTAACCCCCCGGTTCCGACATTGAATGTGATTGTGAACTGATTCCAAGCTGTCATTAATGGAGTGTGTGCGCGCGTGTGCGTGTGTGTGTGTGTGGTCAGCGTGTCATATGTATTTCAGGTCTCTGACAGGCCTGACTCTGAGTATAACCTTGCCATCCACGGTAGGCCTAATCGGTTTACTCTTACCAAGAGCTCTCTGGTGTGTGGGGGGGAGGGGGCGAATGGGGGTGGGGATGGGGGGGTGAACTGGTGGGTGCAAATGTAAGACACCTTTTCTATTCCAGCCAAACCGGTTTTGTCAAATTAAACGCACCCAAGAACGTAATTATTACCGTTGCTCTCTGTGACTTTTTCCAGTGATGAACACCCTCTGTGTGACCTCCTCCATGCCCTCTTTGCCCCCCACCCCCCACCCCACCCCATCCATGTTCTCTCTGCTTTAACATCGCCTGCACTAACCTGACAGGTTTCGGTGAACCAACCGGGTTGGGTGTGGGAGGCGGGGGGGGGGATGCTGAGCTTTCTCCGTCTCCTCGGTGGACGGTGGCGGCGCAGGAGCCTCGTCCTCTGTACCCGCGATGACCCGTGCGTCATAATGCGGTTAACGCAGGGAATAAGCGCCTCACCAGCTTATTTCCTCTTTAATTTGTGACATAACAGGGGCTCGATAACCGACATCGGTGAATACTTTTTTTTACGCACACGATGCAGATGAAGAGAGCAATGCGTCCAGCAGGCCTTACGCCAACTCACCCCCCCCCCTCCCCAACCAAAAAAAAAAAAAAGAAGATGTATGAAGTTAAATTCATCGTTCTGATCTGTTTCGTGATGAAGTCATTATCTGTGCCCATTAATCAAAGGAGGCTGGTGGAAAAAAAAAGCTCTACTGCTACGGCGCAGAGGCGACTGCGTGTGACTATTGCGCAATTTGTGCTCCATCATCACCATCATCATCATCATCATCATCCTGCGCAAGGAGTTGTTTTTTTTTTTTTTACATATATATATATAAATTACCGACCGTGGATCGTCTGATGGTGACGTGACATCCTCAAGAACAACCGGCTTGTGATGCCGAGCTGTGGCGGAGAAAGCCGGTGCGCAAGAAATGTCGAGGACGGAGGGGACGGAGCGCGTCGTTCTCGATGTGGAAACCGGTGGGCACTGCGTCAAAACGCATGAGAGTGCAAAAAATAAAAAATAAAAAAAGAAAAGAAAGAAGTGGTGTATGGAAGTTTGAAGAAGCAGAGTGTGAAGAGACCGTTTGGGAAGATGCCGCAGCTCCATGGAGACGGGTGTTATAAAAGAGAATCAGCGCGAACATGGCGATTTGTGAAGGGTGTTTCCTTACGTTCCATTCAGTGCGCGCGGAGGTCACCCTGAAAGGGAGGAAAGGATGGATAGACGGTCGGAGGGAACGGAAGGATCCGTGAGCCCGGTGTGTGGATCCAGCGCATCGCTCGGACCACCTCTCAACATCTCTTCATGTCTCTTCATGTTTTTCATCGGAGAATTTCTCACTAGCAAAATGTGCGATGCCACTGCCAGCTGTCCTTTCCCAAGGCCGCTGGGGGCATCGACGTGCCTCCTGCGTCAAATCGGGGGCGGGGTCTCTGCTGTGGAAATTCCCAATATAGAGCAGCGATAGGCTGGAAAGAGGATCGACGCAGAAAGGAGCGCTTTGACAGGCAGCAGTGATGCTACAGAGCAGATCTCTGGCACAGAGATCCAAATTCGGCAGAGGAGCTCTGAGGTGCTGATGTAGAGGTCTGATCACTCCTCTCACTCCTCTCACTCCTCTCACTCCTCTCACTCCTCTCACTCCTGCCTCTTCCATTAAAGGCGACTAAACGTCGCTGACTCCGTGGAGACAATGGATGGAATGTAATGCGAGATGTTAATGAAGGGCTTCACACATGATGAGCATCGCTGTCAGACACGTGATGCTGATGAGTGTGGGTGGATGGGAGGGTTTGGGGGTGGGGGGTGGGGGGCAATGCTGAGAGAGAGGGAGACAGACAAAGATAAAGGCAATAGTGACTGATCTGCAGGTGGAGAGAGAGAGACAGGGATTTAAATGAGGGATGAGGCCTATGCCTGGGGGAGGACTGCCTGCTTGTATATCCTGTTACAGGATAATGACCCGAGGCTCACGTTACCCCTGCTCCTGTTTCCTCTCGCTGCGCCTCGCGGGATTGGTTAACAAGGGGACAGGTGACAGATGGGAGGAAGAGGAGGGGATGCGGTTGAGTGGATGATCTTAAACCGGACGATGAATGATCGTCGAACTTGGTTGTGGATCATTATCTTGTCTCTTAAAAGTAGGTTCGAAGAGTCATTTGTGAGATTGAAGAATTTGACCGACAATGTCAGGATGTGGTGTGGGTGTGGGCATTCAGCGAGAGAAGGATCTAGATGAAGGTAGTGGGGGAGCTGGATGTGTGTGTGCTCTCTGCAGAGTCCAGGCCTTCGGTTTGGTGCAGAGCGCCGCTCATCCTTCACCGCTGCACCTGCAGTCAGACGGTGAGAAGCTGCACCGGAGCACAACCCGTTTGTCCCACGGATTGTAAGCAGCCGATAAAAAAAGCAGGATCTGATCAACTGCATTGGATTCCCTGATTTATTTAGGTTTTTTTGGACCTTTGCCAGAGGGGTTAAGAAAGGTCAATATGGCGACACCTCCATTGTCACCTTGAGGATTCTTAAGATACCCTGATCAATAGATAGTCTCTGTGATGAAGACATTGTCCGTCTGATGAACCGCTGAAGGTTTCACAAGATTTCACAAGAAAATCAGATAAATCCCCCCCCCCCAAAAAAAAAAAAAAAAAAAACCTGGAAGGATCCTCCATACTAGTGTGAGACAAGCAGGACAAAGTGTGAGCCGTGAGCCCGGTGGCAGCTTGTGTAACGCTAATAAAAGTAAAGGTCACTGCTTTCTCCTTCATACATTACTTCTAGTCTATATTAGTCTCCGACATTAACTTGTTGATGGTTTCCCCTAATGAGAGCTATTCAGAGAGGTTAGATAGCTGCACTAAAAACGGCATTAATTTAGGGTGTTGTCCTGGAGATGTGTGTGTGTGTGTGTGTGAAACGTGTGTGTGACTGTAAATGTGAGTGCACATACATGTCTATGCAGACCCCCAGGTTGTTAGAGCAGACAAAAGCTCGTGAACGTCGACGAGATATTTCACAACATGAATCATATTCACAGCCAAAACACTCCTGGAGTAGTCGAGATCATATTCCTGAAATAATAGATTCCTGTTTGGAATCGCCTTGGTAACACACGTGATCAACGATCCAACATGTAAGTGGATATATTGGTAGAGATTCCTCCCTGCTGAGTGCATTTTTATGGATTTATGTGCGTTTTTGTACATCGTGACAGGACGCCATTTTCATCGCAAGCCCCAGTGAACCCAGATGTACCCACACACACACACACACACACACACACACACACACACAAACACATACTCACACACACAACCCAATCCAAATGGGAACCAGAGCGATGTGGTTCTGCTGCTTTCTCCGTGGGATGAAGGGATGCCGGCATGGACAGATGGATAGCAGGGAACAGAGTGGTGGGGGCCAGGAGGGATTACAACTTAACTTTTCAGTCAGGGTTATGTTTATTTGCGTGTCTTGCTTATTTCTTTGTGTGTATTTAAATTCATTTATGAGCACACAACACAGATTACTTCAGAGTTAAAGACAATAAATCTATCTCTGTGTCTTTGCCGTTCCAGGGATTTAAAAAATGACCTCAGTGAGTCACAGTCTTGTACCTCAGCAAAACAGGTTTTTCTGTTTAATTGGATCAGTTCATCACAGTCACTCATTCATGGAATTTTTCATTTAACCGCCACAGAGGAAGAGAATGTATATGGAGAAAAAATATGGAGACTGTAAGTAGGAATCTTGCATCCAGAATAGAATAGAGAGGAAGTGACATAGAGTAGTAATAAGTCTGACTAATCCAACAGTTATGTCCGTTAGTAGCCCCCCCCAGACCCCTCCAGTATGGCCCAGAGCGCTGCCATCCTGCTGTAAGAAACAGCAGATGGCCTAATGACCTTGTAAGGTCACACGAACACACACACATGAACACACACACACGAACACATACAGTACTCACGCCACAATCAAATTACAAATGAGCATACTTTTCAACGGTCAAAAATGACTGGTGTTTATACAGTTACATCTCTTTTTTTTTTTATACCAAACATCTTTCAGTGATGCTTTGAGGGATTTTTTTTTTAATTGATGAAATCATAGAAAAGAAAATCATAGAAAAGATTCATATTTCTTAACCTGAGCTCAGAGCTCAGTGAAATAATCCAGAAAGCTTAACTCCTCTACTGATCTCTGGTGTAAAAGCACGCGACGTTTGAGTACCGTGGCCGCAGAGGAAGTACGAACAACACCAGGGCGACTGTTGAGTTTAAAGTTTGAACAAACACGTGAAGAACTGCAGCGTTTCCTCCAACTACAAACCATTTCCTCAACTGAGTTCCAGCAGAAGCCGCCTGTTTTTTTGTTTTTTTGTTTTTTTATATTCACGAATTAAAGAGGAAGACAAATGAAAAGCCAGTCAGTCCCAGTCAAACACAATCGACGGGCATTCAGGCCTCATGCAGTTTTCCTTATCGCGTTAGACAATACATTTCTTTCAGATGCCACTTGGAATGTACCACTTTGGAAATGCATATTTTGAACTTTATGTCAGGGTGGTATTTCTTGACCTAACTCGCCCAAATACCACATCTTACCAACATGAATGAATGTCGTCTGCTGGTATTTTAGAAACACGCTGTCATCTGTCGGTCTGCATTTCATGAACAGGAAATGTTTCCGGGGGGTGGGGGTGGGGGGGTTGCAGCTCAGGACTTTGGTAGGGTTTTTAACTTGTGTCTTGTCTTTGTGTCTTATTGTATTATTTCATAATCGGTACGTCTTGATCTCATTCAGTCCATCGTTGGCGCTGCTGCAATGCGTGCAGGCGCTGCTTGTACTGACTAAAGCCAACACAATGAGTCACCTCTCCTCATGCAGGCACACACACACACACACACACACACACACAAGCACACAAGAGTTCTTTGAATGCCAGGGTTATTCTGCAGTGAATACAGTGTCCGGTTACAGATGCATCCATTATTACTCGTCTTGGATCACATCGGGGATACTCAGAGCGCCCGGGGCCGCCGCCGAGCTGCGTCGCCATGCCAATAGCCATGGCGGTCACCATGGTTCCTCGCAAAACACGCAGAAGGCAAAAGTGATGGGAGTCGTTCACAGGAGGACAAAATGCAAGGATTAGTTGGGCTAACATCGATTTTTTTTTTCTCGGCCGGAATGTGACCGGATGTGTGTTTTTTTTTTTGGGGGGGGGGGGGGGGGGGGTTGGTAACTTTTTAATCTGTAGAAGATGTTTCCTGTTCCTGATGACGTCATAGATACAGTATGTCTGTTTGGCTGCGTGTTTGCAGGAGAGCGAGCGTCTGTAATTCCAGCCACAAGTCTCTGTTTCCTTCCTCAGAACAGAGGGAGCTTATTGCATTACAGCAGAGCTGCAGGAGACAGCTGGACGTCCACGCAGACACTCGGGCGCGTCTCGATGCTTCCTGCAGATTGGACGCTTGTCGTGCAATCTGAAGTTCATCTTTCGCTCTTGAATAATCAAACGAATGAAGACGAGGCGAGAGCAGATATGCGTCGAGAGCGAGTTGAGCACGCACTGGGGTGGGCGGGGCAGGGCGGGGGTGACAGGAAGGAGCCGAGCAGGTGTGGATTTATCTTTCTGCACACATTGTAAACACAGAGGAACCAGAAATGAGCAGCTTCTCTGTTCTCTGTGAGTCACGCTGATAACTTCTCATTCAACTTTGCATAGGTGCAAGGTCTTACACACACACACACACACACACACACACACACACACACACACACACACACACACACACACACACACACACACACACACACACACACACACACTCATGAGTGAGTGTTGTCTATTAAAAGAAGGGAATGCGTACTCGAAGTTATGCGCTCACGTATTTGAGGTTGTGTAATCTGTCAGGGCGGGGTCACTGCTGGTCAAACGCTGATACAGACCAAACAGACAAAGACTGCTGGTCAATATCTAATTAGAAGCATGATAGAGGGGTGACAACAGCTCTGTCTCTCTCTCTCTCTCTCTCTCTCTCTCTCTCTCTCTCTCTCTCTCTCTCTCTCTCTCTCTCTCTCTCTCTCTCTCTCTCTCTCTCTCTCTCTCTCTCTCTCTATCTATCTATCTATCTATCTATCTACCGATGCCTCCCCCCACACCCCCTTAATGTCATCCACCCTCTTAAGTTGTGTCTCTAACTATCACCATCCATCCCCGTGATTATTTTCACTTCCTTATCAGACACTTCTATTGTCTGGTCACGTGTGTGCATGTGTTTGAGAACAATGGGTGTGTGTTTGTGTATGTGTGTGTGTGTGTGTGTGTGTGTGTGTGTGTGTGTGTGTGTGTGTGTGTGTGAGTCCATATTTATATAATCAGTTTGCATACATACACTCAAAATAGCAACGTATTCTGCCGCCAGTAGAGAAACCAGACCTGACACTAGTAAAACAAGCAAACATACACCTGATTAGAAGGTATAGAAGGAGAATGAATAAAACACACACACACACACACACACACACACACACACACACACACACACACACACACACACACAGTGAATTTGTCTCAGAGGAGATGAGACACAGTATTTTTCCATCGTATTTGTCTCTGCTCTCTGCAGCCTCGTCCTCTCCAGGCCTGCCTGGTCTTGCAGCAGCGACAGATCGTCTCACCTGTTCTTTTGTTGCGCAATTCACGCTGCATGTACGCCCGACACACACGTCCGTCCCTTTGACATGTTACAACAAATGTTCTTAATCGTTTCGCCCACATTCAGCAGAGGCTGATGAGCAGCCTTGTGAGATATTTACGTTGTTGTTGGTTTTTTTTTTTTTTAATTTGATCGTACAAAGGCAAACCTGAAACACAGGTCTTTGTAACCACAAGAGAACGAAACACGACATCACATGTTTCACAAGTTTCATACTAAAAGCGAGTCCATCTGAGCCGTCCCAGGTTGTCGCACTGCAGGTTTATATGTTTTGGTGTGGTAAAGTTTTATACAGTGAACTTAAATGCAGTTTTAAAAAAAAAATTGGTCAAAATGAAATCCTAACCTTTTACCCATTCGTCCGATCTTTTGACGCACACCTTAATCTGAAATTATGAGGCTTATAGTCACTCATGAGTGAACACCAGCTGGACGCTTCTGCTCTGTCATGCTTGAAAACCTTTTGCCTCAAGACACCAGTGTGTGTCGCCGTATCTTTTCTATTCAGACAAGCAGTTCAGAGTTAGGTATAGAAGTTGAAGGACTATCATGTGAAAGCCATGTTATTAATAGTCCCTGCATGTCCTGTTAGATCACATTAAATCATTCATGCGGTGCGGTTTAGGTAAGGAGGGTGTTCGCACTGACAGGCGTGCAGAACAGGACATTTCATGTGTCTGTTTATGCATGTATGATTTTGTAATTCAATTTTTTTTTTTTTTTTTTTTGCCATCAAAGTGTCTCCGGTGTATCTGGTCTAATGGTGTTGAACTGATGGGAAGCCTTTGATGAAGATGACGTCTGGTTGTCTGCCCTGTCTGCTCTCTTTGTGTCCTTAATGTCTGCTGCTCGATGGTCGGTTCAGCGTCCAGGTTGAATCAACTGATCTTTATTATGTAGCGGCGTGTTCCGTCAGGCCGACATCACAAAGACAATTATTTGATCAGTGGAGATCAAATAGACGCAGCAGATCAGATAATATGCGTTGCTGTAATTTGTGGCAAGAATACACCATCACCTCAAATATACATAAAAAATAAACAAACCTCTCTATCTATCTATCTGTCTGTCTGTCTGTCTGTCTGTCTGTCTGTCTGTCTTTCTTTCTGTCTTTCTATCTATCTATCTATCTATCTATCTATCTATCTATCTATCTATCTATCTATCTATCTATCTATCTATCTATCTATCTATCTATCTATCTATCTATCTATCTATCTATCTATCTATCATCAGGGTTTAGTGCTTGATATATTTCTATAATTGATGCTTTTGCTTTACGAGAAATGCAGACCTTCACAAGGCCACTTCATGGGGGTATGACATTATGTACTATATTACATATATATATATATATGTGTGTGTGTGTGTGTGTGTGTGTGTGTGTGTGTGTGTGTGTGTGTACTATATAGTGAAAAAATGAAAAGCTCCAGGGCAAATCAATGAAGCCCACTGGTTTATTTCTGTTGCACTCAATGAATGGTAAATCCTGTCAGAATGTCACACGAGATCGACTCTCTGAACAATTAAAATGTTTAATTTGCGGAGACAAAGTGTGTCTTTACGTTTCTCTAATCTACCTGAACGAGCCCTGAACAGTTAAGATCAGAAAACAGAGGCGCAGGGGCTCTAATCTCCTTAATCTAGTCCAAAGACATGTATAAAACATGTGTGTGTGTCTGTAGTATGGGAGGTCAGACAGTTACCGCGTTGCCACCACACAGGACAAAGATGACCGATCCCCCAAGAAGAAGAAGGGGGCAACCAAGGATATGGATGACCTGAAGAAGGAAGTGCCCATTGTAAGTAAAACCTTCTCTTATTTCTGAATATCTGTGGACCTTCATGTTGTCGTAAGGTGTGACAAAAAACAGATTCATTATTATTTGAAAACATTTTTTTTTATTCTGAAGAGCATCCTTTTGAAATTTTTTGGAACACCTCCAACACTTTGTGGAGAAAAAAAAAAGGGGGAAAATCCCTCTCAGTATTGATTTCTTTGACTGTAAGAGATCTGACTTGTTATCAGGACTTTGTCATTTTGATTTCATCCCAGCACAAGAAAAGTGTACCTGGGTCGCCTTATCTAGCTGCCCTGGTATTCGTACCGCTCAGGTGAACTGCATGCGTGGAGTAAATAAAAATCTGATTTGGATAATCTTAAGTTTTCTCAGAGAATTCATTCTTTTAAAAAGTCAGCTGCAGAAAATATTTCAACGACAGACTCCTGATTATTTCTGCATCTTTTATTTATTCTCAGACGGAACACAAGATGTCCGTAGAGGAGGTATGCAGGAAATTCCAGACAGACATTGTCCAGGTGAGTCTTCTTGTTATTAATTTTATCTCTGTGTGACCTTTAGGATTTCAGACTGTATTTCTCGGTTGGCCACTAGATGGCGTTCATGTATCTCTAATGACTTGTTTGCGCTTCTGCTCCTCAGATTTAAAAAAATCAGCTGAACGAATACAAAAATATCAACAATCTAAAATGAATGTGTGATATTATTCACATTTCACTACCACCTCCACACCCCCCCCCCTCTTTCTGCCCCTCCCCAGGGCCTGACCAACGCCAAGGCGGCAGAGTATCTGGTGAGGGACGGCCCTAACGCTCTCACGCCTCCTCCCACCACCCCTGAGTGGGTCAAGTTTTGTCGCCAGCTGTTTGGTGGGTTCTCCATCTTGCTGTGGATCGGCGCCATCCTTTGCTTCTTGGCCTACGCCATCCAAGCTGCCACTGAGGACGATCCTGCAGGAGACAATGTGAGCAGCACACACACACGCACACACACACACACACACACACACACATACAGAATCACATCTGGCCGGTCACTCACACACAGTATTTTTCTCCAGTTGTACCTAGGTATTGTGCTCACAGCCGTCGTCATCATCACCGGTTGCTTCTCGTACTTTCAAGAGGCCAAGAGCTCCAAAATCATGGAGTCTTTCAAGAACATGGTTCCTCAGGTGACTACAGGCTTCCCAAAAATAAACCAACTGAAGTGTGTGAAAGTTTATTCTGAATATCTCTAGAAAGGAGTGGCTTGAGAATAAAAAAAATTTTCGGGTTGGTTTTTTGGAAACATTTGCAAGTACAGATGTAAAACCAGACTGAATCTACCCTCGCCATGATGTAAAAATATTCTATTAATGTAGCTGGTTGTTGATTTTCTTGTTTTTCATTAAGAATTCAGTATACTTTAATTTCTAAATGAACTATGTTTTAAAAAAATTGCTGCGTTTGTGATGTGATGTGTTTGCGCAGCAAGCCTTGGTGATCCGTGAGGGCGAGAAGGTGCAGATCAACGCAGAGGAAGTGGTCGCCGGGGACTTGATCGAGGTGAAAGGAGGAGACAGGATCCCTGCTGACATCAGAGTGGTTTCAGCTCACGGCTGCAAGGTACACACACTCACACACACACACACACACACGCATAAACACATACGTACTAACGTTTAATGTCTTCCTTCTCCCTGTGACAACAACACATGCTTTTCTTCTTTTGTTTCCCATCAGGTTGATAACTCCTCACTAACTGGAGAGTCAGAACCTCAGAGCCGGTCACCTGACTGTACCCATGACAACCCCTTGGAGACTAGGAACGTTGCTTTCTTCTCCACCAACTGTGTGGAAGGTATGTTCAGCCACGTAATAGTTCTGGTTGGTCTTAGAAATAGAAATTATAATACTAACAGATGCATTTCATGTATGGGATGAATCTCCTCCTGTTGTTTTTCCACACCAGGCACAGCTCGTGGCATCGTCATCTGCACTGGGGACCGCACAGTCATGGGTCGCATCGCTACTCTGACCTCTGGCCTGGAGACCGGCAAAACGCCCATCGCCAAAGAGATCGAGCACTTCATCCATATCATCACAGGTGTGGCCGTCTTCCTGGGCGTCACATTTTTCATCCTGGCCATCATCCTGGGTTACTCCTGGCTGGAGGCCGTCATCTTCCTCATCGGCATCATCGTGGCCAACGTGCCTGAAGGGCTCCTGGCTACAGTCACTGTAAGTGGCTCCTGAATTAACGTGGTGCAAATGTTTGTTTGCACATTTTGTGGCGACCTTCTTCCATTTTGTTAAAATTCAGCTTCAGTTGTTGATTTTGTTGCGATTTTATTGTCTTTCTCTTATCGTAAACAAATGCTATAAAAATGAAAATATACTCAGTTGCTTCTTATTTACGGTAATCATACCATGAGTTTGTGTAGCATCCAAAGAGAAATCTGTGTAAGAATCAGTGTGAGTTTTGGGTCGATACTTGATTAATGATACTTAACCGTTGTCTGACTTGCTGAACGTGTTTGTCTGCAGGTGTGTTTGACCTTGACCGCCAAACGTATGGCTAAGAAGAATTGCCTGGTGAAAAACCTGGAAGCTGTGGAAACTCTGGGCTCCACCTCCACCATCTGCTCCGACAAGACGGGCACACTGACCCAAAACAGGATGACTGTGGCCCACATGTGGTTTGACAACCAGATCCACGAGGCTGACACCACTGAGGACCAGTCTGGTTAGTGAGGAGGGGGTTAATGCAGACACCACTGTTGCTAGGGTAGTAAGATAAATGAATCCTGAAGGCACTTCTTTTCTGCTCCTCCTGCAGGTGCCTCTTTCGATAAGAGCTCGGTGACGTGGCAGTCTCTGGCTCGGATCGCTGGCCTGTGCAATCGCGCCCAGTTCAAAGCGGGACAGGAGTCGTTGCCCATCCTGAAGCGGGACGTGGCCGGAGACGCCTCGGAGTCGGCGCTGCTGAAGTGTATAGAGCTGTCCTGTGGCTCGGTCCGGGCCATGAGAGACAGGAACAAGAAGGTTGCCGAGATTCCTTTTAACTCCACTAACAAATACCAGGTAGGTAACAGCGGGGACTGTAGATGTTTCCACCACGTATTCGCACAAAATGTTCATAAATGTAATTTTCTTTCCTGTTTTTGTGTTCTAGCTCTCGGTGCATGAGACAGAGGATCCCAATGATAACCGGTACCTCCTGGTGATGAAGGGAGCCCCTGAGAGGATTCTGGACCGCTGCAGCACCATCCTTCTACAAGGAAAAGAGCAGCCCATGGATGAGGAGATGAAGGAAGCCTTTCAGAATGCCTACATGGAGCTGGGAGGACTGGGAGAGAGAGTTTTGGGTGAGGATGGATGGAACTGTAGGGAGGTAAAGATGGAGGGAGATAATCTCAGACACCTGAAATTCTAAAGGAGAAAATTGTAATTCTGAGAACCATGAAATAATTCTTTACAAAAAAATAAGACTTTCCAATATTTCCCCTCAATTAAACTCTCTAAAGCTTAAAGGGGTCCTATTATGAAAATCAAATTTTTTCAGGTCTCTACATATACATAGTGGTCCTCCCTAACCCGACCAACTCCTAGAATCTGGTATACAAACACTGCGTGTTTTAAATTCTTTGCGATGTTTACTGGTGGTCTAACTAGGATCAGCCCATGTAGTGTTTACGTAACGAACAACGGAGTCAAATTCAGCTGAGTGAGAAAGCGTTCAGTGCAGAGAAATCAACAGTTATTAAAAGAGAGGAACACTTGTGAGCTCGTGTAAACAAAACTCATGAGAAAGCTCTTACTTTATGTAAGAGTTAGAAGAATTTTATCAACTCAAAAAGGAACTTAATCACGTTAAAATCACTCAAATTAAATTAGGAAATAGATTATCTGCATTGCATTGTGACGATAGCTTCATATTAAGAGTTGAGTTTTGGGTAGATTTTTTTCTTTTCAACTTGAATTACCATAAATCTATGAGGTCACTATTAAAATGCGATATTCTGAGTACAAAATGATGTTATGTGAGGATAGGGGTGTCAGATAAAACTGTCTTTCTGTTTCCTTCAGGTTTCTGCCACATTCTCCTGCCAGAGGACCAGTACCCCAAGGGCTTTGCCTTTGACACAGACGATGTTAACTTCCAGACGGATAACCTTTGCTTCGTTGGTCTCATGTCCATGATCGACCCTCCCCGTGCTGCTGTGCCTGATGCTGTCGGCAAATGCCGATCTGCTGGTATCAAGGTGAGCTTTTTGAACTCCCTCAGCTTCTTCATAGTATTTTATACAGTTCTGCTTCAAAGTACACATGAAAACAGTTCATATTGTTGTCCTGCTTAGGTCATTATGGTCACTGGAGATCATCCAATCACTGCCAAGGCTATCGCCAAAGGAGTGGGTATCATCTCAGAAGGCAACGAGACAGTGGAAGACATCGCAGCTCGTCTCAACATACCTGTCAGCCAGGTGAACCCCAGGTAAAGAATCCCCACTCAAAAAAACCCCCACTAGTCTCAATACTCATACAGACCAAAGTAACCTGTGTTTTCACTTCTTCAGGGATGCCAAGGCTTGTGTGATCCACGGCACAGACCTGAAGGATCTGTCTCAGGAACAGATGGATGACATCCTGAGGAATCACACAGAGATCGTCTTCGCCAGGACTTCTCCTCAGCAGAAGCTCATCATCGTGGAAGGCTGTCAGAGAATGGTTGGTGCACAGCTGGGCTGTTCTGATGGAAATACCTTTCAGACTTTACATGTTTGACTGACGGAAAGTTCAAGTAGGGCTGCACCTTTATTCAAAATAGCTCTGTCCTCTTGCTTTACTTTGACGTCATGAGGACATATTTGAAATTTCTTGGTTTGTTCAGGAATTGTAGTTTTAAGTGCATTTTACTTTCAGTGCAGCAGAGGGCGCTAGTCGTCTGTTGCACGATTTATTTTTTTTGTTACGACAGGCTACTCGATTGCAATCGTGTTTGATATTAGTTTGATTTGGATTAAAATTTACATGTTTTTGTATATTTTGAATGCATTTTTGTTTTTATTGACAATTTCATTAAAAAAAACCTAACAAATACAGTTGCCGTTGGATTTAAGTGACCAATACTTCAAGTATCGTCTGATTTCATCCCAGTTCATTCACATAAGGGAAGAGTATTAATATTTCACGTTGACATATTTTGTTACAGAATTTGTCATTCCAGCTCTCTGTAAGTATCGATGCTACAATCTCTTGCTTCCTTCTTCTTCAGGGCGCCATTGTAGCCGTGACAGGCGATGGTGTGAATGATTCTCCAGCTCTGAAAAAGGCCGACATCGGTGTTGCCATGGGAATCTCAGGATCAGATGTGTCCAAGCAGGCCGCAGACATGATCTTATTAGATGACAACTTTGCCTCCATTGTGACAGGAGTGGAAGAAGGTAAGGTGGTCCAAAAAGGCGCAAACAGGAAGTTGGAGAACAAACCGAGAACAATGATGACACCTGACCGTTTTTTTTTTTGTCCACCTTTCAGGCCGTCTGATCTTTGACAACCTGAAGAAGTCCATCGCCTACACGTTGACCAGTAACATCCCAGAGATCACTCCCTTCCTGCTGTTCATCATCGTCAACATCCCCCTGCCTCTGGGAACCATCACCATCCTGTGTATCGACTTGGGAACCGACATGGTGAGAGCTAATCAAAAAAGTTTACTTTATGACAAACACAGTTTTATGTTTGTGCGCCGCGGCCTCGGTGAATAAAGCTCCTGTTGATACAAAACATCATGCTGTAATAAAAATCGACATTTGGTCGTCCTCCCTCAGGTTCCAGCTATCTCACTGGCTTATGAAGCAGCTGAGAGCGACATAATGAAGCGTCAGCCCAGAAACCCATTCAGGGACAAGCTGGTGAATGAGAGGCTTATCAGCATTGCCTACGGACAAATTGGTGGGTGAAAAGAAGACGTGTATGACTGATCCTGCTTATAAATTGTATTTGAGCTGGATCAAAGTTGGATCTTGAAGGCTTGAAAGTAATTTTATGATAAAGTTAACTTTTTCCCTTGTGTCAGACGAATCAACATCATCTCTGGAGCTATAAGCAATGTTTTGTTATTTTTGTGGGAAAAATACATTTTACAAGCTAATAAACTTCATCTTTGTGTTTTCAGGTATGATCCAAGCTCTGGGTGGATTTTTCTCCTACTTTGTTATCTTGGCTGAAAATGGTTTCCTGCCCAATCGACTAGTCGGCATCAGGCTGGACTGGGACGATCGCTCCTGTAATGATCTGGAGGACAGCTATGGGCAGCAGTGGGTAAGCGCCGAATCGTTTTATGCCCAAGTGAACTTATAGCTCTGTTGAACATATTAATGCCTGACTTGTGTGTCTTCTCCTCTCGTCCAGACATACGAGCAGAGGAAGATCGTGGAGTTCACGTGCCACACAGCCTTCTTTGTCAGCATTGTGGTCGTGCAGTGGGCTGATGTCATCATCTGCAAGACCAGACGCAACTCTGTGTTCCAACAAGGCATGAAGTGAGTCAGACTCAGTTGCTGCTCAGCGTCCTGGCTCTTAATTGATCTTTTTTTGCTAATAAGAATTAGCATAATATGATGCATGTATTTTAATTTCAGCATTATCATTTCCATCTTCCATATTTACTCTTTTTCTCATACCAGGAATAAGATCTTGATCTTCGGCCTGTTTGAAGAGACGGCCCTGGCTGCCTTCCTGTCTTACTGCCCTGGCATGGATGTGGCCCTCAGGATGTACCCTCTAAAGTGAGTTCCATCGCATGGATGCGTGTTAGACTAAGACGGATTGTGTCTGTTTATACCATGATTTCTAATCCATTTTTATTCCCCTTGTGTTGTCCACAGGCCCACCTGGTGGTTCTGTGCATTCCCTTATAGTTTTCTCATCTTTGTTTATGATGAGGTCCGAAAGCTTCTCCTCCGCCGGAACCCTGGAGGTTAGTCATTTATTTTCTCAGTTACCAGACCTTTAACTGATGACATTTCAGTGTAAAATCTTTTAGATAACAATGACGTTCAAATATTGTTAAATTAATTCTCCATCTTTCACTGTCTGTCATTCGCTGTCCAGGTTGGGTGGAAAAGGAGACCTACTATTGATCGATGGAGCATCCTTTGCTCGAACCCCCTACATCTACCACTTACCTCCCCGACCTGTCAATTCATCCTCGGCAAGACACACCTACAGACGCCCTGCACCCCCCCCTTAAAGACAAAAATCGCTTTGAAGCAATTTTCATTACAACTGCCCCAAAGATTAAAAACAGCAAAAGCACCTTTACAACTTTCTACATCGCCCCCTCCCCCCTCCCTTTTCCTCCCATTTCCTATGATACTCTTTGCATGTGTTCTCTCACTGCTGTGTACATAAAACAATATATCTACCAAACGGCAGCTGCATATTGTGTATGTAGATTGAATGAGCTACGGATACAAAGGGAGTGTCTACGCTCTGCAAATAAGGGCCATCCAGCTCCTTTCCCTTCCTGTTACTCTCCTGCTCTCTCTCCTCCTCCTCCTCTTCCTCCATGCCTCCATCCCCCTCCATCATCCCCTCCTCTCCAGCTCTTCGCTCGTCCTCCGATCACACACAAATAGAAGCAACACACACAGTGAGATCCCACCGCCGCCACCATTTCGATCGCCGCCTCTCGCCTCCGTCTCCTGTCTGTGGAGGACCAGCCAAGTGGACATTTCCCTGATGTTCTCGTTGGATCCATTTTCCTTCTCTTCTGTTCTTGACGGCCAGTGTTGTTGGTTTTTTTTTATATATATATATATATATGTGGGTCTGGGGGTGGGTTCAATTATTTTACATGTCTTTTTTATTTCCAAGATGAGAGGAGGGGTGTGTGAGAGCTGCTTGTCCTCATTTAGGTCTAACAAAGCACACCCCACCCACGTCCTGTCCCCCCCCCCACTTCTCCCCCTCTGTCTCGCACACCCCTCCCCTCCCCTCCCTCTCTCCCTGTTTGTCTCTGTTTGTGTGCACTGTGTGAATCATTGTCCTTGTTAATATTACAGTACCCCCCTCCCCCAAGTTGTGAAATACAACTCGATCTTTCTGTGTGCTCTAGGAAATCTATATAATTATATGATGAATTTAAATGAAATAATAAAAACAACACATGTAAAAACATAAAACAGCTCAAGAGAGACATTCATGAAGAAAAACTTCAGCGATATTGGTGAGACAAGAAAATTTGAAGAGATCCGTGTCTCTTTTTGATTTTTTTGTTGTTTGGTTTCAGTTTTTTGATGGTTTTTCAGGAGGCTATTCTAAAACTGTAACAGCAGAGCAGGATTTTTGTTGTGTTTTTATCAAAAGACACAAAACACCAACCAAGGCTTTTAGACTCCTTTCACTGCAGGTGTGCCAGTATGATGTGAAGTGTGCTGTGATGTGGTGAGTGGTGATGAGGCCATACGCTTGGGATCTATCTATCTATACCCGGATCTGATCCAGCTCTGGTTCAGGCCAGGACCTGATGTAGCCCGGTCTGGACCAGGTCTGTGTACCAGTATGTGTTTGAGACCAGTGAAGGGGCCAGTTGTCTCAGGCTGGGTCTATCTCAGATGGCTGCAAGTGTTGAAATTCCAGAAAAACAAAACACTACTAGTAGAACATGTGTGTCAAAATAAATACAATAAAACATCTAGAACATTTAATACAACCTAGAATGGTCTTTGTGTCTTTCTGTCTCTGTTACATTCTGTCTGATTCACAAGAATAGAATTTTTTTTTTCTCTTTTTTGTCTATTTTTTACCATTCTAGGAACCAATATAATCCTTTTGTTCATTTATTTATTCAAAAACCTGGTCTGACACAATCCGCTGCACATGGTACCGCATCCGGTGTGTGTCGAGGTGTAGCGTGTCAGTGACATGCACAGGGAGGAGGGGATGCCGTCTAGTGTGAATACATACGCGCTCCAGTCGACGAGCTGCATAGGAGGAAGAGTTGGCAGCAGCCCAGCATAATGCACCAAACCACTCTGCAAATGTGCCAACCCTGTCAGACAGACACAACACTCCACTAACACATTTATTCAGATCCAAAGAAATCAGAGACAGGGATGAAATGACCAGAAAGAAGAGGCTACTCCTGGGAACAACATTAATTCCAGGAAGTTACATTCCTGTGAATAAACAAAGGCAATTTGCATTTAATCTCATGAAAACAGACAGTAATTGTGTCACAGATGTTATTTTAAAATATTGTCTTCTACACAAATCCAATATATTACACACAGTGTACAGTTCTTCTGTGACGAAGAGGTCTGAGAGGTCAGGTTGCTTCATCCTGTGTCCTCACAAAGAGAAACACAAAAACTTTCCTCCCCACTGTCCGATCACAAATGCAGTCTCACACATGCACACTTCCTGTCGCTCTCCCTGACAAACACGCTGACACTTTTCACCCTCTCTCTGATTTTCCCCCGAATCTCTGCAGTGAGCTCACTGCAGTGCAACTCTCCTCGCTCCCCCCACCTCGCCACCCCACATATAATAGAATATCGATCGCTCGCCTTTGCCGCAGTGTGTAAGCGAGTGTGCCTGTGGAAGAGTGTGGCGTCTGACTGGGGACCTCCAAGGTCATCGCCATGGCAACTCGAGCATGGGGTCCTCTTGCTGTGTTGTCACAGAGCACAGGTCATAGGGGTCACATGAAAAAAGTGGGACTATGGGGGGACAAGAGGGGGTTGGTGAGTGCTGCGGTGTTGGGTGTACTTCAGTCTCAAATATTGAAGCTGTCTGATTCCACCATGTATTCAATAATGACAAAACAGACTAATTACTGAGACTTCACCACATGAGCTACCAATGGTGCACAAACTGGAGTCAACAGTAATTCTGATGGGGTAGATAAAATTACTCCTTTAGAGCAGAAGTTTACATAAAAAAATCTAAATGATACCACTGAGACACCATTTTTACATATAGGATTTATTGCACTTTAGAATGTCATTTAAATACAAAAACACCCAACGTACATCAAAATGTAAACAAATGAATCAGGAATTATCTATATGTTTGCAGGAAAACATACCTGACTATAATTATAGCTGACAAATATGCATTCAATCAGTAAGCTGCGTACAGGCTTATCCAAAAAAGTAAAAGAAAAACGTTATTTTGACCTTTAAATATTCTCATCAATGTCAAGTAACTATCTGAAACACACAAAACTCGTTCTGTTGAATGTGAATGTATTTTCAGAAACACTTCCGAGCAATACCTTTGGATGGATTATCTAAAGAAGTCATTTCTGAAGATATCTACAGCAGAGAGTACAGAATACATAATCCTAATTGATTAATACACTGACAGATATGTCAACTTAAATGTGTAGAGAAAGCATATAATATAGTCTTTAGGATATTGTACTTGATTTTATCAAATTAATATTTTTTGCATTTGTAAATTTACACGAGATCAAAAAAGCAAATGCACTTTAAAATAACAGTTTGTGAGGCAAGACAAGGTATATTTGTGAAACATTGGCATTGGTAAGATATAGGAAATACAGGATAAACATGTAGCTAAAAACAGCTATGGGAGCAGGTTTTTCTTCAACCCCAACGGCATCATCAAAGTGATGACCAATAGTCGATCAGCACCCACTGATACTTCAGCCTGCTCTTCACACAGGCTCCATGAGGAGCTCCTCCATGTCCGACGCCTCCAGCTCACGGAACGCAGCGTGAGAGCCGATCACGAACAGCGTTGCTCCTTCAAAAACAGGCGAAGAGAGAAAAACAGGAAAAACCATGAGGAAGTTTTCTTACCACGTCTCTATGACTTCAATATGTTAACATTTAAGTGATTCTTATATAGAGGCTGCCATCAATCATTTAGCCATCAGTAGCCAAATGAGCATCACAAAAAAAATGTAATGCAAGCCCAGATTAATAATAAATATCTAATGTGGTTTAGTTTACCTAAGACCCAAAAGACTGCAGCTCCAGCGCCGGCCAACCAGAATACGGGAAGAGAAACGGCACCGGCCAGGCTCATCTGGTGAGGGACGGTCAGCTCCCGGCCTGTTAATCCACCAAAATAAGACATTAATAGGTGATAAAAAACAGATATTGCCACTAATCTGAATCATTTTATATTTCTCCTTTGCAAATCTTCTAAAAATCACTGGCAACAAATACAAATACAACAGCTCAACAATACATTTAATGATCTTACATGACACACACACACACACACACACACACACACATACTTGTTGAATAATTTTAAGTGTTTATTTACTCTTCAAAAGTACAAGTGGTAAGATGTAAAAAAATTCAAATTCCACACAAATTCTTAGTGTAAAATTAAGGACTTATGTAGGAAATTGCATCAATCAAAATATTTCTGGTGGGATTGATTTATCTTCTCAGACACACATGACCATAAAGGTACTAGTGAGTTCAGAATTTGTTGTTCTTTAGAACGAACACAACGAATAGGTTGCAAAGTGTTCCTGACAGCATTACTCACCAAGAACAACCAGTTTGGACTCCAGAGACCTGAGGTGAATTATGTAGAAGGCACCAACAAACACAGCCAAAGCAATCAGCAACATGGGAGAACTGATTCTGAAGAGAAAAAACAGATTTGAGTTTAGATTTGAGTTCAAATGATTGGATATTTTACTTTTAAGATTTCTGTTTCTCATTTTTAACATTCAGCTCCCAGTAGCCAAACCACTCCACTAAAGTTCCTATGTATGTGTGTGTATTTGGTGTAGGTGAGTAAATAATGAAAAAGTGGTTTCCTCTTTGTTAGCCTTACATGCAGTAGAGGATAAGGCCGAGGAAGATGAAGGTATAGTTGCTGTTGTAAATTTCCACATTTTTAACAACCCTTTGGCACATATCCCCAAAGTTTCGGGGTTTTGAAAACTTCCGCTGGTCCACGAAGCTGGCCCACGGTCGAATGGACACCCGTCGCCTGTCAATCCACTCTTTAGCCATACCGACTGAGAAGCCTTTGGGGAGCCCCAGCCTATGAAATGACACAGAGACATTGAAAACTCACAAAAGTGGACAGTTTAACGTTATTTTTATGCATTGCAGACTAATAAATAATAGTAAACAATACTTCAGCATATTTACACTGGATATAAGCGAGGTAATTTTAGACACACAGAAACATGAGCTGTTTTGATAACAGCATAATTACTGCACTTGATGAACCTCTCTCTAAAATTAGAAAATATTGTATGTAGTGGGGCGGCACGGTGGCGCAGTGGGTAGCGCTGTCGGGTTCGGACCCGGGTTCGAGTCCCGCTCTGTGCGGAGTTCGCATGCTCTCCCCGTGTCTGTGTGGGTTCTCTCCGGGTTCCTCCCACCTCCAAAAGCATGTGCTTTAGGTTGATTGGCCGGTCCCAAATTGACCGTAGGAGTGAATGTGTATGTGAGTGGTTGTTTGTCTCTGTGTGGCTCCTGGAGTGTCCCCCGCCTCACACCCTGAGACTGGCACCGGCTCCCCCGCGACCCGCGTCAGCGGATTAAGCGGGTTAAGATAATGACTGACTGACTGTATGTAGTCTTACTTTGCCAATATTCCAGCTCCACCAGTTCCAGTTGGATGAGCATCCTCTGCACTGAATAGATCGCCAGCCTTGCTGTCCATGTCTACAAGACAGTTCTCTCCTTTTGGAGCTCCAGATGACATGTATAGCGCGTCTGCAATGAGACAACAGTAACAGCACAAACAGAAAAATGAATTATGTTTAGTAACATTTTCATCGATAACACCCTTTTCCCTGCTTATTTATTTTTTGAGTCGGCTTCACACAAAAACAGCAACCAAATTATTTTAAAATAATAATAATAATAATAAATTATAAATATATATAAATTCTAAAGCATATTTTTGTTATCGCTGCACAGCCATCACCAACACTGGTTAATATATTATTTCGGTTTATATAAAGATAATTAATTACTTTCAAATCAGATTAAAACCCACCATCTAAGATGCTTATTACATAAAACATATCAAAAAATGTATTGGCTAGTGTAGTGACTTGGAGTAATTCTGTAAGAAAAAATACACATGAATGACCACTCTGGTGTTCTGTAAGTTGGATATTTTTAACTCATCCTACTGTTAGATTTACCCAGTGGAAAATTTTACGCTCAAAGCTTGCTCTTCTATAGATCAGGAGACAAATTTGAGATTCTCATCTCAGTCTCATTTTAGTTTCCATGTCTAAAATGTTTCTCATTAGTTTCTCCTAAAATTTACAAGCAGAAATAGGTGAGAATTAAATTAGTCCTTGTTGAGATCTCTTCTGAAACTTAAATGGAGACTAATTTGAGATGTAGCGCATCGTTTTGCTCCTGAGAAAAAAATGAGACACAGGAGAAATAAGCCCTTAGTCTCAGTTTGGCATATTACAGATCTCATAGTTGTCTAGGAGAAGTAAATTAAACATTTTTGAGATCTCTTTTTAAATTTTATTTTCCTCTGGGTAAATCTGCATTGAAAGAGTATTCAGTTATGAATGATTACGTCGTGATAAACAAGTTTGTCAACATCAGATACGCTAAAAACCGCATTCTAAATCAAAAGGTTGGTATAAGTCAGGTAATAAACATTGTTTGCTCCTGGAGAATTTTGTTGTGTTTCTGTACATAGGCTTAAGAAACTGGTTTGGATCAGCTCTATATGTAATGTGCCATGGGATGACTTCTGTTATGATTTGACGATATATAAATAAAATTTGAGATGATTTCATTTCATTTAATGACCACACTTCCAAAGCAGAGTGAAGAAATGGACACGGAACACGACATTAATCTGAATACGTCAGTGTCAGCAAAGGGCTCGGTCGATGCCACATCACCTGACCACAACATTTCGGAACACCTTCAGCAAATAGTAACACAGCATAGAATTAACCTAACGAATATTAAGTAACGTTTTTAGCGTAATTAAATCATCTGCATGAGGGCAGTGAATAAAAATAACTTGTCCCAATGATAACTTTACGCGGTTTTTTTTTTCCCACAGCTAGCTTCTCTGCTAGCGTTTAACACCCACAAACAGATCTGAGTTGATAATAATGACATTTTTATTACAATACTGTATAATTTACACATCTGTGAGGAGATACGTTATAATATGAGAAAGAGAACAACGCTGTCTAAAATCTCAGATCGGTAATCGGTAATTAGTCAAATACACTTACTGCTGAACTTCGATGGGACTGCCTCTGACCCTTCCTGGTTGTCCTGGATCACGGATGTAATGTGGTTTTGATATCACTTCCGGCTATGTGGGGGTCAAACACCGCCCCCTGCTGACCACATCAGGAACCGCTCATCCTCTGTCGAGATGTTTGATATCACGTTTGCTTTTTAACACTTACCATTCGTTACCATGTATCTATCGGGAGACTGCAGTCATGCTATTTACACTGAATCAAATTATACATCGATAATCATTAAATACACACTGCAGATCAGTGACCATCATTAATAAACACTAACAAAGAAAATGCAGTACGTCAACTTAGAAATGTGAGGAAACAAATAATGATACAGAACTGCAACTCCGATCAAATTGTGTGCAAAACCATATCGATTCAGGTATCATGTTTTATATCTTCAGAGGTTACTCATATACATTCTGAAGTAAACCACCATAGGCCACAAGTGAGATTTTGTTTTAAATAACTTCCTGACAAGTAACGTATTTCTATTAAAAGTTTCACACTATCATTGATCTGTTGCTTTTAGGTGCAATGAGGAAAAATTGAAGGACTTTTCTGAAGTTTTGCATGGTTTTGTTCGTATTATTATTATTATTATTATTATGTACGGTGAGATATGGGCCCCCCCGAGGCGTTGGGGTGTCTCCCCCGTAGCAGCAGTGATAGGCTGAAGCGTGGATGGACGGGTGCATGGATGACTTAAAATTAGAGTAATAAAAATTAAAAGTTTTTTAACCCAAATCGACTTTTGCTATTATTTGAATATGCTTTGTATGCCATAGAAACATGTTTAGAATGTTCATAACATATGGGATAATAAGGTAGCAAAGGCAAAACAAGAAGCTTATGATGACTTGTATGCTCGGTTGGACAGTAAGGAGGGAGAGACTGATCTATACAGGCTGGCAAGACAGAGAGATAGAGATGGGAAGGACGTGCAGCAGGTTAGGGTAATTAAGGATAGGGATGGAAGTCTATTGACAGGTGCCAGCAGTGTGATGGGAAGATGGAAAGAGTACTTTGAAGAGTTGATGAACGTGGAAAATGAGAGAGAACAAAGACTAGAAGAGGTGATTGTTGTGGACCAGGATGTAGCAAAGATTAGCCAGGATGAAGTGAGGAGAGCACTGAAGAGGATGAAGAGTGGAAAGGCAGTCGGTCCTGATGATATACCTGTAGAGGTTTGGAAGTGTCTAGGAGAGGTGGCAGTAGAGTTTCTGACTGGGTTGTTCAACAGGATCTTAGATAGTGAGAAGATGCCTGAGGAGTGGAGGAGAAGTGTGCTGGTGCCCATTTTTAAGAACAAGGGAGATGTGCAGAGTTGTGGCAACTACAGAGGAATAAAGCTGATGAGCCATACAATGAAGTTATGGGAAAGAGTAGTGGAAGCTAGACTAAGGGCAGAAGTGAGCATTTGTGAGCAGCAGTATGGTTTCATGCCAAAAAAGAGTACTACAGATGCAGTATTTGCTTTGAGGATGTTGATAGAGAAGTACAGAGAAGGCCAGACGGAGCTGCATTGTGTTTTTGTAGATCTGGAGAAAGCTTATGACAGGGTGCCCAGAGAGGAACTGTGGTATTTTATGAGGAAGTCTGGAGTGGCAGAGAAGTATGTTAGAGCGGTGCAGGACATGTATGAGGACTGTAAGACAGTGGTGAGGTGTGCTGTAGGTGTGACAGAGGAGTTCAAGGTGGAGGTGGGACTGCATCAGGGATCAGCTCTGAGCCCCTTCTTGTTCGCTATGGTGATGGACAGGCTGACAGACGAGGTTAGACAGGAATCTCCATGGACTATGATGTTTGCAGATGACATTGTGATCTGCAGTGAGAGTAGGGAAGAGGTGGAGGAGAAGCTAGAGAGGTGGAGGTTTGTCCTGGAAAGGAGAGGGATGAAGGTTAGCCGCAGTAAGTCAGAGTACACGTGTGTGAATGAGAGGGACCCAAGTGGAAGAGTGAGGTTATAGGGAGAAGAGATCAAGAAGGTGGAGGATTTTAAGTACTTAGGGTCAACAGTCCAGAGCAATGGAGAGTGTGGAAAAGAGGTGAAGAAACGTGTCCAGGCAGGATGGAATGGGTGGAGAAAAGTGACAGATGTGATGTGTGATAGAAGAGTTTCAGCTAAAATGAAAGGAAAGGTGTACAAAACTGTGGTGAGACCAGCGATGTTGTTCGGTCTAGAGACAGTGTCACTGAGGAAAAGACAGGAGGCAGAGCTGGAGGTAGCAGAGATGAAGATGCTGAGGTTCTCTCTGGGAGTGACCAGGAAGGATAGGATCAGGAATGAGTACATCAGAGGGACAGCACATGTCAGAAGTTGTGGAGATAAAGTCAGAGAGGCCAGACTGAGATGGTTTGGACATGTCCAGAGGAGAGATAGTGAATATATTGGTAGAAGGATGCTGAGTTTTGAACTACCAGGCAGGAGGCCTAGAGGAAGACCAAAGAGGAGGTTTATGGATGTAGTGAAAGTGGACATGAAGGTAGTTGGTGTGAGAGAAGAGGATGCAAAGGACAGGGTTAGATGGAGGCAATTGATTCGCTGTGGCGACCCCTGAAGGGAAAAGCCGAAAGGAAAAGAAGATAACATATGGGATAATAATAATTACAAATACATCGTGCCCGGAGTGTCCCCCGCCTCACGCCCTATGCCAGCTGAGATAGGCTCCAGCTCCCCGTGACCCGCGACGGCTGAAGAAGCGGCGGAAAATGAAATGAAAAAAATGAAATACCTCTATATGTTTACCTTCAACAGCAGAAACACGTTTCATTCACACGCGAGACATCCAAGATAGAACCTGTGATAAATAAAGAGAACTCAGCAGGGCTTTATGCGACCTGCAGGTATGAGAAAAGAAGAAAACAACACACATGTCAATAAAACTGGAACGCAGCCGATTGACTTCCGACAGAAGCGAAACTCGATGTGACGTCATCAGGTGGGCGGATACCTGTGCTCAGCCTGTTCCTGTGTGATTATGCTGCTGTCAGTCGATGAAGGCACGGAGGGAGTTGGCAGGTTGTCTCACGATTGGGAACGTTAAATGTCAGGTAAACCAACAGCTTGTTTGCATTTATGAGATTACACTGAATGTATACATCCGTTTGTTTTGTCATTGTCATTGCTGTCACTCATTTGGGGCTCGTGGCTAGCGTACTATAAGTAGCATAACAGTAGCAGCTGATGTAGCACTATAAACTTAACGTCATGAAAAACTCAAACTAAATTAAGGATTTTAATATGAGGAATATGTGTAATAATCTAACAGTATTAAATGTTATTCGTTAGTTTTTTTTTAATGTAGAGTGTTTAATTTTTCGCTAAACAGCTGTTTGAAGCGCGATGTTTTGACGGTGGCCCCCTCTCCCTCCCCCTCCGTCAGAAACACGTCATTACGTAACCAGCCTCGCATCACCGGCTATGCTTGTGTTCCTGTTTTCATGTGGGGACCGCCTTGTTTTTATGGGTTTCTAAACAACGACAGGTCACGACAGGCATTCACTCTGCGCGTCTCATTCGGTGTCGGAAAACTGAAGTAGCTAGACCAGTCGAGGTCGCCTCATATTCCTTGAACATTGAGTTCCAGAGTGTACGTAACCCGGAAGTGTCTCGACGTCATCCTCAAAAGTGTAAACTGAACATGTTGTTCGAGGTTGTTGTTTTGTTTTTGCTGACTGTCATTTTTCGACGAATATGTGTGTCTGCCTTTAGTTGAAACGTGCAAATTTCTATCACAACGAACAAAACACTGTCAAATAAGATTTGAATGTTGTGCAGTGCACAGCATAATTTCATTGCTGCCTGTGTTTGGGTGACTCTTAAGGTTAAAATAACAACGCCACAGTAGAATCATAAGCTGGCATTTTTGAGTTTGTGTGGTCGATAAATGTAATGTTTTTCTTTTTTTAGTGCAAACAGTTTTGGAAGGAAGGTGAGACGGGGAGTTAGGCAGACCCATGGCAGCAGTTCATCACCCAGGATGCCCAGACAGGGACTCCCTTTACTGGGAAGAAATGGAGTGCCTGAACCACTATGGGATGTTGTCTCTCCATGATGTTTTTGAAATAGTTGGTTGTCAGCTGACAGTGACAGATGTTGAGGTCTTGTCATTCCTCCTGAATGAAACCTGCTCTGTAACTCACCCCTTGGATCCAACAGGCTGGACAGTTGAGCCCCATGACGATGATCCTGATAACGATGGGGTCTCACCAGACCCTAAATTGACAAATGCCTGGAGGCGACTGAAGCCTCAAAGCTCCCAAGTTCCCTTAGTGGCCTCATGTAAACCCACAAGTGGCCTTCAGGTGCTGTTAGAGCTAGAGAAACGAGGATATGTCAGTGATGGAAACCTGGAACCTCTTCTGCAACTACTGAGAGTGCTCACTCGTCATGACCTGCTGCCTTTTGTGTCTCATAAGAAAAGGAGGACAGGTGAGAATAAATCATGATCAGCCATTTATGTCTTGTCTGATGTCTGCGTCTAGGATATGCCAGGATGTCTCAGCCAATGCTGCCGTGTGGCCTTGTTAGTCATAGATTAGCGGTTGTCAATCATTGTTTTTCAGTATCTCCAGAGAGAATTGGGCACAGCTCTGGAAGGGAAAACATAGAGTTTGTTAATGCCTCAGGAATGCAACACAGCTGCAGACAGACAGAAACACGCCTTCCATCATTTTCACAGCAAATGAGAAACGGTAAGTGAACAGAAATATGTTATTTAACTCACTGGAAGTAGAGGCCAAGGTGTCTCCACAAACCCATTTTCTGTTCAAGTAGCAGTAATATTTACTTCAAACCAAAATAAGTGCCAGTGTTTTTTTGTAGATTCTTTAGAGTTCTTACAGTATGTCTTTGAAGAATGCATATTCTTCAAGTTGAAGTGGTTTCTTCAGGCCAAATTACGATTCTCCTAGTTATAGACTAAGATACATGACTGCTTGTGGTTAACCCTTAAAAAGGAAGTTGAGATCAAATATCAGCTGAAACAGCTTATACAGAACTGTCACAGAAACAACACAGAAAGGAACAGACATTTAACACCTAAACAACAAGCTTACAAAGGATCTCATTGGTGCCCTTTTATTGTTGTCTTAAATCTACGCACTGATTTTATGTACATTCTGTTAGGTGTTTGTCCTTCTTTGCCTGGGACATCCGCAAGGAGACCTAGGAAGAAGAGGGGGAATGGCTGGAGTCGCAAGCCCAGGAAAGCAAACAGAGGCCAGCTGCTGTCACCACCACCATCACCACCACCACAAAAAGTATCTTGCAGTAAGTAACCCCCATGTATTCACAACCTGCTTCACATTAAGCTTTTAATCTTGCCCATGATCTTCATCCTGCCTTTTTTTTTTTTTGTCAAATAATTTATCCATCCCATTTCTGCTTTCTTTTTCAATTCATCACTCTTCTCCCGCTTCACCTCATTTTCTTTTTTTTCTCCTAAATTCTGATGATGTTGGGTTCAAGCTGAACTATATCACAGTTTAAGTAGTTTGCATACCAGCTCTGAATCTGTACAATTTTTTTGATGTTTTCAAACAATCATTTAAAAAGAAGACGGCCCTTTTTGAAATCCTTGTAAAACTTTACAGTACTTCAATGATTCTATGAAATTTTACTTTTTTTTTTTTGTTCATGAAAATATATGTAAAGCAAATGGAAATAGTTTGACATCTTACGAACTTGCATTTCCTTATCTGAGAGCATACGGGCAGCAGTGAGCAAGCAATCAGAATGCATGGCTCTTCTCCAGTTCACCATGCTTTAATTAGTAATCCTTTCCACCTATCTTTTCTTTCACCCTGATGAAACATGTTGCTGTTCTGAATGCATTTGAAAAGAATAGTAGTTCAATTACTTTTCAATAGCAGATGTCAATAAGCCACATTAACAGTCTGTCAAACATACAAAGAAGGGACTTGTAAAAAAACAAGCATGCTTTTTCTGCTAATCGCACCTGCTTTTGCATGGGATTTTTTTATGTCTGTGTCACATCACTGAAGCGCTTTAAAAAAACATCAGCCGCAGAATCTCAGTCAAGGAGAACTTTAAATTTGTTGTTATCACATGAGCGTGAAATCTAACTCTTACTTAGGCTAAGACTGCAGCACGTTATTGATTGTTGTTTAGTTGTTTAGCTATTACTCATACACCTTGTCTCATGGCTCCAGAGGCAACAGATGCTAGCTTTTCCTCCTGCATTTCAAAATGAAAGACATTCTGATTTGCATCTTTTGTACCCAAGATTTGGCTGTCTTCTCTTCATCGTTCACGCTGTTCTATTCCAATTTGTCAACTATTTTTAGACTCATGGCATGTCCATAACTTATTAAACATGCAACATCAATGAGCTTTTGTTTTTTTTCTCCATCTGACCCTTATTTTAATTAATTTCACTTTATTTTACCTTTCTGTAATCCATTGGACTATCAACTGCTGCTTATAATAGAGCAGACTGGTTGGTTGCTTCATGTCTTTTTGTTTTGCCTATCTGAAGAACGTTTTCCAGTCATCATCACATGCAGTCCCCATTCTGATTTGAGTTTCAGACTTGATGAAAAAATTCAGTATGTGCCAGCTGTCAAAGTTTCCTGTTGAGAGATGATCTGCACCAATGTTTGAAACAATCTAACTCCACTTAAAAGCTGCAATATGTAATCAATCTCCAGTCCAGCTTTTCCACTTTTGCCTTTGTTTAATCAGTCCGTGCAACTTTCTGAGTGAAATTGAGATAACCCTAACATCACATGTCCTCGGTGTAAGGTTTTCTTTGACCGACCAAATCCACACATTCTCAAGCATTTATTTTGAAAATTCATCATTTCCAGTTGATCAAAAATACTTAAAATCAGTGATTAATGATTCGGAATCAAAGACATCTACCACTGAAGACAGCTCTTCCTTGCTATTCAGGATGAGTGATGCATCTGTGACTATAAACATGTTGCTGTCTTGACTCCACATTTGATTCCACCAGGTTGACTCAGGATTGTGACTCAGATCCAGTAACCTAAGACAAAGGATCATGGAGACAGAGGGGGATACTGAGGAACAAAACAATAAAGTCTGTCACTCCACTTAGTCCATGCGTACTGCCGTGTGGCTGATGGAGTCAGTCATGCGCTCTCTCACAAGTCTTGGCCGATGCCTAAGGTAAAAGAGGCTCTCTGCCCCTGTTACACTGGTGGTTGATGCAGCCACTGTGCTCCTTATTTAGTGATTATGTATCATCATGTAGCTG
The DNA here is from genome assembly GCA_013358685.1 of Antennarius maculatus. Taxonomy (NCBI): domain Eukaryota; kingdom Metazoa; phylum Chordata; class Actinopteri; order Lophiiformes; family Antennariidae; genus Antennarius; species Antennarius maculatus. The sequence goes on from CM023615.1 coordinate 17,324,640, forward strand.
CCCCCTACCCCGTCCCCCTCAAGAAACCTGCTTTATTGTCAAAAACATTCTGTCATGTTCTATAGGATAAAAAAGTAATATGTTTGAGATTTATCTGTATTTCTGGCAAGTGCTGCACACTCCTGGGCAAAAAGGAACCACATTAAATTTATCTTATTTTTTTAAATAATACAAATACAAGTGAAAGCAACACTGGGTCACAATGGGTTATGCGTGTGTCTGTGATTACAATGTTCCAGAAAACTCTGCAGCCTGTTGAGTGAGACGTCTCAAAGCCTTTTGCAGCGTGCTGCGTCACGCTGTTCCATTCGCTCCTGACTGCTTCCCCTTGCTTATCAGAACCCTCAAATGTTCCGCCAATTGGCTCTACATTGATATCCAACAGTTTAGTCTCTGGGTTTTTGGTCTGGTGACTGACTGGTCCCCTGGCAGAAAATGATGCTCAAACCATGACTTTGCTGGTTTTGCTATGTGTGCAATGTCCTTTTGAAATGCACAACAAGACAATGCACATTTGAGCAACTGCTTTTATACTTGTTTTTTTTTTGTTTTTTTTGCCCAGGAGTGTTAGTGTTTACGGAACTGAGTCCTCAGCAGTAAGCCTCCAGCATTTTCTAAAGAGACAAAGATTGGTGGACAAGTCAAAGTATGTTTTTAATTAGCTCTTAAACCCTGGTAATGTAGATACACGTTAACAAAGTGTTTTTAAAAGTCGATAATAATAGTTATAACTGGTGATCTGGTAAGCTGCACATTTTCACAAATGTGGCCAACAAAAATACCTCTTTTTCTTCAGGACTGTTGTACACAGTGTTGACATTAGTCTGTATTACTCTCAGTTTTGTCAACCACAAGACATAATAATTTGAAGAAATTCTAAACGTAATTATATGACTAATGTTTCCCATTTCAATATTTGTGATCCTAGAGAAAAAATGCTTTAGTTCAGTAATATTTTACAAACTTTATTTGTATTGTTTCCTACAATATTTTTTTTTTTAAATTAAGTGTCTAATGTAAAAAAATAAAACCAATGATTAGCAATAATAACAAAAGGAAGCCTTTTTTAACCATTTCAAGTAAAGTACTTAATGCTGTAAGACTTACAGCATTAAGACTTACTGCTAAACTACTGAGTAGTTTAGCAGTAATCTGTGCCAATGCTAGGATAACACTGTGACCTGAGATCTGTCCTTTTCCCAAGTGGTCTGAAAGGATGTGTCACTAAAAAGAAGAAAATTTGAGAGAATTTGTTGTTCACAGCAACGCAAAACTAATTTTAGGTAATCTGTGGTTTAGATTTGCATTTGCATCATGTGAAGGGTTAGGCTTTCAGTGAAGGATGCTTCTATACAAAGAAGAGTTAAGCTTGGAACAGTAAGACTACAGTAATATATTAAGGAAAGATGGAACAAACATGTTGGTCATGCTTGTGAAAGTGCCAGATACCACAGACATTATCTCACCACAGGCAACATTTTGGGTCAGTCCTTTCCTTCCTTTCTTTGCTATCTTCATTCCAAGTAGTAAAAATCTTCCTTAAGATTCAATCAATTTATACTGACTCAATAAAACCTTTGGAGTTATAAAGATACCACTGTGGATGCTCTGTGGTATATTTCAAGTAATCTGAAATGGATGCCCGCATACAGCTATTTAAAAATGACAACGGCTCTGAGGAAAAATAATCCAACAATGCTCTGTTGAAGGAAGCTGTATCTCATCTGTGTGTCCTGTGTGATTCCTGGGTGTGAGATTATCAAGAGGGAGCAGAGATGGATAGGGTGGTTAAGTCCAGTGACATTTAAAAAGACGCCAATACTCTATTGTCAGAATTTAATCCTGAAATTAGTTTTAGCAAAGAGTCATTTAAATTCTGAAAATGATGACTGCTGTTCCAAATGCCCTCAGGGTGCTTGTACCCTAGTGGTGTTGTGTTATGTAAATGGTGTACTTGCGACGGCCTTTACAGTACCTGCTTTAACCTGGATAATTCTGGCTAATGTTAAGGATGGAGCTCAGATAACGTGAAAGTGAGGGGTCAAGGTGAGAGTGGTCACAGGCATCCCAGTTAGAAACGAACACATAACCAGTGGTAAATGTTGGAGCTACAGTGAAGGCATTTCTCAGTAAATTTCCAACTATTCCCGAGTCTTTTTAAAACTTTGAGAAGTGAGTGCTGTGCCATGCTTAATGTTGAAACAACAACTCCAAGGATATCCAACCCACTTGTACTTGTCTCTTTCTCTCCTTTCTCTGTGTTTGCAGTTCTAAACAGACCAACCTGTGTGTCAGGAAAACGGTTTCCTTACACACAATGAGAGGGAAAGAACGAACACTAAATGCTCAAACTACGCAAAATGGTACAAAGAGTGATTTTTGTCTATGGGGAAAAGAGAGTTCTGTCTGCCTGTCTCTGAGTACTCCCTTAACTCTCCACTCTCGTGGTCAGTCATTCAGCAGAAAAACGGATCGATAAAGAGTTGAAGTTCTCCGTGCCAAGTGACTCCTCGTAAATGGGTACTTAAACTTTTTTCTTTCTTTCTTTCCTTTTTTTTTTTTTTTTTTTTTTTTTTTTTGGTGGGGTAAGACGGAGGAAGCCAAAACCGACCCGGTGTGTTTAAAGAAAGAAAATGGAAGCTGTGCTTCCTAATGTCCTGTCTAAGTGGATGTCTCTGTGTCTGATGAAGCGTGAAGTGCTCTGTAACCCTAACAAAATGACTATCATTGTGTTCCTGTGGTTTTAAATGGCCTTCTCTTCTTTGCCCATATCTCTACCTCCATCCTGTTCCCTATGAAATGGGACCGTAGAAGTCCAAGTCATCTATAAAGACAGCAATTGCATGAAGGGCAGATTTTCATCATAGCCAAAGCCCTTACACGGTTTCCAAGAAGTTGAAATGTGCCTTAACCTAACAAGTCTTAAACACATAAATACATGGATTTGTCCTGTCACTGCTAATTTGTCAATAAGTTTGTAAGGATACTCAACATTTTTAACTCCACACTGGATTTTCTGTGTTATTTTGTCTTGCACGGATGCATTTTTGACACTGATTTAATAGATAAGGATTTCAAAGTGGAATCGGATCCACGCATTTGTACATTGTTCTGCCGAAAAGCAAATGTGTGTCGTGGTGGCCGCCCTGCAACAGCTAATTTCTCCAGGGCTTTTCTGTTTTTGCTGCATTCTCTTCATTCTTTACTACGGCAAGCAATATGAGGCATGCTGCAGGGAAACACCACAGATGCATGATGCTGCAGCACTGCACTTTGCAAGTGGGCTTAATATTTCTATTCTTGAGAGGTGATCATCTTGTGCTGCACGCAGGTCAGATTTGCCACCTCGTAAAATCACCATTAATGATTCATATAGAGATATTTTGTCATTTATATTTCTTCCTGACTTTCTCTGCACCTGCCCAAGAGCTGTTTCACTCGTTTCTTGCTCCTCTTGACATCTTTTGTACCAAAATTCAATTGTGTGGCATGCTCATGTCAGATTAGCATTTTTATTTAATTATTTGTTTCCACTATAGTGTAGGTGTTATTGTTTTGAAACTTTTTTGTTCTTATTGTCTGACTAATCAAATAATTTTTTTTAAATATTTGTCTTCATGATCTAGATTTTTTTTTATTAGCAGTCCACTGTCAGTCAATACTGTAAACATAATAGATAAAGTATGAAACAAAGACATGAAAATTTGCCGGTGGCACTGCAGGCTCTCTGAATTGTTTTCTGGGGTTTTTCTAATCATATTTTTTAAAACTTTTGAGTGTATGTATTTTTCCTGGTTTGACGTGAAGCAAAGTTATTGCTAAAATCGGTCATGAGAGATGTTGTATTAGAGCCAGGGTCAAATCACAGTCTGTCTTACACCTGTAAAATGTCAGTTTTTAAAATGCTTGTACTATGATCCCTCATGACAAAAATATTCTGTTATTTTCTTATATAAGCAAACCAAAATGTAAATTGAATGATGTCTGACTCTCAGTGGGATTCTCTTTCCAACCCTGCATCTTTTAAACATTTAAACCTTATTGATTAAACGTCCCTTTTAATCCAGTCTTCTGTTTTTATAGTAATCTAATTAGAGCCTTATGAAGCATGAATGCAAATGCCAGTGTTTGGTTATTAGTCTCCTACAAATGTTAAGACATTCAAAATCAATGTGTTAATTCAACATTTGCATTTCTAATGTTGGCATTTTCCAAACTTTACCCCTCTTGAGTCTTGTGCCATTCCCAGTAGCCCCAAACTAAATGTGAATGGAAAGCGAGAAGCCCTGACTCTTGAGCTGAATCATTCATCGGTGGAATTAAAGCTATTTAACGGTTAACCTGGTGCGGACCTTGATATTTGTTCACGCCAATGGTGCTATAATGATTGAGTGTTTTTTCACTGGTCTACTCTTTACCCCATAATACCTCCAGAATAGTTTCATTTTGGCACATTTTAAAGGCATCTTATAAGCACATTATCTATCATGAGTTCCCTCATAAGCTGTTTGCATCCTCAAGATTTCACCTCACGAGTCTCTTTTTCAAACTTGATGGGGACCAGCAAACATTTTGCTCGGGCCTTGAATAACTAATGATGAAATTAAGGCCTTACAACAGTTCAGAAAAGCTTTTCTAAGCACCTGTGCCAGCAGACGTTAATGGAAATGTTTCTACTAAACTGCATGTCTTTGGTTGTCAATACTGTTCACCTTGTGCTAAAGGGGCTTGAGTGGGAGAGATGGGTCTTTGTTACAGCAAAAGTCTTCAGCAGCTGGTTTCCACTTGAAGCTCTGGAATAATGACATGGGGGACGATCTCAGCTGTGCTCTTGCTCGGTACAGTATGTATCCTCTGATCTTTCTCGCTGTGCTGTTGCATGACCACCAATCCTGTTACTGTGGAACCCCAGCATCTATTCAGCATTAGACGAATGAATGAAGTGTTTTGAAACGTGGGACTGGAACAAAATGCCACTGCAGTGTTTGACTTTGCTCAGTTGCTTTTATTTCTGCCACCACGGTATTTGCTCAGGGTGATGAGTTATTTAGGCTATTTATATTCAGAGATGTAGGGAGTCACACTGAAAATTCTCACTTATCAGTTTCTTCCATATATTTATCATTTTCACAGTCAGGCGGCAACTGAACCAGTAGCTACCTCCTTTTCTTCCCAGGCCATGCTAACTATGTTACCAGTTCAGTTGCAGTCTTTCTTCAACTCTTTTAAACCGTCAAATTCCTTTAGCACCAAAATCCTCAAGTGACTGCAGTAATACTATATTTAGCACAAAAATGCTTACAGGCTTGTTGATTTAGCTGCAGTTTGCTCCACCCTGCCGCACTACAAAGAACATACTGGACTGTGTACAGTTCAGTTATCAGTCAGCCGTGCATCACTTTCTCCTTTTGGTAACTCTTTTGTACTCTTGAAGCTTCCTTTTGAAGCCCTTGCTTTATGCAACACTGATATGCTGAATGAGCTGTCATTTGATGATTTGTCTTGTCCCCATTTCTCTTCCCTCTTTCCTTTTCTGTCTGGTGCGTCGGTTTCTCCAATTTGATTGTTCAATCCTCTTTCCTCACCCTTTACTTCTGTATTTTTTCCCTTTTCCACCCTCCTTTCCATGATCGGTTATCCTTTTCACACCCAAACTCTACCCTACCCCTCTGTTACCTCTACTTTCCATCGCTGCTTCCTCCTCTCTTTCCCATTATCAGATGTCCGCCTGCGTGTGCGGGCCGAATACCTGGACTACGAGTCGGTGCTCCGTGGCAGCGTTTCCTCGGACAAGGAGCAGCCCTTGGAGAGGCAGTTTGAGTTGTTCAGCCAAGCCAACTCGCTGCTTCGTGCCAGAGACCTGGGTTCCATTGTCTGCGACATCAAGTTTACAGAGCTGGACAACCTTGATGCCTTCTGGAGTGACTACCTGAAGGGAGATCTTTTGGAGGCCCTGAAGGGAGTCTTCATCACTGACTCCTTGAGGATGGCAGCCGGCACAGAGGGCGTCCGCCTGCTGATCAGCGTGGACCAGGACGACTACGAGCAGGGAAGAAAGCTTCTGAGCGCTTTCAGCAGTAGAGGAATAATATCGTCAAGTAAAGATTGGCACAGAGAGACTCACTGAGCTATATAGACTGATAAAAAATTTTTTTTTTTTTTTTTGGTGTATTGTATGAACTTCAAGGAATGGACTAGAAAGAAAAGCTCTTACGTGCAAATTTTGAATTTCTTTTGATGCAATATTTGTGATAGCCACAAGATGGCACCACTAACCATTACTTTTTGTTCATGACATGCCTTAAATTTTAAGAATTGTCAATTCTAAGTTGAAGAACTAGCACTATTTGGGAAAGAGAGATGAATTATAATGGCTTAATGTGCTCTTCCTTTGGATTTATGCTCAGGTGCAACTTTGTAAGATGCCATGGTGAACCACTGTATATCAAGATTTTTCTTCATAGATGAAAGACGCGAAGCAAGCCTGTGCCATAAGGTCGTGTGGTAAGCGCCTCAAAGCCTTCTAGATAGCTAAGGTTAAGGCAAGCAGGTGGCAAGAGATGAAAATACTTCAAATAACTGTAAATTGACATAATGGTCATGATAAAAATGAGGACTACACACTGACATAGAATAAATACTAACAAGGTACTTTATCCATGAAATCATACTTTACTGTGATTTATGGGACTTGTATGGGATACTAACAGGCACATCCTTAGTTGACTGTAATTATAAGGACGGAAAAGTTTCTGATCTTTAAAAATGTGAGAGTCGAGCACAGAGTGAAAAGTGGGTTTCTCTCAGCACGGATTGAGCTTTGTGTATAACTTCTGAAAGCCTCGTCCACTCACACACACCTAAATAACAAACTGAGATTCTGAGCTCTGTGCACCACAATAACCGACTTGTGATTGCAGTGGTCAGTACCAGCAGATGACAGCACTGATTAGGGCTAGGTCTCAGCGGACCATGGAAGATTCATCATCCAAAGCTTGTCAACAGCAACCCGGATAATGCAGCAGAGGCTTGTTTCCAGGCTTCCAGCTAGGCCTCGGCAAGTGCTTCTCTCAGCAAGTAAAGCACAGGACAGTGTGTCGGTCAATAGAAGTGATGTTTGGGAGATCAAAATCAAAAGTGCACATCCCAGCTCCACTCAGCCCTGCTATGTAGGCCCAGTAGAGTGGCTCACGGACAGCTGTCTCCTCACCCTGCTGGAACTAATGCCTGGACTTCACTCATAAAAGACGATCAATAAGGGCCCTCCTCTAAGTCCCTTCATACAAGCGCGACTTAAGCAGGAAGACCCGTTACTGTCTGAGGCAGAGGGTTCTCTCGGGCCAGGGCCAGGGAGAGACAATGTCATATTCTGTGTTTATGTCGGTGTGTCTATGATGAATGAATTTATTGATGTATGTGCTGTCATTGGAGGAAACGGTTACCAACATTTTTTTGTTGAAAAGAAAATTTGTTATTGGCATGGCAATTGTTTTTGTCAAATTCTTTCTATGTCGGGCATTATTTCTGGTGAATAATAAAGGTTTGGTGCTCCAAAGCAGTTTATGATCATTTTCACTGAATTTACTATTTGTTGTGTCAATAGATTACATTACTATAAATTCAATCTTGTTGCCAGAAAAATAGACAGTCGATGTGTTACAGTAAAGGTTAATTTCAGGTTTAAAGATATTTATTATCTAAAAATATTTTTAAAATGTCTGGAACACTGTGCATTTAATTCTTTTAAATTTTTGTTGAATATGAATTTCAGAAATTACATGAAATATTTTGATACTTTTCCACTTATGAAATCCGACCATTTTGTGTCAAATTGCTTTCTCTCACATTTTGCTCTTGTTTTGTTTTTGTTTTTTTCTTCTCAGTTTTCTGAATTGCTGCTTTCCCTGGTCTTCGACCTTCAGTACTTGCATTACCAGGGATGTGCCCTCTCCCTGCCCCCAATGATCTGCAGAGGCCCGTTGAATGCAGGTCACCTTAGATCAGATCTGTACTTCTCTTTCCTCTAAGCTGTCAGCCTGATGAAACCCAAGAAGGTCTTGAACATCGTTTCAGACTACCTGCTCTGGTGCTTTATTTAACACTTGCTTTAAGGCTTTTGAACAATGTCAATCACAAACCAACATCCGCACAAAGAATTGTTTACTAACATTAAAAAAAATGTAAAATAATTACAATTTTTATTTATAATGTTGTCATCTGCACCTGTGAGATCAGAACATTAATTATATTTTAGACATTGTACTTTCTTCACTTAGTAACAGAGACACAGCTGAACCTCCATCAGGAGTCTCTGTTAGCCTCTGAAATAGATTTTACATTAATATTTTTTAAGCTTTGGTCTCTATTAATGTTGCCAACGTTCTTGAAGTGTAAGTCCAGTCCTGTAAGTTTGAGATCATATGGCTCTTTTCTAGCCTAGAAAATAAAATTCATCCAATATTTTAATATCACCCCATCCCAAATCTATTCATTGAGGCCAAAGACAATTAAGTAGAATTTTATTCCATATGTATAGTATCCGTAGTAAATATTGATTTGAAATACATGTGGTAAATAGTGAGTGTGGTCTTTGACTTTATCGCTGGGCCTCTTCGGACTTAATTAAATCCTATGATGTAGATCAACGCTGTCCTCAAGCACATGAATAAATAATGTAAATGTCGGCTAAAGGGCACTTTGAAGTGTTGCCTCATTTCACTTGGAAGTCTAAGACAACAGTCTGTACTGGCACTGCAATGGGTTAAATTAAGTGAATCAACCTTGGATTGCTCAGTATTATTTTTCTGTAATTGTGAATTAGATATTTTTGAAAAATCCAGTCAAAGACATGGGCGGCATCATTGATATAAGCTCTTTAGATTCTGTGATTAACTCCAAGGAGATTATTAGTAATTTACATGAAACCTCTTTACTTCACCTCAAACGGCAGCTACTGCAGCCTAACATGATGGCTTTTTCAAACCAATTAAAGAGACTCAAAAATATGTGAGAATAGCAAAAAGAAAAATTAATTAGATTTTAACATTATTAAGAAGAAGAATCAACCTACAGCAATCTTAGGGGGATTTTTTTTTTCTTTTGGTTTTTACTGTAATAAACAAATTTCATGGTAATATTCGGATCTACAGTGTCTTTAAAGAAATGTATTTTATCTATTGCACGCACACACACACACACACACACACACACACACACACACACACACACACACACATACAGTGTAGCCATTGATGCTTTGCAGCAAAGCTGTAACTATTGACATTCCTCTCAATGGTTCAGTTCTCCTAACAGACAGAAGTGATTAATTTTTCTTCTCAGAGGAGCATAGACTGATCTTGACGTCAAATTTTTAGAACCCTGGTATCTATTAAGAGTGTTTTAATCAACATAAACTAAATTTAAACGCAAGGGTTTTTTTTAGTCAGCTCTTGTAAGAAAAAGGAACCTGTAAATACCATCTGTGCACAGCTGAGATATATTCTGCTCTCAGTTTTGGGTGTTAAATTTGGTTTGTTTCATTTCAAAGGAAGTTGAGTCTTGGCGGAGGTATGTGCTCTTCTGACCTCTGTTGTAGTTTTAAATATTTTGTGAACTGTTACTTCTTGTCACTTGAAGACACAACCATTATTAAACTGGTTTAGAGCGATCACACCAATCCTTTGAAAATACATAGATGAAGTTTAATATTTGACTCACCATCATGGAGAGTAGTTAGTATGGAAGTAATCCTTTGGGGTGAAATCTTGATAAGGCCATTTATAACCTGTTCAGAATATGCCTTGTTTGATGGCCAGCTAAACCGCCCCAGGACCGCCTTGGGGAAAACAGAGATTTTGAAAGCCCAGATCTCGCCACTCCCAAACTTAAAGCAGGACCAGTGATGTGATGCCCACAGGGAGACTGAGGCACTCTGTCTGAAAATTCTGCAAGACAATACAGATCCAACTCAAAGGATTGTGCCACGTTCATCCTCTGAACAGTGACTCTTTCACCATTATGAGAAATTTGCTTAGAACATTATGTTCAAAAATATCCAAGAACAAGGCATCATCAACAGGTTTCACCCTTTTCCCGGCCAGGCTGCCCTCTCTCAGGGGAACCGGGTTTTCAATAAAGCTCAGAGAACCGGACCCTTTCACCCTGGACTCTGCATCAATTCTGCAATGCTCTCATTCCATCTAGCTTTCAATTTTTATGCTGGTTGAAGGTCCGGTGTGTAGGAATTGGGGACAGGAATCGAATGCAGTATTCATGTTTTCCTTATGCGCCGAAGATCAAGATGGGTTTTCATTAAGTTGTAAAAAGAGTTTTAATGTAGGGAACTGATACACTGCAGATACTGCATCTCCCACAACTATAATTTTCTCTCCATCTTTCAAATGTTTTTTCACTTGCAAACATAGTTAGAAACAAGCTCATATTTTTAAACCAATCCACTTGGTCATACTTGGTAAAACCTTATGAAGTCTGCATTGTTCAGACTAAAATCTGAGTCCTACAGTTCCTTGATTTTTGTTATTTTACCTTCCTTTCCAGGTGTTACATGATTTAGAGTCATTACATATTTTCATCTGTGCTTTTTTTTTTTCTTCCATTCATCTTCAATCGCTTGTCTGGGGCTAGGTCTCGGGGCAACAGTCTCATGAGGGATGCCCATACTTCCCTCTCCCCAAACACCTCTTCCAGCTCCTCTGGGGGGATCCCCAGGCGTTCCCAGGCCAGCAGAGAGACATAGTCTGTCCAGCGTGTCCTGGGTCTTCCCCGAGGTCTCCTCCCGGTAGGACATGCTCAGAACACCTCCGAAGGGAGGCGTCCAGGAGGCATCGGCAACAGATGCCCGAGCCACCTCAGCTGGCTCCTCTCGAGGCGGAGGAGCAGTGACTCTACTCCGAGGTCCTTCCTGGTGACTGAGCTCCTCACCCTCTCTAAGGGTGTGCCCAGCCACTCTATGGAGGAGAGAAAATCAATCCAAGTGCTTAGTTAGCCAGATTGCTGAGCTTCTATTTGGGTTTCGTTCATTATTCGTCTGATTTATTTTACACACACTATTTAATAAGAGAGCATTTTCTTAAAGAACTTTACAAAAACTGTGAAGGAGGCAGAAGAAGCAGCAGTTGCAGGCTTTAAGTCTGAAGGCATAAAGCCTGTCAGCCAAAGTGAACCCCAGAATCCTGCCATCTTCCCAGCCTGCTATTGACCCCCAGAGCCCACACCTCATCACCGCCGCCACAGTCACCCCTCTTCTGCTGTTTCTGCACAGTGGCTTTCAACCAATTGGGTTTCCTCGATAGCTCGCTGATCTACATCCAGGTCAAGGAATCCACAGACAGGGTCAAAGATCCCATTGCTATGGTAACAAAGCTGAGGCAGGACAGTGGCAATCATGTGGTGCTGTTGGCTGGAGACCAAACAAACAAGGAGAAACCACGGCAAGAGAGAAACAAGAGAGCCAGCATTGGAAATAATAAAGCTAGATGATTTGGAATGAATCGATCAGTTTGCAGTGTTTCACTCTGTGTAGCAGTAGTGGGGTGTAACGTGGGGTCACTATGAACATTTGGTGAAGCGACTCTTCACTCTGTTGCTTTAAAGGCTTCATAGAGACATCAGAGGGAGGTTTGTGTTCCAGGGTCCAAATTTTATTGGGCTGCTAAGGCTAATGTAATGCTGGGTTTGTGTGGCATGACTCTGGTCATCACCTTCCTGCAGACTTTATTCCACTGTCCGCAGGTGTTCTTTGCACCTTCTTGATTGGATTGGAGATGTGAGTCATCTTGGGGTAACTCGGGCCTAAATCAGTCTCCTATCCAAACTTGTCATCTACCCGATAGACGGTACAGCCATCACCCGCCCCACTGCAGCTGCCTTTATTATATGTATACCCTGCAGCATATGGTACATCTGTCTGATGGTGGGAATCTCTACGGCTTTTATTGAAGAGAGAAAATTAGATTAGGTGATCTTCTAGCCTCCTTGCTTGGTTTACCTCTGCTCTGTGTCTGCTTGTGAAACTAGTGTTCTCTCAAACAAGATCTTTAAAAAGGCAACAAGTGAGGAAAAATTTTAATTTTGTGGGTTCATTTAAAAAAAAAAAAAAAAAAAAAAGCATTGTTTTCCAGTGCACAAAACGCACAAGTTGTTGAATTATGAGGGAGAGCAGAGGGAGCTACGGGTTTTCACCTCGCAGCAGGACGGGACTTGTTCCGTACGGCCTGCAGGGGGCAGCATACATATGAAACACCCATTTGAGGAGGCCTCCCATTGATGATCCACTGTCATGTCAGAAATGTCTTGTCATGGCGGTACAGAAACTCAGAATAAAACCTTTCCCCACCTGATTGTACATTAATATATTTATATTTGCAGGACTGGCGGGTTTCTACATATCTGACGTCATCATCACGGACGCTCCTCGTGGTCACGTGTGGGACATTTACTTTAAAAAAAAACAAAAAAACAAACACCTTTAACCTGCAGAATATATCAGATACAAATACCGCTGAATGTCATTTACCTCAGATGTGTCATGATCCACTCGTTGCTCTTCAAACGACCATTTCGCTTCGTTCCCTCCCTCCATCCCTCACGCACGCGCCTCTTTTCTCCTCAGCAGCAGTCACAGCCACCGGGTCGCCATGGAAACCAATGAGAGGCACACATCGAGGGTGAAAGATAGAGAAAGAGGGACAACGAGAGACCCTGGGAGAGAGAGAGGGGGGGAGAGTGAGAGAGAGAGAGAAAGAGGGAGTAGGATGGGGGGGAAAAAAAGGGGGGGGGCATGAAAGGTTAGGATGTTGCCATATGCCCCCCAAAACCCCCCTTCACCTCTAACCCCTCAGTTTAATGCTGAGCCCCCAACCCGGATCAGCCGCCCCACACACTGGTCCCTCTTCCATACACCTCTGCCCGCCCCCCCGTCGTACTCTCTCCCCATCTTTTTTGCTCTCCATCCCTCTCTTGTCCAGACAGGCTGCTCGCATGGCGGGGATGGAGACGTTCACCGATGGAAGCACTGGTAAATTTCTCACATCCACAAAACACATAAAAACGGAGATGATTCTCACGAGAGGTAGCTCAGATGTGTTTCCTGTAGACTTCTTTTCTTCCATATGTCTTTTCCCCTTCTTTCCGTTCCTCAGCTGTGTACCATACACTCCCCCCCCTCCTTTTTCCCTTTCTCAAACCACAATCTTTCTGTTCTGTCAATTCAAAAAGCGAGAGATTTTAGTGCTCTTACGGGAGAGCCCGACAGTCCTGACGGCAGCTGTCCTGGGGAAAGGCAGTGGGGTAAAAAGGAGCTGGAGAAATATCGCTTCTAATGATTTCTTTCTTTCTTTTTTTTTTTTTTTGGTGTGAGGATGGTCTTTTTCCTCTTTTATTGATTAGATAGAAATTAATTCAGGGGCAACCCTCGTGTTGTGACTCTCTCACTCTCTCCCCACACTCTCTTCCTCCTTTCCTCCCTTGCTCCTTTGCACTGTGGACGAATGGCGTTGTGTCTTCTTGCCTGCTCTGCATGTTGTAGTATCGCGGGAATATTTGATTCGGAATATGCTGCGTGTGTATGCATAAGTGGAAGTGGCGCTGCAGCATCAGCATCAGCATCAGCACCTGCATTGTTTTCTCTTTTTGCGAATATGAAAATGCACGTTATTTGCCACTATAGTAAATAAAACACGTGTTTGCTTTTGTTTGTTGGTTAATCCAGTGCTGCTTCTTCGTGCGCAATCGGTTGAAAACAAGCACACATGCAGCTGGGATGTGTGGTTTGATGGGAGGAATCATACTAGAAATAAACTTATGTTATTTGGAGTCTTTTGTTCAGCTGATTCCTCTGCAGTCGTTACCCTCTCTGTTGTTTGATGGATAGTTGTGAACGGTAATGACTGATTTGAAGCTCTTTACTCAGTGGTGGGCGTAAAAACCAGCGCGCTAACGGGCGCCTTGTGTCTTAATTTGTGCATAATGTAACCTGTAGCTGTTTACGGCTAAATTCACATGTGCTGTGAGGCTTTTAATCAGGGTGGTCGATAACGGCTCGCTGGTATCCCGATGCTCGCAGATAGCACAATAACACCTCAGCACAGTGAGGGCTGATACGCTGCCGAAGGGAAATCGATGGACAGACTGAGTTAATTATGAGAAAATCAATTAAAAGGAGGGGATCCGTGGGCTTTTTAAAGGCTGAACAGGGGAGCTCGCACCGGCAGACGAGAGGAGCAAAGCGGACGCAGGGCGCCTCCCTGTCGGTGCGCCATCCTCCCTCTGGCCGCTGCGCTCCCGCTGTCCGTGAAAACCGCCTGCGCGGTAACCCCATGTTCCTTTATTAAACAGCATCTCTTCCTCCAAACCGTGAAGCTGAGTGTTCACGTCCAGTCGTTTTTACATCTGAATGTCGCTTAAACACATTTGGCACAGTTGTAATGATTGGATTTGCGCAAAATCTGTCAAAAAAAAAAGCGCACATCAGAGATGGAATTGGCCCCGAATGGTCAGAGCGATGGTTTGGATGTGGCTTCCAAACAACTCTGTCAGTTTGTGCTTGACCTTTGTTTGCTGTTAAAATTATTACAGAACATTCAACATTTAGGCTCAGATACCTCACATGAACAACTCTCTGAAATCTTATATTGTTTCTTCTCCACCCGGCCGGGTTCGGGTGACACCTTTTATTTTAGGAGGTAAATGTAAAGGTCTGTTAACAGGGCGGGATTGTCCGTCCATCACCTGAGATTGTCAAGTTTGTGGGTTGATCTGATACACGTACACGTGCGATTGAGAGCGTTTCGTGTCTTGGGCATTTGGATTAGTGAAATCGTGTCCTTGAATAAAGGTAAAGCTCAAAACATGAATGAGAAACACAAGAGACGCAAAGACGCGCAGCAATGTGTGGATCAAACTTTCAAACCTCGAGAGACACAAAAAACACAGCAGTTCTCGTTGAGACTCCATCCGAGACGAAAGACGAAAGTATTCATGCGGTGATTTGTTTGAATGAATTTCGTGACTCTTATTTAAAGGGGTCCTATTGGAACAAACATTTTTTCCCAAGTCGCTGCATATACATAGTGATCCTCCTTAACCCTAAATCCTAGAATCTGGATAATTTTGGAGGTCGAATTCAAAGCCAGCAGACTGGTTCATATTCTTGCCACAGCGCTTTCTTAATTTAGGCGGCACCCTAACATTTCTGAATAATAAGAGTAAGAAGCTAATAATAATAATAATAATAATAATAATCATAATCATAATCATAATCATAATCATAATCATAATCATAATCATAATCATAATAATAATAATTGAACTGCTTAGTCAGCGTAGGAACGATGAACGCTTTTGATTTGATCTCTGTTTGCATTTCGTCTCTTTCACTCTTAGAATAATATTGATGATGTTCCCCAGTAATTCGTATGTTTGTATGTATGCAACTCTTCATTTCCATTCAGGATACTTTTAATATCAATATTCCAAAATGTGTGTGTGTGTGTGTGTGTGTGTGTGTGTGTGTGTGTGTGTGTGTGTGTGTGTGTGTGTGTTTAGACTATTCAGCTATTAGACTATTCATTCTTTATCTGTTTCTTACAAATGGTTTAAATCATTGTTTTGAATCATTTTAAATCAGAGAAGAGTTGGCTGTGAGTTTTATTGTAGTTCCGGTCAGAAGTGTGAATCTCGCTGCTTTGCATATAAACTCTAAATCTGCGTCGTTGAGCTCGTTTCAATCAAACATCTGTTATTTTATCCCGAAGTTATCGATCAGACATTATTTCCCGTTTTAAATCGATGATTTTTACGTGTTGATGAATTTTTTCGGAGAATATGTAAATATTTATGTAAATGCTTGTAGATATAAAAACATGTTGATCTCAGTTTTTCTTCGGTCATCCGATTGTTTTATATATTGCCGTTAAAATTGCGGATCTTTTTTAAAAACGCATATTTTTGAATGTATGCATATTATTCAAATTTTAAAAAATGTTTATTTGTTTACAGTCTTTCAGTAGCTCCATCAGTTAACCGGAAGTATAACACACATGGTTGTTATTTATCTTTATTTCGAAATTCTGTAAAATCCATTGTAAGAAAGCTGAGGAATAATCCCAAAGTTTATTCCTGTATTTAAATTAGAGGCCCTTTCCGTCCTTCACATATTCATGTTTGCCATTCGCTTTTGGTGGACCGATAATTTCTTTAGGAATTAAGATAATGAAAATGTTATTTATAGGAAATATTCCTAATGTTTTTATTTGTCTTCGAGAAAATCTGAAACACAACTTGAAGAATAGAGAATTAAATCTGCTCGAGTTACACTTCATTGCTTTGAAAGACAACACAGCTCATATGGACTTCTGTATAATCTAAAAATATTCAACATGAGACGATTTTCAGAATAAAGCTTGCGTCAAATCAAAAAAAATTATGTATGCATACGGAAAATTTCTTTTTATTTCTTCTGAATTAATTTGAAAAGATTGGAGGTATAAAAATGTATACCTCTCCTAAATTTATCGTCAGGATTAAAATGAAGTTTCTACAAGAATGAGAATCAAGTCAAACACACAGGATACTGACAGGCTATTAATCAAGAGCTGACACCGCATATTTAATATACTTTGTAAAACTACGCGCTGGTTTCGAAAATTTTTATGAAATTATCTTTTAAATAATCATGTATGGCTTTTGAAAATCCCGTGTTCGAGGAAAAATATCAATTTTTAGGACTTTCCGGATGAGGAATCCGGATCAAAGCCGGGACCGTTTGAACAGAACCGACAAACTGTCCCGGATCTTATCAACTTGAAACAGACCACACGACCGATACATTCAATTTTATGGTTTATATCCAAGAGCTCATTTCATAAACCGTTTATTGGCTCATTTTTGGTGTCATAAAGCGAGACCGATTCTGAGGGCTTTTGATGAAGCTTTTTTTTATACATTTTTGTTGTCGGCCACTTCCAGTCCGTATCAAGCACCACAGGCCATACAAAATTAATCCATTTTCTGCGCACGACTCACCTCCCAAATGGTGTGGCTGCTCTCCGCGGCCGGTGCACAATGCGGTAATGACCCGCAGGTCAAAGGTCGCTTGGCCAGTTCCTCAATTAAGGCGGAAAGATTGCAATTGCACGATGCATCGTTTGTGTGAGAAGAAGGGGCCAGAAGTGACCAGTATATACTAGATTTATTGATACAGGACTGGCGTCAGAGAAACCTAAAATGGAAAGAGAATAGCTTCCAAAGAAAGGATTTTTTCTTATGGTTTCAATAAAATATGAAATGAACTGTTTCCTTATTGAATATTGGAAACACGTGGATTATATTATTACATACAAGAATACACAAATAAAAAAATATGTGTACCTAGAATTAAAAATTTTACATATTGTTGTGAACTAACAGAAGATATTGTAATTAAATCTATTGGATATATGTCCCATAGGAGACATTACTTAATTCAGACTCAGAGGAAACATCAACGATAACCAGAAAGTCTAGTTTATTGATACTCACTTTAAAATATATATATATGTACAGGTATATTTGTATATTTTTTTTTGGTGGTATTGTTTTTAGAATTGTGTGTGTGTGTGTGTGTGTGTGTGTGTGTGTGTGTGTGTGTGTGTGTGTGTGTGTGTAAGGCTGTTTTTTCCCACGCCGTGACGTTTCAGTTGTGGTTATTGAATATAATCAATTGACAATTCACGATCATTGTTGCATCGATTAACTGATAAATGGCGCTGGATTAATCATCTCAAAAGATCTTGCGGTCGATGCTTTTCGACCTGATCGCTCAACCGCCGGAGCGGCTTCACAGACCGACGCCGGGCCAACACAGACAGGACTTCAATAAGTGACAAAAGAGAAGTGATAAATTGATCAAAAATGACCACAATGAGACGGGCCTCTTGTGAGGCCACACATGTCCATTATGTGAGTGTGTCTGCGGGTTTGTGGTTTGGAATACATCAAGGAGTTGGGGTCAGAGTTCAGCTTCATCCCAGACTGATGACCCTGCAGACTGGCTGACCTTTGGGCAGTGGAACAGCTGGGGGAGGGAGGCAGCACGCCGGACCAGCCAGGGAGAGGAGACAGGGTGGAGAAAGAGGGAAACATGGAATCAGAGGAGGTGAAATTTTGGACACAAAGGAAGGAAGTCAAACCGAAAGGGTCTCTATAGAGGAAATCGGCAGGGGGAGAGACAGGTCTTTACCACGCTGGACCTTGAAAATATAGATCCTGGTGGTTGTTGTCAATCTGTTCCACTGCAGCCTCCCCTGGTTTTGGTGCTTGGCTCTGGTTTGAAGCAGCGAATTAACACCTGACCCAGGCTTCTGACCCTCCACCCTTCCTCTACCTACCCCCTCCAGATTAACAAATAGTACTATCTAGCCTGGACACACATATTTGGCAGCACAGAATCACAATCACACATGGACACACGTAGTTACTTCATGTATGGAGAGTAAAAATAGCACAATGCATTGTGCATGAAATGTCCGCAGGACCTCTGCACATCATCTGGCCACCATGTAATTCCATCTCACTGTGTTGCTACATGTAAGCATTGCAGTCAATCTAAATTAAGTACCTCCCCCACACAATGACCAGTGAGGTAGACTCCCCTCCTCAGACTGACCCTCATCCACTTTAACCATAGGATGTAGCCCAGAGTCGGCGCTGCCACAGCTTGGGGCTCCACATTGTGACATCCTGACACAACCAGAACCCTTCTGACTACGTTAGGTTACATCTAAATCTATCTGGTTTCTTAACCCGTAAAATGAATTAGAGTGTCAGCACTAACCTCTTAAAATATACCAAAATTAACAGCAAACCAGCTACATTTATGGAAATTCTTAATTATATTACTAGATGCCTGGTAAAACATCTGTTCTCATAATTTAAGAGTTCAATATCGAACCAGTACTGCACATTTTTAATTATAAATCTAACAGGAATCATGTCAGCCTTTACAGCTATTTCTGATTTACTTATTGAGTTCTTTTTAAAAAAAAAAAGATTTAAAATAAAATTTTAATTATTTTAAATAATACAGTTTCTATCTCAGTTTCTATCTCAAGTTGCAACTTTTATTGTGAAATGTTAGGTTAAATGTGAAACCTCTGGTTTCCAAATTGATATGATACCAGTTGGTAAACTATACTATAATAACCACAACTAATTACTCCCAAAAAAATCAAATTTATGCTGAAAATCAAACTGCATTTTTCATATTTGTAATAACCATCACGTTGAGTATTTCCTTGACAGATAACATCATTTAATAACTAATCATGTGTTCGAGCGATGCTGTCGTGGAAAAGGTTATGAGAGCGATAAGAGTTATTCATCATATCAGGGCCCTTTTCAAGCCAGTATTACAAACACCAGGACATCTCCACATTGATCATGAGGTGCCAGGCATCAGCAGTGCACACATATATTCCTGACATGCCCATAGGAATCAAGTTCCTAATTCTTGACTGTGTTGTGGCACGTGTTACCCATCAAGCACCACAGGACCGCATCCCCCTCTTTCTCTGATCCCATCTCCCCCCGGTGTCCTCCGGGCTGCTGGGCCGGATTGATGAGCGCTCAGGCCGGGATACGTGAGGTCGGGCTCGGCCGGACTGGTCGGCACCGCTTGTAGTGACCACCTTCCGCCTGTGAGTGTCAGCAGAGAGCAGCCGGCGCGTCCTGCTCCATTAGGTTTCCTACCTATCGTCGGACTGTGTCAGACAGAGGAGGAAGGAAGGAGAGAGAGGGGGGGGGTGTTGCAGCGGGAAGTTGCCCAGAGGAGAGGGAGGACAACAGAGGAAGCAGGAAAAATACATCTTTTTATCCTCGCTTTCTCCGTCAAAAGCCTTGTCTGACTTCTCTTTCTGCGGCTCTTGCTCTCCCGTTTTCTCCTCGTTTTCCTCCTCCTCTTCCTCCATGTCACCCACATCTCACTTTGTCCTTCTTTCACCCAAAACCCCTAATCCTCCTCCTGTTACCCCACACTCATTCCTTAATCCCAAATCTCTCCTTCCCTCCCTCTCCACTATAGCCCCTTTTCAATTGTTCTCCCCATACCTTCTCTGAACCCACCTCCTCCCTCTTCCTCCTTACTGTCTATCACATCTGAACACGCCACCTCTCAGCATAACCCCTTTACACACTCAGTATGAGTGCAAAACACCTTATTTTCCCTCCGTCATCTCTTGAAACAGTTTTTCCTCTGTTGTTTTTCTTTGTTATCATCCACACATCCTCTTTTTGCCACCACAGACTCTGTTTGTTGCCTAAAATGTCACCATCACAATTAAAGTCAGAACAAATTCATCTCAGATTTGTTTGAATATGTAGCTACATTCACCATGCGTTTATACCAGACATTCTTCTCCTCCATCCCGTGCCAGCTCGGGCCTCACACCAATTTTAGTGACTACAGCCATTTTGTTGGATGTGATCAATTTTCTGTGATTTGGCCTCGGTGATTTCCAGCCCATCAGTTTCTCTGTTGTGCGAGGACAGCGGCGGCGTTGCCCTGTATGGCTCGAGCCTTTCCTCCAGACTATGAATTTTTTTTGGTTGTGGATAGTGGAGCATAATCATAGATGGATTTTTCCATTAGCAATTATATAACAAAATGACTTTAATGAATGTAATTATTTTTTTTCCCCCTGCAAAATAATAAATAAAGGGGGGTGGGGTGGGGGGGAAGCTAAATTGATGTTACAACCACAGCGAAAACTACTTTCACTTCCACGGTTCAACATTTTTGTTGTGAGAGTGCTCGGTAATTTCATCCCTGGAGTTTAACCGCACAACGTTTCAGAAATAGTGTTTCCGTGCCATCTCAGCACTGCTCATATTATTCAGATAACAAGAGAGTCTCTGTCATGTTCTACAAAATAGGATATGTTTTCCTAATCTGTCATTGGCTCTGGCCCTGAAAGACTTAATTTTGGCTGAGCAGTGAAAGGCTCAAAAACATCAATGTGGCTGAGAAGGATAAGAAGAAAGAGCCATATTCCAAGTCTGTATCACATTTCCACCATATCCTCCTATTTGTATTGTGCAGATATTAGGTCTCAAGCGAGAAATCAGGATTGCATTCTCCCAGAATGGCGGGGATCCGTCTGGTGAAGTGGAATAGGAATGTTATACGGAACCAATGCATCCAGACTTGCCTGGACATCTTAACAATACCACTTCACACTTTCTATCTCTGTTGCCTTTTCGTCTATGTATCTCTCTCTCTCTCTCTCTCACTAAGTTTCTTGCTCACTATCTCCATCATAACCTCCAACAGTGTGGAGGAAGAGGTGTGGATTAGGTCTAAATGTAGAGTCATGCCATACCGAGCCATGACTGGCTGCCTCTCATGTACGGTCCACCATGGAAATAAAGTGTGTGATGAGAAGAAATTGGAAAAAAAAAAAAAAGGGGGCAAACAAGAAAACAAAATCCACTCCACTTCACTTCCATTGTCTCTGTGCGTTTAACGCGTAAAAGGCTTTCTGAAAGACTGTCGAGAAACAAGGAGGAAAAAAAAGAAAAAGCTGTCTGTCTTCTCGACAGTTATCCTCGCTTTTCCTCGCGTGTCACACTACAATGTGCATGCTTGATATCCAATTCAAAGAACATGCATGGGCCTGCTTCAGATTTTCAGATGTCTTGTATGTCTGAATGCGATTTAAAGGGTGTTTTTATGCAGCTGCCTGTGGCTGATCAATGCTGCTCCTCTTGTCATGCTGGAAGAATATCGCATTGGTATACAGTAATTCAGCGCCGGGCAAACTGTTTTGCATCATCTCATTGGCGGATGACGTTTTTGGTTTGCAGAGTGTGATGTACAGTATATGGATGGATGGGATTCAGGCCTGTATTGTGGTCCGTAACTGTCAGCCAAGAGAAGAAACTGATCTCAATACTGCAGACAGTGATTTCAGTGACGTACAGTTGCCTCCCCTCACTCATCCTATTCCAGCCTTTCATTTTTTACACAAGGGGAAAATGAGGAAGAACAAAAACCAACATATGAAAACTAAAACAAGACAGAGAGGGAAGAAGAGGGGAGGGTGAGGATGGGGAACCAGAGGAAGGGGAGGCAATTTCAGAAAACAAGAGGACTTTCAAAAGTAAAGGATGAAAGCTAGTCAGGTTGTTATTTTTGAAAAATGATCCTTGTGGTGCTCCTCTTAAGAGTCAGGTACATATTATTTTATCTTCCTGAGAAGACTCAGCAAGGTGTTTCTGGCACAAAAACACACATGGTTTCTTTTAAGTTGCACCATTTATCATCATTAATGTGATTTTTGACAGGTTTATTTTAAATTACTCATCAGCTTGTCTTTGAAACATTTTTCCCATCACCTGTATGAATTATATTAACAGGTAACACATGGAATTTTGAGAAATTTCTGCTGTTTCTTACCAGGTTGTATTGACATTCGGTCAAAAAATCTCTTCTATCTGTCAGATTTATCTATCAGTCACAATATATTAGTGCCACCCTGCCACAAATAAACACCCTCTCTCTGCAGCACACGCTCCCTCTTCCCTTAACGGAGCCTGGTGATGGCTGACCAGTGGCTGAAACCTGAATTAGAGCGAAGCTGGCATCCACACGGAGTCATTTTCAGCGACCCCCCCCCCCCTCTCATCTGACCCTTAAAGCCAGAGATCCCACAGAAAAGATGAGGCACGTGATGTGATGTGATGTGATGTGATGTGATGAGATGTCGGCCTGGAGAGATGAGTGAAGCTGGAAAAAAAAAAAAAAAGAAAATCTGAGTGGCTCCTGACAGATTCAGGGGACATTGAGGAAGGTTTGTGTCAGCCTAATTGTTAGCGCTGCTTGTCGAAATGCTGCCTTTCTTAATCGCATCTATAATGTAATGTTTAATAGAAGCAAAGGAGTGTGTTGTTTCTGGATTAGTTGTAGTGTCACCTGACATTTGGGAAACCGACAGTGACTGTTTTTTCGATTACACACAGCTTTCAGTGGGTTTGTGTGTCCAACACTGAAGGAATTTGTCTCGTCATTACAGCTGATGTTTGTATAGGAATGTGCCTCGTGGGTGTGTGTCTGTGTGTGTGTGTGTTCAACACGTGTCCCCCCCCGTATCAATAGGTTAATAGCTGAGATGTCAGTTTCAGTGACTGGCTGATTAGTTGTGTGTTCACTAATCCACACTGGGGCGGGGAACTATTGGCTTTCCTATTGATTTTAGTGTGGTGAGCAGGCAGAAGATAAAGAGAGAGAAGATCTATTGATTGACCCCAAATTAGCCCCCCCCACCACCACCGCCGCCGCCATCCACCAACCCGTTCTGCTGTTGCCGCACTTAGTCCCGGCTTCCTCATTGGACGGTCGGAACTGGAAAACACCAGGGTTTGATTGGACGCCCCTGGCGGTGAGAAAGATGTCATCGTTACGATGGAGGTGATTTGGGCGTGTTGGGTGTTTGTGATTCGGCTGACAGTTGATTGGCTGTCTCCTGAAGATGACTGTACTGGGCGTGACCATACAGGGAGCAGCTGGTTGTTTTTTAATGGTTTTGATGAACCCGCTTCCCAAAGGATCACAAACTCTGTGACATCCCCCCCCCCCCTTTTTTTTTGTTCTGGAACAAATTCCAGATTATCCATATGATACGAGGATCACAAAACCAGCTCTGCCCGACTTCCTTTTCCTCTCTTGTTGTCCGTCATGTCTGTCATATTCTTCCCTTCTACTGTCTTTTATCTCCATTGCTGTCCCTTGCTCCATGCTTTTCTCTGCCCCTCCCTCCAGTCCTGCTTTCCTTGGGTCTAAGCTTTGAGCTTTCCCTCCTGAGCCTTTCCTTCCCATATATCACTCCATCTCATCCCTCTCTGTCTGCCTCAGATATTCCTCTTTAGGCCTCCCTCTCTCCCCGTCTCCCCTCGCTCCCCTGTGTCTATATGTAAGCAAGAGAGAGGAGGTTGTTAAACATTTTTCTTCCCTCTTAATTGTTTTGACTGGGCCGATTGGCATCCCGATTAGGCCCATTGATTTCCTGGCGCTAAGTGCATTGATTTTTAAATTTCTTATTGATCCCCGCTCTAAATCTCCAGCACACTCACTCACACAGTCTCACCGTTTGTAGGGGCAGAGACGGGGAAAAGGATTAGGAAGAAAGGAAGAGGGGAAAAGGAAAGAGATTGGTGTTAGGTAAATACATTGACCGGCCACAGGGTAGTGAATTAAATGAATGAGAGGGGAAGAAGAAGAGAGGCGAGGAGGGACAATGGAGTTTATAGCTGTGAGTGGTGGGTTGGCTTCCCAGGTAAATACACACATGGAGGAAACAAAAGAGCGTTGACAGTAAGCAATTTAAGTCGATACGCCGAGCCTACGATATCTTCTCTTCACTTGTGCTTTTTTATCTTTAACTTTTCTGACTGAAGCCCAACTGAAAAGCAGTAAAATGTAAAGAGAATCAATATTTTGGTATTATAACAAGCATTAGGAGGTGAGCTGCCGCACCCGGTAGCCGCCGGGATGGAACATGTTCATCTGTGAAGAATGAGTCACTTTATGAGTGAACAGAGGTTTATGAGAGATAGACAGATATTGGAAATGTCAGAGATGGAATGGAGTGTTTTGTCTTTTCCTTGCTATTTCACATGGTCTGCAGAGCCTACTGGAGATGTGTGTGTTATTTCTGGCTTATGACTGTGTTAGGCTTTAGAGGCCCGCTGGACTCTGAATCTTACATACCCACTGGTGTTTCTCAGAAGGTGGTGGACCTAATTGGCTGTATCCGAGCCTGTGTGTATGTGTGTGTGTGTGTGTGTGTGTGTGTGTGTGTGTGTGTGTGTGTGTGCGTGCGTGCGCGTTGACTCCATGCATGCCTTGAGTGCCTGTATGTGTACAAGCCGAACATTAAGCTCACTAAACTATCGTTCTCTACATGTGTGAAAAGGAACATACATGTGTTTTTGCATTTGTTTGTGTATTATGTGTCTGTGTGTGTGTGTGTGTGTCTGTCTGTCTGTGCATTTGACCTTTTCTTAGCTTAAGTGTTGAGGCTCAAATTCTGGATTCAGTTGATAGCATTTTCTTTTTATAGCCTCCGTACTTGACCAAATTGTGCTAACCTTTTCGAAAGTCATTTACTGCTTTTCTGTCTCAGCATGAGGTTGAATGCCGACCACAGCAAACAATATATGGGCCGTATGTAGCATTACTGTGTTGCAATTACAATTTACTCTCTGTAGATCCACTCAAGATAAGTGCTTTTAAATGTGAAGCAAGAAAAAGAAACTGTTGTCAGTAACATGAAGAGGCAAATCTTCAACGCTACCGTTGTCATCAGGGATAATGCGACGCTGTGCAGCAGGGACATTAAATACGTTGTGCTTTTAAAAAGTGCTCATTAATTGCTGCATTATCGAGTTGAAGGAAAAGCTGGCGACGACGGCGGTGATGACACCAGCCGAGAAAACCCTTTTGATTAAGCATTCGTTCTTTGCATCTGCAGAAAATGTGAAGTAACTTATTATTTTGCTGCAGAGAGTGTGTGTGTGTGTGTGTGTGTGTGTGTGTGTGTGTGTGTGTGTGTGTGTGTGTGTGTGTTGGTGAGACGATGAGTGTTTAAAATGCATGCACTGGCCTGAGCTGCTGTTTGCCTTGTAGTGATGGGGCCGGTGTTTGCTCTGGTGATAGGGATGACCTTACAACACACACGCACGCACACACACACACACACACACACACACACACACACACACACACACACACACACACACACACACACACACACACACACACACACACACACACACTCTTTGTCTCTCGTCACAAACACACATTCAAAAATGAAAAATATGTGTTCTTACTTATGTGAGATTATACACACACAAACACACACAGGCTCCCGTAGACAATAAGTAGACTCCAACCGCCTGATGGTCAGTGTGACTGACCCCTTTTTTTTTTTTTTTTTAGCTGAGAGTAGTAGTGAACTCTGCAGACTCAGCAGACACACACACACACACACACACACACACACACACACACACACACATACGCTCACAGTCACATGTTCCTCAGCTCAGGCATGATCAAGAGACAGACACGCACACACACACAATAGTGTGACAGCGCCGCTCTCATGCCCATACACTGTCCTTCTGCTCACAGACACCTTTCACACACTCGCACCTCATCCAATACACACTCAAAACATAACCTTGACCTGTGGTATGCTCAGGCTGCAGCTTCATACACGCTGCATCTGTTCATTCCAGGATGTCGATATATACCGTACGTCGATAGACCGAGACGCAGTTTTGAGCAAATATTAACCAGAAATAACAACAACAAAAAAAAAAACCTCGCAAAATCATCCATATTTGTGTCAAGAGTTTTAACTGTAAAACTTTAAAGAAAACCACACCTGTAACTCTGTATTGGATGATGGGATGTATTTGAGGAAAAGTAGGTGATTGTCTTGACTTTATAAATTCCAGCTATGCTTTTTAAATCTTTTTAGCCGACTGGAGTATTTCATTATGAATCAGCTGGAACATGGAATTACCTTCATTAATAATCATAATAATCATAATGTGTAGTATAGATTGATTCAATGCAGAAATTTCTAGAAAATACCAGAAAACATATAAATGGAAATTGACAACTTCAATCCCTTTTTTTTTTTTTTTAAATGAAAATTGAAATCTATTCAGTTTACGAGGTTATAAAACAAGTATAAGCATCACATCTTCATCTGAGCCAGAGAATTGAATCTGTTTAGTAGAAAATGATTCAAAGCAACGTTAAAATTATTTCAGTCAACTGATTACTCCTTTTGCTGCTCTGATAATGAATTCAAGATTTTCTTTCTCACTCAATGGAACTACAGCCGTACAGCTCGTATTCCTCCATAAGTGTCTGTCGTCTTAGAGCAGATCCATTCCTACTTTGTGATGAATTTCACTGTCAAAGACAAATTCGAAATAAATCTCTCGCCATGGACTTTCAGCGTGTGTCGCACTCTGATAATTTCCACAATATCCTCTGAAACCCCCTTGGGGCAGATTTCTTTTCTGCTATTTCTCCCTCCATCCTCTCCTGTTTGTTTCTGTCCCTGTAAAATGCTGGTTACTTTGCTGAAATACTGCAGTGCTTTATCTACCCTCTTTTTCCTCCCTTTGGCCCCCACCCTCCCACTCTTATTCATGCCCACTTGCCCCTCCACCCCTCCCATTTTCTTAGTTGTTGTTGTTGTTGAAAATGGGGTTGGGGGGGGGGGTGTAGCAGAAGCAGCCGGGACCCAATGACGTGGGTGCGACATGTAGCCGTGGCGCAAGAGAGGAAATCAATACATGAAAGGATGAGGAGCACTGGGGTGGATTACCGTCTGGGGCCCTGGCTACTGGAGGAGGGGGTGTGGGGGGGGGTGTAGATGAGGCCTGGGGGGGTTGGAGATTGTCTGTATGTATGTATGTGTGTGTGTATGTGCATGGATGGATGGGGGGTTGTTGGAGGGCAAAGGGCCAGATTGTCCAGTCCCCTCTCCTGCATCCCCTCCCTTGACCAAGCACTGTTTGAATCTTGACCCCTCCCATCAAGCTTCCTTTGGCTCCTAAACACTGTTCAGCAACGGCAGGCTACCATAGGTGAACATTGGGCCCTGAGCGCTTGCACACACACACACACACACACACACACACACACACACACACACACACACACACACACACACACACACACACACACACACACGTAGGTGCAGTGGACTCTATAATGTTTAGCGAATACAAGGGCGGTTATGGCCGCTGCGCGCTACCACAGCTGATAACCCTACACTATCTGTATGGGGAATAATCGCCTGATATTACCAGTGTAAATTAAAGAGCCCCAGAGACATAGTGTGTACATTTGTGTTCTGATGTGTGTGTTTGTGTCTGTGAGTTTGCGGGCATGTAAGTTTCCAGCAGTCGGACTCCACAGCACTGCCACAAACCCAGATAATAAATATCTATAATAAATATCATTATTATTGGGCCAATCTTCTCCAATAACGGAGCCTTGGTGAAAGATGGCACGAGGGACAGAGCTGGATATTGGCAATATATCAGCATTGATTATTGAGAATGCTGACGGAGAAAAGGAGGTGAAGTTAATAAAAACTAATAAAAAGAAGACAAGGAATACAGAAAGAAAAAGATCTTTAGCTGGATCAGCTGCTTTATGCTGAAGAAAAGGAGACGGGAAAGTTGAGGGATGCCATGAGTGAAAGGACAAGATAGGACAGGACACGGATGTATGTGAATATCAGCATTTATGTCCATGAATGTAAGTGTGTGTCAGAATGTAAGTTTTATCACACACTAAGCTTTTTTTTTTTTTTTTTTTTTAGCAGGGTGAGTTTGCGTTGCAGGGCTTTTGAGCAGTTGCGGTGTAAATGGATCGTTCCGAGGCTACCTGAGGGGGAAAATTATCGTTTTGTCTCGTGTTCTTGCTTGATCGATCCTTAGCGACATGTTTTCCTGCGTCTTTATGCTCTGCTGGTGAAAGGTCAAAAGGATGTGAGAATCTCGTTCAAAGTTAGCTGATCCTTTCTGAATTTTGGTGAGCATATGTGATACATGAGCTAGGACGAAACGGCAAATCAACGAACAACAGCAGGGTGTCGTAGTGACGAGAGATCAGGGCCATCTAAGACCCGCTAGTGGTCTATGTCACATTAATGTTATACAGTATTTTTAAAGCAATTCTACTGAACATACACATTATTTACTCTCACTACTTTTGACTCTGATATTTTTTAAGGAAGATTAAATATTGTGTAGAAGCATAACGTGTTTCATCCGATGCTAAATTTGCATTCTGGTATGGAGGGCACTCCGCCTTTGTTTCATGGTTTAGAAAAAAAAAAACTGCTCCTGTTGTGCATTTGGTTCTTTTATTTCTTTTGTGGAAGAGCTGTGACTAAGTGGTCCCAGCATACAGGTTAACACACACACACACACACACACACACACACACACACACACGTTTCATTTTTTCCCTACAGCATGTGTGTCCTCTTGGATTGATTGAATCTTGGTTGGATCTGAACTCTGTGGTTGGGAACGAAAGCCTGCAAAACCTTGCCATTGGCACTAAACAAGATGCACAAACAATGCTTATCCAGACACACACACACACACACACACACACTCACACAGACACACACACACACACACGAGCAAAGACACCAACAAACAAACCTCATAAAAGCCCATGCATCATATCCATATTATCTTGACAAATCTATACATCATGTCAGAGCATGGCTCAGTGTGAATATTGCATTTTGCTGCGTGTTGTTGGTGTGTGTATGTGTGTGTGTGTGTGTGTGTGTGTGTGTGTGTGTGTGTAGAAAGGATATGAGAACTATGCGTTGGTCCTTCGTGTTGCTGGCTTGAGATGGGATGGGGAGACAGCCAGAGAGTGTTGTCCATTCTAATAGGGCCTTGTTAGGCTGACAGAGCCAGTAACGCCACTGCTGGCTGCTATTGATTGCCGACCGACGGCGTTATTGATGAGTGAGAATTTAATTCAACCAGCTCGTTTGTCAACATGACATCGCTATTTAACTACGACCATGACATGGATGTGAACAGCCGCCGACGAGCTGGGTCACCCACACATGAACACACACACACACACACATACACAAAGACAGGTGCACAATAGACTGCAAGAGCCCCCTTTCTCTCTCTCTCTCTCTCTCTCTCTCATTCACACACACACACACACACACACACACACACACACACACACACACACACACACACACACACACACACACACACACACACACACACACACACACACACACACACACACACACAGGCTGATAGATAAACTCTCTTTCATGGAGCCATTAGAGTCATTCCTCATTTACAAGCTGCTGCTGTTGTATTTGTTTTTTTCTTTTGCACCATTCACAATAAAAATAACAGGTTTGTTCAATATTCATGTTTTCATCCAGTCAAATCAGTCATTCAGACTGAATAACAGGCAATTACCGGAAGTGCAATAAGCTATATGACTAATGCATGACCCCTATTATGACTAATGTATAGCCTTAGGATACTTCTGGCTCCTTCTGATTGGATAAATATTTCATTCCACATCCTGACCTACAGGACATGACATGGAAAACAATTGTGTTGTGGTGAAGTATGTAATAAATTGTTTTTGTCAATTAGATTTGTCTGTAACAAGATCAGGAGATAAAATCCACACCATCACCTCCGTCTGCAAAAAGACGATGTTCAGGTTGGGGAGTTAACGCCACTTCCTTCATGTTGTCACATTTTTTAAATTTTAATTGCATATGGTCGTTGCTGGGCAACTGCCACCCACATGAAATAAGTACACAACAATAAATATGTTGTCAATTAATGATTATTAAAACCAAAAAGAAAAACTCAAACTTTTTAATCTCCCAAACCACATACAGATGAGAAGGTATAAAAGCTCCACATTCTGTCATGACCAAACTTACTCACGCACACTCATATATTAACCATAAGGATAAGTATTTATGCCTTTTGATATTTAGAATATACTTAATTTTCATTTTTTTGGATTGTTTGGTCAAGATGTGGTTTTTAAGGTAAAGGGTGGTCATGTTGGATGATATCTGATAAATTTTATATTGTAGTTTTACCAAATCAAAAAAACTGTGTAATTGTGCCTTTTGATATTTTTCCATTTTCTGCCAATATTTTTGTACTTACCATGGAAACATTATTTTATAGGACTCTGAAGGGTGTTTTTTTTAATGTACATCTAACAAACTATATATTCTTGCTTTACAAAACTTTACTCCATTAATTAAACAGAATAGATTGTTGTGGATTTTGAATTTTGAATTTTTTACAAATCCTGCTGAGTCCATATTGTTAAAATGATTTTAAGGTGATACTGAAGGTTCCCCATTTTGTTTTGTGTGGGTCAGGCAGGTCGGAATTCTTTAGATAACTATTGTGTAATTTAGTAGTTGTATGTAAAACTTTAAGGAAAAAAAACTTTTTTTTTACAGTCCTGAAAAATGGCGTCACATGCACTTTGTATGTTCTATTATAAGCAAATTAAAACATAATTTAGTTTCTTTTCCAACATTATCCAACTTGCTAATAAAAAGATCCAAACTGACATTTTTGTAATTTTTAAAACAGCCTATATGATTGTGTCAGAACAGCATCATTGGAAGAAACATAACTTAACCATAATTCTGTAGTTTAAAAAAGTACAGATTCAATGAAGGCATCCAGTAGAGATGTATTTTTTAATGTCAGTGCTGAAAAAGTATTTATTGTACATACAGTATAATCCTCCCTAAAGTACATAAATTACAGTATTTCTCCTTCGCTATCTAAAAAATAGAAGCAAAAGACAGCAAAGGAGAGAGCGGTAGAGGTAGAAGGAAGGGGGGGGGGGGCAGAGGGAATTTTGGAGGAACAATTTTTGATACAGCAGGGGGAAAATAGCCCAGAAAACAATGGAACCATCTATATATCTCTTTTTGGATTGGGAGGCTTGATAGGGAGGGAGGTGGACAATCAGGACTTTGTGGGCCCCTGATGAGAGTGGTCCAGTAGGGGTTATTGGGTAGAGCGGCCCCCCAGGGGGAGCCCTCTTCTCTTTCTTTCTCTCTCTCTCTGGACCCATGGGTCTCTCCAGGTCCCTGGGGAGTGAAACTGTAGAAGCCGTTTCGCTGTGGGGGCCCTATAGGCACCAGGCAAGAAGCACACTGAAGGAGGCAGTCCCAAATCCAGACAGACAGACAGATGGACAGATGGACACAATCCAATAAAAATGAGATGGATGTCATTAGCAGGTATCATAGCTGCTGTATTTTGTCTGTTGCAAAGTGAATATTTCACTCATGAGAACAAAAAGTCAGTCAGAGGAGGAGAAAGGTGAGTTTGGTTCCACCTTTAAAGTTCCAGGTCTCACATCTTCTGTACAGGATGACATTAAAGTAAATTCTGCCTGAATTCATCTGGAATTTTTGCTGAGGTGTTTTGATGGGTTGTGTTTTGTTTTTTTTTTAATGCATGTGAATTCCAACTTCTGTTATGTCGCCTTTGTGGCTGAGTTAGATAGCGGAAAAAAAGGAGAGTTTGGCTAGAGGAGTGTGTGGAGGACGAAAGGATGGATGCTGTAGGTGTTATGCCTCCTCCTCACCTCCCCATCCTCCTCCACCTCTCCAACACCATCTTATTTTCCCCTCCTTCAATCTTACACACCCTCCCTCCATTCCTCTCTTCCACAGACGCACACAACCACACTACATTCTACAAGAAATAATTGCTTTTGTCTGGAAGGAGTGTAGGGAGGAGGGAAAGGGGGCGCACATGGATCCCTCTGTGGATGGAAGGGGGTCTTTGAAGGACAACTAGTCACTTCTCCCTTCCCTCCCTCTTTCTCCTCCTTCCTTCTCTCTCTTTTCCCTGCAACTTACTCCTTTCTATCAGCATCCTCCTCTCCCTCCATCCTTCCCTACCCTTCATCTCTCTCCCGGCTGTCTCCCTTAATTTTCCCCCCTCTTCTTCTCCTCTCTCTCTCTCTCTCTCTCTCTCTCTCTCTCTCTCTCTCTCTCTCTCTCTCTCTCTCTCTCTCTCTCTCTCTCTCTCTCTCTCTCTCTCTCTCTCCCCCCCTCTCTTTCTCTCTCATTGGACCCACGGATGTCATCTGTCATACGTGAAGCGGAGGGAGAGGGACAATAAAACCTGGTTGTCTACTATAGAAGATGAGACATTTTTCATAATTAAGAATATGCCAATTTAGTGAATTCAGAGCACATTTCTCGACAATATGGCTGCCTGTTGATGACGGAGAAAATGACAAGACCGGTGATGATGGGAAAGCCATTTATTTATGGGCAATTTCCATTATAACAGTCCTAATTACCAAGTGAGCGACTGTCCTGCGGTATGAGGCGTTCAGGGCCCGTAGGAGCGAGCGCTACGCTCGTTCTTATTGATTTGCTCGTATTGACTGCGATGTTTAAGATATAGATTTTTCTATTTAAAAATCTATATCGACAATAATCTGGTGTGTAAGCGCCCGGCGTTGACTGATGCCGGCATGTAATTGACAGCGCATAACATGTCGGCGCAGGGCTCTGAAAGGGCAGAAGGAGAGGAGAGGAGAGGAGAGGAGAGGAGAGGAGAGGAGAGGAGAGGAGAGGAGAAGAGAGGAGAGGAGAGGAGAAGAGAGGAGAGGAGAAGAGAGGAGAGGAGAGGAGAGGAGAGGAGAGGAGAGGAGAGGAGAGGAGAGGAGAGGAGAGGAGAGGAGAGGAGAGGAGAGGAGAAGAGAGGAGAGGAGAGGAGAGGAGAGGAGAGGAGAGGAGAGGAGAGGAGAGGAGAGGAGAGGAGAGGAGAGGAGAGGAGAGGAGAGGAGAGGAGAGGAGGAGAAGGAGAAGGAGAAGGAGAAGGAGAAGGAGAGGAGAGGAGAGGAGAGGAGAGGAGAGGAGAGGAGAGGAGAGGAGAGGAGAGGAGAGGAGGAGAAGGAGAAGGTGAAGGAGAAGGAGAAGGAGAAGGAGAAGGAGAAGGAGAAGGAGAAGGAGAAGGAGGTGGTGATCCCCTCTGGTACCTGAGAATTCAGAGTTTGGCCATGTGGTGTGTTTTGACTTAAAATGATTGCGTGCTTCAAATGCAAGCTCAAAAACGCTGCGTTTAATGTAAATTTAAATGTAAACACTAGAAACAGCTTCTAACCAGCTTCTTCTTTCCCACATGTGGAACAGCAGTGGTCGCTCTTGTCTCCTTACATCTGAATAAACTAATGACGCGCCCCCGTCAGGTCAGGAGCGGCTTATTAAAAACGGCACTGATGAGGTAACTTAATAGTGAGCACGCTGGATGCCCTGGTGAGCTGTAAGCACCTATAGGTATCCATGGATCCTCATTTCGGGTCTTCATCACTTCCCAAACAGGCCGATGGTAATTCACTGATCACCACTGGCATCATTATAACCGGTATTATTAAGAGAAGGGTGGGTGGGTGGGGGGGTTTCAGAAAATCAATACAGGATACCTTTTGCAGCGGTAGTGAAAACGAGGGAGATGGGGGTGGGTTGGTGGAGGCTGGAGGGAGGGGATGGATGGAGGGAGGTGCGGGGGTGGGTGGTGATGTGTGAGTAGTAGCCGGTCCTCTCTCGCCTCAATGTTGCGGCCAGCCTAGTGGCAGATCGCTACAATCCTGGAGGGAGCCGGGTCGAATGAGCTGTTGGGGTTCCCAAATAAAAACGGGGGCAAACAGACAGACAAAAAAGAATAACAGACGGATGGACGGAGATAGGCAAGTGTTCCGATAAAAAAAAAAAAAAAACTAAAAAAAAACCTAAAAAAAAACGGGAGACCATAACCGGATTCTCTGCGCATTCTTATTTCCGTTATTTTGTGTTGTCGTATTTTTTATTTTAAATTATTTATTTATTTATTTATTTACGCGCTGCATTTATTTATTTATTCGTTATTTATTTATTTACTTACCTATCGATTGATTGCGTTTTAATTATTGCCTTGTGACACAAGCGCGAAGGAGGAGGAGCGTCAGGGCCAAACGCGCGCTTTGTGTTTGTGTGTCCGTGTCGCCTTTTCCACCACTTTTTTAAAAAAATTCTTTTTTATTACTATCGTTATTATTATTATTTATCGACTATAGCCTTTAATGAAGCTGTTTTAACTGTAGCCGCGATCCGCTGCTTTGGAGCGAGCGGATGAATGTTTTGCATGCAGCCTTCATGCAAAGAAGAGAGGAGCGGCAGCGCGTACAGCTAGAGACCAAATACAATAGATCAAACCAAATAGCACTGCAACAGAAATCCACATAAGTCTTTTTAAACTCTGCTGGCCTTTCTATTTCTATCGTGGTGTTGCAAAGCAGATACCAAAGCTAAGCCCGGTCGCTGATGCTCCAGGAGGAACCTACAGACTGTTCTCATGCCTTTTCGCACCTATAGGAAAACATTTCTGGTGAGGAGAGAGGATTAAATAAGCTCCGGGGCCTCTATGTTTACTCAAGGAGAACGCTTTAACAGTGCAAAGGTAACAGAGAGACACAGGTGCATCGGTTATAGTCAGGTGACACAGAGCCTTTTATTATAAAACTAATACATTAGGTCTGTAATCAACTTTTTGCTGTATCCTGTAGAAGTGACGTCTGATCTCCTGTCTATCCGTCTGTGTGTTAGTCTGAAGTCTGAGCTAACCGCTGCACTCAAGGGACCATCCGATATAAGTTCTATGCACATTTACACCAAAACTAAAACCGGCCACCAGTCGACATCCACACATGTAAATAAAAGTGCGCATCTGGGCTACATGTGTACACACCTAACGGCGAATGTTGTGAGCTCACCACACCAAATATTTCCCCAAAGCTGTCTACCAGAGAAGATACAGAAGCTTCTGAAGAGGACAGTTTATTACAGTACTTCTCTCAGATTATTCGCATCAAAATAAGAAGCCGGAGGAAGACCATGTTTGTTCCCTTGCCGGTGCCGTTCGTCTTTCAGAGAACTGCCCCTGACCTCAACGCCTGGCGTCTCAAATCTCCTTTGGCTCTGCGCTCCAACTCCGGTAAGACATTTTTTTTTTGTCTCTTCTGTCTGCTACACGTCCTCCATGTCGGTCAGACTCGGCCATGCAGAACCGCCCCGCCTTGCTCGGTGCCGATGCACTTGCAGCCGGGAGAGCCGCTGCTTGACACACACACACACACACACATACACACACACACACACACACACACACACAAACATTTAAACGCGCGCACACACACTCCTCCGGCTCCGTTTTAAGGCTTAAACAGAGTTCTTTACTTGCGGGACGCTGGTTCGAATCAAAGATGCCTTTTCTGAGCGCGTTGTGGTGTCCAGACTGATTGAAAATTAATTGCGTAATATGTCCCCTTTTCTTTTTTTTTTTTTTCTTTTTTTCTTTTTTTTTGCAGTCCATTCTGTGGAGCGATGCGCCACCGTTCCACTCGTGTGTTGGATAATTTCCACACCGCCTATGTTCATTCCTCCGAGTATTTTCCCTCCTGTCTCCGTTCCCATCCTTCCCTTCTCCTCCACTGCCTGCGCCTGAGTATCAGCCTCCGTCTCTCCCCAACTAGACTCTCGGCAGGCAGGGAATATTCATGCCAACTTATCGATCCTGTGGAGATCGATTCCTGGGCCGGTGGAAGCAGGGAGAGGGGGAGATAGGAGAGAGAAGGTGCACGGAGCACCGACGTGTGAGAAGGGAGAGACGAAACGCCGAATTTCTATCGTTTTGATTCACACTGTTCCAAAAATTGTACTTTATTCTTTATCGGGAATTAATATCTCGGTTTTGCGCATGTCGATCATGTCTCATTCTCCGCGGTGTTTGCTTTGGCTCTGACTTACATGCATGGCTCGGGAACAAGGCTTGTAACCACCGTTGGAAAAAATACTTCCAATAACTACTTCTGTCCCATTGCTGCCTTTTTTTTTTTTTTTTTTAATACACGGTTGAAAACGGATGGGGCAGAAGGGATGTGGAGTCAGGGAGGAGGGGGGAGGGTGCCGACTGGGGCGCCGTCTGCATTTTATCTGCGCTGAAGCGGAATAAAAGGACGCATGGTGGGAGCAGCCAGACTGGCTTCAGTGTGTCACTGAGACAGAGCTCCAGATCTGTACAGCTTGGACTTTTTCTTAGACGTGCAACAGCTGCCTAAGGATAGGAAGGATGCGCGGCTCTGATGTGTTTACTGTCCTCCATGTGCGCATTGAAGGACTGCAGAGTTCAGTGGAATGAGGGGAAAAACGATGTCAAGCCATCTGGCTTCTATCTGATGCCCTTCAGTATTGAAGTTGTTAATGCATATACATACAGCAACTGGCGTATCTGCGCGTAATGGTGCGTAAATGTGACTGGTGTGCACTTTGGATGGACTCTTAAAGGGCCAGACACTCCCCTCCCCTCCAAGTACACAGCTCCCCTTTCATTTCCAGATCAGTTCAAGCCCATTTGGTTTCAGAGATGCCAGGATTCACCCTTACTCCACATGCTCAGTCAACAGTGCACAGCATGTGATAGTGAAGGAATATGTGATGGATGGGGAGAGAAAAGGAGTGGAGAGAGATGAGAGGGACCTGTTTCACACCATATCTCTAGAGATATGCACTCAGAAGAGAGGGGAGATGGGTTGGAGGGAGGAAGAGGCAAAAGAGCAGGGACCGGGGAGGAGGAGTTTTCGCGCTCCGCACCTTGAAAAATGGCGAATGTCAGAATGAGATAAAAAAAAAAAAAATGTGGGAAGAGAGAGGGAGAGAGAGAAAGAGAGAGAGAGAGAGAGAAGTCGGTGAGAGTAAGAGTAGATGACAGAGTGAAAAACGAGGAGGGAAAGGAAAACCCAGTTTGAGCTTGAGAGGTGAGAGTAAACCGCAGATGAGCCATTATGTTGCGGTGTCCCAGGCCAGGGCCAGCATCTGAATAAGCAGGTGAACTGATGGGATTGGTACGGGAGCCGCCGGATACCGTAGATGGCGGGATAAGGGTGATTTACAACGCTATGCTGATTTTAGTCCATTTAATAACGCGGTAGAATGTGCTGTCCTTTTCAAACTCAAAAGAGTTTGTCAGCAGAAGGTTGCAGGGTCATTTTAACATCTTGGGCATGTTTTTGTTATTGTTGTTGTTGTGCATTAGCACACAATGACAAGCGTCACATAAAAGTTTCCTCTCACAGAGGTGTCATCGCTAAATTGTTGTCTGGTTCAGACGTTGGCTCCCTAAAGCTCTGATCTGCTCACACAGGACATCTGAATACTCCACACACAGGCTCTTTAAAGCTCTTGACTCGAGCGCTCCGTTAACTCCTCTCTTTGACCGGAGGGAGCGTCTTGATTCCTTTGAGTTAGAGCTCTATTCAGGGTCAGGGGTCGCAGCAGGAGTGTTTGACTCAGCCTCACCCGACCCCTCTCTTCCCCTTTCTCCTTTCATGTTACGACAAGCCTCAAGCGCTCGTGCACAACCCCTGTGCGTACACACACACACACACACACACACACACAAACACACACACGGAGTCATCAAACAGATGGATCATCATATAGCATAAAACAAGCATGTTAGACCGTTTTCCACCTGGATAGCGAGCCACTCGAACAGATCCAGGCATTGTTCTATTTTTAATGGCATTGTGTCTGTGAAGGCACAGGTCAGGTCCGCTGCTTTGCCACCGATGTGTGTACGTTGTAGTAAAATGGTTTGTGAAGCCATCAGCATTAACTGGTGTATGAAAGTTTAATGGGACATAGAGGAGAAACCGCAGGTTTCCCACACAGCGCAGGGCTTGAAATGATCTGATACGATAGGCCATCAAGAAGACTGGAGGCCGCTTCTCTCTCTCTCTTTCTCTCCCTGTCTCTCAAACACAGACACCTAGATTCACTTCATCTCAGCTATGCACCCTTTGACACGCACCATTAACCAGCATCTCTTACCGTACACGTTGAACTCACACACACACACACACACACACACACACACACACACACACACACACACACACACACACACACACACACACACACACACACACACACACACACGCACACACTCTCTCACAGACACACAAAGCTCAGATTTAAGACTGTCTTTACTTCTTTATCTGAATTTAAGTCAGGAAAAGTCATTTATATTTGTATTTTTCATTACTTTTTCCCAATCATACATGCAGATCATTTTTATTTTATTTCAAGCATACTAGTCCCACAAAATGGGTCTGTTCTTGTTCACTTTCAAAACATTTCTGCATGTGTGTGTGTGTGTGTGTGTGTGTAGGGCCTTGACATACGTCTTCTATCGCTTATGTGATGTGAGACCATAGAGTGCGTTTTATGTGTGCATGTGTGTGTGGGTGCGCAGCTCAAACCTGAGCACTCGTGCAAACTAGTGTGTAGGTATGGATCGTTTTACGGAGGGGAGCGTGCAAGTGGCAGTGTTAACATGATTGCAAATGACAAAATGTCAACCTGGGTTTGTTAGCAACATAATGGGGAATCAATAGACACAAGAAAGATGTCAATACTACATGCTTTATTGCATTAAGCTACCTTGCTCCTTCTCCGTAGCCCCCCCCCCTCTCTCTCTCTCTTTCTCCTCTTCTTTTCCCTTCCTCTCCCGCTCCTTCCTGCTCTCTGTCAAAATACAATTCTCTCTCCCTCCTCTCTTCTCCCTGTGGTAGTGGAATTAGATTGTAGTATATGAAGCAGCCACAGGGTTCTGAATGTAGCACGCTGATACAGAATGCTTTAGGAGCTAATGGGTTTGGCTATTTAGGCTCACACAGATACCCCTGACACAGTTTCACAATGAAGGCTCAGAGGAGACGCAGCAGTGACGAGGCAGCCAGCAAAGCCTACTTTCACATCATTTTAATTTATATAAAGACAATAATAGGATGCTGATGACGTCATCTGGCACGACAAGAAAATATTGTGTTTTTATGATGATCTACAAATCAAATCTGAGCATGTAATCGCTGGAATTTGTTATCATTTAAAGTGGTAATGTTGTTTTTTATAGTCATACATTTCAAATTAAAGCTGCTACATGGTTTTAGATTAATCCAAGCAAATCCATTTTTAAGTGTGTCATCGTAAAAGTGTGTTGTTTGTATTTAACCAATGTCAAATATTCATTTTTAATCCTTTGAATTGTTTACTCTTTTATGCATTTGCACACATGTGCATATGCGTCAGTAGGCTGCATTTATATATAGCATGTGTGCATTAGTGTGTGTGTGTGTGTATGTTATGTGGGTGTGTTAGTTGAAACTAATGTAGTATTAATGCTGAGCAGGTCCCACAGCTCATTAGCAACAGTCAGTGGTTTCTCCCGGGGAACAGAGGCCACACATACATACAGAGTAAGTCGTCATCAGCCATTAGCGTATTAATAACCATTACCCCCCCCCACACACACACACACACACTCACACACTTAGAGACACACAAAGCATCGTCACCAGACAGTGACCTTTACACATATGCGTTTCAAAATACATACTTGGAGAATACGCACCAGAGCACAGAGAGAAGATCACATGAATGTCTTATTCTTGAACGTGTTTGCTACACACTAGAGTATTCGATTGATGGACACACACACACACACACACACACACACACACACCGACACATACTCAGACTCACACTCTGTAAAATAATTGTGTGCACTTGGTCGCTGTGGACTGAAATTACAGCCCAGCATTATTCCTAATCAGAGTCCAGGTGAAAAGGCTACTTAATCAGACCTATCACCTGGAGAACAACCACAAAGAGGGATAGCTGGTGTGTGTGTGTGTGTGTGTGTGCGTGTGTGTGCATGTGTGTGCGTGCACCTGGGCAGTTAATCAACACATCAGCAGGAATAAACACATACAAACCAGCGGACT
Source organism: Antennarius maculatus (assembly GCA_013358685.1). Classification (NCBI taxonomy): domain Eukaryota; kingdom Metazoa; phylum Chordata; class Actinopteri; order Lophiiformes; family Antennariidae; genus Antennarius; species Antennarius maculatus. The sequence goes on from CM023615.1 coordinate 17,365,123, forward strand.
CCATTCTGGGTATTGATTTGAACCCCTCTCTATGCGTCTCTCTGCCTTCCATTCTCTTTCAATAACACACATAATGCACACACTGTGAGCCCAGGCGCACTTGACCTCCACATAGGGAACATTCTGTTACACCCCTGAGTGTGGACGTTCGGTCCCGTTGGTGATGAGACCTGGAGTGGACTTCGCCACATGCCGCCAATCACCTGCATCAAACACGACAGTCAAAAGACGTCTCAGAACTCCCACGGACAGCTTGGAACACGTGAGGAGTTGATTTTGGTTATGTTTTTTTCTGCTCAAGATTGCCTGATTTATTCAAACCACAAACATAAAAGAGCCTTACATTCCCCCGGTCAGACTCATCGCACTGGACTATCTTGCGTCTCGTAAACGGACCAACAATACGATTCTGGCGGTCGCCGTGATTGTTGATGGCTGCAGGCGCTCACCTCTGCCACCCTGCTCATGTGCCAGTACATTTAGATAATAAAAAAGACCAATAAAATCCAGGGGTTTGATTGGGTTTCTCCCCCTTAGCCCAGAAGGAGTGCACAACTAAATCAGGGGTCTTTCTCTCCATTTCATTTAGCTGATATGATTTATGGTAATGAAGGGGTCCTATTAACCTTTGGGGTTTCACTGCTGTCCTTCAGAGTGAGAGTGGATGAGAGTGTGTGCTTACAGGCTGGGGTTAGGCAACGAACATGTCCGTTATAAGCTATGTCACATCGTCTGGAGAGCTTACACACACACACACACACACACACACACACACACACACACACACATACATGAAAACACATACACATTCACAATGGAGAATCTCCAAAAGTAGCGCGGTCCTTTCAGGGACTTGAATGCATGTTTAATCTCCCTCCTCTTCTGCTCCTCTAGACATTTTCTCTTTTCTTTATCCCCTCTATCCTTCCTGCTCTCCATCCTTCTCTTGGCAGGAGCACTCTGTTCTGAAATTAATCTGTTGTACTCCACCACCTCTTCTCCCTCCCATTACCTTGTGCAATCTCTCTTCCTCTTTCTTTCGTTCTTTCTTTCTTTCATTCTGTTGTAAGTGCACGGTCCCTCCTTGTCCACATTTCTTGTCAAAGCAATTGCCAGGATATTAAAAACATTCAAGTGCTAGCTAAAATTTATGTTGTATGATTTGAAACTTAAAAAACATTTTTTAATTGTTTTTTTTTTCTTTTTTTGGGGGGGTGGTGGGGGGGGGGGTTGAATCAGCACTTTAAGGTTTTGACCCAACCCCATTTCCCCCTAATTTCTCCAGCTGGCTCTAATTTCTACCTGCATCCATCATTAAAACCATTCATAACTGGTCGTCTCTAAATATTAAGGGCCTAAAAGAAAAAAAAAAAGGGGGGGGGGTGACCAATGGGGCATAATCCCCTCCTTCTTCTGTACAAGGGCTGCACCCCTCTGTCCCTTTGTTTGCTTGTAAAGGGGAGCGAGGGAGGAGGTTAGAGAGGGGGGTGCTAAGGGAGTGACTTACGTGACCTCTCGCTCCCCTCTCTTTTGACGCTCTCATGTTCTGTCCATTTTGTCATGCACATCCCACTCCCTCCCTCCTCTTTCATCCTCTATCATCCCCATTTTACTAGCCTGGTTAAGTTGCCATGGCTGTTGTCCTCCTATGTCCTGTTCTGCCTCGCTCTCTCTCTCTCTCTCTCTCTCTCTCACGGCGTCTTCGGCAGCAGCTACCCGGTTGCCAAAGTGTCTGTCGGACACATTAAGGCCCATAAAAGCATAGTGCGGTCGCACTATTAACCAACAGTCAGAGGTAGTGTACAAAAGTGACTTTAAATGAGTCTGTGATTACCCTGGAACATGGAGACACACTGAAGTGGCCAAGAAAGTATGAGACAAGGACAGAGCATCAAAGAGTGGACAAAGAGTGGCGCTTGGATGTGTCTGGAGTCTCTTAAGGAAAATTGAACAGAAATGAATATTTGTTTCTCCCACAGCTAAGAAGTAAAAAGCCTACCTGAGTGGAAGAAGTGATGAAAAGTTGTAACTCAAATTTCCAGCCCCCTTCCCCCCCACTCACCCACCCACCCATTACACAACCTGCTCACCCCCCCACCCCCCACCCCCTCCTCGCGCCCCCCCCCCCACATCATCCCCATTTCCTAATTGGCCACATGCTGCCTTGAGTGACAAGTGTAATCATCAGTCAAATTATGATGGAAGGAGATGGTGGAGGCCAGGGGAGGTGGAGGAGGAGGACAACAGAAGGTGGTGGTTGGGGTGGGATGGGTGGTGGTGGTGGTGGTGGTGGGAGGGGGAAAGGGGGGGTAGTTGAAATGAAGTGCTTTGATCAGAGATAAAGTGGGGATGAACGGGCAAACAGACTGAGCGACATGGGAACCCGCTGTCCACACACCTGCTGCTCCATGGATGGGCAACATCAGCACCCACAGACCTCAGTGTGTGTAGAACATCTCTTTCCAACCAGCATTGATTATACAATGTGAATAACATCGAGATCAGACTTTTAATTTCAATCTGAACAAAGGTTCTGATTACAATCGGAACACGGGATTGAACAATGGAACTGCCGGGCGTGGAAACGGCGTGATCCAGGTCCACGTTATATTTGGATGTACTTTGTTAGCGAGAACAGATGCTACGTCTCCAGCCGGCTAACAAGGTTTACAGTAATTAGGAGTGCTGATGAAGCGCTTTGATTCTCCGGCTGTGGCGGCCCGCTCATTAGCGGCTATGGCTAGCCATTGCTGCAGCAGGAGCTCCAGTCACATCCTATTAGGCGGCTCAATGTACACTCTGAATTAGGAGCGGGAGATTAAGTGGAGATGAAAATTGTCTGTGTACACACACAGATAAATCCACGCGCGTGTGTGTGTGTGCACATGCACAAGCACACATACACACACATACACACAGAGACACTTATTAAGTCAGACTGTTTTGAAAAGACCATCAAATTCCACAAACGTTCATTTATAATGAGGGTTAGCAGAAGAAAATTCCTTCCTTGGAACCAACCAAAAATTTAATAAGATACTAATTTGAGCTGGTAGACAGAAATTCCCTGAAACCTACGGATGTGTCAAGTGCCACGATTTAATGAAAAAAGGCTTGTGTAAGAGGAAAAAAAAAAAACAGACGCAACAAAGAGAGAAGTAGGATAGGTTTTCACACATTAGTCTGTGTGTGTGTAAGCACAAATTTCCCAGTGTAAAATATTTCTGTGCTCGTCCTGCAAATTAAAGACACCAAAAAAGACAGTCCTGGAAAAAAAAAAAAACCCAACGGATCTCTTTTCCCTTCAAGTGTCCTCGCCATTCGTCAATACCGCCTTCATGTTCCTGCTGTGTGATGGAGTGAATATTGAGGACGTGGCTCCTGTGTTTAATGCTGGTTGATGAAGTCTCCCTTTGTCTGTCTGTGCTAACCTGTCGCAAACGGGACACTGCTTATAGCAAAATCAATACGCAGAGTGTAGAGGAGAGAGAGAGAGAGGCCTGGAGATGGAGGTAGAGAAGAGAAAGAAGAGAGGGGGGGGGTGGTGGTACAGGGACGTTCAATTGTGGATGAATGCAATGAAAGGTGGAAACAGGAAGTAGGATGGAGCAGGAAATCATATGGAACAAAAGGGAAGTGGGTGAGATGGGAGGATATTTAGATAGTTGGGTCATCCGCTGCAATGTTGTCACTCTGAATGCCTGGTGTCGCTCAGTGTGAGTGCTTTGTGTGTGTGTATGTGTGTGTGTGTGTGTGTGTGTCAATCAGAGCATTTATATGTATATGTTTGTCTTGCCTGTCCCTGGCCTTGACATATAGGGGCAGTTTTATCGCTTGTGGTGTGTGTTCATGTGATTGTTTAAGTGCCCGCAGAATGCTACAGCCCCCGGTTGTGTGTGTGTGTTTCAATTGGTGTGTTTGTGTGTGTGTGTGTGTGTGTGTGTGTGTGTGTGTGTGTGTGTGTGTGTGTGTGTGTGTGTGTGTGTGTGCATGGATGAAACCTTCTTTTTCTTTCACTCCCCGGAGTCGCAGCCGGTGTGAAGAGAGGAGGAGAGCGACGGAGGGATGAGGAGAAGGACAGTGAAGGAGAGAGGGAGGCAAAGGATGGGGAGAAGGAGAGGTGTAGGGGGTGAGGACAAGGGGGGGGGGGGCAGTTGTGTGAGAGAGGCACAGCTGGGAAATGAGAAATGCAACCCCCTCCCCATATACCACCACCTTACACTCTTACGCCGCGTACACACACACACACACGCACACACACACACACACACACACACACACACACACACACACACACACACACACACACACACACACAATCCCCATCTCTTTATCCTCCCCTCAGGAAAGAAGGGGTGGAGGTGGGGTGAAGGGAAGGGAGAGGCAGGGGGGATAGGAAGAGATGGAGAAGGGGACAGATAGGGGCATTAAAATTCATGGACTTTTTTTATTTTCCCTGCTGAAAATCAATAGTGTTTACTATGAATGAGTGGAACAGTGGACAACAGTGGTGCCAGAGGGACAGATAGAGACAGAGAGGAGGAGGAGGAGGAAGAAGGGAGAGAGGTAAAGAGGAGGAGGGGTGACTTTATAGCGATAGGCAGAAGCACCAGAGGCCAAGGTTAAAGACCAGCCGTGGCAGAGAGATAGAAGCGCCGTGTAAGTTAACTGTCTCCTGAAACAGACGACCTGCCTTCCAACGCATATTTATTCTTTCTCATCATACACATTTAAATCCTCCTCTTTCCCGTTTTTTAACGCTGGGGGCTCACAGCTGTCCACAAGTCTTCACTTTTCTAACTTTTCATTCCTCGTTCGTCGCATCAGCTGCCTCTACCTTTCAAAAAACTGTGTGTGTGTTAATTGGCAGCCAGAAACACCACTGACACGGCCTCTAACAAACAAACAGCGTACCCCCCCCCCCACACACACACACACACATGCACACACACAGGGCCGTCACACATAGACACACACAGACAAGTTCACACTGAGTTGTTCAGCAACCCTGACCCTGTTTCCTGCTGCTGAAAGCCAATAAGTTTGGGATGGCTTACCAGCGTTTTGATTAAGCACTGCCTGTTTGTCTCACCACTTGATCAAAGAAGAAAAACATTGTGTTTTCTCTGGTTTTCCTTTTTTTTTCCCTTTTTTTTTTTTTTTTTTTTTTTTTTTTTTTACAGCAGCCGCCACATGTTTTGCAGCAATCAAAAGCTTTTAGAATAGTTTGTGTTGCTTTTTTTTTTTTTTTTTTTTGCTGGCAAAATCCTGTCAGTAAACAGAAAATAGATCATTTATGGTCCATGAATGCTTCTTCGAAAAGACAGAAAAGTTAGCTTTCTTTTTTTTTTTTTTTTTTTGGACTAGTTTCTGGTATTCTCCTATTTTTGACCCATTCCCCATGTGTCTTCTCTTCTTTGTGTTCTTTGTGCATGCCCATGCCTGCATGTATGTGTGTGTGTGTGTGTGTGTGTGTGCGCACGGCTACCTGACGCACATTCTATCGTCATTTTGGACGCACAATCGTGCATCTCTGTATTGTTGTGCACGGGAGGTGCTGGGGTGATATATATTCAGGCGGCTCATGCATTATGTAGAGCGCAGGTGAGAGCGTCTAAAATGTGAACTGCTGGTATGTGGAGGGTTCAGGGCCTATCTCACTGAAGCTCTCTGTATTGCATAGCATCTCCATTTCAAATCGGCCTGTCAAAAGCCAGCAGCATGTTTTATTCAGCAACAGATATTGATCACATAATATGCATACATACCAAATCTATACTGCATACCAAATATAAGCCTTTTGATATGTATGTAATATTGAGAGCGCTGCAGGTGTTTATTATGTGCATAAACTCTGCAACACCGGCAATAAAAATATGTTTTTGTTTATTTGTTTTGCAGCTGCAGTTTTTTTTTTTTTTTTTTTTTTTTTAAATTTTTTTTTTTTTTTTTTGATCTGGTAATGTTATGCAGTAATGCTGATCAGGCGTTAAAGTTGAGAGCCTACTTGTTTACTGGAGGCCAAGGCCAGGCGTTATAGCACATCCATTCAGCGTTCGTGTGTTTGTATTTGAGTGTGGACTCTGCATTGTCTGCAGGGATACGGAGAGTTTGCTGAAGTCACAAAGCCACGGCGGTTCAGTCCTGTGGGCTTTCGCATGTGTGTTCATTACTCCGATACTTCAAACACTCCGAGGGGTATTGTGTGCTAACTCCAATTTCTCAATCCACTTACCGAGCTGCTAGGCTTCGTGGCCGGGATGACCTCCCAAGCACCCACAAACATAAGCAACTGATAATTCACAATATCAGCTCCTTTTTTGTCCATCAACATGTTTTTCCATCGGTAGTTTTCCACGAGTTAAACCGGAGACCCGAGGTCAGAGCCGCCTCTTCATCATGGACCGGTCTTCACCATCGTGCTGTATAGGCGCCACACTAAATCTCACCTCTCCTAAATGACTGGAATGGATGAGAGGTCACAGTATATGGAGGAGGAGGAGGAGGAGGAAGAAAACGTAGGCTTTAGCTCTAACCTTCATGAGGGTTTGGTGAATGAGATATGAGAAAGGTAAACGCCGGCTTGTTACGCAGTGATTGTGTGTGTGACACACACAGTTTTCTCCAACCATCTCGTTCATCCGTCTCAGCGACGGCGAAGGGCATCCAGTGATGTCATGTCTGCACAAGTCCACACCTGGAATCTACTTCCCGTTCTTGCTTCCTGTGTGTCTTTGTCAAATATTTCTTTTTCATCCTACTTCCTTTTTTTTTTTACTCTCACCCCATCCAAAATAATTTTGTCTTTTTCTCTCATCTTTTCTCTCAAAAATACAAAACTACCTTTCTACCTTTCTCCAGCTGAAAAACAACTCAATTTTGTTCAGTTAGTTTCCAATTTGGATTTAAACCTGTAACATCCTCAGTGGTTTTATTTTATGGAACAGTGACGCTTATCTTTCCACTGGCTGTTACAGACAGACAGTTGAGCTGCCCTCTGTCCACAACTCTCTACATCTGCTCCATGCTTAAAAGGTCATTTGTCAAACCTGACATTTTCTGCCCTTACCAAAGGTTTCCTCAATATCAAGCCTGGCTCCCCCCCATCCCAAGTTTATTTTTTCATCTATTTGTTTGCTTTCCTATAAACCTTTTCGGGCAATGAATTCCTCTTCAGTGTCAGACGATATCCAAGAGAAGGAGAACGAATTTTGTTGTCTAGTGGTGTTGAATAAACTAAAGAGTAACAGAAGAGTTCCATTGTGTCGATGTATTTTGATATGTGTGTGTGTGTGTGTGTGTGTTTCGTGTGTGTGTGTGTCTTTACTCAGCACACAGGTCGTCACCCTTATCTCCCCCAGCCATGCCCCTTTAAGTTCAACCATTCATTCCACCATTTTGGTTTTTGCCCCGTATCATCAGAGCCCACCCCCCAACAAGACTTACCTGAACACACCTCCCTCCTGATGTTTCTCACAGCTCCCCTTCCTCACACACTCTCTCCCCTCACTCATCTGAAATCCTTTCTTGCTCCTCCTCTTCCTGTCTGCATCTCCTAAATTTAAATGAGCTTCTTTCACACCATCAAATATTATTTCCAAGCCACCAATCTGCAAGTTTGACAGAAGTATAATAAATCGCAACAAATGTTTTGCCTATAATCGTGATGTACACAACAGAACACACAATACAACTCCAATAATACGGACGAATGAAAGAAAAACAAATGATTGCAACAAATCCCATCAAAATAAAAGCATTAAAAATTACGTATAATCATAAAATATTCAAAGAAGGCCTAAAATCATATGAATGTTTTATCTTTTCAGAGGATTTCACTAATATTTAACTTCGTCAAAAGTTTGTCTTGTCTATTTATTGAAGCCTTAAAGTTTTATTTTGTTAACTAATCATACATCTGCCTACGGACTTCAGAACAGCAACAGTCCTGGAAGTGTTGATCCTTTCTCAGGATTATTAAATGTTGAACCAACTCGGACCGGGTTGCCAGTTGGTCCTCGCCACCAGTGAGTTCTACCTACTGTGTGAAATTCACCTGGGTTACCAGGTTTGTCTGCATCAACTGGTCTGAGATCAGGTTGGGGTCACTCAGCATTTTTTTAGCCAAAGTCCCATCCAATCTCTGCACCTCCCTTACTTTATCTCTGTGTGTGTGTGTGTGTGTGTGTGTGTGTGTGTGTGTGTGTGTGTGTGTGTGTGTGTGTGCGTGCGTGCGCGTGCGTGTGTGTGTGTGTGTGATAGGAGGGCTCTGGTGAGCTAGTTGAATGAACTCAGTGGGTGTGCTGACAAATCAATGATAAAGAGTAATGACATCACCAATGTAATGCATCTCTTTGTGTTTTCATTGACTCCCCCCCGTCTCCCCCCGTCTCCCCCAGACTCCCCTCCTATCATTTATGCCACTTTGGGTCTTTGACTTTGCACAATAAACCATGTTTTTTTACCTCTTTATGTTTGTTATTACCTGTGTCTTTTATCTCTGTCATTTGTGTCTTTCTATTGGTCCGTCTATCCTCCCTCTCTCCCTCTCTCTCCCTCTCTCTCTCTCTCTCTCTCCCTCTCTCTCTCTCTCTCCCTCTCTCTCTCTCTTTCTCTCTCTATTGATCCAGTCATAGTTTTCTCAGTCTTCACAGCGCTGGGCTGCTCTAATCAATACAGATAATTGTCTGCTCTCTCTTGATGCCAAACATAGTCACCCATTCTCTCCCCTCCCTCCCTCCCCTTTTATCAATGAACCCCTGTCTCACCCCCCCCCCCCACCCATTCCCCTCCAACCCCCCCCCCACACACACACCCATAGACAGGGAATCCCCCTCCCCTAATGACAGGAGATAACCTGCTTTCTTTACCGATTTTCTCCCACCCACCCTTCCCCGCCTCACCCGCTGCCTCACTTTCCTCCCTCGTTCATCGATTACCGTGAGAGTCAGGGCCCGGCCGGCCCACCCTACAGATGTAAACACACACACAGTTGTGCTTTAGTTGCCATTCAACTTTTCCTCTTGTGTGGGCCTTTTCTACGATGACTTGGACCCGTGATGGTCAGGAGGGTGACGTCATCTCCAGACCCTCATCCCTCATCGTCCTCATGGTGGACATCTAGACATTCATTCTGAACCATCATCATCATCATTCTGAACTTTTCAGACAACTTTTTTCTTTCTGCTCTGTGAAGTTTAGCACATACTTGTACTTGATGCGCTGCACATTTTCAGAACATAATCATTAAGAGGTTTGGTAGATTATAAATATATTTCCTGACTCTGTGAACGAGTTCAGTCCAAATGAAGGGAACGACAGCGAGTAGAAAAGACAGTCAATTGGTGTCCGTTGATGATCATCACAGAAGACAGACTAAACAAGACAACAGACAATGAAAAAAATAAGAACTCAGCGATGAAGAGATGGTGCGATGAAGTTGAATGAATTTCCTATACCTGCAATTTCTCCAGTCTTTTTTACATAACAGTTTTACTTCTAGTCAAGTATAAAATGTGTATTTCCTCTTCTGCCACACTGTAAGTTTTTACAAACAGATCTCTGATGGTGTAGATGATGTTATGGACAAGCAAATAAAAATTTTAAAAGGATTGAGCTTTAAATCCATAGTAAATATAGAACCCAGAATTAAAATTTGCAGTAGAGGGCTTTAAAATCTGTACAACGTTGGTTTTAAATCCTCTATCCAGGCGAAGAAATCCCCCCCCCCCCGAAAAAAAAAGGTTTGACACAAAGGAAAAGGAGCAACATCTTTTCATGCATGGACAGACTGAAGTGTTTTATATGCAAAGTAAACAATATCTGCAGTATTAGAATTATAACACAGGGAAATAGAATGGCAATATTGAAATATTGAGTTAAATGTATTCAGTAAATAATAAGCCAAATAGCTTCAAGAAAAATGTAAAAGAGGGACGAACGGAGCAAACAAGTGAAAGCAGTTGGACTCATTCATATTCTCTCTACATATGAAATCCTGTGTGTTTAATAATGCATCTGCACATCTAGGCAACAAGGCGGGTTATAAGCCTGCAGGTTATTTCCCTCTCTCTCTTCCTCTTTGCGTATGTATGCGTGTGTTTGTGTGTGTGTGTGTGTGTGTGTGTGTATGTGTGTGTGCGCGCGCTATTGTGTACACACATACAATTACATTTTGTATCCTTCTATGAATCAGACTTGTAGCATACAGCAGAAGTCTCTGATGTGCACTCTATCACTGAACACAATCTGAAGCTGCACATAAACCACACAAGCAATATCAATGACAATATATATACAGTGTGTGTCCAATGTTTACACAAATATCTCATCTCCGCTCACGTCTGCAGCGGCCGATGTCCTGTTTGGTCTTTACCTCGAGAGGAGTAAGTGAGATGGAGTTGGGAAGGAGGGAAGGAGCCGTTTCGGTGGGGACGTCGGTCGATGGAGAAATGATACGCTATAATGTGGGAAAACAAACGATAGCCAGAGCAAATCGTTGCTGTTTGAGTTGCATCAGTGTTAAGGATATGGTTGTGCGTCGGTGAGTTGTATTATTGGATGCAAATGTGTTTGTGAGTGGGTGCATGCGTGTGCACATGTGAAGACGGCAGAGCTGGTTTTAAAGGCTGGGCTCAGGTTTACATGTGTGTGATCAGGCTAACCGGGGCGTGAAGGGGCTGACGGGGGGATGGAGGAGAGAAAAAAAAATTGTGGTACCTTTTATCCTTGTGGAGGTTTGATGGGGTGGGCTGGGGTGGGACGGGATGGGAGACAGCAGGGATCCTCCTTGCCCCCTTGGGAGTTGAACCTACAACCCCCTCACCTTCCTCTAGCCCTCTAGTCATGGACTTGAACCCTGTAACCCCCTGATGGACAATCTGTTTTTCTACCCAGCCTCACTGTGGCGTGGCGCATGACATTAACGGATAAATAGGTCTCTCTGTGTGTGTGTGTGTGTGTGTGTGTGTGTGTGTGTGTGTGTGTGTGTGTGTGTGTGTGTGTGTGTGTATGTGTGTGAGAGAGAGAGAGAGAGAGAGAGAGAGTCAAGTGTTTGGTCAGTTGGCCATGGCTTTGACGTTAGGGTCTTGCCCCTCTTTTATTTAATGCCTGTCAAACAGACGAGGTGATAAAAGAAGCGCTGATGTTCCTCCGCTCTTTGTTTGGATTTGTTTTGTAGCGGGTGTGACATGAGATTGTTTTATTGCTCTCTGTCTTTATTTTTGCTTGTGGGTTTCATTTTACACATTGAAATAGTCAAGCAGAGAACACATGGACTACCAGGGGTCCCTGGAGGATCTCGGTTCTCTTGAGCGTCCCTATAACGAGGACAGAAGCAGAGCGGTTTATGTATGTTTGGACTCCACTCATTCTTCACCTGTCAACAAAATCATTCTTACCTGAGAAAAATAAGGAGGTATGGTGAGAAGGGATGGGAGACAGTGGACAGTTAGTAAGCAGGAAGAGGAAATGGAAAGACGAGGAAGAAAAGACGAGGTCGGAGGCCGATATATTTCCCTCAGCCATTTTTTTCCCCCACTCTTCTGTATTTCTCCATTTCTTCCCTTGTTTGTGGGTTCTGTTTATCAGATCCCAGCTCCATTCAGGGCCTAAGTCAGGGGAAGAAGCCAGACGCTTCCATCTCTCCTTCATTCAATCTCCCTTTGCTTTCTCGGGCTCTCCCTCTCCTAACCTTTGAGAATAAGGGCCTTGAATTTGAATTTCAGAGTGAGCTGGCGAGCAAGAGGAGGGTTTGGAAGAGTAGAAACAGGAGGAGGGGTGAGCGAGAGGAGGAGGGGAGCACTTGGGTGGGTGGGGTGGGGGTGGGGGGTTGTAGTCGGAGCCATGGTCGTTGAGAAAGGGCCTGCTCAGCTCGTCCCCCGGCCTCCCCCCTTAGAGGGGCCCCGATCGATACAAACTCGGAGCAATAAAGCTTTCCCCCTGTCATCTCTGCAGAATACAAAGCAGAATAGAGAGAGAGAGAGAGAACTAGAGGGAGAGAGAGAGAGAAAAGGAGGGAGAGAGAGAGAGAGAGGTGAAAAGCTGTTCCGCTAGCCAGACCAATTTCCTAACCCCCCTCCTCCTCCTCCTTGCACCCCCAACACACCATCACCACCACTTCTATCACCCCCTTTCCCTACCTCCTTTTTTTTTAATCTATCGCTCAGTCACCTCTTTCCCCAAATGCACAATATACACACCACTCACTGTATGGCTGAACAGCTATCTGTTCATAATAAATACAGCATGAATAAAGAATACTGTAGATTCCCTGTTTCCCAAACAAGGGAGAAAGGTAGAAAGCTGGAGATAAGGGAGGAAAAGTAGCAAAAATTGTGCTGCTCAGGGAGGAGAATTAAGATCCAGGGAGGAGGATGGATGGAAAATAGGAAGGAAGGATACTTATATCTGGGGATAAAGTGGGTGAGAGTATGGAGGATGAAGATTAGGGATAAGGTAGAGCCAAGATAGGAGGGACTGGAGGGCGGGGGGAGGAAGGAGAGATTTCCCCCAAAGATTGATGCAGCGATATAGTTTGAGAGGAGGTGTAGGAATATTGATGAGGAGGGTTAGGTGGTGGAGGAAGAGGCAAAACGTGAGCCAACGGCTGAGGGAGTGAGTGACACACGGAGGAAGGCGAGAGAGAGGTGAGGGGGTCAAACAGCGATGCCTGGGATGGAGAGACAATTACAGTGATTCTAATCTGGAATCTAATAGCAAATGAACACAAGTGACATGCAGGGAAAAAAAACAACCCACCTTCGTTTCTTTTGTGTGTTTTGTGCGATCATGTACTGAAACATGATCGCACAAAACACACAAAAGAACGACAGTGTTTCTACATGCTGCGTTGATTGCTCAGAAAAAGTATCTATCTATATATT